>BSBM01000815.1:1338750-2677500 GCA_027924585.1 Larix kaempferi | reverse complement strand
CTGTAACTTCATGTTTTTCATGCCTAGTTCTGCATATGCTCCACTTGTGCACTACTAATGAAATTGCACACACTTGTCGAGCTCTGTGTGCAGATTCTAATTATATAGTTTTTGAATAAATCCGTTATTTTTTTCTATTTTTAATTCATTTTTAACTGCACTCATGTCAAATTTGTAAAAAACATAGGTCGTTTATTTGGCCTATAACCTTTGATTGGCTTACCTATTTTGAGAACGGAAAAGAACCCGCATAAGAGTATACAAATACCTACAAGCTAAATTTTTTTTTTTTTTGATTGTGTTCATACCATGATATGGTGGCCCAACACTTGACCATGTTGTTTTAGGGCTTCACTGACTTTCGTAATTTAAAAAAATATAAAATTAACTTTTAAAATTTTTGAAAAATAGCGCCGCACAAGATTTGTCTGTTGCCTATGCCTCTACATATGTTTTTCCTCATAAATTGACAATATACATAACAAACAGGTGGCTCAATTAAAACATGTGCATTATGTTTTAGAGAAAAAATAACATACCAATCTTAAAATAATGACATTTTGGGGTGGTTATACCACGTTTCCATAAATAAAAGTTATATATTCTGGAAGGTCATCCGTCATTCTACGTTTCATCTTCTTACACCTAATTCGAAAAAATTTTGTAGGTACCTCTAATAATTCATTTTAATGATAATATTTATGTTTTTCCAGCATGTCATTGCAACTAACGTGTCATAATTGGGTATCATTAACTTGCATCAGCCCAAGAGTTAATCCTATATGTGACATACATCTTTTTGTTGTATTTCATGAACTCTAAAGGCACCAATCAATTTTCACCTACTTATTATAAAAGGGAAGAAGGGTTAAGGGCATCCAATGTATGCTTAGACCTCGTTTTTTATTATTATAAAAAATGACATCTATTGTGGTGTAGAATGATGAGATGGTGATATAAGTCATTATTGAAGAGTTGATTTTTAATGTTTTTATATTTTTCCTCGTGAAAAACTATGTGGGAAACTTTCATGAAGGTAATTAATACAAATAATCAACTCTTTACGTGAAGCTCAAAGAACTCAACCATTTGAGATATCAAAAAATGATATTTTAGATGTTGGACTATGGGAGCCCCCCAATGCTTAAAATAAAAAGCCGACAAAGCTTTAAATGATAGTTCATAATACATAATACTTGGTAAGGTCTTGCAAATGGGGTAGTGCGTTAAGTGAGCTTGACTATGGGAAAAACTCCATTATTAAGAGCGCTTTTCAGCCAAAGGAGTCTTAGGATCAATAACCTCTCAGGAAGTCCTAGTTACTATGTGAAAACCCTAGAGATAATTATTGATGTCATGCTATTCACTTCAATAGTTTCAATCTCACTTTTTCACCTCTATGAACATTACAATGAATGCTAAATAGATTATTCAATATCATGATAAATTTGATCATTCTAATTAATACTGGTAAAACATAAATTATTCATAACTTATTAATTAATACTCATAAAACATAAATTATGCTTAATGAATTACTATATACAAATTATAAAAAAAAAACTCAAAAACCTTATTGATTATAAGATAAAAATACCTTGAAAACAAAACAATGTTATTATTAAATGCATCATTAATTATGAGCCAATGAGTTTATTTGTAATATTTATATC
The DNA here is from genome assembly GCA_027924585.1 of Larix kaempferi. Lineage (NCBI taxonomy): Eukaryota > Viridiplantae > Streptophyta > Pinopsida > Pinales > Pinaceae > Larix > Larix kaempferi. The sequence continues at coordinate 2,675,827 of BSBM01000815.1, read as the reverse complement.
TATTTTGCTTTAAAATAGATTAATGTTTCCTAATAGCCTATCTACTCTCATGGAATTTTGTACAATTTGTTTTAATAAATATATAATATATACTTTCTAAGAATGACATTTATCTTCTTTCTTATTTTTCAATGGTTATAAATTATCAACTACCTCTTCACTCTCAAGAGTGTTTCAATAGATGATGACATAACATTAATCATAATGATACTCTTAAGAGTGCTTCCATAGATGATGATATAACATTAATCATAATGATAATTATTATTTACTAAAACCAACTTTTTTATGAAGAAGGTTGAAGTTTTTTTATTGAATTTTATAAGTTAATAAATTATGAAACTCAATATTATTACAAATGGTTCGAAAATGAGACATAACATTTCTGTAAACATGGTAGCTAAAAAAGTGTTTTCATCTTCTATTTGATTGATAAAACCAAAATTATTTATTTTTTCCTTCCACAATGTTTTGGATGTAATCCAGTTGATTATGAAACTCATAAGACTTTGTTCCAATTTTTAACGCTCACAATTTTATTTTTTACATCAACTATATTTTAAAGGTAATTTTGATCAATTAACTTAAGGTTAACAATCTCTTTATCGTAGAATAACTTTTTTTCATTCTCAATTTCTTCGTTGCAGAATGATTTTTCTTTACAATTAGCTAAGACGGTGTTTTAAATTATATTCATATTATGAAGAGTCACCTCATTCTCTATAAATAATGATTAATCCAAAAATCCACATCTTTAATCCACATTTCTTAAGTTACAGGTAAAGTTTACTTATATTTGAAGCAATGCTAGGAAGCCTCACAATCTTCATATAGTTACTTTATGTTTATACATGATATTCTTGGTCATAACCTCACTCTCAATGTATGGAAGTCCAACCTCTGAAAAGAAAATTGAATATGGTGTATTGCTTTAAATTTTGAGATTATAATTATAAAATGATTTTGAATAAGATCACTAAAGTAACTAATATATCAAAAAGCACCTTTTTTAACATAATTAAAAATGTGCTTCTTTCTGGGTGTTATCAAAGACTAAAATAGAGTTCACAACCACTATTATTATTAATCCTTGTTTCAATACCATACTTCCACTTGATTGATCTTGATGAAGTTCAACTCCAAATATTTATATGAGATAACTTCCTCCAAATTATTATTATATACATACAGAAAACAAGGGTAAATGATTTGTTGAGTGAATGTTTGGTCAAAATTTAATGATAAATGACATTTTAAAACTAACATAAATGCAAATTCTAAATTACTATTAAAAATTTTTAATAAAGAGAGGGAGAGGAATAATATATTACGGATTAAAATTTTAACATCTTTAAGTCATAATTTGTTATCATAAAATTATAGATAAACAATTTTTGTCAAAATTATAATTTTAAATTTAATAAAATTATTATTTTAAATATAAAAATGAATTTTATATCCTTAAATATTCATATTACAATTCGATTAAACAATATTACAGATTCATCAATCTAAAACCATACTTGTAAAATTTTAAATAATAAAAAAATCAATTTCCTTTTTTATGGACAAAAAGTTTAATTCACATTACAATATTTTAATATTTTAATTTTAAAAATAACAAGCTTACTTAAAACTTGTACTATTTCACCAATAGCATGGGAAAACCACTTGTACAATATGGTATAAAACATTGGAAAGGATTTTTTTATTTTTTTTAAATTGTGGGAGAGGAATAATATATTAGGGATTAAAATTTTAACATCTTTAAGTCATAATTTGTTATCATAAAATTATAAATAAACAATTTTTGTCAAAATTATAATTTTAAATTTAATAAAATTATAATTTTAAATATAAAAATGAATTTTATATCCTTAAATATTCATATTACAATTCGATTAAACAATATTACAGATTCACCAATCTAAAACCATACTTGTAAAATTTTAAATAAAAAAAAAATCAATTTCCTTTTTTATGGACAAAAAGTTTAACTCACATTACAATATTTTAATTTTAAAAATAACAAGCTTACTTAAAACTTGTACTATTTCACCAATAGCATGGGAAAACCACTTGTACAATATGGTATAAAACATTGGAAAGGATTTTTTTATTTTTTTTAAATTGTGGTCGTCTACTTCCATCGAATTTTAGCATTTTTCATTTATAATATAGTATAAAACATTGAAAAGACAAATTTATATAAATTTGCGGCTCTCGTAATACTATCATATAGTATAAAACATTGAAAAGGACCAATAACATTAAAAATTGAAAAGGACCAATAATATTATAATATAGTATAAAACATTGAAAAGGACCAATAACATTAAAAATTGAAAAGGACCAATAACATTAAAAATTGAAAAGGACCAATAATATTATAATATAGTATAAAACATCGAAAACAACCAATTTATATGAGCGAATTTTCTAGATGGTATAATTTGTTTATTTTGATAAATAGACAGAGAGATATATGTTGTTTGAGTGATGAAATCTTTAATATTTATAAGTTTGAGATTTAAAAAAAAATCATTTCTCTTGAGTGGTCAAATAAAAATCGATTATGACATTAATATTTTAATTAAAAGAAATTGATTAAAAAGTTATAATAAAGTTGATTAAAACTTGAACATTTTATTTCAATAGTATGGGAAAATTGTTTACAGTATAACTAATTCTACTAGATTAATATTGTGATGATGTTAATAATGGTTATTAATGTTCATTGAGAGCAACTTTAGTTTATCAAACCTTAAGAAAAAGTTAAGAAATTACTTGCATACTTTATAATTTTATTTATGTACTTGAAAAGCTTGAAGAGAAGCATTCCTATGTCATTATAGTTTTGTTGAGTTACAAGGTTATTAATAGTATTACTGTAATACATATTTTGAAATTGAGATGTACCGTGGGTGTACGTAGGACAATCTAAAGGAAGTGTTTTTCATCCTCAACCTTCTTAGTCTTACAAATATGGTAAATTCTATCTACCCAAGGTGTTTAAGGAATTGTCCAATGCCCAACTTCACTCTAGAGCTCATGAGAGTTCATTCTTACTTTAGAAATGTTGATTTTCTTCTTTACACTTCTTAAAACAGAGCGATATTGTTGATCTTCAAAATTGGGGCTAATCACTTCCTTATAATATCTTAATTTTCTCTTATCCTCTAATTCTTTATCGTACCACAATTTCTTCTTAAAATGACATGTAATAATATTTTTATATTATCGATAGTCTACAAAGTTACCTCTTCCTTTATACCCTGATGATTTAGCCAATAGTGACATCTTTGTGCCAACCTCGTTTCAGCCGTAGATGCTTTAGACAAGAATTTAGAGAAATTTTAGGAATCCTCTTGTCATCCATGTTAATTACCTTATGCTTATACATTGGGTACCTAGTCATATTCATGTTCTCAATGGGGGATAGACCTACTTCTATGAGGAGGATAGGATAGGGCGTATTGCTTTTAATTTTAAGATTATAGGATATGAAATGTTTTTGTATTTTCTTCATCCTTCTCCAAGATCCTCTAGAGATGGTATAGCTCCAAACTTCACAACCATATAAGATAACAAAAGTAACAAGAGTCCCAAAGAGAAATTCTGGTTTATCTCATAGCCGAAGGTCTGCTGATTTACAATTGTTTTCAAACCCAAAATTATATTTCCACCCACCATTTATCTATTTCACAAAGCTATAGTTCCAATTAATCTTGTGATGAAAATCGATTCCTAAATATTTGTATGAAGTTACTTCCTCTTTACAATAAATTTGTAGAAAATTTGAGCTTGATTTGCATGGCCCCTAAGAGGCCTTTCCAATAGCTTAGTAAACAAGATGAATGGATTTATACAAATTGGAGTCAAATTACACAAAATTTTCTTCTTCAATACCTCTCTCCTATTGTTGCCTTGAGATTGTTTGATGTTGACAAACGCATCGAGGTCCTCCATTCCATAATTGTAATTTCGAAAGAAAATGCCTTAGAGAGCAATGAGACCTTGAGAGTCAATAGTGAAAACTCGATATAGGTAAAGGGTAATAGGTCTACTAGCCAAATATGGAGCAAGATAGGAGGAGACAAAAGACTCAAAGACTAGGGTATGGGGAGGAAAAAATGCAGGAAGGACCCATAATGGGATAAGGATGGATAGGACCGAATGAAAAAAAGTGCTACTAGGAAAGAAATAGGCCCCATAGACCGATGAGCGCCCGAGAGGGGAGGAAAAAAAGAGATGACCTAGCTCGAGCCAAATTAGAAGGGGGTTCAATAAGAGAAAGACCAGCGAGCTTTTGTACAAAAACACGTAGCCACATAAGCATGAACAGGGCCATAGCAGGTAAAAAAAAGTAGACAGGCCAGATCAAGCCATGAGGGAATTTTCCATAAAATTCCTAACTAACTGAGCACGAAAACCAAAATTACGAAGGAGGATCCAAATCAACAAGAGGATAAGGAAAATAAAATAGAGGCAATGAAGCTCATAAAAAAAACTTGGATCCATAGTGATTCCCAAACTCCCAGAAGCAGGATCAAGACATGAGCTAGTTGTAGGCACTCCCGAAGTCTTTCCCTCACACTGGACAATATTTGTGATAGAAAATGAACTTAGATTGTTCTTTCCCATATGGGTAAATTGACTGTGGAGAGGGCCTGAAAAGTACCACATGCAGCGCAAGGGAAATAATGAGAAGAACACCCTTAATTGTGCAATGATGGAACGAACTAGGGAAAAAGCGAGGGAACATATGGGAAGCTTCCCACAAATATTTTTTTATCATGATCCAACACACACTCGTAATTCATGAGGGAGATATGAAGACCATAATACTTAGGGAATGGGGTGGTGGTTGGTTACCCCTACTTTTAAAAAAAGGTCCCCTTGATTTAGGGTGCAACCTAGGTTGGAAAAATGGTCAACTGCACTATTTAGAGCCCTCAACACATGGTAACTTTGCACCTACTAAAATGATTGTATTATGCTTTGAATTCAATTCGAATTTATATGGATGTGAGAGTTGTTAGGTTGGCACCTTTCTCTGAGATATATGATGATGATCAAAGCGTCTATAATGACTGTAAGGAAACTGATCCCTTTTCCATTTGCAAGGTGAAGGTATTTACAAATAGAAAGAGTCTCATATTGGTTATTGGTGGAGACTCGGCCAATCCCCCAAGCATAGGTAAAAAACAAATGTCCCTCAGGTTTACACAACACACACACACTCGCACGAACCACCCTGAAATTTCCTTTAGAGGATCCATCAAAGAAGAGGGTGAACTTATTCTTTTCTTTAATAAATCCTCCAGAACCTATTTAGGAAGCCTTATTTTCTAGTTCATCTCAAGAGAGTGCTTGTATCTAACTTTTCGGTTGAAACTTGGTGAAGTTTGTTGGATTTTTTTTTCGGGACCGGTTCCATAGAAGTGGAGTTGGTACTACCCCACAACTTCAATTTTTTGTTTCTACCCATCGAAGAATCCAACATAAGTCTTCTTTTTTATTATATCCTAGCGGAATATGTAGAAGGATATGGTGAAATTATTTGGTCTTGGCGATTTCTTTGGTTCTAGGTCCCAAATTGTTTCAATTATCTCTACCTCCATTATGTCTTTGTATAACTCTATGTTTTCCCTATTGTTGACAAGTGTTGGAATCAAATGGTGCAAGATCGTCATACTTGTCGGGTGGTCTTCCACACCCTCATGTTGATTTTACCACTTTCATATATGGTAATTATTTCTTATGAATTGTATGCAACAAATTATTTATAAAATCATTATATACTGAAAGATTCAACCATATGTTACGCCTTAAAATGTTGTATATAAAATATGAATGCTTGATAAAAAAATGAATGAATACAATAAAATACATGTACCATTAAATAGGTCTCATCTTTCCTTTTCAAATGTAAAAGGAACGTCCTTTTACTCTGTATTTAGATGCTTAATTAATTAATTATTATATAATCACCCCTCCCATGGTTTCATAAAACCATGGTATTTTCCCATGGTATTGTCCCATGGTATTGTCCCATGGTATTTTATTTATTTATCTTTTCATTTTAATATTTAATTTATTGATTATGATGATGATGATGATGATGATGATTACCATCCAATGAGAACCTTTGGTCTATCAAACCTTAAGAGAAGATAAATAAATTACTTGGATTTTTGTAAAATTTGATTCCTATGAAGGAAAAGTTGAGAAAGAAGCATTCCTAGGTTCCCATAATTTTGACAGGTTAGAAGATCATGGAGATTACAGTTGTAGCAAATATTAGGAAACTGTGATTGTATGTGGGTGTACGAAGGGCACTCTAAAAGAAAGTGAGATTCGTCCTCAACGCTCATGGACTCACAGAGCTGGAAGATCCTTTTTTCCCATGGTGTTTTAGGAATTTTCCATCGTCCTGTTTCGCTATGAAGCTCATGGTAGTTCGTCCTTATCTTGGATATATTAATCTTCTTCTTTGAACTTGTTAAGATAGAGAGGTATGTTTGGTCTTCCATATTATAGGGATTAATGACTTCCTTGTAATATCTTAACTTTATTTTACCATCTAACTCTTTCTCGGCCCACATTCTCGCTTTGAACTTATATGTGATAGTTTTTTTGAGGTTGTTGATATCTTGCAAAGAGTTGTTTTCATCAATACCCCAATGACTTAACCAAGCCATGGCATCTTTGTACCAACCTCTCTTGAGCTGAAGATGGCCTTGACTAGAATTTAAAGCAATTTTAGGGAGTCTCTAGTCTACCATTTCATTTATCTTATTCTTGTACATCAAGTATCTATACATAGCTATGATTTCAATGGGGGAGAGACCCACTTCCATAAGGAGAATAGGATAGGGCATGTTTCTCTTAATTTTGAGATCATCGCCTCTCCATGATTTCATAAAACCATGGTATTTTATTTATTTATCTTTTCATTTTAATGTTTAACACATTATTTTCTCTTATTTATATTATTTATATTTATTTATTTGTACATACCCTCAACTATTCTTTAATTATCATTTATGTACCTAACAATATCTAGAAACTTAGTCTTCATATCCCAAGAAGGATTTCCATGAGCTTGCTTGACATGCACGTCCATCCATGTCAGAAGAGATCTAGTTTGTGTGCACCCAATCTAGAGTAGACTTGACCATTTCAATAGGGGTAGCTAATCCCTAAGAATGAGAAAGTCAAATCCACTCTATTATGAAAAACAATGCCAAATCCAAGTAGGCATGTGATGGTAAACCCAAGTCCTATACCACTTGATCAAGTACCTCTTGGCATATTCTGAATGGTCTATGTTGACCCCTATTATCCAATCTTTTGTCATCATGATTTTTGGAGGTGGTAACTTATAGGTTGTGCTAATATGCGCTGGTTGAAATGAATCGAATCCTTCTCCATTTTCCCCAGCTATGATTCTTGAGTTGACATTTATGTGGGGTAATATCCATCCTATTACCTCCAAACATGGGAATATGAATTGTAAGATAGGGGGTCTTATTACAAGCTGGCCTACCACAAAGTGCATTAGTGACATAGTTTGACCACAAACAGAGTGCATTAGTGAACCATTGATGTGGGGAAAACACAACCCAGGCGCGGCAGGCGAAATTAATGAGTGAAAAAGGTAAATATCTCGAAATGAAGCCAATTAATTGGAAAAAATAAAGAACCTAAAATGAGACTGGATTACCCAGTAACTCAGAAAGAGTATATCCAAAAGAAACAATTCAAATCAAGTAGATCTAAGAGGATTTATAAGGTAATAAGAATCAGAAATCAAAGACTTCAAATATCATGGACTCTCCCCAGAGGAGTCACCAATTTTGTTTGAAGACAATTCGTCTATGTGGACAAGGACGAAGCTTTCTAGCCTAAATGATGTAGATCTAGAAAAAAACACAATAGAACATATAAACTTTCCTGGATTAATCGAATTGCAAAGAGTGTGGAGGAATTACTTACCTAACTATTATGGTGATGTATGCTTGTTTGATGTAGTCTCTGATCTCTAGTGAGCCTTGACATTGCAACTTCTTCCAACAAGCATTGTGCCTCAAATATCCAACCTTGTTCCTAATAGAGAAGGGACACTTATTTCTAATATTATTTCAGCAGCATTTGGATGCCCTCACTTCTCCCCCTAATCCATGAAAGCGAGCTTACATTTATTGGCCAAAGAGGATAGAAAGAGTTGAGGATTATATGGAGAAGGTTAGGGGATCATCCCAAAGGGATAGGGGTTTGATTTCCACCTATGCATAATTGTAGGGATAAGCCTCCACGAAAGCTTCATTCTAGAAGACTCTCGAAAATTCTCTTTTTTTCCTTTTAGCCAACACTGATGCACCCTACCAACTAGAAACCAACGCCACTAAGGAGTGATGCATGTTGCACGAAGTCAACAGGAGCTAGTGATGCACTCTGTCAATGTGCAAAGCGTGTCATCAAGAGTCCGACGCATGTTGTGAATAGGAAAATGCGTCGGTGCTCCAAAGCTAAAAAGGAGGAAGGAAAAACCTTTTCTCAAGTCATTTGGCACTTGACACTTTAGGGATTGTGGTTAATCCAGGGATACACACCTCATTTTCCAATTTATGATGATATTTTAGTGTAACAAAAACCATTTTGGACCATTATATTATTTCTAACATAATATTTACATAGCTTTAAATATTCGTGATAAACCTTACATCATACATATATGCCTAGTCATTCACTAGTTAGGCCTTGGCCTTGAGCTCCACACTAGGAATATTTAATAGCATATTTCCATCATTTTCATGATCTGATTTAATACATTCCAAGGGTAAAATCTTGGGTATCACAAACCAAATTCACAGACCTTGGCATGCCAATGTAGTTCTTTTACACAAGACAATTTGGAATGAAGCTAGTCCTGCTTTTAGGTCACACTCTATCTCAAGGAAGGCCCAATAACTAAAATGAGTCTCTTAATGTGAGTTGTATGCATTTGAGAAGAAAGGTTTATTTCCATTAAAGAATTTATGCAAGGGAAATGAATTTGGCATGAAGACCATTGTAGCTAAAAAGGCCATGCAGGGCATTATAGCTTTTTCATAGTATACAACCAATGCTTTTAAGGTAAAGAATTTTTCGATTTTGTGAATAATTAATTTTGAGAACTCTTCTTATTCAGATGTATTTTTCTTTTGTTTTGCTTTGGTCTAAAACAAACAAAATAAATATTCAACTCAAATTGAAGGAATCTTAAGCTTCAATCTCTGAATCATAATTGTTCATCACTTTAATCAAAATCTGGGCTAGCTTATCAACGAGCTTGTGCTTGTTTTTGCTCGATCGAATGCAACCATGGGAACCTTTTCATCTTGTTCCTTTGCAATCTATCCCTTCATCCAGTGCTACAAGTCACTCTTTCTTTCATTTTTTACGAAAAGGACTATTTTAACTAGGAATTGTGTGAAATAGACTATAGTCGATAAGCAAACAATATAATAGGATATAAATGGTGGATTCAAACATTCTCTTTATAAACATTTCCATGTTTTTGGATGAAATTAAATACTTATGCTCATATGTAATGGATTTACTACATGAACTACTTTAACATAATAGTTCATAATGATGGCACAAATTATAATGTATCATATTTTTTGCTTTAGTATAACATATATCGTGTTTAAGATTCTAGTATTTATAACAAACCAACTTAAAAGTGCATGTCCAAGCCATTCTTACATATTTGTTTAGTCTATCTAAAGATATATCGAAATCGAATTGCACTATAGACTCAATAGTGCTTCCATACCCTAATATCGTGAACATGAAAAACTTAGGCAAGCATAATCACTAAGATGCCAAAATAGAACCCAATAATAATACTCATAGCTATTCCAAAGGTTGTTGTTCCACTAATGAAAGATGCCCCGACAATGTTGTATAAGGCCTTAGACTCTACCCAAACGATACAAGGAAGAAGCAATTATCCTAGTTAAGCCCACTTGGTAGCTTAATGATCCATGTTTAGAAGCATTAACAACCTTCACCTTAACATTTAGTTGGTCTTTGTTATTCTCTAACAAATGGTGGCTTTCTCTATATCATTCTAACTCATGGGCACTTGAAACATATTACTTATAACAACCATCTTCTCCTATGTCTACATGCAAAGTATGAAATTACAATAGATTTGTGGCAGTTGATAGAGTAAATGGTGGCTTTCTCTATAGCTTTATAACTCATGATCACTTGAAACATATTACTTATAACAACCATCTTCTCCTCTATCTACATGCAAAATATGAAATTACAATAGATTGGTGGCAATCGATAGAGTAAATGGTGGATTTCTCTATATCATTCTAACTCATGGGCACTTGAAACATATTACTTATAACAACCATCTTCTCCTCTATCTACATGCAAAGTATGAAATTACAATATATTTTTGGCAATTGATAGAGTAAATGGAGGCTTTCTCTATATCATTATAACTCATGGGAAATTGAAATATATTACTTATAACAACCATATTCTCCTTTCTCTGCATGCAAAGTATGAAATTACAATATATTTATGGCAATTGATAGAGTATTGATTTTTGTGAGTGAACACTTTCCAACCAATACGATCCTTGGGATGATTCCTAGGCTACACATGCACATAATCTAAAGTAATCATAAATATTTTGTGAAAAACAAATGACATGCCATAGCATGATATGCCCCTTCCATGAATGGTTAAAACATGAAATTTGTTCAAAAGTTACTTGGATTGTGATGGTTTTCCCTTTAAATGGTATCTAGTTATGCTTACATTAAATAAATAAATAAAAACACATTGTGAAGATTATAACAAAATATGTTTAAGATGTATGTAGATATACATAAGGTCTTTTCTTTTGTATATATACATATATTTAAATGTTATTTTGTTGCATACTATATAGAAAGATTTAAACATAAATTTATCACATTCAAAGCATTTTTATGTCTATGCCATTCACCACTTTTTATGTCTCTCCCATTTACCACTAAGCCTAGATGAATATGCATCTCTCTTTGTTGTTGTAATCACTTTCACCGATGCAAGAACATCATAATCATTGTAATCTCTTCTTATATGAATGAGTACTAGAACTTGTTGGTTGTGGAGCCTGATCTTCCAGTCTCATAGATGATGATTCAACCATGTTTGTACCCTAGGTTTGGTTATGATCCCGACAACGCCCCCGAAAGAAATTTTTGTTATGGGTTGGTTTTTCACCAACAGATTACGGGCCCATGGTTTTGGGTAACGCGTGGTATTTTCCCATTGTATTCCTCTTTATAAGAAAGACATTGTAATATGGCTAGGGTTGATGTATTAGGTATTATGCATTGTAAAGATCTCTGAGATAGTGAAGAGAGACTGTGAGACGGTGAAGAGGAAGTGCAGCGGATGTGCTGTAGGTTGTATCCCTTCGTTTGTTGGATGGTATAATAATAAGGAATGGAAATTTCTGTGTGGACGTAGCCCATCTTGGGTGAACCACGGTATATTGGTGTCTCTCTTGTAATGTTTCTGTGTAATTTGTATTTGCATATTGTTTATTGCTTTGCGATCCTATTTTTCTAACAATTGGTATCAGATCCAAAGGTCTATTTGGTAGATAAACCCGCAGGAAACTAGGGTTTATGGTTTGAGTGGGAGAAATGGCGGAATAAGGAAATTTTAAGGTCGAGAAATTTAATGGACAAAACTACCAGTTATGGAAGATGCAAATGGAGGACTATATGTACCAGAAGGATCTATTCCTACCATTGGGAGGAAGAGCAAAGCAGCCGTCGACTATGAAGGACGAAGAATGGGAGGTTCTTGACAGAAAAGCATTGGAAACAATACGGTTTTCCTTGGCTTCGTCGATGGCTTTCAATATATCAAAAGAAAAGGAAACAGAGGGTTTGATGAGCGCATTGGGTAAGCTATATGAAAAACCCTCGGTCTCCAACAAGGTATTTCTAATAAAGCGTTTATTTAATATGAATATGTCTAAAGGTGGATTTGTTGCTGATCATTTAAATCAATTTAATACGGCTACAAATCAACTAAGTTCTGTAAGTGTGAACTTTTATGATGAGGTTAGGGCTCTTCTAATCTTGTGTTCATTTCCAGAAATAGAATGGCTTGGTCATGGTTGTAAGTAACTCTGTCTTTGGTTCAAACACCTTGATATTTGATGATGTTGTTAGTGTTATTCTTAGCGAGGAAATGCGAAGAAAAAGCACAGGTGAGACATTAGGTAATGCATTGACTATGGAGAGCAGAGGAAGACAAAAGGAGAGAGGAAAGAGCCAAGGTAATCGCAGCAAGTCTAAAATGGGAAGATCCAAGTCCAGACTAGGAAAAATAGAGTGCTGGAACTGTGAAAAGAAAGGACATATGAAGAAATATTGCATATCTCTAAAGAAGAAAGGAGATGGACAGCGGGAGATTACTTAGGAAGCAAATGTAGCAGGTGATGTGTTACAATATGATTTGATTCTTGTATTAGATAATACTAGTGATTACTGGGTAGTAGATTCAGGGGCTTCATGTCATGCTACACCCCATAGGAAATATTTTCATGATTATGTTTGAGGCGATTCTGGACATGTCTTATTGGGTGATGATGAGCCATGTAAAATTGTTGGAATGGGTAAGTTATGGATAAAATTTAAGAATGGAACTGAATGGCTATTGAAAATTTTAAGGCATATTCCTACTATGAAAAGAAATCTGATCTCAACAGGGCAGTTGGGAGATGGCGGTTGTTTATCTACATTTGAAGAAACGTGGTGGAAAATCACTAAAGGATCAATGGTGATAGAAAAAGGTGATAGGATAGGTATGTTGTATTTATGTCCTCATAATACTGACCATTCTATCTCTTTAGCTTCCACAAGAACATATACAACATTGTGGCATCATAGGCTTGGCCACATGAGTGAGAAGGGGATGCAGATTCTCCACTCAAGGAAGTTGCTACTAGATTTGAAGCAGGTAAGTTTGGAATTCTGTGAGAACTATGTTCATGGAAAACAAAAGAGAGTCAGATTTCTCAAGGTTGGGAAATAGAAGAAGAATGAAAGGTTAGAGCTTGTGCATATAGATGTATGGGTACCGGCTCAGGTACAATCTCTTTGTGGCGCTCATTATTATGTTACATTTATTGTTGATGCAACTAGAAAACTTGGGTTTATTGCATTAGACAGAAATCTGATGTGTTTTCTACTTTTAAGAAGTGGAAAGATTTGGTTGAGAATGAGACAGGAAAAAGGTTGAAGTGTCTGAGATATGATAATAGAGGTGAGTATTGCGGCAAGGATTTTGATAGTTATTGTTCATACCATAGGATTTGTAGAGAGAAGACAGTCCCAAAAACACCACAAGAAAATGGTGTGTCATAAAGGATGAATAGAATGATCATGGAGCATGCAAGGTGTATGAGATTGCATGCAAGGTTGCCCTTACAGTTTTGGGCAGATGTTGTAAATACTATTGTTTATTTAATACACAGAGGACCTTCAAGTGTTTTGGATGGTGGTATTCCAGAGGAGGCATGGACAGGTAAAAAGGTAAACTACTCATTTCTGAGAACCTTTGGTTGTGAAGCATTTGTCCATATTTATAAAGAAAATAGAACAAAGCTTGAGGCTAAATCCAAGAAATGTACCTTTATTGGATATGGGGTTGATGATTTTGGTTATTGCTTATGGGATTACGAAAATCACAAAATCATTAGGAGTAGAGATGTGATAATCAATGAAAAGGTCATGTATAAAGATCAGTTGCAGGGAAAGAAACGGGAAGAAGAAAACACCGAGTACATAGTGCTTGATGAAATTAAAGAAAATAAAGTTCCAAAGGTGCTAGAATATCAATAACAACAACAAGTACCAAAAACTCCTGCAAGTGAAAGAAGATCTACCAGGTTAAGTAGACTCCATGAATGATACTCTCCTTCAATGTATTATTTATTGATGACTGATGCTAGTGAACCAAAATGTTATGAAGAAACAATGAAGGTGGAAACTAGAAAGAAGTGGGTGCAAGGCATGAATGCGGAGATGGACTCATTGGTAGGAAACCAGACTTGGGATTTGGTTCAGTTTCTTGCTGGTAAAAGAGCATTGCAGAAAAAATGGATTTACAAGTTGAAGGTAGAAGAAGGAGGTAAGAAGCGGTACAAGGCCAGACTTGTTGTAAAGGGGTTTGCACAGAAGAAAGGTATAGATTTTGATGAAATATTTTCTCCTATTGTTAAGATGACTTCAATTAGGACTATTTTAAGTCTAGTGGCAGTAGAAGATTTGCATCATGAACAGTTAGATGTAAAAATGGCCTTTCTCCATGGGGATTTGGAGGAAGAGATATATATGCAACATCCAAAAGGGTTTGAGGTCAAAGGGAAGGAAAATCTGGTGTACAGGTTGAAAAAGAGCTTGTATGGCTTGAAGCAACCTCCAAGGCAGTGGTATTTAAAATTTGACAGGTTTATGACAGAACAAGGTTATAGTAGATGTCATTCTTGCCACTATGTTTATTTCAAGAGGATAGATAATGGAGCATATATTATCTTGTTATTGTATGTAGATGACATGCTTGTTGCAGGGTCTAACATGCAAGAAATAAATGTTCTCAAAAGGAAGTTAGCTAATTCATTTGCGATGAAGGATTTGGGTGCTGCAAAGCAAATCCTTGGTATGAGAATAACAGGAAACATGAAAAATCGCAAATTAACATTATCTCAGGGTGAGTACATACAAAAGGTGTTGGAGAGGTTCAGAATGCAGAATGCAAAATCAGTTAGTACACTTTTGTCCAGACATTTCAAACTAAGTAAGAAAATGTGTCCTAAGACACAGGAAGAGATAGATTGCATGTCCAATATTCCCTATTCATCTACAGTTGACAGCTTGATGTATTCCATGGTGTGCACAAGACCAGATATTGCACATGCAGTGGGAGTTGTGATATATGAACAATCTAGGTAAAGAACATTGGAAGGAAGTACAGTGGATTCTCAGGTATATGAGAGGACTACCACTCATGCATTATGTTTTGGAGGTTTAGACACTGTTCTACAGGGATATGTTGATGAAGATATGGCAGGTGATAAGGATAGCAGGAGGAGCACCACAGGGTATGTGTTTACTGTAGGTGGGACAACAATAATTTGGATTTCGAAACTGCAAAATGTTGTTGCACTTTCAACAACGGAAGCAGAGTATGTTGTTGTTACAGAGGCTAGTAAAGAGATGATTTGGTTGCAGAGGTTTATGGAGGAATGGGGTAAGAAGCAGAAGGATAACAGGTTGTATAGTGATAGCCAGAGTGCCATTCATCTTGCAAAGAACTCAGCATTCCATTCTAAGACTAAACATATACAGCTCAAGTACCATTTCATACGCTCTATTCTGGAAGATGAACTGTTGAAGCTGGAGAAGATACATACTTATAGCCAAAATCCTGCAGACATGTTTACAAAGGTAGTGACCAGAGAGAAACTGAGTTCCTAATTGGTTTCTGTTGGCCTTCTGTTGGCCTTCTAGTAAGTACAGCAGCGGTGGAGTTGCTGTGATCAGTCTCCAAGTGGGAGATTGTTGGTTGTGGAGCCTGATCTTCTAGTCTCATAGATGATGAATCAACCGTGTTTGTACCCCAGTTTTGGTTATGATCCCGGTAGCGCCCTCGAAAGAAATTTTTTTTATGGGTTGGTTTTTTGCCAACAGATTACGGGCCCATGGTTTTGGGTAGCCTGTGGTATTTTTCCATTGTCTTCCCATTTATAAGAAAGACATTGTAATACGGCTAGGGTTGATGTATTAGGTATTATGCATTGTAAAGATCTCTGAGATAGTGAAGAGGGACTGTGAGACAGTGAAGAGGAAGTGCAGCGGATGTGCTGCAGGTTGTATCCCTTCATTTGCTGGATGGTATAATAATAAGGACTGGCAATTTTTGTGTGGATGTAGCCCATCTTGGGTGAACCACGGTATATTGGTGTCTCTCTTGTAATGTGTCTGTGTAATTTGTATTTTCATCTTGTTTATTATTATTGCTTTGCGATCCTGTTCTTCTAACACTAACTGTATCTCAACCTATATATATTATATGCTCTTTGAGATGCTCTAATGATGGTTGGAACTACACCATCTGGTAGAATTTGCTAAATTTTATAGATGATATTTTTAATAAATATTAAAATAAAATGTGTATCTTAATAATCTATTCATTCTTAGTAATAATATATACTAGTTACCATGCAAGTCATTAATGTATCCTTATTAGTACCTGCCTAGCCTACCAAGCAGTAGGGACTATCGAAATCGCTTTGGGCGATTGTATTAATTCTTGCACAGTTTCCAAAAAGTTTTATCCCAAGTTTAAAGAGTGATATTCCCTTCTAGCCAATGAGCAATTTGTGAGCCTTATTTGGCCTCTTATCAAGGCATAGGCTAGTTTAAGTTTCTTTTTACTTCTGGAACCTTGCAAAACTTACTTTGGCTCGGCTTAGAACTTACCTCGACTCATCCTTTAAACATGAACTAGTGGTTACATGCTTTCCTCTGTTTTCATATCGAGGCATTGATATTGGTTACATACTCCTGTTCCATAGTCCAGTAGAGTTCCTAACACATGGGAGACATGCCACTGATGCATGCATGCAGTTCAAGTGGCCTTTACGCATTCTCAAATGCTTGGTTATTCTAAATGAATCTGTTCACAGTGGAGAGGTTTGTCTTGATCATGGGTGAAGTTTAAAATGTGCTAATCTAATCTCATTATTTATACCATCACAACCCAACAACCAGTATGAGTTCTACCATCACAACCCCACAACTGGTATGAGTTATGTTTGGGAGGAAGCAAAGCTTTATGCCTATACGTTACCCGAATGGCACATGGGAAGTGGAAAAACAAGGAGAGTTCCCATGTCAGGAACCAAATCTGGTGTTGTGGGATAAACTAGCTTGGATGAATGGAACTATTCTCTAGCTATGACCTTAGATACTTGTTATTGCGCATTATATTGCTCGTCTCAATCATGGATCATGGATGAAGGTTAAGTATTCTTATATTTCAAGTGTATTTTTTCAATAGTTTAAAGAGTAATATCAATCGATGATTTTTTTCCCTCAAAATGGTTTCCTATTCTTGGTCCCAGAGGATGGCCTGTAATTGGAATCCTCATGTATATGAGTGTTGTTCTTGCTCACCTTAATCTTGAATGTATGGCTCATCTTCATGGGGATGAACTTTCTCAGGGATTTGGACTACATGGAAGGAAGAGGGTTTAATAATTCCCTTTTTTGTGTGTCTTTGGACTTGATTCTATGATTTCTTTTAATGTTGTATATTTCATTATTGTTGTGTATTTTGTCTGGTTTTGCAATGCGAGAGAGTGAAATCTTTGTATCTATGAATTTCTTCAGTAGTTACGGTTCTGACGTGGTTGATTAATTATTTGCAATTTGACATAGATCAGTCTTAGTGATTCCTAATGAGACCAAGTAAAGAAATAGTTCCCAGACAATGCACCTCATGATAAAGCTTTGGTTCAGTTGATGGAAATTATTTTATAAGCAATCAAATTTAGGGATTTTTAAATTACAATATTCAACGGATTTTTGAAGCTTATGTTCTTATTGTATTCATTGAATTATAATTTGATCAAATATAAATGTGTATTTATGCATAGGATTTGTTACGATTGAAGCTCACTTGAGACGAAGCATCAGAGTATCCAGTTGATAAATTTGTAAGTAATATTTTATTGATTCATTGTTTTGACAAAGTTCTGCATAGTTTAATAAAAATGTAGTAGTTACAGAACAATGTTCAGCAGAGTTAATTCTTTTTCATCCCACTAACTAGAGGTAAGAAACCTACATTGTATTCATTAGCCTATTTATTTCTATCAATTTAGTAGAGAGAACTAAGGATTTCATCTGTCAAATAGCTATTTCACCGCATTCCCTACTCTAATGAGTACGTTAATCCAAATAGGTAGGATGGAAAGAACTGTATTGATATACACAATAAAAAAATGTCTTTGTTGGATAAAGGCTTTTCTCTACCTGTTTATAAGATGATAAGTTGTGTCTTGTATATAAAGACACTGTGTGCTCCCTAATTTTATTAATTTAGAAAATTATATCTCTACTTACAAAATCAAAATCAAAGAGAAAATTTTAGGTCTAATTCTGAAATTTTATTTTTTTTATGGTGAAAATAAAAAATAAAATAAAAATACAAACGAATTTTGAAAGAAAGAAGCAATTCCACGTTTCAAACTTTGAACTCTAAAAGGTTTTAATCAATCTTTGAGTAACAGCTGTAAATGTAAATGTAAATCTTTTAGGTAAACCAAGGTTAAAATTGAACTAGTTGGATTCATACCAAATTCAACAACACTGGCATATGTAAACCAAGATTTGCACCATCCCAAGATGCACCAAGGAATTCAAATTTGAGACATTGCATACAAAGCATTCTCAATCTAGTTCACATCTTTTCAACAATATTTTATGTTTGAAGCTTTCACAGATGGCCACATCTTTCCCAAAGAATGGAGAGATTGCATAGTACACACTCTTAGTTTATCTCACTTCCCTGGTATATATTTACGTTTCAAGCTTCAGGAGATGAACACTATCTATTCCAAATGAACACTATCTATGCCAAAGGACCACAATAATAATCAACAATCAAAGTAATGTTTACTAATGCATCTACTTGATTCATATTTATTAATTTTGGAGGAAGAAAGAAAAAAACTACTTTTTTTGTTTGTATTTTCAACATATATCCTTGTGTTTTTACTCAAATTTAGAGCGGGAGAACTTGTTGGATGCATAATTAAATTCCGCAATCAACAAGTACCCACAAAGCATACTTTTGATGGACCACGCTTCCCCAAAAACAAGGAATACTTGAAAAAACGTGATGATGATGTTGTCACGTTTTTTCAGGTATTTCTTGTTTTCGGGGCAGCAGGGTCTATCAAAAGTATGCTTTGTGGGTACTCATTGGATGCGGAATTTAATTATGCATCCAACGAGTGCTCCCACTCGAAATTTGAGTAAAAACACAGGGTATATGTTGAAAATAAGAACAAAAAAAGTAGTTTTTTATGACAAATATCTCAAGTCAACCATTATGGTTGACTCATTTTATTAAAATTCTATTGGTTCTTGAATTCCAACTCATAAGAAATTATGGTTGGCTCGTTTTCTTATAAGGCCCATTTTAGACCCCAAATTTCCTTTAATGCCAATTCTACTATGTTTAAAGTAAATTTATTACATGGGTTGATAAAGCTATAAAATAAAAAATTACATTATTTTACAAAAGCTACAAGAAAATGATTGCCGTGCTCTCAAAAAATTACAAAAAAGTTGAAGCAGAATTATAGTAACATCATCCTTCACAGAATGAAATCGAGATTCAATTTACCTTGTAGAAGTTGTAGACATGCTTGTATCTTAATCGACAGGTGGGAACCTGTGCTAGACACGTGAAGGTAACTTTTAGTTTTTAGCACAAACTCTAAAACTTTGGACACTTTTCCTTCATGCATGAATTTATGAGAATGAAGTTTATAATTTTAACATTCAGATTAGGAAGATTTTTAAATCACGCACCATTAAAAACTCAAGTCATTATAATAGTTTGTGCTCACATACCAGATGTAATTGATGAAACACAAATTCATTGCAGCACTGACTAGAAAATGGTTGTGGTTGACGCCCAATGTTTTCTCAAGACAAATAAATCCTGGCCAGAATTCATTGAAGCGGTGAAAGAAAAAGGTTGTTGTTGATGCCCAACACTTTATGATAATATTACAAAATAAGTGACCATATTCGATTCTATCATATATTGATTGTTTTTTTTGTTGTGTACAAAACCATTCTTAGTTGCGTACAAGAATCGACCATTTAACATCGATGAATTTATATTTGTAGTCGATAGCTTGATTGTATAAATAAAGTGAACATGTGTATTTTGGCTCTGTGATTCCAACGAGTAGTTGTTGTTTCCACAAATTTATATGAATCTATCTTTTCAAATTTGTATTTTTGCAAATGCGATCATATAAATACATTAGATCAAACTCATTTGAATCCTCCTTAATATGGTCTTCCACACGTAATACATGTTGAGTGTGATTGTCATTGATGTCAAAGAAGTTCAATAATGACAAAGGAAAAGTATAGCAATTCGGTGTAAATGGTCGATACCATATTTAGTCGATGCTTAATTCTGGTTGGCTCTAAAAAACTAGTCGAAAATGTCGAAACAAAAAGGTGGTCAATAGTCATACAAAGTTAGTCGGTGACGACCTCTTGTATTATGGTCGATTCCTTATAAATTAAGTTAAGAATTCAACCTGTTTTTTATCGGTTCCGACCTCTTATATAATAGTTGAGTGGTCGACCCCTTGTAAATTAAATAAATAGTTGACCTATTGTCAACCATTGTCAGTTGAGTCAGAGTCAGCAAGTTGGAGTCAGAATTATAATTGTCAGTCAGAACCGGAGTCATGATTCAGAATCGCAGTCGAAAAGTCAGAGTCAGAGTTCAACATCAGAATCGATAAGTCGGATTCAAAACGACGGAGTCGAGTTCGACACCAGAATTGGTAAGTCGGAGTTAAAACGACGGAGTCGGAGACACTGAATTAAGAGCGTATTTTTGAGGTTCTGACTCCCGTCATCAGAATCGACCAGTTGAAATCAGAACGGTGGAGTCGGAATCGAAAGTAAATATCGACATATTTTAAATAACGAATAAGAAATTCGGAGCCGACATGTCAGAGTCGGGGTTGCGGAGTCGAAATGTTTCATAATCGCGTTGTTAATTTCACAGGTTAATTCAGAGAGGTAATTTCGAATTAGTTTTATTTGAGAAGGGTCACGATGAAGAATTGGGACTATTAGGTGAAGAGGCACGATTGCGGGTATACAAACAAGGATTTAATCCTTCAAATAGTGTGTCTTGGTACATTCAAATAGAAAATCAAATGGTTTACAGAAAACAGAGAACGCGTAATCATTTAAAGGGTGGTTGGGAGGCTCAAGGATAGGCTACGAAATCCTGTAGGAAGCCGTAGCTTCCTTCCAGTTGTTGTTGGTAAACAGGGTGTCGTTGCATCCTTCAGTTGTAGCTGAAAATACTGGGTTTCGTTGCATCCTTCAATTGTAGTTGAAAATATTGGGTGGTGTAGCATCCAGCAAGTTGGTGCTTGCAAATACTTGTAAATATAATTTTGTAGTAATAGAAAGTGTTTGTGCTTTTCCCAATCGGGTTTCCACAATAAAATTCTGTTTTCTGTTTCTATTGTTTATTTTGTTTTAAAAGTGATAAAAATTGAAGAAATATCCAAATATTGATTCACCCCCCCTCTCATTGTTACTTGATTTTCGAACAATTGGTATCATAGCAAGTCTCTTCACTAAAGTCTAACCTCTTGAAGAGAGATATTTTATCACTATGGATAAAGAAGGAAAAATTTCCTCCAAGGTTCCACTATTCAATGGTGAGGACTATGCATTCTAGAATGTTAGGATGAGAAGTCATATAATGTCTATTGGACTAGAAGTTTGGTTATCTGTAGAATCGGCGTATATATATCCAAAATCTCCTCCTGCGTATCTTGAAGGAATAAAATAATTTGGACACAATGCAAAAGTTGTTAATGCAATTTTGGTTGGATTAAACATAACAATCTTTTCCAAGGTGATGCATTGCAAAACAACAAAGGAGATCTGGGACAAATTGCATACCAACTATTAAGGAGACACCAAGGTAAAAAGGGTCAAACTCCAGACTTTTAAAGCTCAATTTGAAAGTCTAAAAATGAAGGAAGAAGAGAAAATTTCATAATACTTTGAGAGAATTGATGAAATTGTTAATGCAATTCAAGGGATAGGAGCAAAATTGGAAGAAATAGAAATAGTTGAAAAAGTACTAAGATCACTTCCAATGATTTACAATCCTAAGATTTTCACCCTAGAAGATAGAGAAAATCTTGACAAGCTCACCATGAATTAACTATATGGGATCCTCATAGCTTATGAGATGAGGATTGGACAAGAAAGTTCTCAAAAGAAGGAAGCATCTTTTAAAGCATCAAAAGTAGCTAAGAAATCTAAAATGAAGATTCAATCAGAAGACTCTGATGATGAAGAAGAACTTCTTATTAAAAATCTTAAGAAGGGTACCGGTAAGTACAATGGGAAATTTCCCTTAAAATGATTCAATTGTGGGGGAATTGGTCACTTTGCTTCCAAATTACCTTATCCCAAACAAGAAGACAATGATGAGTTCCCTGAAGACTCCAAGAAGAAAAAAAGGAGTTTTAGGAAGAAAAAAATACCTTTTATTCCATGGATGATAGTTGCTCAGATGAGTCTAGTGAAGATGAAGAAGAAGAAGTTATATTCATGGGAATATAGAGAAAAAAATATGAAGAAGAATTAGAAGGAGTGGTAGATGTTGAAGCAGATCTCATAAGTGCTCTTGAAGAATTAAGGAAGTATAAAAGGATGTACAAACAATTAAAAACAAAAGTGACATATTTTGAAGAGAAAAATAATGATACAGAAGGAATTATTGCTGACTTAAAAAATCAGCTTCAAGAAGCTAAAAGGGTTGAAAACAGTCTAGAACAGTAGCTCAAGAATTAGATAAGTTTGAAGTTGAAATGGTCTCACTTAGAAAGAAGATTGATGAAGAATCCTTTCAATCAAAATTTAAGAGCAGCTCAAAAAATTTAGATGACATCCTAAATTTCCAAAGATCATCCGGTAATAAAATTGGATTAGGTTATGACAAAGGAATGAAGTCAGAACAATCCTCTTCTAAAAGACAAGATGAAAATAAAAGGAGTTATGGTGTTGTACTCAAAGACCTAGGTTAAAAGGAAGATAGTAAAAAAAATACTTCTTTTCAAAATAAAGGTATGACAAAAAAAATGCCAAGAAGACCAATGACAAGAAGAAATCTGCAACTCATTTTGGATAATTGTTATGTCTATAACAATTTTGGGCATAAAGCATCTAATTGTAGGATGTACCAAAAACATAATCATAAATCACCCTACAAGGAAGACAAGTCTAGTGATCTTCCAAAGGGAAGAAGTCAAAATTCTTTTGCACCCTTACAGATGTATGACATAGAATGCTACAAATTTGGTAACTATGGGCATATAGCTAGAAAATGTAAACCAGTGATTCCTATTGAAATAAGAGCCACGAATGAAGACAAGGAGCAAAGAAAGTCTTGGAAAAAGATAGAAGATGTGAAAGAAAGATGTTCGATAGCTCTATGTGCCACAAAAAAGAAAAATCTATGGCATTGGATAGTGGATGTTCAAAGCACATGGCAGGAAACCCAAGCAAGTTCATAATCCTAAAACGATATCAAAAGGGAAAAGTCACTTATGGAGATAATTTATCTTCTAAAATAATTGGGAAGGGTACAATGGTTCTTAGAAACAAGGTTAAGGAAAAAAATGTTCTGCTAGTAGAAAACTTAAAACCTAATCTCCTAAGTGTGATTCAAACCTGTGATCAAGGGCACATTTGCATATTTGACTCCAAGAAATGTGAAATTAGAAATAAAAATTCAAGAAAACTTATTGGGATTGTTGTGAGAACTCCAAGCAATATATACATTCTAGAAAATGAAGAACAATGTTACATGAGTTAGACTGATGAAAGTATGTTGTGGCATAGAAGGATGGGGCACTTGAACTTTGAAAATATTGTAAAAGTAAATAAGAAGGGAGCCGTAAGAAACTTTCCAAATATCATAAAACCTCCAAACTATGTCTGTAGACACTATCTTCATGGGAAACAAACAAAATCAAGCTTCAAGATCAAAGAGCATACAACATCACATCCATTAGAAATAATTCGCATTGATCTATGTGGACCTACAAGGACTTAAAGCATGCAAGGTGAATGTTACTTCATGTTATTCATTGACGATCATACAAGGATGACTTTGGTGGAATTCCTCAAAGAAAAATCAGAAGCCTTTAGGTAGTTTAAAGATTTTAAAGCACTAATTGAGAATGAAACAAATCTCAAAATTAAATGTCTAAGGTCAGATAATGGTGGTGATTTTACCACAAATTAATTCAATGATTTTTGCTAAACTCATGGAATCAAAAGGCAGTTTTCATCCCCAAAAACTCCTCAGAAAAATGGAGTTGTTGAGAGAAAGAGCATGACAGTTCAAGAAGCAACCAAAACCACGCTTAATGAAGTTAAACTTCCAGATAGTTATTGGAAAGAAGCAACATATACTGTTTTGTACATACAAAACAGAGGATATCTCAGAGTAAATAATGATAAAACTCCTTACAAACTATGGTTTGGCAGACCAACATTAGTTAAGTACTTTAGAGTCTTTGGAAGTAAGTGCTACATAAAGAGAGATGATGATGATCTTGGAAAATTTGACTCCAGGACACATGAGGGCATATTTATTTGATATTCATCCACCAAAAAGGCATACAGATCTTACAATATAAAGTCACACAAGATCATAGAAATTGCGAGTGTAATTGTTGATGACACTAAACCAAGAAAAATTAAAATTAAAGAAAATGAGGATAATGAAGAAACTGATGGTGAAGAGAAAGATGAAGATGAATTCTTCTAGATGGAGTTTTTGTATAAGATCTAGGAGTGTCTTCGTCTTCACTTTCATGTGATTCTTCAAAAGAATCTTCCTGAAACTCTAATCATAGGTGACAAGGATGCAAGATTTAATACAAGAAGAAGACTGGTGTTTCAAGAGAAAGCATTAATCTCGTTAGTTGAGACAAAAACATTTGCAGAAGCTAGAAAAAATAATGATTGGATCAGTGCCATGAATGATGAGTTGGACCAAATAGAAATAAACCAAACTTGGGACTTTCCCAAGACTGAAAGGCGTGAATGTTATTGTGACCAAATGGGTTTTCAAGAACAAGTTTAATAAGGATGGTCAAATCATAAGAAACAAAGCCAGACTCGTATGCAAGGGATATGCTCAAATAGAAGGTATTGGCTTTGAAGAAACTTTTGCACTTGTGGCAAGACTTGAAGCCATTATAATGTTTTTAGCATTTGCATGCACTACAAAGACTTCAAAGTATACCAAATGGATGTAAAATATGCATTCCTTAATGAAGAACTTGAAGAGGAAGTCTATGTTGAACAACCTAAAGTTTTTCACTTATCTTAAAATAGAGATTATGTTTGCAAACTAAAAAAGGCACTATATGGCCTCAAACAAGGACCAAGAGCATGGTTCTCAAGATTGGACAAGTACTTGAAGCAACAAGGATATAGAATAGGGGCCACTGGCAGTGATCTCTACATAAAGTTTGAAAACAAAAAACATGATCATTGTTGTTGTCTATGTAGATGATATCATATTTGGAAGTGATCTACATATTCTGAGTGTAAAATTTGCCTTGGAAATGAAGAAGGAGTTTGAAATCTCAATGTTGGGTGAACTAGCATTCTTCCTTGGTTTACAAGTCTCTCGATCAGAAAAAAAGGGAGCTTCATCTCTCAAACCAAGTATATCAAAGATATGTTGAAAAAGTTTAAAATGGAAGACTCAAAACCTATTAGTACTCCTATGGTCGCTGGTTGTAAATTAAGAAAGGATGATGAGTCTTTGGAAGTAGATCATACCATGTCTAAGTCAATGATTGTAAGTTTTATATATGTAACAACTAAAAGACCATATGTGATGCAGTTTGTAGGACTGGCCTCGAGATTCCAATCAACCCCCAAAGAAACACATGTGGTAGCAGAAAAAATAATCCTTAGATATTTGAAAGTAACTATGGAGTATGGTTTATGGTATCCAAAAGGAAATGACTTCACTCTAAAGGAATTTACTGATGCATATTGGGAAGGAAGTATCGATGATAGAAAGAGAACCAATGGAGAATCATTTTACTTGGGAGATTGCTTGGTGTCATGGCTAAGTGAAAAGCAGTCATCCATTTCACTTTCTACAACAGAAGCTAAGTATACTGCTGCTACATCATGTTGTACTCAAGTCATCTAAATGAAACAAACATTAGAAGATATACTTGTGAAATATGAGGACCCAATTGTGATACACTATGATAACACGAGTGCTATAAACATATCCAAGAATCCAGTTATGCACTCCAAGACCAAGCACATTCCTATAAAATATCACTTTCTAAGAGAACAAGTGTCACAAAATGTTGTCAAGTTGGAGTATGTTGATACAAAGGAACATATTGCAGACATATTTACTAAGCCACTAACTGGAGGGTATTTTTCCTATCTCAGCAAGAAGCTGGGGGTTATCCCTCTTCCTTAGTATAAACTGAAGATTGTACCGTGTCACAAAAATATGGATATAGTTGACATGGGGAGAAATTATGACAAGGGGAGTTTTGATATCCTTTGTCATTAATGTCAAAGGGGAGTAAATTTGAAGAGTTGTTGTCATCAATGACAAAGGGAGAGAATTTTGAGTATGATTGTCATTGATGTCAAAGAAGTTCACTAATGACAAAGGAGAAGTATATCAATTCGGTGTAAATGGTCAATACCATATTTAGTCGATGCTTAATTCTGGTTGGCTCTTAAAAACTAGTCGAAAATGTTGAAACAAAAAGGTGGTCAATAGTCATACAAAGTTAGTCGGTGACGACCTATTGTATTATGGTCGAGTCCTTGTAAATTAAGTCAAGAAATCAACCTGTTTTCGATCGGTGCTGAGCTCTTATATAATGGTCGAGTGGTTGATCCCTTCTAAATTAAATAAATAATCGACCATTGTCAGTCGAGTCAGATTCAAATATATAGTTGGCAAGCTGGAGTTGGAATCTGAATTGTCAGTCAGAACCG
Organism: Larix kaempferi; assembly: GCA_027924585.1. Lineage (NCBI taxonomy): Eukaryota > Viridiplantae > Streptophyta > Pinopsida > Pinales > Pinaceae > Larix > Larix kaempferi. Next base: position 2,648,885 of record BSBM01000815.1, on the reverse strand, counting down.
GAGTCACGATTCGGAATCGCAGTCGGAAAGCCAGAGTTAGAGTTCAACATCATAATCGACAACTTGGAGTCGAGTTCTATAATGGAATCGACATGTCGAAGTCGAAACGACGGAGTCGGAGAAGCTAAATTAAGAGTGTATTTTTTAGGTTGTTACTCCCGTCATCGAAATCGACCAATTGGAATCAGAACAACAGATTCAGAATCGCCGGTGAATATCGTCATATTGTAAATCAACGAATAAGAACGTCGGATTTGACATGTTGGAGTCAAGGTTGCGGAGTTGAAATGTTTCATAATCGTGCTGTTAATTTCGCGGGTTAATTCATAGATGTAATTTCGAATTAGTTTTATTTGTGAAGGGTCACGATGAAGAATTGTGAATATTAGGTGAAGAGGCATGATTGAGGGTATACAAACAAGGATTTAATCCTTCAAATATTGTTCCTCTGTACATTCAAATAGAAAATCAAAAGGTGTACAGAAAAAAGAGAACGCATAATCATTCAAAGGGTGGTTGGGAGGCGCAAGGATAGGCCACAAAATCCTGTAGGAAGTCGTAGCTTCCTTCTAGTTGTTGCTTGTAAACAGGGTGTCATTGCATCCTTCAGTTGTAGCTGAAAATATTGGGTGTCATTGCATCCTTCAGTTGTTGCTGAAAAATATTGGGTGTTGTAGCATCCAACAAGTTGGTGCTTGCAAATACTTGTAAATATAATTTTGCAGTAATAGAAAGTGTTTGTGGTTTTCCCAATTGGGTTTCCACGATAAAATTATGTGTTTTGTTTCTATTGTTTATTTTGTTTTAAAAGTGATAAAAAATGAAGAAATATCTAAATACTGATTCACCCCGCCTTTCACTATTACTTGATTTTCCAACAATTCATTAGTTGGCATGGTCGGCTTGATACACTTGAATTTTTATTGGAATGTATACCATTTAAATTCAATTTTGAATTCCCCTTCTACCATATCAAGTGGGTTGGAAGGCTTGATACACTTAAGTTTTATGGAAATGTATACCATTTAAATTCAATTTTAAACCCCCCTTCAACTATATCACGTAGATTGACTATTTGACATCTAGCGCACATACTACATCTATATGTCTTTATAAGGATTTGGGGATAAGACTAAAATCATGTAATATGACTTGGATTATAAGTTTTTATAAACTATAGGATTTGTTGGGATTTACCCTTTACATGTCTATAAGTTTTTATAAACTATAGGATTTTGTTGGATTTACCCTTTACATGTCTATAGGGAGGCTTAAGAAAATATTCTTTGAGATTTGGAATTAACCAAGACCTCATGGTGGTTGGAATTAACCAAGGCCTCATGGGGTTTATTAACAAGGTAAGAGATCTTAGGCTATTAATGTTAGTTTCCAATTACTTTACTCAACACCTCATATAAATCTATTTATGTTAACACCTCATATAAAATCTATTTATGTTAGTTTCCAATTACTTTACTCAACACTTCATATAGAATCTTGGCCTTTGTTCTACGTATCAAACATATACTTCACAAATCATATAGAATTTTGTCCTTGGTTCTACGTATGAAACATATAGTTCACAATTTATAAGGTCTAAATAGAGAAAATTCATTAACAAAGAAAGTCCAAACATGTACTTCACAATTTATAAGGACTAAATAGAGCAAATTCATTAACGGAGAAAGTCCAAAGCTAGACAAAAACACAATTCATATAGAATTTTGGCCTTGGTTCTACGCATCAAACATATGCTTCACAAATTATAAGAATAAAAGGATGATACTTTATCCTTTGAATATAATTTTTCACTCGTTTGATCATCACTGGAACAGTTTCGTTACAATTCTTAGAAAAACAATTCATTAATGGAGAAATTCCAAAGCTAGACAAAAACACAATTGCATAGATGCTTGATCTCTCAAGGCAGGGACGTGCTTCCTTTAGCAAATCTACTTTTTAACCATATAACACAATGAAGAATAATTAATGCAATCAAGAATGACTTCATAGGAGACTTATCCCTCCCAAAGGGAGTAAATTCCGCCATTACTCTTAGCATGCAAGCACCGAAAAATGAGTACGGTGGAAATGCATCGCACAAGGGAGCAATAAAACAATTAAGTTTACTCGCCCCACAACCATGGGGCGAGTGGCCAACCCTCCCCATGCATAACCTGGCATAGTTATGAACCATCACGTCATTCTTCATGCCACTTGGTCCAAGCCTTAACACATGAGATTGATGAGTTATAGGACCCATTTTTTCCATGGTATACCTTCTTTGTTAACACAAACCCCTTTATCCAATAATGTTCCTTGATTTTTCACAAAATTAACATGTGTATTACTATGTCTTCGGATGTGGAATAACTGTAATTCCTTTATCTCCTTGAGGTATCGAAAAACTTGTTTATGTAACCAATCTTGGGAGATATCATCTTTTCCTAGACCTTTTTTTTACAATATGAATGACTAGAAAAGGGTCCTAAAAAACAAGAACTTTCCTGACTTGATGAGTTACAAAGGTTTCTAATCTCATCATCAATGCTAATTGTTTTGCTTGATTATTTTTTGCTCTTCGCAATCCCTACGTGAAGTATTCACAATAGTCTCCCTAAAAACCAACAAACCCCTCCCAAACCTGCCACCCCTAAGGATATACAAAATGAATATTAAAACTATATACAAAATGAATATTAAAACCATAATATAAAGTTATAATGTGAACATAAATAGTTAAGCATTTCTCTTGGAAAAATTTGATAGCGGTTTAAGACATTGCTTATCAATCTAAAACTTCACCTTCTCACAATGTGACCACGATGATGAGAAGTTTACTTTATGTATTAAACATGTGGCCAAACTTCTTCTTCAATAGATACCTATTTATATTTTGATTTGTTGGTTATATATATATATATATATAATTTTATGTTTATTTGTTTGTATAATGGTTTTTTTTTTAATGGTATTCTTCTCCTTACTTTATTTAAAAAATATTTCTCTTTTCTGTAAATTGTTTATAGATTTTTTTTCTATAAGTGTTTGAAATATTATAAATATAAAGAGTAATTGTAATAGTAATGTTTTTCACTTAGCTCAGTGGGTTAGTTCAAGTGGATGATTGTTGTAAACAACAAGCAGAAGGTATCGGGGTCAAATCCCCGGATGCCTATGCTAGGGCCTCACTTGATGTTCCCACTGGGTTAGGTTGCCTACTCACTGCAACCGAACAGTTTACATTGGGTACCATACTTGAAATGAGAGGAAGTGCCTGAGGATTTACCATAATAGTTTTCCGTCGAAAAAAACAAATAGTGTTTTCTCCTGGAATCTTATAAATATAAATAGTAACCATAATGGTAATGTTTTTCACTTAAAAATCATTTCCCTTTTCTGTGAATTGTTTATAGGCTTGCTTTCTATAAGTGTTAGAATTTTCATAAGTATAAAGAGTAATAGTGATTTCATAAGTATAAAGGGTAACAATAATGGTAATGTTTGTTAAGATTAGAAGAAGTATTTATAAAGGTATATCGGTTTAGATCAATGCTAATTTCATATTTATCAAATATCAAAAGATCAAAGTTTTTATAAAAAAAATGATTATTTAAAATGGATTTAAGGTAATTATAATTTTACTTCAAATGTTATGTAAATATGGATATGTAAAAATACAATGTTGATTATTATTGTTTAAATATTTAAATTTGCATTGTAATAATATTTTTATATAACGATCATGTCGATAGTATTTTTTTCTATATCTAAATTTGGTATTTATTTTTATCTGTTTATAGTAAGTTTATGTAAATATTAGGTTGACAGAACAAATCTCTTTCATATATATAGAGATGTTTTTATTTCAATTTGTATTTATATTTGGCTAATATATAGTAATAGTATTGTGTGTTATAAGTATTATATAATTTTGAAGCCTTACTTATGATGAGGTAAGCATTACCCACGTGACAATATCTCTCTCATTTTTTGGGGTTTTTAACATTAGATTAAGGTCAACATTGTATGTTTTTTATTTAATTAATATTTTATAATTATTTGTAATGACATGTGTCAACTCCACATTGATCATGGAAGGAATTACACCTCTTCCCTCATATTGGATTGTAAAAAAATGCATCTCAATGCAACACAATATATTTAAAGATTTTTAAATTGCATGTAGTAACATAAGTGACTAAGCCATATTCTCGTCCACTAAATGCTAAACTTTCTCTTTATTTAACTTCTTAAATTTCAAATATCAAATATTATATTTCAAATATTTACCAATGAAATTCTTGCTTACTCCTTTTTCACCAAGGAAAAAGTATGTTTCTTGATATTCATAGTGAATCAAAGAAAACAATATTCTAGTACATACCAGATCCTCCAGTAACTTAGATCAATTGATCCAATGAGAAACTAGTAAAGAGCCAAAATTATAAACATCACCACTGAAATTGTATTAACCAACAAATACATGGACTATTGGACTTAATAGTAATGAAGTGACAAAAAAAACAAAAAAACATTATAGAGTCTTCCAATCTGTCGATCTACTATCATCCAAAGGAAATGACCAAGTGTATTGCTTTGAGTACACATAAATAGAATACTTAGACAAAGCTACATTGTACTTGAGTTCCTCAATATATATGACACCTTCAACTAAACTAATATATTTTTTGGATAAAGCATCTACAACTGAATTTAACTCCCGAAAGATATGTATATAAGTTACTGCAATGAAATTTGATTGAAGTAACTTTATTCTTTGACACTAGTGCTCCAGAGTGATCACATGCAGAGAGGATATCCCAGCAGCCCAATCCACTATTACTTTAGAATCTCCCAATAGACAAAATGCCGATATTAGAAGCGAATTTCAATAAACTACATAAATCCAAGAGTTTCGCTCTAGTATTGGTACCAACCACATATCTCATCCACAGATGAAAATAATTACCATTTTATAGTTTAATAATTATGCCACCACCACATTGTTTCAAGTGGGCAGCCCCATAAAAAAAACCAACAACCACCTCCTCAGATAATGAAGGCCCAATAATAGTTCTTTGTGACTTATGTTTCAAATCGTTATAAAATTATTTGTAATATCCCAAAACCTTGGAATTAACAACAGAAAAATTTTGAGCCTTATTATAAAAAACAACAACATTCTTGGATCTCCAAATCCCCCAACATACAAATACAAGGAGTTCTTTTAAATGTCTAACATTCTTACTACAGGATTCTAGACTTTGTTCAGAACAAGAAGATTCCCAATCTACATAAATCTAAGTGGTTTTTATTTCCCTCCAAACATAATTTGTAAAAGTACAATGTATAAATAAATAATTTATAGACTCGGTTGTACACAAGATACAGAAATTTGGACCCATTCCTCACAAGATACAAAAATAAGTGAATTTCTTACTCCTTATCATTTGAAAATGAAGACTTCCATTCTTTTATGAGTTTTCCCAAAATTCGCAACTTTCCCCTTCTGTACATTTCAAGCATTAAACTATCAAAATATAAAATCTCAAACTCACTAATTTTCCAATAATAAAATCAAATTAAACAAGCAAAGAAATTATTTTCCTACATACATATATATATAACAAAGAAATTATATATATATATATATATATATATATACTTTTCCATTCTCAATTCTCAATTATGTACCAAAGCATACGATGATTTTGGAAATTGGAAATTTCCAAAGTTACAGTGATAAAACTCAAATGTTTATAAATCAAAAGTTACAATGATGAATTCAAAAGTTCTTCAATAATCGTGATCAAATTCTACATAGAAATCGATAAGGCATTATAATTTTTAATGTCAACCTCTATGTCCAAATATATGCGAGGATGTGCAATAATTATGCCAAAGATGTTTTCTTAAAAGGGGTGACATTTTATTATTATATATATATATATAAGTTTTTAAGGACTACTTTTTTATTAAAAAAATATGTTAGATTTATATTTGATATAAATTTATTATCATATGTATATTAATTTAACTCTCAAAAGGAATTGAATGGAAATTTAGTTAGAAAAGTTAGTTGAGATGATACTTATCCAAATAGATAGTTAAATATAATGACATACAAGTTTTTAAAAGTTTAAATAGTGGTAAATGTTCCACAACAATGACATGTAGATGAATGAATAATCAAGCATACGCTGATTATCATCTATGTATATAAACAATCATAAATGTATGGAACATCCAATCAAATATATCATTATCATAAAGAAAATTCCTTAAATATAATAGTTAAGAAGAATAGAAAAAATCACATTTGTAAATACAATAAAGGATTCAACTAAAATAAAAGAATGTAAATATAATAATAACTTAATTTTAAAGTTACAACTTCATTAAACATCAAATTGATGAATAAAATTTATTATTATGTGACAAAATTTTGTATTTACAATCATTTATCTAGTTAATTTATAAAATTGTCTATATCCTATCCTTTCATATAATACAAAACTATCCCTTCCACGTAATAAAAATACTACATAAAAATATTTAAAAAACAACAATAATAAAAAAAAAATACCATCCAATCGATATGTAACAACATAACAAGTTGGAAAGCAAATTGCAAAACTTATGTTGAACAACCAATAGGAAAGCTACAAATGGATGATGAAAAATATAGAATTATATAGTACTCATCCACACTACCAATAAAGTTTAATATAAAAAACAAAAACCAATATAAATACCCTAGAGAAGTTGCCAAGTAAAATGCAAAAACATATTAACACTCACTTTATAACTGGCATACAAGAAATGTAGGAGAGTCACAAACAAATTCAACACTCACTTTATAACTGGCATACAAGAAATGTGGGAGAGTCACTTTTCCAACATGATTAAGGGGATATGACATAAATAGCTGGCATACAAGAAATGTGATAGACACTTTTTCACAGGGGATATGACATAAATAGCTGGCATACAAGAAATGTGATAAAAACACTTTTTCACAGGGAATATGACATAAATAGCTGGCATACAAGAAATGTGATAGAGACACTTTTTCAACATGATTTAGGGACCCCATAATTTTAAGATCAATATTCAAGGTTTCCAAAAGCTGACATGAATATTGCATAAGGATATAAAGACATTGTTCCCCCACATTTCATTTAGGAATATAAAGACATCGGTCCTACATTTCAAGATCAATAATATTCAAGGTTTCTAAAACTTACATGAATATTGCATAGGGATATAAAGAATTTGGCTCCACATTTCATTTAGGGATATGGAGACATTGGTCCCACGTTTCTTGATCAATATTGATAAGGATTTCCAAAACTTTGACATGAGAATTGTATAGGAATATAAAGATATTAATGCCCACATTTCAAGGTTTCCAAAACTTGGCATGAATATTGTATTACATAGGTTCTTATGTTACATTATGAGATTTTTTTTTGATGGTGATGTATAATTGTTATATTGAAAACTTGTTTTTTAAATATGTATTGAATTTGTGGCAGTACAAACCATTAATAGTTGGCATACAAGAAATTTTTAGTCAATATGACAAACCAATAGTTGGCATACATACCAACCATTAGTTTGTATAAATACAAGAAACAAACCAATACCAATAGTTGGCATACATACAAACCAATAGTTTGTATACTTACAAGAAATGTGGTTGAGACTTTTAATCCGCATGATTCATGGATATAGAGATGGTTCCCACGTTTTGAGACCAACTTTGACATGAATTAATAGTGTATGGGTTTTAGTTTGCAATGTGGGAAAGACATAGAGATATTGTTTTTTATATTAACTTTGACATGATTATTGTGTTGGTTTCAAATTGCATTTAAGATATTGGATGAGGTAAAGATTTTTAGTTAGCATGATTAAGGGAAATAGAGATATTGGTTTTGATATTAACAATTACATGAATATTGTGTTGGTTTCAAATTGTATTTAAGATATTGGATTAGGATTAATAATTTAATAAAAATGGTTTAATTTTTAATTTCATATTTTAAAATCATTTTTATTATAAAAATAATTAATTAAATTAATTAAAAAAATAATTTAATTTAATTTTATAGAAAAAAATTAATCATAATGGTTTTTTTATCAATTTGTAGTTGTTGTATCCATTTTAGGTGAAGTAATTTTTTTCTTTTACTTTATAATTGAGTTTTTGAATATTTTGTTTTTTTGTTTTTTTGGTTGAATTTTGAACTTTGAATTTTCAAAAATTTTATTTATTTATTTTTCAAGTATCAAATATTCACTACTCATAAGAGGCTTAGAGGTGAGAGATTATTTACACATTTTTTATGTGTGATCATTTGACCATTTACTACTTGTCAAGAGGTGAGAGATTATTTACAAATTTTTTATGTGTGACCATTCAACCTAAGTTAATGACCATGATGACTTGATAGATTATCAATGCCTCTTATGTAAGAGCATCAACATTTTTTTAGGATTTGAATCTTGTTGGGACTATAACATTAGCCTTATTTTCAACAACCCAATTATCTTCTCATAAATATTGTTTTAAAACTTTAAATGTTATTTTTAGCACGTGTAAATGTTTTTGTCTCATAAATGAATAATATAAACATCAACTTGGCATCAACACAACATAATGCCCATTTTAAGCTAAGATAAATATAAATATTTTATATTTTATATGAGAGCAAAAATTTAGGTGGGCTAACTTGAATGATTGAGTGCTATGAATTACAAGCAAGAGGTTTCGAGATCGAGTACTTTCCCTTATGATGTACTTGATATTGGTGGACCTCACTTGATATCCCTTCCAAGTCATGTACACAAAGTTTATTTTTCCCACTTTACACTGGATATCATCCTCAAAATAAGAAAAAATAAAACAAAGTTTCTAGAAATATATTCAAAATATATATATATATATATATATATCACTTTTATAATCTTACACACATTATTTTAAATAATTCAAAAAGGAATTTATGTATATCTCTATTACATTTAAATTTTCACACAAAGATTAATTAATTAGGTTACAAAGAGTTTACAAAATTATGTTTACAATGATAATTTGATTCTTAAATATTATCTATATTAGGTTTTAATTGTAATAATTATGGATATTTTGCTTTAAAGTAGATTGTTTGGGTTCATTTGTAATAGTCATGGCTATCTTGCTTTAAAGTAAATTGATTAACACCTATCTGATTTCATGGATTTTTTTACATAAATAATAAATATTTGGTATATGTTTTTTCATTGGATATTATTACGTCGTAAGGCTTTTCCCTCCTCTACATCATATGTCTAATGGTTACGGGTTACTCACTCACAACCATCCAAATCTATTAGATGACCATCTAATAGATTTGGATCATCCATCCCACCCTTCATGTACTACAATTTTATCTATGTTGCTTCTTCTTCCTCTCCATTTGGCCTCTAAGACATGGTCTCAATGTCAATGTTGCCTTGGCATGATTTCTTCACAATCCTTATTATATCCTTCTATATGAAGGTGTTATGATCCTCCCTATGCGTGTAATGGGGGAATGAAGGGATCATTAGAGTAATAATGGTGGATTCCATTTAATGTAAGGTGGCTAGGTCTACTATGTTTGTTATTATTAAATAAGGCCCATTATGGTAGCTAGTATTGAATAAATGAAATGGGGTCTCATTAAAGATGATCCACTAGGTAGTTAGGAAGTTTTTGTGGTTAGGATTCTCTTGTTAGTTCTAAGTAAGGATGGATCCCTCCTTATGGTAGGTGTGAAGTATACTGTATTTGGAGCTTAGCTCATTGAGAGTTTGTCCATCCTCAAGAAGCAAGTGAATTGGAATGGGTTCCTTCTATGAATAAATCAATTGTAGGGTGTTTCCTACCTCAAGGGTTTTTGATAAATAAAGCATAGAGAATTCTTGATATATAGTGTGTGATTTCATATTCAGATATAAGGTACTTAACATTTGGTATCACAACTCTTTCTTGGGCCAAAAGGTGGAATATTTATGTTCTTCTTGCAATTTTTTGAAGGAAAAAGAGGATGTTGCTATTAAGGAAATTTCCTATAAATTTCCATGTAGATTTTAAAGAAACCAACTGTGGATCTGAGTTCCTATCGAGAAAACACCTATACCTAAAAAATGTCCAAATCAGAGTCTAAGGAGTGGATATATAGTTGATTTGATATTAGTTGTTTAGGGTTTTTTCTAGTGACAATTGTGTGTATTGCAAAGTTGTTATCTTTTTATAGAATGATTGGACTTATATCAAACCAATGCTTCTAGATGTAGAATGAATATGGCATTTCATAATTGTGGTCACAATAGGTATTTTGAAAATATTGAGAGAGATATGATCATTTTAAATTTGTTGCCTCAAAAGTAAGTGATTTTCTTAAAAACCCTAATTCTATTTCTGGAGTTATAGCAAGCAAGATGACTTTTACAAGAAAATTTGATCATCCTAGTATTGAATACTACATACAAAAGACAAATTCATTCTATTCACAATGTTGGAGATTTTTGTTAACCTAGGGTTTAAAAGAAGATGCCACTAAATGGTGACAGTTGCTTAACCATTACAGGATAAAGGTACTTTAGGAACTTAGAGATGAATCATATGAACAAGTACTTTTAAATGGGTGGTCTCGTGCTATGAAGAAGGATCGAGGAATCACCAAGGGTTTACTTTCATCTGCAAACTCCATGTTACAAGTCTCTAGTTGTATTCAACAAGAAAATGTTATTATTTCTACAAACCATAGTATCAAGCATAATTTCATCAATGTTAACTTGGCTAAAAGGTTCCAACTCCCCACAAATCATATTCAAAGTCAACAAGTTGAGGGTGAATATATATATATATGTGAAGATTACCATAGCTAAATATGTGTTGCATTCATATTTTCATGTTATATATAAAGATGATATGAATATTGTTTTGGGATATTCTTGGATGGAATCAGTTGGTACAGTTACTATTAATGTGTAAAAGAAGTTTATGAAGCTTCGGAATAAGAAAACGAAAAATTGCATTTCGTGATATTTCTCTTACTAAGTAAGAAGGGCCCAAGGTGGAACATGCAGAAATTTTTGTAGTACCTGCAGACACAATAGATGAAGAGTCTGGGGTTGAATCAAAAGAAGGGGCTAAAAAGCACATGAAGAAAAGCCACAAGAAGGAAATCAAAATAATGAAAAAACTAAGGAGCTACATTACTCAAGGGAACCACATATCATGTATGTAATGTGCTTGTAATTATCGAATAGGCCCACTTGATAATTGGTGACTAATAAATAATCCCACTAGGTAGTTGGAGGAAATAATATAATAATAGATGTAGTTGGCATATACTTCCTAGGAGTACTCGTGAGAAAGTGTAAATATACATGAGTATCATTACATGAAGTATGTTGGATGTATTGTTTGGTAACAAGCATGGCTTATGGAATATTTGATGGTGTTACCCTACCTTATGGGTTCTATCCATATTCATATTTTTCATTCTTATGTGGATGTATTTGTGTTGTTTATGAATTCTAAGGATTTATTTCTGAACTTTAAGGGTTATGCATAATTTGTGATTCAATTTTTGGGTTAAGGATCACTACAAGTGGTGTCAGAACTCTTTCTTGGGCCCAAAATAGAGAATTTTTTCTTTTATTTTGCAAGTTTTCAAAGGGAAAAAGAGGTTTGCGACACTCATATTAGTTTTTTTATTTTTTTCAACAAAATTTCCAAAAACTAATTATATATCATTATTCTCCTTGAAAAAAAATGATTTCAAAAAAATTGCTCGAAACAGAGTTTAGATAAAGGAGATATCATGATTTGAAATTTGTTATTTTTTAGTCTTCCAATGATGATCAAGATTTTGGTAGAGGGGATAAATTTTAATAGAGTGATCAAATTGTAGCCAAATCAGTTCCATTGGAAAGAGGATTTTGGGGGCTTTGGTTTAGGATATTATGGGATATACTTCCAATAAATATTGTGTATGCTACAACCTTTGCAAATTTCTACAATCAATACCCCATCTCTCATACTTATATCGGATTATGGCATTTTAAAATAATATATTAGCCCCCTCGTTGAGGAATATCCAATAATATATGCAAATTACATGGAAAATTAAAATTATGTGGAAGAAGACCCTCCGATAAGTTTTCTTGAGGTTATGGATTATGAAGGGCATATTAAACAATGGTTCCTCAAAGTAGAAGTCATTTCACAACCTAAATCAATTAGTATAATGCGACTCTGTATGGAGTACCAAATACAAAAAATACAAGAAACCTATGAATCAATCCAAATATTGGAACTTTGTATACATATTCAAGAGGAATATACAGTGGAGATATATGTGTGGTATTCTTTAGAAGATGCTTATGAGGAATTTTATAGGCACAATTGTAATTTTTGGGAAGACAACTACTTATATCTTCTTTTTTATGACTCTTTCCACCATATAAAGAGAACCTTGTGAAGGAAATACGATAGCAAGTGGTGCCTACCAATTCCCAATTTGCTTATTCTACACTAGTAGAGTTCTTGTAGAGCCAACATTTTACTGCTATATGGAAGATTTATTTGTTTTGGATGGTTATACTTATTTGGATCCACATGACCATTTGTGGATCTTTGGTGTCATCAATTGGTTTTAACTTGAGAACATGGATGTGGAAGACGAATTTATGGATGAGTCTTATGGATTACTTCAGCATTGCAATTAGTCCTTGCACATGGGACATTTGCTACTTCAACATGGAAATCAACATTTGTACATGGGACCCGGGATTAAGGTGGAGCTTGTTGGACTACGTTTCCGGGTGGCTAACACTTGTACATGGAAACTTGGTTCCTTGGCTTACTTCGACATTGAGGTCAACACTAGTTCATGGGACCGTAGTTTATGGTTATACCTCCTCACATTAAACATTGAAGGCAATGCTTTTCTAAGGGGGGTGGATTATTATGGTCCTCTCCGCGGGCATAATGGGGGGGACAAAGGGTCCATTAGAGTAATAATAGTGCATGCCATGAAATGGAAAGTGGACTAGGACCACTATGTTTTTTATTATTAAATAAGGTGGATAGATCTACAAGTAAGGATGGATTTCTCCTTATGAGAGGTGTGGAGTCTATTGTATTTGGAGTTTATCTCACTAAGAGGTCACCCAACCTTAAGAGGAAAGGGAACATGATTGGATTTTTTCAATAAAAGGATCAATTGTAAGGATTTTCCCTAACTTAAGGGTATTTGATAAATAAAGCATTGACCATTCTTGATATCTTGTGTGTGATTTCATATTATATATAAGGTACTTAACATAATTTGTTTCCTATGTTCCTCTAGGAGGAAGGTTGATCACCATGCATATTATTTACTATCAATTATGGCAAATAGCTTAGCATAACCTTCATAATAAACCATAAGCATAACAATGATCCCACAATCATCAAGTCCAATAAAATGGAAAAGCATATACTATCAATCACTCTAATAATTAGTTCATTTTGTGGTTGGGGAGCAAATAGAGAATAAGGTTGCAACATAGTGGAGTGGTGTGGTGGTCTTATGGTTGTTTGTTTTTCATTGGATTTATTTTGTTGGGGGAGAATCTAGAATAGAAGAAGAACAAAGTCATTGCTAATTTAGAACAATACCCAATTATTGATGGTGGTGACACTTTTTTCTTTCTTTTTTTTTCATAGATATTGGCCAATGAGGATGGGATTCCAAGTATGTTTGTAACCTTGGTTTTGTTTAATTTGGTAGGAAAAGTTAGAGGTGTTTAAATTTAGAAAAAAGACTATGGGGGATTTGCGGTGTGGTAGATTTTGCTTGTGGTGGATCTTTGGAACCCTATGTATTGTAGTGGAGTTTTCTATTTTGTTTTTTTTTTCTTGGTTGAGGCATGTTCTTTAAACTTCAAAGGTCACAAGGTGGAAATGGCTAAACTATTGTTTTTTTTTAGTTGTTAGTGTTTGGTCCAAAATTTGCCCTACATGTATGCTTTGTATATTGTTAGTGATATGGAGGATTTTGAAGCAACTTTGTTTAGTTAGTGTGGAGACTATTCGTGATTGGATTTAAGTTCTACTTGATGGTCATTGCAAAAAAAAAGTTTAATTATATTGTCACCATACCACCCTTTTTTCCATGTAATATATCTCATGGGAAACCTTCTGAGCATTTTCCCTCATTATGAGGATGGCACCCAAGTTAAACCCAAGATTATTCATGCCACAAAACCAGGTCAACAACTCATGGATAGATCATAAATAGCTCATCAACATTTAGTTAACTTTGAGAAAAACATGTCACAAAGTGGGATTTGAATTCGGGTTGGGAGAGTAACAACTTTTCCTCACAACCACTTGACCTACGGAAAATTGATAGTCGTTATATCACCCTATGCGCATGACATGTGTTATCATCCATTATTTTAAGTGCCACATTTAACCAAAGATGATTTCCTCTCACGCACATAAAATAAATATGCTTTTATAGGTATGAAATTTGAAGTTATAATAGAAAAGATGTATAACCCCTCTAGTTATCCACTTGTTGTTTCTGCCATTGATGCACCAACATAGTCTTTTGTGGGAAAATTTCAATATTTATTTAGGGATATAATTGTCATGAGATGAAACTGAGTGTCGAAATAAGATTTTTATTAATGGCCCTAAGTAGTTATGCATTGGAAATGGATGAGTAAGAAGAGAGTCACCCATTTTAGATCCTTGATATAATTCTACTTAACATAGGATTGTGAGGAAGGGAGAAAGAGACCATAGATCTGATTATGCTTGAGGAGTCCCCAAAGACTAGAAGAGTCTTTACTTCCATTTTTTTTATCTATCCTTAATACATGCATTAATGCTAGGGATTCAGCTTGGTTGTTCATTATTTTTCCTAGACCCACTACATAGGATTTTCTTGATGTATTATGAGTTCAATGAGCACCCCCACCCTAGCAACTTCTTCTGAAATTATCAAGTGTTGAGTATCCATTACCTTTTTTTCCAAAAAAAAAACATCATTTCATAAAATAAATGAAATTGCATTTTATAGATGTCAAATGCATTCACCGACTACTTTGCACCACTACTTCTCCAAAAATTCATGTAATTGTTCAACATGACTACTTGCATCACTTTGTTAAAAACAAGCTATCAACATCTTCAACAAAACATTAATATGAATCAATTTAAAAACCATATCACTAAAATTCCTTTACATAACATTCAAAATTTCAAAAGATATCCAAAAAAAAACATAATAAGACTATCCTTCTAACCTATAGTCCAAAAGTAACATCAAAAGTGATAAACTTAAAAAACCATAGTTGTAATAATTATAAATAAATCAAATCAATCAAGCAAGAGTGATATGAATGGTCATGGACCATATTCTCTTAGTACCCCTTCTTAATGTGCCTAGATATGCCATGTACTTGGAGCAATAGTGAAATTCCTCTCTCTATAAACTTGTAGAAAAAAAATTCATTAATTGAATGTTTTGAAGTGTTGAGTTCATGAAAAAATGAGCCTCAAATGAAATTTACCATCTCATATAGACCATTCATCCAATCTATAACAAATTTGGAGTTACCCATCACATGCAATTTATGGACTCATTTTTCCACAACTAACAATCATAACAGTTTCAAAGCTATTAATTCTACTCCATTGTTTGTATTTCTTCCCAAGCCTACTTTGAACTTCCAGAAGATGGAATCGGAACTATAGAATATACCTCCATCTCCCCCAATAGAAGTAAATCCTTGAGGAGCACCATCAAAGTAGGCCGGCCCTCATGATCTATCAATGACTTCTTTTATAACTTTGGGTGGTTTTGGATGTTGCACCTACTTAAAACTCTTGAGTATAAATATACTCTAAGTAGCACATATATTAGGAGGGATGAAATTATCTTTGAACAAACTAGATTTTTTCACAAGCCAAATTCCCCAAGTATTAACCAAAACTATATGAGCCTCTAATTCCTTCCAAATAGTTGAAGTATAAAAACAAAATGTGATCATATCAAATAATTTTTCTTTGGAATATTTGCATAAATGGAATCTACTTGGACCATTCCAACTCCTCTACATATAATACCAATTAGGATATTTTATAAACCACATGAAAATTATTTGTTTAAGGGGGCACATAAATTTCCACATGTTTTTAAACCACCAATCCAATCCTTATGCTCCATCTTCTTCTCTTAATATTACACAATAATTTTGGTATGCATCCCCCTATAGGGTTCCTTGACTAGAAAAATTCATGCTCCTCATATTTTATTCCATCATGATTGTTTTTTAAAATATCACAATATTTTTCCCATTCTTCCCATCTTCATCCATAAATCCCAATAGTTTAAAAAATTGTCATTCTTGAGAGAAAACATTTATGTTTACAGGGTTAGTTATTTGTTGCAAATAAAACAATCCTCTTTCTCAAAGAGCTTCCACCATTTTCCTTGGAAAATGAAATTTCTCATTGCATCCCACCCAAGGATCCTCACCAATCCTCAATCGATTTCTTGCCCCCACTTTCCAAACAAGCCATCTTCTCATGAGAGGAAAGGTCAACACCATTTCTTTCCAGATTACATAAGCATTTGTAAAGGTTTTCTTGAATATTTACCCAATCTTCCACATATTGTGGTGCAATGTATTTTTTCCAAGTAGTTTCAACCCATATCCATCCTCCAACAATCAACCTCCATACACACTTTTTAGATATTTCCTTTGAAAAACAATGTATATTATTAATTCCCCAACTTTCCGTCTCTTTAGGGACTCCACTTCTTTTCCAAGAAGTAAAAGCAAAATTCTTCTACTCATTGGCTCATGCCAATAGAATTTTGAAACTAAGTTTCCTTATCTTATCTAGCACTAATCTGGGTATGAAATTCAAGGACATCTAGTATTCTAGAACTGATTCCAACACCAATTTGATTAGCACCATCCTACCTCCACATAAAATCCACTTACTACACCAAATATATATTTTTTCTCTACCTTTGTTATCATCCACCCAAAATCTGATTTGGACTTATCATTTGGTTGAAAATAAAATCCTAAATACTTGATCCTTGACTACAAATCATCTTCCTTGAATGGTAATAAGTGTAATAGGTCCTTCTTGACCTCCTCATTAACTCCTATGAAGGAAACAAAGGATTTAATAAAATTCAAAACCATCCCTATTTCCGAGCAATATAGATCCATTATTTTGTTTTGCTTAAGATAATCCCTTCTAGATCCAATACAAAATAGTAGGATATCATCAACAAACCAGAGTTGAGTAATAAAACGATCTCTCCCTTCCTTTCAAAGCCATGGATTTTTTAGGTTCATTCATTTATCTACTCAATCCTTCTACCACCAAAAGAAAAAGTAAATGGATGAGGAGACACCCCTACCTCAAACCTCTACCAATTTTGAAGGTATACCCATTACCTAGAACAACAAAGGAAGCTGAAGTAACACAATTCTTCACCATTAAATTTCCAAAGTTTAGTGTGAATCCCAAGTGAAATAACACCAATCATAGGTGACCAACGTACCCTATCATAAGATTTTGAGAGATCGACTTCTAATATCATTGCAAATAACTTTAGATCTTGATAGGATGGCAGGTATCTTGTTCAACTCGAACAGCCTTATGGATCTGCCTCTAAGCTAGGAAACCAAATTGTTCTAAAGAGATAGAGTTTGGCAAGAGATATGCCATTCTTCTTGCAATAATCTTTGATATGATTTTATAAATGCAACTACACAATGATACTATCATGTACTCAAAACCAAAGGGGTTGTCCAATTTGGTTATAAGTGCAATACAAGTTGTATTATATGTTGTGAAGATTATCCATGACACCCCTAGCTCTTATATGATTCTCAATAAGTCCTCCTCTAGAAAATTGTAAAACCCTAAGAAAAATTCCATCAACAGTTGATGAGCCAGGGCATTACAAAAATATTCAAACAATGTTATGGAATCCTTCAAGGCACCACCACTGAATTTTTGGGATAAGGCATTCCAATGATGCATGAATTTCTTTATTCCCTAACTTATACTTAAAATATAAACCTTGGGGTGTAAGGATTCATAGGTGATATACACTGTATGTGCAACCAAAAGGTATTAACTTGCTCAAATGTATCCTATGAATGACATGCAACTAACTAAATCTAATCTACACTAAAAATAAAATGCTCAACTTCGATAGTTTGTACCCTCGACGCTTCATCCCATTGAATTTAGGATCTCCCCTCTTAACTCCCTTGACAATGTGCAAGGGAGTAGAGAGGTCTTGGATAACTGTTATTAGTTGAAGATTTTTATCCAAATGTATTAATGAAGCTAGGATCCGAAGGCTACTACTAGATCATTCAATCCTTACAATGATTAGCAATCATACTCCATTAAGCATACTTCAAATTATTGAACATAATAAGGTAAAGAAAAAGAAAAGAAATACATGAAAGCAAAGGAAGGTGGGACTTCAATTTTTACTATCTACACATTTGTGGGACTTCTTCCTCATAAACCATCCCTTCTTCCCTTTCCCATGCAATACTTCTTGTTATCGCTCAAGCTAGCAATCTCAAATAGGCGACAAAATGTAGACTAATCGCTAGTGTTTGGTAAGCATGTGGGAAAAATCTAGGCCCAAATGTCACCATGGCCTAAACTCTCAACTTCTTTGGGCTCTTTCCAAACCCAGGTGAGAGTCCCTATTGATACCAATAAACACCTAAAACATCCAAATTCCCTCTTACAATCTTGTAACCAAATCAGTGCCTTCAAGTGGAGTCAAAACAATTAATAGTAAAGACATAGATATTAGATATAGCATGAAGAGAAAATATGCAGTCTTGTAGGTGATTATTAGTAAATTTCTGGTGCTTTAAAAGTAAATCAGACATTAAGATAGTAAATTAGTCCATCATTAGTGCTAATCATATATTAACGTAAACTTTCATGGTCTAAAAATGAAAATGCGGAGGCAAAACAGTCACTGTAATAAAGTTTCTGCAATATGAAACAATGAGTAACAATACTTGTGAACAATTCTAAACCCACAAAATAATACGCCCCTGGAAGAAGGACTAAAATTTCTATTGGGAGAATTGAAAAAAGGCAATCTAAACTGTGAACTAAGGACTGCAAATTCTGCTTCAATAGTCTACAATTTTCTGATGGCGGTCAACAAAAAAATCAATTTAACAATTTCTTGTACTTCACAGCAATAGATTAGGCCTCCCTTGAAGATCAATGGAAAAATACCCTAGGGCACATTAGTCGAGTGGATCATATTTGTAAATATCCAAATATTTTTGTAGTTTGAATATTTTCATATCTTTTAGGTCTTTTTTAATATATATTTTTAGGGTCCCGGATGCGGGTGCACAGGTGCCAGCGGGCTTGCATGCGTCCGGCAACGTGGAGCTAGAGGACGGTGAACCGATGTCGGAAGCTAGGCTCCCGGACCCCCGGTCGATGGAGGAAGGGAAGTTTAAATGTTGACCAAGGGAGGATGAGGAAGAGTACGAGGGAGTTAAGGAAGGTGGTGAACCTAGAGGAGGACCAGATTGGTACCGTGTCCAATGCAGTTATGTTCCAGAGGATAATGAATGTCTGGTACGTGAGAATGCAGGGATTTAATGGTAGAGAGAAGAAAGAGAACTAGTTCGATGGCGGGCTTGATCCTAGGAGCATTAATCCATATGCGGTCGTCTTAATGGAGGAAATTAATGGAGGTACGAAGGATAGGGTCTGGGTAGATGTATATAAGGAGGGTGGAAAGATGACCTGAACACCTTGCGCAGAGGAATTAGACTGGCTCGTTGAGGAGGTGACACAGAATTGTTTTGGCTCTGAGATAGTTTGTTGTTCTTCGATGGCCCCACAATAGAGAATGCGCAGTCGATGGTGGAGAATAAGAAGACAGGAGCATAGGGTGGTAGAGGAGGATGCTGAGAAGGATTACTTGGAAGGTGTCTTGTCTGGTATAGATGAGTCCATTTTGCAACTAAAGGAGAATGAGATGGATTTAGGAGCGTGGGTCTGCGGTGGTGTTGGATCCATATTGTATATTGCGAAGGGTCTTGGTGAAAATTATGATGGAAAGGACCAGTTTTGGGGACTTGGTGCTGCAAATTATTGGAAACGTCAAGGACGACTTGCTGCAAAATTTGGAGGACATGGATGGAGTGATTGGGTTGGAAAAATCCTCCTTCTCGACATCGCCATATCGCAACTCGCACCAGCAGGAAGAAGGATTGAATCCTCCTCCAAACAGCTCGGAAAATACTTAGCCGGAGTAGCCTCCAGCAACGGCTGAACCAGTTTAGTAGAAGTTTTTCAAGGTGGTGAAGTTTCATGATTTCTCTCCTTGTAATTTTGTAAATTTGCTATCCCATTCGTTTAGAATGAATTTTGTAACGACCACGAGCCGGTTTTCGATATGGGTGGGTAGTCTCTCTATGATGTTTTTTCTGGTTATAGTTTTGGCATCGATCCAACTATGGTTATCTTTCTGTTTATCTAGAAGGGAAGAATGAAATGAAAGTCAGATAGCGATGAAGTTATGTTAGGGACTTTGGGGATGGGAAATTATGTATTGGCTAGAGTCCTAGGTGGGAAAGAAAATGCAGCAGGGTGATGTTTTTACCTCGTCAATGGTTATGGGGGATAGTGGGAAAACCTGGGCTGTACTTAAGGAAGAATATTTTTGTAATATTATCTACATTATAACTTTATTTTAGTAATAGAATTATACTCTATTATAAAAAAATAGGCTTTTTTAACCATAAAATGCATGTAAAATAAAATGTACAAGGAATTAGTAAAAATCTATATAGGGTATATGATTATTGTATCAAACCCTAGGGATTTGAGAAATTGATGATCAATGCCCCTCTCTAAGAATGTCTTTCAAAACTTGCAACTAGAGCATCACCTAGCAACCTCTAGGGTTCGATAGGAGAGCCTAGCTAGGGAAAATGAAAAAGTCCAAGCTCCAATAAACAATGGATAACTCCTCTAATAGGACATTTTCCTCATATACAATTGACAAAATGCTAGCAAGTAACCCTAACAATTTAGCAAAATGGACCATAAAAGCACCATTCAACTAAAGTTAGAAGTAAAATTACGAGCATTCCCCAAGAGATGAGCAAGAAAAGAACCTTTAATCACCGTTTTGCTTGAGTTATTCCAACTAGTCTTAGCATAAATCAATCTATGCACAAAATCAAACCCTAGAACATTCCAAAATTCACCTCCAAGCAAGAAAAAACATGCCAAGAGAAGTGTGCCTCACATCAAGAGCTCAAAGAGTAGGAGAAAAAGAAAATAATGCATAATAGAACCCTTGTCTTCTGATTTTAAAATGATTAGAGGATGTTTATTTATATGGTTTATCCTCTACCTTTTTAATTTTCAGCCTTCAAGTCTAAAATAAAGTTAAATTGAAAATATATTATTTTTTAGGGGAAATTCCCCACAACTTGGGAAATAGGGCCCTAAATAGACATAAAATAGCAAAATAAAATAAAATAAGGCATCACTTAATGAAATAGTGAGCTAAAGGGGGACTCCATGCCCCAAATAACCCCAAAGTGATGCTTGTCCCTCAACGGCCCCCTTTCCAAGCTTGTAGGCTCAATGGAGGAAGGATGACATCATAGGGAAAAACACTATAGGAGGGGTTTTTAGGTGTTAAAATTAGGTCCAATTGGGTGAAGGAGGTGTTATATATAGGGGACAATAACCCTTTACAAGACACAATCAGCTGTTGATGTATATGTAACTTCGGAATGTATTTCATCTGTGTATTATATATATATTTATTGTACCCTTATAAGAGATGTGTTATTCCTCTATAAGGAAGTGTCGTCATGTGGATTGACAAGTGTCGCAAGTGTGTGTACTTGCCTATGGGTTATTAGACCACCTTATGGGGTCGGCCCTAATTAATATATAATATAACGTGGATGTACTCAAGTAGACAAGTCGGCTCCAGTAGGTCACTGGGCAAAAAGGTGAGTATAAATAGAGATAGGAGATCTCTATTTTACTCACTCGGAAAAGTATCTATCTCTCTCTCTGGAAAGTGGCGCACTAGTAAGGAGGAGGAGGATCATCTGCTAGGAGACTATCTCTGTATTATTTGGTTGTATTTTGGTTGAGCCATTGCTCTCTCTATCTCTGAGGAAGTTGTGGGGTTTTTCACCTTAGGGTTTTCCCCACGGAAACTCTGTGTCTCTTGTCTCTATGCTTTTGATTCTTGTGATGCTTGTGATGCTTGTCATATTATGATTGTCATGTATTGATATACTGTAGATGTTATTCTCTCAGCAAAGATCCTATAGTATTGTGATTTAATACTGAAAATTTAACATGGTATCAGAGCTTAACTGAGAAGAAGACATTTTGCAGTGACGGAAGCTTGTATTGCTTGTTTATTGGGTTTCTCTCCACAGATTTTTGAAATTCAGTATAGTAGATTGGATCTACTCATCAAGGCGCATCTTTCTGTCCAATCAGATTTCAGTTCCGAGCATTTTCAGTTTTTGCCCTAAAAATTAGGGTTTCCACAAGAATAGAAATTTCTGGAAACTGAAGGTACAGCTGGAAGCTCCTTGCAAAAATCGAAGGTTTGAGCTTTGGATCGAGATTTTTGGCTGGGTAGATCTCCGGGAAACTCAAACCCTAATTCAGGGCTCTTTCCCAGTGAACCCGGGAGGACAAAAAGGCAATTTTGAAGGACAAGACTTTGCTGATCTCAAATTCTAAATGTACTAGGCTGATCAGCTCTCCAAGGCGCATCTTTCTATCCTTTCGGAATTTTGAAATTCACATTTTGAATTTTTAGGGTTTCTCTGACAAACCCTAATCCGGGACCAGATCCAGTTTTCAGCACTTCAAGTGGTAAGTTCTAAATCTTTTCTATTTCCATTTGAAGTACTCTTAAAGATGTCTCTTCACACCAAGCTTGAGGATAAGCTTGAAGGGGCTGATAACTTCCGAGCCTGGAAGTATAGGATTGGGCTAATCCTGGAAGAGAATGAGTTGGACTCATATGTGAAAGAAGACATCCCTATCCCAGAGGATGAAGAGGCCAAGGTATTGCACAAGAAGAACTTGGTCAAGGCAAAGAGAATCATTGCTGATTCTATCAAAGACCATCTCATACCCCATGTGTCTTCTCTCAAGACACCCAAAGAGATGTTTGAATCTTTGACCAAGCTATTTGAAGGAAAGAACATAAATCGGAAGATGACCCTGCGGAACCAATTGAAAGCAGTAAAGTTTCAGAATGGGGAAACCATTCAATCCTACTTTTCAAGGGTCTCTCAGATCAAGGAACAATTAGAAGCAGTAGATGAAATGGTGGAGAATGGTGAAGTGGTGATGACCACTCTAAATGGCCTACCCAGGTCATGGGATTCCTTTATTCAAGGAATTTGTGCAAGGAAGAAGTTGATCCCCTTCAGTAGACTTCGGGAAGAATGTTCTCAAGAAGAAGCTAGACTTATAGCTCGTGAGGAAAAGATGGGAGGTGAAGATCAAGCTCTTGCAGCTCACACCAAAAGAAGCAAAACCAAGAAGGATCACCCTCACCCCAAAAGATTCCATCAAAAGAATAAGAAGGACCTAAGATGCTTCACATGCAATGAGAAGGGTCACTTTGCTTCAGATTGTCCCAAGAACAAAAGGGATAATAAGAACAACTCCAGTAAGAAGAAGAAAGGTAGCAAAAGAAGGTTTCATGCCCATGCTGCCGAAGATGATGAACCTCCAAAGAAGAAGGCTAGGGCAGAAAGTAGTAGTGATGATGACTCATCAAGTGAAGAAGAATATGTTCTAATTTCCGCTCTTACAGGTACCATCTCCCATGGATGTAATGATTGGTTGATTGATAGTGGGGCTTCCAAACACATGACTGGGTTCAAGGAATCATTTGTGAACCTTTCTGAACATGAATCACCCCATAAGGTGAAACTTGGGGATGATTATCAATATCCAATCAAAGGAAGTGGTGAAGCCTCTTACAACTTAGATTCTGGAAAATCTCTGAAGATGAAGGAAGTTCTCTATGTACCTGGGCTCAAGAAGAACTTAGTCTCCATCTCTGCTCTAGATGCAAAAGGTATGAGGGTTGCATTTGTTGATGGCCAAGTACTAATGTGGCCAAAGGGAAAGACTATAGATGATGCAGTAGTGATTGGAGAGCAAGAGGGAGGCTTGTATAAATTAAAGGGTCAACCTGAACATGCCATGGTACATGAATCCATGGAGCCAAGTGAACTTTGGCATAGGAGACTTGCTCACATGCACTATAGAGCACTTCCAATTGCAAGCAAGGCTGTAGAAGGTCTTCCTGAAATCAAGACCAAACATGAAGGGGTTTGCAAAGGATGTGCAAAAGGTAAGAACACTAAGAAGGCTTTCCCAAGCAGTGAAAGCAAGGCAAAAGATATTCTAGAAATCATCCACTCAGATGTATGTGGCCCCATGTCATCCAGTTCCCTAAGTGGGTATGTTTACTATGTATCATTTATTGATGACTTCTCCAGGAAGACTTGGGTATACTTCTTGAAGGGCAAAGATGAGGTGTTTGATAAATTTAAGGAATTCAAAAACTTGATGGAGAATCAAACTGACAAGAAAATCAAAACATTCAGATCTGACAATGGTGGAGAATTCACCTCAAATGACTTCAAGAAGCTTTGTAGTGATTCAGGGATTAAGAGGGAGTTGACTGCTCCATATAATCCTCAACAGAATGGAGTTGCAGAAAGGAAAAACAGAACCATCATGGAAGCAGCAAGGGCAATGTTGCATGACCAGGATCTTCCTATGCATCTTTGGGCAGAAGCAGCTAGAATAGCGGTATATGTGCAGAATAGAACACCCCACAAGATATTGGACAACAAGACACCAGAAGAAGTCTTTTCTGGGTTCAAGAAGATTGATGTCAGCAGGGATGTAACATTTGATGAAAATTCAGCATTCATCAAATCAAGAAAGGCACCTATTGAAGATTATGAAGAACCTAAGGAAACAAGATTTCAAGACACTACCATGACTGATGCAGTTCCAGAAACTGCTCGTGAGTTTGAAGATCCACAAGAACCTGTAGATCCACCTCGTGAGGATAACTCTCACAAGAGGAAACCTGTATGGGCTAGAGAGCTCATTCATGATGCAGAAAGATTTGGCATTCCAGAAGAAGAATACAGAGCAAAGAAGAGAACCAGATCACACACTAGTTATGTTGCTTTACTCTGTGACATCATGAACAAAGAGCCTTCCAGTTATGAAGAGGCAGCAGAAAAGAAAGAATGGAAGGATGCTATGGTTGAGGAATATCAATCAATTATGAAGAATGATGTTTGGGATGTTGTCCCAAGACCTAAAGGGAAGTCTGTTGTGACTTCCAAGTGGATCTACAAAATCAAGCATGCTGCAGATGGCAGTGTGGAAAAATATAAAGCAAGATTCGTAGCTCATGGTTTCTCTCAGAAGGAAGGAATAGACTATGAAGAAACCTTTGCACCTGTAGCCAGATATACTTCCATCAGAACAGTACTTGCCTTGGCCGCAGCAATGAAATGGAAGATACACCAGATGGATGTCAAGACTGCTTTCCTGAACGGTGTAGTAGAAGAGGAAGTATATGTGGAACAGCCACTCGGCTTTGAAATACATGACAGGGAATCTTATGTATGCAGATTGAAGAAAGCCTTGTATGGCTTGAAGCAAGCTCCCAGAACCTGGTATGGTAGGATGGACAGTTTCCTATCTAGTTTGGGCTTTACCAAGAGTAAAGCAGATTCCAACCTTTACTACAAGGTTGAGGAAGGGAATCCTGTGATTCTACTACTATATGTGGATGACCTATTTGTGACAGGAGATGACAGAATGATTGCAGATACCAAGAGGAAGCTTGCAGCTGAATTCGATATGAAAGATTTGGGAATGATGCACTATTTCCTAGGTATGGAGGTATGGCAGAATGCAGGTGGGATCTTCCTTGGTCAAGGGAAGTACACAGTAGATATCCTGAAGAGATTTGGGATGATGGATTGCAAAGCCATGGCCACACCTATGGCATCGAATCTGAAGCTTCTTTGTGATGCTTCATCTGAGCCAGTTGATGTTTCTATGTATCGTCAGATTATTGGGTCCTTGATGTACCTGACGAACACGAGACCAGATATCTGCTTTGCTGTGAACACATTGAGCCAGTTCCTGACGGATCCGAGGAGTGTTCACCTGGTTGCTGTAAAGCATGTTCTGAGGTACCTGAAGGGTACAGTGGATTATGGGCTCAGATATGAGGCAAATCAAAAGTTTAACCTGCAGGGTTATGTTGATTCAGATTGGGCTGGCAGTGCTGCAGATAGGAAGAGCACATCTGGGTGTTGCTTCAGTATGGGATCAGGTGTGATCTCTTGGTTTAGCAGGAAGCAGTCCTACGTAGTACTGAGTACAGCTGAGGCAGAGTATGTTGCAGCCTGTTCAGCTAGTTGTGAGGCAGTATGGCTACGGAAGCTACTGTCTGAGTTATTTGATCTCCCGTTGGAGGCTACTGGTATCTTCTGTGATAACCAGAGTTGTGTGAAGCTGTCCGAGAACCCAGTGTTTCATGACAGGTCGAAACACATAGAGATCAAATATCACTATATCAGGGATATGGTGCAGAGAGGAGCTGTGAAGCTCCTGTATGTTGCGACGGACGAGCAGATTGCAGATGTGCTGACGAAGCCACTAGCCAGGGTGAAGTTCGAGTACTTCAGAGAGAGGCTTGGCGTTCTTCAGATCGAGGACACTTCGAGGAAGAAGTGACGGACACATTTGCTGAAGCCATTCCAAGCATGTTGGAAGGAGGATCCTTCACATGGCTGTGGATGTAAGCGCTGGATGATGAGCATCAGGATGATGTTCTAGTTTCTGCTTGATATGCTCAGTTGGATCATTTTATGTATGTATGTACGCATCATGTTGGATGCTGGATATGATCAGTTGGATCATTTTATGTATGTATGTACGCATCATGTTGGTTGCAGGATATGATCAGTTGGATCATTTTATGTATGTATGTACACATCATGTTGGATGCTGGATATGATCAGTTGGATCATTTTATGTATGTATGTACGCATCATGTTGGATGCAGGATATGATCAGTTGGATCATTTTATGTATGTATGTACGCATCATTTTGGATGTTGGATATGATCAGGAGGATCATGTATGATGATATGTATCAGGTAGATACTTGGTATGCATCAGGTAGATGCATTGATGATCAGGAGGATCATGTATGATGATATGTATCAGGTAGATACTTGGTATGCATCAGGTAGATGCATTGATGATCAGGAGGATCATGTATGATGATATGTATCATATATTTGTATCAGGTGGATACATTGATGATCAGGAGGATCATGTATGATACTTGGTATGCATCAGGAAGATGCATTGATGATCAGGTAGATCATGCAGCAGGATGTTGCAGTGATGATCAGGATGATCATAGATGACGAGCTTTAGGATGTTGCTCCAGATGACATGCAGCGGGATGTTGCATTGATGATCAGGACGATCATGGATGACGAGCTTCAGGATGTTGCTCTAGATGACTTGCAGCAGGACGTTGCAGTGATTATGATCAGGACGATCATGAGTACATCAAGATGATGTATGGTGAGTATCAGGTTGATACTCTGTGGCCGTGGATCAGGTTGTGCAGATGAGCATGTCTGGGAGATCCTATAGGTCGGAGTTGTGTACCCGTAACAGCCTGGGATGCTCTTTCGAGACATTGCTCTGGGAGGACATGTAATTTGTGCCCTGGGAGATCTCAGGTCGGAGTTGTGTACCCATAACATCCTGAGATGCTCTTGCGAGGTTTTGTCCTATGGCATGTAATTTGGGCCCTGGGAGATTTCAGGTCGGAGTTGTGTACCCGTAACATCCTGAGATGCTCTTGCGAGGTTTTTCCATGACCACATGTAATTTGTGCCCTAGGAGATCTCAGGTTGGAGTTGTGTACCCGTAACATCCTGAGATGCTCTTGCTAGGTTTTGTGGTGGACCACATGTAATTTGTGCCCTGGGAGATCTTAGGTCGGAGTTGTGTACCCGTAACATCCTAAGATGCTCTTTCGAGGTTTTGTGGTGGGGTCACATGTAATAGCGCCCTAGGAGATCCTACAGGTTGGAGTTGTGTACCCGTAATATCCTGGGATGCTCTTTCGAGGTTTTGTGACGCACGTAATAAGTCCTGAGGATTCCACAGTATGGCCAGTGATGACGAAGACCTGCAGGTGGTGGGCCTACATCCAGTATGAAAAAGGACTGGCTTTGTAGAACTTCCTATGACGAGTAGAGACAGATATTGGATGAGATAGCAGCAGCAGTGACGATGATGATGACGATGCATCGATGACGATGATCCAGAGAAGAAGACTTGTCTAGCAGATCTGTGTCGAGAAATACCTTCCTAGTTAAGAGGGAGTGTTGATGTATATGTAACTTCGGAATGTATTTCATCTGTGTATTATATATATATTTATTGTACCCTTATAAGAGATGTGTTATTCCTCTATAAGGAAGTGTCGTCATGTGGATTGAAAAGTGTCGCAAGTGTGTGTACTTGCCTATGGGTTATTAGACCACCTTATGGGGTCGGCCCTAATTAATATATAATATAATGTGGATGTACTCAAGTAGACAAGTCGGCCCCAGTAGGTCACTGGGCAAAAAGGTGAGTATAAATAGAGATAGGAGATCTCTATTTTACTCACTCGGAAAAGTATCTATCTCTCTCTCTGGAAAGTGGCGCACTAGTAAGGAGGAGGAGGATCATCTGCTAGGAGACTATCTCTGTATTATTTGGTTGTATTTTGGTTGAGCCATTGCTCTCTCTATCTCTGAGGAAGTTGTGGGGTTTTTCACCTTAGGGTTTTCCCCACGGAAACTCTGTGTCTCTTGTCTCTATGCTTTTGATTCTTGTGATGCTTGTGATGCTTGTCATATTATGATTGTCATGTATTCATATACTGTAGATGTTATTCTCTCAGCAAAGATCCTATAGTATTGTGATTTAATACTGAAAATTTAACATCAGCTCTGCATAACAAAAACCAAGGTGGTCATCTGCCATAATGGGTCACCCCAGAAGCCCTGGACACCAACCCATGGGCTAAAAATCCCGGTATGGTGGGGACATCCACACACCAAAGGGGTATTCAACTGCTCCACAAATACAAGTACTTCTAAGAGTGAAACCAAGGGGGTTGGCCATGACCAATCCAGGGGGACAACAACCCCTAATCCAAATATCCATACAATATAACCCACTTTGGCCTTTACAATAAAAATTTGGACCCTGTGCTCCAGGTTTGGCCCTACTGGAACGTTGCAGTAGCTATGAGTCGTAACACTTCTAAAGCTCCTAAAAATCCACCTTCCAAGTCACAAATGTCCCCCTTTCACAACCTTAAAAAATACCTAGGTTTTTCTTCAACAACTACTCCTTCCCACATAAATCCAATTGTATTTGGCTTTACACTAAAGGCAATATTTGAAATTGGGTTTTTCTCTCCTCTTTGTTCATTACAACTCCAATATTCTCACAAACCAAAGTATTAGAGCCTATATCCCCAACCTTATTAAATCTCAGGCATAACACATTCCCACCAAGCCCATTCCAATGTTTCCAAACAAAGTCATCAAATACTTTGAACCTTTCCACAATAGGAGAATTTTTTTAAAGGAATGAAGTCTTTTATAGACACATATTTTCATAATTCATAATTGGATGAATATGAATGTCAAAAGGAGTCTTTGCATCCTCTAAATATTATGTTCCTTTTGCCCCTTCTACCTTTGGTTCAATACCTCCACCTTTAAGTCTCTTCAACATCTTGATAGCTTGCTCCAATTCATTATTAGCCATTGAAGCTTCTTTTGGAGAGGCTACCCATTTCCAAGGAGTTGTCACTTCACCTTCAACCTCCTTACCACCCTTGTTGTCCTTTGAATTTTGATGAAAGGGTGAGGAATAGTCCCTCATCACTTAACCATGTCCATTGCGTTAGGAACATCTAAAAGGAACCCCACAATTATCAAGCATTTGCATGTATGAACAATTACCTCTCTATAAAACTAGTTCCAAATCCAAAAATTTCCTCAAGTCAATTCCTACAAGAATTTGATCTACTTACACTTGTTTCCAAAACCCTAAAGTTGCTTCATAGAATTCCTTGAGATCATTCCCATTCTCTTTACGAACTTCCCGAATAAAAAATTAAAGGGGAAGCCTGGGAATTTGACCCATATGGAGGTCACAACCACCCTTTCTTACTGAGTATCGAAAAAGGGTAACTAGAGTTTTAGGACCAAATATGACAATCCCCACCTCCAATACATAGACAAGATTTTTTTGACATATTCCTTTGATCTCAAACAAAAATGCGTCCATCCATGCGAAAGAATGAAAAAAATTGGTATATATCCCAAGACTAGATATTGTGAATTATTTATCTAAAAACAAAGTGCCCCTTCACGCATCCTCTTACCAATAAGATTTTCGACTAAAACCTTTGAAGCCATATATGTCACCTCACGAAACTTCACATCATGGTTTAATACAAGCTTCACTGGATTATTCTTTAATTTTATGCACTTTTTTTTATGATTCTTCACTAGAGTAACTTTTGAATCTAAATCTTCACCATCCCTCTTGTCATACCCTTTGGAAACCGATTTGTAGCCTTAAGCCCCTGAAACTGGACAACTCACTTATAAGAATGAAAACCATATGTTAAAGTTCTCATATCCTTTGACCAACTGAGAGGATATTCCGTACTGGGATGAAAAACTAAAGCTCGAGAGTATATTATAAACAAACTTACCTCGTGGCATAGAGTGTGAAGTGACTCTTAGATCTAGACTTGCTTCACTTGTACCTACATAACAACACTTGACTCTCCATTCATTTCAACTTGCTTCAAGATTCAAGGTGCTACCAACCTACACAAGCTTTTCACAAAAAGAAGCTAAAGATCCGCTACCACCTCCATGCCATTTCTAACACCAATATAAATGATTGAAGATGTATAACTCCCTTCATATGCCTAAGGCACTACCAAGTTTAAATTACTTGGACTTTGATGCACCAAGGACCCTGTCTCATAGCAAAGAGGACTAAATTTTTTTGGATACACTCAATTATGTCCATATGTTATGGCCTTCAAAAGGATTCAGGGAGCCTTCAGAAGGATTCGGGGATTAATCGACTTGGTTGGTCTCCATCTCCTCAACCCTCAACCCTCTTCGAGTATTACTTACTTGTTAAGAGATGGGAAACCATTTACACATTTCCAATGTGTGATGATTCAATGTAATTCAATGACCACAATAAGTAAATTGATTATGATAATTTAGCATCTTGAGGTTTTATATCATGGCTTATGGATTTTTATTGTGTTAAAGTTCTAGAACCAATGTTTCGAGTGGACGCTCAACCCATCTTTAGG
Source organism: Larix kaempferi (assembly GCA_027924585.1). NCBI lineage: Eukaryota > Viridiplantae > Streptophyta > Pinopsida > Pinales > Pinaceae > Larix > Larix kaempferi. The sequence continues at coordinate 2,617,263 of BSBM01000815.1, read as the reverse complement.
GAATCAAAATGAAAATGCTTTAGGATAGGAAAGGATTCGGCCTCAATATATAAGGAGTTAGAGGATTAGCCGTTAAGATTAATGTAGAATAAATTTGAAAAAAGTTTGAGAAAAAGGGGAGGTTAAACCGTAAAAAAAGTAAGAAATTGGGGAAAATTTATAAAAAGAAATTTTGTCGATAATTAATTAGATGTTAAGATCATAAAAATGGTTAAAAGGGAGTAAATGTAATAATAAGAATTTTAATAATGTTTACACATTTATTAGAAAAATAAAAGGTAAGGTTAGGGTTCAGATTAAAGAAAAGATTTTGGAAAAGATTTTATTATAAAGAAATTATTATTTAAAATAATGAATTAATGTTTATTATAATGAAATAAAAAGGGTATTAATTTAATATTAAATTAAAGTGATGAGGGATGACCTTGGTTTAATGGTTTAAAATTAACGTGATGAATAAATTTATTTGATTAGAATAATAAATTAAAAATGATAAGGTTATATTTTGGTTAGGATTAAGATTTTTTTGTTAAAAGTAAGACAATAGAGAGGATTTTAAAATACAACTTATGACAGAGAATTAATGTTTGGAATAATTAAATAAATTATTATAAAAAATTAATATTTATAATAATATAATGAAAAAAAGGTATTAGAAAAAAATGTTGTAAGAGATGGGAGTATGATTTAAAAGGGGTTTGAAATTTAAAACAAATTTAGTCCAACCAATTGTAACTCTATCTAATTTGTAAATAAATAATGAGATTGAATGAAAAAAGATTATTAAATTAATAATAAAAACATTGATAAGGGTTGATCTTAATATGAAGATAGAGTGAAAAGGTAATTAATATGGAAACAAAGGGGGTCAAATATTAAGGTAGGTATAGAGCCCAGCTAAATGAAGAACAAGAGAGATGGGGAAGAATGAAAAAGGTAGGGGAAAAGAAGGAAAGAATAAGAATAAGATGGAGAGAGAAGGGAGAGAGTACTAGTGATCAGGTAACTAATGTGATCGGATAATTAATGGGTTTATATTATGAATTAAAGGTTTCTAAGATTGAATAAGTTTGTATTTATCCTCACGATTAAAATTGTTGGGATTTTTTTCTATTTCAAGGACTTCTCTTATAAGGAAGGAGGTGATAATCCTCTAACTCTTTATATATTATGGTTTTAAAACTTCTACACAGTGAAAATCCAGAAGTCATGATACAATATCTAACCAATGTGGAAGCATCCATAATCAGATCTTGAGAGTTTTGTCAATGCATAGTTCAAGGCCATTACAAAAACATACTCATTAAGAACTCAACCTATCACTTGTGGGCATTGAACTTAGGTAGGGAGGATAACATTCTCTCTCACAACCATCAAGCTAAACAAAATTGATATCAATGACCCTCTTATGCGAAAGAGTAATCACTTTTTTAGGATTCAAATGTTAATGTGGACTATTATAACATTAACCCCACTTTTACCAATCCAATTTCCCTTTGGTAAATTGTATACGTTATTTTAAATGTTTATATGTTATTTAGAGTATGTGTAAACACTTTTCTTTCATAAATATAATAATATAAACCTCAAATCTATATCAACATAATATAAATATCCTTCTTCTTTTTTCATTAGAACATGTCACAGGGAAACCCTCAGGTACTTCCCCTCATTTTGAGGATGGTACCCAAGGTAAACCATCGTCCCTGATTACGGGGCCTAACCCGGTGGGGACATCAAGTGAGGCCCTTATATAGAAATGTATATCCACCCAGGTATTTGACCTCGATACCTTCTGCTCACAACTTACAGCACTCAACCACTTGAGCTATCCCATCAGGTTGATATAAATATCCATTTTAAGATAAGATAAATTTAAATATTATAATTTTCATATAAAAACAAAAACTTTACTCATTAGAAGTAAAGTATGCCCTTCAAATGTTTACATATTAGTTTTATAAACTTGGAAATTATTTTAAACAAGGCCATTCGGTACTCAAATACTTATCAAGTCCGTTTAACAAAGGAGATACTATGTGGATACTTGTATGTCATTTATTTGGATTAAGATTAAGCAATTCTCCAAAGTATTGTGTAATAGTAAGTAGATTCATGGATGATTCCACCAAATGTAATACAACCATTACAATTAAGGTTCAAGGCCCAATCTCTATGTGGGGTATTTGGCCACATTTGCATTGTGGAATGAAGGAATTATTAGTAGAAGTATTATCTCTATGAATATTGATGCACTTGAGAGTAGTGTGTAGTATGCAAAAATCAATTGTTCATTATCTCACTTTGAAAAATTGCATCAACAACGAATTGGGTACATGTGAAACTCGTCAAATTTTGTCAATTTTCTGAGATTACCAATGTCAGGTAATTGGAAACCTAGATGGCCTCTAGATACTATGGTATTTGAGTCATAAACTTCCAATAATCAAATCCTGAGTTTCTCGATTATGGGTTTAGTATCTCTTGAAATTTTCACGGTTGATTGATCACATGCCTTGAGTTTTAGCCAAAAGAATAAATTGAAAACCTTCTATATATTGATCTCAAATGATATAAAACCTTTTTTACATGTTTTTTTTTTAAATATGATATGTATCTCAATTTTGTCAATGTGTTGAAGCCTCGGATGTGTAGGTGCTGAAAAGGGTTCTAAGGCTAACAACAGAGGGTGAAAACCCAAAATGAAAGGCTTCAAAGGGTCCTACGCAAAGACAGTTCTATCCCTAGCCTATTTGGAATAGTAATCTCCCACGGATACAAAGGCCTCCCCTGGCACTTATGGGGTTTGATCCTAGAAGGATCTGTCTTCTTGAGATGGAAGATCAAAAGTGTCCTGATTCTAAAGTGAATCTAAACCTAACACAACTCTACCTTAAAATAAATCTAAGCTAAATCAGATCTAATCTAAAGGAAGTGTATTGACTGTGTGCAAGGTAACTTAGTTCGAATTCTAATAAGTCAGTTCACCAATTTAACAGAAATGTAAAACTAGATCATTAACTTACTACTTCAAAATACGATCAAGCAATGAAAATTACTGATAATAGTTTAAAGATCAAGCATATCCAAGGTTACCCTGTAGCTCTTATGGTAATTGAAAAATTAACATGAATTATCGATTTAATAGTTTATGTGAATTGTTTGCAGAAATAGATAAAGATTTTAATTAAAGAAATTCAATTGAAAACATAAATACACATAAACCATGAATTAAGACAAATCCAACTCAATGATCAATGCATTAATGATTAGCTGCAAAATCAACAGAGTTTACAAATGAATTGGAGTAAAACCACAATCCATCAAAGACATTTGATAAATTACAACAAAAGAGGTAGTTGAAGAAAGACTAATTGTATATTAAAGGCCTACAAAAAATTACATAGTTTGCAATAAAAGAGCATCTCCGGTCTCTTTTGGGGATTCCCCCAAAATCCATCATCCCCCTATGAGGCATCTACCCCTTTAAATAATAATTACAATATCATTACAAAGGGTAAATTCCCCAAAAAAGGATTACAAAATCGAAATGAACTAAGAATGGCCAAGAAAATCTTGCCACTTGGCCCATATCTCCAACACTTCATCTAAATCTGGATAGTTTGTTGAGTCAAGCCCCAACTGGGCATCACAAGTGAAACCTTCCATTTCATTCTTTGCCAATTTATGTCAGATCCGCATGAAAATATGGATCTTCCCTTTCATAGCGACTGGTTGCCTAGCGAACCGATCCACATGCGCAATTTGGATATGCTCAAGCTGATGGATCTTTTCTTTGACCTCCTCACATCGTCTTTCAACCTGTTCGATCATCAATTTCAGTGGACAAGCATCTTCAATAAGGCCCATGGTAGGGAACTGCAATTTTTCCATAATGCTGTCCACAACATACCATCTCCTCCCACAAATAGCCTGTGCTTTTTGAATGGTATCTTCCACCATATCAAGAACATTCTGCCAGGCATTGAGAGACGTTCTGACTTTCCTGAACTAAAAATTGCCTAGAAAAGGGATGTCCTCTGGTTTATCTTTAATATACATCTTCCATTCAACAATATCATCATAAGCCTTAGAGGCTTGTTGTATTTTATCTATCTTCCCATTAAGAATGGCAGACATCTTTCTAAAGGCAATGTTAGTCTCCTGAATTTCATTCAAAGTACTAAACAGTTCAGAAATCAGCTCGTGATGTTCCTCATTGACCTGAATAGCCAAGTCTTTAAAATCCTGCTGAGAGAATTTAGAAAAGGAAGAAGAGGTTGCACTTGCAGTTGCATCCTCCAGCTTCTTTTCTAGGACAACTATATTTTCTTCATGAGTGGTGTTCAAGGCTTCAGCATCCTGCAATTGGATCTGCAGAGAAGCATTATGTTCTTGGAGGTCTTCAACCTTAACCCCAAATGCTCTTCTGAGTTCATGAATGTCAGCTTCATGATTTTCATTGGCTTTAACCAGCTGCTCTTCAAGTCGCTTCACCTCCTCCTTCTTCGTATCAATTTCTTTGTTCAATGGTGTCACTGAATCAAAGTTCGCCCCTGCAAAAGCACCCAAGGTAGTAGCAGAATCCAATGCTTCTTGTTGTATGTCATCTAATTGCTTATCCCAAATGATTTGACTAGGAACAGGTACCTGCAAGACACCTTTATCTCTGGCTCTCTTTTTACCTTTCTTCACCACTGCTTTCGCCGCTCTACTATAAAAGTAGTCTCCAATAGGAACTACAATGTCCTCTTCAAAATCATCTACCAGCTCAGTGAATGACGTAGTCACATTTGATGTTGAAACCAATGGAGCAGTATGGGTGATAGTGGAGCTAGGAATTGGTATAGTGATTTGAGAAGTGGTTAGTGAAGAAGGGATACCTTCGGGGACTAATGGTACAGAGGTTGAAGTAGGAATTGAAGTAAAAACTTCAGAAAGTGGAATGGAGGTATCAGCAGCTGATGGTAAGGAAGGAACAACTGGGACTTGGACATCATTGATAGGTGGTGATGAAGTAGATGATGGTGATCGCATAGAGATAGTTGAAGACTGGATCTCTGCCACTATTGATGGTGGGATTTGAAATGGGACTGACAGGGTAGGAGATGGAGCAGTAATGGAGGTTAATGCATGAAATATCTAGGATATGGTGGATGGTGGTGTTACTTCGGGTGTTAAAGTTGAAAGAGATTGAATGGATGAAAGTAAGAGTGCTGAAGTTATGGTATCAACAACAATGGTGGTTTCAAGAAATTGTTGATCTGAAACAAGATCATCCATTATTATGGCATCCAACAAATCTATCATTGATTGAGAACTTTCAGTTACTTCTACTATCACAGGCACATGAGGAAGTATCTCATCTTCCACATCATTGTCTTCTATGTTTAGTGTAGTAATTTGAGAGGAAAGAATTTGAGTCTTCTGTCTTTTAGTTGGTTTGTTCACAGCCATCACTTGAACATCACCAATCGAGTTGGCTGCAGCAGCCACTAGAACATCAGTAGTGGATTTGGATACTGCAACTACTTGGGTGTCTAGCACTGAAGTCATCTGTGCTAATCTATGCTTTAATTGCTGAGATGTTTGCATTGATACTTTTAGTTCTACACCAGTATTTAACTTCTAAGGTTCTTCCATAAGGCCTTTTCCTTTGTCTCCATCCGGATAAGTGAGCATCAGTGGGGTATTTGCTTTCTGAGCTTCTTTTTCTTCCCTATCTTTTCTTGTTTGCTCATCCAGCTTAAGTTCCATTCTTCTGTAGCTTAAAACCTTGGTTTTCTGGTCCTGTTGGTACTGAATTATGAGATTTTGTTCATCTTTGCTTTTGGACCTCACCAGGACTTCAGAGAAAGTATTGACCGCCTGGTAAATAGAGTCATCTGGAAGATCCTCATGAACTTAACCAATCTTCGTATGATTCTGCTTAAAGTGAGCATCAAGAAAACCTTTTGGGAGCATACCCCAATTTCAAAGAAGCAATCTTATCTCCCAGAACTATAGCCCAGGTTTAAGTTGGGATAACCAAAGGTCCTAAATTTAGAGGAAACTTAGGCCATCCCCTCCTTTTGGGACCAGTAAGCTTGAGGTAAACCCCATCAATGACAGTTTGATAAGAAACTTCCTCAATCACCAACTTGTCTGGAACTATTCTAGGTAGTAGGTGAATAGTATTACTTCCCCACACTCTGACATATGAGAAAGACTCTCCCACATACCAATCACCAATTATAGCAATCAAATTTCTGGCATCAGCTGAGAAAGAAGGTGCTTCTTCTCTGAATATCTGGAAGTAGATAGCTCCAAAGAAGTGGTCACAAATATCATATAATAAAGGCACATAATTATTTTCCCAAAGTGTTGAACAGTAAATATGAACATGAGGAGCTGATAAAGTCCAATTCCATCCCATGTTTGCATATTGGAATTCTGTGCAAAAGACACCGATCACATAGGCCGAGTAAAAGAAGTGTGGCTTCCTCAAGGTTGGTGACTTCTGGTATTTTTCAATGGTTGTCTTCAGTTCGGCTGACAAAATTGAAGCCCAGAGAAATTACTTCCCGGTTGTTAAGATATGATGGGCCACAGGCGCCCATTCGGCCTTACAAACTGCACAATTTGGAAGACCATAAATCCTGCAGAACATAGCTGCGAACAGGGAGTAGGGTTCCTTAAACCATGAAACAGGATATGAATTATCAACCCTACGAAAGAAAATAGTCGGTTTGTGCATCCAAGATTTTAGCATTTCGTTGAAATTATACCTAGTTGCTTTCGAATTCAGGAATGCAGGAGTGAGGGGTTGAATATCTAGTTTTAGGGCGTATGCTCTTATAAAAACCTCGGGGCGAAATGTAGTCAGTTGAGACCCTGCACTATCATTAAAAGACCGGTCCTTAGGGTTGGCATGGTCGATAATCCATTTGACCACGTCAATATAGGGAAGTATAGCAGGTCTGGTTGCTATAGCATGGAGTTGGGAATCCCTAATCTTTTCATAGGAGAGCCGATCGTTTTGAATATTGGATAGGTCATCATTATCAAAAATAGGGTAAATCTTGGACCAATTGAGCTGGTAAGTTTCGGAAACCTTGTCAGTGGTGTCAGCAAGGATACCGAAGTTTGGGTCCTTATTCAAAGAGTCTTTCTGTGCAGTTTTGGAGCGAGTGTTGCGAGACATGTTTGGAAACTGGTAAATTCTGATAAACAAATCAACAACAATTCAAAATAACAAAAACGTAAGCAATTGAATAAGATAACGACATGAAACCAACCTGTGCAAACTGCAAATGGTGAAAATGACCCCTGGTAAAAACTCATAGTAAAATCCAAGCAGCAGGTAATTTTCGAATTTAGAAAAAAAATGATAAAGAAAACATGAAAAATGGACATATTTATTAATTTCACCGGGTAAAATCTAAGCCGTAAGATTAAGACAGATCGACGGCTGAGATCTAATTGAGCGAGGTGCGGAAAACAAATTGCGTGCGTTTATTTTTCAATTTTATACATTATTTCTGCAATCCATAATCTGCAATTGCGAGTTGTGGAAATACAAACCACGCAATATAAAAATGACCTTTCCGCAATCTGCAATCCGCAATTGTGGGTTGTGGGTTGCGGAAATGCAAAACGTGAACTCATTATTCAAACTCTTTTCGCATTCCGCAATCCATAATTGCGGGTTGTGGGTTGCGGAAATGCAAAGCGCAAAACTGAAATTAAAGGTCTTCTTGCAATCCGCAATTTTGGGTTGCGGGCTGTGGGTGCAAACCACCATGATTATTCAAAATGATTCTGCATCCACAATCTACATTGTGGGTTGCTGGTTGCGGGATGAAAGAATTTCGATACTGAAAACCAAGCTTCCGCAATCCGCATTGCGGGTTGCAGGTTGCGGAAAGACTTGACTTTTGGGAAAATCAAAGTTTTTCGCAACTCCCAAAAACACACAAAACCAAAGGAATTTTTTAAAGGGAAAACTACTAACTTAATCAAATGAAATAAAAGCAATGAAAGCATGATGAAAACCCCAAAATGACTATGGAATTTAATCATTACCTTTGCGCACAAAAATTTGGGGCTCCCATGTTTTCTTTAAACATGGGATCTGTTGTACCTACAACACAATGATATTGCAATAATAGATATTGTTGTTATCTACAATTTCACTAGTTAAAAACACTTCACTAGCTAACATTGAGAATCAAATAATTGCAATTTTTATAATATTGTAATTTATATTTGCATGAAGACTTAGGGGTAAATTTTCATACTATAAGTTTTAAACATGTGAAGAGAAGCAAAGCATACAGATTATTTTAAGCAAAACATAGATTACACCACACCATAGATTTGTGGACAATCCGTTAGTGCAGACACTAACCGATCTCCCTAGTCTAAATGTGATATATCTAGAACAAATCAGGACAGAACATGCAATCTTTCCTAAATTAAGCAAATTACCAAGAATAAATATGGATTACTCACCTTTGCAAACGTAGTGATGTCTCCCTACTTGACGTAATTCTTGATCTTCAACTGCAACACGAGAACCAACAAACAAGTGGAAACATACAAGTGATAGTAATTTGCAATATGAAATAATCTAAACTTGTGGTCAAGGAAACTGATTCTAAAGATCTATAATGAACAAAAAATATTTATGGAAATAATGTATATTTACTGTATTAATGAAAATAAAAGAAGAGGGGATTACAACCAAGCCTTGACATTGCAATTCCTTCCAAATGACCTTTGCCTCAAGGATCCAATCAAGCCTTCAATAGAAAAGTTTCTCACTTCAGCAGAATTTCACCAGCATTTAGATGCTCTAGTCCTTCCTCCCTTCACCATGAAGAGGAGGCTTGAATATATAGGCCAAAATGGATATAAGGGGTTGAGGATTTGATGGAGAAAGGTAAGGGATTATCCCAACAAGGTAGGGGATCGAATGCCACCTTTGTTGATATATTGGGATAGGCCTCCATGAAGATATTCGTTCTAGAAGGTGCTCGAAGATTCTATTTTTTATCTCCAACTAACGACGCACTTTGTCAACCGTGCATCTTTGAAGGGTGACGTACTTTTTCCAAAGGCAAAGGGTGTCAGTGATGTGCTCTTTCAATGTGCAAAGTGCATCGTCAAGGGTCTGACGCACTTTGTCAATGTGCAAGGTGCGTCAGCATGGAAAAATAATGGAAAAACCATAACAACTCCCTTCCTTTGGTCAATTTAGGGTCAATGATTTAAAAATCAGGGTAAGTGAAGGACACATAACTCATGATGAGGAGATTTTGGTGTAACAAATACACAAAGATTTACCCTGGAAATCCTTACCCAGGAAAACCAACAAAACTTGGAGTCGCACCTCTTATTTTCTCATATTTATTATTAACCACTCACAATAAAAATATAGGTATTCTGAAGCATCCAAAACCCTAATATGTTAACCTGGATCAGAAAATAGACTCCAATCCCTTAACCAGGGTTAAATTGCATATTTTTAGAAAGAACCCAAAAATAGCCCAAAAAATTTTGAACTCGCTTCACGGAAGAGGGAGGGCATTGGCACATGCCCCTCTTGTCGAAAATTAATATTTGCTAGAAAAATATAATTTTATTCAATACTTTTAGCATTTAATAAAGTTATAGGTATAAAAATAAAACTTAACATGTTTTTTAATGAAAACAAATATCAATAGAAGTTCTATGCAATATGACCCATTATATATATGAAGCTAATCCATTAAAGGAAATATGCCTTCTCCAAGGTTTTGTATAAAGTGTTTCCATGCAAACAATTGCATCTTATTGAATTAGTAGTCTCGATTGTGTTCATGTGCTTGATTCCCTTATATAAGCAGTAAATGTTGTTGGTTCAACCTTTGATGTGCATGCTTAGTCTAGCATTTAATCTACCACATGCCTTGGGGTAGGTGGGTTGGTTTCCCCCACTAACTGGTCAGTAGATGTGGTGAGTTAAATTAGTTATCTCCTGGTCTGACATGGTTCATGAAATTGTATGGTTCTTGGCCTTCCTTCATTCTTTCAAAGAGAATGGGGAGGGTTGTTAAGGAGATGAAGAGGCACCCCCTTATTTGTTCGCTTTAGGGGTTTTTGACCTCAATGAAAATGTAAGAACAATTAGAGCATTATGATAAGCATAAGGGTTGTGATACAGATTCATATCATCTTCTAAAACCATTATCAATTGCATTGGTCAAGAAGGTCAATGAAATCAATTGTGAAGACATTAATAGCTCATATGTTGATTTATGTTGTATCCATCATTTGCATTGGAACCGAACATAAGCTAGAATTAGTTGCAAGGAAACATAATGATAGAACTTCCAATGTCATTAGAGAATTTAATCATGATGAATCTCAACAATAAAATATTTAACAAAGCCGTTGCTTCCCAATTTGTTCAATTGAGAGAACATTTATATCTCAATTTATTAGCAAATATTTTTTCTAGAATAATACCCATGAAATTAAGTAAACTGAGAAAACTAAAAGTATGTGTCTATTGGTTATGTTTTCCAACTATCTCAATTGTAGGATAATACCACAAATAAGACAACATGTAATCCTATAAGCCTTTGTGGCTTACAACAATTATCTAAGTAGAAGCATAGCTCCTCAACCTAGTGTATTTAAGTTTGAGAAATAATAGTATTTTTGAAGAGGCACTTGTTGAGAACGGGATGCTTATGAGTCTTGAGTTCTTAGAGATTCAATATAACAACTTAAGGGGAAATATATCTTCTTTTGTTGGAAATTTGAGCCACCTAACATCTTTTTTTTAAGAAACGGGAAAATACTTATAGTATAAAGGCTACAAAAATTGCAAAAGATTACAGAGAAATGGTTTGCAAATATATATCATAGATCCCTTCTACTATGGAGAAATACATCGAGACTAAATATCTATAAGGATTTGACCTTTGATTGTCAAAATAACAGATTTCTCAGTTTTTTCTAGAGTACAATATATAGAACTTACCCAAGATCAGTATACAAAAACAACTCAACATTAAAACTAGATAGAATGGGCTTCCCTGGTGCTACGTGCTTCTACTAGCTTCTCTGACTCTTGTTTCTCTAGCATTTATTTGTACTCTTGCTTCTTCTCTCCTTCATCAGCTGGTGGAAGCTAAATAAGATCAGGGATTAAGCATTCTGGACTGGGGCAAGACTCCTCCATCAAAACATTCAAGGATGGACTACATTGAATTTCTTCTATATTTGAACGAAGTGCATGCTATTCATCCTCCAAGCATTGTTTCATTTCCCTCTACTCTGCCACAATTTCCAATGTGGATAAAGATTGAGATGAAAGACCTTGTAATTGAATTTGAAAAGCATGTGCGTAGTTTCCAACTTCTCTTCTCTACTACTTCTTTATTCATTCCCTTCCTTTATCCATCTCGTTGTCCCTTTTCTCTTATCATCCATGGCCCTAAGGAAATAATCAACCAGTCTACTAACCCTGAAAATGCACCAGTTCTCTCATGAATTCCCTCTTGCCTTCTTAATTTTGCAAGCTTTTTTATTTTTGTCAATTCGGATTGTTATGCCCGATTTATGAGTTTCCGCGTAACAATTGCTCGTGCTTGCAATAATGACCCATAATTTCATATGTACAATGAATTTCCACTTCAGGTGATGCATTATGTAGAATCTTTCCTTTCCCTTCTGGATCCCTACCTGATTCAAAGAATGCTTCATTATCCTGTGCCAACCTTCATCTTCACTAATCCTTTGCATGGGAGTTTGTAAATGAGGAGGATTGTTGAGCTCAGCAACCTTCATCTCATTTGTACTTTTCTATTTAACAAAGGGAAATTTCACATACATTGAGAATGCAAGAAATATATCCATCTTAAAGATGAAATGATTGATCTTGTAGGCTTTCCATTTGGCTACTGCAAGATGAGAATTCTCACACATGTCAACCTGATGCCTCCAGAGTGGTCTTTCTTTTAGTCCCTTATGGTGGAAATATTATTAATACTAAGATGGGGGGTGAATCAGTATTAAGCACAATTATGAACAATTTTCACTTTTACCAAATATAGATAGTACTCATATTATGCATCATCATTCATCAACACATGCGCAATACACAGAACACAAATATTTAACGTGGAAACACAAATGGGAGAAAACCACGAAATGATTTCTTATATTATAAATATTACATTCATGAGAAGCACCAACTTCCAATATTCTCCAGCACCAACTCAACGAAGGCTCCAACGCCGTGATTTACAGGCTACAACCTGAAGGAAGCACCAACTCCCTGATTTATCAAAACTGACTAGAAGAAGGCACCAAACCTCTAGATTTACAAGATCTGACCTAAAGGAAGCACCGACCCCCTGTTCCTTGCCCCGTCTTGTCATCATGATATGTCTATAGAAGATTCTCCTTTTCTTTCTACCAATCTGCGCACTCTTCAGATTTATTGCAATCCATTACTTTGTGCAAACCTACTATATACTCTGTTCTTGTGACTGATGTATTGTATTTTTACTGCATCAATATTGTACACTAGTTCAATTTCACGTCCTTCTACAATCTCTTCAGTATTGCACATTGGTTCTTTTGTTTCATAACCTTCTACAATCTGCGTGTTGTTTCAACATTTTGTTCTGTTTCTACGCATCTACAAACTCAACTGATACTATACATATTCCACAGTTCTACGGTTCTTCTCTTGTGCATCTATATCAGACAAACCACATCATCTTGCGCATCCTCTGATGTGTTGTTGTTTTTTTCTCTCACATTTGTCTCATACAAAACATGACCTCCTGCATACCATCTGTGATACTAACTTTATGTTCTCATGCACTTGGTTTGTATACTACATCATCATGCGCATCATTTGTTGTGCTTCACTTCTATCCTTGCGCATCTATCTTAGATAAATCACATCCTCTTATGCATCAATCTTAGATAAATCACATCATCCCACGCATCATTTGTTGTTCTGGATTTCCATTCTTACGCATCTGGATCTCTGCTAGATTATTTTGTTCTGGTTCAATGAGCCATTGATACCCCAAAAATTCGAAGCTTGCCAAATCAGAATAATAATTCTTTTGCATCTTCAAGCTTACTTTACATCCACCAAATTGGCCTCTTATTTATACTTGATTTGGTCAGGCGATGTGTCCACAAGTTAGTCATAGCATCCCTTCTTCCTTGATTCATGGTCAACCTTACTCACGAATATGCCACTTGTCATGATCTGCACAACTGAGGTATCCTTCTATAACATCCCGATAATTTCATAAAAATTTAAAAATTTTAAAACAACATTAAATGTTAAAAACTACAATTGCGGAAATAATAAATGCTTAAATAAAGCAGCATTAGTACCGAATTCATAAATGCTGGAAACAATTTAATTACTGAGTCTCTTAACTAATAACCTTTTAATGACAACAATACATCATACTTCTTTTAAATGATTACGACATTACTTTTGCTTGTGTTAACTGTAATTCAAAAAATCTTGCGATAGAGTTTTCTTAACAAGGTACTAACAGTTTGTTTTTGGATGATGATGAAAGGGGTCCTACGGGGTACCCTGAGGCTTACTTAGCTTTGTTAGCTAAAGCATTTGAACGTGTTTTTCACTGTGCAGAAAACGCAAGTAAGAATAATACGCCAAAATCAAGTGTTAAGAATAAATATGTTTTTCAATTCATCGTCAATGTATACTGAAAACTCTAAGTGCTTCCTTACATGAAAGTTATTGAAGATATGGGTCTTTGTCCTACTTCTCGTTTACGTACTGGTTTACAAACTTCACAGTGCTATTAGTATCCTATCATCATTTACCGTAATACTAGTGGTGATGTTCTATGTGTATAATCTTACACTATGAGTGCTAGATTCCAATGTACACAAGAATCACTTGGTGTTATCAAAATAAATACATTACTCCCATAATCCTTCATTTATATACTAATATAGTTCTATTGGATAAGAATCTTATGGATATTATCATCCTAGTTCTATTGTGAATTATTACACTTATATGATTGTGTTTTTCAATATAATAATTGTGCATTATAATGTAATGTGTACTTTGTAAAAAGATAAATATATAACAAATATTACAATATACAAAATGCATCTTAATCTATACACTAGTATCAACCCTTATATGGAAATGCGACCCTAGTTAAAATGCAAATGCTATTATGTAAAAGTAGGCCGAGCAATCGAAAGATTAATGCTTAACAATGAAATGAGCTATGGTTAGACACCCTAACTATTGCCCTAGGTGTTAACGAATATAACATTGTTATTATACGATACTACACTTTGTAACAACTTCATCATAAAGACATGGAATTGACCAGTATTAAATTCGCTACTGTCGTGTGATGGCAGGTCGATAATATCCCATCCAGGTATTAATGCTCTTGGCTAACCTCCATGGTGGAATGTACTGTTGTCAGTCCACATATTTGACTTCACGTGGAGACCTAGTGAAGTATACAGTCGATGATCCGAGCTGTACATAGTTGATGTAAAGAATCTTCCCGAGCTGGATACATTGTTGTCCCTTAGTCTGTTGTACTGGCATCATGATCATAAATGTGGTATTAAACCTGGTTGTTGCCCGAACTTCGACGTATCGTGCTGGTTTCTCCTGCATCGTTGATCTTGTGCGTTCTTGGTTTTAGGGATGAAACTCTAATCTTTCGTTTAATCGTTGAAGTGATTTCTTTGGATTTCATTTCTCATGGTAGTGGTAGTGGGGAGAGGCCGACAGGCCGAGATATTTTAGGGTTTCGATTGTTAGAGGTCTCCAGACTTGAAACCGTGACCTGTGATTGTTTAACCTGCAACTATACATTATGTTAAGAAGCCGACCTTTGGTGAATGTTTACAATAGATAAGAAGTTGGAGTGTTGAATTTATATTCATCTTTTCTATGTATGGTTGAGATAGTAATCCTTCAGGGTTTTCATCAGGCAAATTTGAACCATGTTCGATTTTCAAGCATTGAAATACTATTGTGTACAGAACTGGAATCTTCTTCGTTGAGCTTGATGGATGGCTTCGTTGAGTCTTAAAGGCTTAAGGTGTCTCTTTACTCGAAGCTATAATGCATAGGTAACGTCTCCACTTAAAAATTAATGCTCTTTTGTTGCAATGATAAATATCTTTTGTAGTTTCTCTTTTAACCGCTTAAAGGTTTTTTGATAGGTTTTTACTTCGTCAAAAGGTTGCAGTGTTTGAGCTTGGTGGGAGAACGCTACTTGTCCACCGGTAAGCCTCAGCGGTTCCTTACCTTGTAGGTCCTCCTAGTTCAGTTGTGGTCGACGTTTGATAAATGGCGAGGGTTTGGTGCTTGGTTCTTGGCACTGTGTTTCCTAATGTTGGATATCTTTGGAACCAAAGAAAAGAATCCCGGGGTTAAAACCCTCGGCTTGTCTTGATACTTTGTTTTTGTAGCGTTTCGTTGTTCCTTTCGTTTGAAAGAGTAACATGTTGACTTTGTAACTTGTTAAGATTGTGAGTACTAAGGGACAAACCCTAAGTGTTTTAGGGATCTTTTAGAGTTTTGGTTCAAACTCTGTCTATAATTTGACTAAGATAAAATAATAGAGATTATGGCCATGAACTAACTCGTTTCTATGAAAAGTCTGGGTTATAATGTTTGCCATTTATTTGAAGTGATAAGAAAATGATTTGCATAAAGGAATGGTTTTCCTGTACTGCTTCTATGTTGATATTTTGGTTAGAGATACCAATGTTGATTTCAACTGAGAACCGATACTAACTTAAATATTGAAATCGCAAAAACTAAGTTAAAGTTAGAATGATAATGATAAAACTTGGTTCCTGGTATTCGAACCCTACTAAATAAAAATGGTTTGGTCTATAATAATAATAATAGAAACTCTGTCTATACTTGAATTGTTCGAATTGAAAGTTATCGTGAAAGTGGTAGTAGAACACTGAGGTTGTTGTTCGAATTGAAAGTTATGCATTTGATTTAGCAATCCTAAAGGTTACGATTTTCAGTGTAGACTGTAAACAACTGAAAGTTTTGTTTCGCAATTTCGGTTTGTAGAATGATAATGTTTTTATTTCAATGATGAAGAACAATGCAAAGTTTTCAAGTCATGATTATTATAGTTAATAACAATAATAACACTATAGTTTGTGTTTGACTTGAATAGATAGATATTGTACCTGCGAAAGTTGAAACGTAGTAATATTTTGGGTTTTGGAAAATCCGGTGAAAAATAATTGAGGTTTAAATTTCTTAATGTTTAGCTGAAAACTGGTTCTAAGATAACTCTAGGTTTTCTAAAACAAACCCGCAAGTGCATGAAAACCCTAAAAGTGTCAAAGCCAAACTTGTGAATTTCTGAATGATGAGAAAACATTTCTGAGTTTGTTCTCCGTTATTATAATTCGTGACAGTTTTTAAAAGATTTATTGTTCTAAAGCAAAAACCCTAGGTCTGTTTGTAGCAATAAAATGTTGCCTTAATTTCTATAAAACATAAAATACTATAATGCCTGAATAAGATGTGTTGAGAATAAATTCTAATTCTAAACATACAGTTTGTATTACAGACAACAACTGGTGAGGAAAGTTACAAAAACATTATTCTATTCATTCAATTGTCATCCTATCTATCGAATCATTTATCTTAAATCTTCCTTTTTTGTACTGGAGTACGATGCAAAAAGTTCGCATGGGGAAAAATGCAGAAAAGATTCTTTTAATTATCTTCTCATTACTTAATCATCTTTTAACAAAATCATCTCTAGGCCAGAAATTGAAAACAATTACTTCTATATGTCATTAACTCTATATACTAACTCACAAGTTCATAAAAATTATTTAACTATAAACAATAAGGAAGGACAGTAGAACCTGATTGACTATAGGGAAAACAAACAACCCAAGGAGCATGTTCCACCCAACCTATTCCTGAAGACAGCAAAATTACTTGCCTTAGGACCCCCAAGCCTATTCACTGAACCGCTAGGAAGAAGAATCTATAGAGGCTTTAGGTCAATCCACTTGCAGCAACAAAGTATTTCATTCAGTCATATAGACTTAGCAGTCAAAGAGACCTGCACCAGCACCTCTGGTTATTTTAGCAGCCTCCAAATGCACATCCACTTAGCCTCCCTATTCGAATCTCTCAGTGATCACCTGATACACTTGAGAAAATATTTCTGTAGAAAATATTGTGGAGCTGCCTGCTCAATTCGAATTGCCTTATCTAGGCTGCCTAGGCCTTTTAGTGGTTAACTTGGTCATTAATGAGCTAACAACTCTCTTCCACCCACCTGGGGGATAATGCCACAAATTTAGGGGTAGTTGTCCCATAACCAACAACTAGTGGTGGAGTGCAAATGCTGCCATCTGTCCAATACCTTCTAACAGCTTACATTCCTCCTAGTGGGTCAATGAACACTCATTTAACAGTTCCCTTGGGTGTTTGTCTCCTATTTAATTTATTAAATAATAATAATTAGTCATTACAATCATCCTTGACCAGATTTGGTCATAATTACAAAACTTTGTAATTAAAATTTAACATAATGTATTTTGAAATTAAAATAATTAGTCTCAAAATTTGGGTAGGTGACACCTTCCTTGTGGGTCTTGCGCACATGAGGTCCTTACCATAGTGGGACTCACACACTTGGGAACCACTACCCGTTGGGTATTGCGCCCTTGAAGTACCATCGATTGGTGGGTCTTGTGCACTTGACTTGTCCAACCACGTATTGCTTCCAAGACTCTTTTGTGCTTTCGAGACTTGTATACTTATTTCGTTTGGTGGGTCTTGTGCACTTTCGAGACTTGCATACATGTCCAACTTCTTCTTGCTTCCGAGCCTCTTGCGTACTCCTGAGACTTGTCCAACCACCTCTTTTACATTACCTTTGAAGTATCACAACTAGATGGCTTGGGACTTGCGCTTATGTACTTCTTCAAACTAGATTTACTTCTACAATCTGGATGTACTGAATATACTTCCTCAAAATGGCACAAGGATACTAGGTCCTCTTTGACACTTTGACATCAATCACAACCAAAGTTCAACAATCTCCCCCTTTGGAATTAATTTCAACACCTTATGAAGTTGTGCTCTTCTTGATCATAAATTCCTCTATTTTGTTTGCACACAGCATAGTACTCCCCCTGTGTTCTTTCCATTTTGAACCTTAGTTCTTCTGCGCAACCTGTTATCAGTAATTTTTTGTTGT
The DNA here is from genome assembly GCA_027924585.1 of Larix kaempferi. Taxonomy (NCBI): domain Eukaryota; kingdom Viridiplantae; phylum Streptophyta; class Pinopsida; order Pinales; family Pinaceae; genus Larix; species Larix kaempferi. The sequence continues at coordinate 2,598,988 of BSBM01000815.1, read as the reverse complement.
CTTTCATTTATGTGCAGTTCATTGTTACTGATACATGCTTCATGATATTTCTTGTTGTCACTAATGCATGCTTCATGATATTTATAACCCTTTGACATCAATGGCAAAGAGGTGCTTTCCATGCACAATTTCAGGTTCTCTTTTCTTTGGTTTTGTGTTGGCCTTCATGCATTTGCTTTCTTCGATTAATCCCCTTGGCTTCATGCTTTACCTTTTTTTTTTGCTTGTGTGCAGAGCTCAATCGCCTTGTAACCTATACATCTAACACTATCTCTGTAGTTGTCTAAAATATGGTCCCCCTGTATAGTTTCCAACTTCCTTTTATCTTGATCTTCTGTTCCTGTCATATATCACTCTTTCATGCTTATTTATTCATCTTCTTGTCTCAATATACTGCTCTCCTTGCCCACGTGCAAGTTCTTTGTGCTTCTGGTTTTGAATTATTTTTCATGCCGACTTCTTCCTACATTCAATTCTTCATTTTTTCGCATCTACTATGATGTGACAAGTATTCATCACATCTTGTTAATATTTATATTAATGGCATACATCTTTTTCTTGACTTCGCACATCTTGCCACAATGTATAAAAAATTCTTTCTTAATATTGCACATATTTCCTTCCATCAGCGAGCTTGGCAACAAGTCGATATGACTAATAAATCGTGCAAAAATATGGCATGTTTTTCTTGTACTCGAGCTTTTAGATGACATCATTTTGATCACATGGAACAATGAGTTGGATTTCCACTTTTTTTCCTCTTCCTTGATATTTTTAATTCATGCAATAAATTTTGATGTCTCCCCATTCAGCTTCGAATCACGTGGTCATGAATGCAATTAACCTCAACGTCTCTTCAATTTATTTACGTGCATGCAGGGAAACACCTTCGAACTCTATATATGAGTTGTGTATAGCCTAGATCTTCATCCTGGTTCATTCCTTGTCAAGCTTGTTCTAAGTGTCACAACTTCTGAGTGTCATGTCTTCATCCACCATGTCTTCTTACTTTCAAATATTTAACAATTCATTCGAAAATATTTGTTCACTAGTTCAATCACGGCAGGCTGAGTTCACGGGGCTAAAAGTAGACATGGTAATATGGAAATCCCAAATGAAGGAATCAGACTTCATGCACTAGTACTCACAATCTAAAGTTAACTAGAGTAATTCAGAGGAATTGTCAAGTCTGAAGAAGAGAATCAAATGCGTGGAGAACCAACAAAAACAAACTCTTGAATTGTTGAATTTGATTCAAATGGATCAGTTTAGCGCAAACACCTCTTGTTTGACTCTACAACTTTGTCGACTTCTCCAAGCTTGTAAATTCATCGAGCAGACTCCACTAGATCTTGAACTTCGCTTGTCTAAGAAACTAATCAATCATGTCGTGGAGTTGGACCTCGAGCTTTGGCTCTAAGTCAATTTTGTAATTCTCATTTTTTCAACACGGATCCCATCATTGTAATGTACTTCATTCGTTGTTAGGCCTTAGGATGCTTCCTTTCGATACTTCAACTATGATTTCTATGATAGAGGTCTCATGTAATTTTGTATTCCTGTAGTAGCAAACTTTTGAATATAATACAAACTCTGATTATGTGAGAATGTTGTATCTGCGCAGAACTTATGTTTGTTTAAAAACATTACTCACTTGTACCCTTCTTTCAACAGTCACATGTATGAATTCTTTGTGCGACAATTTTTCTTCAACACATCTTCACAAAAATTTACTATGGTAGTATTTGTTACTTTTCCTTTACGAATATATACACATTTAATCAGCGTGAATTTATATAAAAAACTTCAAATGTCTTCTGACTGCAATACATACTAATAATTTCCTTGAATTCCTAATGAATAACATGTTGAATCCAAGGATCATACTTAACCTTTTAGAGACTAGCAAGATAGGCAGCAATCACTTGATACTTGAGACATACTTGGGTTATTTGCTTCAGCTATACAAGCTTGAGGAACTTTCTTTACCGATTTCATCATGTGTGCATACCCATTTTAATATTATTCCTGACTACTTCCCTTTTCAGTCCATATGTTGTTGTTGATTTCATGTAAAGTATTTCTATCTGGATGATTCACTATTCTTGACAATATTGGGCCTTGTGTCCAAAACCATCACAAGTATAACATCTCACAATATGGTATTATTTTGAAATATGTCTATTGTAGTTTCTCCTCACACACTTCAATGTATTGAACCTTTTTCTATCAGTATAACGAAAGAATTTATAATCAGTGAAGGAACTATAGTACTTGTACTTGTTGTCACATATCTTCTCAGTTGTTCTGTCATAGGCAAGTCTTGATTTATCTATTGGTGATCTCTGATAGTTCACTATCTTGTCCAATATTTATGTGATGCTATTGAATTTTTTCTCCATTTCCACTTTAAGACAAGTCTTGTCATTTCCTGTATTTGTACAGTCTGAAGTATCATTCATGATGTGTCCTTGAGCTTGTTCCTCCCTTTTTATCTCAGTCAGATCTTCTTTTAAGTGAGAAATTTCTCTATTCCTTTACTCAAGTTGATTTGTCAGCTGCTCATTTTCTTGCTTTGACTCTTCTAGTGATATATTCAATACAGATCCCTCTTCTTCTCGCTTCCTGATTTTGTGTAGTGCGCAATATAACTATTTCTCAAGATCCATTTATTTTTCACTCACTTTATTTTCAAGTGATTCTTGAATGGCCTTAATGTTCTTGACCTTCTCTTCATATTTTGATAGTTGATCCTACAAAAGTTTGTTCTTCTTTCTTTACTTCTTTAATTCTTCCAAGGGACTAATCAGTTCACCCTCCCAGTCAAATTTTGTAACTTCTTCCTCTTCATACTGACTATCTGATCCAATTTATGTGACAAGTTTTGGAGGTGAATTAAAGTTTCCACTGAAGAAGTACTTATCCAAATTTCCTAGTTGACTTTTATGTGTACTTGATGTTTCTTTCTTGATAGAGGAACAACACTTTTTATTTTCTTTAGTGCCTTCATATTCTAGAAATTTCATAAAAATCACTTCTCTTGGACTGTCATCACAATCACTTTCTTTAGATGAATTGTTGTCTTTCATGGAGTACAACTCTTCCTCAGTTTAGGGAACTTCCTATTCTCATATTTTTCATGTGGGTGTGTCATCCTTCATTCTTTGTAATTGATATCTTCTTCAATATTAGTATGTCTATCTTCTTTGTAAGAACAATTTGAAGCAAAATGACCTACTTTGCCACATTTAAAACATTTGAAGGGTAACTTACCCTTGTACTTGCCACACCCTCTTTTTAACTTCCTTACAAATTTTTCCTCTTCCTCATATGAATCATTGGAATAGCTTTTGTCATGCCTGTGCTTTACTTTCTTGGTGGCTTTGAAGGCTACTTCTTTCCTAGTGGGATTTTCCTTTTCATTTCTCATCTCATATGCAATGAGGATCCCATGAAGCTCATCTTTTATTAAATTTTCAAGATAATTTATGTCTTCTATCACTGACACCTTTGATTCAAATATCGGAGGCAAAGTTCTCAGTATTTTCTCTACAATAGATTCTTCAATTAGTGAAACTCCAAGACCTTTCATGGCGTTGACTATCTCATCGACTCAAAGAAAGTATGATTCAATTTTTTATTCTTCTTTCATCTTCAAGGACTCAAATAGACTAGAATTAGTCTGCTTTTTCTCCTTCTTGACTTGTTCGTCTCCTTTATAGATATTCTTGAGTTTGTCCCATACTTATTTTGTTGAGGTACAATCCATGACCTTAGTGAATTTAGAGTCTTCTAATCCCCGTAACAATGCATTACTTGCTCTTTCAATGCATTCATACGGTCTTCTATTAACTAGATCAACTGGTGCAGCTGTGGGAACATTATAGTCATTTTCAATAGACTGCCAAACATCAACACCAAGGGACTGCAGATATACCTCCATTCTTATTCTCCAGAAAGTGTAGTTGGAGCCATCAAATATAGGTTCTATGTTGGTGGAGAGTCCTTCCTTCTTGTCCATATATGCACAAAGATATATATTCCGGTTGTTAGACTATTACTGAAGACACCTGCTCTGATACTAATTGTTGGAAATATTATTATTACTAAGAGTGGGGGTGAATTAGGATTGAGCGTAGTTATGAAAATTTTCACTTTTACCAAATATAAAAAGTACTCATATTATGCATGCATCATTCATCAACACATGTGCAATACACAAAACACAAATATTTAACGGGGAAACCCAAATGGGAGAAAACCATAGAATGATTTCTTATATTATAAAGATTAAATTCATGGGAATCACCAACTTCCAAGATTCTCGAGCACCAACTGGAAGGAGGCTCCAACCACTTGATTTATAGGTCGCAACCTAAAGGAAGCACCAACTCCCTAATTTACCAACACTGACTAGAAGGAGGCACCAACCCCATGGATTTACAGGATCCGACCTAAAGGAAGCATTGACTCCCTGTTCCTTCCTTGTCCTACTTCCCCGATATGTCTATAGAAGATTCTCCTTTGCTTTCTATTGATATGCACACTCTTATGATTTACTGCAATCCATTCCTTTGTGCACACCTGCTATATACTATTTTCTTGCGACTACTATATTGTATTGTTACTACATCAATATTGTACACTGGTTCAACTCCATGTCCTTCTGCAATCTCTTCAGTATAGCACACCGGTTCTTGTGTTTCATATCCTTTTGCAATATGCTCATTGTTTCAACATTCTATTATGTTTTTTCACATTTGCAAACTCAATTGATACTACACATCTTCCACTGTTATGCGGTTCTGTTCTTGTGCATATGTATCAAACAAACTGCATCATCTTGCGCATCCTTTATTGTGTTTTTTTCTATTCTTTTGTAGTTGTCTCATACAAACTATGACCTCATGCATACCATCTGCAATACTAACTTTATGTTCTCATGCACTTGGTTCATATACTACATCATCTTGTGCATTATTTGTTGTGCCTCACTTCTGTCTGTGCGCATCTGTCTTAGATAAATCACATCATCTTGTGCATTGGTATTAGATAAATCACATCACCCTATGCATCATATGTTGTTCTACATTTATGTTCTTGTGCATCAGTATTAAATAAATCACATCACCATGTGCATCATCTGTTGTTCTACATTTCTATTCTTGTGCATTTGTCTCTCCACTAGATTATGTTGTTCTGATTCGACAAGCCATTGATACCCCAAAATTTCTAAGCTTGCCAAATCATAATACTACTTCTTTCACATAGTCAATATTAATTTTCATCCACCAACTTTGGCCTCTTATTTATACTTGACTTGGTCAGACAATGTGTCCACAAGTTGGTCATAGCATCCCTTCTTAGGCTTGCTTTACTGTCAAGCTTATTCATGCATCAGCCACTTGTCATGATCTGTGCAACTGAGGTATCATGCCTTGTGGTTCTTGCGCACACGAGGTCCTTACCATAGTGGGAATTGTGCACTTGGGATCCACTTCCCATTGGTCTTGCTCCCTTGAAGTACCATCGCTTCGTGGGTATTGTGCACTTGACTTTTCTAACCACCTCTTTCTTCCAAGACTCTTGCGTGCTTCGGAGACTTGTATACTTCTTTCGTTTGGTGGGTCTTGCGCACTTCCGAGACTTGCATACATGTCCAACTGCTTCTTTATCCCAAGCCTCTTGCGTACTCCCGAGACTTGTCCCACTACTGCTTTGACATTATCATTGAAGTATCAAGACTAGATGGATTGGGACTTGCGCACATAGTCTTATGTACTTCTTCAAACTGGATTTACTTCTACAATCTAGATATACTGGATATACTTCTTCAAACTGGAAAAAGGATACTAAGTCTTCTTTGACACTTTGACACTAAATCTTCTTATCTGAATCCATGGGAAATGTTAAGGAATTAGGTGGCGAGAAAAGATTCCATTAATTCTAAGAGATTCGGTTGCTTCCCTCGTCATCGAATTTGCATGTTTATCCACATACGTATTATTAATCCTTAAGATGTGGAATATGAGAGCTTTTTTAAGGCCTTCAATTCAAGAAAAATTATCTGAAAAATGGTTTTGAGATTCATGTTTATGGGCATAGAAATTGTTCTGAGTATATTTATGACTAATTTTGGATCCTTGGGTGTTATTAAATATCCAATCCCCTTCTTCTTTTCTATGACAAGATCTTGAAGAAGCGTTAAGGCCTCTACCTAGTTGTTTGATGATTTTCTAATACTTTGGGAGAATTGAATACTAATGTTTCATCTTGGGGATAGAATGACCCCACCTGCACCTTTTTCCCTAAGGTTCCCTTTCGAAGCACCGTCGAAGTAGAGAATGGGGTCTGCCTGGGTTGATTTCCAATTTTTGAATTCTTGAGCATATAATTGAAGCTTCCACTTTGATCTAAAAGAGACCGATGAAATATATCTGGATAAGTTGAAGGGAGAACCATATTGACTTAATATTATCCCCTAAAACCACAGGGACTCATCTTCATTTAGTTGTTGGGTCTGGAAGATTTTATTTTTCTTATTAAAGTGCTCAATTAACATACTTTTACTTCTTTCTACCACCATCGTAGGGGTGGAAAACTCCTCTGAGAATAAGGCTTGATTCCTTGTAAGCCATATATTCCATAAGGTGAAGTTTGGTAAGCATAAGATTAGGTCTTTGGAAATCTTCTTATTCTCCAACTTACCCCTATAACTTCTTTGTTAACCGCTTAAGATCCTATCTACAAAATTCGTCCATCTAAACTTGTAATATAGGTTTATGCATACAAGCTTCCAAACCTCTTGGGAAAATGGGTAATCCAAGAATAAATGGGAACTTGTTTCTTCTTCTCTTTTGTAGAGGGTGAATCTGAATGGACCCTTGAAGCCTCTTTTTTGAAGTTTTTATCTATTTAGTAACCTACCATGAGTTAGAAGCCAGAAAAATATATTGATTTTAGGAATACCATTAGAGTTCCAAACCTTTTTTCCATTTGCTTTGTTTGGGAGGAAGAATAGACTGTTTGAGGAGTGTGGTATATCTATCTTTTACTGAGTATTCTCCTTTACCCCATCCCCTCGTATCCTTGATTGATATTTGAGCTAGAGCATATACCTCAAATTTTTTGGAAGACCTCTTCTCTTCCTGCCACTCCATATTCCTCCTTCTTTCCAAATCGATAAGTCATATAGAGTCTTTATATCCTGCTCTTGCCACAACAGTCTCAGGAGAGCTAATTCTTGATTTTGGATCAAAGGAGGGTTCCCCATTATGTTATATTTCCCTATCATATTTTTTTTCCCATTTCCTGGGATCCAAGTGGGGGATTTTTTTTCTAGAAGGATAGGAATCCACACACCTGAGCCTAAATTTGCTGAGATATTTTTGAATTACGGATTTATTCTACCACTCTTGCTCCCCTATCACTAGTCTCCAAAAAAAAATTTCTCCAAGATCCAAGTTTGATATTTACTGGTCAAGGATTCCCAATCCCCCATGGGATTTAGGGGCTCTTACATATTTTCAATTTATTAGATGCATTCTTTTGGAAGTGGATTTCCCCTTTCCACGGGAATTTTCCGAGATCTTTAGTTATTGATTCCTTAATAGTCATAGGGCCCAAAAGCATTGAGAATTGAAATATTGGAAGATCTGAAAGAATTTCCTTAATCGGGACGACTTGACCTGCTAAATTTTTCCATTGAGAACCCTAGATATTTAATCTCTTTTTTATCTTTTCTATGATGTGAAACCATTCTGAATTTGGAAGGTATTTATGGCAAATCGGAATTCCTATATATTTGAACAATTTCCGACTTTCTTTGAAGGGAAATTGAAGAATATTTGTTATGGTTGTTGCAGTCCTTCTGTTAATATTCCATACTAATATTTGAATTTTTAGTCTATTAATTTTCCACCCTGAATATCTCATGAAATCCTTTAGAATCCTTTTAAATATCTGAGCAATGATAGAGGATCTCCCCCCAAGAGAAATGTATCTTCATCAAACTGAGAATGGTTTATTATTTTCACACCCTGGGCAATTTTTAATCCCATAATGTGTTTCTCCTTTCTTGCTCACTCGAGTTGTCTACTCGGAGCTTCATCCATCAAAATATACAAAATGGGAGATAGCATGCTACCTTGCCTCGAGCCTCTTGTAATCTTGAAGAATTTAGTTTGTCTCCCATTAACTAGTGGGGTGATCCACGGACTGCTAAAACATAAAGAGATCAAGGAAATAATGTCTGCTCCAAATCCAAATCTAGCTAGGACTACAAAAATAAAGCTATCACTAATCCTGTCAAAGGAATTTTCCATATCTAACTTGATGACCATTCCCTTTTCCCCTCTTTCTTTGCTAGAATGAATGGATTCCTTAACTAACAAAATGTTGTCAAACATTTGCCTCTTATCCATGAAGCCCCCTTGATTAGTGGAAATTAGTATTTGCAATAGAGGTTTAATTCTACTGGAAATGATTTTGGAAATAATCTTGTAAAAAAACATTGCATAACGAAATTGGATGAAAGCGGCCAAAGTTTGAAGGATTGCATTCTTTGGGAATTAACGCTAGAAAGGAGGAGTTCGAGCTACGTCCATTTTTGCACACTTTTGGACATGTTGTATCATTCTAGTTAGATCTCTTTCAATAATATGCCAACAGAGAAGAAAAAAATTCATCATAAATCCATCCAGTCCTATATCCTTGTACAGATCCATCTATTTAAGAACCATAAAATGTTATTCTTCCCCTACCGGTTTCATTAGTTCTTCATTTTCCTCCAAGTTGATAATGTTAGGAATATTGTTGAGCAAAGATTATTGTGCCTCAAGGTCCCCTTCCTCTACTTCTATGTATAGATATTTTAAATTCTATTTTGTGACTGCTTCAATTTGACTCTACCCCTCTACTTTGGACCCATCTTCTTTCTTCATATTGGATATTTTGTTCTTCCAAAGTCTAGCTTTCATCTTCCTATGGAAGAATTTAGTATTTCGATCACCATCTTTCAGCCCTGAACTCCTAGATTTCAATCTCCATGTTTCTTCTTCTTTCTTTAACAATTTTTTATATTCTATGAAGTTTATTTTCTCTTCCATCAACAGGGCATGGGTGACTTCTTCAGACTCCATAGCTCGATAAATTTCCTCCATTTTAGTGACAAGATCCTTAGTTGACTTACTTTCATTCTCTTCCATTTTTTTAACCCATATTCTTAGAGATCTTTTAGTATTTTTTAACTTTTTCTCCCAAATAAATATTGGGGAACCTTTGATCCAAGGTTCCCAAACCTGATCAACCTATTCCATAAAAGAAGGATCCTAATCCCATTGAGGATTAAATATGGATGGAATAGGGCCAAGGTTTTCTTGTTGATTCATTTATAGGGAAATGGGTCTATGATTTTATCCTGCTAGGGAAGGATACGAGAAAACAAAGAGAAATAATCTTCCAATAAGTTGTTGCTAATGAGAAACCTTTCAAGTCTACCGGATATATGACCTGGCCCTATCCTCTTGTTTGACCAAGTGAAATACCCACTTATTGGTTTTATGTCCAATAGGTCAAGTCCTGAAGTGAGGTCCTCCATATGTTCTTTGCTTTGGTTTCTAACTATGCTACCGCCTTTATTTTCTAAGGCATGCATGTAAGTATTAAATCACCCAGATATAATGAGAGGAATATTGATGGCTCCAGCTTAGAGGTTCAAAGAGTTCTAGCATAAAACTTTTTCTTGAAAGCTATAAGGCATGTGCACATTAAAAATAGAAAAGAAGCAGTTAGAAGGGAGATGAAAATCCAATTGTTTGAGTGATTATATTCTTCCAATTTGAAGTGATCCTTATTCCACAGCATGCAGATACCCTTGGATGCACCTTTGGAACTGCAAACTGCTCCAATACTTGAGTGCCAAATATACTTTTTTTCTTTTAGGACCTCCAAGTTCTGTATTTTTGTTTCCTGGAGTAGAAGGATCTAAGGAAGTTCCTTACCTTCCAAATTTCTTATGAAAGATTTTTTTTCTCCAGTTCCCATTCCTCTACAATTCCAGGAGACAATCTTTATCATTTAGACATATTTTTCAAAAAAAACCTTTAGGAGGGGAAGACCCACTCTGATTTATTTGTATCCTTACATATTTTCTAGTTTGGCTATTAATGGTGGTCTATTTTCCTAATTCAATATATATTTTTAGTTGTTGCTTCCCATCTCCAATTATTCTCCTTTCTCTTGGATTTTTTATATTGGGGGGGGGGGGGTGGGGATGTTTCCTGATTTGAATCCACCTACTCACTTTCATCAAATTCACCTTCCCAATATTCTCATGAGGGGTAACTAATGGTTTTTCTAAGTGAATCATGTGCTCTTCCTCTCCATGCACACCAATGTCTTTTCCTTTCCCAAGATTGTTCCTAGGGTTTGATTCTTGATTAACTTCTTGGTCTTCTTCCTAATCTAACATATATTCGTATTGATTATTTGTGGGAATGTTGTTTCTATTCCTACATTTTGAAGGTGATCCCTGAGTCTCCCTGGCCTTTTTGAACCCTTTATCCCCAAGAGGGGTTATTCCTTTCTCAGGTTGCATTCCTTGCATACTCGCTTGTTTCTTCCTCTCGGGTTGTTGCCATTAAATATTTGTTTCACCCTCCTAGGATTCTAATGGCACTTTAGGGAAATTTTTAGCTAAGTGTCCATACTCATGGCAGACTTTACATTTGAAGGGTAGTTAATCATAATCTACCTGCTACAAATATGACCAATTGTCAAGGTTGAGCTTTATGGCCTATGGAATCCCTTTCTCTAGATCCACTTCCATACAAATACAAGCACATGCATGAAGTCCATCTTTTGGCTATGATTTGTCTATGTACTTTCCCAAGGTATTTCTATTGCACGAAGATTCTCATCATTCTAACTGTGAAGAAGAATAAAGGGAAGATGAACCCAAACTGGAATAGTAGAAGGAATGTCATTTTCAAGGTTAAAGTCCGATGTCCATTAATTTAGATACATCCCACGAGCACCAATGAAATAATTTCCACTTTTGAATATCACGTCTCTGTATTCCTTTTGCTCAAACAAAAATGTGAATAAACCTCTACCACAGAATGTATGTGAGATTCTTCCTTTGAGGAGGGGTTTCCAGTTTTTTTCCACCCAAACCACAATTGATTTGGGGGAGGGCCAGATCTGATTGAGCTAGCCTATGACATCATTATCTTACAATCGGAGAGCCAAGGATATAGCGCCCTCTTGCACTAGGACATTAGGGATCTCTTCTCATCTTTTCACAAATTTGGAAGAATCTGGTTTTCCCTAAGGAGGAAGTTTTGCGATTAGGGAAGAAAAGGATTCTTCCTCAGGCAAGGAGTAATGGGGGGATTCAATGCCCCCACCTGAAGAATCCATACAGAAGAGCATATCACTAAAAATCTAGGGATATCCAGAGACGAACCATTCCAAAGAATATTTCAATACCAATTTTGAGCCACCTTAAATCTAAGCAACCTATAACTTCTCAAATTCTCAAATAATAAATCCATATTGGGTCAAATTTAATATTTATACCATAAGCATGTTTCTAAAAGAAGCTTGATATGTAAGTTATTACTTCTCTCTTCATCCCTAAAATATTAACAATGATTCTAGTAAATGATTGTGAATAATTGTAAATAGTAACTAACCCAATGACTATAAAAACACCACCTATCTATTTGTTTGAGAAACTATAGGTGTATTGAAGATGTGCTCACCAAGGTCGACATATAGGTTAATGAGAACCTTGTGTTACCTACCTAGGCAATAAAGGAGCCATGAATTTTGTGCAAATAGTTCACAATGGCATAGACTATAGAGACACATAACTGATCTCAAAGGGTATCAATTGGGAGTTGGTGTAGACCTTTGTCGATATTTTCACTATGAATGATGAGTATGGTAGTGAGGATATCAGTTCCCAACAGCCTAAATTCCATCTATCTGCAAACTACCTCATCCATTCAAATGGATGAGGAGCAAATGACTATTTACAAATGTAGGAGGGGAAAATAAATGGCATTACACAGTGCTCAAAATTAAAGGATAGTTTAAGTACTATATGCAGTTTACAAACTCGAAGGAAGAGGCATTGTCAAAGAGTAGTTGACAATATTTGTTAGATTTTGTAACATACTTAGTTGCCTAATTAATTATACTCAACATTATTACATGTAGTTTATGGAAAATTACATTTTTACAATGAATTAGCATTACCCAAAACACATTTTATCAATACCCATAAATACATTTAGACACTTTAACACATAAAACATAATTTATGCTCATGCATTGAATAATAATAGCTTATACATGGGAAATTAAAAAAAACGTTGCATAAACGATTGCATTTCTTCCATGATTTAGCCCCTTCTGAGATACTCACAAGGTCGTTCACAACAATGGAAATGGAAGAAATTTAGTTTACAAAATAAAGGCATGAATATTCCCTTTGAATACAATTTTTGGTTGTAACGACCTTCCATATCCAAATAAATATTTTCTAGGTATCCTAGAATGCCCTTTTAGGCCACTAGTACAAAATGAGAGATAAGTGACCAGGCGACCACAAAATTTGGTCACCACAATTTTTTCAAGGTACAAATGAGCAAAATTGAGAAATTTTAAGTGAACTAACTAAAAATGACCAAGATAAATGACCAATTTGGTCACGGGATAAGAACTAAACCAAAAATGACCAAGATAAATGACCAATTTGGTCACGGGATAATAACTAAACTAAAAATGACCACATACCAATTGGTCATTTATTTTGTCATTTTTAGTTGTCCCTCCGACAATAGAAAATTACAATTTTGATAATGAATTTGTAGATTTGTACAATTTACTAAATTTTAACACTGCAGATGGGTTAAGGGGTCTCTGAATGCATCTGCAGTGTTAAAATTTAGTAAATTGTAGACCCCATCATGTGTCACAACTCAACAATTGACACCAAATTAGCTTATATTAAATTCTATAATATTTATATAAAAATAAATTTATTATTATTAGACAAATTTATAATATGAAGCCCCATAACCATGTAATAGTGGTGAGCCACTAAAGAGTTTAACCATAAAATATAGGTTTTATAACCCATACACCCAATGCGAATACTCATCATAGAGTTCAAAGTTATGGAAAGTACATTTCACAACAATGCCCTTATTTTCCATCTTCCACTTTAATCATGGAAACCTTATAAACATAGGTTTCAATAGTTTAAGGCCCAAATTAAAGGTGCACTATTTCAAAGAGTAGCCAAAGTTTAACAAATAGGTCTAAGGATAAAATCTCATGAAGTCCCCTATCTAACCATGTTAAAATGTAAAATAATGTAAAACTTAAGGTTCAAAACTCCTCAAGAGATCAAACAAAATTAATTATTATAATGTATAACTACAAACCTCACGAGTGTGGTCCTTGTGTGAGTATACTTGTGGTGTGATGTTGTCTTAATGTGATAAGAAATGGTCATCCACTCATAATATGGGCATTGCATTGTCTTGAAATATAATGGTTGCCCCCGTGCTAATTATGTGTTCATTATCTTATAACACAGTAGTCATCCCTGTGTTAATGTGGCGATGGTTTTATATTGTAATATTTGATGGTTAGTTGAGCCTAGGAATATTGATCCTATGCTAATGTGGTCATGGTGTTATCTTGCAATATTTGATTGTTAATTGAGCCTATAAACATTTTCTTAGGAAGACAAACCCCTTGATCGAATCTACGCCAATGGTAATCCCAATTCCTAGGCCACTCAATTGATTTTCACCATTCTTCATAGAGGTTCAAGCCAAGAGAGAATTCAAGAGCAAAAAAGGAATGCCGATGTGGCGCACAACTAAGTTCTCCTCCAATTTTCATTTATGATGATGATTAGTTTTAGTATGAGCGAACAACTTCAAGTTTGGCCCTTTGTTTTGTTTAATAGTTTCAATTTTCTCTCTGGTTGTTTTTGATGGCCATAACCTCCAACCTGTAAGGGATTCTGCATAAATCTTAATTTTCACTAGTACGTTTAATTGGTGGACATGTGCCTCTGTTTTGCTCAATTGTGGGGTATCGTTGTTCTCACCAGACATTTGGTCTCTTGCTTATCAACCACTTGGCTTCTTCTTCTCTTTACCTTTTGCTAGTTTTTTAATAGAATCCTAAATTTATATATATTAAAAAAAACAATTCCAAGGCACAAATTATTTAGGCCTATTTTCCAATACGATATGTTTTTGTAATATTTTTTCCAAGACGGAAGGTTAAAGGCCAACATCACAACCAATCAACCATTATAGTAGTAAAAGGCATCAATATTTTATAAATACCCCATTATCATAAAGATTATAATATTTAAAATTAATATAGATCCATTTTAATAAGATTATGTTATATAAAATTAATATAAATCCATTTTAATATTATAATTTTTAAATAAGAAAAAATTATCTTTTTGCTTTTAAAATATTTTTCTCCATTAAATCTATAACGAAAAAACAAAGATAAACAAAACATATATGTGGAAATAGAGTTCTATTTAACTAAACTACTAAACCAATCTAAGTGAAAATGAATAATAATAATTATTTAATATAATTTTAAGGTTTTAACTAAACACCAAATTCAGATTCATAATCATTTCCAGTTATAGTTGTTATTATTGTTTTTTTTAAAGGATAGTTGTTATTATTGTTATTATTATTATTATTATTATTAATTTAATTCAAGTTCATGAAACTCCCCTAAATCTTGACACATTCAATTCTTGAAACTCCCCTAAATCTGCATTGTGACTCTGCTAAGAACAAACTTGCGTATGGACTTGATTTCTTGTAGCTTAAAACAGATATTTTACCTCATATTGATCCAATATCCCAGACACCTCTTAATCTCCTCCATTCAAGCTTCAATTCTTCAATCTCTATGTTCTTGTAATTACCAAATATATTTACAGTGTTCTACTAATTATACAATCCCCATATGCTTATCCATTCTTTAACCTAGGACATAAATATGGGACTGAATCAACAATAATGGCCATCCCAACACCGTGGATAGAACCACACACCCTTCAACACACACTGGTATATGCGGTCCTATCAACAAACCAATGACTCTTTCCCTTTTTCAACGTAGTGCTCTAGCTGTGTCATATAGATCTTCTCCAAGTCACTATGTATAAACATTGTTTTCACATCCACTTGTTCTTTCTCTAAATAAAAAGCTGCTGCTACAAATAAAATAAACTTGATAGATTTTAGCTGAGCAACTAGGAAAAAATATAACTTTGTTATAAGAAGTTTAAAACTTTTCCCACAATGGACTTTTTAATGTGTCAATGCAGCAGGCTTGTAAAGGGGTATGGCCACAGATGGAAGCACGATTTCCTCCTTCTAAGTAAACAGAAACTACCTCTGTCTCCGCACTTGGCTTTGCTTATCCTGCAAATGGTGCTATGACAAAAGCTGCTTCTGGTGGCTCTAAACGCTGCAACGATGCTACCAATAGGATATCAACACAAAATTCCAGCATCACAAAAGGGCCAATAAAATTGGGGAAGAAGACCTATATACAAAGCACATAACCCACATAGGGAGTAAGAGTGAAGACATTGCGTCTATAACTACCAAGTCAGTGAAAGTAGCTGCATAGATAATGGCATGCCGCCACCTGATCGTGACAGATCAATTATTCTTATTGTACGCATGAACCAATTGGGTAGCAATTGAATGAAATCTTGTGCTCATCGAAGTGTCTTTTTGTGTCCCATGCTCATTTAATAGCCATAAGCAATTCCTTCATGCGTGGATGTATCTACGGGAGCTTCTCGCCACTGGATCTTGATGTCCATTCCTTCTTACTTTGAGGTTCCAATCCAAGAGTGGGAGAGACATGATAGGCGGCATTTTCTGCTCACATAATTAGTAATTAGTAGAGGTTTCTGGGGACCTAAGAGGTAAGGAAGTGAGTAGGTTCCATTGTCATTGGTAGCAATGGATTTTACCCTGTAACAAGGAAGGTATTTCTTCCACAGACTTTTTATACAAATGGAATGTTTATTTTATAAGGATGTAATGGTTCTATAGATGTACAATTTATACAGATAGAATGGTTCTATAGATTGATTGCTTATACGCCTGGAATGATGATACGGGTGGGATGTTTATACGACTGTACCTAATATACTCCAAGAAAAATATCCTAGGAGTGAGAAAAAATGGTAGCATGTATGGTTACTCCTAAAAACCATAAAATATGAGGATGGTTTGTGTTTCAAAGAGGTACCAGTCCCCCACTCTGGTATCAGGACTTAACTGCAGCAGTGCTAAAAAGTAGCACCTAATGCCATCATATGTGGTTCCCCTGGTCATGTTCTCCTTTACCTAGCCGCCCAACACATATTCCAAATAAACTGTAATTGATTCAGTAGTTCTTGTTGATTAATAACCAGCATCCAAGAAAGCACTTGTTGAAGTTGATCCAGCAGAAGTAGATTAAGCTCTAGGAGCAGGGTCAGTAGCTTATCTTGAAGAAATTTTAGTTGATTTACCTATAGCATATAAACCCCTCTCATTTAAAAGTATATGGGTGATTCCATGAAGATGGGTGACTCTTTTTGGCCAAATATGACAGTGAAAAACAGAAATTTTACCCATGTATTAAATTGAAGCCCTCGAAACTCATACTTGCCACATGAATTTTGACATGCGGTTGAAAAACTAAATGTAGATAATTATGTTGGCTTTCCAATGATATTTTTTTGAAATATACCAATGCCATATATCATGTCGAATTTTCATTTAATGAAACGTGTGTACTTAAAAATTTGAAGAGCAATTAACAAGTAGTTTGTGTGCGTGCACAATAAATTAATGTTAAAGTAATAATTTTAAAAAATGAAATATGTGAACATGATCTAGACAGACAGAGTGCACTGGGGCTTACATATTTTTCTTTTAATTTTTCTCGAAAAATTATATTTATTATTATTTTTCGAAACTTACCAATGAATATTTAAGTCGCATTTTGCGCACATGTGTGTGCGTGCACTAAATCTTTTGATTTTTTACATAATTTGCAAAACTAAAAATACCCTTTTAAAGAGGACGCGTTTATCTAGGGCTTGTGTATTTTTTCAAATTTTTTGGATGTGTATTTTGAATGTTGTGGATTTATCTTTGACCTTAATCAAAGTTGTCGGCATGGTTTTTTAGGGCAAGTTTTAGTAGAAATTTAAAAACAACAGACATATGAAGATAAAAATTCATAAATTTTATATATCTGGATAGAGGATTCATTGATGAATCCAATGGTATCAAGTCCGCTCATTAATGAGCATTCAATGACATGGTTTAACTCTATGGAAGGCAGACAAAACTTTCATTTTGCAGTGAAAAGGGCTCTTGGCCTGTTTTTTAAGCCCTCAATCGAGGGTTTAACAACACCTCGATCAAGTTATTTTAAAACCCTCGATCGAGGGCCTAAAATGAACCTTTTTATTTTTTTCAAAAGCTAGATCGAGCTTTTGCGAGCTTTTCAAAAGCTCAATCAAGCTTTTGCGAGCTTTTCAAAATCTCGATCGAGGGTTTTAAAACCCTCGATCGAGGTATTTTCAAAAGCTCGATCGAGGGTTTTAAAACCCTCGATCGAGGTATTTTAAAACCCTCGATCGAGATTTTAAAACCCTCGATCGAGCTTTTAAAACCTCGATCGAGGGCTTGAAAATACCTCGATCGAGGGTTCGAAAAATAATTTTTATAGCTTCCATCCGCCAAAAATGGTGAACCACCTTCGTGGAATCACCCATATAGTCTGTATCCCTTCAGGGATTAGAGTCGTTGGTACCAGTGATCGCACTAGACCCCAAACACTGTAAACACAAACCAATCCATCAATTCATTTCTTAGCATCTAAAGTAATTTATGACTATCAAACTACAGTCTAGACTCTAGGGATTAGTCTTTTGTTTGGCCACTACAGGACGAACAGAGTTACAATTGTTGACCATTATCTTAGATAATATAGGCTTTAGTAGCATGGACTTGGGAATCTTACATCCTATGTCCATAACAACATTAACACTACTGCATAGATTTGATTTGGGTATAATGACCAAGAGACTATTAATTACCAAATGTTGATAGGAAGAAGCTGAATTTTTACTGTTAGAATAGTTCGAGTTATGTCATTTTAATTATATTAGCTTAAAGGAAGTGTGGATTTCTACGGAACCTGCATAATATAAGTAATTTGGTTTGGCAGTTGGTTTTCCCTTATTCTAAAGTGCTTCAGTACATTTTGTTTTACTTGATGATATTAATTTGGTGCAAAGATGGAATTTTTGGTTTGCATGTATACCTTTATTTGGAGTATCTATTGTGTGATTCTATTAAATCCCAGTTTCGGGCATTCTGAGATGCATTCCATTAGGTCTTCACAAAACTTTTATATGTTTTGCCTTATAATTTACCATAAATATTATGAAGTTTCTGTGGTTCTAATGTTCTTAATGCAAGTTGCATCTTTTTATGGTTTTTCTATAATAAAATAAAAATGAAAAATTTAGGTTTGTGGAGGGGACACACTTAAGATTTTTCGGTATGATGAATTAGAGTTGCTCATTTGTGGCTTGCCTCATTTTGACTTCGATGTAAGTTATCCCATTTGTTGGTCGAAATTAGTTTGTTTTCATACTCATTATGCATTATGGATTTTGCACAAATCTTCCACTCACCACAACATTATCTCATGGTTATTTAACTTCCATAGGCATTGGAACGGGTGACTGTTTATGAGGGAGGAAATTCAAAACAAATTCAAGTCTACTTTCATCTTCTTGTTGCTAGTAATTTTTTATATTTTTTTCTTTGTAGTTTTTTTCATTTCCATTCCCACTTTCTATAAATCAAAGGATTTGAAATGTGCTAATTGTGTGCTTGTAAGGGGAAAAGGGAGAGTTTCTATGCTTATCTCTTCATTTGATCTGCATTTGAATGGATTTTATCCTGTAGATAAGAGAGACGGGTCTCACAGAGAAAAACTCACTACTTTTCTTCACAATAGGCAGCAACAGGACTCCTATCGGTGGTCTCGTAAGCCTCAATTTTAACAATGTCTGGAATGGTGTTGATATAGACAGGTATAGGCATTCTTTTCTCATAATGCTAGAAACAATATAATCCTTCTCCTCACTGTGTTGGGTCTTCAAAAGATTAAAAAATGGTGAAGCTATAAAATCTCTACACATTCAACAGCGCATGCAGATTTTCCTATACAAGAGGCGTTACCAGATTTCCTATAACAACTTTCTCTAGCATATTTTTAAATTTGACTCATTACTTATGACACAAAACCCTGCTTCAGCCATACTTGATGCTTCCTGGACAAAAATTGGACAAAAATTGAACTGCTTCCAATGCTATAAAGTTCTTTACAAAATTCTGGAAACTTTTAGATAAAGGGTCCATGTATATCATATTTAGAATACTGGCTGAGAATGCCCTATGTATAGATAAACTTTATGTCATTTCAAATGATTCTTAAAGAGACTTCATGACCCATGTCAAAACTATCAAACATATGGTCACTTGTGCATCTGATTCAATCTTGAGAACTTGGATAATCCCATCTCTGCAAGTGCAGCAATGAAACCACCCTTGATCTATAACAAAATGCCAAATAATTTTCCAATAAGTGCTAGGCTACTTATTATCTGCACATAGTGTTTAGCATGCTTTAATTGCATCATGAGCTCAAGAAAGTGTTTAAATCACATAACAAATCCTGCATTCAAACAAGACACCCCTTCCCCATAGTTTCTTGTTTTACTGCAAACACTAGAAGAAATATTTCTCCCCCCCTCACCTCTAATTCCTCTCTTTGAGAGTCCCTGAAGGGCATTGAGGACGCCCCATAGGCATGCTCCTTTTGGATTCACAACATTGCTGATATTGTTGCTCAAGCTTGCACTACAGTACCTCCTTGGGCATTGCTACATATCTGCACTATAAACTCTTACAGTGGTGGCAATTGTAGAGCCACAGACTCACCTCCCTTTTTTGTTTCTCTAATTCTCCAAAATGCCAAATATTTGTTCTACATTGATACCTGCATACATGTTTTATCAGTCGTTTTTTTAGATGCGCCCAATGAAAATTCTCAAAATATTTGCCTATTGAAGGGTCTCACATTTGTTTAGTAGAGATTTTTTAGCCTGTTGTAAATGTCGATGGCTCTCAGAAAGTCAGTATATGGATATAAGAATTGACAAACAATGAATTTTTTATTCTTTGCTACCAAACACAATATGAAAGGTGTGACAAATAATGGGAAAGTAATGTGGTGTTTTTATTATAATTAATTTTATTATCTTTTAAACTAACATGAGGTATTTTTCATGGTACATGATACAGGTGCAAGAAGCTGTCCACAACACGCAAACAAATGCTCATCTTTCAAGCTCCTGTGTTCTATTTAAGGGTGCTAGCTCAATGGTAGAGCACCTGCCTTATAGGCAGGAGGTTGGTGGTTTGATTCCACCGTGCCCTATTTATATTCTAAAACCACTAAAAAGAGATAAATGACTAAAAAAATGACCAAAATTTGCATATAAATGACCACCATTACAACATGAGAGATAAGTGACCAAAAAAATGACCAAAATATGCATATAAATGACCACTTTTGAGTTGGCGATCGCTGGTAGCAAATTAGTGGTTATTTATCACATGACCATTAATGACCAAATTATTACCAAATGTATTACCAAATTAATGACCAAATATATGACCACAAGATAAGCTATAAATGACCAAGCTAAATATGGCCACATTTTTGGTCGCGTGATATATGGCCACTAATTTGCTACCAGTGGTCACCAACTCAAAAGTGGTCATTTATATGTGGATTTCGGTCGTTTTTTTGGTCACTTATCTCTCATTTTGTACTAGTGGGACAATGCTAACTACGAATGACCTATCTTCATGAAATAAGCACATAATTCTCATATACAATAGCAATAACAACATCATTCATCAACATACAATAATAAAGATCATATGACTTAACTATTATAGAATTTTACTTAGGGAAATAGCTCCATGAGAGCATTTTTCCTCCCAATCCATAGGCACTAGCTTGTGTAGATTCCACCATTGTTCCATTAAATGCAACTACAAGGGTAAATTTACTAGCTATGGCTTTGGTTTTCTTCACTCAACACAAATTCTAATTATGATGGCTAAGGAATTACCTTCCAACCCATTTTAACAATAGTCGTCCCACTCATGAGCCTCTCTTTCTCCTTCAACCGTGCTCAGAATAAGGAATGAATCCCCTTCTCCTCTAAACAAGCCCTTAAGCTATCCCACTTGTTTCTAGAGCTCCCATGTAGGATAGGCATGAAATAAATAGTAATTTAATTCCTCTTAATCTTAACAATTGCTCATGAACATAGTCATGGCTTCCTCATAGCTTCACGGCAGCAATACTTTAATAGAAAGCTCCCTCTTAGCACATGGAATTCTCTACACCAACACACATGATGATAGAATGATTCCATTGTTTTTTCCAGGATTGAGATAATCCCTCCCAAGGCTTGCATGAGGAATACATGCCCATCCACAAAACTTGGGGGAAAAATAACATATGGAACATAATACAAAAGGTTCTACAAGCTTGGGAATTAATACACTAGGAATTCCAATAAAATATAATTTTATTGACTTCCCTACTTCCCCACTTGTTGGTTCATTTCCCCTATGGTGCTTTGAAGGATATATAACCCCCCAAGTGCACCTTTTATTAGTTTATATTGTCATTATTAAACATTCAATCAAATGTAATCAAATGGTAATTTACTTATCCAACTTACCTACACATTATGGTCAATGATAATAGGGGTATTGCATTCCTTCCCCTTTGAATAATATCATCCTCAGTGTTTTTCTTTCCAAGAATAAAACCATGTCTTCATTTCAACTGCACATATAACAATCATCAAAGAAAATATGCATATTATAGCCATTTTTATGTAGTAATTATCATATTCATAGGAATTTTCCAAATCCATAACTGAAATCTATTCATTTATAATACATAATAAAGTATTCCATTGTCCCAATACTTATGTGTAAGTATTTTTTGTTTCTCTACTTCACAAGGTTTCCATGAGCAAAAGTTCAACTCATTGTCCTTCTGGACACACCTTCCTTGATCTCAATAAGCAAGCTACATGAATCTCTCACAAAATATTCTTTTAAGTTGCCTCTTCTTTGTTGAACTCATGCTTCCAAGCTTAAAAATACCCTTCTATACTAAACAACCCTTCAAGTGATCTATCTTGCCAAGGCTTTCATGTGCAAGAAGAGTGCCAATTTATAGATTATTGATGCCAAGAATCCCACTAGTAAACTCAAATCAATCAATGACTTATGGAAATCATGGGGTTTAGATGTCATCACAGTGGCCTTCTCATCAAGATTTCCATCCTACAATAGTCATCATTATCCGTTACTAGATAGATTCACCATTCACTTGTGTCATGAAAATAAACATACACTAGTATGAGCTATCACTCTATCTTTCAACCAACTTTTGAAATAGTTATTGCAACAATAAGATTCCAGATAACATAGGAAGTTCTGCATAATACTTAGCTTTCGATTGTCGCGGACAATAGTCTGTGTCTTCATTAGGGTTTACTTTCCTTCCAATACATTTCTTTATGTAACTATGCTCTTCTAACAAATCTATCTTAGAGTCCATCAATATAGGACTAGTTATGCATGCAGTCTTTTCATTGAAACATCCACAATAACTCATGAAATTATCTCAAAATTAAATATCAATAACTCCATCACTTTAGTTGCTAACATACTATCTACAATAAAATATGGCACAAACATATATTCACACAATGCAATCAACTATATGTTCCATCACATTTATGTGCAAAACCACAACATTTACATCATCTATTTATGCGCATATATTCAATGCATCCTTGCATTTATTCCATATTCTCATGTCATTCATTCCACCATGATGAGTTGGAAGGTCTAGATAACGCCTCAACACATCATCTAACAACCTCCCCAATAATTGATCAAACATCTGGACACCTTCCTATTTATCCCAACACAACACCAAGAATATACCATTTCTCTACTAAGCATTCCCTTGAGCATGCTAAAAGGCCTTTCATTTATCTACTCAATAGTCCCTCAAGAAACCCTTTCCATATTATGGTATCTCAATGTCAGCTAGAAGGTCATTATCCAAGACACCAACACAAGGAGGGAGACCATTGGAAACTTGTGCAATGCTTAATCATTTTCATATCCAACATCATTATGTCATTACACAAGGTTATCTCACATGGTATTCACTCTCACAACATGATCATAAGTTCTGGTATGTCTTGGTTATTATATCACCAGCCTAGATCCAAATCCTAGGCTCTATCAAGCGCCGAGAGGGATCAAATCTCGCAAGGTACAAATATCTAGGTCATTGAATGCAATACGTGAGCCACCTAATCCTAAGCTCTAAAGTCTCTAGTTTAAGTCTCATATTTACTTTTTACTTTGTATTTTTTTTTGTTTATGGCCAACATAATATTTATTACTTTTTACTTTGTATTATTATTTTTTGTTTACTTTGTATTATTTTGTTGCTGGACAAACACTCTAAAGTCTCATATTTACTTTATACTTTATATTAAAAGTAAAAAGTAAAGTCTCTAGTTTAAGTCTCATATTTACTTTTTACTTTGTATTATTCTTTTTTGTTTATGGCCGACATAATATTTATTACTTTTTACTTTGTATTATTCTTTTTTTGTTTACTTTGTATTATTTTGTTACTCTACTCACAAGATCTCCCCCATACTAGGTTGTAGAGCGCCTCTCCGCGCAATAACTAGAACAACATGATACGAAATTTTATCTTATGTGAATGCATCTAAAAGACTTTAACAATCTTATGTGTCTAAGGATTTCTACCATTACCACACCCCACCTAGGTATCATTCATACAAATGAATTCAAAGAGCATAAACATATCAAGTCATTATTGAAGGAATTCTTACATCAATCCTTTAACACATATGCATTATAAACATACTAAATCCATTCTTGCATGGATGCCATCAACATCTCAAATGTTACCTGAACAGTTGATTTCTTATGGAAACTTCACATATCCTTTCACCAATATCTTGATCATCACTTTCATGTCCTTGTCATATATGTACAAATATTACTAGCATATGCAACTATTATCATCAATGTCTTCAACCACTCTATCATAATTTCGTTACACAACTACATCAATCATATTTAGTCATCATACCATACTCATGGCATCTGTAACAACATATTAATATTAATAAACATATATATGTGTTATGCATATTTCCCAATATGCCCACTAGTGTCGATGCATTCCAACTTGTTGAGACCTAATCCTCGAGATTATGATCCAAATTGTAAATAATTTAAATATAGTCAGTTTAATAAGTGGAATTTGAGGACTTATTTGAACTTCAAAGGATCTCTTGGAATCTGAATTACAAGAGACATTTTCTCAATGTATAAATAAAGGTTTTAACTCATGAATAAAATCAATTTGGGAGTTATTTTCCCTAACAATGGTATCAGATCCCAAACCTGCTCTCCCATAAATCATGTTGCATACCAGTCTTCCCTCTATGCTCATGTTCCCTTCTTAGTCTTCCTTTCCAGAATAATTTATCCTCAAAATGTTCCTCTTCTTCTTATGCATGGTAATTCTTGTGTGAATGTCCATTCCTCGTGATCTCTCCTATATCTCCAAAACCCTAATTTATGAGTTGTATCATGGTTCTCTTGAGGTGAGAGGTAAAGTGAAGTCTGCGTTCTCATATTGGCGTGAGCCTGCGTTCTCATCTTGGCATGAGCTTGTTGTGCACCAAGAACCCTAGCTCTCTCTTCTCCCCATTTCATTTGTTGTTGCGATGTTGTGGGTGCGACATCTCTTCTGATCATCTGCGAGCTGCGTGACTTGGAGATTGCTGCTGCAACGTGACCACCATGAAGAAGACTCCAAGAGAGTGCAGAGTGTGAGCCCGTGAACTCATGAAGACTCAAAGTGTTGTTCGTATCATTCAATCTGGTGTGCATCTTGATGAAATATCCTTAGTGGTGAGAACTCATCAGAAGACTGTGCCTTGGTGCATTGGTGTTTTCTAAAGACTTCATCGAAACCCTAATTTGGTGGATGATATGAAGTATATATCTACATTGGTGTCTCTCATAGATGCACTGCGTACTTCTTGTTAAATGCTGGAACTACTGAGAATTTCTTTCTTGGCATTGTTATTCAAAGGGTTTTGAAGACTGCTAGTTGAATACTATTGTAGACTGTTGTTTGAATACAACTGTACGTTGGAATGTTGAAGACTGTTGTACAATCTAATGGTGTTGCATTGAAAATCTGTGAAGTGCATGACTTGGTCAATTAAATATTTTGGTATAAATTATTAAATATTGTGAAGTGGAGTGTTGTGTTGAAAGTTTGTGAAATGTTGCGTTGAAAGTTTGTGAAAGTTTGTATGCTCTCAAGTATTTTGGTAGAAATTATTAAAAGCACCTATTCATACTCTATTGAAAAAGATACTATCATAAGGTGGCAGAGATAAGTATTGAATCTAAATTTAATATTGGGGATGGAAACATATATTTCCATTTGAATTTTGAATATGTCATTTATCTCTTTGAGAAGCGTTGCCTTGGAAGATACCTTGGATTGGATTGTAAAGAACTATTGCAGAGACATATACCTGCATAGTATTAAATAGAGCTTATTGGAAGGACTGCCTTTAACTAGTACAGTTGAAAATTTGCATAGTTTGTATTGAAAAAGGTAGCAGAGACTTAGACCTACAACTTTTCCTCTTTTCCAATAACTCTGTCTATTTGCAAGTAAACATGAGTTCACTAGAATCCATAGTAGGTGCAGTACTCAATGGAAAAGACAACTACCATAGTGGTTGAGAAAGATCAAAGTTTCCTTCATCTACAATGATATGTGGAAAGCGATTTGTGAAGGCACCACCATTAAAGTTGAAGTGGGACTGGCCGTGAATACTGACCCAAAGCTACCAACATCAGAGAAAGAACAAGAAATATGGGAGACCAAAGACAACAAATCCCTAGCGATGATCTCTGCAATAATAAGTGAAGAGGTGATTCAACACATACTCCATACAACATCATGCTTTGAAACCTTCAAAATATTGCAAGACTTGTATGATTCACATTATGAAATGGAGGCAATTCAGCTAATGTTGAAACTGTTCAGTTTATAAGTGAAGACTAATGATCACATGCTAGTTGCATCTAAGATCAAAGCAATCATGCATAATATTTAATCCTCTGGCATGAAACCATACCTTCCACTTGCATCATTTGTTAAGTCTCTCTATCCTACACATTCAAACTATCTCGAATCACTTCAATCCGGTGACAAGTTCAAGGACCTCACCTTTGACATCTTGGTAGAGAAGATTGTAGACAGAGAGAAAGCCTTTGGAAAGAAGACCAATGAGCCTGCTGGAGAGACTATGTGCCTTTCTCAGAAAGCAAAGAACCAATCCAAATATCCTTCCAAGGGAAAAAGTAGAAAAAGAGGATGAGGAAGAAGAAACTTCAGATGAAGGGGGTCAAAAATAGCTCAAGCAAAAGATCATATCTGAAGTGTATGCATTGTGGGAGGAATGGACATGAAGCGGCTTAGTGTTGGACCTCTTGGAACTCTATCAAAGGAATACATAACCAGAATAAAGAAGACAAAAATAAGCTCATGATTCTGCTCATTTTATTGTTGCACATTGTAATATTGGAATAAATGAAATAACATATTTTTCATCTTACAAAGATTGTTGGATGCTTGATACTTGTGCAACATCCCACATGAACTTTAGAAAATATTTTTTTGAAGAAGTGAATGACATTGTAGATGGTATAGTGTATTCTGTAGACAAATATAGCCTCAAACCAAAGGGAATTGGTTCTATCATGCTCAAGCTTCATGGATTCCCTAACTTTTTGTTGAAGAATGTTCTCTATCTTTCAGGGTTGCATAGAATCTCGATGTCCTTAGTGCAAGTTCAACAACAAGTTCATTCCATCCACATTTTAGATGGAATCATAGAGACAAGGAATTCCTCTAACAACAAGGTAATCATGACTTGATATGAAGATGGGAAGTTGTTGAAGTTAAAAGGCTCATCTGCAAGAGTTTGGAACTTTGCCTACCTCTCTCAGCATGGCGAAGGTTATTTGTCATCTAGTTCGTCATGGCATGCTATATTTGGTCATTTGAATTATAACAGTCTTCGTTTGTTGAGAAAGAATGGTGTATTTGGTTTTCTCACCATTCCTAGGAAGATGAACAAATGTGATGCATGCATACTAGGCAAACATAGTAAGAAGCCATTTCCTGATTCAAAATTCAGAGCATGTAGAAAGTTAGAGTTGGTTCACTCTAACTTATGTGGCCCCATTCCTATTCCTTCTGCCAATGATAATAGATATCTCATGACATTTGTTGATGACTACATTAGAATGTGTTGGGTATATAGTTGTTAAAAACAAAATCTGAAGCATTTCAAACATTCAAGAACTTTCATGCATGGATAGAAAATCAAGCACAATCTCACATTGGCACACTTCGTACTGATAATGGAAAAGAATATACTTCTAATGATTTTGAAGACTATATTCGTCAACATGGGATTGCACATCAAACTTCAGTTCCTTATAACCCTCAATGAAATCATGTGGCGGAAAGGATGAACAGGACCATCATGAATATGGTACTCCCAATGATGTTTTTCAACAATGTAAAACTGATGTTTTGGGGTGATGCATTATTGCGTGTAGTCTATTTGAGAAATAGCAATCCATCTCATGCTCTTGAAAACAATACTCCACATGAAATGTGGTATGTCCACCTTCCTTTGGTGAGACATCTCAGTGTTTTTGGTTCCACCTGTTATGCCTTGATACCAAAGGACCAAAGAGACAAGCTTGGTGCTAGAATTCTAAAGTGCATTTTCTTGGGGTATTCGGATGCCTCCAAGGCATATCTTCTTTATTATGAGGTAAACAAGAATTTTGTTGTTTCCAAAGATGTCATTTTTCTTGAAACTATCAAAAATGACAATTATATTAACAGACAACTTGATCATCTGGAAAAAATTTCCCATCTAAAGACATATTATGAAGTTGATAATGAAATTCCACATCTTGAAGGGGGGATCCCTATCTTGGATAAATATATGGAATTTCATTTTGAAGCACTAACACCCCCTCATGAACAAAATCATGAAGAAGAATTTATCACCGCTTCACTTGAACAGAAGGTTCAAATGGATGATGTGATTGAGAGGATTGGAATATTGAACCTTGAAGAAAATGAAGAACCACCAGTTGATCAACTTGGACCATCAAGGAAAGTTCTGAAATGGGCCACAAAGACACTTGAAAGTGTCCACCCAGATGAAGTTGGATATATGGGAACAAGGAGTTCAAACAAACAAGAATATGGAGGAGGAGATAATTCAGGTGGTGACATGGATGTCTCATTCGATTGTGAATTGAATTTATCTTCTAATTTTGAACCATCTTCCTTTGAAGAGGTTGCTACTCATGATGAGTGGAAAGAAACCATGCAAAATGAGTATGATGCGCTCACAAATAATGGAACTTGGAAGCTGGTTTACCCTCCAATTGGAACCAAACCAATCGGCTGCAAGTGGGTATACAATAACAAAAATAGATCAGATGGCTCACTTAACAAGCACAAAGCAAGGATCATGGAAAAAGGCTATGCACAGAAGGAAGGAATTGACTATGAAGAGACATTCCCCCCTAAAAAAATGGGCTACCATCACACCTTACTCTCATTAGCTGTACAAAATGGGTGGAAATTCCACCAGATGGATGTAAAAACAAATTTCTTGAATGGATACTTGAAAGAAAATGTCTTCACATCTCTTCCAGAAGGAGTCATTGTGAAGGGACAAGAACAAAAGGTATGTATGCTCGTCAAGTCCTTGTATGGCCTAAAACAAGCACCTTGAGCATGGTGTGAAAAGCTAACTAAGCATCTTCTAAAGATAATTTTCAAACATTATAATCTTGATGATGCAACATTATTTGTAAAGAAAGTTGGAATATCTGTTGTGTTTCTTGTGGTGTATGTAGATGATCTTTTGATGACAGGGAACAATGAAATTTATATTGCATCCATAAAGAAATATTTGAAGAAGGTATTTGAGCTGACAGATCTAGGGTACTTTCACTAATACTTGGGAATTGAAGTGACTCAACATCCAAGGTACATATTCATCTACCAGAAGAAGTATGTTGGATAATTGTTGAAGAGATTTTACATGACAGAATGTAAGCCTCTCTCAACTCCAATGGAACAAAAATTGAAGCTCACATCAATTGAAGGAAAAGAGTTCGAGGATGCGACCAAGTACCGACATCTTGTAGGAAGCCTTATCTACCTTACCACCACCAAACTAGATATTTCATATGTTGTTGGCATCCTTTCAAGGTTCATGCACATGTTAAAGTTGTGACAATTAATTAACAATAATGGTTTCTCAAACGTCTAATTGTTGGTCGGTTGGAAGTTTCTCTGACCGGTGGCAGTTCTCCTATCTATGTAACTTCTTGCTCAAATGTATTTATATGTAATTTTGAGAGGAGTACGTATGTGAGAAATGTGTGGATGAGAAAAATCTTGATTGTAATCTCCATTATTGAAAGAAATAAGACGTCAATACTTTGCCTGGTGGATGTTTCCCCAAATTGGGGTTTTACCACGTTAAACTCTTGTTAAATTTTTTGTGTTCTATTTGTCCATTTTTTTGTCTATTGGGTTTAATTTAGACTCAGAATACCAACAACTGGTATGAGAGCCGAAGGTGAATTCAGACCTGGAGAGGGATCCCGAGAGGAGCCATCATTGTTTTTCGAAGGTAGAGCTGGAAATAGCGGAGATATATAGCCATCTTTTTTTGAAGTCGGAGTTGTGGAGAGTCCCATGGAGCATCCTGTAGAGTCCCGTGGAGCCTGTGGAGGAGCCCATGGAGCTGGTGGAGAGCCGCAAATTCCTAGGAGCCACAGATCCGAAGGTAGAGAGTTGTGTATTCCATGGAGAGCCGAGGGGTAATGCCACTAAGCCATTGTTTGTACATCATGTAGCTGGTCCGTGGAGAGCTGAGTCTGTGAAGGAAAGTACCTGAATGGATTGTTGACCCTATGTGCACCATAGATCGCCAAATATCCAGAGTTGCAGCCTATAACATCCCGTAGACTGTGAAGGTAGAGCCTGTGTCTTTGTGGGTATTTGCAGCAGGAAGTACTTATTGGCTTATTATTATTTTTCTTGAAAAAAATTCTGGAGTATTTTTCCTTTGAATTATGTGTTAAAAATTGATGGCAAAAATGGCTAATACTAAATTCGAAATTGAGAAGTTTAATGGAAAAAATAATTTTGAATTGTGGAAACTTAAGATGCGAGATCTGTTAGTTCAGCAAGCCTTGCAGAACGCCTTAGATGGCCAAAAAAATCAACCCATAACTATGACAGACGATGAATGGGAGGATCTAGATGCCAGAGCACTTAACACAATTCAGTTATGTCTTCGGATGATGTCTTGTTTAATATCGCTGGAGAAAAGTCAGCAGCAAGTTTATGGAGCAAGTTGGAAAGCCTGTATATGACAAAGTCTTTAACAAACAGAATTTACTTGAAAAGGAAGCTATATGGTATGAAAATGAAATAAGGTACGAAGATTGCATATCATTTGAATGTCTTTAATATTGTTATTTGTCAGTTGACTAGTATGGATGTTAAGATTGGTGATGAAGATAAGGAAGTAAATATTTTATGTACGTTACCTGAATCTTGGGGTCATGTAGTATCTTCCATTAGTCTTATTACAACTTATACATTGGAATTTTACAATGTGGTTGGAGATTTGTTGTCTGAGGAGTTAAGAAATAAATCTAGTATTGAGTCCTCTACACTAGAAGCTTTGTTTGTTAGAGGTCGATCCAAAGATAGAGGAGAAAGCTCAAGATCTAAATCAAAGGGAAGAAAGAGCAAACTCAAATGTTGGTACTGCAACAAGAATGGTCATCTCAAGAAGGACTGTTGGAAAATACAAGAATCCAAAAAGGAAGACTCCAAATCTAAGGAAAATTCAGTTGAAACTGATTCAGGTATGATTGATGAGGTTTTGTCCATTTGTAGTGTTTCAGAATACAATGAAGAATGGTTGTTAGATTCTGGTGTTTTGCACCATGTCTGTCCTCATAAAGATTGGTTTACTTATTATCAAACAGTTAATGATGGTGTAGTTCTTTTGGGAAACAATTATTCATGTAAGATTGTTGGGGTTGGAAGTATTAAAATTAAAATGTTTGATGTATTTATAAGAACACTAACAGATGTTAGACATGTGCCCGAATTAAAGAAAAACTTAATCTCTTTAGGAGTGTTGGATTCTTGTGGTCATAATTTTACAGGTTTAAGTGGGGTACTAAAAGTATCCAAGGGCGATTTAATGATCATGAAGGCATTGAAAATAGGAAACCTTTACAAACTGGTTGGAAGAACTCAAGTTAATGAAACAACATTGGTATCTGAAGAGGCATCAGAATCCACTCAATTATGGCATCATCATCTTGGTCATATGAGTGAGAGAGGACTACAAGTATTAATGAATTACTTCCTAATCTGAAATCTTTGGATTTGATGTTTTGTAGACATTGTATATTTGGGAAACAGTGTAGATAAAAATTCAAAATACGGATTCATGTTAGTAAAGGATTTCTTGACTACATTCATTCTGATGTATGGGGTCCATCTCCTACTGTTTCCTATGGAGGAGGAGCATATTTTGTGTTGTTTGTGGATGAATTTTCAAGGAAATTTTGGGCCTATGTTTTAAAAAGAAAGGCTGATGTGTTTGATACTTTCAAACGTTTTAAAATTATAGTTGAAAAAAGAACTAGCAGGACAATCAAATGTTTAAGAATGGATAACGGAGGTGAGTTTACTTCTTTAGAGTTTGAAAAGTATTGCAAATAAGAAGGGATCCTAAGACATAAAACAAATGTATACACTCCTCAACAAAATGGCGTTGCAGAACGCATGAATATGACTCTTCTAGAAAGAGCAAGGAGCATGCTCAGCGATGCTAATTTAGGTCAAGAGTTGTGGGAAGAACCAGTTTTCACTACTTGTTATTTAATAAATAGGTCACCGTCAATTGCAATAAATTGTAAAGTTCTGGAAGAGGTATGGACTAGTCATCCTTGTAGTTATTCAAATTTGAAAAAATTTGGTTGTGATGCTTATGCACTTACTCCTAAAAATCAGTGTTATAAGTTAGACCTCAGATCAAAGAAATGCATATTTGTTTGTTATGATGATGTAACGAAAGGATATAGGTTGTGGGATCCTACTGCTCAAAAATTCGTCATTAGTAGAGATGTAATTTTTTATGAGTCTTCTCTTATTAAATCAGGAAATGTAAAAGTTGATGTGGAACAGGAACAGATACTGTCAAAACAACTAGTTTAGTTGAAGTCCCCATCTTCCCATGACTCAAAGAAACAAAAAGAAGTTTCTAGTGATAAAGAAATCATAGAAGATGAAGAAATTCAGGAAATTGTGGAAACTCTACAACCTGCACCAAGAAGATCTACAAGGGAGAGAAATCCTCCTAAAAGGTATGCCGATTTTGTTTCGTCTGCTGCTTTATTTACTGATGATGGAGAACCTTCTTGTTTTCAGTAAGCCATTGATTGTGTTGAAAATGCTAAATGGAAGATGGCAATGAAAGAATAAATGGATTCTCTGGATAAGAACGAGACATGGAACTTGGTTGAAATCCCCAAAGAGAGAAAAATTGTTGGATGTAAGTGGGTCAATTTGAAGAAAGGTGTTGATGGTAAGATTGAAAGATACAAATCCAAATTGGTTGCGAAAGGGTACTCTCAAATGGAAGGTATTGATTATCATGAGATCATTTCACTAGTTGTCAATCTTGTATCTATTCGTTTTGTGTTAGCACTAGTTGTAGTGCTTGATTTGGAGTTAGAGAAACTAGATGTTAAAACAACATTTTTACATGGAGATTTTTATGGAACAACCAGAGGGTTTTGTGCAGCATCGTAAAGAAAAATTAGTTTGCAAGCTCAAAAAATCATTGTATGTCCTGAAACAGTCACCCAAGAAATGGTACAAGAATTTTGATTCTTTCATGGTGAACCAAGGTTATACTAGAAGTGAGTATGATCATTCTTTGTACTTCAAAAGGTTGAATGGCATATTCATTATCTTAGTATTGTATGTTGATGATATGCTTATTGTGAGTAAAATCATGGACAAGATTGACAGGTTGAAGGCTCAGATGGCCAGGGAATTTGAAATGAAGGATCTTGGAGCTGCAAAACAAATTTTGGGTATTGAAATACACAAAGACAAAAGAAATGGTAAGCTTAGTTTTTCACGGGAGAAGTATGTTGAGAAAATACTTGTAAGATTCAGAATGAATAAGGTAAAACATGTGAATGTTCCTTTGGCTTCCCATTTTTAGATTTCTTCAGGTCTATGTCCTAGTAGTTATGAAGAAAAGGATTATATGTCTCGTGTTCCATATGCCAATGTAGTAGGATTTTTAATGTATGTGATGGTTTGTACTAGGCCTGATATTTCACATGCGGTAGGTGTTGTTAGTAAATACATGGAAAATCCGGGAAAAGAAAATTGGAATGCAGTGAAATGGGTGCTTCAGTATCTAAGAGGAACAAGTGACTATTGTATCACCTTTAATAATAACCATGATTCTGTATGCGGTTTTGTTGATTCGGATTTTGCAGGTTATTTGGACCAAAGAAGGTCTACTTTAGGTTATGTCTTTACTCTTGTAGGTGGAGCTATAAGTTGGATACCAAAGCTTCAGGAAATAATTTCTTTATCCACTATAGAGGTTGAATACGTTGTTGGCTCACATGCTTGCAAAGAGGCAATTTGGCTAAAAGGTCTACTTGGAGAAATTGGAAGGTTGCAGATCAGTGTGCCTATTTTTTGTGATATCCAAAGTGCTAGACATTTGGATACAAATATTTTTTACCATAGTAAGACCAAACATATTGATGTAAAGTATCATTTTGTAAAACAAGCTATTGGTGAAGGTAGAGTAGATTTGAAATAGGTTCATACTCAAGAAAATTGTGCATATATGTTTACAAAACCAGTGTTATTAGAGAAGCTACGGTGGTGTGTGGATTCTCTTGGCTTAAAAAAGAGGTGATGAATAGTCTTCGGCAAAGTAGTAGATAATATTTTTTCAAGGTGGAGATTGTTAAAGTTGTGACAATTAATTAACAATAATGGTTTCTCAAACGTCTAACCATTGGTTGGTTCAAAGTTTCTCTAACCAGTGGCAGTTCTCCTATCTATGTAACTTCTTGCTCAAATGTATTTATATGTAATTTTGAGAGGAGTATGTATGTGAGAAATGTATGGATGAGAAAATGCCTAATTGTAATCTCCATTATTGAAAGAAATAAGACATCAATAATTTTCCTAGTGGATGTTTCCCCAAATTCAGGTTTTACCACGTTAAACTCTTGTTAAATTTTATGTGTTCTATTTGTCCATTTTTCTGTCTATTAGGTTCAATTCAGAATCAAAATACCAACAACACAAATCTTGTGAAAGAAATTGGTCTGCTACTAAAAGAGTTCTAAGGTACTTGAAGGGGACCCAATAATTTGGATTCAAGTACTCTAATTTAGACTTTAAACCATCGGGTACTCTGATTCAGACTTCGATGGTGACAAAGAGATAGGAGCGTATACTTCTAGATACACAATGAGTCTTGGATAAGCAGATATCTCATGGAGATCACTCAAACAATCATTTCCAACAGATTTGACAATAGAGGCAGAATATGTGGCCGATGTGGAAGCAACCAAAGAGATTGATACTTGAAATTTGCAGGAGAAATAAGAGAAATCCAATCCCTTATTGATCGACAACACTTCTACAATCAAGTTGGCCAAGAATCCCAAATTCCATGATCGAACCAAGCACATCAACACAAAGTACCATTTGATTCAACATCATGTAGAGGCCAACACATTTCAGCTACGACATTGTTCCACGAATGAGAAAATTGTGGACATCTTCAACTAAAGCACTTGGACGAGAAAAGTTTGAAAATTTTAGAAACATGCTTGGACTTACAAACACCCCTTCGGATTAAGGGGGGAAATGTTGAGACCTAATCCTCGCAATTATGGTCCTTGTAAATAATGTAAATATAGTCAATTTAATGAGGGGAATCTTAGGATTCATTTGAACTCCAACAGATCTTTTGGAATCCGAAGTCCAAGAGACATTTGCCCCATGTATAAATAAAGGTTTTAACTCATGAATACAAACAATCCGGGATTTATTTATGCTGACACAACAATTTTATTATCTTGTATTTCCAACATTCTCATGCCTTAATTATATTTACATATAAAACTCAAAGAAATATAAATATAACAAGAGAAGAGCCAAGGAATTCTTCTTTTCAAATTATTTGCATGGTATGGATTATCTTAGAATAAATTATTCAATCCATGCCCTTTCTACAAATCACAAAATGGATTATTAGATGTGATTTTCTCACCAAGTAGCAATTCAAAATATCTGAAAAACATTTATATTTGCTACTTTTATAGACAAACAGATCTACTTTATCAATAAAAGAAAGTTTAAGGTGATCAAATGCTCCTCATTAATATGTCTACTTTGTTGATCTTGTCCTTCAATAAGTTTTTGCTACAACAATTTCCTTGACATCCTATGGATTTCTTTAACATTGTTGTAACTTACTTTGTTGTCCTAAGCTACCCTCAATCTCATTTAACTAAGGTGGCTATCTTGTTTTTATTGAGTTTCCATTGCATTTTATTCACCACTAGGAATTGTCACTCCATTTTTCTTCAGCAATTCCATTGAAGCATAACTTGGCCACTCCTCCTTCCTATCCCATAATAGTATTACAAGTTTCAGTTATTGCTTCCTTTCCTTAACCATCTTGCCACAACTTAATTTTAATTTACTAGAAATTCCAACATACCATAATGTTACAATATATACCATTCCATTTTTATTTGGATTCCTTTCAAAGTCAATTTAATTTTTCAACCAATACCAAGCTTAAATGTTATTTCCACTTCATATGTCTTCCTTATATCTAGATGTCTTTAGGTTTAATCCAATTATGAAATTTACTTTCATATCCATGGAAAATTCTCCATCGTGTTCAACTTTGTCTTGTAAAAAAATTTCACATAGTGGAATCCTTCGTTCCTCCATTGGCAGCTTCCAAGTGAATGGAAGTTCACCATTTTATTCACCCCTTTACACGTAATTTGTTGATTCATGTTTTGCAATTCTTCTAGGCATACACATATCCTTGCCACACATATGGTTTATCCATTACTTCACATGTTCCCTTTTTCTTAGTATATTACCTCTACCACTCCAATTTTATG
Organism: Larix kaempferi; assembly: GCA_027924585.1. Classification (NCBI taxonomy): domain Eukaryota; kingdom Viridiplantae; phylum Streptophyta; class Pinopsida; order Pinales; family Pinaceae; genus Larix; species Larix kaempferi. The sequence continues at coordinate 2,562,311 of BSBM01000815.1, read as the reverse complement.
TAACATCCTTTTCTATAATCATGCTCTGCAACCTCCATTTTTTTATGCCTTACCTCATATCCAGAAGGCTAGAAACTTACATTATTATTTTATGCATAAAGATGTCGTTCTCTATCTACTATTTTTTTCCATGTTCCCTCTACCTCTCATTGTTTCCTTGCTATATATATTAACCAACTTTAATGATCATGAATTCCATATCTCTTCTCTACAATCCAACTTGAATCTATTGATCTTAGTCAATGCAATGCATGCATTTTGACTAGGACATCTGCAAGAAAGTTTAACCTTCTTCATTCCAAACATTCAACACTCTTGTTAACAAAAAGTAGTATAATACTAGCATCCTAAATATTTATGCACTTTAATAATTATCCTTTGTTTCCGGTAAATCCTTAGCCATCCCTATCTGGTATTCGCATGCTAGTTAATAAGTAGCTCTACCATGTTTTGTTCATCAAATTATAGTTAACACCATTATGCAAGCACCATCATGAAGTATTTACAACCATACATACTCAATTTGACATCTGACATGATCCTGCATCATCTTATACTCTTTTCCCCAAGATTAAGAGACTCTGGAAATCATCAATATTGACAATTCCCTTGTCCATTTAATCCCATAGGCTTTTTTTTGCTATCTTTATTAAACAACCAAAAACATATTTCAAAACTCAAAACCTTGTATTATATTCTCCTTTTCATTACCTTTACAAGGACTATACTTAAGCTTAATTCTGAGGTTCAAATCTAGAAGTCGAAAACCTCTAAAGTTGCCAATGTTGCCCAATTTTTGCACTTTTTCTACCAAGGCATTCAATGTTGCAGATCAACTTCTGCCACTTATAGAAAAAAAACAAACGAGAACTAGAATTTTTTTATTTTGAGCATAGATAACACTTCTAATTGTGATCACTTTACAACCTCATATTTGTTATATAATGCTAAAAAAAAATTGTATAAATTTAGAATCGGTAACTTGGTCTCTTTTGTACTTTCTCTAGACTTGAAATTTTTGGTGAAAATCATATCTTTCAAATGGAGGGAAACTAGAAAATTTTCACTAAGTCAAAGTTGTATATACTATTGAGAAGATCAAATGTTGAGCACGAAAAATTTTCCAATTTTCATGTCTTAGATCAATTTGGCTCCGTTTAAAGTTTCTAAAATCGGTAAAATGTCTCCCAAAATAGTGGATTTTGGCCTATTTCCACACTTTCACTCCAAACCCTTTGGAATTTGGTCAAATGCTCCATTAGGTTTCTTCATGTTTGATCATAGTCTACAATATCCATATTTCATCATCAACATAGCTCATATCAATGAGTACCCTCGATCTTCAAAGACCATTAATTACTATTTAAGAGGATTCTGGAACTGAATCCATAAACACTCCTCACTATCACTTTTATAGTCCTCATCACTGCGGACTCGACCATGAAATTTTACATAATTCTAGCCTTGTTTATGTTATGGCCAAAATAAGAAACTAGGTACAAACTATTTTTTACTTTTTTATTTTATTGACTTGGCATGTTGTTGATGTGGCATGACACGTGGATTTGATGTTGTGGCAATGTGTCCACCCATAATCTACATGGAATGCACTACTTCTTCCATATCATCCTCTTTTGTCCATGCCTTTAATGTCATGTTCCAACTACAGAAGTATCAATATGCTTATGCATCATTGATCTCAATAGTCGATGAGATCTTAGTTGTTTGCAACAAATGGTTCTCTCTCCTCAAACTTTTTCCCCCAAATGTCATTATCAAATATACACCATAGATATCATTCTCCAAAATGATCTAGATTGTTCGCAATAAAGTTATGGTTGTTTCCTCCATACTTTATAAAGTTTTGGAATGAGATCTCCACTATTGATCTACTTCCCTAACTAAATTTGAGTCATTTGTGACATTTTCAAAGATTTGAAACCCTGTTGCACTCAAATCATGCAATATCCTATCGATCATCAATCTCAATTTCTTGTGGGATCCCGGTCATTCGTGGCATTTCCAAAATATTGAAATTCCAAAGAGATAGAACCCCATGAGAATTGAACAATAATCAATCCCATTCATCAATGGAATCTTGATTGTCTATAGCAACCCATCCCATTGAGCCTCCTCTCTCCTCGATTCAATGTGATTTCTTAAATTTACCACATCATCAACCAACCAACTTTTCCATCTTATCTCCTAGAATTGTGACCCCATTACCTAGTAATTCGAACCTTTGTCATCTAACATAATTGATTTCATGAATTTCCCATTTTTCCATGGATCCAAAACTCTACAATTCCTACTTATAACCAATAGTGCTCCCATTCCAAGCAAGCGTGCTCTATCAAGAACACAATTTGCAACTTCGAGCCATGAAATTCTTTTTCAATTATGGCCTTATGTACTTTTCTTCATTGGAATTTTGTCAAACACTCCATATGCAAACTCAAATTTCTTTTTGTAGAGTATATTTTTCTCCTATACAATCCCATTGTTGTAACCAAGGGCTCTAATACCACTTTATACTATATCCACTCGCCTAATTAAGCTATACTCGACATTATTACATGTAATTTATGGGAAATTACATTTTTGCAATGGAATAACATTTCCCAACACACATTTTCTCAATACCAATGAATACATTCAACCACTTTAATGCATAAAACATAATTTGTATTCATACAATGAATAATAATATATACATGGTCAATTTCACAGTATCTTGCATACACAATTATTCCTCTATAGACAATTACATTTCTTCCATAATTTTGGCCACTTCTGAGATACCCACAAGGTTGTTTACAACAATGGACATGGTTGAAACTTAATGTACAAAACAAAAGCATGAATATGTCCTTTTCATTACAATTAATGGTTTTAACAGCCTTCTAAATCTCCAAATAAATATTCTATAGACATCTAAGACAGATCTCATGATCCTATGTTAATTTCCCGCAATTTGTCTTAATGAAATAAGCATATATTCTCATATCCAACAATAAAAACATCCTTCATGAACATATAACAATGAATATCAAATTAATTAAGTGTTATAGGATTGCAGTTGGGGGAATAGCTCCATGGGAGCATTTTCCTCCTAGCCAGAGGCACAACTTGTGTAGATGCCAAGCAATGAAACAACAAGGACAAATTTACTAGAAATGGTTCTTGTTTTCCTTGCTCGTCTCAACTTTTAATTATTACAGTGATGGAATTACCTTCTATCCCATTTCCACAACAATCATCCCACTCACCAACATCTATTTCCCCTTGGACCTGCACATCGCAAGGAATGGGATCCCCTTCTCTACTAAATAATCCCTTAGACTATCCCACTTACTTCTAGCGCTCCCATGCAGGCTAGCTGGGAAATATCTAATGAAGGGGACCAGGTAGAACTCAATTGTAATTTAATTCCTCTTAAGATTAGCAATTTCCCATGAACACCTTCATGGCTTCCTCGTAGTTTCATGGCATCAATACTATGGCAATAGGCTCCCCTTAGCATCAGGCATTCTGATCTACACCAACACACAAGAATGACAAAATGAACCCATGGTTTTCCCTAAGATTGGAAATACCCCTCCAAAGTGTGCATGATGAATTTGGGGCCATCCACAAAACTTGGGGAAAAAATAACATATCAAACATAATACAAAAGGGTATAAAGGCTCGAAGATAATTAAAACACTTGGCATTCTAATAAAATAATATTTGTATTAACTTCCCTACTTCTCCACTTGTTGGTCCAATGCCTACATGGTGCTCTTATGTAGATATAACCCATGTGCACATTTTATTAGTTTATATTATTATTATTAAATATTAACTTTAAAAATATCAAATGGTAATTTACTTACCCAATTTAGCATATACCTACACATTATGGTCGATGCTAATAGAGGGTATTACAAATGTTAATTGAATGCTTAGCATGGGGACCAAGAAATCCATTGTTGCTATGAGAATAAAAGGTGAGGTTGATAATCCAAAAAAATTGATAGTTGAAGTAAATAAAATTATGGATTTTGAAAATTTTACTTAAAACGCACGAAAGATGCTTGATCAACGCAAAGTAATAAGTGCTTAGTGCAAAATTGAATGCATTACACACTACTTAACAACATGTATAATAAGTGAAAAAGGAAAGAAGGTATGTATCTACATTTACATTTTCACGTGAAATTGATTAATTAAGTTGCTAAGATTTTACTAAAATATGTCAACATTATTGTTTGATTTGTAAATACTATCTACAACAAGAAAGAAGCAGGGCTTCAAGTCCCTGCCAAGTCATAAATATCATATAGTAAAAGTGATATGGGAAAATGGCAAGTCATAGAGAGAAACAATACAACATTTTATGATTTAATTTAGAATTAGGTAAGTGAAGCCATGACCAATTTCAAAATAGGTTGAATAGCAGTGGTTGCAAGATCTTCACATAAGATTTAGACATGTGGTGTTTAGTGTATTTGATATGAATGGTATATTAATTGTGAGTGTGAAGTATATTCACGCACCAATGGTGAGAAAGAGTTGACCAGTGGTATTCTTGTACTATGCAATAGTTGAAGAGCACTAGTTGCGAGTTCTTCACATAAGCTTCGAACCAGTGGTGTTTAGTGTGTTTGATATGAATGGTAGTGTTTAGTGTATTCAATATGTTTAGTGTATTTGATATGAATGGTATATTAATGGTGAATGTAAAAGGTTTTCTCACACCAGTGGTGAGAAAGAAATGACGAGTGGTATTGTTGTTAGTTTATACAAGTAGAATTAGTAGTAGATCATAAGCGAATGAGTGCTTTTTTTTAATCATATGGATACAAAAATTGTACCTTATTGTATAAGCACTGCACATAAATCTCATATATATATCTACTCTTTTGTATTTTTATGTCGATCCATGTAACTATAACAACTTATAAAAAATTATAATTATAAAATAATAATTTAAAAGCTCATATATATCTACTCTTTTGTATTTTTATGTTGATCCATGTAACTATAACATTGACTTTAAAAAAAATTATAATTATAAAATAATAATTTAAATATTAACGAATATGAATAGGACATGGTCATTGCAAGGTTCAAAAGGCATAGTCATCACAATTATCTATTAAATATTTTTTTCATTAATATATTTTTAAATTTTTATATAAATGAAAAATTATTAAAATAATTATATTATTTTATATAAATGATAAGAAAATATATCCACTAACTCAAGAATCGGGCCTTAATAAAGTATATGAAGGTCCCTTTTTCTAGCTGCAAATGAATCAAGAATTAGGGAAAACCACGACCAAATATCAAAGTTCCCATGGACACCTAAATCCTGACAAATTTCTAGGAGACTGTGCCATCACCATAATTATTAACTCATACTATAAGCAAGAGATAAGCCAAAATTCCAAACGGGATGACACATCAAGTTGTGACTTTCCAAAATACCAACCAATGAGATTAATTAATAAACACCTAAAGGTTATATCATGAACATATTGCAGAAAATCCTATTATTTAAGTTTTACAAACAATGATTGTACATAATACAATGTGCATGCAGGCTGCCACGTGAAGACACTTCATTTAAGTAGCATCAATTACATCAAACCGCCACATTAAGAAACTTTATTTTTCAAGCATTGATTGTAGCAAGACATCTGCAATAGGACTTTGGGAGTCTTAGAAGGTGTCAACTGCTTCCTACAATGAATATTTTTATATTCCGGATGCAAATAAGAATACAAATAATAATTAGTATAGATATGGAAATTAGAATAATTTAATGTGCTCAATTTAATGGATATTAAAAGGATTTGTTAAAACTGGGCAAACATAACATACATTAAATTTCAACTTATCAGGACTGGATTTCTTTGAAACATTCATTTCAAGTAATTAAAGATCATGTTCTTCAAATTGGATAGCACTTAACAAGCTCAGAATCTTAGAGATGCCATGACTGTGAATAGTTACTAACCCACTGGGACCTACCTACTTGACCTTTTATGCAAAGTTAGTTGATCTTTACTCTCTATCCTGGTGAGTATAAAACTACAATAGGTTGTGAAATATCGCATATATACATTGATATCATTGTTCTACAGAGTTAAAAGTATTGCAAAAATTAAAAGGCCCAACGTCGAATGCCTTAAAAGGTTGTTAATGCAATTCGAGTTTGGTTTTGCAAAGGATATTGACTTATCGTTGCTGACATGATAGTTATATTTATTAATGATTTGCTAATACCTTCTTTTATATTTCATTGTTTAATTTCTATGTTTCTTGCATAGTAGTTAAAGTTTACTTGTTCCCCTATCACGACATTATTGTTCGCCATGTGCATATCATGCGTCCCATACCTTTCTTTTCTTCTTTTGGATTACATATGCTTCAATCATAATCCCAATGTAACTGTGTTGCATCTTCACTCTTTACATGGATTACCAATGCACATGGCCACCATGGAAAATTTTGGGAACTTAAGTCAAGTTGAATAGTGGAGACTACTCCCTCACCTTGTTGGGGTATTAACTCATGCTACACCTAGTAGCAAGCCAACCCCCATGAATTATGGTTTTTCTATTGTTGTTTCTCTTTTTTTTCTCTTTGCCTTATTTTGCTTTGCTTGCTTATACCCTTTCTTGCAACTCACTGTCATCTCATGATTGGAAAATCCTACAAGGGTTAGGAATATAGTGCATGAGATTCAACTTTTAGTACTCATTGGACCTTAAAACATGCCCATATACACATATGCAACCACTTATTTTTTAGAAACCTAATTCCCCTCTCTATCACCGTAGGATATTGCTATATTCATTAGCAATGACTGTTAAGGCACTCATATTTATGAACTTTAGTTCAAATGTTGTATCTGGGATTCTGCCCTTTCTAAATTCCAAATCACATAATCCTCAGGACAAATATAGGTTAACCCTCTTAGATTTATTCTTCTTCTTACGAATTGCAATGATAGGATATCAAGTTATATCCCTTTAGGTAGCCCATTGCACTACCAAACATGAATATTTATCTTGTTATTAGATTTCCTTAAGACAATGTCCCACACAATATTTCACTAGAAGGAGAGCGACCATATACATCTCACTAAGTCCCTTTTTTAGGCTAATATATTAAGGTCACATATCATATCCTTCTTCCACGGCCTCTTGCAAGTTAAATCTCAATCTAGAAAACACCTTATCACTATATTGTGAGCTAACTGGAAACAACTTAGGCTCATCTTCATTTACATGCTTGTGACCTTTTTTCTCACATTTCATTGGAGGAATCATAAACATAAATACTATCATGGGGCTACTTGCAATTTATATGGACTAAATGTGAACGAAGGATTTATGATCACCATTGAATTAATGAGTAGGGGAATCCCTCATGCACATACTCTAACCATCATGGAGCCTTCATTTCTCCTCGTGTAATCATCTGTGTGTGTGAGAGAGAGAGAGAGAGAGAGAGAGAGACATTATGATATTTTAAGGGTGGTGAGGAAAAAAGGGCTTTGGGGGAGAGAGAGAGAGAGAGAGAGAGAGAGAGATTATGATCTTTTAAGGGTGGTGATGAGAAAAGGGCCTTTGGAAAAGTGTCTCGAACCCTCAAGTCTACCTTCCTAGATTTAATCCCTAAAGTACACTGTCCAAACTTACTTGATGGGTTCATACCTATTGTACTATGTAACTTCATGTATAAGATAATTTCTAAGGTTATTTTAGTTAGACTAAAACATATTCGCTCGAGATTCATATCATCTGAACAAATTGGGTTTTTGAATAATAAGAGCCTAATACATAATCAAGACACCCTATCATAATATTTTGACAAATCTAATTTGATTACAATTGCAAGAACTCTTCAAGTTTTAATTATATGTAGCCCTTCTTGAATTGTTTCTAGAGGGTTCACAAATTCATGAAACAATGGGAACAATTCAAGAAGGGCTACATACAATTAAAACTTGAAGAGTTCCTGCAATTGTAATCAAATTAGATTTGTCAAAATATTAATATGATAGGGTGTCTTGACTATGTATTAGGTTCTTATTATTTCAAATAGGCTTCTCCTTGCTAGTTGTAAAATTGGCAATTGGTTGTGTAACATGGGATTCTTTTGCAGTTCTTATTAACAGTTATGCTTCTATATTTTTCAAGGCCTCCAAAGGATTAAGTCAAGGATTCCCCTAATCTTGATGTCTATATCTTCTAGTGGTTGAGACACTAAGAAGGTGATCCATAATGGAGTCAAAGAGAATAAGGAACCTACAGGGGGTAAAAATTGGGAGTGAATCACTAATCCATCTCCTTTTTGTTGATGATATGTTAATATTTGGTTATGGATCTAGCAAGTAACGTACTTGTATTAACCAAATTTTATAGTTGTACAATGCTACTATCGTTATGGATGTTAATGTAGGCAAATAATCTTTGTTTACAATTAATATAGAGGAAGTTGCGTCTAGGAATTCGTTAGAAATTTCCCTTTCCAACATTTTGATGTGAATGACGGGGTAAAGTATCTTGGTTTCACCATAAATCCCAACAACTATGGAAAGGAAAATTGGTACTGGTTGGTGACAATGATAGAGAAATGTAAAGGATTATAGTGCAACAAGTGGATTTCAAGGGGTTGAAGACTTGTCCTCATTACGTTTGTTCTTGAAACCATACTTGTATATTGGCACTCAAATACCCACATTCCAAAAGGTCCATACTTGTATATTGGCACTCAACTACCCACATTCCAAAAGGTCTATTGGAGAAAATGCTTTGTTTTAACTTCCTTTGGAAAGGTAGCAGTGAGTACAAGGACTCACATTAGGAAAAGTGGTAGATCATTGCTACTCCCAAATCATTAGGAGGATGTGGATTTGAATCGGTGATTTGGAACTCTCGAATTAATGATTTGGAAGTTTAGTTTCAACATTTGAGAAGAGTTGCATGTAATTTGAAAATTAAAAAGAATCAAGTTTCCTTAGAAAAGTAAGCACTACATAATTGATGATAGTTCACTGTAACATTTTGTAGTAGCTTGTAAGCTCTATTGTGATGAACTGTGTAGTGGAATATTGGCAATGGAGTTTTCTAACCAACTCCACACTAGCATGCCACTACGTTTCATAAGGGCATCCCTATTAACTTCACTCAAGCAACATTTTGAAAGGATAAATTGCAAACAAACTAGTATAAATTTGATGGAGACACTTATGTTTACCTTCAAACATAACTCACATGTCAAAAATGTCGCTTTTAGACCCCAAACATAGTTGTGCATGCAAAGTGAAAAAGGATGAGCATTACCCCATTCTTTGGACTCGAGTTGACTTGAATGTGCATTGGCTTGGTCAACTTTGATCATAGGTGCATTCCTCATATTACCTTGGTCAACTTTTATCAATCCACTAGTCAACTATGCCAATTCTGTAAGTTGAAATGTAGACTACTGTGTTGTTTCAATGCGGCACATTCAATGATTTGTTTATTTTGTAATGTCATGTAGATTGATTGTTGATGTAGGTAGATCAACTACATACTAGAGAATGGACAAGTGATTTACCATAATTGCACTAAGGAAGCATCGCTCATTTATCAATTGTTTCCAATTTGTTACTTCCTCGGGGCCTTCTCAACTACAAAGATTAATTGTTAACTTGAAAAAAATTTCATTTGACATTCTAGGCCCCCTTATATGGACAATTCCTTGCCCTCCCTTGTGACTTGAAAACCATGTGGTGAGATCAATGTGCATTTGTTTGTGACTAAGTTAAAGGAGGCAATGACTCATCCAAAATTTTGTGGACTTAACGTGCAAATTTTTTATTTATGAATTTGGAAGTTTTGGAGTATTCATGTCACCAAAAAATTTATGTGATGATTTTATTTTATTTTGAAATTATGATTGAGATTAAAATTATTATTAAATTTATGTTAAAAAATTTATTTTAAAATAGTTTTTATTTTTTAGATTTTATTATTTATTAAAATTAATATTTTTTTCTTTCAATAATCCCCATAATCCTGAGACCATAGTAGTCAGCCGAGAGTTACTAAACTTTTTATCTCAATTTTCGAAGCTTATATAGACCTATATATTCAGATTGGTAACAAATCCAAATCTCAAGTAACAATGGTCGAAGGTCATATATTCAGATTGGAGCCTCAGTTTATCATATTCTAAGTCCGGATTTCATTTATTAAGAGCGTCTACATTTTTGGTTTTTTGGTTGGTAGTTACAGAGGCCAAGGAATTTGCTGCACAGAGGTATTCTGGTTGGTAGTTACATAGGCTGAGGAATTTGCTGTCATAGAGGTTTTGAGTAGAAAGAACAATGAATACATGCCATAAGAATGGTGTCAGCCCTTCAAACAGTAGTATTTTTTCCATTAAATTTGGACGTACAGAAACTGTTCTGGGCGTGCAACCTGCCTTCTGTTGGAAATATAATAATTAATGAGTTGATAGCGTATCTAACTAAGCCTGTTCTGTCAGTCACCTTGTCAGTCTGTTTGTGTCAGCGCGCAGAGTTTAAGATGTCAGTATGTTAGTAAGTTCTCAGCCAATCTGGAGCACGTCATGTTAGTATTTAAGAAGCCATGTTTGTATTTCACACTCTTATAACTTCTTAGGTAGAATTGAATTACAGTCTTTAATAGAACCCTGTATTGCAAAAGAAAAGAAATATTCATATATTGCGCAATATTCATATATTGCGCAGTAAATTTTTAATTGAATGAGCGTGCCCTTTTCCCTTGACCTTCGCCCCTGCGAATCGCCAGTACATCACAACCATTCTGAGATCAACTACAAAGGTGGGTGGGAGCCAAAGCGAAAATCACGCTCATCGAAAATTTCGTGTCAAAGTCAGGAACCCAAGCACAGCAGCACCTGTGGATAACAGTCGACTAGTTACAGAGAAGACAGAAAATGGAAGTAAAATCACCGTTGAAGCCAAAGAGTGAACGTTGTTACATCGCTGAAATTGAAATCCCTGAAGAGAGAGTGTGATAATCAATTGCAAGTTATGCCAGAAGCCAAAAGGCAGAAGATAATACATTCTAGTATTATTTCCACTGAAGAGAATGCATCCTCAAATGGTGATGACAGGGAGCGGGTGAGGAAGGCTCTGAGGACATATGATGCCTTGTGGCACAATCTGATGAATGAAAATGAATCCTGCAAGGAAGCTGGTGGACGAACAAAGCGTGCTGACTTAAAAGCAGAGAGCATGATGAAGGACAGAGGACAATGTATAAGCAGAGGTAGAAGATGTATAGGTTCTGTCCCAGGCGTTCAGGTGGGTGACCATTTTTATTTCCGAATGGAGCTCTGCGTTATAGTTTTACATGACCCAACACAGGCCGGTATTGATTACATTACTGCTAAAAGCAGTCAATGGAATGAGCTTGTGGCAATCAGTATCATTGCTTCAGGAGGTTATGAAGATGACGATGAGGATGAGGTGTTGGTTTACAGTGGGCAAGGAGGAAATAACTGGAAGTTGTTTAAGAAGCAGAATGTTACTATTGATCAAAAGCTTGAAAGAGGTAATCTTGCTTTGGAACGAAGCATGCACCATGGAGTTGAGATCAGATTCATTCGTGGCATCAAAGACAGTAGGTCTCCTTCTGGTAAAATTTTTATTTATGGTGGTCTCTATAAAATTGAATGCCTCTGGTTAGATAAAGCGTCTTCAGGATGTGATGTTTTCAAGTATAGGCTTCAGAGGTTACCAGGTCAACCAGAGCTTGGTTCTGCAATTCTGAAAAACACAAGGGCCTGGATATCACAACCCCTGTCAAGAGTAGGCCTTCTTCATTCAGACATATCTTTCAGGAGCGAGAAGTTGCATACTTGTCTTGATAACACTGTAGACAATGAAAAAGGACCATCCCATTTTGCGTATACCATTACATGTCTTATGTATGCAAGATCCTTGGTGCAGTTGGACTCTTCTGAGGGGTTTGCATGTATAGGTGGGTGTGATTCAAGTGTTGAGTGCTCTTGTGTTCAGAGGAATGGCAAACAAATGCCATACAATTCAAAGGGTATTCTTACAAAGGGGAAACCATTAATCTATGAATGCAATGAGTACTGTAGGTGTCCTCCAAGTTTTAAGAACAGAGTCACTCAAAAAGGGTTGAATGCCCATTTAGAGGTTTTCAGAACCAGTGATAAGAGGTGGGGTGTGAGGTCATGGGATCCTCCAAGTTTTAAGAACAGAGTCACTCAAAAAGGGTTGAATGCCCATTTAGAGGTTTTCAGAACCAGTGATAAGAGGTGGGGTGTGAGGTCATGGGATCCAATTGCAGCAGGCACCTTTATTTGTGAATATATAGGTCAAGTGATCCCCATTAAAGAACAAAATGCTCATTGTCACAGTGACAATGAATATATCCTTAATATGAAGCATGCACAAGAAAGATGGACAGAATGGAGTAGTGTTTCTGATATCTTGTTTGAGCAGAAGCTGCAGCAACATGCCTCTTGTCAAACATTCCCAGGATTAAACTTTGTACTAGATGCTAGCAAATTTGGGAATGTTTCACTCTTCCTAAAGAATAGTGCCTCTCCTAATATGTTTATGCAGTTTGTTCTACATGATCATCTTGACATTAGATTCCCTCATATGATGCTCTTCGCAAGGGAGAATATTCCACTTCTAACAGAGTTGACATTTGACTATGGATATGCTCCCTCGGAGAGAGAGCATATCCAACTACCAGCAACACACAAGCAACTGAAAAATCCAACTACTCATTTCAATGGATATGAACACACAAGCATGAAAGTAAAGCAGTCTCAACTCAGAATATTCCACCTCTATCAGAGTTGACATTTGATTATGGATATGTTCCCTTTTCAGAGCGAGGGAAGTGAAGAGATGACGTGGCTAGCAACTGTAAATGCCTGTTGAATTCTATCTCAAAGACAGAATTAAAGCCAGGAAAATCCAAATACTCATTTCAATGGACGTCAAAACACAAGCGTGAAAGTAAAACAGCCTCAACTGACATGGTTAATGCTCATTAAATGGTTAGTGATCATTATATGGAGTATATCTGAAAAAAAAATATTATGATACTTATGTATTTTCTGCATGGGCTCCTCAAAAATAGGTCCTCATTCATGTTATTTTTTCCTCAAACAATACTAGTACTTAGACTTCAGTAAACGATTGCAATTATCAAAGGGTGTTATATATTCAAGCTCCAATATGTTTATTATGTTCTTCAAATTGGATATCACTTAACAAGCTCAGAATCTTAGAGATGCCATGGTTGTGAATGGTTACTAACCCACGGGGACCTACCTACTTGACAATAGGTTGTGAAATATCGCATATATACATTGATATCATTGTTCTACAGAGTTAAAAGTATTGCAAAAAGTAAAAGGCCCAACGCCTAATGCCTTAAAAGGTTGTTAATGCAATTTGAGTTTGGTTTTGCAAAGGATATGGTACTGAACTGTGATGCATTTCTTCATTTCGAAGATAAGATTGTGGGTAACGTGCTGAATAAAACAAAAACATATATTTTTTCTTTCAGAGGATTAACAGGAAAGTTGGGCTTCTAATTGGCACATCAAGATGGATCTGGTTGTGGAGGTAAGCAATTTGTATTCATTGTTCTTTTGTTATTTCCTTTTATCTCAAGATTCTTAGTAACAACAAGCAATGCATGCCTAAATAGCCTCATGGCATGATTGTAGACGCTTGTTAACCAAGAAGTGTAACGACCAGTTTCATGCCAAAAAAATTGAAGTTTAGTAACAAGAAATCCTAATGTTCAATTCCCTGCAGGAATTAAAACACTTACTGTAAATGTTCAAGGAAATTTTCTCTACTGAAACATCTGCCTGATAATTTTAAAATGCATACTAACTCATCAAAAGAAATGCATGCTAACTTGTCAAAAGTTATTGTTCACAAAACGCTAAAAAGAGACTTCGATAAAATCAACTCAATCAATTTCTTAATCATTCGACTAGCGGCAATTTATGTATTATACTATAATGGTCAGAATATACAGCCAGTATTTTGCATACAAAATCCAGTTGGATTGCAAAGTCCATAAAAAGTGCCATACCTTTCCACAAGCAAGGTCAAGAACAACATCATCTCGAAGCTTATAGAGTTGAATCAACACTCTTGATCTGTGACAAGATGAAGTGCGTAAACAGGTAATATCAATTAGAAAACACATTTTGTAGTGACAATGCACAACCGAAAAGGTAAAAGGAATTAATCACGAAATGCCAATACAAAACATTATTTCATTAGTGTCAATATACAATTAGAAAGCCAGAATTTCAGTTGTTCCGCTTGACAGCAAGAGATCCTGGGCTTGGTGCTCCAGGATGAAGGAGACACCAATCCATGACCACAGCGGTGATCATTTCTGCTCTTTCTGGTGTTGAGCTAATGAGTGTATAAGATAAGATGGCCTTCACTACGTGACACATCCACGGGTACGGGACGGCACATCAAGGGAACACCCAACATAGTCCCAAGCTTCATTAAACCTATAGGTTTAAACTTTATCAAATGCCCCCACCCTCTTACCTCAAAGCAAGTGTTCAAACCCGTTATGGCGCCCCGGACAAAGGCGGAGAGACAATGAGGAATTCCCTTTTATATCTTGCTTCAGAGCATAGCTTTTTATATCTTGATTTTATTAATGCTCGACCAACAACTATAATAATAATTCAATGGGACTCAACGTACATCCAGTATAAAAATACAAGTGCGTAACTTCTATTATGTCAAAAGAATCTTCCAATACCATAAAAAGAGGATAAATTACCCAATCGCTAATCTTCTTCAAGTGAATAATAGGACTAGCCTCCCTCTCCTCTAGTGTCTCATTACTGTGAGAGCAGTAATGGTCCGACACCTTTAGTGCTATAGACTTTGTGCTATCATCTTCGACACCGTGATCTTCGCATGTGTAAATGCTCGTAGCAATGGGAATCATAAATATAGTATAGTTTTAAAAAACAATATCGAGGTTTAGAAAGATTCAACAGTTAATAACCTAAATTCCCTGTTTTCCAATGTCTTAGATAGGTTTTGCAATTGCGTCTGCAAAATTTGTAATGCAAAATCAGTAGCTATTTATGCTAACAGAAACTACCCGTAAAGAAACTTGGCATCGCAGTATGTTAAAAAAACTTCAAACTATAACCTAAATTTATCAAAACTATCGGTAAAGAAACTTGGCATCGCAGTTTGTTAAAAAAACTTCAAACTATAATCTAAATTTATCCTTTTCAGAGAATGCGTGGTGCAAATTTTGTTGTAGTTTCTATAGGTTTTCTCATGCCGAATTCCTAGTAATTTGTGTGAACAGAAGTACGTCAATATGTACGACATTTTTACAAATGTTGTGTTGTATAACTTCTATTTTCCCAAGCTTGGAAGCTTAATGTTTTTCCCTCTGAGATTTAAAATTTGCCAAAAAAGAATATAACTCTTCCATGAACAAAATAAGCGATGCTCGGTATATTTAGTGTACATTGAAAATATATAAAAAGGAGTTACCATTGTGAGACGAGAGCCGAGGATTTGAGTGCGAAGACAAGGAAGTTGACGAAGTTTCTCCGTAACCTCGCTTAGTTGCGAGTTCAAATCACATAGAAGGAAGCGAAAGTTGTAGAATTATGTCTGTCTACAGGACTACCACGCTTACTCTCCACGTCCAGACAACCAGCGACAATCAATATAAAATTATGTTGGCAATTAAGGTATCCAAATGGTTTCCAATGGCCAAAATGGAATGAAAATGGATGCAATGTCACCGCTTTGAGTCTCAACCCATAAGTTCATGTGAGCCGCGAATTGCAGTATATGGAAGCTATTCTCTCTCGATCAAGCCTCTCCAACCTTCAAGCCTTTGAAAACTTGTTGTAACCAGACCTTGCAGCGTTCGCTCTTAAGCCTTCTTGTCAATAGTCGGAGTACATGCAGGTGCTACATCATCAACAGGTGGAGGAAATGCAGGTTTTGGAAACTTGTTGTACCCAGACCTTGCAGCGTTCGCTCTTAAGCCTTCATGTCAATAGTCGGAGTACATGCAAGTGCTACATCATCAACAGGCGGAGGAAATGCAGGTTTCCAGTCGGCCATTAAAGCAGTGTTAAGTGCCCTGAAATCCCTTAACGTGAGTGTCTACGTGCCCTGAAAGTGAAATCCGATCTGTAAAAGCAGTTTTGCTCTAGATCTATAATACACCATTGCGTTGAAAAAAAAATCCAAATAAAGCCTTCAAAACAAAACCCTGATTGGACGGATCAAGAAATAAGGCAAAACACTTAAGATATCTTATAGTGTTGAACTAAAAAAATCGATTCCTATAGTCCTTGCAGGAGAAGCTATTGTCTCTCGTTCAAGCTTCTCCAACCTTCAAGCCTTTGAAAACTTGTTGTACCCAGACCTTGCAGCGTTCGGTCTTGAGCCTTCCTATCAATAGCCGAAGTACATGCAGGTGCTACATCATCAATAGGTGGAGGAAATGCAGGTTTCCAGCTGGAAATTAAAGCAGTGTTAAATGCCCTGAAATCCCTGAACGTGAGTGTCTACGTGCTCTAAAAGTGAAATCCCTAAAAGCACTTTTCTATGGACCCTTCTCTAAACCTAGAATACACCATTGCCTCAAAAAAATGCCAAATAAGACCTTCAAAACCCTAATTGGATCGATCACGAAATTGGGAAAAAAAAAAACTTCTTGCCTGGGAAAAGTGTTGAACTAATAGTATTTGAAAAAATCGATTCCTAGGCATGCTGGGACTAATAAGTTTACATGTAATAATTATGGTTATCAAACTTTAAAGTATATTGAATTGTGTTTATTTAATTTAGTGGATTTGCTTACATATAATTTTAATGGAAATTTTTAAATATTTGGTAGTCATCTTTTTATTGAATATAATTATAAATTATATTTTTTTGATAAATAATATTTAGTAGATGGTATAATAAAATTATTAATTATTATCATTAATGTAATTATTTATATTTTTGGTATTAATAATATTTTCATTATTGTTATTGGAAATTTGACTATAGTTTTCATTAGAAAAAATTGTGAAAAAGTTTTAAATACTTAAAAATATTTAGTTTGAATTTCCTTGGATTAGACAAATTAGTTTGTACTAAGATTTAATAAAAATTGTTATTCATGAATGTGGGAAACATCTTTTAAATTTCCCCTTAGACTTTCATTGGCCAAAAATCATAATAAGATGATAGGATTATATGTATAAAGATTAATTTTGGTATATTAAATTGTGAAAAAATGACAAATAATTAATCATTTTATTATAACATAGTATTTTTATGTCTAGAAAATGGAAATAATTTTTTTCTTTGATTTTATGAGTTAACAAATTATAATAATTAGTTTTTCCATTGAAACAACTATAATTTGTACTAAAATATGGTTATGGTCTCAGCAATACAAAGAAAAATGTTGCTACTCATGGGGATTTGAACTTGTGGCCTTCCATTTACAACTTCTCATCTCAATTACTCATTACCAATTGCTCTACCCCCATGGGCTTCTCTAAAGTCATCCTTTCTAGAAGTCCTAAACTTTCAATTTTTTTGCCAATAAGTTGATTTTGTTAATTGATCTAGCTTGAGTGGTTGTGGGATGGAGTGTTATCCTCCCACCCAGGTTCTATTCCCATAACTAATATGTTGAGCTCATAATGAGTATATTGTTGTAATGAATTTAATTCATGTTGTTGGCATGGCCTTGTACCCTAAAGGATCTAGGACTTACCATAGGTACCATGATCCAGGGATAATTTTAAGGACCCATACTTATTTAAAAGTATATAAACCTTGGCGAATCTCACCAATTCTTAAAATGTCAACTATAAAATATTTGGCGATATTTTTATAAAATTATTTCAATTTCTAAGGATTTTATATATTTTATATAATAATTTGGCGATTTTTAGAGTGAAAAAAGTTTACCCCATCAAAACTGGGCAAAACAGGGCTTCAAAAAATGCAAAATGGCGAATCTTATTTTGGAAAAATAGCCCATGGGCTAAATTTCACCCCTAAAATTATCCTTAGTACCATCCTTAGAATGAAGGAAAATGCCTAGGGATTTTCCCCGAGATATGTTACCTGTAAAAAATAAAAATAAAAAGCATTGATTTTACCTTTGAATGTCTTGGAAATGTAACTAAAAATCATATTAGTGTAATCATAACATATTGATCTAGAATCAAAACTACCTTACACAACATTTAAAAAAACTTAGACTCAACCAAAGTAATGTCCACTAAGGGCTTTATGCTTGATATCGACCTATAGCTTGTACACCAATTATGTTCGAATAACACAGGATATTTCCAAATGATTGAACACCTTGAGCATCTTCTCACACAAATATATCACGGATCAACACATCGGGATTTTACATGGTTAAAGCCCTCAAAGAGAGAAACAATCCAAGACCCCATCCAAATAGCTACTTGAGGAAATATTATTATGCAAAGGAAAAAGAATGTTATAATGAGTTTCTCGCAATCAATCATCAAGCAAATAACCCTCCATGCTCTTTAAATAGAGATCATGGACCAATCGGGTGTTAAGCCATGGATCACACTACTCGTTAAAATTGAGGTGAGCTTAATGAACCGCCTGATCTCTCTATGTCTAGAACATATCATGACTATCGGATCACATATGTACAAATGCATATTAATGCATACTAAATAAACACTCTTAACCTAAATATACATTATATCAATTTCATCTCAACTAACTCCTAAGTGTCTAAATATCCTAGCATCCCCCCTTAATAACAACTTGGGATGGGATTGAAATATTTACAAAAGTGTCACTATAGGAGAAGGAAGGAGGCATTAGAGCCTATGGAGTTCATTTTGGAAACGAGAGCAGAGGTTCATTGTATTCAAATTTTTCAACTTGGGAAAATCCTTTGGAAACTAACCTTGCCTTAAGTCTTTCGACACTTCCATCAAATGCATACTTAGTTCGATATACCCATTTACATTTGACAAGTTTTCTTCCTTTCAAAAGAGGTACAAGATCCCAATTATTGTTCACCATTAAGGGACGATATTCTTCTTCCATAACTGTGTCCCAATCTAGATGGCTTGAAGCTTCTGCAAATGTATTTGGATCATGATTTTCTAAAACTTGAGCCAAAAGAGAATAGGCTCAATGGAACTGTGAACGTGTTCGATGTTGATCTATGGGGTCACTTGCAAGATCACCAATTGATTTGCATATTGTACGAACCCATCAAGCTGGAAGCGGTTGTGCTAGTGTAACTAAAGGAAAATGAGCAAACAGAGGTGGATTTTCATCCTCGTTGTCGTCATCAAAAGAAGAAGCCGGAGTGGGAACACTATCAAGGAAGTTGGGAGTACAAGATGGCACAAGCACTGAAAATGGCCCGCAAGCCACAGATGGCACAAACATTGAATGAGGCTCATAGACAAAGATATTTTCATCAAATTTAATATCTCTTCTAATAATTATATCATTGGAATGTGGTTGAAGAATTCTATAACATTTTACATCTTCAGAATATTCAACAAATATGCACTTTTCACTCTTAAGTTGCAATGCTTTCATTTTTTCATTGGGAATATGAGCCCATGTTTCACTACCAAACACACAGAAGTGGATGACATCTAGTTTAATGTTACTCCATGCTTCTTCCAGTGTTATATAATTTAAATCTTTGGTGGGAGTGTGATTAACTATGTAATTGGAACAATCAATGGATTCAACCCAAAATTTAAGATGTAATCTCTTAGCTTGGAGCATACAATTAGCCATTTATTTTAATGTGTGATTATTTCCCTCAACAACACCATTTTTTTGTGGTGTGTATGGAATAGTATGTTGCATTTGAATTCCTTATGATGTGCAATAAGTTGTGGATTTGATATTTACATATCCGCCTCCATTATCTATTCTTAACATCTGTATTTGATGTCCAAATTGTTTCTCTACAAGGACCTTGTAGGCCAAAACTTGTCAAAATATCCACTCATATTTTTTAAGAAGTAAACCCAAGTGCATATAGAGAAGTCATTAGTGGAAGTTAATAAATACTTGAATCCATAGAAAGAAGCATAAGGAAGCAGACCACATAAATAATTGTGAGCAAGCTACAAGGGGGCTGAGGCATGCCAAGAGGCACATTTTTTGAAACTATCCCGATGTTTTTTTCCAAGAACACACACGGGACAAACACCATCTTTACAAGACGAGAGGAATACTAATCGCCATTTCATTATTACATAGTTTTTGCAATAAGCGGCAGTTTAAATGACCAAATCGTTCATGCCAAAGTTTGATCAAGTCATCGCTATGAGCAATAAAAAATGAGGGAAAAGGTGACGACCCAAATTTGTTGAATATGTACAACCTGGTAATATCACTAACAATTTCAGTAGCTAGGACATGCTTAGGATCTTTGAAATAATTTATTACAACTTGGTGAGGTGTAAACGTTATAGCCTTACCTTCACCAAAATGAGTGATTTGGAAAACTAACAACAAATTGCAAAAAAATATTGGAACACATAATACATCATTGAACTGACCATCCTATACCTGAATTGTTCTAGATCCTACAACATAAAGAGATATATAGTCACCAACAAATATTCGTTTGGTGTTACATTCATTTAGAGCGGTAAAAAATGGATTTATCCTTAGCCATATGATAAGATGCTTCAGAATCAATGAGCCACTCATTATAAGAAGAGGAATAAGATGCATTGAAGGAAAAAACAGAAGCACAAAGTGCATGTCGATGAGTTGTAGAGTCAGAGGATGAATCAAGTTTGATGTTGTTCTTCTTCATTACTACTTCCATGGTTGCCATATTATTGAAACACTTAGATTCCATGTGACCACATTTCCCACAAAAATTTCAATGGCACTCAATCTTCTTATCTTTTGATTTGGTTCCCTTGTCACCATTGGAAGGATGAGTTGGATGAGAGGTTTTGGGACCCTTATTTTGCTTATTATTGCAAGGATGTTTCCTCTTGGGATTCTTGGTTTTTTTCTTATGTTGTTCCACTAAGTATTTGCTATATGTATCGGTGTTTCTAATTACTCCAAGATGTATGAGCTTATCTTGCTCTCTAATCAAGGAATCATAAAAAGATTCGAGAGTGGGTTCTTTATATTGATTCCCCAAAGATTATTTCATAGAGTAAATGGTAGATACAAAAACATAATAGGCACGACCAAGCTTGGAAAGAATAACTAAATAAATTGTTTTTCTGGATTAGTTATTTTTCATTCTATGACTAAGGTTTTAAGGGTTTTGAATTTAGAGAGATAGTCTTGAATGCAAGAAAAAACACTTGGATTTAAAGCAACCAACGCATTTTCAAGTTGGTGACCTTGAATCGCATTGTGTTTACCAAACATAATTTCCAATTTTTCTCAAGTCATATATGGTTCATCAATTCCTTGAAGGTGGAATCATTAATCATTAGAAATTGGCATCGTGATTAATCAACGGGCTTCATAACATTTGTTAGCCCATTTTATATGCTTCTCATCATCAATGAGTTCAATTTATTTTCCCAAATCACTCGAATTTGACCCAAAAATCTTGTTATAACCATTAACAAACATGAGAGGATTTTTATGGAAGCTTTGAACCTTTACACAAAAATTTATAACTGAGGGTGTTTTAGCATAATTGTACAAGTTGATCGACCGGTAAAATGATCATAACTTGGGGATACATAAACCTTTTGGGATGAAATGAAAAGTGTTTCCTAATGGAAATGACACTCCCAACCCATTGGAATAGGTTTCAGAACCCAAAAGCACTCAAAAATTTTCTAACTAGAAACTAGCTTTCAGCCCCCAAAACCCTAATGCAATATTGTAAACATACACAACTAGAAAACTCCAAAATGGACACTAAAAGCTTCCAAATACACTTAATTCTATCCAAATAGATTACTAAAAGATATAAAAGGCTCATATGAATGTTTCAAACACATACACCAAGTTTAGACAACCATACATTGACATATCTCCTCATGGAATTACAAATCTATACATAGTGAAACTAGTGCTTGAATATTGAGCAATGTATGAGGAAAAAACAATGTTATTTTAATTAAGAGAGGGACATTTACATATATTACATTAATGGCTTCTATGGAATATTGAAATACAGAGAAAGAGTTGCTTCAGAGAGAGAATAGATGGTTGTTACAACGAAGGTTTTTTGTAGTGGAGGTTTTTACAGACGTTAAAATTAATAATCACTATAACTAAAAAGTCTAGGTGGTTGGAGGTTGTAGCAGATGTTTTCTAAATAGTGATTTTTAATTATATTGTGTGCACCAGTGCGTACATTTAATGTAAACACATTAGTGCATATATTTTAAAGCATGCACATCAGTGTAAATATAATATTGTAACTGCACCGGTACGTTGTATATAAATGCATTGGTTCCTACATTCATTATTAATGCACAACCATGTAAATTTTAATTCTAACATACTGGTGCATATATGGCATTGTGAACGCACCAATGTATTTAGTTTGACAATACGCATCAGTGCATTCTCTCATTTCAAAAGCACTGACGTGTGTATTTTAATTCAAACATATCAATGTTTATATTATATTGTACCATCCTCTATGTGGTTATCATTCACAATAGCATCGGTGCCTTATATATTATTTATATGCACTGGTGCATTTTTATATTTTAAATACACTTATGAGTTTTTTAATTAAACGCACTGGTGTTGACGTTGTATTATATATCTGTTGTTGTTGTTTTGTATTAAAATATTTATGGTGTGTATACATTACCAATATTGTAATATCCCCAATTAAATATTAGGAGTATTAACTCCAAATTTTTAATGGAAATTATGTTGATTTTTAACTTGGTCCAAACAATGGCTTTATTATGTTGACTGGAATATGAATACTATGGTGCATCCCACAATTTATTCTTTCAAACTAATGTAATGTATTCAATCAAATCCTCAATCCAATATTCAGATCCATCAACCCCAACGCAACCCCAAAGAATCATTGGATTCAAGACTAGGAGCACTAGTTCAAATCTTACCACACAGAACACTGGGTTTCCAACTCTTCCCAAATAGCCCCTAACTCACTCGAATTTGACCCGGAAATATTCTGAGGGACCCAAATACATCTAATCTAACCATTAACAGACATGATAGGACTTTTATGGAATCTTTGAACACTTTACACATACATTTATAACTAAGGGTGCATTAGTATAACTATACCAGTTGACCTACTGGTAAAATGATCATAACTTGGGCACACTGAAACCTTTTGGGATGAAATAAAAAATGTTTCCTACTGGAAACGATACTCCCAACATAATGGAATAGGGTTAATTACCTAAAATTTCTCAGAAATGGTTGAACCAAAAACTAACTTTTGGCCCCCAAAACCCCAGTGCAATATTGTAAACATACACAACTGTAAAACTCCAAAATGGACACTAAGAGATTCCAAATACACTTAATTCGATCCAAATAGATTAATAAAATATTTCAAATGCTCATATGAATGTTTCATACACATACACCAAGTTTACACAACCGTACATTGACATATCTACTCATGGAATTAAAGATCTATACATAGTGAAACCAATGCTTGAATATTGAGCAATGTATGAGGAAAAAACACCATGATTTTCATTAAGAGAGGGACATTTACAAATATTACATTAATGGATGCTATGGAATCTCGAAATACATAGAAATATGTGCTTCAAAGAGATAATAGATGGTTGTTACATAGCCATGGAAATTAGAGAGATGAATTTTGCTCCGGATGAGTAGTTTTCATCCACTGTTGCGCCCTCCTTCAATAGATTTCGACCCAAATTTTTAGATATGCAACCATCAGTGCACCCTTTTTAAAATATCAGTGATTTACAACCATTATAACATCCATCATGAATTTTATATAGCCACGAGTGCACCCTCCTAAGGAAAAAACCACCACAAATTATTATTGTTATGAAACACCACAAACTACACACTACTTCAACTGGAACTCAAACACACAACCATGAGTTAGACCCCACTTCTATAGATGAACATGAAAACCTGAAATAAATCTCTATAGAGGAATCTATAAGTTTTTCCTCCTCTCAATCAAATTCCATGATGCACAGTGAAGAGATATGGATGATCTCCTCCTCTCTACTAGCTAGGGTGGAATATTTCACCACCGAAACAAGTTACAGTTGCAAGGGGAACATCTCACAAGCTAGTAAGGGGATCATGTAACAAGATATGAAAGCCACAATATCTCTCCTATTCAAAATAAAAATTTCCAAAAGCTCTTTCCCAAGAGGCCTACATCCTTTTTATATACTCCATTGAGCCCTTTCCCCCTCATTCTAGAATTCTCTCATAAAATATTTAATAAAATATTAATAAATGTTATTTCAATGAGAGAATGGGTCACTAGAACACATTTACATCATTTCCGAATTTTATTTGACCCAATAGGAATTTACCTCACTTGGAAATTCAAATTAGCTATGCATAGTCAAATTTTGGGGGAAGTTACACCTTCATGTGCGCCCACCTTCACCTCTAGCACCCTCCTTGGCTAAAAATAGGACCTACAGCATGTCATATGGTTTCATAAGGTTTCATAAGTTGTGATAGGACCTTATTCTTGTCATAAGATTCATTTTGGGAGTTACACCTCCACAAGTGCACCCTGAATGGCTATTTTTAGCTAGATGCCTCTTCATGAAACTTCTTGGTAGTTACTCTTCCTTAAAATTCAAATTTGATTCTATAATTAACATTCTTGCACCTTGGAATTTGAATTTGGATGTGCTTAGCTTGATTTGGGGGGATTACAACTCATGTGGAGCCCAATTTCCACCTCATATGCACCCTCCTTGTCCATTTTTTACTAATATTGCATTAATAATAAATATTGGACCTCATACATTTTCATGACCCCATGCCACCACCTTACTAATTTATCATGAACTTACCAAGTACTTAGGCCATTTCATCCCCTAGTCCAATGGACTAGTCCATAGAAAAAAATTTGAGGACATGACAGTCCTCCCCACCCAAGGTTTCTTGTCCTCAAGCAATTTAAACATGGGAGTGGTAATGCTTCTTCTTTTTCCCCAACTTATGCTCATTGATTCTTCTACCTCCTTCCTTAGTGGTGAATGTTCATAAGGATACAATTTCAAATGCACCAATTCATCAACTCTATATCCCACAATATGAACCATATTAAGGCTAAAAATGTTGTTAGGGTTCCAAACCAATCGAAAGGAGGTATAGTATACTCTACTCAATGCATGGTCCTACAAAGTATTGTCATAGGAAGCCTCCTGGCCACTCCATGTTCACTGCTGAAAGTTTTCTTTGAAACGGTATCTCTAATCTCCCCTAGATAGTCTCAGAAAGGGACCACCATGTTGTTGTTGTGCCACTCTGATCATAATCATCCCCTATAGAGATAGCTCCATCTCTCCAATTGTCCTGCCAACAACCTAGATGAAACAACTAAGTCCTAGAATGATCCTAGGGTCCCAAATGAAACTGAGAAATGTGGAGTGTATACTGCACGCACCTCTACCCTGCATAATCTCCACACAAAGAGTCTTATGTAGTCTCCCAAGCCACCTAGTAGGAAAACACGGTATCCCTCCATCATAAGGTCCCCCACCTAGGAAATTAATCCATTACTCCACATGTATAGGCTCCTGACACAAATGGATGACTCTACCTCCTGTGCCAACTACTAAACTATTGAACCAAGTAATACCAGGATCCCACTATCTATGTTGCACCCCTCCTATCAATATTGTCATCTAGATCAATCTATCACTCTGAAGGATGCCAGGATCCCACCACCATATTGGAATTTCATCACTCCCAATGCTCATTCGAACCTCTGTAAGCCTCTCCAACAAAAAATGAAGCTCCTCTTGTGCACCATGCACATTGATCGTATGGCTCACATCACTGTCACCTATCCCATCTAATCGAATCAGGTGAAACTCCCATGTCCTTCCATGAATGATGAAGGCATCAAAAAACAACCATAGATGCCTTTGTTGCTACTCACAAGACTAGAAAGGAACTGGTGTGCCAAACAACCCTCTACTGATGAAAGTTGAACTTGGTCTCCATTGTGTCTCCATATTTTTTATGGACCTATTCACCCAATACATTTATGCACATACTCCTTTGTTGGTTGGTCCATAAAAAGTGTACACATATGCCTCCTCCATGACTAAGTCTCTCTCCCATAGAGGCAGCTCATGATCCTCCTGACGCAAAACAAGGACTTGGTTAACATTCTCCATGTCAAATCTCTCCTCAATACTTGCAAATATGGATCCTCCTCATGTTAAACTCTCACATGAGGCTCCTTCATCAATCCATGAATGCAATCAGCCATGTACAACTAGTTTTCTGAAGTGTAGGGGGGAGGGTGTAATCTTTCCAATTTCCTACAAAGTTTTTCAACCTCCATTTATGATTCTTCAACTGCTTTTTGTGTGCTCTTCAAGGAATCATGGGTGACCTCAAGCTCACAGTTGATCCTATCCAGTTCCTCTTCTTCTTCCTGTAGTGCACCATGGTGCATTTCAGAAATCATGAGAAGATGATCTCTATTGGAAATTAGGTGTAGATAGTCTGCTTTCATTGCTCTCACTACTTCTCTAATTTCTAGTAGATCTACAATTGAAGGTTTTTCCCCCAAGTTAACGTCTGTCCTTGAAGCTTCCCAACAACAATATGCCACTAATACTTGTGTATAATCACAATGCTTCAAGGCTTCCATGATCTTTTCTTTGCTTACCTTAAGTTGTTTTGACAAATGATTGGGCTCATGGGGAAAATTATCCACTAAATTTTCTTATTTGTATCCATTATCATCCTCTTCAAAATAAACTTCTAGTGTCTAATATAAAAAAATTAGAATGCTTGTGGCATGAATCCACAACACACAATTCATCTTTAACAGTTAATTTAACATTAGAAGGTTCTACAATATCATTATCTCCATGTGAAATGGTTGTTATCTCATGATAATGCAAAGAATTATGACTGCTGCAAAAATCAGAGTTGTAATCATACCTTGGTGTTATGTTTCCATCCCTTTTTTGGTTGACATCAACTTCATAGTGAAGCTTTGATGGGGAATGGAAGGTTAATTTTTGTTCTTCTTCAACCTCACTAGTTGTAGGATCAGTTTATTGTTCTTCATGTTCAGTTCCCACACATCTTTCTTCCATTTTGCATCCATTAGTAAGTGACTTGCGCTCCTCATGGATTTATTCTCCTTGTAGATCACCACCTGTAGGACTAGGTGTATTATTGTTTGGGAAAATGGAACAGCATGGTTCCTCCTTCAATGGATTGTAGCTCTCCTCATTTCCATTTGAAGGTTGAATAAAGACAATGGATTTATTGCCTTCTAAACCAATCTTATGATAGGAAACTTTGGTTGCTCCTTTCCTAGAGAAAACAAACATATTCTCCATAATATTTGATGTTGAGAATTTTGGTAATAAGGCTTGACACTGATGCAAGTTATTCTCCAACCTTGGTTGTGTCTTATCCATGTTCTTAAACAACCTTTTCCATTCAAGTTTCTCCTCTTCTATGGGCGAGACTAGAAGGAAAGTGGGTGACATTCTGCCATCTACAAGTCTAGACATTAAAGAAACTTCATCTTCTACATTGTATATGTTGTCACAAAATGAATCATCCAACTCATATTGATCATGCAAGCCTCCATTTATTATTTCAGCTCCTACATTGTCTTCCACCGACGAAATGAAACCATATTCAGAAAATTATTCTTCCCATGTTAAGCTCTCCTCCATCTCCCATGCAATTGGTTCCAACCTCATGTCTTCTAACCTTATTCAAGGTATTCTATCCAAGGTTCCTCTTTAGTTA
The DNA here is from genome assembly GCA_027924585.1 of Larix kaempferi. Classification (NCBI taxonomy): domain Eukaryota; kingdom Viridiplantae; phylum Streptophyta; class Pinopsida; order Pinales; family Pinaceae; genus Larix; species Larix kaempferi. The sequence goes on along the minus strand of BSBM01000815.1, from coordinate 2,534,269 downwards.
CCACAACTATCAAGGAACATGCTCTGATACCACTATAAAATCCCCAAATAAGGGTTAGGAATATTAACTCCAAACTTTTAATGGAAATGATGTTGATTTTTAACTTGGTCCAAACACTGGCTTTATTATGTTAGTCGGAATATGAATACTATGGTGAATCCCACAATGCATGATTTCAAACTAGTGTAATTTGTTCAATAATATACCTGGTCCAATACTCATATCCATCAAACCCAATGCAACCACAGAGAATCACTGGATTCGAGACTAGGAGCACTAGTTCAAATATGACCACATAGAACACTGGTTTTCCAACTCTTCCCAAACAGCCCCTAACTCACTTGAATTTGACCCAAAAATATTCCGAGGGACCCAAATACATCTAATATAACCGTTAAAAGACATGAAAGGAATTTTATGGAAGCTTTGAACCTTTACACAGACATGTATAACTGAGGTGCATTAGCATAATTGTACAGGTTGACCAATCGGTAAAATGATCATAACTTGGGCATACGGAAATATTTTGGGAGGAAATAAAAAGTGTTTCCTACTAGAAATTACACTCCCAACACAATTGAATAGTTTTTGAAACCCAAAAACATTCATAAATTATCTAACCATAAACTAACTTTTGGCCCTGAAAACCCTAGTGCAATATTGTAAACATACACAACTGTAAAACTTCAAAATGGACACTAAAAGCTTCCAAATACACTTAATTCGAGCCAAATAGATTAATAACAAATATCATAGGCTCATATGAAAGTTTTGGACCCATACAACGAGTTTACACAACCACACATTGACATATCTACTCATGGAATTACATATCTATACATAGTGAAACCAGTGCTTGAATATTGAGCAATGTATGAGGAAAAAACACTGTGATTTTCATTAAGAGAGGGACATTTATAGAGATTACATTAACGAATGCTATGGAATTTTGAAATACAGATAAATAGGTTCTTTAGAGAGATAATAGATGGTTGTTACATAGCCATGGAAGAAAGAGAGACAAATGTTGCTCCAGATGAGTAGTTTTCTTCCATTGTTGTGCCCTCCTTCAATAGATTTCGACCCAAATATTTATATTTGAAACCATGAGTGCACCCTCCATCAAATAATAGTGATGTACAGCCATTATAACATCTCTCATTAATTTTAGATATCCACGGGTGTTCCCTCCTCAAGCAGAAATCACCATAAATTATTGTTGTTCTGAAACACCACAAACTACACACTGCTTCAACTGGAGCTCAAACACACCACCATGAATTTGACCCCATTATTGTAGATGAATATAAACACCTAAAATAAATCTCTATAGAGGAATATATAAGTGATTTATCCTCTCAATCAATTTCCATGAAGAACAGTGAAGAGATATGGATGATCTCCTCCTCTCTACTACCTAGGGTGGAATCTTTCACCACCAAAACTAGTTACAGTTGCAAGGGGAACATCTCCCAATATATAAATGGGAACATATCCCAAGCTATGAAATCCAAAATATCTCTTCTATTCAAAATCAAAATTTCCAAAATCTCTTTCCCAAGAGGCCTGCGTCCTTTTTATAAAGTCCATTGAGCCATTCCCCCCTCATTCTAGAATTTTATCATAAAATATTTAATAAAATATTAATAAATTTTATTTTCATGAGAGAATGGGTCCTTTGAGCACATTTACATCATTTCCTAATTTTATTTGATCCAATAGTACTTTAACTTACTTGGAAATTCAAATTAGCTATGCATAGTCAAATTTTGGGGAAGTTACACCTTCATGTGGGCCCACCTTCACCTCTATCACACTCCTTGGATAAAAATAGGACTTGCATCATGTCATATGGTGTAATAAGGTGTCATAATCTATAATAGGACTTGATTCTTGTCATAAGTTGTCATAAGATTCCTTTTGGGAGTTACACTTCCACAAATGCACCCTCAATGGCTATTTTTAGCTAGATGCCTCTTCATGAAACTTCTTGGGAGTTAATCTTCCTTAGAATTCGAATTTGCTTCTATCATGAACCTTCTTGCATCTTGGAATTTGAATTCGGATGTGCTTATCTTGATTTGTGGGAATTGCAATTAATGTGGGGCCCAATTTCCACCTCCTATGCACCCTCCTTGTCCATTTTTTACTAATATTGCTTTAATAATAAATACTGGACCTCATACATTACAATTTCATGACCTATGCCACCAACTTAATAATTTATCATGAAATTACCAAGTACTTAGGCCATTGCATCCCCTTGTCCAATGGAGTGGTCCATAGCAAAAAATTTGGGGACATGATAAATATGCATCGGGGCATATAATATCTAAATGAGAATTGGTGCGTATAGTTTGGAATAAAAGCACCAGTGCTTATTTTTCAAAAATGGCACCGATGCCTATTATATTTATAAAGCATTAGTGCATTACTATGTTAGTGAGCACCGGTGGCTAAAATTTGAGTAAGCATCAATTCATGGAAACAAATAAAAGGCCCTGGTTAATGTGGATATGCAAATATAGTTTTTTTCTTTTTATTTTTACAAATTTTCAATTAATAATTCGATAATCATATATTTTTTATAATAATATTTATTTTTATATTTTATTTATTTCATTTGGATATTGGAATTATTACACATATGTTCGTTGTAACCATGTAAATCATTCATATATTTAGCATTTCAATTAATCATCAAAAAAATCAAATGTTTTTTCAATAAAATTAATTTGTATATGTTAACTATTGTGTCTCAATAAGCGTATTGATTACACCTTTTTTCATAGTCACAATGCAAAGCATTCATATATTTAATTAGTCATGTAACATTTTGCGACATTAGATAATCCAGTAGAAGAAGAAACCCGTTTTATTGTATACAAATAAGAATCCAAAATATGGGACAACATAAAGGTCCTTAGTATTAAAAATGTCATTTTGATATTGTGACAATTATTGATTATTTATCCTCATCCAATTTGGGTGATATGTACATGTTGATGTATATGTAACTTCGGAATGTATTTCATCTATGTATTTTATTGTACTCCTATAGAGATGTATTATTCCTCTATACAGAAGTGTCGTCATTTGTATTGACAAGTGTCGCAAGTGTTGTAACTTGCTAATGGGTTATTAGACCACCTAGTAAGGGGTCGGCCCAGATTAATGTAACCATGGGTTATTAGGCTAAGTTAGACAAGTCGGCCCCACTGGTTTATTGGGAAGAACAGGACATGTATAAATAGAGATAGGGAGATCTCTATTTGATCATCTCATTATTCACTTATACATCACTCGGAAAGTGGCGCACTGGTTGAGAAGGAGGAGGAGCTGCTAGTAGAAGACTATCTCTTGTACTTTGGTTGTACCTTGGTTGTATCATTGTTGTTTCTATCTCTGAGGAAGTTGTGGGGTTTTTCACCTTTATGGTTTTCCCCAGTGAAACTTTGTGTGTCCATTGTCTCATGTGATTGCTTGGTGTGATTGATATGCATTGTTATACTTGATATGATGTACATGTTATTCTCTCAGTAAAGATCCTAGAGTATATTGAATTAATGCTCAAAAATTAACATGGGTTTAGAGCTTCCCTGAGAAGAAGACATTGTGCAGTGGCGGAAACTAGGGTTTCTTGTTTATTGGGTTTCTCTCCACAGATTTTGGAAAAGCAGTAAGGTAGATTGACTTTACTCATTAAGTAGAATCTATCTGTCTAATCAGAATTCAATTCTAAGCACTTTCATTTTTGGCCCTAAAAATTAGGGTTTCCACAATAATAGGAATTTTTGAAATCTGAAGACATAGTTGGAAGCTCCTTGGAAAAATCGAAGTTTAGAGCTTTGGATCGAGATTTTGGGTTGGGTGAAGCTCTAGGAAACTCAAACCCTAATTCAGGGTCCTCCCAAGTGAATCGAGGAAGACTAAAAGGCATTCTGAAGGGTGAAACTTTGTATATCTCAAATTTTGAATATACCAGGTTGATCAGCTCATCAAGGCGTATCTTTCCATCCTTTCAGAATTTTGAAATTCACATTTTGAATTTTTAGGGTTTTTCTGACAAACCCTAATCCGAGACCAGATCCAATTTTCAACAAATCAAGTGGTAAGATTCAAACCTCTTCTATTTCCATTTGAAGTACTCTTTAAAGATGTCTCACCACACCAAGATTGAAGATAAGCTTGAAGGGGCTGATAACTTCTGAGCATGGAAGTATAGGATTGGGTTAATCCTAGAAGAAAATGAGTTGGACTCTTACATAAGCTCTGAGGTCCCTGTCCCATAGGGAGAAGAGGCTAAATCCCTTCATAAGAAGAACTTGGTCAAAGAAAAGAGGATCATTGCTGATTCTATCAAGGACCATCTCATCCCACATGTGTCATCTCTGAAGACACCCAAAGAGATGTTTGATTCCTTGACCAAGCTATTTGAAGGGAAGAACATAAATCAGAAGATGATCTTGCGGAACCAATTGAAAGGGGTAAAACTTCATAATGGAGAGACCATTCAATCCTATTTCTCTAAGGTCTCTCAGATCAAGGAACAACTCAAAGCTATGGATGAGGTAGTAGATAATGGTGAAGCTGTTATGACCACATTGAATGGCCTACCTAGGTCATGGGATTCTTTTATCCAAGGAATTTGTGCAAGAAAGAAACTAATCTCCTTCAGTAGACTATGGGAGGAATGCTCTCAAGAATATGCAAGGCTTGTGGCACGAGAAGAAAAGATGGGGAATGAAGATCAAGCTCTCACAACTCACACCAAGAAAGGGAAGCCCAAGAGAGAGCCATCTCACTTCAAGAAATCTGCACACCACCACAAAGAAAGGAGAATATGTTTCGCCTGTAATGAGAAGGGACACATTGCTATAAATTGTCCCAAGAACAAGAAGAAAGACAACAACAACTTCAACAAGAAGAAAAACAACAAGAATAGATTTCATGCTCATGCTGCTGAGGATGATGAACCTCCCAAAAAGAAGGCTAGAACAAAAAGTGATGACTCATCTAGTGAAGATGAATATGTTCTAATATCAGCCCTCACAGGTACTATTTCTCATGGTTGTAATGATTGGTTAATTGACAGTGGGGCTTCTAAACACATGACTGGATTTAAAGAATATTTTGTAAATTTATCTGAACATGAATCACCCCATAAGGTGAAACTTGGGGATGATTATCAATACCCTATCAAAGGAAGTGGGGAAGCCTCCTACAACCTGGACTCTGGAAAGTCCTTGAAGATGAAAGATGTGTTATTTGTACCTGGGCTCAAGAAGAACTTTCTCTCTATCTCTGCATTAGATGCAAAAGGCATGAGGGTTGCATTTGTGGATGGCCAAGTCCTAATGTGGCCAAAGGGTAAAACTATAGATGATGTAGTATTGATTGGAGAACAAGAGGGAGGTTTGTACAAATTGAAGGGACAACCTGAACATGCCATGGTGCATGAATCCATGGAGCCAAGTGAACTTTGGCATAGAAGGCTTGCACATGTACACTATAGAGCACTACCAATTGCAAGTAAAGTTGTAGAAGGTCTTCCTGAAATCAAGTCAAAGCATGAAGGTGTTTGCAAAGGATGTGCAAAAGGAAAGAACATTAAGAAATCATTTCCAAGCAGTGAAAGCAAAGCAAAAGGAATTTTGGAGATTATCCACTGTGATGTATGCGGACCAATTTCATCTAGTTCTCTAAGTGGGTATGTATACTATGTCTCCTTCATTGATGATTTCTCTAGGAAGACTTAGGTCTACTTCTTGAAAAACAAAGATGAAGTATTTGACAAGTTCAAGGAATTCAAAACCTTGATGGAGAATCAGACTGACAAGAAGATCAAGACATTCAGATCCGACAATGGCGCAGAATTCACTTCAGGCGATTTCAAGAAACTATGCAGTGATTCAGGGATTAAGAGGGAGTTGACTACTCCCTACAATCCACAATAGAATGGAGTTGCAGAAAGAAAGAATAGAACAATCATGGAAGCAGCATGGGAAATGTTGCATGACCAGGATCTGCCTATGCATCTATGGGCAGAAGCAGCTAGGACAGCTGTATATGTGCAGAACATAACACCTCACAAGATATTGGACAACAAGACACCAGAAGAGGTATTCTCTGGTAAGAAACCTGAAGTCAGCCATCTCATAATATTTGATTGTCTAGTATATACGCATGTTCCAAAGGAAAAGAGGACAAAGCTAGATCCTTCGGGAAAAAAGGGTATCTTTGTGGGGTACAGTGAAAGCTCGAAGGCTTACAGAATATACTTTCCAGGGTTCAAGAAGATTGATGTCAGCAAGAATATAACATTTGATGAAGATTCAGATTTCATCAAATCAAGGAAGGCACCTGTTGAAGATCATGAAGAACCAAGAACCTGATTTCAAGATACTACCATGACTAAAGCAATTCTAGAAACAGATCGAGAAATTGAAGGTCCACAAGAACCTATAGATCCACCCCGTGAGAAGGACTCTCACAGGAGAAAACCTGCATGGGCTAGAGAGCTCATTCAAGATGTAGAAAGGTATGGTATTCCAGAAGAAGAACATAGAGCAAGGAAGATAACTAGATCCCACACTAGTTATGTTGCCTTACTCTGTGACATTATGAACAAAGAACCTTCTAGTTATGAAGAAGCAGCAGAAAAGAAAGAATGGAAAGATGCCATGGTCGAATAGTATCAGTCGATCATGAAGAATGATGTTTGGGATGTGGTCCCAAGACCTGAAGGGAAGTCTGTTGTGACTTCCAAATGGATCTACAAGATCAAACACGCTGCAGATGGCAACATAGAGAAATACAAAGCGAGATTTGTAGCTCGTGGCTTCTCCCAGAAAGAAGGGATTGATTATGAAGAAACTTTTGCTCTTGTAGCTAGGTACACTTCCATTAGAACAGTACTTGCTCTAGCTGCAATGACAAAATGGAAGATACACCAAATGGATGTCAAGACAGCTTTCTTGAATGGTGTAGTCGAAGAGGAAGTGTATGTGGAGCAGCCACTCGGTTTTGAGACACATGACAAAGAGTCATATGTGTGTAGGTTGAAGAAAGCCTTGTATGGCTTGAAGCAAGCTCCTAGGAAATGGTATGGTAGGATGGACAGCTTTCTATCTAGTTTGGGCTTTACCAAGAGTAAAGCAGATTCTAACCTTTACTACAAGGTTGAGGAAGGTAATCCTGTGATACTACTTCTATATGTGGATGACCTGTTTGTTACAAGAGAAGATAGTTTGATTGTTGATACCAAGAGGAAGCTTGTTGCCGAGTTCGGGATGAAGGACTTGGGGATGATGCACTATTTTCTAGGCATGGAGGTGTGGTAGAGTGCAGATGGGATCTTCCTTGGACAAGGGAAGTATACAGTAGAGATCCTGAAGAGGTTCGAGATGATGGACTACAAGGCCATGGCCACACCTATGGCATTGAACCTGAAGCTTCTGTGTGATGCTTCATCTAATCCGGTTGATGTCATAATGTATCGTCAGATGATTGGGTCCTTGATGTACCTGACAAACACGAGACCAGATATTTGTCTTGCGGTGAACACATTGAGCCAATTTCTGACAGATCCGAGGAGTGTTCACCTGGTTGCTGTAAAGCATATTTTGAGGTACCTGAAGGGTACAGTTGATTATGGGCTAAAGTATGATGCGAATCAAAAGTTTAACCTATAGGGTTATGTTGATTTAGATTGGGCAGGAAGTGCTGCAGATAGGAAGAGCACATCTGGGTGTTGCTTCAGTATGGGATCAGGTGTGATCTCTTGGTTTAGTAGGAAACAGTCCTGCGTAGCACTGAGTACAGCCGAAGCAGAATATGTTGCAGCTTGTTCAGCCAGTTGTGAAGCAGTATGGCTCTAGAAGCTACTATCTGAGTTATTTGATCTCCCGTTGGAGGCTACTGGTATCTTTTATGACAACCAGAGTTGTGTGAAGCTGTCTGAGAACCCGGTGTTCCACGACAAGTCGAAGCACATCGAGATCAAATATCACTATATCAGGGATATGGTGCAGAGAGGATCAGTGAATCTCCTGTATGTTGCGACGAATGAGCAGGTTGCAAATGTGCTGACGAAGCCACTAGCCAGAGTGAAGTTCGAGTACTTCAGAGAGAGGCTTGGTGTTTTTTAGATTGATGACACTTCGAGGAAGAAGTGATGGACACATTTGCTGAAGCCATTCCAAGCATGGTGAGAGGAGGATCCTTCACATGGCTATGGATGTAAGTGTTGGATGGTGAGCATCAGGACGATGCTCCAGTTACTGCTCGGTATATGCATCATGTTGGATGCTTGGTATGATCCGTTGGATCATATGCATCATGTTGGATGCTTGGTATGATCAGTTGGATCATGTATATGTATATGCATAATGTTGAATGCTTGTTATGATCAGTTGGATCATGTATATGTATATGCATCATGTTGGATGCTTGTTATGATCAGATGAATCATTTATTTGTGTATGTATCAGGTGGATACATTGTATGATCCGGTAGATCTTGTATGATGACATGTATCAGGTATGCATCAGGTGAATGCACTGTATGATCAGGATGATCATGGATGACGAGCTTCAGGATGTTGCTCTAGATGATATGTATCTGGATGATGCTATGATGATGATCAGGATGATCATATGTTGATGTACATCAGGATGATGTATGGAGAGTATCAGGATGATGCTCTGTGGTTGTGGACAGGTTGTGCAAATGAGCATTTAAGTTGACCTGGGAGATCCAACGGGTAGATATTTGTGCTTGTAACAGCCTAGGATGCTCTTTTGAGGCATTTCTCTGGGAGGACATATAATAGCGTCCTGGGAGATCCAATAGGTAGAGTTGTGTGGTCGTAACAGCCTGGGATGCTCTTTCGAGGTTTTGTCCTATGGCATGTAATGTGCTCCTGGGAGATCCAATAGGTAGAGTTGAGTGCTCGTAACATCCTGGGATGCTACAGCCAGGTTTTGCCATGACCACATGTAATATGCTCCTGGGAGATCCGATAGGTAGAGCTGCGTGCTCGTAATAGCCTGGGATGCTACAGCCAGGTTTTGTGGTGAGATCACATGTAATGTGCTCCTGGGAGATCCGACAGGTAGAGCTGTGTGCTCGTAACAGCCTGGGATGCTAAATCCAAGTTTTGTGATGGGTTCACATGTAATGTGCTCCTAGGAGATCCAGCGGCAGTTAGAGTTGTGTGCTCGTAACAGCCTGGGATGCTATAGCCAAGTTTTGTGACGCACGTAATAAGTCCTGAGGATTCCACAATATGGCCAGTGATGATGAAGACCTACAAATGGTGGGCCTACATCCAGTATGAAAAAGGACTAGCTCTGTAGAACTTCCTATGACGAGTAGATCAGAGATTGATTGAGATAGCAGCAGCAATGACGATGACGATGATTCGATGACGATGATCTAGTGATGATGATCCAAAGAAGAAGACTTGTGCTAGAAGATCTGTGTCGAGAAATACCTTCCTAGTTAAGAGGGAGTGTTGATGTATATGTAACTTCGGAATGTATTTCATCTATGTATTTTATTGTACTCCTATAGAGATGTATTATTCCTCTATACGGAAGTGTCGTCATTTGTATTGACAAGTGTCGCAAGTGTTGTAACTTGTTGATGGGTTATTAGACCACCTAGTAAGGGGTCAGCCCAGATTAATGTAACCATGGGTTATTAAGCTAAGTTAGACAAGTCGGCCCCACTGGTTCATTGGGCAAGACAGGACATGTATAAATAGAGATCGGGAGATCTCTATTTGATCATCTCATTATTCACTTGTACATCACTTGGAAAGTGGGGCACTAGTTGAGGAGGAGGACGAGCTGCTAGTAGAAGACTATCTCTTGTACTTTGGCTGTACCTTGGTTGTATCATTGCTCTTTCTATCTCTCAGGAAGTTGTGGGGTTTTTCACCTTTATGGTTTTCCCCAGTGAAACTCTGTGTGTCCATTGTCTCATGTGATTGCTTGGTGTGATTGATATGCATTTTTATACTTGATATGCTGTACATGTTATTCTCTCAGTAAAGATCCTAGAGTATATTGAATTAATGCTCAAAAATTAACAGTACACATTAAATATAATGTTTATTTTTCACAGATAAAAATTCCAAAATATACACCCTTAAGTAACAATACTCAAATGTATTTATCATCATTCTTCACTCGAACTATTGTAGTCCCTCAAGCTGCTTCCATGCCCCATCTCTTCATCACTTTTAGGGGATAGTGTTCATGATTTATTTGAAATGTTTTCTTAATTGATTTGATTTCGTTTTGTATTTTCATGTCCCATCTACATGTAGAACAATAAAATGTCATGAGTATATCTACATTTATAGATAACATAATATACATAACTGCATAAATGAAAAAGTGTACCATTCAATGAGTGAATCATAAACTTCACAAATATTTTCAAAACCATTCCTCATGCCATGTGTCAATAAATATTCTATTGGATCTACTCCATACTTTGTTTCCTGAGAGTTTCAGACAGCATGACAAATCATAGATATAATTAATGTTTTCTTATAGTTCCATTAATTAAAAAATAATACATAAAACAATATAGATTACAAATTGTTCAATTAATAGTTTATACCCCAACATATATTGACAACCCTTAATCCAATATCAATCAAATGATTAGATGGAACTTCACTGTATGATAGCCTCTATTAGAAACATCCATGTACCATTTTAAATTAATTAAGATATAAACATCACACCAAATATGAAATCCAAAGCAAACCACAAGTACTCACAAACTTTGTGATCAACCCTTTTTTTCCGTGTTGTCCCATATTATGCATTGAATTGGTGCCCTTTTCTTTTTGTTTCTGCTACAACAAAATAATTGAAAATTAATATTTCATGTAGTAATTAAACTTTATGCACATTAAAAATAAAACAATGATTACATACATATGATGCACGTTGTTGTTGGGATGGATCCCCATGTGATGTGGTTATGTTCATTTCTTTGACCATATCATGGTACACCATTTTTGACATCTCTACCAACATATTTCAGATATCACGTCGTTCTTCCTTTGGAATTTTAGCGATATTCTTGAGAAACGAAAAGCACAATTAAAAAATGATGCATATTTATATGAAAATAAACATAGCAAAAATATTAACAAAATATGTTTTGGACTAGTACATACATATTATAGAAAAACATTTTTATCAATAATACCTTTTAAACATTATTTTTTTGTTATATGTTTTTGTCATTACAAGCCTCACTGGTCTCAGTGGCCATTGCCCAAAAATGCTTCTTGTAATTTACTTATAACCTGACTCTTAGAGTCATTGGATCTATTTTGGTACTATAACTTAAAAGTATGTCTATAGGTTCTTTCCAATGTATCCCTCAAAGTTTTATAAAACTTTCCCCCCCTCTCTTTAATTTTCAACACCACTTCAGTTGAACGAATGACCAAATCATCATCATTTACATTTATTTTAATTTTTATCTGTGTAGGGCATCATATCTCCTTGCTCTCTATCCCTGCATAACATTCAGAAAATTTTAAATCAAAAGTTTGAAACTAGATAGCAATTATTGTTGAGAAGTATTGTTAGGAAGAAGTCAAACAAAAACCTCATGTTAATCACCTTTTGATCCACATAATTCATCAATTTGCAATAATTTCTTAAAGCTTTTTTGCTCTTCTTCACTCGTATTACGAACAATCTTATATAGTTTCTTTAAATTTTTGCTATGCATGACACACATAAACCAATACACATCATTTAAACGTACTGATAGCTCCAATTTATTTATTTCTTATTAAAATTACAAACACTTGCCATGTTTTTTATGTCAGATGTGTTTTTGTCACTCCCTTCTCTATGATTTTTATTCCATGATCTTTTAATGGACATTTTTTATCGACCAACATCATGCATAATGAAACACAAATTATAAAATATGTTTTTACAATAAGTAAAGAATTTCAAGTATAAATGTATTCAGGACAGTCGGTGCACACAGTTCAGAAATTTAGCACTAGTGTGCCTTATATGATATAACACACTAGTGCATTTTCTGTATAATATGCACTAATAAAGTATTTAAATTTTTTATAACAAAACAAATCTAAATGGTGTATCAATGAAATATAGACACACTGGTGTGAAATTTATGAAAAATGTGCACGACGAAACATGAAAGCGTTTTTGAAAAAGACTTGGGAAGGACAATCCAGACAGGTCAGCTTCAAATTGAATTTCATTATGATCTCGATCCAAGAGCGGCCCATGGCCCCATATATGAACATATATAACCACGAAAATTGTTGTTGGGCCTGACCCAAGTAGGCATTTTTGACAGAACAGTTTTGGAACTGCGAAGTTGAACGTAGTTCAGTTGAAGAATTTTTGGCAAAGACAGTTTTGGGAGCTACGAAGTTGAGTGCAGCACGGCATCGACAGAATAAGGAAGCTAGAACCGTGAAGATATAGCGTTGCGAAGAGCCTAATCCGCGGGGATCCAGTAAGATAGAGTTTTGGGAGGAAAACGGTACATATTCTAGTAAGACCATCGGTGGTCTATTTTTGGTTAAGATACTCTATGATTGCCGAGTAGGAGGGTAAGGAGTAAGGCGGAAGGAAAGCAACCGGTCACACAAGCAAGGGAGAACTACATGAACCGGCCGCATGAAGTCGTTAGAGAAGGAACGGCTGGGTGAAAGTGACCTGTCATCATGCGCTTGGCAGGGGGGCTGAAAGCGACGTGACCACGCGCAAAGGATGGCCACGACGGAGGAGTCGCTATCAGATCCTAATAGTCCGATTAAGGGAAACCCGCAACAGTTTTGGAAAACCTTAGGTTTTTTGCCTATGTATTGTAAAGACATGACCTACGGGCATGATCTATAAAAGGGGCACATTTTGTAAGGGAAAGGGTTAATCTTTTGTTTGGGAATTGTTAATCTTTGTTGTTGAACATTGATCTTTGTTAGGAGAATATTGTAAAGGCTCTGTAGCTGAGTGCACAGAGGCCTATTAAGAGAGAAGAGAGTCTGCAGCTGAGTGCGCAGAGGCCTATTGAGAGAGAAGAGAGTCTGCAGCTGAGTGCGCAGACCGAAACTGTTGTACCCTTCCCAAGATAATATAACAACAGTTCATGTGTACGTAGCTCCCATCCTAAGGGTGAACCACGTTAAATTCTATGTTGTGTGACTGGTTATGTGTTTGAATCTATATATTTTCTTTCAATGAATGCTTAAGATCTCGTTTATCAGTTTATATGTTCTTAATTTTATATGTATTCGCCATAAAGAATGAAGATGGGAATAATATGTTAAGTATAGCATATGTGGATGAATGTTAGATGCACAAGTATCTCTAAGTCTGAATGAATGCATAAGTTGATTGAGTAAACACTAGAATCAGTGAAGTTCGCGTCATTCGATTCCCTCGAGTGCAACACCAGAAGTGCACAATACATTGTGTTTTGTCATATTGCATAAGTCATAAGATAAATAACCTAAGGCAATTGATGAATGGATAAAAACACTAAGTGGAGTTCGTTGAAGTTGATTAAGTCCAGAGAGGAAGTGCAGTGATCGGTGGCATTGTCCTGTTGCTGAATACCCTCTGAACCACGCAGTCCTTGGATGCGCGAGTTGTGCAAGCATCCTAGCTTGTAGTAGTATTAGTCGTGAAGAAGGTGAAATTCATGCAATCCTCAGTCCGCAGTGCGAGTCCAGCGGCTCGTTGTTCGCCAGAGATGTTTACGCGCTCATCACCTGGTTGTGGAAACCTGATTCCGCAGCCCCCCCATTGCTTCGCCTCGGGTGAGACCTCAGTCTGTTCGTAGATTGTTTCCGAAGGGCGGGTGAAAAGGGGTTTTGTTGGTTCCTTGAACCATGAAGAACTTGGGTATTTATGAAAAACCTCAGGATAGTTATATTAAGCCAACAATTGCATTGCTAAAAATCAAATCTTATTGTGAAATAGAAAGAGAAATAGAATTCACAAAAATAAAGCAAGAAGAACCCTAGGGTTTACAGTAATAAAGGTAACTATGAAGGAAGAAGAACACAAGGGTTTGCAACATTCAAGGTAACTTTTATATCATTTATTTTTGCAAAAAACATATAAAATTTGTACCCTTTTTTATTCTATTGAAGGAAAAACTTACTTCAAATATCTCATTTGTAGAGTTGTATGTGTCCACGGTGATCCCTTACAAAATTTCTCTTCAAATAAATATGTCTCTCTAAACTCTTTCATGGTAAATATCTCTTGCATAAGTCACTCCTCAAATTTTTGGGCATAAAGGTTTAAGGATTAGTGTTTTCTTTTTATTTATAATCTCACTGTCTTAAAATTAAATTCCTACTCTTTTTTATTTCATATTTTGTCCCATTGGTTATAAACACACACATTTTTCTTATTTTTTCAATCAGAAATTCAGTGCGCCACTCAAATAGTATCGCATTGGTGCGTTATAATCTTAAAAGTGCACCGCATAAACATTAGGAAAAATAAAATAGAAACTTTCACAATTTTTTTGTCAAGATTACAGTTCACTGAATAGATAATAGTGCACTGGTGCATATTAATAATACAAGCACACAAGTGACACGACAATACAAACAAATGCAAGTGTAAACTTCCACAATTAAAACTTTGAGTAGGTTTGTCGACTACAAAGGTGGTTAAGAAGGTTTTAGTCGGTGCGCATTGTGAAATAGCACATCGATGCGCCATTACATTTTTTGGCGCATGAGTTACTTTATAAAAAAACATAATGTTGTTTATTTCCCAATTTTTTTTAGAATGAAGTCAGGTATTGATTGTGCTTTTGACTCAATTGTAGGAACAAAAAGAGCAATAAATCAAATGGTCGATTCTTGAAATTCCATATCATTCCAAGTTCAAGTTCTTTGTTTCCATCACCAATAAGTCCATATTTATTTATATGTTTATTATCTATTTGAATTTATGTTGTCTTTTCACTTGCATTTGAATAATTGTGCGTTGACTTTTCAAGGATCATGATTCTGAATCAAGTTCAGATGCACATGATATTCCACCACTCCCAAAAATCCACAAGGTATTATCTGGAGAAACATACCGTATTCATATGGTATATGAAATGGAATCCCACTTTACCCCACCAATTGTGACATGCCATCATCCAAAAACCATATTGTACCAATGGTACTTCAGTGTAAAACGGATCTCTTTTATGACACCCCAATAGTATGCAATTGTTAAAAATGGAAAGGGTTGTATGTGAACCCTAGGAATGTCACACTGTCCCTTTATATTAATGATTGACTACCCAAAGTTAATAGTCTAATACCCCTCATTGCAATCGTGATCCAATGGGTGAAATAGAAAATACATGTAGGAACACTTCCATATGCTCATTCTTTGAAAAGTTGGAAGCCAAATCAACCATATTTTGTCCTAAATTGGCCAACATGTCTCCATATACTTAGTCAACTAAGAGTTCTAGTGATCTAGCATATGAGATCAATACTACCCAAGACATATCTACAAGGAGATCCAAAAATTTGTATGAGCTAAGAGAAAAAATGTCTAAGTACGGATCAATAGTTGGAGGGTAGCGATGATTTCTCTCTTCCCATCCATCTACAAAGTGAATACCAAATCAGTTACAATCATGCTTTGTATGGAACTCGGTTGTCTTCCCTACCTGTGCCCAATGTTGGGACTGAATTCTCCTATTGTGGTAACAATTACATGATCACAAAGTCTAAAATAAATTATGCAAACCTTGGTTGTTTATCCTTTCATATGTGTTCATTCCTCCCAAATAATTAGTAGCACTTATGTCATATTGTGGTCCTATTTATAGTTGATTTGATTACTTGAATATTGTTAAATACAAACATAGCATTTCCATGTATAGTATGTACATGAACGGTTGTGCTTCAAGAAACTTTAACAAGAAGGACCTTTTATGTATCAATGGTTGTCCACGCACTCATGGGAAACATTGCAGAGTTCATAAATAGTTGTAGGTGCTCATTGTTCAGTGAAAATTATTCATTTGAGGAAGAATCCAATGGAAAAGTGTTATTTATGAAAAAGAAGGCATCCATATTTGTTGTTGTGCATGTAATTTGTAGTTTTTCTCCTAGTGATGAGTTGTTAATAAACTATAACTTTCATAGACCACCAATGCTCATCAAAAAAGGCTTGCATTGTGACTACCTTTAGATGTCGCCTTGGAGTGTAAGAAATAGATCATTGGGCAACTGTATTTTTGGATTTTCAGTAGATTTCATGTTAATGTATTGCTTAATTCCACATTTTTTTTATAAAGTGGTTGATTGCATGTGTTCTATTGAGAACAACAATGTTATCATGCCAAGTGAGGAAGATAATCCTATTGATGGCAACAAATAGGGATATGTACATGTTTTATTTCATCATTTATGTTATGGTCATGGCATTTTATTATGGGCATCTATAGTTGATGGGCATTTTGTTATGCTCGCTTTTAAATTTTAAACCATGCAATATAATATTCCATGTAAAACAGTAATTCCTTTTCCCACAAAAAGATGTCCAATGAAATTTTGAAGCCTAATCTTCTCATATGAAGTGTCTCGACTTACCACAAAAGTATATGGAAAAACAAAGACATGGTTAAAAGTTTGTATATTTTCTAACATTTCATTACAATTCATTAAAAATATATATTTTTTATTAACATTAGTATGTTCAAGCTATGAAAAACTTCTAAAAATGGTAAAGATTAATCTTAATTTAACATATTCATGTTATTAGTTAATTAACATATTCATGATATATTTAGTGTTATTGATTACAATCAATATAGATCTATTATAATATTGGATTTATAAATCATTTTGGATGATTTTTTAAAATATAATATTTTTTAATAAAAAACTAAAGGAATGTTTGCACTTTGAAAGATTTGATCCCTCACATACTTAATAAGTTCAAAGTGAAGATGCATTTATGCTAGTTTATAATATAATATATTATTATTATTATGCTAGTTTATATGTGCTTGTACACATAAATGTTTGTGAATTATTTTATTATTTCTATTAGTTAATTAATCAAAATTTATTTCTCTATTTTTTTTGTTTGTGTAAGTGTTATGGATGAGATAGAGGAGATGAATGTTGCAATCTATTTCATAATGAACTATAGAATGTGCCTTTTGACACAATAAATTTACCTCAATATTATATTTGTATGTATACCCATATGAAAGATATAGTTTTCTTTTAGCTACTTATATTAATTAAAAAATCATATATACCAACAAAGGGTTTTGAATAAAATGCAATTAATAAATTAACTTACTTATTGTAATCAAAGTTGTTATAAGTTATGAACATGCAAACACCAATGCAATCTTAACATCCTTAATGATAAAAAAATGTTTATCATTCGTTTGGATACATAGCCTTCACAATTTTTTGAACAAGGAGACAATGGTACTAAAGCTATCAAAAATACATTTAGAGTGCGTTTTCCAAAGGGAACACGATTTGTATGCAAATGTGATGCCAGCATAAAGTAAAAGAATGAGTATCTTGCAAAATGAAAGAAAACTTGTGTTGAATCACTACCAAGCTTGAAGGAGATGAGAACTTCAAGGCATGGAAATATAGAGTCATGCTCATTCTTGAAGAACATGACCTAGAAGGCTTTATAAAGGAAGAAGTTGTAGAACAAAGAGAAGATGAGGCCAAAGCAAGACCTAAGAAGGATATGATCAAGGCTAAAAGGATCATAGCTGACTATATCAAAGATCACTTGATTCCTTAAGTGTCCTCAAAGAAGACTCCAAAAGAAATGTTTGATGCTTTGACCAGTCTGTTTGAAGGAAAGATCATTAATAGGAAGATGACCTTGAGAAATCAACTCAAGGATGTGAAGGTTCAGAAGTCAGAGACTATGCAGTCATTTTTACTAGAGTATATTATATCAAAGAACAATTAGAAGCTATTGGAGACATGATAGAAGAAGCAGAAGTTGTGATGACGACCTTGAATGGTATTCCAAGATATTGGGAACCTTTTGTTCATGTAATATGCTCTAGAAAGAGATTGATCAAGTTTCGACAACTATGGGAAGAATGTGTGCAAGAAGAAGAAAGGATAGCAGTAAGAGAAGAGAAACTACATGATAATGAATATCAAGCTTTGGAAACCCATACCAAAGGAAGAAACAAAAGAAAGAATGATGCACGTTCTCATGACCACTCTCCCAGAAGATCTCAAAGATCTCAAAGGAACAAAAGGGTCAAGAGAGACTTCTCCTCCTTTGAATGTTTCTCTTGTCGCAAGATGGGACACATTGCAAGAAATTTTCCTCTCAGAGATGAAAAATCCAAGAAGCAGAAGAAAATATTTCATTCCCATGCAGTCGAGGATGATGAACATGATGATGAAGTCAAGACCAGAGAATATGAATATTCCAGTGAAGAATATGTTCTAATTTCATCCCTCACTTGTTCAGTATCTCATGGAAGTGACACTTGGTTAGGAGACAGTGGAGCCTCCAAACACATGACATGATACAAAGAATCTCTTTCACACCTTATGCAGAAATATTATCCACACAAAGCACAAAGTGAAGCTTGGAGATGATTACCAATATTCTATCAAAGGAATGGGAGATGCTACTTACAAGTTGGACTCTGGAAAGTCTATGAAGATGAAGGAAGTCCTATATGTTCCAGGTTTGAAAAAGAACCTTCTTTCTATCTCAACATTAGATAAGAAAGGTCTTAGAGTTGCATTTGTAGATGGTGAAGTTCTGATGTGGCCAAATGGGAAGACAATCAATGATGTAGTTGTTATTGGATTTGAGGAAGGAGGACTCTATAAAATCAAGGGACATGCATATTCAACAATAATGGCTAGTACCATGAGTCCTTGTGAATTATGGCATAGAATACTAGCTCATGTACACTACAAATCTTTACCAATAGTGAGTAAAGTGGTGACTGTATTACCATAAATCCAGGTTGATCATGAAGGGGTGTATCCAAGTGACCCCATTGTCGCTTTTAATACTTCACTAAGTTCATTTACACATGGGATCCATAGTTAAATACATTTATCAACATGAAATTCCTTTTGGATGTTTTGCATTGAGTCACCAAGTTTACAATGAGTCAACTCTTAGGGCTTAGTAAATTTAACCAACATGCTTTGGTTTAGAACCATATTTACACATGCTCGACAAGAGTTCTTTAGGATTGAAACCTAAATATTTAATATAGATAAATGCAGCCCGCAACAAGAACCCTAAGCTATAAATAAGGGATGGCAAGATAAATAAAATGGACTGTTAAGAGTTGAATAAGATTAAGGTGTTAAATGTATCAACAAAAACTCACCTCAGCCAAGAAGAAGTTTTCTATGGTGTGTGTTTGCATATCCACGTGACGTACATGAACTGCAAAAGAACAAAATGAGAATGATGTTACCTAAAAGTCTATGTAAGCAACGATTCCTAAACTATGGCTTAACATCTCCTTATAGTTAATGAGAAGCCAAATCAACTTTTTGATAAGCAACTAAAAAGAATTGTCTTGTAAGCAGTACTGATTTGAAATCTTGTCGTTTAATTAGTAAAAGAAACTCTAAGAGTAATGTTAAGATGTGCATTGGAGGAATTAAAATATAAGATATCCTATGTGTGTATTGATATGCAAGTTAAGAATACTCTAAAGATCCTAAACTTTCATGATGATCATTTTGTTTTCTTTTTTCTTTTTTAAATTGGAGAGGACATTACAAATAACATTTAGAAATTGCAATTTCAACAATTAATTGATTGTAGTTTCTATATTTATATCGCAATTCCAGAATTTTGTATTCAAGTTGTACTTTCAACTTCAGGGAAATGCAATTCTAACAATTCACAATTTCATAAATAAAAGGATTGAGGAGAAATTGCAATTTCGACAACTATAAATTTGAAATTTTAATTAGTTATATGATTGAGGAGAAAGTTGCAATTTTTAAAAGAAAAGTGCAATAAAAGGATTCAGGAGAAATTGCAATTTAGACAACTACACCTTTGAAATTTTAACTAGTTATATGATTGAGGAGAAAGTTGCAATTTCAACAATTAAGAGAAACCAATTTCACTTATTAAGATTTGCACTTTCAACAAGTGGAAAATTATGAAAGTTAAATTTCAATTTTAACAATTAATTGATTGCAATTTTCATATTTGTGTATTGCAGTTACAAAGTCAATAATGAAAAGATTGTGGAGAAAATGCAATTTTAGTGACTACAAATTCACAATTTCAACAAGTATATGATTGGGAAGAAATTTAGATTTATTTTAAGAAAAAGACAATTTCAACAATTGATTGATTGCAATTTTAGTGACTAAGAATTGCAATTTCAACAATTGGAGAGTTATAAAAATTGCAATTTAGATATCTACATATTGCAAATGAAATTGCAATTTTTATAGTTCCAAAGTCAAAAATAAAAAATATTGAGCAGCAATTGCAATTTTAGTGATTACAAATTCACAATTTCAACAAGTATACTAAATAATAAATTCACATTTTTTTTATGAAAATTGTAATTTCATCAACCAAGAATCGCAATTTCAACAATTGAAGAATTATAAAAATTGCAATTTTAACGTCAAAGATTACAATTTCAACAATTAATTGATTGCAATTCATGAGATTGCATATTGCAATCTATTCAAGAGTTTCAATTTCAACAATCGAAGAATTATAAAAATTGGAACTTTTTAATGAGAAATTGGAAATATAGCACCAAAAACTGTAATTTCTACAATTTCAGCAATGCCATTTCAATAATTGCAATTTTGAAAATTAGTATTCATAAATGCAACAATATATGTGTAGTTTCTACAACTACAAATTTGCAATTTCAACAAGTAGATTATTGAGGAGAAATTCACATTCTTTGAAGAAAAATGAAAATTCAATAATTGGTTGATTGCAATTTCATTCACAATCTTTTAAAAAAAAGTGCAATTTCAACAATTGATTTACTAAATTCCAAGAATTGAAAAATTATAAAAATTGCAATTTTTTATGAGAAAATATGGTGTGACCAAAATTGCATTTTCAACAATTAATCGCAATTACAAAATTTCAATTTCTACAATTTCAAAGATTGAAGAATTATTAAAATTGCAATTTCAACTCTAGGAAAATGTAATTTGGGCATTTTGATAATTACAAATTTGAGAATTCCAAAAGTATAATTGAAGAAAGTTCACATTTTCTGAAAGAAAAAATGCATTTTCAAGAATTGATTGAGTGCAATTTCAATAATCATGAATTGCAATTCTAAGGATTGAAAAATTAAAGATAATGCAATTATTTTATGAAAAATTGTTATACCATCCAAAAATTGCAATTTCAACAATTAATTGATTGAAGAGAAATTGCAATTTTTGCAATTACAAATTCACAATTTTAACAAGTAAGATTGAGGGAAATTCACATTTATTAAGGGCAAAAGCATTTTCAACAATTCATTGATTGCATTTTCAACAATTAATTGATTGCATTTTGAACAATTAAAATTTACCCCTTCAATTAGGAAATTATAAAAAATGGTAATTTTTAGCAAAAAAATCAATTCACGATGTCAACAATTAGTTTATTGCAATTTCATGAGTTTTTTCATTCAAATTTGAAATTGCAATTTTGACATTTAGATAGTTATAAATTCAATAATTTTAACAAGTATATATGATTGAAGAGAAATTGCAATTTATGAGTCTTGCATGATTGATCCTTTGTTTTAGTTATTTTGAATTAATTATCTTAAAACTATATTTACATTCATTTTAGAATTATACTTGTCAAAGCAACTTTGATCCTCTAAAGAGAAAAATTGACTTGTCCACAATCCAATGAGTTTATATTCCCTAGGGTCCAATCACAAGCCCAAAAACCTAATTGTAGGATGGGTAACATGCCTTATGCTATCTTTGTGTATTATGATCTTATTCATGAGATTATGCATAATGGACATTATCATTTAATAGGTGTGCACTTGCTTGATATCATGAATATCTAGGACTCAAACTCTATGAAAACATCTGCACTAAAATCACAAAACATAACATATAAATAAATCAAAATGCTCTATCACAACCTTAACTATTATAATCTATTTTTTTTATAGATTAAACATTTTTATACATAATTATCCACATAAACCATAATTTATAATGATCCTACATCTATAATTCAATCAATAACATACTTAACCCATTAAAAAAGCTCAACATCATAAATTCATAAAACATACATCTATATAAACTGAAATTGAGTTACAATATCATGTTTCACCATCAAATTATCATGTAAAGACACAAAATGCACACATAACAACATATAAATAAATGAAAGTGCTCTATCACAACCTTAACTATTGTAATCTACTTTTTTATAGATTAAACATTTTTATACATAATTATCCACATAAACCATAATTTATAATGATCCTACATTTATAATTCAAATTATTAACATAACCCATTAACAAAGCTCAACATCATAAATTCATAAAAGCATACATCTATATAAACTAAAATTGAGTTACAATATCATGTTTCACCATCAAATTATCATGTGAAGACACAAAATGCACATAGCATAATCAAATTGGATGAATAGAAAAAAATAAATTCAATTCATAAAAGCATAGATCTATATAAATTGAAATTGAGTTGCAATATTATATGTCACCGTCAAATTATCATGCGAGCAAACAAAATGCACACATTATAATCAAATTGGATGGATCACGTAAACTATTTAAGTAATGTCCAAAGGTGAGGAACTATACACCCTTAATTAATTTCAAAAAAAGGATGATGATATATACCTAGCCCTTTACTAATCTAAGAAAAATAAGAACAATTCTTCAATTCTTGACTAGAATAAATCTTGCTTTTTATTCCATAACTCTAAAAAACAATACACTCTAAAAAAACAATACATTAATTATTAGATCACTTAATATTTATATATAAAACATATATTTTCATGAATTTAAAATTTCACAGAACTTTACATCATAATTAAAAATATAATATATTTTTAAAAATAACATAAAAGCATAACTTTAATTCATATCTTTATCATTAATTTGCAATTAATTACAAAATTTTCATTTTTCATTAAAAACATACTATAAGTTTATCAAAAGTTACATAAATGCATAGCTTTATAAAACATCTTTTATGATTCTATATATAACATCATATTTTAAGCTTTCAACACAAAATTATTGAAAGCTTGAATGAAGGTCATATAAAACATTGTCAAATTCAGTTAGTCCCATCTTAAATTAAAAATACAAACTATAACATTATTTAATTGACTGCTTTTCACCATAAATTAATAAATAAGAAGGCAAGAAGTACCAGTACTTACCTCATGTACAAGAGTCATAACACACGCTCGTAACTTCTTATTATATGCAATCGAGTTTAAAAAGAATTCACGTTGAGGCTCAGTGAACTCAACACTCCTCTTATTTAAAGACCTTCTTATTCCTTGAGGTAGGGGATCGTTCCCAACATCAAAAGGGCAAGGGCCACTAGTAGATTCATTCCTAACCTCCACATAAGATGAACTAAGAGGAGGCACATCGAAAAATGGGTAAAGTCACTGCAAAGGATGCTTATGAAGCTCAAATTTTTGAATCGGTTGATGTGCAACAATGTTGTTGATTCAATTTGTTATGGAAATGGCACATTCCACTAAAATTCAAATTATTCAGTTGGTTAATGTGTGAGAACAAGATATTAGCATAGGACAATTTGCTAAAAAGAGCTGCTTGTGGCCAAGTATGTGCGTATTGTGTGGTGCAGGTGAGGAATCTTTGCAACATATGATGATGTAAGTTTTCATAGTCAGTGGGGAAATGTTCTCCAATAGTTAAATATAAAACATGTTTGGATAGAAAAATCTCTTGTCCTTTGTTTTCATAATTGGTTAAAAAATGTTTATAGGTGGAAGGAGATTCTATGTTTTATTTGCTGACACATTTGGAAACATAGGAACTATATTATTTTTGAAGGGAAACAGAGATCTCACGTAAAAGTTTGTAACAAAATTTTAAGTGATATTAAGGATGGCTTTTGTGGATGAAGTTGGAAGGGTGACTAGACCCCCTCTATTGAATAGTAGGTTAGTTGTTGGGTTCTTTGATGGGGCATCCCAATGTGATGGGAACAAGTGTGGTGCTGGAGTGGTTTTGAAGATTACAAACTCAATGATTTTCAAATTTATAATGAACTGTGGCTTTAGTACCAATTCTAGAGGTGAACTTTTGACATTGCGGTGCCTTTTGTTTTTTGCCAAGTTTCAACAAGTAAACAAATTACAAGTAGTGTGGGGACTCAAAAAATATTGTTGATTGGTTTTCTTACAGATGCAATTTGCAGAGTGCCTCTTTAGAAAATTGCATAAAAAATATCAGATGATTAAGCTCGGAATTTGAATGCTAGAGGCTCAACATGTTTAGAGGGAATTTAATGTTGATGTTGATTTGAGTTCTAAAAATGCTTTGGATCTTGAAGAAGGAAAAATCTTTTATTCTTAGTGTCTTGGATACTTAGATGGCCCTGAGGAAGTTATCTCTATTTTCTAATATGTTTTCTTGATAGATTTGTTTCAATTTTTGAAAGGTCTTGTGTTTTGACTTTTTGGGAAGAGCTTAGATACTTTAAGTTCAATTTTACAATTGATCATTTTACACTTGATCATTTTGAAGTGGTCTCTTCTTCATAAATTGATGGTCCTTTGTGAAGAACAATTTTTGGTATTAATCTTTGTATTGTCTTTTTTATATTTTCAATAAATATAAGTACATTTTTTTCAACCGAAAAAATAAAAAATTAGTACATATATTTAAATTTAAAATATATATAATACTACACATATTTAAATTTAAATCAGATATTAATACTACATATATTGCAATGCACATTTAATACAATATATGCTTATACTTTAATATTTATTAATTTTTTTTTGTAAGTTAGATGATCCTTCTATTGCCTCAAAAGGAAATTACAGATAAAACCAAGCCCTCCCAACAGAGGGAAAACGAGCTTGAAAGTCAGAGTAGCAGTCTCCCCCAAAAGGAAACGAGACTAAACCATAGTGATTGAGAATTATTAAGAAGTCTTAAAACAGAGTTTTCCATACTAACAGAGTTTTTAAAGCAGTCTTAAACATAAGTAAACTAGGAACATAACAACAAAAAACCTGGAACTGACACCAAATCTGATTACTTATGAATCTCGTTGGTGGAGCCTGGCTCAAGGCTCATGCCTAAGCGCTTAGCGATTTCCATCTGGCTGCTCAAAATGCGCTGCAGGATCAGCATCATCTCGTCTTGTTGGAGCAAAATTTCCCCATGTTGCTCATCTGTTTCCACTAAAGTTCGACCCAGGATCATCTTCAGTGACCAATGCAGGTCCAAGCATTTCTAATAAAGGGTGAGGCATCCTCAGGAGGAACCAGGGTCTGGAACGAGGTTCTTAAATTCCTTTTTGATATCCTCTTCCCCAATGCAAATTCTATCAAACTCGGTTTCTACCTCAGCTTGCTGAATTTTATCTTGCACCGAAACAGGGGCTTCCTTCTTGTATCTCTTACATTTTTCAACTAACTGCTGCTGAAACCAAATGGGAGGATTCATAGGTTCCGACAGACAGAACTCGGGCAAGGTCGAGGCTCGAAAGGTGCTCTTACTTGGAGGCATTTTAACAGAGGGAAGGGCGAAGGTAATCACCGCAGCTAACAGGAGGGAAGGGCGAAGGCAATCGCCGTAGGAAACCACCGAAGCTAACAGGAGCGAAACTGAGAAATGGAGAGGAACACCAGCAAATGCGCTCAGGAAGGTTTCCCCAACAGCCGGGGAGAAGGTTCGGATAAGCAGAGCTCCTGTGAGGATAAAAAACGGCTAACACAGAGCAATTCAAAGGGCAGGAAACCAAGTGGAGCGACGAATTACCAGAGAGGGAAAAATCTAGGGTGGAGTCGCTGTGTAGAGACTCAGGCTCTCGCAAATCATCCCAAATACCAACCACAATCTTCATAATTGTCGGAGCGAGCAGAATTGCAAAGGAATTCAAATTATCCCCCAAGTCCCTGCTGCAATGCTTCATAAAACTCGTGAGAGTCCAATTATGATTATGCATGTTGGAAAGCTGCTGGCTTCTCCACCAATATTCCTTTGTCATGAGAATGAATGTCCCACACTTGGTCATGATGAACCATTTACTTCGACGCATACGAGCCAGCCTTCTTCTGCTTAAGCAAGCCTGTACTTGCAGTCCTCAGAAAAGACCTCTTAAACACATAATTAAACGTGATCATAGGGTGATGAGGTGGGAGCACAAGGGTCTGAGCTTCCAACCACGTTCCGCTCATCCTCCCTCCCGACTGTACAGCTATCCACCCACGTTAGGGATTAATATTTATTAATTAAAACCATATATTCAATACACCTTCGAGTTAAAAACACATTCTCATGTAAATTAAAAAATTCAATTGTCCAAAGAGATAGGTTATCTTTTACATGCCAATCAAAATTCAATTGTCCAAAGTGATAGGTTATCTTTTTCATACCGATCACCCCTTGTTACTTTTCAATATTTAAATGTTTTAGAAAATGGATGGATGTCATGTTAAAATATTATAATACAGCAATAAGCAATAGCCATGGAACAATGAGCCCAACAAAAAATCATGGTAAGGTATTAACTAACTGATATTTTTCCAAAAGAAGTGGCATTAATATAGAGGTTGAAATTCATAGATTTCCATAACACATTATATATATGATTATCGCTTAATTTAAATATATGTTTATATACAACGCTTGAAAATCAACAATTTTTATATATAAAAACCAACGGCACTGGTTAGAGTTATAAAATAAAATTAAAAACCCATCAAATTGATCCTTCAAAAAGTTAGAAAGACCATCTAAACTCTCTCATATGGCCAATTAAACTCATACCGAGAACGGGAATGGAATTATTATTTAACGAATTTCCATTGAGTTAAAAAAACATTAAATGTTCAAAAGTTCTGAAACATGTTCGGTTAATTTTATGTATTCATCTTTTCTTGATTCAAAACGATACTATTAAGAAGGAAAAATAAAAATAAAAAACATAGAGACTTCTTACCGAAAACATTTGAATCGATGGATAATAAAACTTAAACTAAAAGATGATTAAGAATGTTAAAAATCCATCACATTGTACAAACCCGTTGGCACGGATTCTGTATCCCTAACTTGTTTTGACCCATTGTGAGATTTCATTATCGTCAGCTTTGCATCCCACCCACGAAAGCTTGCAAGTTTGATCTCGAAGATCCTCCCTCTCCAACAGCTTTCGAAACGATCTCCTTCAATTTCTCTGTACGTGTCCTCATCTCCTTGCCTTAATCTTCTGTCAATACAAGACTCACAACTGTGTTCACTCTTTCCTCCTCGAGAATGTCGTCTCGCTGCTGGCAAACAGAACTCGTGTTCCAAATTTGAGTATGCAATAAGCACACTCTGTAATAGCTAAAACTTGACTGAAATATATATATATATATATATATATATATGTGTGTGAGGGAAGTTGTCCAAAATATTTGAGTATGTAGTAAGCACATTCTGTAATAACTAAAACTTGACTGAAAAAATATATATATATATATAGGTAGGTAGGTAGGTGGCGGAGGACAGGGCAGGCGCACATCAGCGAAGGAGGACAGTCAATAATTTTCAGTTTTCAGTTTAGCATGGAACAAGTCAGTAGGGTTATCGGCGATCAGGGTCAGGTCCTAAGTATAAACGAAGGAAGGCTCCTACATGCGAAGGACCATACCCTCAGCGAAACGATCCACACGCAGTCCCCCACCTACCGCACTGACAGAAAAATCACTTACCGGTTTTAACTGATGAGAAGACCTGCGACACATGCACTAAACAACAACAATGTATTTGGATGAGGTAGATTACGAACCCGATTATCAGGTCGCACCTGTATTCTGTTCGGACAAAGAGGTTCGCAACATGATGGAACTCAGGAGAAATCAGATCATAACTCCGTCTCATGTTAAAAATGTTTCACGCTGCATCTACTCGAATGATTATAATGTTACATCAAGGCAGAAGGCCGCCACCCCGAACATTTATTCCACCACAGGCAAGTCAGGGAATTCTAAGGGAATTAGACCAAGGAAAGCCGTTGCCGAGCTCATAGTTGGTAAGGATATTCACATAGATCAGATCCCTGATTATCTAAAATTAGCTCTGATCGGGAGGTTCTTTGGAAAAACTCTAGGCAAAGATACACGGTTACGTTGGATGGAGACAAATTGGACTAAAAGCTTAGGGTACACTCCAGATTTCTTCATTCTCCCGAGAGGTTGGATTTTAATTAAATTAAAGGAAAAGGAACATGGCCAAAATATTCTCAACAGACAGTGGTAATGGGGACCTTCTGGCCTTATCCTCCAAAACTAGAGGGTAGACTTTAATCTTAAAAAGGAACCTCACAATATCCAACAAGTCTTGGTTATACTTCCCGGTCTTCCACTGGTGTTTTGGCAGGAACAGATATTGGAAGCCATACGCAACAAGATAGGGAAATTCATTACTTTGGAAAAGGACTGGGAAACTAAAATCGACCGACGTTGTGCCATAATATTAGTGGAATTAGATACCAGAGATGGGCTCTATGAAGAATTGGTTATCGAAATGCATGAAAGCAAATGGACGCAGCGTCTCGATTATTGGAAAATTCCATTCCGTTGTTTTGAATGTCGACGGGTAGGACATTTGCAGAAGAATTGTACTACAAGAAAATACCCACTCAAGACTCCTCTCAAGACTAAAAAAGTATGGGTCAAAAAATCCTCCATCAACCCCTGTTTGAAGAACGATCACAGTATGTTGATCGCAGAAGGAATGCAGAACGTAGGCGTTAATGCAAATTCATCTAGAAAGGAAAGACACGAGCCCAGCGGTGCAGAATAAAGGACGCCACCAAAGGACCATGACAACAGAACCCCTCATGAAGGGTCACAATCATGCAACACTTCTCAAAGCCCAGAGAAGGATGAAGTCGTTGGAACACTTACTGCCAGCAAGTCATTTGGAACGCTTCAGGAGCCAACGTCATCTTCGGTCAAAGGAGGTACTAATACTATTATTCCCTTAGACAAGTCTCTTTGTTTTTTTAATCCGGAAACATCTATCTTACCGGGTAAAGAAACAAGGTCACCTTTATGCTCTCCTTCGATACTTGATCCCAAGCCCCCTCTTAAATTATCACATTTGAAGCAGAAAGAAGACTATAATTTGAGATCCAAAAAATCTCTTTCGTCAAAAGAGGAGGTAGAGGAGAATTGTATTTCAACCGGAGGCTTAGCTCTTAACCCCGTTCAAAAAATTCAGGCTGGCAGAAAAACTTTGTTGTCTAAGGCTAAAAAACAGGTGGTTTTGGATGTGAAACAGGGACGACAGGCACTCTCAACTCGGGCTCTTAGAGTTGAAAAAACCCCATTCAGGGGTTCCTAATGTTTCTTCTCTCTTATAACATAAGGGGGTTAGGGTCAACCTCCAAAAAAACCGCCCTAAAAAGGCTTTTAGCCTTACAGAAACCAACAATTTTAATGCTGCGAGAAATAATGATGGAGGGGAAAAGAACAAAGGAAGTGATCAATGATTACCTTAAGGATTGGAGCTCAACCAGCATAGATGCAGACAGGCACTCTGGTGGTATCTTAACAGCTTGGAGTCTAGCTCTAAATTTGATTTCATCAAAACGGTATGGACCTGTCTTAAGCACATCTCTGTCGGATAAGGAGACAGAGCTATGTTTCACAATCTTAAATGTATATGGCCCTTTCTATAATAGGAAATAATTTTGGGAGAATCTGAATAACTCAGGGGCCTTGAATCATCCCAACGTAATCTTAGGAGGAGACTTAAACCTTACCCTCTCACTCAGGGAGATTTGAGGAAAAAACACTAGAGGGGACGCATTGAGCTCATATTTTGGATATCTCTTCGAACAAAAAGGTCTGTTGTATATAATTCCATTAAAGATGGAACCTACATGGAGAAACAAACGCGGTGGAGATCAGGAAATCTCCAAAAGATTGGATCGATTTCTGATATCTGAAAATTTAATCAGCGACCAATTGATTGTGAAATCAACGATCGAGACAGTAGGAAATTCTGACCATAGAACAATTTGTTTAAATTTAAAAACTCCAAAAAAAAAAGCCTCCTTCTCCATTTAAATTCAATCTTGCATGGTTGTATGAGGAAGATTATAATTCCTTGATCTTGGAAGCATGGCAGCCCTTGTCAGAAGCATCGAACCATTCTTTTATGCAACAATTTCATGATAATTTGGCTCGGGTGAAAAAATTATCCAAGGAATGGGATAAAAAACACAAACTTCACCATCAAGAGTAGCTTTAGAAGATAGAAGAGAAAATCGAGGAACTATACGGTAGAAACAAGGAAGGAGTTTTCTCCATAGAAGAAATCGATATTCTAAAGAAAATGGAAAAAGGAAAAAGACTCTCTGTTGTTAAAAGAAGAACAATTATGGAGACTTAAAAGTCGAGCTCTTTGGCTAAAAGAAGGTGATCAAAACACTAAATTCTTTCATAGACATGCGGCTCAACAAAGAAACATAAACACTATCCATGAAATCAGAAATGGGAAAGGAAACTTGGTCACGTCCTTCTCTGAAAAGACAAAAGTAGCAGTGGACCACTTTAACAGTACCTTCAAAGAACCTGCAGGATGCCCTATTACGGAAATTCTGGAGGTAATTGGCCTTTTCCCCAAATTAATATCAAACGAAATGAATGAAGAACTCTCCAAAGAAATTATGGAAGGTGAAATCCAGTCAGTATTGCTTTCTTTCCACAAAGGGAAAAGTCCAGGTCCAGATGGATTCACACTAGAATTCTTCCTAGGTTTCTATGACAAAATTAAGGAAGATCTCTTAGAAGTAATCAAGGAATCTCAGCGATCTGGCAAGGTTCTGGGCAGCTTCAACTCCACATTCATAGCTTTGATCCCCAAAAATCAAAAACTGGAAACTTTTGATGACTTCGGGCCAATCTCATGCTGCAATATGATATATAAGATCACAGCAAAGGTCATTGCTTTAAGACTCAAGCCCATTCTGAGTCAAATTGTGACAAAATAGCAATTTGGTTTTCTTCACAACAGACAAATTCACGATGCAGTTTCACTAACGCAAGAAGATATCCATAGCATTAAGAAAGATAAGCAGAAGACCTTTGCATTAAAACTCGATCTCTCTAAAGCCTATGACAAAGTAAATTGGACCTTTGTCAGACTGCTTTTGATTCATATTGGAATGAATGTAGATATGGTGGACTGGATTATGGGGTGCATACAGTCCACCTCTTTCACAGTTATGATCAACGGTGCTCCCTCGAGCTTCTTTCGTCCCTCCAGACGGCTCAGGAAAGGATGTCCTCTATCACCCTTCATCTTCCTCTTAGTTGTTGAGGCTCTTAGTCGTCTCATTCACAATGCTAGAGGTTAAGGAAGGATAGAAGGGGTTAAATTCTCTAGCGCCAAAGCAATTACTCATGCCCTTTTTGTAGATGACGTCCTTCTTTTTGGAGAAGGAACCGAACAAAATCTCAGAGCCTATGCTTCAATACTAGAGAAATACAAGAAGGCAACAGGGATGATGATAAACTTAAGGAAATTCAGCCTGAACCATAATGAGTTCTCCCCATAACTGATCCAAAAGGATGAAGAAATTCTACCCCTTCCTTCCACCCTAATTTCTGAAGGTTGCAAGTACCTTGGATTCTATCTAAAGCCCAATAACTACTCGTTTCAAGACTAGGTATGGTTGTATAAGAAAGTAGAAGTCATGATTTCAAATTGGACTAATCGCCTATTATCCAGGGGAGGGAGACTGGTGCTACTCAAAGTTGTATTGCAGAGTATTCCAGTGTATTGGGCGTCCATAACTTACATCCCCAGCGGAATTCTCACTAAGGTAAGAAAGAAATGTTTTTCATTTCTCTGGACAGCTAGCAAACAATCTGAAGGGATTCCTCTAGCTAAATGGACCAACATATCACTTCCCAAAGAGCTGGGAGGATGGGGAATAAAAAATATACCTCTTTTTTGCAAAGCTCTAGTAGCAAAGACACTATGGAGACTCGCCCTAAATCCCGACACGTTATGGGGCAGAGTCCTTAGCTCCAAATATTGTCCCAATTCCTCTGTTATTGAATGGTTCAGAAATCCAATCAAATCTCATAAGAATGGTTCGGTGGGATGGAAAGCATTGGTATTGGCCTTCCCACTTGTAGGCAACTGGACTGCCTGGCGAGTAGGTAATGGGAAAAGCATCTGTTTGGGAGAAGATCCTTGGGCAAGAGCAGGTGAAAATTACAAGCTCTCAGGGTCTTTACTATCAAAACTAAAATCTCAGAATATTCTCAAGCTGGCTAATGCACAAGCTCAGTACCCTCAATTAAGAGGTAGGGAAGGCTGGAAAGATGCTCTTACTTTGAGACTTAGTGGAGACGAGGCAAAGGAGTGGAACACCTTTGTGAATAGATTGGTTTCAAGTTTTGTCCATTTAGATGAAGATGAACAGGATAAATTGATTTCGACAAAAAACGCAATCAATGGTGATTTCTCAACCAAGAAAGGCTATGAGGCAGCCATACTAGATCAGTATGACAGAGACAAATGTTGGTGGTGGAGCAAGTTATGGAAAACTAAAAGTCCCTTAAAAACCATTATAACCTTCTGGCTTGCATTGAATAACAAACTCTTAACGTGGGAAAATCTCAAAAAACGAGGTTTTCAGGGTCCTAGCATATGCATTCTTTGCAAATCAAATGAGGATCACTCCACTCATATTTTTAATACTTGTGCATATGCTGGAGAAGTCTGGACTATTGCAGCAAGAGCCTTCTCGCAAGACAGTCAGATTACAAACCCCGACTCTTCTTTGGAACATCGCACCCAGAACTGGTGGCGCCATAACGGGGTATGTTGTTTCGAACCCTTCCCCATTCTCTTTGTTTTCAGCTTATGGGAAGCCCGTAACAGAGCTCTATTTAAAAATATCTAGACCCCAGTTGATATCACATCCTTACTACTGATATAGAAAACGCAAGCATTAAAAACTGAACCAAAAAAGCGCAAAGGATGGGTGATAAACACTTTAGAAATAAACAAGAGTCAACCTTGGGCGTTCTTTGATGGTGCAAGCCAAGGAATGCCGCAACTAGGAGGTGCTGGCAGTGTCATTTACTTATCTGAGAATAGGAAAATCATTTTAAAATTAGCTTTGGGTCAAGATACCAACACCAAAGCTGAGCTTTCTGCATTATGGACAGTACTAAAAATTGCAAGGGACAGGAAAATCACAAAACTTCATATATTCGGAGACTCAAAAATAGTGATCGATTGGGTCAACGGGGTAAACAATATCAGAGCTCCACACCTACATAATCTGCTGAAAGAAATCCAGGCTTTGAAGACCTTCGAATCTATCTCCTTCTCTCACATTTATAGAGAGCTAAATTCCGAAGTTGATGCCCTTTCCAAGATGGCACTAGCAATCCAATCTGGGATCATAGAAGGAGAAGAGATCTTCAACGAACAGGGGCTCAACTTTTCCATTCCTTTATAAACAGTCCATACATAAGAAGCTCTAAGTATCTCGAGCAGGCTTAAAGAAAGTATGATTGGGGATGTTTTTGGCAAAGTAGCTTCAGGAACCAGAGATTACGGGCAGGTAGGAAGAGTCAAAGCTCTTCATTTTGCACCTAGATAGAAAATTTATATCCAAGAAAGCGTTGTAAGAAGACGATTGATGAGGCATTGTGAAAAAATGTAATTCTGAAATGTAAACATTGTGAATAATGCAATCTGCTATGATAGAGATTCATGTATATGTAAAATACTGATATATGATAATGTAAGTTCTATATGAATAGTTCATGGTCACTCTTTATTTAGAGTGATGGATATTTTCCATTCAGAAAATATATAGGTAGGTAGGTAAACTAATATATAGAAGTTTGTAATTAAAGACTTTTCTTCGGGCTATGTTCTCTATATTTTTAAAGCATATGAAAGTTCTCACAAACATGAGACAAACAATTGATCCTTGAACCCAATGATTATCGTCATCGTCGTCTTCTTTTTACGATTTTTTGTTTCAAATGTATTTGACATATTAACATGTACTTATGTATCTTGTTGGAAAAGCCATCAATGAAAAATCTTGCAATGTTCTTTTATTGAAGGTAAATAGATTGACCCTTGTTAGGTATATTTGTTGTTGATGTGAGATAAAATTCCTAATACTTTACTGCAACTTGTTTTAGGTGAACCAAGTTGCTCTTGTTACTGAAAGTATTGAAGCAGTAAAAATGTCCAAACATGCTGGATGACGAGTGATGAGAAGCCACCATAGGTATTGACTTAATGTTGTTTTCTAAGTCTCTTTCTTTCCCCTTTGTTGTTTTTGTAACTTGAAAGTTACTTCCTATGTTAGGTATATTTGTTGTTGATGTGAGATATAATTCCTAATACTTTTCTACAACTTGTTTTAGGTGAACCAAGTTTCTCCTGTTGCTAAAAGTATCGAAGCAGTAAAAATGTCCAAACATGCTGGATAACGAGTGATGAGAAGCCATCATAGGTATTGACTTAATGCTTTTTTCTAAGTCTATTTCTTTCCCCTTTGTTGTTTTTGTGACTTGAAAGTTACTTCATATGTGAGATTAAAATCCTGGTTTTTTTAATGGTTCTCACATTACATGTATGTATTGGTGAAACCAAAGACATTTATTGCAGATCTTGCAGTGGGATTGATTGCCTAGAACAAGGTTTATTATTTGGTATCGAGTATAGCTTAGATATTTTAGGCTTTTTCACTGTAATTTTCCTTGTAACTTTTCGTATATAATTTGCATAGCATTGATTTCAGTTTGATGCATCTCGGTTTTAATTGAAATTTGTTTTCTCTATAGCATGAATAAATTCTTATTATCTTAAATAAAGTGGTGAGAGGTCTATTTTTGTTAGATTATATATTGGGGTTTGAAATTTTGCAGATTGAAATAGATGAAATTTTGAAATACAAAATTTCCTTTTGGATGAGCTTCTCTTCCTTACAAATCTTGTGTTATTAATTATGTTGTGCAGATCCAAGCTAAAATAATAACATGTCTCAAGTGGAAGGCTATTGTAAACGAAGAGAATGTTAAAAATCTTTTGAACATTTCCCATGAGTGTGTGAATCCGGTTGTATCTCTTGTCAATTTGACTAAAGTTCATAATAAGGTTTTGGTCATTGGATTGACAACAATAAGAAAAAAAAATAGTTATGCATTAAGTAGTCGTCTGGAAAAGAAGGAAGCCTCACACGGTGGCCAATATTAAAATATTTGGAAAAAATGAGGTAATGATTATGTTGGTGATCAAAATCAACTTCCACCTTCCATATGAAGATAAATTATATGGATGTAGACATTTGAAGGAGAAGGAAGAAATTTCACTCAGTGGCCATTGTAATGTTTTGAAAAGTCATCGATGTGGATGATTTTCATGTAAATTATGAAGACAGTTTTTGTCATGGACCAGTATTAGTCCATTAGTGGATATTCAATTGGAAACTCATATATATTGTAATACTTGACATTTCATATAATATAATTTTATGTGGTTGATTAAATTATATGTGTGTGTACTTGATATTATTTAATGTTGTAATTAATTAATGTGACTTTGCATGATTCAGATGTGTATTCATATTGGATGAGCATGAATATTGTATGACATTTTTTAATTGCACAGAGAGGCGCTCTATAGCCCAGTGTGGGAGAGATCTTGTAACGTGATGTAACGTTAGTAACATGTCGGCAAAAAATAATAGTGATAGTGAATATTATGGGAGAGATCTTGTAACGTGATGTAACATTAGTAACGTTTGTAACATGTTTTCCTAGTAACATTAGTAATAGTGATAGTGAATAGTGAATATTATGGGAGAGATCTTGTAACGTGATGTAATGTTTTTAACGTTGTAATATTGAAGTAACAACCAGCCTAGATCCAAATCCTAGGCTCTATCAAGCGCCAAGAGGGATCAAATCTCCCGAGGTGCAAACCTCTCCTCGAAAAGCTCCTTGAGTGCAATACCTGAGAAGAGGTTTGCACCTCGGGAGATTTGATCCCTCTCAACGCTTGATAGAGCCTAGGATTTGGATCTAGGCTGGTTTCAGTCGTGGGCGGTGAAACAAAACTGGAGTTTGATCAACATTGTAAGGAACAGGTTAAGTTGAAAACATAGATACATTTACGAAGATTATCATAATGTAAGTAATAAGTATTAAGGATTGAGTAAATCGTTAAACTGGAAAATAGAGACAATTCACCTAACTTTTTTTTTCGATTCTCTTTTTGTTGATCTAAGTTTTGTTTTGTTTGTTCTTCTCCTTCTTCTGTCGTCATTTCGTACATTTTGATTTATTTGTTGTTCTGCAAACTGATTTTTTTGTTCTTCTTGTTCTTCTGTTGTCAATTCGCCTAACTTTTTTTTCGATTTTCTTTTTGTTGATTTGTGTTTTGTTTTGTTCGTTCTTCACCTTCTTCTACCATCATTTCACCATTTCGTACATTTTGATTTATTTGTTGTTATGCAACTTGATTTCTTTGTTCTTCCAACTGCTTCAACTTTCTCTCTCGATACACTCTTTGTCGGTCAACATTTCATTTTCTTTGTTCCTCTCGGTCTTCTGTTGTCAATTCGTCTAACTTTCTTTTTCGATATTCTTTTTGCTGATCTGTGTTTCGTTTTCTTCGTTCTTCTAGTTCTTCTGCTATCATTTCGTCCAACTTCCTTTTTCGAAATTGTTTTTGTTCTTTTGCTTTTCGTTTCAAGTCTTCTTCTCGTTCTTTTGTTGTCACTGAAATCAATGCATCCGTACACTAAAATCAATGTGTCCATACATTGAAATCTATGTGTCCATACATTGAAATCTATGTGTCCATACACTGAAATCAATGCGTCCAACTTGATTTATTTGTTGTTCTGCTAATTGATTTCTTGCTTCCTCCAATTGCTTCATCTTTCTCTGTCGATCAGCATTACGTTTTCTTTGATCTTCTCGTTCTTGGTCTGTTAATTCGTCCATCTTTCTTTTGCGATATTCTTTTTGTTGATCTACCTTGTGTTTTTTCGTTCTTCTCCTTCTTTTGTTGTCATTTCGTCCAAATTTATTTTTTCGACATTCTGTACATTTCGTCCCTCTCTTGATTGTCTCAAATCAACTTCTGCATGCACATTTTCCATTTCTTGCATAGACTATATATCAAAAATGTCAATCAATAACATATACATCAAATTCAACACTGAAATAAATGCATGCAAGGAGTAACAGCTACGTTGAATTTTATGCAACGATTAATCATTGTACGCTGAAATTTATGCATTAAATAAAATATTTTACACTGAAATCTATGATATTTAAAAAAAAACATTCACTGAAAACTATGCATGTTTAAAATTCACTATATTTTCAAAAGAATGAGGTTATTTGGGAGGATAGAACCTTAAACCTCACACCAATTATTCCTCCACCTTACAACTATACCACAGCTAGTTCTTATTATACATAGTAAAAACATTATATATATATATATATACTTCAATTATGGAACATTTGGTGAAAATGGGGGAAGGTTGGATAAATAATATTTGATCCTATGACCTACCTTTGACCACCACAATGTGCTACCAATGTGATACACCCCAATTATGTTGTTACTATCTAATAATAGTTTATATTTAAATAGATATAATAAATTTATATCTTTTTTAAATTTAAATAGATTAAATTTTAATATATTAAATTTTAAATTTGAATATATTAAATTTTAAATATTAATTTTGAATTTAATATAAAATTAATATATGTAATTAGAAACTTAATATATATTAAATTAAATATATTAAATTTAATATAAAATTAATATATGTAATTAGAAACTTAATATATATTAAATTTAATATATTAAATTTAATATAAATTTAAATTTAAATTTTGTTTAAATTTAATATAAATTTAATATAAATATTAATTTTGTTTAAATAATAATTTTAAATTTTGTTTAAATATAAATTTAATTTTTGGTTAAATTTTGTGAATTGCAGGATTTTGGCCGCCGGGCGGGAGTGTGCAGCAGGGGAGGTAGCAGCGACAGGAGGTGGAGGAAGGTGGAGGGGAGGAGGTGGAGAGGACGAGGTAGGAGGTGGACGAGGGAGGAGGTGGACGAAGGTGGAGGGGAGGAGGTGGAGAGGACGAGGGAGCTGCGGTGGGAGGGAGGGTGCAGCAGGCGGGCGGGATGGAGGAGGTGGAGGCAGGTGGAGGGGAGGAGGTGGAGAGGACGAGGGAGATGCGGCAGGAGGGAGGGTGCAGCAAGTGGGCGGGATGGAGGAGGTGGAGGAAGGTGGAGGGGAGGAGGTGGAGAGGATGAGGGAGCTGTGTTAAATTTTGAGCATTAATTCACAATACTCTTGGATCTTTACTGAGAGAATAACATATACAGTATATCAATGCATAACAATCACAATAAGCATCACAAGCATCACAAGAATCAAAAGCATGAGAGACAAGAGACATAGAGTTTCCGTGGGGAAAACCCTAAGGTGAAAAACCCCACAACTTCCTCAGAGATAGAGAAAGCAATGGCTCAACCAAAGTACAACCAAAATACACTTGAGATATTCTCCTAGTAGCAGATGATCCTCCTCCTCACTAGTGCGCCACTTTCTGAGTGAGAGAAGTGTGACTTTTCGAATGATCCAAATAGAGATCTCCTGATCTCTATCTATACTTAACCTGTTTTCCCAGTTACACTATGGGGCCGACTTGTCTATATAGATACATCCAAAATATAATATATATTTCAGGGCCGACCCCACACATGGTGGTCTAATAACCCATCGGCAAGTACACACACTTGCGACACTTGTCAATCCACATGACGACACTTCCTTATAGAGGAATAACACATCTCTTATAAGGGTACAATAAATATATATGAAATACATAGATGAAATATATTCCGAAGTTACATATACATCAACAATCCCTCTTAACTAGGAAGGTATTTCCCGACACAGTTCTACTAGACAAGTCTTCTTCTCGGGATCATCGTCATCGATGCATTGTCGTCGTCATCGTCACTGCTGCTATTATCTTAACCAATATCTGACTCTACTCGTCATAGGAAGTTCTACAGAGCCAGTCCTTTTTCATACTGGACATAGGCCCACCACCTGCAGGTCTTCATCATCTGTGCGAATGGTCTGATCGAGGTGGCCTCTCAGGACTAATTTTATGTGTGGATGCAATATCGGAAAGAGTATCCCAGGATCATTTATGTGCCTAAGCACGACCGGCAAGATCTCCCAGGACTGATTACATGCATCTCCTCCACAATACCTTTAAAGAGCATCCCAGGAACATTTATGTGCCGCAGCACGACCGGCAAGATCTCTAAAGAGCATCCCAGGACTTATTACGAGCACACAGCTCAACCTCTCGGATCTCTAGGACTGATTACATGTGGATAGACAAAACCTTTAAAGAGCATCCCAGGAACATTTATGTGTCGCAGCACGACCGTCAAGATCTCTAAAGAGCATCCCAGGACTAATTACGAGCACACAGTTCAACCTCTCAGATCTCCAGGACTGATTACATGTCTCCGTAGTAATACCTCATCCCAGGACTAATTATGAGCACACAGCTCAACCTATCGGATATCTTGAGGATTGATTACATACTACATAGCAATACCGGAAAGAGTACCCCAGGAACATTTATGTGTCGCAGCACGACCGGCAATATCTCCCAGGACTGATTACATGCTATTTGCACAACCTGCCACATATCATCTCTGACCTCCAAGTATCAACCTGATACTCATGATCCAACGGATCATCATTGCATGAGGCATCATCCTGATTCCCATGATCATACTGATCATCATCACTGTACCATCCTGGTACATATCATCTTGAGCAACATATTGAATCTCATCATCATGATCATCCTGATCATACAATGCATCCACCTGATGCATACCAAGTATCTACCTGATACATATCATCATACATGATCCACCTGATCATACAGTGTATCCACCTGATACAAATACAAATACATGATCCACCTGATCATACCTAATACATATCAACATACATGATCTTCCTGATCATACAATGTATCCACCTGATACATATACAGATACATGGTCCAAGCATCCAACATGATGCATATACAAAATACATACAAATGATCCAACCGATCATATCCAGCATCCAACATGATGCATACATACATAAATGATCCAACTGATCATATCCAGCATCAACACCATACGTACATACATACAAATATAAATGATCCAACTGATCATATCCAGCATCAACACGATGCATACATACATACAAATATAAATGATCCAACTGATCATATCCAGCATCCAACATGATGCATATACAGAGCAGTAACTGGAGCATCGTCCTGATGCTCATCACCCAGTGCTTACATCCACAGCCATGAGAAGGATCCTCCTTCCAACATGCTTGGAATGGCTTCAGCAAATGTGTCCATCACTTCTTCCTCGAAGTGTCGTCGATCTGAAGAACACCAAGCCTCTCCCTGAAGTACTCGAACTTCACCCTGGCTAGTGGCTTCGTCAGCACATCTGCAATCTGCTCGTCTGTCACAACATACAGGAGCTTCACGGCTCCTCTCTGTACCATATCCCTGATATAGTGATATTTGATCTCTATGTGTTTCGACCTGTCATGAAACACTGGGTTCTCGGACAGCTTCACACAACTCTGGTTATCACAAAAGATACTAGTAGCATCCAACAGGAGATCAAATAACTCAGACAGTAGCTTCCGTAGCCATATTGCCTCACAACTAGCTGAGCAAGCTGCAACATACTCTGCCTCAGTTGTACTCAGTGCTACGCAGGATTGCTTCCTGCTAAACCAAGAGATCACACCTAATCCCATAGTGAAGTAGCACCCAGATGTGCTCTTCCTATCTACAGCACTGCCAGCCCAATCTGAATCAACATAACCCTGCAGGTTAAACTTTTGATTCGCTTCATACTTGAGCCCATAATCCACTGTACCCTTCAAGTACCTCAGGACATGCTTTACAACAACCAGGTGAACACTCCTCGAATCCGTCAGGAACTGGCTCATTGTGTTCACTACAAAACAAATATCTGGTCTCATGTTCGTCAGGTACATCAAGGACCCAATCATCTGACGATACATAGAGACATCAACCGGCTCAGATGAAGCATCACATAGAAGCTTTAGATTCGATGCCATGGGTGTGGCCATGGCCTTGCAATCCATCATCCCAAATCTCTTCAGGATATCTACTGTGTACTTCCCTTGACCAAGGAAGATCCCACCTGAATTCTGCCACACCTCCATTCCTAGGAAATAATGCATCATTCCCAAATCTTTCATATCGAACTCAGCAGCAAGATTCCTCTTAGTATCTGCAATCAGTCTGTCATCTCCTGTTACAAATAAGTCATCCACATACAGGAGTAGAATCACAGGATTCCCTTCCTCAACCTTGTAGTAGAGGTTGGAATCCGCTTTACTCTTGGTAAAGCCCAAACTAGATAGGAAACTGTCCATCCTACCATACCAGGTTCTGGGAGCTTGTTTCAAGCCATACAAATCTTTTTTCCATCTGCACACATATGACTCCCTGTCATGTATTTCAAAACCAAGTGGCTGCTCCACATATACTTCCTCTTCAACTGCACCATTCAAGAAAGCAGTCTTGACATCCATCTGGTGTATTTTCCATTTCATTGCTGCAACCAAGGCAAGTACTGTTCTGATGGAAGTATATCTGGCTACAGGTGCAAAAGTTTCTTCATAATCTATTCCCTCTTTCTGAGAGAAGCCACGAGCTACGAATCTTGCTTTGTATTTCTCTACACTGCCATCTGCAGCATGCTTGATTTTGTAGATCCATTTGGAAGTCACAACAGACTTCTCTTTAGGTCTTGGGACAACATCCCAAACATCATTTTTCATTATTTATTGGTATTCCTCAACCATAGCATCCTTCCATTCTTTCTTTTCTGCTGCTTCTTCATAACTGGAAGGTTCTTTGTTCATAATGTCACAGAGTAAAGCAACATAGCTGGTATGTGATCTGGTTCTTTTCTTTGCTCTGTGTTCTTCTTCTTGAATGCCAAATCTTTTTGCATCTTGAATGAGATCTCTAGCCCATGTAGGTTTCCTCTTGTGAGAGTTATCCTCACAGGATGGATCTACAGGTTCTTGTGGATCTTCAAACTCACGAACAACTTCTGGAATTGCTTCAGTCATGGTAATGTCTTGAAATCTAGTTTCCTTAGGTTCTTCATAAACTTCGATAGGTGCTTTCCTTGATTTGATGAATGTTGAGTTTTCATCAAATGTTACATCCCTGCTGACATCAATCTTATTGAACCCTGGAAAGTATATTCTGTAAGCCTTCGAGCTTTCACTATAACCCACAAAGATACCCTTCTTTCCTGAAGGATCTAGTTTGGTCCTCTTTTCCTTTGGGACATGAGTGTATGCTGGACAACCAAATATTCTGAGATGGCTGACTTCAGGTTTCTTACCAGAAAAGACCTCTTCTAGTGTCTTGTTGTCCAATATCTTGTGGGGTGTTTTGTTCTGCACATATACAGTTGTTCTAGCTGCTTCTGCCCATAGATGCATAGGTAGATCCCGGTCATGCAGCATTGCCCTTGCTGCTTCCATGATTGTTCAGTTCTTCCTTTCTGCAACTCCATTCTGTTGAGGATTATAAGGAGCAGTCAACTCCCTCTTAATCCCTGAATCACTACAAAGCTTCTTGAAGTCACCTGAGGTGAATTCTCCACCATTGTTGGATCTGAATGTTTTGATCTTCTTGTCAGTTTGATTCTCCATCAAGGTTTTGAATTCCTTGAACTTATCAAACACCTCATCTTTGTTCTTCAAGAAGTATACCCAAGTCTTCCTGGAGAATTCATCAATAAATGAGACATAGTAAACATACCCACTTAGAGAACTGGATGACATAGGACCACATACATCTGAGTGGATGATTTCCAGGATATCTTTTTCCTTTCTTTCACTGCTTGGGAAAGCCTTCTTAATATTCTTACCTTTTGCACATCCTTTGCAAACACCTTCATGTTTGGTCTTGATTTCAGGAAGACCCTCTACAACCTTGCTTGCAATTGGAAGTTCCATATAGTGCATATGAACAAGTCTTCTATGTCAAAGTTCACTTGGCTCCATGGATTCATGCACCATGGCATGTTCAGGTTGTCCTTTTAATTTATACAAACCTCCCTCTTGCTCTCCAATCACTACTGCATCATCTATGGTTTTTCCCTTTGGCCACATTAGGACTTGGCCATCTACAAATGCAACCCTCATACCTTTTGCATCCAATGCAGAGATGGAGAGTAAGTTCTTCTTGAGCCCAGGTACATAAAGGACTTCATTCATCTTCAAAGATTTTCCAGAATCTAGGTTGTAGGAGGCTTCACCACTTCCTTTGATTGGGTTTTGATAATCATCCCCAAGTTTCACCTTATGGGGTGATTCATGTTCAGATAGATTCACAAAAGATTCCTTAAACCCAGTCATGTGTTTGGAAGCCCCACTGCCAATCAACCAATCATTACAACCATGGGAGATAGTACCTGTGAGAGCAGAGATTAGCACATACTCTTCTTCACTTGATGAGTCATCATTACTATCATCACTTTCTTCCCTGGCCTTCTTCTTTGGAGGTTCATCATCTTCGGCAGCATGAGCATGGTACCTTCTTTTGTTACCCTTCTTCTTCTTGCTGGATTTGTTGTTGTTG
Organism: Larix kaempferi; assembly: GCA_027924585.1. NCBI lineage: Eukaryota > Viridiplantae > Streptophyta > Pinopsida > Pinales > Pinaceae > Larix > Larix kaempferi. The sequence goes on along the minus strand of BSBM01000815.1, from coordinate 2,490,197 downwards.
TGGTTGTCTCTTTTGTTCTTGGGACATTCTGAAGCAAAGTGACCCTTCTCATTACAAGTGAAACACCTTAGATCTTTCTTGTCTTTGTGAAAATGATGAGAAGATTTCTTCTTGTGATAGGATGGCTCCCTCTTGAACTTGCCCTTCTTGGTGTGAGTTGTGAGAGCTTGATCTTCATTTCCCATCTTCTCTTCTCTTGCCACAAGCCTTGCTTCTTCTTGAGAACATTCCTCCCATAATCTGTTGAAGGAGATTAACTTCTTTCTGGCACAGATCCCCTGGATAAAAGAGTCCCATGACCTAGGTAGGCCATTCAAAGTAGTCATAACAATTTCACCATTCTCCACCATTTCATCTACAGCTTCAAGTTGTTCCTTGATCTAAGATACCTTGGAGAAATAGGATTGAATGGTTTCTCCATTCGACATCTTGACCCCTTTCAATTGATTTCGCGGGGTCATCTTCCGATTTATGTTCTTTCCTTCAAATAGCTTGGTCAAAGATTCAAACATAGCCTTGGGTGTCTTTAGAGAAGACACATGGGGTATGAGATGGTCTTTGATAGAATCAGCAATGATTCTCTTTGCCTTGACCAAGTTCTTCTTATGCAATACCTTAGCCTCTTCATCCTCTGGGATAGGGATGTCTTCTTTTATATATGAGTCCAACTCATTTTCTTCCAGGATTAACCCAATCCTATACTTCCAAGCTCGGAAGTTATCAGCCCCTTCAAGCTTATCCTCAAGCTTGGTGTGGTGAGACATCTTAAAGAGTACTTCAAATGGAAATAGAAAAGATTTAGGTCTTACTCCTTGAAATGCTGAAAACTGGATCTGGTTCCGGATTAGGGTTTGTTGGAAAAACCCTAAAAATTCAAAATGTGAATTTCAACTTTCTGAAAGGATAGAAAGATGTGCCTTGATGAGTTGATTAGCCTGGTGTATTCAGAATTTGAGATCAGCAAAGATTTACCCTTCAGATTTGTCTTTTTGTCCTCCCGGGTTCACTTGGGAGAGCCCTGAATTAGGTTTTGAGTTTCCCGGAGATCTACCCAGCCAAAAATCTCAATCCAAAGCTCTAAACTTCCGATTTTTGCAAGGAGCTTCCAGCTATGTCTTCAGATTTCAGAAATTCCTATTTTTGTGGAAACCCTAATTTTTAGGGCCAAATCTGAAAATACTCAGAATTGAATTCTTATTGAATAGACAGATTCTCCTTGATGAGTATAGTCAATCTACTATACTGCTTTTCCAAAAATTGTGGAGAGAAACCCAATAAACAAGAAACTCAAGTTTCCGTCACTGCAAAATGTCTTCTTCTCAAGTTAGCTCTGATACCATGTTAAATTTTGAGCATTAATTCACAATACTCTTGGATCTTTACTGAGAGAATAACATATACAGTATATCAATGCATAACAATCACAATAAGCATGACAAACATCACAAGAATCAAAAGCATGAGAGACAAGAGACACAGAGTTTCCGTGGGGAAAACCCTAAGGTGAAAAACCCCACAACTTCCTCAGAGATAGAGAGAGCAATGGCTCAACCAAAGTACAACCAAAATACACTTGAGATAGTCTCCTAGTAACAGATGATCCTCCTCCTCACTAGTGCGCCACTTTCTGAGTGAGAGAAGTGTAACTTTTCAAATGATCCAAATAGAGATCTCCTGATCTCTATTTATACTTAACCTGTTTTCCCAGTTACACTATGGGGCCGACTTGTCTATATAGATAAATCCAAAATATAATATATATTTCAAGGCCGACCCCACACATGGTGTTCTAATAACCCATCGGCAAGTACACACACTTGCAACACTTGTCAGTCCACATGACGACACTTCCTTATAGAGGAATAACACATCTCTTATAAGGGTACAATAAATATATATGAAATACATAGATGAAATACATTCCAAAGTTACATATACATCAACAAGCTGCGGCGGGAAGGAGGGTGCAGCAGGCGGGCGGGATGGAGGAGGTGGAGGAAGGTGGAGGGGAGGTGGAGGAGAGGACGAGGGAGTTGCGGCGGGAGGGAGGGTGCAGCAGGCGGGCAGGATGGTAGAGGTGGAGGAAGCTGGAGGCCGACAGTGCGAGTGGAGGGGAGGTGCCTGCGCAGGCCGGAGGGAGAGAGGGAGCGGGCCAGTGGCGGGAGGTAGGAAGCAGGCCGGCGAGAGGGGGAGGAGGAGAGGACAGAGGGATTTGTGGCAGGAGGGAGAGGAGGATAGGACAGAGGGAGCTGTGGCAGGAGATAGGAGGCCGCTGCGAAGGGGAGGAGGGAGAGAGGAGGCGGCTGCAGCAGTCCGCGGGAGGAGATTGCAGGTGGGAGGAGGATGCGGCTACTGCTGGAGCAGAAAATTGATTTTAAATTTAATTTAAAATTTAAAACCAATTTAAAATTACCTATTCGACACTCTCGCTCAAATTTAAAATTAGCTATTCGTCGCTGCTCAGATTTAAAATTATCTATTCGCCACTCAGAATGCTTGAATGCTTTCTCTTCTCCGCATAATCGTGTTTTATAAATTTGTATGAATTTTTTGTATTATGTTTTTTTTTGTATTATATATAGTCACCGTTTCTAAATTCACATCGTTTCTAAATGGATGACCAAATATATTTATTACTCTTAAAATTAATTTGTTACATGAGTAATCAGAAAGTAAAAAGTAACTTACATGTTACATGTGAGGAACGTTACATGTTACATGTGAGGAACATTACATGTTAGAACATCTACACCATAATCGACAAGTAAAAAGTAACTTACATGTTAGATGTGACATGTGAGGAACGTTACATGTTACAAGATCTCCCCCATCCACTATGTGAGGAACGTTACATGTTACAACATCTACACCATAATGGGCAAGTAAAAAGTAACTTACATGTTACGTCTGAGGAATGTTACATGTTACAATATCTCCCCCATCCAATATGTGAGGAACACTACATGTGACATGTGAGGAACGTTACATGTTACAACATCTACACCATAATCGGCAAGTAAAAACTAACTTACATGTTACATGTGAGGAACGTTACATGTGACATGTGAGGAATGTTACATGTGAGGAACGTTACATTTGACATGTGAGGAATGTTACATGTTACAAGATCTCCCCCATCCACTATGTGAGGAACGTTACATGTGACATGTGAGGAATGTTGCATGTGACAAGATCTCCCCCAGCATGGGTTGTAGAGCGCCTCTCGGCGCAATTAAAGTAAGTAACAATTACATGTAAAGTTTGTCTTTATTATTGTCGGCCATTAATTAAAATGTAAAAAAACGTAAGATGTAATGGAAATTATTTAATGAAAAGTAAAAAGTAAAATGTAATGAAAAGTAAAGAAGTAAAATGTATTGTCGGCCATTAATTAAAATGTAAATAAAAGTAAAATTATGGAAAGTATTTAAAAAATATCCATGTCAGCTCATAAAATAAAATATTATGAAAAGTAATTAAAAAATATGTTCGTTTATAAAATAAAAACTTAAAACTTAAACTCGGATCTATCAATTAAGAGAGATTAGATTTCTTGAGTTTAAATTATAAAAAGAAATACACCTCAAGAAATTGGATCCCTCTCGGTGCTTGATAGATATTGGTTTAAGATGGATCTATGTTGGTTTAGTCACAATATCATACTAATTAATTTATATTGATTAAAAATGAACAAAAATAAAATGACTAAATTAGTCATTTATATTGATTAAAAATGAACACAAATAAAACGACTAAATTGGTCATTTATATTATGAAACTACTAAAAAGAGATAAATAAAATGTGTAAAGTCATTTAAATTTGAAAGAATATGACAAAAAAATAAAATGTGTAATTGTAAACAATTTACCTCTAGATCTTGTAAAATTGTCGTATAGAGGGAAAACATTAAAAATATATATAAGGAAATTCTCTCGAAGAAACTCAAAGGATTATTCAGCACATTCATAGATGGCGTGCATAGCAAAGTCATCGGCATAGACTAGTGTGCCTAACCTAGGGGGATTTGAATTGTGAACCTACTAACATAGAACTAGCCAAATGCCCAATAATATTGGCACAACCAATTGAGCTAACCTCCTAGGAGAATATAATAAAAGTTATGTATTATTTCTTTTTACAATGCTTAGGTCTAGACCAAGACCTGATATCACTATGATAATCATGAAATTGTATTCTTCTAATTATCTTCTTCATATTGACTACAATGTAAAGTTAGATTTGATATTCTAACTCGAGGTAATATGTGATCATATGTACATCGATTTTAATCGAAAGGGTATTTGAAATAGAAATTTGATAGATTGGAAATGATACTTATATGAATTTATAGAAATATAATGATGCACAAGCTCTTGAAAATACAAGCAATGGTCAAGGTTCCACAATAATGATGCATAAATGAATGAATGGTCCAACATGCAGTGATTGTCATCTACATATATAAACTATCATAAATACAATGAAAATTCAATCAAAAATTTCATGATCATAAATAAATACCTTGAACACAATGGCTAAGAAGAATAAAGAACAACCTCATTTAAAAATATAACAAAAATATTAAAAAAAAATAATATATATATATATATAATTACGCCGTAGACACGGAGAAGGATGACCTCCACGTCGGCTAGATTCCTTGCTCATAGAGTGAATGGAATCCTGCCACGTGGATGGTGCCCCTGCGGCTGCTGTCTGAACTCAGGTTTTCGGCCAATTTCACAGAGAGCTTCAGAACCCCTTGGCTTTTCCGAACGGTTTCCAGACCTGGTAGCTGGCAAACTGCGCGGAGGTGGTGGCTCCCTTGTTGCCACTGGCGGGCCTCAGAAATTCCTTCAAAGGGATGCTAATGCGGCCAATTTCTTTGTCGCCGAAGGTGGCCTCCATGTAGATTGCGACCTCGAGAACCAAGTGGCCCTACTGCAGGGCGGCCTCATCGATAGTAAACTTCATAACATGGTTCCAACTGAGATTGGTGCCGTTGTCCTTGTCCAAGGGCGTTCGTTGCCTGTTTCTATGATCAGTGGAGATCCATGCAACTGCATAGGCCTTTGTTTTCGAGAGAATTCCCGTGCTATTCAAATCAGAGGACGAGATCAGCGTTAGTTATTTCCATACTCCGCGACTTCATCGCACTACGATGAATTCAGTTGAGGAAGAAAACGAATGAATTCGCTGGAAGAAATTTGGGGATGAAAATTAGTAGAAGAAGAAAACTAATGAATTCGCTGGATGAAATTGGGGGAGGAATCCAGATTTGAGGAAGACGGAGTGAACAGGAGAGATGGGAAAATTGGTTGAAATATATAGAAACATGGACTCCATCGCACCAGTCGAGGAAGAAAACAAATGAATTCGCTGGAAGAAATTTGGGGATGAAAATCAGTAATGAAATATACCCATGTTAAAGAAATTGATAACAAAATATTAAATCAAACCCTTCATGGGAACGGAAATTTTAACCCTACACAAAATTCCCCATAGAAGTGTTGCATAAGTCAACAAATTTAAAATGTGAAAGGGAAGGGGAAGGGATAAAAACAAATAAATGGTTTACTATCACAAAATGGGTTTTCATTGATCAAACAGAAGACATATGAACACATTAACCGGAAAATTATAAAATGAAGATAAAGTTAGACCTTAAAACTACAATGGTTGAAGAAAAGTTGACACCATCTAGTAAAGTGTCGGCATTTGTCACAGACCATATCAGTAGATAGAATAAACCATACCCATTTTGCACATATCCTGAAATCATTGCAAACCAAAAGACTTTGTTCTGCACGGCCATTTGCCGATACAGCTTTAGGGCTTCATCAACTTGCCCATTGTGTGCATAAGTTGTAACCATTGCTATCCAGGGCGAGGTTCAGTCAGTTTACAATAAGCATGTTGGAAGTGCTACGTGCTTGTAATTTTCACATAATGGAAGTGCAAAGTGTTTGTCTACATATAATGGAAATTCATTATTATAATGTGCCATTTAATATCTCTAAAGTGGACGCATCTATTATTTGCTTAGCTTTATCCCAAGACTCGAAACAAGGCTTGGCTATGCAATGGTCAAATAATTGCATGGTAAATTAAAGTTGGTCAAGCTAACACGCTTTTTTTTCCAAGGAAAATATAACTTACTATTAATACCGCGAAATAGTAAATAAGTCCAATACATCATGCCATCAAAACATGTAGGTATGTGAGTCATATCACATACGGGCCCCAAGTCACCATCACAATCCAGGATCTATGCCAAGACCCATACATAAACCATAATGGATGCCAAAAAAATACGAGCATCAAATCCCCAGCAGCAAAATAAGTCCATAACTAAACATCTCCATGTGTCATAGTATCAAAGTACCATAATAGTCAAACTAAAGACATAAATACAAATATATAAGTCCAAAACAGCCCAAGGCCTGGACACAAATGACAAATATATAGCAAATAGTATAGATCCGAATAGTTCCAAACGTATCAAAAATCCAACAAGGAGTTGGAGATAGTGCCTATGAACCTGCAAAATATAAAGTCGCATATAATCATATGAGAAATATATATATCAGAAAATGCCACTAAACCAAAACAAAAATCAGCACCAAAGCAAATCAACCGAGCCCTGGGTGAAAAAATGGTCCTCATGCCATTCCTCCCACAAGATAATACCAGACGGTGAGTCCAAAGCCCGCTTTGATAGCATGTCTGCCACCACATTTATCTCACGATATACATGAGCAAAGTGAATATGTTGAAAATCACTGATGTAATTCCTGACTACATCCAACCAATGTGTGAGGAGCAACACATTGAGTGGGGAAGAACCCGAATCCCATGATATTATGGAGGAAGAATCACCCATAACAACGAGAGAAGAAACCTGTTTTAGCCGAGCAAAGTATAAGAGAAGCCAGAGTGCACATAATTCACTACGGGTGTTCGTAACAAAACCCAAATCTAAATGGATTCGAAAATAGACAAAGTTGTTAAGATGTAGCACCACACCAGCCCCTCTAACACCTCTCCCCCCAGTCGCAGCCCCATCAAAGTACCCACAAGGATACACTAGAACCGGTGGAGCATTTCGGTAACCAGGTCGTTTTTCAGATGAATCAATCATGCCACCCATAGGGACAGATATGGAATTGAACTCCTTGAATAAGGCAATAGTTCGGCTGCATAACCAAACCAGGTTAGGAACTATACCATCAAACACGCAGCGGTTGCGGGCCTTCCATAATTCCCACAGCATAAAACATGGGATTTCCAACCATCGAAGAGCAAGAGAGTCACGAAACCATCGGCCAAAACAATCAATCAAAGTGGACTAATGCCAAGCAATAGGTATACCAAGGGAATTGGCAATAAGTAACCAGAGATCTTGTACGACCGAGCATGAGGAGAAAAGATGATCGACCGATTCCAATTGGGAGCAGCATAAAGGACACTAGCCAGGGCCGCAGAAGCCACGATGGCAAGGGTTATCCCAGGTAAGTATATTATTACCCAATGCCAGCCAAACAAAACATCTAATCCTCGGAGGGAGGGCAAGCTTCCAAATCGCAGTGTGCCACCAAACCTTCACCGGTCGACAGTCGGCAAATAAAGAGTCGTAAGCAAGTTTTGAAGTGACCACGCCGCGAGCAACATCCCACGACCAAACCAACCTATCCGAGGAGTTACTAAGGTGGATATTTGCTTGACAGAGATGCATAGTGTAATCCGACCATTCCTTTCCCATAATCCCCCCAATACCAAGTTGACAAGCAGTGATCCATCCCCCATTGTTGAAAGAAGCCGCATGTGCAAGATTATAGAGGCCCCTGGCCCAAATATGTGCAAGTAGTTCGGGAGAAAATAGATATGAAGGGGATCCCCCCAGAACAGGATCCGATCCGAGTCTGATGTCCCGGCCATTGCCGGGTTTCCAAGTGAGCCATTTTGCAACAACAGAAACCGAGCCCATGAGCCCACGCCATATATTTGATGACCCAATAACAGAATGCCTACCAATCCGAAACCAGGTCGCAACCGGAACATGTTTGAGGTATTTGGCCCGAATAATACATCCCCACATAGAGTTGTTATATAAAGCACGCCACAGACTCTTAGCATGGAGAGCCATCACAAAAAACTCCATATTCTTTACATTCCAACCCCCAAGAGTATATGGTTGGGCTAGAGTTTTCCAATTGAGTAAATGAAACTTGTTCTTCTCCCCCCCCAGACCAAATAAAGCGGAAGATTTTCCCCCGAATTATGCGTAATATGGACCCAGGAATTTTGTAGAGGGAGAACCAGTATACTCCCAGGTTCTGAAGAACAACCTTTTCCAAAGTAAGCCAGCCACCCAGTGAAAGATATCTCAAGCTCCAGTGTCCAATATGCAAATCAAACCGTTTGACAAGCCATAGCCAGTCATTGATCCTGTATTTTGCAGGTTTGACAAAATAGCCGAGATACTTTGAGCCCTCAGATAACTCCTTGAAATCCAAAGGAAAAAAACTCCTGATCCTGCGTTCCATATTCACCTCCAGTGAGTGCTTCAGGAAAAAGGATTTTACCATACTAATGAGCATACCGGTTACCAAGCAGAAAAAATCAAGTATTTTCTTATACTGTAACCATTCAGCCAGTATTCCCGGGCCAAAAAGCATCACATCGTCCACAAAAAGAGTATGAGTTACCGCTACACCTGCCGAGATCTTGATACCCACAATAGTGCCCTCACATTTAGCTTTGTGAATGGAGAGGCTCAGCCCTTCTACGACCAGCAGAAACAGAAGGGGTGAAAGAGGGCATCCGTGACGAAGGCCCCTAGAAGCCTTGAAGAAATCAGTCGGCTGACCATTGATAAGAACTGAAAAATTGATAGAGGTAACACAGGCCATAATCCACTTCATTACCTTCCAAGGTAGTCCAATTTGAATAAGGATCAATTTGAGAAAGGTCCAATTTACCCGGTCATAGGCTTTCACCAAGTCAAGTTGGAGTATAAGTGCGTCCAACTTCTTTTGATTTATGCTGTGGAAAACCTCCTGTGCCACGCCAACCGCATCATGTATCTGCCTCCCATCCAGATAACCATATTGTTCCATAGAGATGTGCGTAGACAGGATTGGTTTGATACGTTGTGCAATTATCTTGGATATGATCTTGTATACTAAATTGCACAAAGCAATAGGCCGGAAATCATTAAAGCTCTCAGGATGTGATGATTTAGGTATTAGTGCCAGATAGGTAGTATTCAGTGCCCCAGATACCAGCCCCAAGGACCGAGATTCATCCACAGCATCCCTGAGGTCATTCCCCAGGATTTCAAAAAAATGTGTGAACAGTTCCACCGTCCACCCATCCGGACCAGGAGATTTATCCTTTGCAAAACCCCGCTAACACGTTATGATAATTGATTGATAATTAAAATCTATTGCCATGTGTTCCTAGAAAGATCAAATACATGCTTCGTGTTATGTATCCGTTTACACCTGTGGCTGACCAAGCTAAAACGGTGGTACCAATTGATATTTTGCCATGTGTTCCTGGAAAGATCAAATACATGGTTCGTGTTAAGTATCCATTTACACCTGTGACTGACCAAGCTGAAACGGTGGTACCAATTGATATTTGGGACAAACAGCCAGTCATTATGGGCTCTAATGAAGAAGACAAGTAATTATTGCCAAACCTATTTTCAATTTGTATTATCAAATTCAATAAAAGTAGGACAACCAATTATTTCCCAGCCTATTTTCAATATTTATTATTGAATTTAATAAAAGTAAATCATTGAAACTCATAAGGAAGCTTATGCCAGAAACTCTGTCCTTAAATACTTATGTTCGTTACACTCTGTCCTTCATAAGGAAGCTTATGCCAAAAAAAACTCTATCCTTGAATTTAAGTACTTATGTTCGTTACACTCTGTCCTTCAATATCAAATTTTAAATACTTTTCATAAAACTTTAATTTACAACTCCAACCACCTATTAAAAACATACTACCGTGCTGTGGATGGAAAATAAAAGGAATAATTCCACCATATACCTTAGCACTGCGATGTGGATGGAAAGTAAAACAAATAATTCCACCATATACCTTAGCACAATTAATATTTGGATGGGACAGTTTATATGCTATGTATTGAAGAGTGTTTAAATTAGACAATGGTTTTAGTGGTATGCACAAATATGATTATCAATATAAAAATGGATTGAAATTAGTTAAAACCAAAAGTCTTTGCCATTTTATGTGTCTTAAAAGTTCATGGCAATATTTTTATGTGCTTTAAAATTTCATGGATAACCTTGTGCATCCGACTGCTAGGGACAACATTCTATCACACGGTCCTTTATATGCTTCTTGTAAAGAGGGAATGTGATTTTATAAATATATATTGGAAAGTTAAGTAAACTTATTAACTATTAATTAATAAAAACATGATCTTATTGACAAGACTATTACATTATCTTATTAATAAGACTACTATTACTGCCTTCTATTACATATTCAACCAAATCATAAACTTGAGCAAACAAGTATATCAACTTGCAACAAATAAAACATTATGTTAATATGCAGTCTTTACTTGTCTAGAAACATAATCTTAATACTTTTATTATTTAATTTTTAATAGTATTTTTATTCAAAACAAAAATTATAATATGAATTTTATATTCTTATTTTTAATTGGATGGTTCATAACATATATCCTTCAAAAATATGTCCCCCGTTGGCTCATAACATATACCCTCCAAAAACATTTGTCCTCAAAGCTTTGTGGTTAAGGACTTTACATGTGATGAAAACAAGTAATATAATTTCCATATATCCATTCTCTATTGTATGTCCCCCAATGGCTCATAACATATACCCTCCAAAAATATTTGTCCTCAAAGCTTTGTGGTTAAGGAATTTACATGTGATGAAAACAAGTAATATAATTTCCATATATCCATTCTCTATTGTAGCCATTGATTATGATCCACCCATCCAAATTCAATTGTTTTCAATCGTAATCCTTAATACTTGGATGTCACATAATTTTGATTCCATGTGATTGTGACTTCTCCAATTTGTTGTATTTATAGGCCTCTAATAATATATTGTTGAATAATGTTTTTGATGCACTACTAGATTAATATTGTTGATTATTCCATCTTCTTCCTTAGTGGTGTTGATGTAGGTATTATTGCATTAATTAGAATCTTTCTTGGTAATGAGGGTGTCGATATGGTTTCACCTTCCATGGTCTCCCTTGATTCTCCACACCTATATCGTTAATATTGTTTTCGAGGACAATGGAATCATCTATCATTTGTGCTTGGTATTTTAACAATCTAGCCTTTGAGATAATACCATCATATTGGACATGTACATCCTTAATTTGGAGATCAAGTTCTTCCATTATTTTTTGTGACCTTCTTGAATATTGTCTTCCTTCCCCTTTTGAAGCTACAATGTGATGGCATCCATCAAATTATTATGTCCTTATTAAATTCTATATTGCATTTCTGATTTTACATCCTCATTATTTAAGGCTTCTTCAACATTTTGTAGATTCCTCTGCAAGTCTTTTGGTATTACAGTTAGCTAATATCCTTGTTTTTTCTTGATTTTGACCATGTTTATTTTCTTCATTCAATCTCTTGACCTCATCTAGTATTTTTTTGTTATGGTTTTGTAACCGACATATTTTTTCATCCTTCTTGTATATTCCCCATTCAACATTTCTTGTAATAACTTCGACCTTATTATTTTATTCACACTCTTGTAGTTGTTTTTTCACAGTATTAACATCATTAAACATGTATTGATTGAACTTATGCAAAATTTTGATTTCTTCATCTTTCTTAAATTCATCAGTAATTTATTAATGGAATGTGTTTCTTGTACCATCTTGAACAATTCCACAGGATTGGTCTAATCTTTATATCCATTTCCACTAAATGTATGTATTGGACTCTTAATTGGGTTCTAACAAAACACCTCAACTTCCCAGCTCAATATATTGAATATAATGGTCTAAAATGACTAGTATGATTTTTCAACATATTATTTTGTGTTTCCTCTTTCCAATGTCTTTTTGAATCACCTAGATTAGACATTCTACTAAAAAAATATGCGAACTTTTACGTAACATACATTTTAAAACCATGATTTGGAGTTTGTCTTGCTAAACAACCTTCCACGTAAGATAACTCTGGGATTTCGGCCCCTCTAAGTCTAAAATTTCATCAACTCCAGCAAGTGTTGCAATCAAACCTGGACTACATCAAGAAAATTGATGCTCTAACAGAAGAAGACATCGACTTCTATGTGAGGCAAACATCTACACATCTCATTTTCCTTGAGGATACCTGCAAGGCTACACCAACAGAAGTTGCAAATATAGAAACAAAATTGTCTTATCATGAAGTGTCTCTAAAACTATTAAAGCCTGACGAATATAATATCATAATTGAAGAATCTACTGCATGGGCAGACTATATTTCCAATTTAGAAGCGTCCAGCTAATTTTAATTTTAATTGTAAATATCATTTGCATCTTCTCATGTGTACAGCACTCAAATGAAAACTTCGCCTACTATTCTCATTTTTGCAATTTCACTAGATAGCAAACTCTTCCAAGGCTATATAGTGGTGAACCAACCCTTTTTGTTGTTCATCTATTCTTCTTTGTCAATGAAAACGAATTTCCCTTCTTGAGAAACTATTGCAGAAATGTTTATATGTAATATGTACTTTTCAATGGATATTATTGGGATTCCTTTTCTCTAAAAAAACTAAATGCTTGTTCATATTTTTGTAACAGTGCTATATTTTACTACTTTTTTAGTTCAATGCTCTTCAGTTTCCTTATTGGAAATGGCTTTTCAAGCTAAGCTCATAATGGATTATCCCAGGCAGTAGTGATATAAATATTAATATTAGCTGATTTGTAAACTGTGTACTCTCTTTTACATCCATAAAAACAAAGAAGCCAAGCAAAGCGACCTCTCCTCATCTACCTCCACATTGAATAAATACAACCTTTATATTGAGAGCTACGAACACTCCTATTGTGTTGTAAGTCTGCATTTTATTGTGCTTTGTTGTGAACTATCTATATTGTCAGAAGACATGTGAATCCTTGATGCAGTGAGAGTCATTGATAATGAGTTACTTTCCTTGGTTTATTAGTAATTTTCAGAAGATTAGTTCATGTAGTGACAGGTCTATTCGTCTTTACATGGTTGAGAAGGATGTAAAGTTTTTATTGTGGACTTAAAATCCTCAATGAGAAGAAAGAAACATATTTGGGTTTCCTATTGTATCTTCCATTCTTGAAGCAAGCATAACGAACATTCATTTACAACTTAGATTGTGGCACTATCAAGAGTTGGTCCATGAAAGAGTTCTATACATATACTTGTATATGGAGATTCCTAAATTTATTACTATAGCACATCGCATGAAATCAAACTTTTGTTCACAAGTAGTTTGTATAGTTTAGGAGCTATTATAATCATTGTTTTCATTGATATTATTGCAGAAATATTTTTTCAAATTGCTTATATATTCCAGATATAATAGTAATCTATAGTGTTGAGATTACTACTACAGAGATTGTAAGAAAATCAATTGTAGTTGGCTCACCGTGTTGATGAACTTAACATTATTTTTTGTTATGGGTTGAGTGCCTATGTCTTTGTAATCTGAAATTGTTACAAAATTTGCTCTTTTCCTACCAATATCCTCCACTGCATGTGCCTATGTTTTTGGTTCCTTCTAACTTTCCTCTTTTCCTACCGACATTCATTTTTGCCCCTCAAGGAGCAAATGCTAATTATTATTGTTGACCAACATTGAATTAGACAAAGATCTTTCCCTATAATTATTTATATACTTAATTTACAAAAATTCTACATACCCTGTTACCTCTTAATAATAAAAATGCAGCCAAAAAATAAAGAAAAGGAAAAACGGATAACAACTATGTTAAAGAAGCACTCTTCAATTACATGACTTAAATATGAAAAAAAAGAGGAAAGCACTTTCATAAACTTATGACAAGTAATTCCAAGAAAATGGCCAAAGCAAAAATATAAAAATAGATAAATCTCATAATTCCTCTTTTTCCTATTATCATCTACCAGACTTACATTAACAAAAAAATATTGATAAAATAGTTCATCCTTCCATCTAAAATCAAAAGATTGAAATAGATAAATTAATTTATCTTTCCATCTAAAATCAAAAGATTGAAATAGATAAATCAATTTATCATTTTATCTAAAATCAAAAAAATAAAATAAAATAAAAATTTATGAAAATGACACGTTACCTTTAAATTTTTCAAACTGTTTTTTTTCACACAATAAAATAAATATACTTTATTAAGAAATATATGAAAAGGTACAAGTCCTTTCAAATAAAACTGATACAAACACCACCAAGGCAAAAACCAACACCCCAACCACGAACGAACACAAAAAACTGTTCAAACTTTATAATGCAAACATCTATTCAAAACATGTATTAAATTTATGGTTGTCATGTCCCCACTTTGACCCTTGTAATATTTTGGGTTATAATGTAAGTATTGTATGCATATTATGTATGATTCCTAGCGTGGAGCTCAAGGCCAAGGCCTCGCTAACGAACGCTCGACCTAAAAGAGGCAAGTATTTGAAATTACGCTACCCATGTGCTAGTGAACCATGGGAATTGTAAATATGCATCTTAATATAAATGCCCACAACTAGCTATGCAATGCAACAAGAGATGGGGACATGATGTTACAAGAAAATTGGGAGGGAAATATTCAAACCCTTGAGCCAATCAAGTCAAGCTAAGTGTCAATGAGAGAACCCATGAACCCTCAACTACCCATGTTGACTTTTGTACCCAATCGTTGATTTCTCCCAAGAGTTGGTTGAGGTAGTTAATGCCTTGGGGAATGGGAGGTATGGATGTCCAAATTCGAGTATGGGCAAGCCACCCTTCCTAGATTTTTCGTGTTTGGCTTCTTGGGCAAGAAAAGGGCCATGAAATTGCTCCCCAAGCCATTATTCACCTATCAGTTTGCTCTCTCACGCGTTGGGACCTTCCTAGGCAGTTTCCTCCATGGTTTTGTTGTGTTTACCTTCATTTTCCTAGTTGGGAAGGGCGTTTTTGCTGTGGCTAACAATGAGGAAGAAGGGAAAACGATTTGGGGGTTTTATTGAGGCCGTTTGGCCCACTGAATGCTCATACATCTGTGGGAGAAATCGGTTTTCTTTCCTGGGATTGATTCCCTCTTCCCACAAATCCATTTTTGGTGTGCCTACGTTTTTGGGAAAACCCATGTCCATCTAGCTTCTATGTCCCATTGCTAAAAGTGTGTTTCCAAGCCCATATCTGAGTTTTGTGTTCAAGAGAATTCTAGGGTTGAGTTGGGTATCCATTGCTTTGGGCTATGCTGTGCTTGAGGGTTGCCTTTTTCTTGTAGATATCATGCCCAGCTCGGGGGTGGTCTCTGAGTGCTGAAAGAAAATAGGCTAGGAAGAGACCTATGGTTGGGAGGAACATTGCAGCGACATAGCTAGTTGTTTGGGACAATTGCACAAGAAAGATAAGTGTTTTCTATCTATGTGTTTTACCTCTGCAATGTTTAAATTAATGATTTTTATTGATATATTGAGTACATATGAAAACATGTGTGTGGATGAGTTTATTTCCGCTGTGCATATTTGTTTGATTTACATCTCCACACATCTGTTTTATGGCTATGAATCTAATGAATTGGATGAGTTTCATGAAAATCCCCATAGAATGGCATCATGTTCCCTTCCTTGCATTGGGTCAAAGGGTGGGTATGTGACAGATGGTATCAGAGCGAAGGTTGCAACATTTGGGCCTTCATGGGCTACCTATCACAGCTTGCAGGGGTAAGTATGCTTCCTGCTCATTATAGACCATTAAGAAAAATTTCAAACTTTCAAATTTTCAAAAAAATTTCTAAGTGTTTTTGAAAAAATTTCTAAGTCTGTATCGGAAAGAACTTACGAGTTTTCGTCCACAATGGCGGAAAGAACTGACGAGTTTTTGCCGAAATGGTCAACCGAAAATTTTTTAAGTTCGCCAAATCGGAAGAACTTGGCGAGTTCGTCCGCAACGGCGGCGAAACTCAGCAAGTTCATCCGCAATGGCGGAAAAAGTTGGTATGTTTCCACCACAGCATCGGAAGGAATTGGCGAGTTTCCACCGCAATGACAGAAGGAAAAGCTGAGTTTTCGACCGAAAGAACTCGGCAAGTTTGTCTGCAACAGCGAAAGAACTCAGCGAGTTGGTCCGCAACGACGGAAGGACTCAATGAGTTGGTCCTAAAATTTTCAAAAATTTTCTAAGTGTTACAGCGGAAAGAACTCGTGAGTTTTTGCCACAATGGCAAAAGAGATGGGCGAGTTGCTCCGCAACGGCGGAAGATATGGGCAAGTTGCGGCGGAAGATATGGGCGAGTTGCTCCGCAACAACGAAAGAGATGGGCAAGTTGCTCCGCAAAGGCGGAAGAGATGGGAAAGTTGCTCCGCAACGGCGGAAGAGATGGGCGAGTTGCTCCGCAATGACGGAAGAGACGGGCAAGTTGCTCCGCAATAGCGGAAGAGATGGGTGAGTTTATCCACAATGGCAGAAGAGATCAACAAGTTTGTCTGCAACAGGTCGGAAGAGAATTGCCCAAGTCTGTCGAAACATGGAATTTCAGTCGTTTTCCAGGGAAATTTTTCAGGTGCCGAAAGTTGAAAAATGGCTTTGAACTCATGCGTCAGATTGCGCGAAATTGAAGAATTTACAACAAACAAAAAAAAAACGCTGCCCTTGACCCGCCCTGAAGCCACAAGGGGGCAAGCCCCCTTGACCCCCATCGTCCCCCGAAAACAATCATTGAAAGTGTGAAATGCATTCTCTATGCTTGGGATGAGAAGCAGGAATTGCATAGAAGGTTGTGGAAACCTTATTAAGTGTAACTGGTTGTAACATGCATTACGGAAGAGCAATGGGAGCAGCAAGGCAATGTCAATAAGAGGGAATTTCCTCACCTTAAACAATTTCTATTTATAGCATAAGAATTGCATATTTGGAAAATAGCAAGAATGAATGTTATACACGTATGTATGTATTGAATTGCTAATTCATGAGAAGATCATAGCTAATGATTGCATGTATGCTTGGTAGGGAAGCCAAGAAAAGGGATCAGCTATGATATGGAGGAGGAACTCCATGTCATGATGGGAAATTGGAAATTGACAAGGGATAATTCCTTAACTCCTCTCTTTTTATTGTATTTATATTTCCTAAGTTTCATAAGTTGAAAATTATAGCATAGGGATGTTGGAAATTCAAGAGAATAATGCATATGAATTAATGGGCATGATTAAGGAGTCATTGCATAGTGCATGTGAATCGCTTATGCATAAAGCATGATGTTGCATATGGGTAAAGGTAGTGAAAGTTACACATGCAATAGCCCATTAATGGTATTGCTTATGGTTGATCACCAATAATGTTGTTGATAATGGTTCTATGAATCAGACCATAGAAGCATGATTGAAAATGTAAGAGATTATATAGCTGAAATGAATATGCACTAGATGGCATATTGATAAACATTGTACAGTGCATGTAAAAATACTTGTGTATATATATGATATTGCATATTGGTAGAATAGTGAGGTTTTGCATATGCAATGAGCCACTTAAAGATGATTATGGTGGTTGTTAAATAACTAGTCGTGTTTGCAATGGTTATAGGACCAAAGACAAACGAAGCATGACTAAGGGCATGGATGATGATTGTTGCATATGACCAACAACCTTATGAGGAAAAGATGGTGCAACAAATCTACGAACATGAGGTTGGAAAAAGGACTGTAAAGCCTTGGTAAGATGCCAACTGATCAGGTAACATCAAACGATGTTAATGATAGCCATGAAGGTAATAGATATTGGTGCTTAAGTGCATGGATGCTGAAAGAGGATTTGGTAAGATCCCTTCAACTATGTTCAACTATGTTGATTTGGTTTGCATATGGTATTGAGTGCTTGAATGTGAATGTTAACCTACTAGGTATGGTGAGGTATGGGGTAGCAAGGGCGAGGAACCCTCTACCATATGACTGTTTTAAATACTAGAATGCATTCATATGAAATTATACCATGCCATTTGTGTATGTTGGTTGTGAGTTTAATAACCAAAGCAAGTAAAGACCTATAGTCATGTTGTGGTAGTACATGCCATATGAATGGTTAGGCCATAATATGCTAGAATGCATAGTATCCACGGATTGATGCAAATTTGTATTGAGGGATTATGCATTGAGTGAATGCACATTAAAATATTATGTAAATGTTGTGAATGTGCATGCATATGTGTAAGTGCACATGTTGAGATGCATTGTGAGAATGCACGATTGTGATATGTATAGGTTTCATTGCAATTAGATAATAGATGAAATGGTGAACTATTGATAACCCCGAGACCATTTCATGAGCTGCTATGAATGAAGGGAAAAGGATTGCACGAAGAAGGTAGACATGTTGGTGGGCTACCAGAGCATTCTATTGGAAGGACAGAGATTGCATGGAATGTGAAGTAATGAGTACTTACAATTTATTTAAATTGCACGGATAGTGTACCCATGTATTGCAATTTTATTGATGATAACAATATATAGATAGATATATACATATATTTCATTGCACCTCAAATGCTAACAGCTGAAGGTGTTTGAATTATTGAGTGTCATAATTCTGAGATCACTTCAGTGACTGTTGTAGTAATGAAAGGATTATATGCATAGATACTCACAACATGTTTGGCTGATTGAAGTCTCAGATTTCATGTAGATTGTTTTGGGCATGGCAAATGTGGGTTAGTCCATGATGAAGATTGGAATCTACCATGAGCAAGATCCAAACGATATGAGAACAGACTCGTGGCTAAGCAAATCAATTTCTGTAGAGAACAAAATTGCAAATTTATACTTGAATTTAATTATTAATGCCATTGAATGATTATTGTTAAATGCTGCTGACTGTTTGGCTATTTGATAAATGTGCCAGGAAGACACATTGCAGGAAGACCATGTGTTATGACCTGCAGAATCCAAACTCCATGGGAAGGACCCCATGCTTTGGAAATGGGTTTCGGGTGAAACACCATTTCATATTTTAAGAATGACATCTCAGCTGAGCTGTATGATTGAAAACCATGAGAGTGAGATGGTAAAGCTATGCCAAGAAGGCATGTGTGGTTTATGGAACGTGGAAAGATTGGGGTGGCAAACCGAAGAATTGTTGACTCAAAGAAGGGAGCCCCATTCTTTGCAAATGAAGAAAAGATACATCTGCAAAAAGAATGAGTATTCTGTGACCCTAGATAAGAACATGCATATCTAAATTATTAGGGTTAATATGCAAAGCATGCTCTATTCTATTTATATGTCATTTTAGATTGCTTGAGTATGATTAGGGCCTACATGGCTCACATTAGAAAGGGGGTGCACACCTTTCTGGTGGCGGGTCATGATAGGGTTGTCAATATTGACTACACCCTAAGGGAATGAACGCATTCCTGGTGTTTCAATACTTGATAATAAATGTTATGGAATATGGTTGTGATTTTGAGAAGCAATACTGATAATCCTGCTTATCCTTCTTGTGTTGTCAGCCTACACAGATACCAATTGGTACTACACATTAAGAGGAAAAGTGAAGAAGGGTACGCAGAAGGACTGTATAGGAATTAGCAACCTTTCTATGCTCACACTAAATAATACTGGAAGGGATGGACAAACCCAGGGAGCTGTGTAGTGAAAAGGGGTATCATCCTTATGTGAGTGGGGCCATGTTAACCTGCAGTCAAGAAAGTCACCTATAAAGTTCCAAAAAGGAACTACCGATTTGCACAAGAGAATGAGTGGCATCCTTGTATGA
This sequence comes from Larix kaempferi, assembly GCA_027924585.1. Classification (NCBI taxonomy): domain Eukaryota; kingdom Viridiplantae; phylum Streptophyta; class Pinopsida; order Pinales; family Pinaceae; genus Larix; species Larix kaempferi. The sequence goes on along the minus strand of BSBM01000815.1, from coordinate 2,470,222 downwards.
ATGAAGAGTTGATGTGTGTGTGAAGGGTTATGGTGCAAGAAGGTGTGGTGACATTGGTGAAGGCATAAAATCTCTATTGGGTCAGCAGTAGGAGGGTGGGCGCCAAGACTGACTGAAAACCCTGAGATGCCTATTGGGTCAGCAGTAGGAGAGTGGGCGCCAAGACTGACTGAAAACCCTGAGATGCCTATGGCTCCATAGTAGAGCCTTGACCTATAATGGTCGGTGGCGCAGTTTCCTTCCATTGGTCGATGACCCAGACAAATGTGTTGGCTCGGCACTGGAGAGGGCCAACCAGGTATGGGACTGGTTGGGCACCACCAAATTCTTGGTAATTCCATTCGGCGTGAAGGTGCACTGGTTAAGCATTAACTACATCAAAGTCCATAGGCGATTCCAAGGCTTGCAAAGCGAAGCAGGACCCTGTGGACCAGAGGGGAAACGCGCAATACAGATAAGTATTCGTTTTCATTTATGTCTTGTTTGGAATAACGAAGATTTCAGGTATGAGTCTTCTAACAGCTAAGCTGATACACTATTGTTTCTTTGTTGGAAACATTGGTCATTGCAGGAAGGCAAGACCCTGAAAGACTATAAATTGCTGGTAAATCCAAAGAGTAAATGATTGGGTGATATAAATTGCTGGTAAATCCAGAGAGTAAATGAGTGGGAGATATAAATTATTGAGAAATCCAGGAAGTAGATGGTTGAATGCTATAAAGTTCTTGATAAGTCTAGAGAGTGACTAGTTGGGCATTAACTACTTGATATTGTAAAGCAATGTGTATGCTAGCCCAACATTCCTTAATTAATAAAATCAGTCGGAGCACTGACCTAGCATATTGATAAAGGAAATGATTGATAAACCAAGTCGGCGTACTGGCCTGGCATTTTCTATTCGAATGATTGTGGAGTAGCCTACGTGCTGGCTCAACATTCATAATTGTATCCACGGGAAATCCAAGGCTCGTAAAGCAAAGAAGGATCCCATGGAATAAAGTGAAGAGATCCAATACAGATAAGTAAGCTCATAATGGATTATCCCAGGCAGTAGTGATATAAATATTAATCTTAGTGGATTTGTAAATTGTGTACTCTCTTTTACATTCATAAAAACAAAGAAGCCAAGCAAAGCGACCTCTACGTTGAATAAATACAACATTTATATTGAGAGCTACGACCACTCCTATTGTGTTGTAAGTCTGCATTTTATTGTGCTTTGTTGTGTACTATCTATATTGTCAGAAGACGTGTGAATCCTTGATGCAGTGAAAGTCATTGATAACCAGTTACTTTCCTTAGTTTATTACTAATTTTCAGAAGATTAGTTCATGTAGTGACAGGTCTGTTCGCCTTTACATGGTTGAGAAGGATGTAAAGTTTTTATTATGGACTTGAAATCCTCAATGAGAAGAAAGAAACATATTTGGGTTTCCCATTGTATCTTCCATTCTTGAAGCAAGCATAACGAACATTCAATTACAACTTAGATTGTGGCACTATCAAGAGTTGGTCCATGAAAGAGTTCTATACATATACTTGTATATGGAGATTCCTAAATTTATTGCTACATCACATGGCATGAAATCAAACTTTTGTTTACAAGTAGTTTGTGTAGTTTAGGAGCTATTATAATCATTATTTTCATTGATATTATTGCAGAAATATTTTTTCAAATTGCTTATATATTCCAGATATAGTAGTAATCTATAGTGTTGAGATTACTACTACAGAGATTGTGAGAAAATTAATTGTAGTTGGCTCACCATGTTGATGGACTTAACATTATTTTTTGTTATGGGTTGAGTGCCTATGTCTTTGTAATCTGAAATTGTTACAAAATTTGCTATTTTCCTACCAGTATCCTCCACTGCCTGTGCCTATGTTTTTGTTCCTTTTAACTTTCCTCTTTTCCTACCGACGTTCATTTTTGCCCCTCAAGGAGCAATGCTAATTATTATTGTTAACCAACATTGAATTAGACAAAGATCTTTCTCTATAATTATTTATATACTTAATTTACAAAAAGTCTACATACCCTGTTACCTCTTAATAATAAAAATACTACCAAAAGAGAAAAAAGAAAAAATAAAGAAAAGGAAAAACGGACAACAACTATGTTAAAGAAGTACTCTTCAATTACATAACTTTAAATATGAAAAAAAGAGGAAAGCACTTTCATAGACTTATGACAAGTAATTCCAAGAAAATGGCCAAAGCAAAAATACAAAAATAGATAAATCTCATAATTCCTCTCTTTCCTATTATTATCTACCAAACTTACATTAACAAAAAAATATTGATAAAATAGTTCATCCTTCTATCTAAAATCAAAAAATTTAAATAGATAAATTAATTCATCTTTCCATCCAAAATCAAAAGATTGAAATAGATAAATCAATTTATCGTTTTATTTAAAATGAAAAAAATAAAATAAAATAAAAATTTATAAAAATGACACGTTACTTTTAAATTTTTCAAATTGTTTTTTTTCACACAATAAAATAAATATACTTTCTTAAAAAATATATGAAAAGGTACAAGTCCTTTCAAATAAAACTGATACAAACACCACCAAGGCAAAACCCAACACCCCAACCACGAACGAACACAAAAAACTTTTCAAACTTTATAATGCAAACATCTATTCAAAACATGTATTAAATTTATGGCATTGCAAATGATTAATGGTTGGCATATAAGAAATGTGCCAAAGACACTTAGACAACATGACTTAGTGATACAAAGACATTAGTTCCCACATCTAGATATCAATCTTGAAGGTTTCCAAAACTTTTGACATGGATATTGTACAAGTTCTCATTTGCATTTTAAGGTTTTTGGATGATGATTTAATATTAATAAATATTTACTTTTATTGTATTATACGTATATAATATGACAAAAATTAATTGATACACTGCAAACCTACTTTTAAAATATGTATTGATTTTGTAATACATTGTGGTATTACAAACCATAGAAATGTGGCCTTCTAAGGATATATAGATGTTGGTCTTCACACTACGAACCATTAATAGTTAGCAACCAAGAAATGTGGTAGAGACCCTTAGTCAACATGATTTTAGGATATATAGATATTGGTCCAGTTTGCATTTTATGGGATCTCATAATATTTATATTGGTTTACAAACTAACTCATTTTTTTGTGATTAATCAAAAATTAATTTAGTTAGATTAAATTTTATAATTTTATATTATAATTGATTTTTTTTACAAATTTTTAATTATAGTGGTATATATTTCTCATCAAAGTAATTTTTCATCTTTCATCTTTGCTTTGTAATTGAGTTTTGAAAAGATATAATTTTTATGCTTTGTTTTGTAATTAAATTTTGATGGGATATTTTTTTATTATTGAATTTTGATTTTTTATTAAAAGAAAATTGAGTATCCATTATTTACCAAGAAGTGAGACATTATATATACTTTTTTATGTGTGATTATTTAATTTAATTTAATGACCATGATAATTTAATCATTTATCAATTACTCTCTTGTGTGAGATTGTTAACCAACTTTTTTTAAGGATTTGAATCATGATGTGACTATAACACTAACTTTGTTTTTAATAATCCAATTGTCATCTCCTAAATTTTGTTTCAAAATTTTGAATAATCATATATGTTTTTATAGTGTGTGTAAGTGTTTTTGTTTCATAAATGAAATATTAGTAACCTCAACTATGCATCAACATAACATAAATGCCCATTTTAAGATAAGATAAATTTAAATCTTATATCTTTCATATAAAACAAATAGTTGGGTGGGCTAGCTTAAGCAGTTAAAAGTGCTATGAATTAGAAGCAGTAGGTGTCGGGGTCAAGTCCCCAAGCATACCTTTATGATGAATTATAAGTAATAGGTATCGAGGTCAAGTCCCCAAGCTAGTTACTTCTATGATGAATTACAAACAGTAGGTGTCGAGGTCAATTCCCCAAGCTAGTTACCTCTATGACATATTTGATATTAGTAGACCTCACTCAATGTTCCCTGCTAGATCAAGCACACTAAGTTTATTATGCCTACTTTGTATTGGGTACAATATTCAAAATAAGAGAAAATGCCCAAAATTTCCTAAAAATCTATCTTCCAAAAGATATATATATAGAAACAATAACTTTGAATTATGCCCTTAAATTACTTGTATAATCTTACACACATTATTTTAAAATGGTAAAGAATGTATATCTCTACATTTGCATTTTCACATAAGATTGATTAATTAGGCTACAAAGAGTTTACGATAATATGTCTCCAATGTTAATGTAATTCTTAAATGTTATCTACATGAAGTTCATTTGTAATAACTATGGCTATCTCACTTTATAGTGGATTGATCGGGTTTATTTGTAATCATTATGGTTATCTCGCTTTAAAGTAGATTGATTGATGTCTATCTAATCTCATGGAGTTTTTTACATACAAATTTAATAAAGAAATTGGTGTGTGTCATTTCATTAGATATGATTATGCCATAAGGCATTTCCCTCCTCTACATTATATGTCTAATGGATATGGATTAATCACTCACAATCATCCAAACTTGTTAGAGAACATTTACAAAACTTTGAAGTTTAGATCATTCATCTTCCCTTCATGAAATCGTCATTGTGATTTTATCTACGTTGTTTTCTTCCTCTCCATTAGCCTTCAGGATGTTGTCTTGGAATTGGTGTCGATGCCCTCCTTTCTTTACAATCATTATTGTTATTATGTTATACCAAGGAATTTCCTTTGTTTTTCCCATAGGAAGGTCAAACACCACACCTATTGTTTATTGTCAAATATGGCAAAGCACACATCATAGTCTTCACCATAAACCATGACTATAACATCAACCTTATGCTCATTAGATCCCATAGAATGGACATGCATATCCTTGTAATCACTCCAGTAATTAATTCATTATGGATTTGGGGGCAAAGAGAGAAGAAGGATTGGAGTGGTGTGGTGGTCTCATGGTTGTTTGTTTTTCATTGGTTGTCCTTGTTAGGGTTAGATGAAGAAAAAGGTCACAATTGTTGTAGCACAAGAGTTGATGATTGATCGTGATGGTGCCTTTTTATTTACAAATATATTGACCAATGAGGATGGGATTCTAGGTATGTTGGTAATCTTGACATTTTTTTTAACTTGGTAAGAAAGTTATTTAAATTTAGGACAAGGGTGTTGGGGATTTGTGGCATCTAGGATTTGTTTGTGGTGTATATTTGGCATGGTCTATTTTGTAAGGGAGTTTTCTATTTTGTTTGGTTTGGTTTATTTGATGCATGTTGTTGGCCTCCGTAGGTCATGAGGTAAACACTAGATACTTTAGGGTACAAGGCCATATCAACAACTCATAAATAGATCATAAATAACTCATCAACAATTTTCCCATTAATAACAAACATGTCACAAAGTGGGAATTGAACCTAGGTGGAGAGAGTAACATTTTTTCCTCACAACCCCTTGAACTACACCCAATTAACAATTACCATTTCACCATATGTGCATGACATGTCTTATCACCCATTATATTAAGTGCCATATTTGACCATATATTATTTCCTTCGTGCACATGAAAGAAATATACACTTATAGGTATGAACTTTGAAGTTATATTAGGGAAAATGTATAACCACTATAGCCATCCATTTGTTTTTGCCATTGAGACAACAATGTTTAAGAGACTTTTGCATGAAAAATTCAATATATATTTAGGTTAATAGTCATGAGATGAAAATAAATATTAAAATAAGATTGATGTTAATGGACAATAAGCAATTAGGCATGGTCAATGCATAAGGAGAGAGTCACCCATTTTGTGGTTTTCATATTTTATAGAGCCAATCTTGCTTAAGTTTATTGTCTGAATTTTGGAAAAGATGTACTGCTCTACATCTATATACAAGATTGAACACACTTGTTTAGAGAAGAATGATGGTAGAAGTAAAAAAAGATATTTAATTTATGAATTCATTTCTCTCACTTTGTTATTTGTTTTTACTTTGCTTCTGCAACATTTTGGATGGTTTTGTGCATTAGACGTTTGTAAGATTGTTGTTTCAAAATAGAGTTTATTAATTTTAGGATAAATTTGTCAATTTAGATTGAGGTATAGAATATCCTAGATTTTTTGAGTGGTAGTAGTTTTGTTAATGTGTTTTTCAACAATTGATTGGCCATCAAATCTTATTGGAATTACATCATTTTTAGCAATTGGGGTATTCATTGGCAATAATTGAATTTCTTGGTTGGATTTTAGGTTATGTGGAGTTGGTTGGTTTTTGAATAGCAGATTGGATACAATATACTAAGATATTGTCAACTTGTTGAAATTGGAATGTTCCATTTATTATCAAAACCAAGAGCTTGTAATTGGAACAATAAGGATCACCCATCTTTACTAGTTTGATCCTAGTTGTCCCACCTTACAATTATGTTTTCGAAGTAGGAGTAAGCGTATATGATACATAAGTATTGTTGGCAGGGGATAGCTCCGTAGGAAGTGCGGAAGCTGACAGGCGCGAAAACCAAATCCCGCGAAAGAAGGAATCATTGCGAAGTCCAAGGAAGTGCAAGAATAGTTTAGAATATTTAATTGCTAAGTCGGTCAAATGAACCATTTTGTAATAGGATAGAATCATATAAATAGAAGCGAATTGTAAGCCTAAGGGCACCTAAGGAGGAGGGAAAATGCGATCTTTTGGATTCGGTTATAGCTGTGATGTGATGACTTGACTATTCTCTGCGAAGTTTGTTCTGCAGATGTTAATGAATGAGGATGTTCAGTTATAAATATTGTTGTTGTGCCATGATGCGATAATGGGTTGTCTAAATAATTTTAGTCGATTTATGTGAATGCATGTTGTTGATTAATATGAATGTGTTGTCGAATATGCTTTGAAATACGTATAATGTTAATATGATGTGAATGATTGGTTAATAGACTGTTGTGAGTATTGTAATCTCTGGTTAATGTGCACATATCTTCTTCGCAACTACGGAAGCTTGGTTCCTATAGCACCCTTATCCGCCTCGAGTGAGACCTCACCTGCTTCACAGGTGTTGCTGAGAAGGGTAACTCCTTTCCGGGCCGGTGAATAAGGGGTTGTTGGTGTTTTTTGACGACAGAGTGAACCCCTGTCAAGAGAAGTTGAGTCGACAAATGGTTCCGTTCCCGGGACCCTAAGAAGAGAGAAGAGGATATGCTGTGGCATCCGACGAAGCCAGAGATCCAAGAGTGGTTCGGTCAGAAAGCGAAAGAGTTCGCGAAGGAAGAAAGGAGGAACCCGGTACAAACAGTAGAAAGTTGGTTACAAAAACACATATATTCGGATATCCATGAGATATTCTTCACTGAGTTTTTGATAACACTACAGGAGTGGCTTGCGCAGTTAACATTCAGAGGACTACTAACCAGAGTATTGGATCAGATCATTGGACTCTAGAATTAATTCGACAACTGAAGCAAGTCAACAATACAGTATCAAGGGCTGTTGATTTCTAGGTGGATAGTATCCTAGAAGGGTACATCACTGAATTCACAGTAGATACCAATAATTCTTACAGTGACACGGAAAGACGATTTTTCAAGGGACCGCGGGGAAGGTTCGTGTGTCGCTAAACTTGTGGATTAAGATGCTGGTGTGCGAAAAGGGCATGTTGAAAATGGCCTCCGATGAGTAGACAGATCAGTGTGCAGGGGTTGTAGGTATCGCATGGTTACGGATCCGCTAGGAAAGATGTAGGGTAGATGGACATGAGCGACGATGAATTCTTAAGGGAAGTTGAGGAATACTATGGCACCTTGAGAAGTGGAATGATATTTCGGGGTCCTGATAAGAGGAGGAGGACTGAGGAAGAGTCCCTCGAGAGGACCAAAAGGAAAGACTACGCAACAGGGTCACAGAGGACAAAGCTCCCTTATTACGAGGAGGAAGGCGGTGACCAAGATACCCTAGAAGAAGGACGGATCGTAAGCTACCACATACCTTTGACCCCACACACCACTTATCAATTTAAAGGAAAAACCACAAGTAAATCATAGAGTTGTCCCACTTGTAGCGGAAAAAGTAGCGCATCAATAAGTAACAACAGTAGGAACACTACAATGGCGAACGATACAAAGATGTCGAGCTTTGTAGGAGACAGGACAGAGGATCCCGAACAGTTTTGGTTTTTATGCGAAGCAGTGTGGACCTTGAAGCAGGTCCAAGATGAAGACATCCAAAAGGGAAAGTTGGCGACGACCTTTCAAGGCCGGGCACTGGACTGGTTCATAAAGTTTACTAAGGTTTTAGGAAAAATATTGGCGGAGATTAAAACAGTGATGATTCAGGAATTTAAAAAACCCAAGTCAGAAGCACAGTACATTACTAAGCTCAAAGATATTAGGAAATACCCGAATGAGCCAGTATGGGAGTTTGATCAGAGATACAAGACACTGATAGCGAAAGTCAGTTTTCCAATAAAAAACCTGCAGCATAAAGAGTGGTCTATTGCCGGGCTGGTACCACATATTCGAGGACCATTGATGCAGCAGAAGGTTGCGGATCAAACTGAATCATTAGAAATCGCAATGAAGCTAGAGGCTTCACCAATTGGAGAGACTGGAGCTGGAATGGACAAGATTCAAGCACAACTGGCTACGTTGACACTTCAACTGCAGGACATGAAGCAAGGAAAAGATACCTGCGCAGATGTATGGTGCACCAGGTGCAGGACGGAAGGCCACCATAAAGATAATTGTTCAGTGTTTCAACAGTATTTGATTTCGGGGGCATCGAACCCCCTTCGCCAAGAAGGCCTACCATGGTGTCCCATTTTCCAGGCCAGGGGGCATCGACCAGAGGATTGCATCTACTTACAGAAGATAGTGTCGAAACCGGCAAGTCTGTATTGTAAATTTTGTCGATCAGTATGGCACAACGAAAAATATTGCAGAGCCCACGATTTGTTGCAAGAATGAAACATGGATGCATACCTGGTAAAGGGAGAAGAGAAACAACTGGGGTTGCAACAGCTGCAATATGCTCAGCCGCAACCACAATTTATTCAAGCACCACAATTTGACCAAGGACAGTATGGGAAACCACAGTATGGCGCACCACAGTATCCGCAACCACAGTACCAGTAGCCGTTGTATCAACAATACCCACAATCGCAGTATCAGTAGCCACAGTATCAACAGGCGTAGTACGGACCACCACGCGGAGGATTTGGTGGAGGATTCCGCGGAGGACGTGGTGGTGGCGTAGGAAGAGGAGGAGCTGCCGGACGGGGTCAAGGACCTCCTACATGTTATAATTGTGGGCAACAAGGACATTTCGCAAGGGATTGCCCCAATCCGGCCCCGCAATGCACCACCAATGCATGTACTGCAATGGAGTGGACCATAGCATCGAATATTTCCCACAGCTTATCGCCAGATGGCAGATGAAGAACCTACCATCTCCGCAGAACCAAAACCAGAATCAAAACCAGAACCAACCGGCAATACATAAGATATCGGCAGAGGCTAGAAAGCACTCTGTGACTGTGGGAATAGTGACACAAGGAAAGGCGGCAATAGGAGTCGACCAACCGCACCATAGCGTTCGACCAACGGAAGCGAAACATGTCATCTTCAATGAGGAGGCCAAGAAGGACGCCTTCTCAAAGGCACAGCAGGGAATGTTGAGGTGGCAGAGGAACGCATCTCCTCAAGTAGAGATTTACGATATGCCGCCGACGTTCAATCAAAAAAAATCACGACAAAAGGCTTGTAATGTCCCCCATTTTGACCCTTGTAATATTTTGGGCTATAATGTAAATAATGTATGCATATTATGTATAATTCCTAATGTGGAGCTCAAGGCCAAGGCCCCGCTAGTAAACACTCGACCTTGAAGAGGCAAGTATTTGATATTATGCTACCCATGTGCTAGTGAACCATGGGAATTGTAAATATGCATTTTAATATAAATGCCCACAACTAGCTATGCAATGCAACAAGAGATAGGGGCATGATGTTACAAGGAATTGGGAGGAAAATATTCAAACCCTTGGAGCCAATCAAGCCAAGCCAAGTGTCAATGAGAGAACCAATCAAACCCTCAACTACCCATGTTGACTTTTGTACCCAAACATTGATTTCTCCCAAGAGTCAGTTGAGGTAGTTAATGCCTTGGGGAATGGGAGGTATGGCTATCCAAATTCGAGTATGGGAAAGCCAACCTGCATGGAAATTCGTGTTTGGCTTCTTGGGCAAGAAAAGAGCCATGAATTGCTCCCCAAGCCATTACCCATCAACCAACTTTGCTCTCTCACGATTTTAGAGCTACCTGGGCATTTTCCTCACTAGTTTTACTGTTTTTACCTTCATTTTCCTAACTGGGAAGGGCATTTTTGTTGTGTCTAACAGTGGAGAAAAGAGTAAAACGATTTTGGGGTTTTTAGAGGCCATTTTGGCCAATTGCATGCTCATACATCTGTGGGAGAAATCGGTTTTCTTCCCTGCGCTTGGATTCCTCTTCCCACAATCCGTTTTTGGTGTGCCCACGTTTTGGGGAAAACCCATAGACCCTATTCTGTGAATCCATGGTTGAATTGTGTATCCATGCCAGTTTTGAGCTACTGTGTATAAAAGAATGTTGGGGTTGAGATGGGTATCCATTGCTTTGGTTGTGCAGGGTTTGAGAGTCCCAAGTTCCTTATAGATATCATGCCCAACTCGGGGGTGGTCTCTGAGTGCTGAAAGACTATAGGCTGGGCAGAGACCTATGGTTGGGAGGAACGTTGCAGCGACATAGCTAGTTGTTTGGGACAGCATTACACCAAGATGAGTATTTTGTTGTGTTTTACTTTTGCAAATTTTTTAATGGATGGTTATTTTGATATGCTAGATGACTATGAAATGTGTGTGGTTGATGTTTATTCCGCTATGTATGTTTAATTGATTTGCATCTGCATACATATTCATTTTACTGAAATGCCATACCTTTTATCCATGAGGAATTTGGCTAAGTTGTTTTTAAAAGCCCATATTTTAGTGCCATGTTCCCTTCCTTGCATTGGGTCCAAGGGTGGGTACATTACATTTGGAATCAGAGCTGCTGGTTGCAGCATTGGGCCTTCATGGGCTACCTATCACAGTTGTAGAGGTAAGTATGCTTCCTACTTAGCACTCATAATTTTCAAATTTACAAAAATGTTTCTAAGTGTCTATGATTTTTTCTGCCAAAAACTATGCCAGTGAATCTCGACGAGTTGACCCGAAATAGTGGCAGAACTCGCTAAGTGGAGCCGACGCGTTCGGAGAAATTGGCTGAGTTGCACTGACGGAGTTGCGGAATGCCCAGGAAAGGAAGAAAAATTTTCAAAATTTTTCTAAGTAACTTTCGGCGAAAGGACTCAGCGAGTTGGTCCCCAATGGCGGAAGGACTCGACAAGTTGGTCCGCAATAGCGGAAAAAGTGGGCGAGTTGCTCCGCAACGGCGGAAGAGATGGGTGAGTTGCTCCACAACGACGGAAGAGATGGGAAAGTTGCTCTGCAACGGCGGAAGAGATGGGCGAGTTGCTCCGCAACGGCGGAAGAGACGGGCGAGTTGCTCTACAACGGTGGAAGAGATGGTCAAGTTGCTCCGCAACGGCGAAAGAGATGGGCGAGTTGCTCCGCAACGGCGGAAGAGATGGGAGAGTTTCTCCGTAATGGCAGAAGAGATCAACAAGTTTGTCCGCAACGGGTTGGAAGGGAAGAGAATTTCCAAGTCCGCCTAAACATAGAAAACACAGCAGTTTTTCAATGAAATTTTCAGGTGCCCGAAAGAGAAAAATGCCATGGAACTTATGCGCCAGATTGCGCGAAATCAAAGGATTTACAAAAAAAAAAAAACGAGGGCGCCGCCCTCGACCTGTCCTGCAGTGGCGGGCAAGCCCCCTTGACCCCCGTTGTCTCCCGAAGACAGTCGCTGAAAGTGTGAAGTGCAATCTCTAGGCTTGGGATGAGTAGCAGGGATTTCATAAAGGGTTGTGGAATTCTCAGCAAGAATAATGGGTTGTAATATCCATTATAGCGGATGAAAGGGAAATTCCTCACCTTAAAACTAATTCTGTTTGTAGCATAAGAATTGCATATTTGGAAAATAGCAAGAATGAATGATTACACATATGTATATGTTGAATTGCTAATTCATGAGAATATCATAGCTAATGATTGCTTGTATGCTTGGTAGGAAGCCAAGGAAAGGATTAGCTATGATGTGGATGAGGAACTCCATGTCAGGATGAGGAATTGGGAAGAATTCCTTAACTCCTCTCTTACTATTGTATATATATTTCCTAAGTTTCATAAGTCAAAAATTATGCCATAGGGATTATGGAAATGCAAGAGAGTAGCGGACTAAATGCATATGAATTAGTGGGAATGATTAAAGAGTCATTGCATAATGCATGTGAATTGCTTATGCATGAGCATGAAGTTGCATATAGGTAAAGGTAGTGAAGTTACGTATGCAATAGCCCATTAATGATATTTCCTATGGTTGATAACAATTAGGGTTGTTGATAATGGTTGTATGAATCAGACCATAGAAGCATGATTGAAAATGTAAGAGATTAGATAGCTGAAATAAATATGCATTATATGGCATATTGATAAACATTGCACAGCGAATGTGAAAATGTTTGTGCATATATGTATATGATATTGCATGTTGGTAAAAAGTGAGAATTTACATATGCAATGAGCCACTTAAGATAATTATTATGGTTGCTAATAAGTTAGTTGTGTTCGCAATGGTTATAGGACCGAAGACAACTGAAGCATGGCTAAAGATGTGGATGATGTTATTGCATATGATCAAAAACCGTATGAGGAAAAGATGGTGCAACAAATCTATGAGCATGAGGTTGGGAAAAAGAACTATGAAGCCTTGGTAAGAGGCCAACTGATCAGGTAATCTCCAATGATGTTAATGATAGCCATGCAGGTAATGGTTATTTGTGCTTAATTGCATGAATGTTGAAAGAGGATTTGGTAAGATCCCTTTAACTATGTTGATTTGGTTTGCATATGGGATTGAGTGCCTGAATGTGAATGTTAATCTACCGAGTATGATGAGGTGCGGGTAAGTGAGGGAAAGGATCCTTACACCCTATAATTGCTTAGAAACCTCAATGCATTCATATAAAATTATAACATGCCATTGTATATGCTGGGATGCATAGTATCCGCGGATTGATGCAAAGTTGTATTGAGGGATTATGCATTGAGTGAATGCACATTACAATATTACGTAAATGTTGTGAATGTGCATGCATATGTGTAAGTGCACATGTTGAGATGCGTTGCGAGAATGCACGGATGTGATATGTATAGGTTTCAATGCATTTAGATAATAGACGAAATGGTGAACCATTGTTAATATTGAGAGAATTTCATGAGCTGCTATGCATGCAGGAGAAAGATTGCATGAAGAAGGTAGACATGATGATGGGATACCAGAGTTCTCTATGGAAGGATAGAGATTGCATGGAATGTGAAGTAATGAGTACTTACAATTTATTTAAATTGCACGGATAGTGTACCCATGTCTTGCAATTTTATTGATGATAATGATGCATATATACATATATACATATATTTCATTGCACCTCAAATGCTAACAGCTGAAGGTGTTTGAATTATTGAGTGTTATAATTCTGAGATCACTTCAGTGACTGTTGTAGCAATGAAAGGATTATATGCATAGATACTCACAACATGTTTGGCTGATTGAAGTTTCAGATTTCAGGTAGATTGTTTTGGGCATGGCAAATGTGGGTAAGTCCATGATGAAAATTGGAATCTACCATGAGAAAGAGCCAAACAATATGAGAACAGACTCATGGCTAAGAAAATCGATTCTGCAGAGGACAGAATTACAAATTCATACTTGAATTTAATTATTAATGTCATCGAATGATTAGGGAAAATCAAATTTGAATTTTATTGAAATGTTGCTCACTGTTTGGATATTTGATAAATGTGCCAGGTAGACACATTGCAGGAAGACCATGTGTGAAGACCTGCAGAAGCCAAACTCCATGGGAAGGACCCAATGCTTTAGAAATGGGTTTCAGGTGAAACACCATTGCATAATTCAAGGATGACATCTCAGCTGAGCTGTATGTTGGAAAACCATGAGAGTGAGATGGTAAAGCTATGCTAAGAAAGCATGTGTGGATTATGGAATGTAGAAAGATTGAGGTGGCAAACCGAAGAACTATTGACTCAAAGAAGGGAGCCCCCATTCTTCGCAAATGAAGAAAAGATACATCTGCAAAATGAATGAGTATTCTGTGACCCTAGATAAGAACATGCATGTATAAATTATTAGGGTTAATATGCAAAGCATTCTCTACTTTATTTATATCATTTCAGACTGCTTGAGTATGATTAGGGCCTACATGGATCACATTAGAAAAGCGGGTGCACACCTTTTCTGGTGCCGGGTCATGATAGGGTTGTCAATATTGACTACACCTTAAGGGAATGGACGCATTCCTGGTGTTTCAATACTTGATAGTGAATGTTATGGAATGTGGTTGCGATTTTGAGAAGCAATACTGATAAGCCTGCTTATCCTTCTTGTGTTGTCAGCCTACACATATGCCAATTGGTACTACACATTAAGAGGCAAAGTGAAGAAGGGTACGCAGAAGGACCGTATAAGAATTGGCAACCTTTCTATGCTCACACTAAATAATACTAGAAGGGATGGACAAACCCAAGGAGTTATGTAGTGAAAAGGGGTATCATCCTTATGTGAGTGGGGCCATGTTAACCTGCAGTCAAGAAAGTCACCTATAAAGTTCCTAAAAGGAACCACCGATTTGCACAAGAGAAGGAGTGGCGTCCTTCTATGAGTGAAGAGTTGATGTGTGTGTGAAGTGTTATGGTGCAAGAAGGTGTGGTGACATTGGTGAAGGCATAAAATCTCTATTGGGTCAGCAGTAGGAGGGCGGGCGCCAAGACTGACTGAAAACCCTGAGATGCCTATGGCTCCATAGTAGAGCCTTGACCTATAATGGTCAGGTGGCGCAGTTTCCTTCCATTGGTCGATGACCCAGACAAATGTGCTGGCTCGGCACTGGAGAGGGCCAACCAGGTATGGGACTGATTGGGAACCACCAAATGCTTGGTAAATCCAGCCGATGGGGAGGTGTACTGGTTAAGCATTAACTATATCCAAGTCCATAGGTGGTTCCAAGGCTTGCAAAGCGAAGCAGGACCCTGTGGACCAAAGGGGAAATGCGCAATACAAATAATTATTCGTTTTCATTTATGTCTTGTTTGGAATGACGAAGATTTCAGGTATAAGTCTTCTAACAGCTAAGCTGATACACTATTGTTTCTTTGTTGGAAACCTTGGTCATTGCAGGAAGGCAAGACCCTGAAAGACTATAAATGCTGGTAAATCCAGAGAGTAAATGAGTGGACAGTATAAATTGCTGGTAAATCCAGAGAGTAAATGAGTGGGCGATATAAATTATTAAGAAATCCAGGGAGTAGTTGGTTGAACGCTATAAAGTTCTTGATAAGTCCAGAGAGTGACTAGTTGGGCATTAACTACTTGATATGGTAAAGCAGTGTGTACACTGGCCCAACACCCCTTAAACAATTTATAAAACCAGTCGAAGCACTGGCCTAGCATATTTCTAAAGGAAATTATTGATAAACCCAGTCGGCCTATTGGCCTGGCATTGCCTATTCGAATGATTGTGGAGTAGCCTACGCACTGGCCCAACATTCATAATTGTGTCCAACGAAAATCCAAGGCTTGCAAAGAAAAGCAGGATCTCGTGGAATAAAGTGAAGACATTCAATACATATAAGTATTTGGTTACCTTGCAGCTTCTTGCTTATGAATATACGTGTATATGATTTGGTTATGATTTCCTAAACTCTTGTTTAGAGATAAACCCTATGAAAATGAACTAAACATGTGAATTGATTCAATGTTTGAGTGTAGGTATTGTTGGAAGAAAGGATTATGAAGGCATCCTAGAGATGCATGTGGACATGTGACCATCCTAAAGAGCTCAGTATGAGCAGTAATGAAAGATGGTGCTAGTGGACATGAGGGGGTCATAGAAACCAAAGGTTCTGTAGGAAACTATGGAGGAGGGTTCCTAGTTGAAAATCCTTAGACACTAAGTGTCATAGCCAAGAAAGGAAAGTCAAAGCATTCACATTGAAGTGAAAGAGACTATGGAGCATGAAACCACAACGATGGTGTAGCTCCATAATAGAACAAGACTAAGAGGGAGAAACTCCTACTCTTCTCTTTCCTTTCGATTGATGCATTCATAAAACAAAATATTGTTGAGTGCATGTTATGGTTGAAAATAGATTGTGTTTAATTTCTTGAAATGAATTGTGAATGCTGAAATAGTAAATTTCCTATGAAAGGATGAACATGAATGAGTTCATGTGTATGTTGGGAAAGCATGAAAAGTGTGGAAGTCCCATGAATAAAGCATGGACATTCCATGTCAATTAGGAAAATAATTGACTAATCTTAATGTTTATGTTATGCTTGTCCTAACAAAGAATTTCCATGATGAATTTCACAGGTAAGGAAAGTGAAACAATTGGTTGCAGCCGGCACAAGAAAGTGTTTCTAGTAAGCAAAGTGTGGTCAATTGTGCCCATTGACTATGGCAGCAGACCGAGGGCTATTAGAGTTGGCTGAAAGTCTTCTTCAAACAATTGTCAGGACCCAAGAAAATATTGGAGAGATGCTCAAGCTATAGAGGCAACAGAATGAGATGAACCATAAGGTTTTGCAGGACTCTATTCGTCTGCAAAAAGAGGTAAAAAGTATTCTGGGGGAAATTAATAAGAGAAAGGAAAGTGGATCCATGAAGAAGCATTCATCCAATCGGTCAATTAAGAAATGTTCCAGGTGGGAAGACTCAAAGGAATTTGAGCAGGAAAAGGTAAAGAAACCAATGAAATGTTGGGCATGTGGAGGAAA
Organism: Larix kaempferi; assembly: GCA_027924585.1. Lineage (NCBI taxonomy): Eukaryota > Viridiplantae > Streptophyta > Pinopsida > Pinales > Pinaceae > Larix > Larix kaempferi. Next base: position 2,453,213 of record BSBM01000815.1, on the reverse strand, counting down.
TCATTGCCACCGCGACTACCCAACAATGGAGCATCAAGAGGGTAGCCGCCATAAAGTTTCCACACTTGTAGATCAGCGAGAAGGTAAAGAAAAGGAAGGGATTGTTTTGAAACAATGCCCTCATGCAGAGCTAGAAGGTTCCAGCCAGCAGGAGCAGTTTGTGAAGGCCAAAGGACTTGATCTCGAAAACCCAAGAAAATGGTGAAATGCAGGACAGTCCTGCCATATTTTGTGAATTTTGGACATGTATATAGCGTGTATGTATTCCTAGGTATTGGAACACCGGGGACGGTGTTATTCCAAGGGGAGGGGAAGGTAATGTCCCCCATTTTGACCGTTGTAATATTTTGGGCTATAATGTAAATAATGTATGCATATTATGTATAATTCTTAGCGTGGAGCTCAAGGCCAAGGCCCCGCTAGTAAACACTCGACCTTCAAGAGGCAAGTATAAATTATGCTACCCATGTGCTAGTGAGCCATGGGAATTGTAAATACGCATTTTAATATAAATGCCCACAAATAGCTATGCAATGAAACAAGAAATAGGGGCATGATGTTACAAGGAATTGGGAGGGAAATATTCAAACCCTTGGAGCCAATCAAGCCAAGCCAAGTGTCAATGAGAGAACCAATCAAACCCTCAACTACCCATGTTGACTTTTGTACCCAATCATTGATTTCTCCCAAGAGTTGGTTGAGGTAGTTGATGCCTTGGGGAATGGGAGGTATGGCTGTCCAAATTCGAGTATGGGCAAGCCAACCTGCATGGAAATTCATGTTTGGCTTCTTGGGCAAGAAAAGAGCCATGAATTGCTCCCCAAGCCATTACCCATCAACCAACTTTTCCCTCTCACGAGTTTAGAGCTACCTGGGCATTTTCCTCACTAGTTTTACTGTTTTTACCTTCATTTTCCTAACTGGGAAGGACGCTTTTGTTGTTTCTAACAATGGAGAAAAGAGTAAAACGATTTTGGGGTTTTTAGAGGTTGTTTTGGCCCACTGCATACTCATACATCTGTGGGAGAAATCGGTTTTCTTCCCCGGGCTTGGATTCCTCTTCCCACAATCCGTTTTTGGTGTGCCCATGTTTTGGGGAAAACCCATAGACCCTATTCTGTGAATCCATGGTTGAATTGTGTATCCATGCCAGTTTTGAGCTACTGTGTGTAAAAGAATGTTGGGGTTGAGATGGGTATCCATTGCTTTGGCTTTGCAGGGTTTGAGAGTCCCAAGTTCCTTGTAGATATCATGCCCAGCTCGGGGGTGGTCTCTGAGTGCTGAAAGAATATAGGCTGGGCAGAGACCTATGGTTGGGAGGAACGTTGCAGCGATATAGCTAGTTGTTTGGGACATCATTACACCAAGATGAGTATTTTGTTGAGTTTTACTTTTGCAAATGTTTTAATGGATGGTTATTTTGATATGCTAGATGACTATGAAATGTGTGTGGTTGATGTTTATTCCGTTGTGCATGTTTAATTGATTTGCATCTGCATACATATGCATTTTACTGAAATGCCATACCTTTTATCCATGAGGAATTTGGCTAAGTTGTTTTTTAAAAGCCCATATTTTAGTGCCATGTTCCCTTCCTTGCATTGGGTCCAAGGGTGGGTACATTACAAGGGCACTACTGTAAGAGCATTCATCGGGAGTTGTTTAGAATTAGCAAAATATGAGGAGGCATTGGAGGAGATATCCAAGCTATTGTTTCAACAGGAGGGTGGACGTCAGGAGCACAGGGTCAATCGCATACATAAGAAAATGAAGATAGGTAGGCAGATGAGGATGTTGGCACAAATCGGAGTGCTCGATGTCGACTCTATTATTTTGGATTTAGGGTCATATGTGAACATTCTAACAAAACAAACGTGGGAAACGATGGGAAAACCACAAATGACCTAGTCATCGGTACAGCTGCAATTGGAAAACCAGAGCAAGGTCGCCCCCCTTGGCCTAGTGTGTCAAATTCCCGTCGAAATCGAGGGACTTCGGACATATGTTGATTTAGATGTTATAGAAATAATAGACAACACATGTTCATATCCAGCACTATTGGGAATCGACTGGGCCATGGAAAATCGGGCGATCATCAATTTCAAGAAGCGGATCATGTCATTTGAGGAGCGGGAAATAAGGGTTGTCGCACCACTAGATCCTGCGGAAGGACGACGATACGTGGAGCCCACCAAAGATGAAAATACGGAAGGATGGGATAACCTGTATAACATTTCTAAAGATTATATCAATCCAACTGATGAAGGGGAGTTAGAATGACGCAGATCTAGTTCAGCATCTTCAAATTCAGATGAGGCGTTGGAAAATTGGCAAAACCAACTTCATGAGGTGTCATTTCACAGATGTGCAAGGGTTACACATTCGGTACGTTGGGTGGCTACTGAGGAGTCCGTGCTGCCAACATATGAAGGATTACCAAATTTGAGCACCTTCTTAACAGAATTCGAAGAAAAGGTAGTGGAACCACAGAGACTCTTGGCCTTGGAGAAAGCCTTGAAGGCTACTCCTGCGCGCTGGTGGGCAGCGCATAAGTCAAAGATATCAAACTGGCCACTATGCCGATGCCTCCTGGAGGTACATTTCAGAGACACCACAGCATGGAATGGAAAAAAGTACGATGGCAAAGGTAACCCACACGAACATGTGAGGGCTTGTCAGCACCAATGGGCAATACGATCGGAGCAGGAGTGGGTGCATGCCTTTATGCATACGTTGGATGAAGTATCGCAGAGTTGGTATGTCGCAACGGAGCTGCGACTCAGTACACTCTCTTGGGATTAGTTAACAATTGGCTTCAGCGAAACATTTTCCTTCTCAGATGAAAATCCCTTCATCCACCAGCCGATAGCTTTCGCAAGCATGAAGCTGTCGACAGTGGAAAAGAACTATACAACCACTGAACAAGAAGGACGAGTGATGGTCTACGGCTTACAGAAGTTTCGACATTATCTTTTAGGGGGCCACTTCAAAATGTTCACCGACCACTCAGTGCTGAAATATTTGGTGAACAAGCCTGTGATGGGGGGAATATTTTTCGATGGCTACTACTCTTTTAGGAATTCAATTTTGAGATCATCGTGAAGCCAGGACGGTTGAATGCAGGACCAAACCACTTGTTAAGGATCGAGTCGGGGGAGGAACCGTGAAGCATTGACGAAGGATTACCGGACTCTCATCTATTCAGAATTGAAATGGTCGACGACTACTATGAACCGATTATTCAGTTCCTAGTGACAGGAAAAGCACCGGAGGAGTTCACCACCAATCAGAAGAAACAGTTAGTTGTGAAGGCAGCGGACTTCCAACTAATTGAAGGACAGTTGTATAAGATGGGCCCAGATGAGATATTGCGCCGCTACGTTCTCCCACATGAGCAGGAAAGGTTTTAGCTGAGGCACATGCCGGCATTGCTGTAGGACATTATGGAGGTCGGGCCACCGTGAAAAAGATCTTGACGGCTGGGTTATGGTGGCCAACCATGCATAGCGATGCCACTGACTATGCCAAGACCTGCGACGTCTGCCAATGCACAGGAAAACCATCAAGACGGGACGAGATGCCATTAGTACCCCAGGTTATGTTGCAAGCATTCGACAAATGGGTGGCAGATTTTGTAGGGCCCATTAAACCTCCAGGAAAATGCACTAGATCGCGCTACATCATAACTGCGATAGCGTATTTGACACAATGGGCAGGGGCTGCGCCAGTCAAGGATTGTACCGCATCGACGGCCGCCAGATTCCTCTTCGACAATGTGGTCACCAGATTCAGATGTCCAAAGGTTTTGCTAAGAGACCAAGGGATGCACTTTGTGAACAAGACAATCGCAGCACTGACGAAGGAGTTTCAGGTTTAGCATAAGAAAAGTACTCCCTACCACCTTGAAGCGAACGGGACAGTAGAAGCATTCAACAAAATCCTGGAACACGTACTCATGAAGGTATGCAACATGAATCAAGACAATTGGGACCTTAAAATCGCAGTGATCCTCTGGGCTTATCGAACCACATGCAAGCGATTAACTGGCCAAACTCCATTTAAACTTGTCTATGGTAAAGAAGCAGTTATGCCGATGGAATACATCGTTCCAAGCTTGCATATCGCAGTGGCCACAGACATGAGTGATGACGGTGGGTTGGAAGAACGACTAGCACAATTAGTACAATTAGAGGAAGATTGGTTCATCGCCGGATTCCACCAAAAGGTTGAAAAGGATCACCAGAAAGCATGGCACGACCGTCACATTAAGCAGAATTACTTTAAAACAGGAGACACAGTGTTGTTATATGATAGCAAGTTCACGAAACACGCGGGTAAATTACAAATGCACTAGTTAGGACCCTATATCATCAATTTTGTCACTAATGGTGGTGCAGTGCAGCTAGAGACCTTAGATGGGGCATTGTTGCCCCGCATGGTGAACGGCAATAGGCTAAAGTGTTAGAAAAACAGGATCGCAGAGCAATAACAATAAACAGAAATGCAAATATAATCACACATACACATTACAAGAGAGACACAGATATATCGTGGTTCACCCAACTTGGGCTACGTCCACACTGAATTTGCCAGTCCTTATTATTATTACCATCCAGCAAGGTGAAGGGATACAACCTACAGCACAACCGCTGCACTTCCTCTTCTCTGTTTCACAGTCTCTCTCCTGATCTCAGAGATCTTTACAATGCATAAAACCTAATATATCATCATCCCTAGCCGTATTACAATGTCTTTATTTTATAAGTAAAATACAATGGGAAAATACCACGGGATACCCAAAACCATGGGCCCGCAAAACAGCTGGCGAAAACAGCCCCAAAAATTTTCTTCGGGGGCGTTGCCCCCGAACCCCGCTAGGGTGACTGCACAGTCCACCTACATATCATATAAAACTGGGGTACAAACACGGCTGATACAATATCATCTATGAGACTAGAAGATCTGGCTCCACAACCAACATAAAGCTCTATCGCTGTGATCCGACACAGCAGTAAATATATATATATATATAGATATAGATAAATAATAGATATACAATAAATGGCACATCAACCGGAGGCAACTGAGTACAAGGATGGGTCGTACCACAGTTAGGGATGTGGACTGTGACAGCAACATGGGGCTTTTCGAATGATAATTTTTTTATCAGTTGGACGGAATTGCCGCCGGCGCTAGGCACGTTTGGCACGCATCAGCATGTGATGAAAGCATGGCCGGCGGCACCAAGGATGATAGATCGCACAGGGATAACAGACGGAACAGCTGGGAATAGTATAGTCACCCATCACGCACGTAGGAAACCCCGTCACCACACTTAGGGAAATGATGACAAAATCGACACGTTGGAGGAATAGATTCACAAGCGTTGTTCAAAGCAGACATCCTAAACAACGGAAGAGCATAAATATGGGCATTAGAGGTTAAGCGAATCACCAAGATAGTTACCAGAAGCAAGAAAATACATGCTGAGAACAGATCAGTTCATTGCATAAGTTAGGAATTCCAAGGAGGCTGTGGAAATTATCCATTTCATTTCCTGCGGTAGCACACCAAGGGCACTGAGGGCCTGAACAATGAGCGTGCATGAGCACCTTGAGCAGAAAGGAGTTGGGGCACTCGGGGGTCACAACGATGAGGTTTCACATGAGATGTCTAAGTATATGGTAGCAATTTGAAGCTTCATGGTCCCAGTGAACACCAGAAGAACGGGGGGGGTAGCTCCCTGAACTTGGTAGGAAGCAATCCAAGGTGCGAAATAGATGTACCAGAGTAGTCGGCCTGATTTCCACCTTGGCGACGTCAATAACCAATGTCTAAGGCAGGGACGAATGTGGACCGAACCAACAAAATCCGAGGAGATAGATGATGAAGGTTTCAAGAGATTGGAGGATGAGTGCAAGAAGTACATGATAGCGAAACCTATGATCAACGAACGGAGATAGGAAAAACACAACAGCGAGTTCCAGATAGCAAGAACAGTTTCAGAGACCGAGCACAGCACAAGACAGGTGCAAAACAACAGTGCCCGGCTGAGGTGGCTCAGGACGAGCCACAAGTTTGTGTTGGGGCCCTGTTGGCACGAAATAAATCCGCAGGAAGTGCGGAAGCCAACAGGCGCAGAAACCAAATCCTGCGAAAGAAGGAATCATCGCGAAGTCCAAGGAAGTGCAAGAATAGTCTAGAATATTTAATTGCTAAGTCGATCAAATGAACCATTTTGTAATAGGATAGAAGCATATAAATAGAAGCGAATTGTAAGCCTAAGGGCACCTAAGGAGGAGGGAAAATGCGATCTTTTGGATTCGGTTATAGCTGTGATGTGATGACTTGACTATTCTTTGCGAAGTTTGTTCTGCAGATGTTAATGAATGAGGATGTTCGGTTATGAATTATGTTGTTGTGCCATGATGTGATAATGGGTTGTCTAAATACTTTCTGTCGATTTATGTGAATGCATGTTGTTGATTAATATGAATATGTTGTCGAATATGCTTTGAAATACGTATACTGTGAATAGGATGTGAATGATTGGTTAATAGACTGCTGTGAGTATTGTAATCTCTGGTTAATGTGCACATATCTTCTTCGCAACTGCGAAAGCTTGGTTCCCGCAGCACCCTTATCCGCCTCGGGTGAGACCTCACCTGCTTCGCAGGTGTTGCTAGGAAGGGTAACTCCTTTCCGGACCGATGAATAAGGGGTTGTTGGTGTTTGTTGACGACAGAGTGAACCCTTGTTGAGAGGAGTTGAGTCAATAAGTATTGTTCCATGGTGCGACCTAAGTAAAGTGGTATGGTTCCCATCACCTTACAATGCATGAAGGAAAATCCCATCTATTTTTTCTAAAGAGTGTGAGCTTGAGTGACCATGGTGTTGAACACTCGAGCTATAGAATGAAACTTAGATTTATGCATTTTCAATACTTGGAATTATAATTACAAGTTTATAAATTGGATTCAATAGGGAAATAAATCATTGAAGGGGATGGTGGGTGAGATAGTATGCACATAATAAAGAGAGTGTCCATTGTTGAAAATGAAATCAATGGATCCTTGGATGAAGCATTTTTTCTAAAAATGGTGGTGAGCATCATAGCAGAGGGTGTCTAGCACTCCATAGAATTTGTTGTCAAGGAAATGTGCTTTGTCTTCTAATATGTGGAAGGATGATTCTTTCCAGCTTTCCATTCTTGGCAATGACATTGAGGTCAAGATCTACATAGTACAATCAAAGAAATATAAGTTAAAACTTGTTGATTTGGACACATAATGTGGTACAGTTGGAAAGAAAGTGTTTGAGAAAAAAATTGAGTTTAATGCACCTTGAAGCTGATGTTCTTGATTGTAAAATGGTTAGCAACACCATGGCAGAGGTCATGTTGTAAGTGCGAAGCTCCTAGCCATATGTCAACATTTCTCATTTTTTGTCCCATTTAATAGAAGTGTATTCCCTTCCAGTGCCTTGGAATGTGAGATATGGCTTCATTTGAGGCACAAGCACCTTCTCCCAATATTGATATGAACAAACTAAACCTTGTGTTAAAACTAGGGAATGAGCATAATGAGGGTTTTAATATTCATTGTAAATTCTTATTTTTTGGAAAGGGGAGATCTTATTTTTGCAAAGATATAACAATATATTTTTTAATCAATTCATGGAAAAAAATGAAATGATTTAAAATCTATTCTTTTATTGAAAATAATAAGAATATATATCAATAGTCTTTAATGATGTTCATTTAAACATATTTTCTTGTAGGAAAAATAAAATTCATAACAAAAGTTTGATATGTCAATTGTCATAAACTTAAACTTGCATAATCTAGCAAGGAAATTCTTGATTCTCTTGAATTTCACATTGTGATACTACAAACCATTAATAGTTGGCATACAATAAATGTGGCACAGCCCCTCAGTTAACATGATTTAGGGATATAGATGGTCATTACTTTTTGAGATTAGTTGATGTTCCTATCAAGTCAGACACACAGTAAGTCTACACCACCCACTTTACATTAAGTGCCATCCTCATAATGATGGAACTACCTAAGGTTTCCCAAGTATTTATTTTTCAATGAAATACAAAATACTTATATACATACATAAATACGCACATATACAAACAAAAAAGTTGACCTATTCCCTTTAAATTTGTACTGTTTACTTTCGTAATCATATGCACACTATTTAAAATAAGTGAAAAAGAAAAGAATGTATATTTCTACATTTGCATTTGCATACAAGATTGATTAATTGGGTTACAAAGAGTTTACGACATATCTGCATTATGTTTATTTGTAATAATTATGGTTATCTCACTTCAAAGTAGATTAATTGGATTTATATGTAATTATTATTACGGCTATCTCACTTTAAAGTAGATTGATTGATACTTATTTAATTTTATGGAATTTTTTTACAAACAATTTTAATAAAATATTCGGTATGTGTCCTTTTATTGGATATAATTATATCTTTGCTAGCAATAATATTTGAATAGATGATAAGTGAATATTATTAGTGGCTACTGTGGAAAAGGTTTCATTGTAATTGAGAAAATCCGTTGGCAACTTACTAAGCTTTATGGCACATACTTAGTTCTATATACCCATTTACATATGAAAAGTTGTCTTCATTTTGAAATAGGTACAAGATCTCAAGTATTGTTTGCTATGAAGGAACGTATTATTCATCCATTGTTACATCCCAACATGAATGCCTGAAAACTTTTGCAAATGTATATGGATCATGAATCTTTGAAATTTGAGCCAAAATAGAAGAGGCTCACTAGAAATGTGACAGTGTGCGATGTCAACCTAAAGGATCACCCACAAGATCACAACTAATTCTCATGTTATATAGATGTTACACCTAAATCTTGCCACCTTGAGACTCAATGTAAACATCCCTGAAGTTCCCATGACTAAGAAATCAAACTGGAAGAGATATTGACCTATTCCCATAAGGTTTAGATAGGTCGTCGCAGGTCACTCTTGTGCAACATGCATCATCGCAGGTTGTCTTAATGCAGAGTGCACGGATGTCAGTTAAATGGATAAAGGGAATCTTTGAGCCATTTCTCGAAGGTGTGTGATGTGGATCTCTATCCCTAACCTATAGGGGGAGCTGGCATTCGGTTCCCTAGCCCTTTGGAAGGATCCTTTAGTCCTCTCCCACTATATCTCAACCTACCCTATCCTCTTAGTCCTATATCTATGAAGCTCATTCCCATTCCAAAGGGAGGAAGTGTATAGCACTTGCATGCTGGTGAAATTAGCTTAGGAGATCTCTACTCATCTCTTGGGAGACCTATACTTCCTTTGGAGGCTTCGGCATTGGCTTGTTGAAGGAGGATTGCGACGTTAATCTTTGGTTGTAATCATCTCTCTTTTGTACTTCCCTCTTTTAATATAATAATATAAACTCTTTCCGCAAAATTTTGTTGTATTAATAATGTTTGCGTAGTTTACTTGCTTAACCGTTTACTTAGATTTGTTACTGTTTAGATATTGTTTTATTGCTTGTATCGTTCTGTATGTATTGATAGGTCTTGCAGCTAAGATCTGTCGATCGTGGAGCTTAGAACTACATCAAGGAGAAATATCTACAAGCTAGAGGTAAGACATCTAATCACTCGATCTTTAACTGGATCTAGGAAAGCAGTTTCATATTATGTCCCACTTGTTCTAGATTCACATTGAACTAGGGAGATCACGCCTTAAGTCCGCTTTAGGTAGATTGTCCGATAACAAGTTTGGCGACCATACTGGGGAATACGTACATTGTTTTGAGTTTTGACTTTGAAATTCATTTTCTCTGATTTCTTTGTTAGCCATTTCATTTGCCTCCTGAGCCTTTTTCACCATCAGATCTTCTTGTTGAAAAGATTGTTAGCTTTCTCTGAGTCTGTATGTATGATTGTCAAACCTTTTGCTAGCTCATTTTTTGAGATATTTTTTATTTTTGCATTGAGATTTCGCATGTCGCACCTAGGTAATATAGCCAGAGCGACGACCTCTCATGGGCACAATTTTCTGCTCTGCAACCTGCGACGTCGTCGCTCATCTCAGTTTGACATCCTATGCCATCGGTGCAATTCACCTGTTTTCCTCCTGCGATGGGCGCTCTAAGTTTGACCACAGGCTGCGCCGAGCAGTCAAGCATAGGGTTTGGGTCATCCCCTCTCCATTTTTTAGTTTGGTTTGGTTTGCATACCTTCTCTGTACTGCATCTTCCAATCAGAGACCTTTTTGATTTTGTGTTGGTAGCTTTTGGGTTGTTTGGATTGTTTTTGGGTTCCATTTTGGACATGTTTAAGACTTGGTAGTGGTGGACACTTTTAGTCTCCCCCACCTTCATCCACTTGACCTTGATTTCCCTCCTCTCCTCAGCTGATCTAATCTTTGCATTGGATCTGATCCAAGACCTCCTTTGCACATGTCATTCAAGCTTTGTTTGCACCGGGTTGCTTTTTGGGTGTTTTGTGTGTTTTCGATTCATTAGAGTGCTTGCCATTTCTCAGTAATCATAGTGCTGCAGGTATTTTTTCTTTTCAATCATTTATACTTAAAAGCATTTTTGTTATCAAGTTATAGTCTTGGCATATCATTGGAAAGATTAAAAGTGCTTCATTTTTACCATTTTCAAGTGCATTTGAAGATTGTTGTAGAAATCGGTTCATGCATTGGAATTCACCATAGATCTTTTCTGAAAGTTTGGAAAAATAATTCATCATTTGTATTTTTCTTGAACTATGAGCCATTCATTTTCTTGAAAAATCCAAAACATAGTCAATTTTTTGCAAAAAGTGATTCCATGTTTGTTGGCTTGGTTTTGCAACCAAGCTTAGTGCTATGGGCACCTGCTAACTAGTAGCAGCAGTTTCAATGTAAAGCAAATAACAATAAACTAAATCTAAACTAAACTAAACTAGCATGTGCATTTTGAATTAAAAAAAACAAGAACAAGAAACATAAGAAATAATTTTGTATTGAAAAAATGGGGGCAAGCAAGTGCTTGCAAGAACAATACCTTCAAGTGATGAAGGTTGTTTGAATAGCTCCAATGGTGAGCAGCTCCAATCTCCAATGGGTCCTTTCTCCAAGGTTTCTACAATGGCCAAATACTCAAGGGAGATTTTGGCAGCGTGAGGATAGGAATATGGATGGATGTGAAATGAGGAGCCCCTACCACCTTTTTATAGGTTTTGGTGGTGGGGAATACCATTTGTGGTTTTGTGGAAACCAAATGGTATTGACCAACATGGTTTAGGTACTTTTCTCTCCTTTTTCCTTTTTTGAATAAAATTAATATTTTTATTCCATTTTTAATATTTTGGGAATTTTGGACCCTTTTTGAGGGTTTTTTATGCTTTTTAGGAAAAATAATCTTATTGAGTGGGAAAAAGGGGTGTACCAAGGTCTTTTGGTGACCTTTTGTTGGTTTCAGAGGCTCAGATGGTGGAAAAGTGGACAAATGGGTCATGTGAATAAGGGAATGAGCTAGTGAGCACTTTTTAGGTGTTAACAGATTGCCCCCCGATGTGTGAGGGCAGGAGCTCATCGTATGGCCGATAGACATCATAGTTCTTTTGTCTTTTTTCTGGGGTTGTAGGGAGGAGAAGAGACCGATTGGAGACTGGATCCGCATCCCATGGAAGCTGCAAAAAATAAACAAATATTACATTGCCTCAATATGAATGAGGGATAATCTCTGATAATGGACGAGGTGGGCATACCCATGCTCGTATCAACACATAACAATTAGTCCCAAGAAGGGGGATCTAATACATAAAAAATATACTGGTACATCATAATGGTCCAGAGGGTACATTATTTTGGGATGTACTCATGATCATGACATGGCTGATCTCAATAACTGATACACTGGAATAACTGATGAACTGTTGGAACTGAAGGTGTCCAACATCGGTAGGGACGTAATGACTCTGAGCCATCTCTGGGAAGTATATGTGACTGTATACTCGAGGGAGTATAAAACTGGTGTACATCTGAATACTGTCGCCATGCGCAACCCGAATACCTATAGAAAAAGTGTAACTGGGTGTATCCATAGGTATACTCTCAAGTGTGGAGGAGTCAGGAGGTATCCGGGGTCTTCGATTAATAACTGAGTGGACCAATGCCCTGTGCGAGTCTCAACGATGCGATCAAGGTGTTGAAGTCGAGCATGTGAGAAACAACCATTTGGAGAGGCACTGGGGACTCTTCTCGAAATGATTCGTCGGCACTCATCATAAATGGTGATAAGTCCAAGACACAGGGACCTCTAGGTCTATCCTCTGGAATAAATTTGGTTGTCGTCGACAGAGGGAGACCAACAACTAACAAGGCAATGATGTTTCCTTGATAGGAGCGCGAGGTGTAGAACTGAAGTGTGGTAGTACTGATGGTAGGACTGACATACTTTCGGGGATGGGAAGTAACTGGGGTCATATAGTGGGTAGACTCAAACTTCCTTTGTTCAGAGCATGATGACATGGTTGACCTGGCAGCGTAGGGAACTGACTTATAGGTGTGGGTATCATTACTTTTAAGGACTGAAGGGTATGTATTGACTCTGGGGGGGAATCAAGCTGATGGGTGCTGTCGAGGGGTTCTCAGGGTGAGATACTGCAGAATACTCTGAACAAGGGCGACCAAAATGGGGAAGCTGCCATATGAGTAGACGTGATCTGTCGTGGCACCGAGAAGCACCATTGGGTCCTTCTTCGTAGTTTTAATGAGCTCCAAGAAGGGATAAAAGTGTGCTCTGAAATGGTATTGTCCTGTGGATTTGTGAGCCCAGGACTGTTTGTGCTCATTGGTGCTTTCATTTTTAAGGAGTCTGAAAGTGATAAGGAGACTCTGCAGTGGTTGTGACTACTGTCCTGTTGGTTTTTACGAGCCCAGGATGGTGATTGCTCGTGGTCGCTTTCATGTTTAGAGAGTCTGAAAGCGGTAAGTGGACTCTATTGGTGTTCTTTTTCGTAAGTTTAGTCTCCAAGGCCCGAAAAAGCATAAAATGATGCGGATGGAGAACTCTTCTAGCCGATGTGACTAGAGTATACCTTTTTCGTAATTAGTCTACGAGGTCCGGAAAAGGGGTAAACTTATACCAGGTAGACGCCCTTTCAGATACGTTTAGCGAGCATGAAAGGAAGCAAGGTTGCTCGGCGATCTTTTCATTGTTTTAGGAGTCAGAAAAGAGCTTAACAGAAACTCCTTAAGTGCCTTTTTCGTAAAAGGGATTGCTCGGCCCCGAAAAAACGGATAAAATTATACCGAACAAAGAGGGATTGATGGCAACGAGAAAAGGTCTCAAGCATCATCATGTGTGTGGGATACTGGATCTGGTGACATAAAGGATTGTCAAAAGGGGGCTGCGGCCGTTGTGGCACGCAAATCGAGGCAATGAGAGGGCATTTTGAAAAAATGGCCGAAAAGTATGGGTGTGAAAGCGAGAAATGATCTCTAGCATCATCACGAGCGCGGAAAACTGAATCCGGCCGTATAAGACTTGCCAAAAATGGACGTCGGCCAATGTGGCACGCGAACCGAGGCGACAAGGGTATGAAAAAATGGTCAAAAAATATGGATGTGAGAGCGAGAAATGATCTCAAGCATCATCACGAGCGCAGAAAACTGAATCCGGTAATATAAGGCTTGCCAAAAACATGCGACGGTCGATGTGGCACGCAAATCGAGGCGATAAGGGGGCATGGAAAAATGCCCAAAAAATATGGGCGTGAGAGCGAGAAATTATCTCAAGCATTATCACGAGCGCGGAAAACTGAATCCGACGATATAAATATTGTCAAAAACGGAGAACGGCGGATGTGGCACGCAAACCGCGGTGACGAGGGGGCATGGGAAAAATGCCCGAAAAATCTGGGCGTGAGAGCGAGAAATGATCTCAAGCATCATCACGAGCATGGAAAACTGAATCCGGCGATATAAGACTTGTCCAAAACGGACGACGGTCGATGCGGCACGCAAATCGAGGCGATGAGGGCACCCAAAAATGGTTAAAAAATGGACTTGATGAAAACAGAAAAAGGAAAAATCTATCATGAAATTCTCGCTGCGCTGATTCCAATGGTACCAACGGTGTGAGAAACGGACGTCGTATGAGACCGGAATGGCGGTTTGAAAAACGATGGAATTTCTATAAATAGGGCGTGGGGCCCATATGACGTGTCATTGTTACGTGCGAGTTTGGTAGAGCAGTCAGAGCTCTTTCTCGATTTATGGGAGATTTGACCGTTGGTTTTCGATTCTGCGAGTTTCAGGTAACCCTATTTGCTTTAGCCTTTTCAATTATGTCTTTTTTGTTTGGCGGCGGGCCCCCGAAGGCCGTGAAATTCCACGTTGACCTTCCAACGTGGAATATCGCGGGTTTCGGGTCTCTTCCCGCGATGAACCGCGCAGGTTTTAGGCCGACAGTCGCGATGTTCATCGCGACTGTGAGGTTGGAACCCGCGATGTTCATCGCGAGTTCATGGGAGATAGTCGCGATGTTCATCGCGACTCTCTGGCAAATATTCGCGATGTTCATCGCGGGTTCTTGAATGGAGGCCGCGATGACCATCGCGGCTTTTGATGGAAAACCCGCGATGGTATTTTTTCAAAAAAAAAAAATTTCTAGGGCTGAAAATTTCTTCTGTTTTTTGGCAGGATGTTGAGGAGACCATTGACCTCATGGCGAGAGCGGGAGATAGATAATGATCTGATGTTGAGGATTCAAACTGATCCGGGGGTTCGGCTGACTCTAGCGATGAGTGGACTTTTGAAGTTCGCTCAGATCCCACCTATGCGTTCAGTGAGACGGCTCCTGAACAAGTTGGTGAGTTGGTGGGTGCCCGCGGAGGGTGCTTTTATGATTGGGGGACAGAGGTTGGAGATCACCCTGACAGACGTTTATTTTCTGACTGGGTTTCCTCGTTTGGGGGAGGTGGGAGATCTTCTGCCGAGGATCCCACCAGGTGTGGATATGGAGGATTTACTGCAGACCTTTTGTGTTGATGGGGCCATTTTGCAAAACAGTGCTTTGAGTTTGCGATCACTACGGGAGTGGGACATGAGGGTTGTTGGGGCATGTGTGCTGCGAGTGTTGGGTGCTGCGGCGCCACATCGTTTGTCTAGGGGACAAACGACGATGGTGGATTCTGTGCTTCGGGGGACTTATTATGCTTGAGATCAGATGTTTCTAGCTGGTGTCCGGAGAGATCTGGACGAGTGCAGTCGAGCGGGAGGAGAGTTCTGTTATGCCTCCTTTCTATGCTGTTTTTTCTTCGAGCAGGTGTCGACCTTGCGACCACGGGTGCCCGTTCGTGATGGTCTGGTGAGTGAGCCACGCATGGTGCGGTGGGGGCATATGATGCCTCGAGGCGGTGGTGGTGTGCGCAGGTTCTTTACGGAGGAGATATATGAGCAGTGGGAGCAGATACCCCTAGTGATTGAGGACTACCTGTATGCTGGCATGGACTATCGAGGGGACCCAGAGATGCCTCGAGCCCAGGGACAGGCCTGGGGTTTAGACGGTATGTTTAGTGGTTTGTGTTATACTATATCATGTGATTTGTTTATGATTATAGTTAGATATGTATATGATGGTTTATTTGCATTGTGCAGATGTTGGGCCTGTACCACCGACCGACTACGTGGTTCGTCAGGGCCGGGCGATGGTGGTCGCTCAACCACCTGCAGCGGTACCACCTCCATGTGGTGGAGGATTTGCGGCTCGTGGGCGAGGGGTTGGCCCTTGAGATGATGCTATAGAGGGTGTCAGACAGACATTCGACATGATTCTAGCTGGACTCCCCGAGGATGGCTGGAGAGACCTGGACCAAGACGTCATGGAGCGTTGCTTTGGTGCGCCACCTGAGTGGCGGTCGCTCCTGTTGAGGACAGCGGTTTTTGTGGCCGAGCACAGGGATGGTGTTCGGGATGACCCGGCAAGGCCGGCTGAGAGGAGGATCCGTCTACGGGATGATCCAGCGGGGCCAGCAGAGCGGAGAGTTCGGGCTCGCCATGATCTGGCGGGGCTAGCGGAGGAGGCGCCAGAGGAGCCCAGGGACCCGCATGACTAGATGATATGTATTTTCCCCCAAATGCTGATGAGCATATGGGGAATCTCTTTTTGTACGGATGATGTATTTTTTGTATATTGGGTGCTGAGGGCACCTATGATATGTTTTGACTATACGATGATGTATATATATATGCATATATTTGATGTTGGTATATAGTCGTGTATGCACGTGGATGCACTTGTTGTTTTTTCATACGCCCGTGGAGGCATGTTTGATTTTCTGTATGCCCGTGGAGGCACATGGTATGCACGTGGATGCACATTTCATTTTTGGTATATGCCCGTGGAGGCACATGGTATGCACTTGGATGCACATTTTGTTTTGGTATATGCCCGTGGAGGCACATGTTATGCACGTGGATGCATTATTTGTTTATGGTATGATGCGATTGGTGTGCCATTCAAGTACATTGTTGGCCATATGGTCTGCTACACTATTGAGGTTTCTTGGGACATGTGTGAATGAAATGGATTCAAACTGTCGAATCATTTGTTTAGTGTGCAAAAATTTTCTGAACAGACAGGGATCGCGTACCTGGTAATCATTGTTGACTTGGGAAACTAGGAGTTGTGAGTCCAAGAAAACGTTAAGGTGACGTATGCTCATTTGGAGAGTTGTGGCCAAGAGACCGGTCACGGCATCATATTCAGCCTGGTTGTTGGTAGCGGCACCCAAACACATTCCGTCGATGTGGATCAACTCATGTGAAGGGGAATATATTACCCAAGCTGCGGAGGCCAGATTGGGGGACCAACGGCTTGCACCATCGACGAAACCGACGTAGCAGAGTGGAACATGTGTGTGAACGGGATCAATGGAAGGGGCCGACCGGATAGAGGCGTACCAGTGGAGATCGTATAAATGGCGGGGTCAAGGCCAGGCATTTCGGTATCTGGCCAAGTAAAGACGTCAGTGAATTCTTGGAACAGTTGGTGGTATTCTTCGATCTCATGCTCACTGTGGGAAGCTCCTAATATGATGGTATGAAGGGCACCAAGTGGGTCAGAGATGTCAATGTGGATGACGGGAGAAATATCGGCCATGGGATCCATTAACCAGTCGACTTTAGTAGGAAGGAAATCTTTGGACTCACCCGCGGTAGCGGTGGTGGATGAAGTCTCTTCCGGGAGGAAGTATGGACGATGGTGCATGTCTTCCCCGGGATAATCAAGGGCAGTAGGAGTCTCGAGAACCTCTTCATCATTGCGGGAGCTTTGAGTGGTCAAATCAAGTGATGAGGTAGTGGTAGTCGAAGAGATCATGTAGATGGTGTTAATCTCTCCGGATGAAGATGATGCGGGAGGGTAGATCTCCTCGATAGTAGGGGGTGCCGTCTCAAGATCCAAATTGTTCATCTCGTAGAGAGCTGCTCTGTAATCTGGGATGTCAGGACAGTGATGTGAGTAGTGGCCGTAAATACCGCATATCGCACATGGGTGGTTGGTACGCAGTGATTTATCACGAGGCATGGGGTTTGGATCGAGTTTGACCACCGGGATGTTGGGGTCGTCATCCAACATTTGCATGTGTTCCTGTAATGCAGGTAACTGCGGGCACTGATGGGTTGGATGGCCTAACTCATCACACAGCGAGCATTTTGGAGGAGCACGAAATACGAGGGGAGGTTTAACTGCCTTGGGTGGGGGTACCGCAGTGTATGGTTGTGGGCCTCTGCCCCCAGTGGGCCTGATGAGTGGAGGGGGATTCGTCGATGAAGAAGGAGTATTGATACCGGGAGGTGGTTGGGTAGAAGTAACAATGGGTTGCACCGGTTGCAGGATGACATTTGGTGTCGGCGGGGGAACGGGAGGCGTAATATACCACATGGGTAATCCCAATGTTAACCCGGGTAGACTAAGGGTAGCCATAACCGAGGCGCTTACTACACCCGAAGGAGGAAATAGAAAGGGGATTGTGTGGATGGGTGTAACCCCAATGTGACTAGGTACCAATGGTGGTTTGGGTAATAAGGAGGGTTGATTACCGGGTGTTTGTGAAAGAGTGCAGAGGTTAGCGACCTGAGTCTCCGGTAACGGTGGTGGAATGGCCTGGAAGGTAGAAGTCATCGGCGCGTCGGAGTATAGTCCGGGTCCTACTGAGGAAACGAATGAGGTATTTGCACCACAAACAGGTTGTTCAACCATGGGGAGAACATTTTCAGGTGTGGCAGGGGCCTTGGGATCGTAGTATGTGAGTTGGTCGACCTTGACCACGCATCCCTCATGGGGGAACTGCATGGTACGAAAAACTGATGAGGCGACCGCCCGCATGGCATACATGTAGCTGCGACCAAGTAAAAGGTTATAGTCGAGTTGGGCATTGATGACCTCAATTTCAATGAGTACGGTTTTCCCAGCTAATTGGATGGGGACATTAGGTAAGAGACCCTGGGGTTGTGCCGAACGGCCGTCATAGGCTCGCAACGCAGTGGTGGACTGCTGGAGAGTAGGGGATCCCAACTTCTACCAAACAAATGTGGACATGACGCATGTAGAAGCCCCTTCATCGATGATGCACCGATGGATGACAAGATTCCGAACAGAAACGGAAACTTGGAATGCTAATGAGGAAGGCAGGCGTGGTTCAGACTGGTCTGAATCGAATGCGATCAGCTGTGAATCATTGGGGTCAATGGCACCAATGGTAGAGAGCAAAGTCTTGCGCTGCGAAGGACAGTTTTTCAAAACTTCTAAAGCAGACATGGTTGCAGGAGACTGGGCTAAGTCGTCGACAATGTTGTAATTCGACGCAACGCGAGCATTGGGATTACTGTGGATGCGACGAAGTGGGAAGCAAGGTGCTTTGGAAGCGCCATCAAGTGGAGCCGGAGGTATACGTAACGTTTGATCTGTGGGATTAACGTTAGTGTTCTTGTCGGCGGGAGGGGCTTCAGAAGTGGAGCCATATTGGTTCCGGTGGGTTTGGAGGTTGTCATCGGCAGTTGACATCATCAACAAATGGTGAGTACCTGAATCGAACATGGGTTGATCTGGGGCTGCATAAGTGATCTGTTGTGTTGGCACGTTGCCCTGAGGGGGAGCTAACGGCTGAGTGTTCACTACACCCTGGTTTGGAAATGGGTTTTGCAGCACCAAAGGTTGATGTTGAGGTGGTGGAGGGTTGGGTGGCGGCTGAGGAGCCGCTTGCCCTTGACGATGTGCATCGTCGGTCCAGAGTTGCCGAGCTCGCTCCAAATGTGGGCAAGAATGCGTGTAATGACCATATACCCCGCATATAGAACAAGGGTGGTTTGTTCTAAGGTTATTATTTCTAGGCTGCTTAGGATTATGATCCAAATTGCGGTTGGGAGGAGCAGCATTGTTATTCTGCGGGGGGTTGGGAGGTGGAGGACCTTGCTGATGTTGTTGGTTATTACCGCGGTTACGACCTCTACCACGGTTCTGTTGCGCACCTTGGTTGCGCTGGTTGGTTTGGTTCTGGGACTGGTTGTGCTGTGTGTACACTTTCCCTTGAGCAGTGGGAGGATCCTGGTTCGCCGCAGGTGCGGGAGCAGGTTGTGGTGGATAATACACCAGTGGGACTGGAAGTGGACCAGATACCTGCTGGGGTTGTTGGTAACCCTGAGCTATTGGAGGTGTTGGGTTAGCTGCCACAGCTTGTTGTGGATAGTACACGGGTTGAGGTGCAGCTGGGGGAGCGTATGCAGGTGGTGCATGACCAAAGCACTGAGGTGGACATGAAGGTCCATGGGTATGGTGGTGATGTGCCATGGGAGCATATGAACTGGTTGCTCCAGACTGAGATGTAGCCCGCGAAAGATCGGGACCATGGCTAGGATGTGCAATGGAAAAGGGTTGGGGATGCGAGGCCATACAACCAATGATGCCATCAGCGGCATGGGATGCCCCCGGCGCATCATGTTGGGATGACTCGCCCCAAGGGGCGTCTGGTATAACGGTATATAGATAACCCGACTGGGCGTAAATGATATCAAAATGTTGGGATTTGAGGATGGCCTCTTCTTCAGACTGGGGTCTTTCGGATGCCACATCCCTCGCAATGAGAGGGAGAAGGGATTTTAGAAACCAGTCTAGGAAGATACGGTCGTCTAACTTGATTTTGCAGAGGCTTCGGCGTCGACGCCACTCATGAATGTCGTCAGTGATGTGGGTGGCCGTGTTCTGTCTGCAAGACAGTAGGATCTCGACGCCCGCATCATAGCGGACAGGTAATTGGAAGAACTGCAGGAAGGTCGAGGCAAGGGAGGTAAAGGTGGCATGTGTCCCATGGGGCTGCTCGATATACCACTTGGCTGCAGAGCCAGTGAAGGTGCGCTGTAACAGACGGAGGCGGACAGAGTCATCTACTATGGAGTTGGAGGAACACCATAGATGGAAGGACATGATATGGTTCTGGGGGTCCTCACCGGCCTTGCCCTCAAACTTAGGGATGTCGGAGGGGAGTTTGGTGGGCATGTGAGGCCACGCAGGATCGTGTCTGATAGGATCATTAGTGAGCTTGGCTAAGTCTGGCAAGTTCAGACTTGCCATATACGGTAAGCTAGCAGATGTGGTGACTGGGACTGGGACATGCCTAGTCATGGTGGTATGATGTAGGGGTCCAGTAACGCCTAAAGGTATGCTAGGGATTGAAGGTATATGTCCTCCAATAGGTGTGGTCTAGTGTGGGCCAGCGCTTCCAAGTGCAACATGGGTTACACTTGGGTTAGGAATAGTAGTGGTGATTCCTGGAATCTGGGTTGTGGGAATCAGAGGGGGTGTGACCCCTATGTTGGGCATACCCATAACAGGTGGTGGCCCTGTGTGGGAGATTCCTATAACAGGAGGTGGCCCTGTGTTGGGCATTCCTAAATGTGGAGTGTCTGCCATATTAGGCATACCTAGGGGGGTGGTGGTTACCATGGATGGCACCACAGCAGAAGGGTCTGTAGATGTCTCACCTATGGTGCTAGTAAAGAGTGGATCAAATGGTGTTCCAGCCATATGGTTGGTTGGGAATAACACAGTGGGGTTTTCGGATTCTGCCTCAGAATCAGATGTGAAGTGAGGTGTGTCAGAATCAGATGACTGTCTGGTTGACAGACGATGTGTCGAGTCAAGGGATAAGGCTCGGCGTCGGTGATGTGGCGAGCCAAGTAGACTGAACTCTGGGAGTTTGCCCTGAAGACAACGAGAGCGCCTAAAATTCTCAATGGTGAGAAAATAAGTTTTGTGTAAAAATCTGTATGTGTAAAAATGGTAATGTATAAAAAACTCAAAACCCTAATGCAACCAAGGGTGCAAGAAGGGGAGTGAAAATGAAGGCTCTCAGGCCAAAAAATCAACCTAAAAAAGGCACTTATTATAGCATCTGTGCTATAATAAGTGGAGGGATGCAAAAAATGGTCAGAGTACCAACATGCAAACAGCTTCTAGAAAAAATAGGTGTAACTAGACAAAAGGTGGGTTGAATCATGCAAACACCTAGCTAAAAGTATTGTGAATCAACAAACTATATTCTCTGCAAGGTGATGAAATCCAAGTCAGACAATATCGAGTGTTGAGTCAATGGCTAGATATCCCCCTACTGGGAGGGACACCGGGTAATCAATCCTAAAGAATGGCTACTAGGATACTCCGTTCATGACACGTCGAGAAAAGGTAAATCTGTCGTTTGGTCCTTGATCGCAATATCCCAATACAGGGATATCCCGAGAACTGCGAATGGTAGCCCTTCGATTACTGAATGGATTTCGGTATTCCACTCAGGCTTCCGGAACCATCCTCGCGACTTCAACCCTCCTAGGGGAGAGGCCTTCCCATAAACCGGTTGTGACCGTGCCAATAAATACTAAGAGATTTTAGCTCCCTAAAGGACAACAACTATGTCTCAGATGTAATAACTTAGGGGTGTTATTGGAACACCTATCCCCTCAATACTACCTAGCTACAAAGTTCTTTTAGTGTTCCCCAAGTGGGGTTAAAAGTGGGTTGAAATTAGGGTAAGTTTTGAGGCTCAGTTTAAAATTAGTGTTTGAGAGGGTGCACGTGTGATATTTTAAATTGAAATTGAAAAAGTAAATGCTAAGTATTCAAAAAACAAAGAATCTTTTGAAAAAAGCAAATATTATGACTTTTTCAATAAATGGAAATTAAATGCTTTTCAAGGACTATTCAAAAAAACTAAGGATCTTTTTGACATAGGAAAGCAAATAATAAAACCTCTTTGCGAAATAAATGGATTTCCTTTTAAAATTCTGCTATGGGCAAAAAATATCAAAGAAGTAAACAGTAAAAAATTTTAATCTAGATAAAATGCAATCAAGTCCTTCTTTCAATTTCTGAAAATATTTAAAAAGACTTTTTCACATGGGCATTTTAAATAGTAAAATTTTTCTATGGCTGTAAAATATGCAGAATTTCTAATACTGGAAAATGTGCTATGTGGGCAGAAAGTACAGTAAGAAATTAATTTTTTAAATGATTCGGCCGAATGAAAAAATTAGCATCGCGGGTTCTGACAGAAAAGCCGCGATGGACCGCGCGGGTTTCTGTCGCACAATCACGATGGACAACGCGGGTTTTGACCGCGAAGCCGCGATGTGCAGCGCGGGTTTTGACCGTGAAGCTGCGATGTGCAGCGCGGGATTTTGTCGCACAGTCGCGATGTGCAGCGCGGAAAAGGTCCTCGAAGCCGCGATGTGCAGCGCGCTAATGGGCCGCGAAGCCGCGGTGAACCGCGCGGAAAAAGGCCGCGCAGTCGCGATGAGCCGCGCGACTGTTGGGAAAAAAGCCGCGAGGCGAAAGCCGTACGCGGATGCCGAAAAAGGACGCCGAAAATTGAGAATTTCGGGCTGTTAATGGCTAAAAAATGGGCCAAGATCTAGAACAGCAATGGATCTGCTGTCTAGGGTGGTAGATCTATGAATTAAACTAACAAATACTATCAAAAAGTAATATCTAAAGCAAAAGTGAGATCTAAAGATTCAAAAAACAGCGGAGTCGCCAAAAACTGTTGGCTTGGTTTTGCAACCAAGCTTAGTGCTATGGGCACCTGCTAACTAGTAGCAGCAGTTTCAATGTAAAGCAAATAACAATAAACTAAATCTAAACTAAACTAAACTACCATGTGCACTTTGAATTAAAAAAAAACAAGAACAAGAAACATAAGAAATAATTTTGTATTGAAAAAATGGGGGCAAGCAAGTGCTTGCAAGAACAATACCTTCAAGTGATGAAGGTTGTTTGAATAGCTCCAATGGTGAGCAGCTCCAATCTCCAATGGGTCCTTTCTCCAAGGTTGCTACAATGGCCAAATACTCAAGGGAGATTTTGGCAGCGTGAGGATAGGAATATGGATGGATGTGAAATGAGGAGCCCCTACCACCTTTTTATAGGTTTTGGTGGTGGGGAATACCATTTGTGGTTTTGTGGAAACCAAATGGTATTGACCAACATGGTTTAGGTACTTTTCCCTCCTTTTTCCTTTTTTGAATAAAATTAATATTTTTATTCCCTTTTTAATATTTTGGGAATTTTGGACCCTTTTTGAGGGTTTTTATGCTTTTTAGGAAAAATAATCTTTTTGAGTGGGAAAAAGGGGTGTACCAAGGTCTTTTGGTGACCTTTTGTTGGCTTCAGAGGCTCAGATGGTGGAAAAGTGGACAAATG
This sequence comes from Larix kaempferi, assembly GCA_027924585.1. Lineage (NCBI taxonomy): Eukaryota > Viridiplantae > Streptophyta > Pinopsida > Pinales > Pinaceae > Larix > Larix kaempferi. The sequence goes on along the minus strand of BSBM01000815.1, from coordinate 2,429,469 downwards.
GGTCATGTGAATAAGGGAATGGGCTAGTGAGCACTTTTTAGGTGTTAACAATGTTTGAAAAACTTATGTGTACTTTTGATCTTCATGCTTTTCGGTTGCCATAGTGAAATTTGAAAAGCTAGGGTGCTCTAGATATAAATTCTCTCTTTTTCGTCATCCTTGATTTCATACTTAATTGAAAAAGACAAAAAGAAAATGCTTAGATTTGGTTTTGTTGCTTGTTGATTTTCATATTTTGCTTGGAAAAACGAAAAGAGTACTTTCATTTTCAAATTTGGTAGAGTTGGGATTTGTTGCATCTTTGTAGTTTTGGTAAAACCACTTGGAAAATATTTCTCCCTCCCATATATAGATTTCATCAAAATAAAAAGTACATTTTTTCATGTAGTTAGGGCTTGCATTATGCTTACATTTATGTACTCACCTCATGCATTCACCTAACCGTCTAGATAAAATTAATGGTAGAACTAGGGTAAAATCTTTAGTAACTTGTGTGTTAAATTAGAGACATGTTCCGGCATCATCAAATGTGGCAGCTATCGTTATTTGCCAGCACTGTATTCCGGGGGTATTGTAGTCTTCCACGTACCAACTGGTATATAGAAGCTCTTTCACGTACCAACTAGGTATATCGAAGGCTCTTTCATGTACCTTAGGGTATATCGAAAGGCACTTCACGTACTTGGCGTATATCGAAAGGTGTTTCACGTACTCAGTAGTATATAGGAAGGTCTCGTGTCGTACGGTTGTGCATTAGACATCACCACTACGGATTTGAGCTCCCGCATACCTTGCGTATATCGGGAGACACCATTAGGATTCCTGAAACCAACTAAGTTAACCATTTGGCCGTCTTGGCAGAGCAATACACCAAGAACAACACTCGAGGAGATTACTATGCACGTGTCATCCAGGTAGTCGGGTATTCAGGAAAGGGTATGGTCCCAATCCTCCTTGTCGCGTTTTATTGTTGGACCCTGCGGTATATAGCGAGTTGCGAAGCCTTGACAATCCTGTGAGGTTCCAGACTTTTGAATCCACTCCTATCACATAATTTTGGTTGCGGCCTTAGTTTTGTGTAGCTTTTTTTGGACTACTTTTCTTTTGTTTAGAATACCCTTAGGAGAAACTTTGGTCCAGTCACTCTGGCTGACTTTCCTTGGAGAAGGTCCCGCAAAATTTTGAACTTACCACCCAAATATCCACTTAATCAGGAGTAAATTTTGAGGGTAAGAATGGACCCACACGTCACGGTCGTGTCCCCTGAAGTGGAAAACCCTACTTTGAACGTTGGAGCACACTTGTTCCCTCCAACCCCTCCAGACTCACCCACCTCTAACCCCTCATGGGGTGAAGAGGTCGGAGAATCCACTTCACAAGATGTATCTCTCCCTCCCATTTTACTGGGAGAGCCTGGATCTATGGAATAGTTAAATCCCTCCCAGGATGACCCTGTTTTAGCTGCGTTTGGTCCAGCTGCACCCTTTTGGGAAACCTCTCTAGGTCAACAAGTGGCTCACTTTGCCACTACATCCCCAAACCCTTGGCCCACTCCTGAAGAGATTTTCGGACCCCTCTATGCTCGCTTGGAACAATTACGTTCCAAGGGCGATCAACTTCGAAGACAAAGTTTTTCACGGAGGGATGAAGTCACAGAGTTACCCACATATCGACAGATCCCGATTCACACTTTATATTATGACTCACCGGAACCATGCGTCCACAACGTGCCCACTTATGAACCTGTTCAACCCTCACTTCCTGCAGGTACACCCCTTAAACAGGAAACCGGTTCTATACCTGAAACAACTCAACCTATTGAAGGACAACAGTCCAACACTCCTCTCACTACGACAAGAACGTTACCCACTCCTCCCCCACCCCAAAACTCACGGGGAGGATACTCTTTACCCCCTACTTTTCTTACGATTAATGTTACTCACGTGGTAGGTAATCAATAAGCCTTGTTGGTTCAACCATCGATTAGTGGTCAGCACGTTGTTGCTGGGGGGAAACCCCCATCTCCAAACCATAATACAGGAGGAGGAGTTCCCATCAGTCCTTCCACTGGAACTTCCCTCACCGCTGGAGCATCCACCATGGGATTATCTCATGTTGGGGGACCATCCCGTTCAAACCACCTACCATGGAGTAAAGCGTATCCATGTTATCTTAACCCTGTGCTGGAACAATTCAATCCTGGGAATCCATACACTCTATGGGGGCACCAAAATGCTTTACAGAATGGACCCCTACCAGCCATCCCTCAAGTACCACCACCCACATTTGGTCCACCTCCCCCTTCCTCTAGAGGCGGCAGTCCCCCATTCAATTTCGGAGGAGGTAGACCTCTACCTTCTGGTGGAGGCCCACCTCATTTTGGCAACAATGGCCCGCCCCCCTCCGGTGGCAGAGGCTGAGGTCCTACACCTCTCAACGGAGGCGGAGGGCCACCTCCTCCCGGTGGAGGGCCACCTTATTATGGTGGTGGTGGCGACGTAGGACCCTACCTTTATGGTAGTGGAGGCGGCAGAGGTCCCCATCCCTCTGGTGGAGGAGGTGGTGCACCAGCCCCTCTAGGCGGAGGCAGTGGAGGACCACCTTATTTCTGCGGTGGCAGTGGAGGACCACCTTATTTCGGCGATGGCATAGGACCTCCACCCCCTCCCGGTGGTGGCATTGGACCCCCCACCCCCTCCCGGTGATAGCGATGGACCTACACCCCCTTGGCGGTGGCGGCGGACCCCCACCCTATGGTAATGGACCACCTTATTACGGTGGCGGACCTACATATGGTCCGGGCGGCATACCCCCTTACGTCCAGTTTCCCCCGGGAACACCCTACAATCAGTCGATACAAGGTCCCATTGGTCCATATATGCCTTATCAGTACCCGCAGCTATATCAACAGCTGCCCTTTTTGGCAACGTTGGACCTACCCGACCTCTCTCACCAGACGAACGACCCATCTTCCATGGACATAATTGGCCACTGATTCTGATCAAGTTACCATCAGATATTCCCAAAGTTGATGGCAAACCCGGTGAAGATCCAAAAAATCATGTGATGACATACCACTTATGGTGTTCATCCAACTCCTTGATGGACGACTCGATTCATCTTAGGTTATTCCAACGGACTCTCATCGACCCAGCTGCCAAGTGGTATATTGAAATGCCACCAAACTCCTTTCCAGATTTTCGTTCTCTTGCTATGTATTATTTGACCCACTTCCAGTTTCCCATCCGCTATGAGACTGGTACGGAATTATTGACCTCTCTTCGCCAGAATACCGCAACTCATTTTTCAGACCATACCCATGAGTGGCGGCAAAGAGGACGTCTCATTAAGGATCATATTCCCGACTAACTCTTAGCTGACTAGTTCACAAAGTCTCTCTTACCTGTCGTAGCTCAAGATGTGGCTATGGGAGGGGCCGTCACAAAGGAATGGGCTATTGCCCGTGCCCATTACTTAGACTTGGTCTATGCTCAATCCGGCACGTTATATGAAATCGTTCCTGACGCACCCCGCCCTACGTATGACCCCACGAAACTGCCTAAGGGACCCCAAGGCGATGGAATCATTGGTTCCCTTACCATCCAGCCTCCTACTCAAATTGGTGGATCGTCGAACCCTCAAGGTTCTTCCCCATCTCCGCCACAGGCTGGCAACAGCACCACCAAATCGTCCACTCCTGCCTCCACCAAAGAAGTGAATTTTGTTCAATCAACTTCACCTCAGAATAATGGTGGTAAGAAGAAGAACAAAGGTAAGCCTAAGAAACCTTCTGACCCATGGGAGAACAAGAGCACCTCTTAAGACACCAAACAGAAGAGGAAGTTGAAGTATCCTTGTTTGTTGTGCGGTGGTGACCATTTCTCTAAGGAATGTCCTCACCGAGACAAAGTACAAAGTTTCTCAAGGGAAACACTACTCCCACAGTTCTCAATGATCCCTTCCCTACTCAGAATCAACAGCTGATTGCTCAAACCCGTCCTTCACACAGAGAGGCATCCTCTACCACGCATGTTCTCATGATGCGTAGTGAGATGGTCATCTTGAACACACGATCGCATTCATATGACTCAGTCCCGCTGAAGGAACACATTGGAAGTAATACTGAAAAAGCTTCCACTTCTATGCCCGATGTCACCATACCACAAACTTCTCTCATTATCGAGAAGCTTTCTTTAGATTCAGTTTTGCGTCCGCCCAAGAGCACGATTTGAAAAGTTGTTTTCAATCCCAATGCTCGGGTAGCTAAGAATTACAATATTGTAGAGGACTTGGCACAAGCTCCTTGTGCCATGTCAACGCTGGAGGTTTTGCAGAATTGTCCCAATCAATGCAAGACTCTCCTTACTGCTATCGGTGTAGTAGACCTGGATTCCTCGAATACAATCATGTTTCGACTAGATTACTTTAAGCCGAGGCTTTCCCACTAACTTGCATTTCAAGTTGCTACTAACATTACTGGGAAGATAGTCCATCGTACTGTACTAGACGAAGGGGCTTCTACCTTGGTCATGTCACTATCATGTTGGAGAGCCATTAGTTCTCCGAACTGAACCGTTCTCCCACCACCTTGAAAGCATTCGACGGTCGTGGATTTCAACCCCATGGGCTATTACAAGCCTTAGCAGTCGAGTTGGGGGGTAAGATCACAACCATTAACTTGGAAGTAGTCGCAGACCCTTTAGATTATAATCTCTTGCTTGGTCGTAATTGGTTTTATGCCATGACTGCGGTCGCCTCATCTGTCTTCCGCATAGTGCAATTTCCCCACCAGGGCCGAATTGTCACTGTCGACCAACTAGAGTTTTGTACACTGGACAGCACTACTCATCCCAGCGATAATGTCCGTTTACTTGGGAAATCTTCACAACCATATGAGAGCATGGGGGTCGGCCTCATAAAATACTCATCTCTTATGGGTGTCTTTCCAACCTCGGATCCCCCTAATCATGTTGCCACGGTGAACATGATCTCCTCTGGGATTTCGTCTTTTCCCAACTCCAACGATCAATGGCTTGTACCTGATGAAGCCACTATGCACCTGATTGGAGACTCTATGCCTCTTTCACCTGCTGAACTCATTTACAAGATAGCCAGTCAGCACCCGGTGACCACTTATATGTGGCCTCCACGTCCTGTTCTCTAAAGCGGATGTCATCTTCACCCGATCCTCTGCTCAGGACTTTTCATTCCGACGAGTCCATTATGGAAATTATGAGTGCAGATGACCCTCCATGGGAAGACCTCCACCATCGTTCATCTTTCCTCCCTCCTTTGAATACTGTGGAGAACATCATTTCCACCATTTTTACACCGGATGTCTACCCTTGCCCCCAATCCCCGATACTCACATGTCATACGAACACTGAGGGAAACCTAGCGAACATTGAACCTACCATTTCGGTTGACATTTCGGTTACTCCTGGTGTAGTGGAACACATTCGTTTAGGCCAGAAGTGTTCCCCTGAAGAGATTACTACTTTCATAGCCTTATTCAAGCAATTCCGAGACGTGTTTGGTTGGACCTACAAGGAGATGCCTGGGATAGACCCCGCTATTGTTTCACACGAAATTAAAACCTATCCCGATGTTTGATCCGGATTTGTGTGGGAACGAAACAAACGATAGCATACACAAAATCATATACAGAGATATATATTCACATACATAGATATATGGCAAGAACACAACGATACAATGAACACATATTCTATTAAATAGTGGAAATAGAACAGACTGTAAAATACAGTAGCCAGAATGGTGGTAGCTATCTCTGAGAAGAGATGTGGCCGTTATGCTGATTTGTGCCAAGATGAATACAAAGAGAGGCTGAAAGGGCCTATTTATCATAAGAATGAGGGAAAGAATCCCAAACATCCAAAAACCTAACCCTAGAAAATGAACTGTCATAAAGTTTGCGGCCACGAGGTGGTTAGTTGAACAGTCAACTTCCCGGGGTCATAACTTTTGCATACGATCTCCGTTTGGGGCGCTCGGTAGCCCGTTGGAAAGATCTACCCGAGGACTACACCAAAATGCCTAATATGGATGAGCTTTACCAGAACATTATTTCCCAAAAAACGTCGTTTAGGGTCTCAAAATGGCCCTGGAAGTTTGGGACTCGAAAAACTGTAGAACAATTACTAGAAAATTGGCAAAATGGGGAACTGCTTTGAGCCAGTGGAATAGGTGGGTGGCCGCCTATATCCATCTGCATCAATCCTCCCCCCTTAGGAAGCAATGGTCTCCATTGTGTCAAATCCCTTATCATATGTCGAACTGTGTGTTGAGTTGATCTCCTGGTGCGGCGTTTGCTGAAGCGAAAAGGTTGCCTTTCTTTGAAATCTTCAGAGGGTTGTAATTGTTGTTGTTGGATGCGCTAGAGCTGTTCAAAAATTTTGGTTGTTGTGGTATCCTTGGTCTCCACTGGTGTGGATGGTTTATTTTTGGAGGATCACCTTGAATGCGTGGTCTTGCACTGCAGAGGTACTCGAACAGGCGATGCTGCACTGGATTTCTATTTTTCTTGTTTCTGCTGAGTAGAGGGATAATGGGCAGAGGTTGTGGATGTCTCTGCGATATGATGTTCTCCTTTAGTGGAAATTGCGAATAGGGAAAATTTCCCAGTGTGGGAGATTATCTTCCTACCCTGCTGGTTCGGGGTAGGTGAAGTTGTCTCTGGTATTCGATAGAGTTGTCCTCCCACAGTGATAATGACACTACGAGGTCATGATTCATATACAGGATGACGCTTCCACATATATGGTTGTCCTAAAAGAACATCGCATACTTAAAGTGGGGCCACATCACACAACACCTCATCTTTGAAGGGCTTGATGCCGTATGGTAGGCGAAATTGATGAGTGACGCGGATCCCCCGTCCTTGGCTCAGCCAACCAATGGTGTATGGTTGCGGGTGTGGTGTTATTGACAACTCCAATTTCTTGATGGCTTCTGTTGAGACCAGGTTCTTTTGGTTTCTGCTATCCACAACAAAGTGTAGGGTAATTCCCTGCACCCACATCTGTGAGTGGAAAAGGCGCTCCTTTGCCTCCGACTCTCCAGGTTCCTTTGGTTGAATCCCTGTGGTGGAAACAACGGCACTAGGTTCTGCATCAATGATCTGCTTCCCTTTCCGCACAGCTGTGAAATTAGGTTCTGAGTCAGAATCTAAACTGGGATCTGATTCTAAAGCTTTGATCTCAGCCACCAATGACTATTTTGAGCGACATTCATCAGTGTTGTGCCAGGGGATTTTTTGGAACTTGCACCACTTCCCAATGTCCTCCTTTGTCTTTTTGTTACCCTTCTTCGCCTGTGGTTGGGACTGGTTGTCCTTTCCCTACCCTATGTTCTACGAGCCAGAGTTTACCTTGCCCTGCTTCTGTGCAGGTCCGAAGTCACGCTTGTTCTTTTGCTGAAATTTCTACTCAATTTTGACAGCATATTGATAGGCAGATCCGAGTGAAGAGATTTCCAGGAAATCCATCTCTGTTCGTATGTACCAGTGTAGGCCACTGCGATATTTCAGTACTAGGTGTCGCTCAGAGTCCTTGATACCTATCTTTGTGCGCAAGGTATGAAATTTGTTGGTGTACTCTAACATCGTTTGGTCCCTCTCTTGGTGCAGAATGACTCATTTTGTGTATTGGTCATCATAGTTTCCCACAGGGTAATATTGTTCCTTGACGGCATCTATAAAAGAGGCCCAAGTGGGATTGGAATATTCAAACAATCCAGACTCTTCTGATGAATTTTGCTCACAATAAGTTTCCCACCAATTTTTGACATGGGGGACGGCCTTGAGGAGTGCAAAGACGATATTTTCCCTGTCAAAAAAATTGTGGACAGAGAAATACCCTTCTAATAGCTTCAACCATTTATCTACGGCATCGGCATCGATCTGGCCTTCAAACAAAGGGATATCAAAGTTAACTTGTACCTTGAAAGGAGTCGCATCTCTGAAACGGCTGCTCGTTGAGGGTGTATCTGTTGCCGTCGGCATGCATCGAAGGATTTGGGCGAAATTATCCATCATCTAATTGCTCTATCGCGCGAGGGCTTCCTCGAGCAACAGCTTGATAGGATCTCCTGCTCCGTCGTCTCTCTTTCCATCCGCCATGGGAGGTCGTTTGGGGCGGCGAGAGTGATCTTCCCCAAGTGAAACTAGTTCGAGACCCAACTCTTTGTATCCTGACCTCGTTGGGGACATGCACCGAGAAACAATCAAAGAACAGATTGCTCTGATACCACTGATCCGGATTTGTGTGGGAACGAAACAAAAGATAGCATACACAGAATCACATACAGAGATATATGGCAAGAACACAATGATACAGTAAACACATATTCTATTAAATAACGGAAATAGAACAGACTGTAAAATACAGTAGCTAGAATGGTGGTAGCTATCTCTAAGAAGAGATGTGGCCGCTATGCTCATTCATGCCAAGATGAATAGAGAGAGAGGCTGAAAGGGCCTATTTGTCATGAGCATGAGGGAAAGAATCCCAAACATCCAAAAACCTAACCCTAGAAGATGAACCGTCATAACGTTTGAGGCCACGAGGTGGTTAGTTGAACAGTCAACTTCCCGGGGTCATAACTTTTGCATACGATCTCTGTTTTGGGAGCTCGGTAGCCCGTTGGAAATATATACACGAGGACTACACTAGGGAACCTAAAATGCAAAGGCTTTGTCTGACCACGATTTCCCAAAAAACATCGTTTAGGGCCTCAAAACGGCCCCGGAAGTTTGGGACTCAAAAACCTGTAGAACAATTACTAGAAAATTGGAAAAATGGGGAACTGCTTTGAGCATGTGGAATAGGTGGGTGTTCACCGATATCCATCTAGATCAACGTCAAACCAGTCCGCCAAAATTTGTGACCGGTACACCCTCGAAAGACTGCAGTGATCAAGGTAGAAATTGAGAAGCTCTTGAAGTTTGGCTTTATATACCCTGTTCCATGAACAGAATGGGTCTCTAATCTCGTTCCTGTAGCTAAAAAGCAGGGCACCATCCGAGTCTGCGTCAATTATCGGGATCTCAACAAGGCTTGTCCTAAAGACAATTACCTGACTCCCTTTATCGATCAGATCATTGACAATTGTGCTGGAAGTGTCATCTTCTCTTTTATGGATGGCTTTTCTAGTTACAACCAGATTGAGATCCACCCCACCGACCAACACAAGACTACATTCATCTACCCTTGGGGAACGTTTGCATATCGTAAACTTCCTTTTGGTATTAAAAATTCTGGTGCCACATTCTAGCGGGCCATGTTGTGAAGGACTTTGTGGAACCCTTCTTGGACAATCTCCCTGCCCATTCACGGCAGCGCAAATTCCACATAGATCATCTGACAGCCGTATTCCTCAGATGCAGGTGGTATAACATCCGCCTGAACCCCCACAAGTGTATTTTCTGTGTCAATTATGGATGCCTCTTAGGTTTTCTATCATCTCGAAAGATGGGATCCGCATTGATCCCTTGAAGGTGGAAGCCATCATTGCTCTCCCACCTCCCACTGACATTACGGAACTTCAAAGTTTGTAAGGGAAGGCAAATTACCTACGACGTTTTGTTTGTAATTTCGCACAAAAGGCGCAGGGTTATATGAGACTACTCAAGAAGGATGTCCCATTCATTTGGGATGATCAAGCACAACAATCTTTCGATAGTCTGAAACATGCCATTACACATGCCCCTATACTCCAACCGCCCAATTACTACCAAAATTATATTATTTATCTCACGGCTTCCACCACCATGATCGCCATGGTCTTGGTACAAGAGGACCACAACGACCAGGAACATGTGATATATTACTTAAGTGAGGGTCTTATTGACACCAAAACCCGTTACTCACATGTTGAGAAGCTCGCTCTCACGGCAGTTATTACCGTCCAAAAGTTCCAACATTACATATTGCTCTGCACCACCACCATTATCGCTGACTTGAACCCCATGTACCACGTTTTGACATGTCAAGTACTTGGGGGAAAGTATTCACGATGGATCATGATACTACAGGAGTTTGGTATCCTATTCGGGAAGGCTAAGTCTAAGAAGTCTTTGGTGTTTGCCAAGCTCATTTGCGACCTTCCCCGTGCTGATGTAGGATTTGAGCCCAATGATTCTCTTCCAGATGAGTCATCGTTTCTTATCAACATGTCTGACCCGTGGTATGGAGATATCACCCTATATCTTTAGACCCAACGTTTCAACCCCCAACTTTCTCTTGATGACCGTTGTCGCATACGCCACCACGCAAAGTATTACCTAATCGTCAGTGATACCTTGTACCATTGTGGTATTGATTTTATTCTTCAACGTTTCCTGACACATGAGAAGGCTGAACACGTATTGAATGACTGTCACGTCAAGGCTTGTGGCGTTCATCTCTATGGGATGGCTACAACCCAGAAGATACTACGCGCGGGATATTATTGGTTGTCTATCTTTAAAGATTGCATCGAGGCCGTTAAAAAATGTCCCCCATGCCAACATTTTCAAACGAAAAAGCACACCCATCTAACCCCGTTACACCCGGTTATTGTCGTTGGACCCTTTGCAAAATGGGGCATTGACTTCATGCACTATAATCCTACCTCTGCCGGGGGGCATGGTTACGTCATAGTAGCCGTGGGTTACTTTACAAAGTGGGTCGAGGCTATGCCTACGTACACTGATGACAGAAAAACCACCGCACTCTTCATGTTTAATCATGTTATCTCATGGTTCGGAGTTCCGCAAGCCATAGTCACCGACCATGGATCTCACTTTCAGAACCATATGGTCGATGAGCAGAGCGCCAGACTGGGTTTTTCACCATGAAAAATCAACACCTTACTACCCGCATTCTAATGGACAAGTAGAGGCCATTAACAAGGTCTTGAAAACCATGATTCAATGCATGGTGGGTACGCACAAGTCTAACTGGCACAATATGCTCTTTTCCACACTATGGGCTTATCAAACATCCATCAAGACTGCCACTGGATTTACACCTTTCCATTTAGTTTATGGATTGGAGGCAGTTCTACCTATAGAGTGCAAGATTCCATCCCTAAAACTCGCAGTTGAACTTCTTCCAAACACCACTATCGAGGAAGAGCGATTCCTTTACCTAGAAAAACTCGATGAGACTCGTCGAGATGCTGCTCTTTCCAATGAGGCACATAAGAAGCGCAATATGATAAGTCGGTAGAACCCCGCGTCTATAATGAGGGTGATTTAGTCCTTACATACGACCAAAGACACGATAAGCTGGGGGCAAGTAAGTTCGAGTCCATGTGGCACGGATCGTACATAGTGAAACGTGTTTTGGAGAAGGGAGCCTACGAGCTAGAGGACTATGATGGAATATGTTTGGGTGAGCCCCGCAATGGGCTCTACCTAAAGAGGTACTATGCTTGATATTTCCAGGCATAGACATCTTGTATATATTGTATATGGCATGTGTGTTTTGTGTGGTGTGATGCTTTTGTTTTAGTGTGTCTAGATCTTGTTTCCCATTTCTTATACCATGTTATGTCTGCATGTGCAGATGGCAACTTGCTATGGATTCGCGGACGGTGCCAGTCGGCATACCCGTAACCTTTCTTCGGAAGCCTAGGTACTCTATTCTCCCACCGACGAGCTCATTAGATCAAGAGGAATTTGTCTAGGTTTCGCAACCAACAATGTCGTAGAATATCAGGAAGTCATTGGAACCCTAACCAAAGCTCTTTCCTTGGGTATGAACCACATTGTCATCCACTTGGATTCGCAGCTGGTGGTTTCTCATCTTAACCGGATTTATGCTATCTGTGACCCTACTCTACTTTGTTTCTTCAAATAAGTTCATCTTTTGGAAAGGTCCTTTGAATCTATTTAATACCTGCACATTCCACGAGACATGAATACAGTTGTTGACTCGATGGCCAACTTCATTCTAGATTGGTACATTACACACACATAACATATTCATAAAAGCACACATAACATGTAAATAATCCATTTTATAAGCAAACATGTAAACAAGATCACATTAATCATCCATAGAACACATAATGTATAAAACTGTTGAAAATGTCTGTGTATATATATATATATATCCATATAAAAGTACAAAATGGTGGTGTTGATACAAAATATGAAGCATGCTAGCTTTCAGTAGGTTTATACAAAATCTGAAGCTCATAAGCTTTCAGTACATAAGCATAAACCTAATCCCTAGGCTTCCCATGATAGCAGACTACGACCCTCGCCACTTTGTCCAGCAGTGTGCCAAAATGTGTGGACACCCCAACTGTGTATCTCTGGTAACCTCGAGGTAGATCACGGACACCCGGCCCTAGGATATCCAATGTCAACCTGTTGAGATTCTCATATACCTCCTCTACTTCCTCGATGGCATCACGCATCACGAGACCCACCACTGGCACCTCTCCTCTCCTTGTAATGATGGAGACCCATATCTGCACAAAATATCGAGTTATCAACACTACTCCAAAAAAATCATATATATATATATAATAGAAAAACACAAAATTTGTTGTTCTTACCGATGTCACCCCATTATGCTCCCTGGGGAAGCACCAGGTCGGGATCACCTCTGAATTATGTCCCGCTGTAAGGGTAATCATCTATCATGAGGAGTTGTCTCTCCAGCCAAGTGAAGAACCCAGTGCCATAACCTATGATGGGACCCCCACCACCATGGCGGGCCATCACCTCTTCCCATCGAATCATATGAGGATCCCTGTCATCCCAGTCATCCAAGTCCACCTGTGGACGCAGATGAGGTACCCGCTCCAGTAGAGAAGATATCATCATGGGCCCGTATCCAAACTGTTTCAACGCCCTACGTCGACATTTGGTAAGCTAAGTCCAGAGGTTGGTAAGGAGTCCCTCGCACGAGTTGAATACCCGAGGAGCCATGCACTCCTCCGCGTACATCATCTATGTCTTGCTCGCAAGATGAGCAGACTGAATCCCCGCCACCCTCACTAGAGTGAAGAGCACGGCACATAAAGGATAGTCTCGAATCTCCTTTATGGGAATCTTCCCACCTTTAGCCACAGTATCTCCAGTGCAGTACTGAGTAATCATATCCTCCATTGTTCGGTCACCCCCTCATGACCCGGTAAGAGATATAGGTTCTCCCCTCCGGGATAATCCTATCGGGAAGTAGATGTCATCGACATCTATACTCAAGGTATGCACCCCGATTTCGAAGTGTTGTTGCGCCGGATCCCAACATCGGATCATGTGTGTCAGTAGTGGTATTTGGGCCCTCATGCCCGGCACTCGGAAGTATTTGAGTAACCCGCAGTTCCTCATTGCAGCAACGCATTGAGGGTCATTTTTGAACTGAGCATCATCCAACTCGTGTTCTCGTTCTCGCCACTCTATGACCATGGTTATCACCGTGAACCTGTCAAGAAGGACAAATAAGCACCATTAGAACTCACTTCATGCATTAAATTTTTTCTTGGGAGTTGGACGTTGAGTTTAAAATGGACGTTTGCGTCGTTGCAGGCCGTCTATATAGACAGTGCGACATCGTCGCAAACGGTCCTTATAGGACTTGCAACGGTGCAGGGCCATCGCAGTTCCCGTAAGGAGGGCTTGTGCCAACCCATGGGCGCATTTCCCCCAAGCAAAACAATCCAAAACCTTGAAAATCAAGCAAAAAACATGAAATTAATCCACTAAAAAGTTGCATAGATGAGTTTAGTCCTACCTGCTTCTGATAGCTCGCGAATTGGTGGACCATAGCTCCCGGAATCAGCAGTTGAAATTTGGCTCCAAATGGCACTTTGCACTCTCCAAACTTGGTCAAAAACATTTGTAATTTCTTTTCACTATTTCACCCATTTTATAACAAAAAATGGAATATTCCTTTTATAATTTGATACCTTAGTGGGTTTTTTACTATAGTTTGGGTTATTTACTGCATTTAAACACTCGGTTAACCACTTTTGACCTAGTCTTGAGCTACAGGTCAACCTAAGTGCCTAATTAATGCCATTCTTTGTCGTGACGATCATCTCGTAAGTATTATCAGGTATGAACAACTTCTTCGAGCGTCTTTTTGTCATTATTTCGCTCATTAATGTAAATTATTAAATGACAACCAAGCTTACTCTTTGTTCTTTCTCATGCTCATAGAATGATGAGAATAAGTCACCGAGTTATAGTTTATCACTTTTTCGGGCTCGTTAAACTCCTACGAAAAAAGAAAACCCCCCAGAGTCTTTCTTTAAGCTCTTTTCAGGGTCTCAAAATACGAAAAATATTGCCAAGTGAACTTGTCGCCTTCACGCTTGTTAAAGTATTTGAATGGTTGTCTTCTTGGTGATAGTTTACCCCTTGTTTTACCCTTTTCCGGGCGACGAGGCTAATTTTACGAAAAAGGACTTTTGGAGTCTTATTTAGTTCTTTTCAGACTCTCTAAACATGAAATGACACCGAATTTTACCTTCTATGGACTCGTTAAAACTTAACATTGAAGGGCCCGCCATGGGACAAACCCCTCCTTTCCCAGGTTTAGAAAATGTTTGGGATTGGACTCATCTATGAGATGAGCTATACCGAGCATCTGGTTACCCTCATCAAGCTCGTCAAAAAACACATGAGGCACTCATCAGTCATGATGGGGGAAAAAGGAAAGTTTTGTATTACACCTTTACCAGTGGCAGTACTTAGTCACTCTTGAACATGGCACTCATTTGCATTTGCATACAGTACTTGGGTCATCCGTTTGTCCTCAATTTTTTTCCTACTTCCTGAGTCTTGTTACTCCTTTGGGTCATCCAACGAACACTTCCCTCATCAATTGATTTAGGCGATTGGCATCATTCTTGTCATGTCCATACCGCCAAGTCATGCCATGCCCATGTTCAAGAATACATTTACTACTCATCATTTTGCAGTCAGTACACCTTCCACCATGTCAGTCTACTCTAAATCAGTCTTGCATGTTACTGTACCATCTGACATACTCCAAACATCTGTTGTTGTGTTTTGTGTCGATGATGGGGGATTCATCATGGCCCTCCTTCGACGGATTCATCCTTGTCAACCTCAACACATCATCCAAGGATTGAATCTAGAAACCAACTGAATACCTTGGGCCTGCATGCCTCAATGGCAGGTTAGCTCACTTTCGACATGATTTTACATCATTGAATCTTAATTGAAAGATTTCATCCAGCGTTCGACTTCAACTCATTTATTCATGCTTGATGATATGTACTTTGATACCTTGGGGATCATTAACATTAATGGTGATTTCCCTCGCACTTGTTAACGGTATACATCAATGACCGGTAATCAAGTGGTTTCTACCATGTTCGACGTCAAGACATTTATAATCACATGGATAGATTCGTATCACTGCGGGTTCAGCTTGAAGACCCTGGGAGTCATGTTTTACCCAGGTTGCGATGGAGATTGTTTGAGTCATATTACATGGATCCACTTTTGTATTTGGTCCTGGCTGTGTTATCATCTCATCATGGATCTACGCTTGTTTCTAGTAGCCATGATTGTGTTCAGTCGATCATTACTACCATGGATTTGCAATGTATTGGTCGGCAACCATGTCGTGAGTCATACGAGACTGTGTTCTCAGAGTCAGTTGTACTGAAGTGGCATCCTCTGTCTGACAAGTCCTTTCCAATACTTCTGTCAAAGCATTTTACCTGTCTAGTTTCAAGAGCTTCATGCTTTGGGAGGCATTCTATTACACCTAAATCTTGCCACCTTGAGACTCAGTGTAAACATCCCTGAAGTTCCCATGACTAAGAAATCAAGATGGAAGAGATATTAACCTATTCCCATAAGGTTTAGATAGGTCGTCGCAGGTCACTCTTGTGCAACATGCGTCGTCGCAGGTTGTCTTAATGCAGAGTGCAACGATGTCAGTTAAATGGATAAAGGGAATCTTCAAGCCATTTCTCGAAGGTGTGTGGTGTGGATCTCTATCCCTAACCTATAGGGGGAGCTGGAATTCGGTTCCCTAGCCCTTTGGGAGGATCCCTTAGTCCTCTCCCACTATATCTCAACCTACCCTATCCTCTTAGTCCTATATCTATGAAGCTCATTCCCATTCCTAAGGGAGGAAGTCTATAACACTTGCATGCTGGTGAAATTAGCTTAGGAGATCTCTACTCATCTCTTGGGAGACCTAGACTTCCTTTGGAGGCTTCGGCATTGGCTTGTTGAAGGAGGATTGCGACGTTAATCTTTGGTTGTAATCATCTCTCTTTTGTACTTCCCTCTTTTAATATAATAATATAAACTCTTTCCGCCAAATGTTGTTGTATTAATAATGTTTGCGTAGTTTACTTGCTTAACCGTTTACTTAGATCTGTTACTGTTTAGATATTGTTTTATTGCTTGTATCGTTCTGTATGTCTTGACAGGTCTTGCAACTGATATCTAACGACCGTGGAGCTTGGAACTACATCAAGAAGAAATATCTACAAGCTAGAGGTAAGACATCTAATCACTCGATCTTTAACTAGATCTAGGAAAGCAGTTTCATATTATGTCCCACTTGTTCTAGATTCACATTGAATTACGGAGATTGCACCTTAAGTCCGCTTTAGGTAGATTGTCTGATAACAATAGACCCATCTAAGAAGTCGTGGTGCTTCTAATGTTCAATGGACCTAATTGGAGAAACATAAGTAGGAGGAGGTGGATTTCATCCTCACCGGCATCAAGTAAAAAAAAGAATAGTAGCACTAGAAAATTCAGGAATAGGAGATGGCACAACTATCGAAGATGGATTGCAAACCAAGGATGACATAAACATCGAATTAGGCTTGCATGCCAATAAACCTTCATCAAATTTAACATATCTCTTGTTAATAATTTCATTGGAGTGAGGTTGAATAAGTCTATAACCTTTTACATCTTCAAGATATCCAAAAAACTCCACTTCCCACTTTTAGGTTATAATTCTTTCCTTTTCTCACAAGGAATGTGAACCCATGCTTCACTACTAGACACATGAAAGTGGTTTACATTTAGTCTTATTTCATTTTACCCTATGATTCTTTTGATGCTATCTCTTTTAAACCCTCTTTGGAAGTGCAATTAATTATATAATTGGCACAGTTAATGGATTTCACCCAAAAATAAGGACTTAATCCCTTAGATTGGACCATACAATTTGCCATTTCCTTTAATATGTGATTCTTTCTCTTAACAATGCCATTTGGTTGTGGGGTATATGGAACAATATGTTGTATATGAATGCCCTATATGTAGTACAGTAAGTTGTAAATTTGTTGTTAACATATTCATACCCATTATTTGTTCTTACTTTCTAATGTTGATTTCTATATTGTTTTTCTCCAAGGGGCTTGTAGGCCAAATATATGTCAAAACTTCATTATTAAGTTTCAATAAATGAACCTAACTTTGTTTGGAGAAGCCACCAATGAAAATTAAGAAGTACTTGAACCCAAATAAAGAAGTATAAGGAAGAAGACTACACAAATCACAGTGGGAAAGTTGCAAGGGCGGCAATGTGTGCCAAGAGGTATGCTTGCCAAAATTTTCTTGATGATGTTTCTAAGAACACAGATGGGACAAACACCATCTTGGAAAAAACGAGAGGAAGATCAGTCACCATATTCTAATTATGTATTTGTTGCAATGAATGATAGTTTAAATGACCAAATGATTCTCTCTTGCCATAGTTTGCTCAAGTCATCATTGTGAGCAATTAAAATTGATGGAAACGATGATGACTCAAATTTTTCAAATCTATACAATCTCGTAATAACATCAACAAGTTCGGTTGCTAGGACATGTTCAGGATCTTTTAAATCCTTGATTACAACTTGATGAGGTGAAAACTCTACTTCTTTAGCTTCACCTTAATGAGTGTTATGATATACTAATAGATGATTGTAGGAAATACTTGGAACACAATACATTAACAAAATGGCCATTATCTTGTTGAACTGTTCCAAACCCTACAACACTCATAGGTTTATCGCCACCAATAAATATTTATTTTATCGTTGCATTCATTAAGAGAAGAAAACAATGGCTTATCCTTAGCCATGTGATAAGATGCTCCATAAACAATAAGCCACTCATTAGAAGAAGAAGTAGATGTTGCATTGAAGGAAAATCTAGAAGCATAAAGTACATGTTCATGAGAAGAAGAGGTAGAAGAAGAAGAATCATGATTAACGTTGTGCTTCTTCATTGTTGCTTCTAAGGCTTCAATTTTCTTGAAACATTTAGACTCCAGATGACCATCTTTCTTCCATAATATCTCTTAGTCTTCTTGCCTTTTGATTCAATTCCCTTATCACCACTAGGAGGAGGATCATGTTGAGAGGGTTTAAAAACCTTGCTAATTTGTTTATTGTTGTGAGGATTTTGCTTCTTTGATATCTTGAATTTATCTTTATTTTGCGCCACTGAGACTTTGTTACATGTACCTATAGTGTTGATCACTCCCAAATGCAAGAGCTTATCTTGCTCTTTTATCAAAGAATAAAAAAAAAGGTTCAAAAGAGGTTATTTTGTAAGTATCCCCTTGACTAATAAGAGCTTCTCTATCAAAGTGACAAGTAGATACTGAAGAATAGAATAATTGGGGCCAAGCTTAACAAGAATAAACTATATGAGTTAGTCATCTATCTTGATTATTTTATGTTTTACAAGTAAAAGTCTAAGTGTTTTGAACTTAAATAGAAAATATTCAATGCAAGAGAAATCATTGGGATTTAAAACAATCAATTGATTTTCAAGCTAGTGGGTTCAGATCCCATTATGTTTACCAAATGTGTTTTCCAACTTTTGTCACATTGCACACAGGGTCTCAATTCCTCAAAGGTGAAATTGAAGATCACTAGAGATGGACATTTCAATTAATCCACGTGTTTTATTGATTTTACTATCCCATTTGGATTTCTTTAATGCATTAAGAGGGGCAATTTTTGTTCCCTAAGTAACCCAATAAAGTCACTTACTTCATAGTAAATCCTCCAAAAAAGATTTCCATGGGAATTAGTTTTAACTAGTGAGTATGAGATCACTTGGACTAGCCTTATTATAATATGCAAGGTAGATGGTCTCGAAAGCAGAAAATGATTGTCTAGATGGAAAACTCTAAAAAACTAGGCAATTAAAAAAAGCTACATTGAAAATGGACTTCAGATGTCAAAGTCAAGTCATTTTTAAGAAAAACCTAAAATAGAACCAAGTTGTCACATGGCAAGAAGAGGTTGATCCATGTAGTGATGGGTGCACAACGAGGTTGTTAAGTAAAAACAATCCCCTTCCTTCACCGACTTTGTTTATAAACTCACTTTTATAAATAATTTACTTTTTACAATAAAATAAGTAACCCACTTTTACAAAATAAGAAACAATTTTTCAAGGAAGTTACTTTATAATTAAAGTTATCTCTGAAAATTAAGTTAAAAAACAATATCAAGTCCATTAACTTTTGAAAAAGTAACTTAAGTTAAGGAAATATTTGAACTCAATACTTTCTACATAATAAAGTAATTTCCAATCAAGTGAGCTAATAAAAATATATAAAAAATGTTGTGAATGATACCTTCTTCTTTTGTTTTCCTTAAGAGCCTCGAAGTGCATGCTTAACCTTTCCCCCAAAACCCTTATTTTGGCCTTCAAAAAACTTCAACGCAACTGCACACAAAAATAAGCAAAATTCTAAATCGAAAGCTTTATATCCTCGTGGTTAGCTCTCAATTAGGTTACTCGAAAAATGCAAGTTTTCTCTTTATTTTTGATTTGTTAAGCTCACACAAGGCATGTGACAAAGAGCATGTCCAGAAAATAACACTTCCCACTCTATTTTTTGTTTTCCAAGTTTACATAGGTGCACAACAAAGAGTATACAAAGATTAGAAAGGTAAGAAAACATGAAATATAAACAAAAATAATGTAATCTGAAATATTAAATAGTATGAAAAATATTCAAAAGTTGTAATAAAACAATATACATCCGAATATGATAAAAATTGTCATATCTAGGACAAACTTAAACCTTTTTAGGATTAAATGAAAAGTGTTTCCTATTAAAAGTGATGCTCCAAATGCAATGGAATAGCTCATTTAGCTTAAACATGCATAAAAAAAAGTAAAATTCTAAAATCCTTTAATGCGTGTAGTGACATAAGTTTAGGATCTCAATCAACAATGAGAGAAAGTCTTCATGAGTGTTTTTATGCCATGTTCAACAAAAGAGAGTATTCCACATAGGTTGAAAAACTTAAGAAAAGCACTCAAAAAAAAAATCAAAGATCCGCACACCAATGTATTACATGGTTAAAACCCTCAAAGAGGGAAATAGTCCACAACCCCAACCAACTTGACCACTTGAGGCAATATATTAATGTAAAAGAAAAATATTACATTTGAGTTTCTCACATTCGACCATAAACAAATAAGCCTTCATGCTCTTTAAATAGAGATCATTGACCAATCGGGTGTGAAGCCACTAATTAATTTAACTACCAATACGAGGAGAAGATGAATTAATGGATCACTTTATGTCTAGAACATGTTATGACCATATGATCACATAAGTACAAATGCATACTAAATAAACACACTTTACCTAAAAAAACATTAATCTACCAAGTTAATCTTAACTAACTCATAAGTGTTTAAATATCCTAACAAGGCGAGATGTTATTTACACATTTTTTATGTGTGATCATTCAATCTGATTTAATGATCATTGTGACTAACCAATTATGTAAGAGTAGCAACCAAATTTTTAAGATTCAAATCTTGATGGGACTATAACACTGACACCATGTTCACTGACCTAATTGTCATCCACTACAAGGAAAAGGCCCTGTAGCAGAGGCTTTTAGTGTCACAAGATTGGTCAAAATCCTCAAAAAAACCTCTGCCACAACCTCTGCAAATGGTACAAGATGTTTTAGCAAGGGTTTTACAGCAATGTATTATAACTAAAAAAGCTTGGTGGTTGGAGGCAATTGCGGAGGTTTTTTTTCCAGTGCACTTTATTCAATCAAACACACCAATGCATTTAAAAGAAACATATGCATCGGTGCACACAAAAATTGAAACCATTATATGCACTAATGCATACCCAAATTACTAAATGAATCGATGCTTTATAACATTACATGCACCGGTGCATTTAACCAACAATGGCACTAGTGATTACATACTTTCAAAACGCATCAATGTTGTATACCGAAAATAGCATTGGCACTTACTAACTATTAAAACGCATCGGTGCAAATTAACTATTACAAAGCACCGGTGCGATAAGTGAAGAAAAATGCATCGGCAAAGTTAATTGAGACGTTGATTGTCGCTATATTTTAAAATTTAACGGTGCGGTTAATATATAGTAGTGCATTGGGGCGTAACATCACACAAAGCACTGAATCATGCAATAAGTATTATGTTGCATTGGGCCCATGTTTTTTTCAGTGCACTAATGCTACGTTGTTTACAACGCACTAATACTACGTTGTTTACAACGCACTAGTGCTACGTGGTCATAAACACCGGTGCGATTGGAACGATCGAAAGCACCAAAGATTATTTTCTACTTGGTGAGCAGTGACTACTAACATTGTACTGTAATATCTATATTTTATTTTTAGTTTGGTTAATTCCATTATTCATCATAAATTGAAATATATTTTATAGTAGTATTCATTTGAATTTTAATGATTGCGTTTGGATATGATGTTTGGATTAATTTGTTATACCATAAATTTTTGCATCTATTGTAATATTTAATCATATGTGTCTTTAATTAGCGATGTAACATTTCACAACGACGTTAGAGAATGCAATAGAATAAAAAAATGTATTTTAGTATATATCAATAAGAGGCCCTTTGTCATACAAAATGGGACAACATAAACTTCACAATAATCAAAATGTCAGCATGCATGTAATTGTTACACTTTTTGGTAACTTATTGTCTTTCAATTGGGACACTATGTCCAGTACATTATACAAAATGTCTGATTTTCATAGACAAGTATTTCAAAATATACAACAGATTGCATTAATATCCAAAATATATGGATCATCATTATTCGTTGGAATTGTTATTAGTGCTTGAGCCACTTGCATGGCTTGGGTTATTTGGCCTAATGTTTTGTTGATTGCCTCAACTATTTTCCTCTTTTTCATCTTCCATCTACAAACATAAAAATAAAGTGTGATGAGTGTATCTACATTAGTGGGAATAATGGAAATTGAAATAGATAGTATAAATGAATGTAAATATAAAAGCAGTGTACCATAGAAAGAATTGAGTCATGAATGATACGCATTCTTTCAAAACCATGCCACGTGCCTTCTCTTGATAACTCTTCTATTGGCTCCACTCCATACTTTATTTCTTGCAAGTTTTATAGCTTGTGAGAAACCATAGATTCAATATAAAGGATTTTTGTTGTTCTATCACTTATAAAATGAGAGAAGTAAAACAACATAGATACTTACAAATTCCACAATTAACTTTTGATACGCCAACATATACACACAACCCATACTTAACCCAATGTCAATCAATTCTTCCAATGGCTCTTCTTTGTATGTTAACACTTGTTTGAAGGCATCCAAGGTAGGTCGATGAAAACAAAGGATATAAAGATCACAACCAATACAAAATCATAAGCTATTATAAGGAAATAACATCTACTCACAAACTTTGCTATCGACGCATTTTTTCCTTGTCATCCTGTCTTATGTGTTGAATAGGATCCATTTTTTTTTGTAACAAAACAATTGAAAATTAATATTTAATGCTAAATTAATTAATTAAATGTACATAATATAAAAATTCAATGATTTCATACATTTGAAGCACGTTGTTGTTGAGATGGCTCCTCCTGCGATGCAATAATGTTCATTTCCTTGACCATCTCCTTGTACACTTTTTTGGACATCCCTACTGGCATATTTCGAATATCACCTCATTCATCCTTTAGGATTTTCATAATCTTCCTGAAAATGTAAAATTACATTAAACCATTTTTATGCTAATATGAAAAAAAAATGTAGCAAAATTAATATTAATAAAGGAATGCTTTGTAGTAGTAGGTACATTTTTCTATAAAAACATGTCTAGGAATATTACTTTTTGAATGATTGTTTTTTATTGTTGTATGTTTTCGCTATTGCAAGTTTGACAAGTCTCGTTGACCATTACTCTAGAAACATCTCTTGTAGTTTAGATATAACATGATTCTTGCATGCATTGGATTGATTTATGTATTGTAGGTGGAAGTATGTTTATACGTTCTTTCCACTATATCCCTCATAGTTTTATAAAAGTATTTTCCCCTTTCATTCACTTACAGTGCCACTCTAGATGAGTTAAGGAACAATTTGTCATCATTTAAATCATCTGTAATTTGTTTTTTCTTATGATGACATTCCCTTTTGTTGATGTCAGTCCTGCCTAACTTTCAACATATGTGAATTAGATTGTTTAAAACATATTACTGAAATTAATAAGTACAATATTACTATAAATTCAAAAATAAATTCATATTGATTTTTTTTTATTCACCTTATTCATCCCTCTGCAACTTTTCCATCCATGTTTTACGCTCTTATGCACTTAGAATACTAAGAATCTTATTGAGCTTCCTCATTTTTTGGCCCTGCATGAAACACATTAACAAATACATATTATTTAAACTTACATTTAATTCAAACATATTGATTTAATATAGAAATTACAAAGAGCTTGCCTTCTTCGCATTTTTGGATGTGTGCCCATCATCATGATTATAATTATTGCTCATTGAACTCTTGTCACACATTTTCTATCAATAAACAACATGAACCATTAAATAGAGAAGCTACTAAATATATTATACAAATAAATTATATATCTTAAAAAAAAAGGCAGTCTGTCATTTCGGTGTGTTTCAGTACACAAAATGCACTGCTGCTTATAATACATGAACACATTGGTACACCATACCCAAACGCAATGTTTACAAGAACAAAATAAAAATATATATTCACATACACATTTATAAATGCGATATATTTATTTTTAAGCACTACAAATCAAAGAGGTGGGATTATACAATTAACGCACTTGTGCATTATTACAACTCTCCCGCGCCAAAAAATGCATAAGTGTTTTAAAAAAAAAATTGAAATATGAAAAAAAAATAACATAGTCGACATTACCAATGCAATTTAATTAAAAATGCACCAATGCATTATAGCTAATCAAACGCACTGAAAATTCCATAAGTACTTCGAAAAATAAAAATAAAAAATGTACAAGGCTGACAGGGTTTCAGATTCGACCCAAGAAGTGGTCCCAAGGCACACAATGTTTTGTATATAAAAGCACAAACCCATTAAATCTAAAAATCGTTAAAAGAAAAATCATAATTATGAAACAATAGATGGATTTAAATCCTAATGTAAAATTTTGCAGCCACATAAAACAAAATGAAGCGACAAGAAAACCAAGGTTCCAACGTTGAAGGTAACAATGGATTTTTTTAATTCATTTAAAATTTAAATAGAAAAATAAATAAATCATGCATTGTGATCAATAGTAAAAATTTACATACTTCAAATTTCTACTATGCACGGTTTTCTTTGATTCATCATACCTTACAAATTTCTATCTTTGGAATAATCTGGTTGCTCCAAACTCCTCCCCGATAAGTCTCTCTTCCAAAAATTTCACGTTGAAATTTTGACAAAATAATGAAATAGTGATTAAGAATTTTTTTTATAAACACTTTATAGAATTAGGTTTTGAAAATGAATTTCTTGATCCTTTTTTAATTTATGGAAAAATAATTCGTGCGATTTTTTATTTTTGATTCTCAGAGTTTCATTGTGTGTGTCGAACAGGCACATCGTTGCGTAAGAACAAAAAATGCACCGTGAAGATAATTTTTTTAGATTTTCTTGGAATAGTAGTGCACTAGAAAAAGATATGCAAACCCTAGTGCGCTTATATTTTTACAAAGTATCGTGATGGCATATAATAGAAAATTTAAAACATATATATCTTGTTGCGGTGCGTATTAATAATACAGATGCATCAGTGATGCTTATTATACAAAGCTCAACGCCCTCAACAATATTGAAAATTGCAACGATAACTATCGACTATCCAATATAGCGGATAATTTCGTTTTCGTATATTTTTGCAGATGTTCCAACACAATGCATATAGGTATTTGCAACACTAGTGCATTTAGTTAATTAAAACGCACAAGTGTTGTTGTATTATTTAGGCTCACCATTTTAATTAAAATCCCTAAGAATTTATGTTTCAACTTAAATGATATATTCATCTCAAATGTTATTTTAGGATTCAACCACAATAATTACAATATTTCATAGTATACATATGTTGCTTAAACTCACCTTATTCTTACAAAATGGTTTCGAAACTATATTGGTAGTAATATTGTAATATGGTCTCAAAAATTATTTTTCGACTGTAGACATGTATTGATTGTTGATTTGTCTCAAATGCAGGGAGAAAATGTTATAATATCAAATGGCCAATTTTTCAAATTCCAGCTCATTGCATATTGTTCAAAGTTCAATGAGTTCTCCCTTTCCATCTCCAGTAAATTCAAATTTTATTTATATTTTGATTATCTAATTGAATTTATTTTACTTATCCATGTGAATCTAAATAACAATGTATTCTATTTTGCAGGATCCCCATTCATGATCAAGTTTGGATGCACAATATATTCCATCAATTGCAAAATGTCCAAAGCTGTTATCAAGACCAAGATATAACAAGCAGTTGGTAGATGGAAATGGGCAGTCGCTTTACCTTGCCAATTGTAGCATTCCATCTTTTAGCCACGATCATGGGTCATTAATGGTAATTCGTCATGAGATGGATAACTTTTTTGACACCCCAATAGTATGTGGTTGTTCAAAATGCCAAGGATTTAAGGATAACCCTCGGCGTACCACATTCACCCATTATACTAATGATAGACTGCCCAATGTTGATGATCTAGTACCCCCTACTATAGTAAAAATTACAATGAGTGATATAGAAAAGAGACATCGAAATACTTCCCTATGCTCATTTTAGAAACTTTGAAAGCCAAAACAACTATGTTTCATCTTAAATTGACTAACCCCTTTGCTTATGTTCAGTCAACTGAAAGTTCTAGTGATCCAAAGTATGATATCAATGCCACCCAAAACATATCTACTAGGAGATCCAAAAAGTTGCATGAGTTGAGAGAAAAAATTTCCAAGTACACACCAAGGTTGGTCCAATTGTTGGAGGTAGCAATGACTTCTCTCTTCCCGTGAATTTGCAAAGTAAATATCAAGCTTGTTACAATCGCACTTTGTATGGCGATTGGCCGTCTTCTTTACCTATGCTTGATGTTGGAATTGAATTCTCCTTTTGCAGTAATAGTTTTATGATTTCCAAGTCTAATATAGATGTTGTAGATCTTGGGTTGTTTATTCTTTCACGTGAATTCCTTCCCCCCAAACAGTCGGTAGCACTTATGTGGTCCTATATATTGTTGGTCGGATTACTTGAATATTGTTAAATACAAACATAGCATTTCCATATATAGTATGTGCTTGAATGGTTATGTTTCTAGAAAAATTAAGAGGAAGAACCTGTTATATATCGATGTCCATCCATGCACTCATGGGAATATTGCAGGGTTCATAAATAGTTCTAGGTGCTCTTTATTTTTTGCAAATTGTTCATTTGAGGAACACTTAAATGAGCAGGATTTCTTTATGAAAAGGAAAGCGTCCAAATTTGTTGTTGTTCATGCAATACGTAGTTTGTATCTTGGTGATGAGTTTTTAATAAACTATAACTTTCGCAGACCACCAACCGCTTGTCAGAGACACTTTGCATTGGGACTACCTTTAGACATCCCCTTGGGGCGTAAGACAAAAAAAACATTAATTAATTGTATATTTTAATTTTCAATAGAATTGAATGGTTAATGTATTTCTCAAATTGAAATTTTGTTTTATAAATTGTTTGTGGTTGAACATTTACTATTGGAAAAAATTCTCATGCCTCTACAATAATTGTTTGGTATAATGTTACCAATTGTATTGTGCTCACTAATATCATTGATGTAATGTTCAATATTGCTAAAATCGATATCTTGATGATGAGAAACTTGTCTACCATCTTCCATTGCACCCCGCTATAATGTCAAATCAAGAAAAGGTTGCAAAAAAAGTGCAAGTCGGAGAGGAATCATACCAAGCATGGTTGAATCAACCACCTATTAAATTCCCACTACGTTTAGAATCACCAATTAGGAATGGATACAATAATAGTAGTTCTTCACATTTTGACAATGGAGTCAATGAAATAGAGGTTGGTATGGATGAGTTATTCTGACATACGAGTGCCATGGACGCAATATTCTTACATGCATTTCAGGACAATGAGCTAGGGGATGTTGATCATATCATTGATACCTTCTTCCAAAGCCTTCAATCGGTTTCTACAACCCCTCTCCTTGGACCTATCTAGTCAAATTCTACCCAGCTGGGTACAACAATGTTACTATACAATTTGAAATCAATGTATGGCATGTTAGAAATGTATTTTTCGACACTTTTGAGGTAACTGACCATCAACTCTCTTATATTTTGAGGAATATTCTCACACAATCAACATTGAAAATGGTCAATTTTATGAACATTAAATGACATTGTACATTTATATTGCCCACTAACTACAGGTTATTTAAAGATAACGTACTTCTGAGTGATAACGTATTTCCCGGCAGCACCCCGACAACTATGAAGAGGCAAAGCAAATGTTGAAATGTTGGGTGTTGAGTACATATCATATAATGCATGTCCGAATGATTGTATTCTATATAGAGACAAATATGCGAACAAAGAGATATGTCCAAAATGTGGGCATGAAATGTGCCATAAATCAAGAAACAAGGCTAAAGCACATGGTCCTCCTCATAATTTATTGAGGCACATGCCTATAATCCCAAGGATTCAAAGGCTCTTTCATTACAAAGAATTAGCTATGTTGTAGGGATTGCATGCCTTGCACTAGAATGAGGCTCGACTTATGAAAATCCTGATAGATTCAATAGTCGTGAAGCATATATAAGATACATGGCCTAATAAATTCAAGGATGAAGTGCAGAGCCTTCGATCGAGCATAGCCATGGATTGCATCAACCCATATTCCCTCCAAAACACTAACTATTCTATTTGGCAATGTAGTAGTGATCAATAACAATATTCCCCCCATGGTTGTCTCTAAAAAATGAACATATCATGTTGGCTCTTATAGTCCCTAGTAGAGGACTAGTAAACAATACGAATGTTTACCTACAACCATTGATCTATGAATTGAAGGAATTATGGGAAGGGATACATGTATTCGATGTATCAAGGCCGATCCCAACATAGAGGATTTTTACGTTGTATGGCACGTGTGCGTACACCACACATGATTATCTGGGATTAGAATTTTGCTCTGGTAAATATGTTGTTTGATTTGTTTATATTCATAGCAATATTTTTTGCCATTTTTAATTTGGTGTAACTATATTGACCTTCAACACTAATGTGCTATGTATATTGTAACACCATGGGTCTTGTAACAAAAGGGTATCATGGGTGTAAATGTTTTGGACCTTCTATGAAGGCTAGGCGGTCCAACCACCTATGAAAGCCAGTGTATGATTGCTCAAGGGTATTCTTCCCAAAAGACCACCCTTATAGAAGACCAAGATTTGCTTTCAATGGTAAACTAGAGAGAACTCGAAGGCTTGAAATAAAGACACTGGCTCACTGGCTTAGAGCATTTGAGAGAGTGAAGGAGAAGGAAATTGCAAAAAAAATCGATTCAAATGGGGAACCTATGTTCAATGATCCCGAATTCTTCGACACCTATGTTGAGAAAATACCTGTCAAGATGAAAAGGAAATCGGTATTTTATGAGCTCCCATATTGGGAGCATCTTAAGAATTGTTGGGCCTAGGTTGGGACAAAGTTTTGGAAACACCTTTTTGATAAGCAGGGAAAGCTGAGCTGAGCATAACACAGAAATATAAATTTATCGAAGTGTTGAAGATGCTGCGGAGTTGTGCACAGCATCCAAATTTTGATCAGACTGCGAAGCTATGCGCAGCATCCGAATTTTGGAAGCACCATGAAGACCAATGCTGCAAGGAAGCAGTGCTGCAAAGCAGTCAAGACACGTGGAGCCAGCAAAGCGGAGTGTTGTACATGGATCAGGTGCAGGTATCGGATGGACCAGTAATGGTCTAATTTTGGAAAGATGCTCCAGGAGTGCCGAGCGGCGGGCACGAGCAAATCCGGAAGGCGGCCAACGCACGAGTTCGTTGACGAAAGCGACGTCTTGGCACGCCTAGTGGGCGAAACCGTTAGAGATGAACGGTTTAGAGAAAGCAACTTGTTGGCACACGTGCGACAGGAAGGCCGATAGCGACAGATTAAAGACGTGGAGAACGGCCATGATGAAGCAGACGCTACCAGATGCCAGCAACTCGGTTTAGGGAAATTGGCGCAGTTTTGTAAACCCTAAGGGTTTTTGGGTTTAGGTCTTCGACATTTTAAAGACATGACCTTCGGGCATGATCTATTTAAGAAGACAATTTTGTATGGGATGGGGTTACATTTGGTTGTTACATTTTTGGAGTTACTCTCTTATTTTTGCTGTTACAATTTTTTATGGTTGTATTGTAAAATCTATTTGAGCTAAGAAGATTGTAAAGGATCTGCAATTGTGTGCATAGAGACCTATTGGAGAGGAAGGAGAGTCTGCAGCTGAGTGCACAGACTAAGAACGGTTGTCCCCATCCCTTTTAAAAGAAATATATTACCAACCGTTCTTGTGGACGTAGCTTCCCACTCGGGGAAGTGAACCTCGTTAAACTTCATGTTATGTGATTGTGCTTATGAATGAATGCTTACTTGTGTTTTCTGTCAATGAATGTTTAGATGTTCCTTGCATATTGTTATGAGAGAGCTTTTATATGCATTTTCCATTAGAGAAGTATGGAAATGATATGTTAAGTTTCGCATGAATAGTTGAATGGTGAACATTTATTCTTGTGTATGAAGGCAGTGAATCAGTCATTTAGTTAAGTACTTTCTTACACGCAGTAAAGGAATGTATAACAGTGGATTAGATCAATCGGCTATGTTCAAATCATGACATCCTGAGTTAATGAATGAGTGTTAGAAGGATAGACAGTTAAGCGTCTAAATGAATGGATGAGTGATATTCATTTCAGTACCTTAAGCGCTTTCAAGATAATCCAAGTATAGAATAAAGTTGGATTGTTCGCAGCTTCGGTAGAAGTCTCGAGGTAGAAGAACATAGTGGTGTGGACCGCAGCGTTGCCCATCACTGCGCAGTCTCACCTCGCAGCACATACCCTCTATCGTGCTGCGCAATACGTCCATCCAAGCAGCTCATCACTTACTGTGGAAATCTGATTCCGCAGTACCCCATAGATACACCTCGGGTGAGAACTCAACCTGCTTGCAGGTTGTTGCCGAAAGGTCCGGTGCGATGGGGTTTTGTTGGTCAAAGGGAAACTGCAAAGAACCTGGGTCTTATAGAAACCCTCTGGGTCAGTTATAGCCAACAAATGGTTCCGTTGCCACGCTAGAATCCGTGGTTTGTTGCAATCGTGATGTGTGACGAAGAATACCAGTTCCCGGAAGGCTCTGACAATTGGCATCCTGAAAAGACAAAAATCCAAGCTTGGTGGGATAAGACTATAAGAAACTTTAAAAGGCAAGAGAATAGACATCCGCGTCTAAGTGACACATAGTGGTTAGATAGGTATCTGTTCAACGACATTCAAGAGATTTTATGGGCATCATTTCACAACGAGCTACATTCATGGATCTTGCGGCTCGCAGAGAAGAAAACTTGTTTTCAAGGAGGAGTTCCTACAGAGTGGACTCCCGAGCTCCCAGTGCAGCTCAAAGCAATAGACAGCCCACTGGCACGCGCAGTTGATTTTTGGGTCGATCATATGCTAAAAGGCTTCGTAACAGAATTTGCTATAGACACACTCAAATCCTACAGCCAAGCAGAAGCATACTTTTTCGAAGGATTTCAAGGTAAGTTCTTGAACAATCTCAGTCTCTACATTAAGATGTTGTTAGCTGAGAAAGGTGTTTTAAGAATGTAGTAATATTCTCAAGTTTGTCATGGTAAACAGTATATTTAGTGATTCGAATGAAGAAACACATAATCGTAGAAGTGGTAAGAGATATAAATTTAATAAGAATCTTGGAGGCCCTGGACTCCATATTAATACTGAGATCCCGTGTAACATTGACAACGAAGCCGCACCGCCATTTACCCCTGAGAACCCACCGGCTGCAGAGACCGCACCACCTTTATCTCAAAACCCACCCGCTACGTAGCCCGCCCCGCAGAATACTCAGCCCAGTACATCTATCCCAGTAAACCAATTTGTATTCACTGCACAAAGCCCTTCACAACAGCCGCACACTAATTTGGGCGCTCCAATACCTAATAGCACAATGGCACATACAGATATGAAGCTACCGATATTCAGAGGAACTGGCTTAGAAGACCCTGATCAACATTGGTTTCTTTGTGAAGCCGTATGGAGTGTAAGACAAATCCAGGATGATGCAGCAAAGAGAGCACAGCTCATCACAACTTTCAGGGACAGAGCTTTACATTGGTTCATGAAATACTCTACCACACAGCCGAGAACCCTCGCAGAAATTAAAGCTGCGCTCGTGGCTGAGTTTAAGAAACCTAAATCTAAATCTCAGTGTATAACTGAGTTGAAAGAAATAAAGCAGAAACCGACTGAAAC
This sequence comes from Larix kaempferi, assembly GCA_027924585.1. Lineage (NCBI taxonomy): Eukaryota > Viridiplantae > Streptophyta > Pinopsida > Pinales > Pinaceae > Larix > Larix kaempferi. The sequence continues at coordinate 2,397,573 of BSBM01000815.1, read as the reverse complement.
GGTTTGGGAGTTTGATCAGAAGTTCAAGACCCTATTAGACCAAGTGAGATTTGTTATAGCTCTTGAACAGCACAAGGAATGGTTCATTGCTGCACCGTTGCCCCATATTAGGTTACCATTGATGCAGCAGAAGGTCACGTCCCAGGCAGAGGCCTTGGAGATCGCAATGAAGCTAGAGGCTTCGCCGATTGGTGAGACTAGTTCTGGGATGTCTCAGATCCAGAACCAGCTGACCACCCTGACACTAGAGTTGCAAAGCATGAAGAATGGCAAAGAACAAAGGCATGAACCTAGACATGAGGTCTGGTGTACAGGTTGTAAAGGAGAAGGCCATGACTGAGAGCATTTCCCGTTATTCCGAAACTATCTTAATAGTGGTGCGCCCAACCCATTAAATCAGAATCAGGCCCCATGGTGTGAAATCTGTAGAACCACAGGACACAGACCTGAAGACTGCTATCTTATACAGAAATATGTGAAAACACCTAAAAATGTATACTGCAATTTCTGTAAATCAGTTGGACATGATGAATCCAACTGCCACGCATATGAATTAATGAATGAGAGAAAATGGGATATGGACTCAATGAGAGGCGCTGACTTGTACCGCGTATAAGAAGATACCCAACCGAAACAAGAGAATGCACAATATGACCAAGGAGGATACAGAGGTCGTGGTGGTGGATACCACAGCAGAGGAAGAAATGCTGGCCCGGCGCAGGGAAGAGGCCGCGGCCAGGTCATTTGTTATAATTGTGGCCAGCCAGGTCACGTATCCAGAGATTGTGTTAACCCCTGCACTACGTGTAATTATTGTAAATCATTTGACCATGTTATTGAAGATTTCCCAGTGATAGAAGTGGAAATGCAGAAAAGAAGACGGACAGATGCGCCAAATACAAACGTCCAGTGGATCGCAATAGAGAAAAGACAAGCAGACCTGAGCATCAATGTGGTCACACGCAGTGGCACTCAGACAGGCCGCGACAGGGGAGTAGAAGCTTCCACATCAGGGGAGGCTCACACAAAGCAGTCTCCTCTTGAGACAATATAGATAAGGAAAGCTCCAGGAAAAATACCTGCTCTCGACCTACAAAAGAACAAGGAAGTCTTTATCGACGCGCGGGATAGCTTCAGAGAGCCAGCAATAGAAACACAGAGGATCCTGTTACGCATTCAAGCACCGCATGTTGAAGACATGCCAGCGACTTATGACAAAACAAGCACCGCAACAGATGTCAGCACCTCCGTTGCGCAGTTCTTGCGAAGCTGCATGAAGTTACTAAAAAGTAAAAATGCCATAGTAGAGTTGCAGAAGCTCATAAACCAGTATGAGCCACAGACCGGAACAGAGGCTTCTGATAGAGCAGTACATCACATAAGGAAGCATAAAAGAACAGGCCGAGAAATGAGACTTACCGTGCAGATTGGAGATTTTGAAATGGATGAAGTCATCCTTGATCTGGGCTCTGAAGTAAATGTCTTAACTAAGCAGACATGGCAGCAGATGGGTCGACCAAAGTTGTCATGGTCACCTATCCAGTTAAGAATGGCTAACCAAGAGAAAGTCATACCTTTTGGCCGCTTAGCTGACGTAATAGTCGACATCGATGGAGTCCAAAGTCATACAGACTTTGAAGTTATTGAGATTGTGGATTATAGTCAGCCTTTTCCTGCATTACTAAGAATTGACTGGGATATGGATAACTTGGCTATTATCGACTTAAAATCAAAGAAGATGATATTTGAAGGGAAGCATCTTAGGGTCATCGCACCGTTGGATCCTGCGGATGGTGACAGATACAGTGAGCCGATTCAGGAGGAATCCAAGGCTCAAGACTTGGACAAACTATACCAGCTCACAGCGAACTAGGAAGATTACATTAATCCTACCACAGATGGCACACTCAGTTGGAGATGTGACAGCTCCTACGTCTCTGATTCGGAGGAAGGGCTAGAAAATTGGCAAAGCTGGATGCATGAAGTATCAGCAAGAAGGTGCGCACAGGTTACAAAATCACTGCATTGGATCGGGAAGGTGGTAAGTCCTATTCCCACATATGATGGTTATGCTAATGTTTATACTTTCATCCAAGAATACACTACAGCTATTGCAAATGAGCACAGATTACCAACATTGGATATGGCACTGCGCGACACACCCGCCAGATGGTGGAATGCGCACAAGAAGACATTGACTACTTGGGATCAATGCAGAATTAAGATGCAGATTCGGTTTGCTGAAAAGGTTACCTTACCTTTTGAAAAGTTTAATGGACAGACAAATCCTAGTCAACACATTGAAGTTTGTTCACATGCATGGGCAGAAAGGCCACACACAGAATGGGTGCATCTCTTTGTACATACGCTAGATGATGACATTCCAGAGAAATGGTACCTAGACCTGGAGTTGCGCAGAGAAACCACTGATTGGGAAATGTTGACTGCCAACTTCCAGAAGGACTTCAGCTTTGAAGACGAGGATCTGCTGATCCATGAGGAATTGCAAGTAATTAAGGAACGCATATTCAGGGAAGACTGTCCTCACAGAAATATGACATTGGAGGAATTTTTCGGGGCAGATCATGTTCCCACGCACCTACACTTGGAATGGAAGGAACATGAAGAACACCTTATCGAGTGTTACAACTTAGCTGAAGACACTGATGATAGAAATGAAGATGATGATGACGATCCGCGCAATATAAACATACCAGAGTCGGAGGGTGCGCATGACGTAGAAGGACCTCCGTTAGAAATCCCAGATATGAGTGGACCAGTAAAAACACAGACGGTGAATATTGGCACAAAAGAAGAACCGAAGTTTGCAGCAATCGGAGACTATTGGGACGATCAGACTGTTGCAGAGATCGCAGACACCCTGTGTGAGTATCAGGAGCTGTTTCCGACAAAATTCACAGAAATGAAAGGAATTCTAGGAGACCTAGGAGTTATGAAAATAGCTTTGAAGCCAGGTGCAAAACCTGTGAAGCAGAGACGGTACAGACTAAACCCGCACTACAAAGAAAGAGTACGCGCAGAGCTGGATAAGATGCTTGAAGCAGGAATCATTGAACCTGTTGAGGAATCATAATGGATTAGTCCCATGGTCGTTCCAGATAAGAAAGTGAAGGGTGAGATCAGGATTTGTGTTGATCTCAGAAAATTGAATGATGCTTCCATGCATGACCCATTCCCTACTCCTTTCACAGATGAAGTGTTTCATAATGTTGGAGGGAATGAGGCCTATTCTTTTACTGGTGGTTTTTCCGGGTATCATCAGATTAGGATTGATCCCGCAGATAGGCATAAGACGACTTTTGCTACAGAATGGGGGTCGTTCATGTAGCTAGGGTTTTACCCCTAGCTTGTGCAAATGAGCACCTACTAAGGAGAATGGACTCCTTAGTAGCAGTTCAGTAAATGTAAATTATTAAACCAAAGCAGAAATGTAAACTAATCTAAAACACATGCATGAAACATAAAGAACAAAAGATAAATAATGGTTTTGTATTGATATTACCTCCAATGTGGAGGTTGATGAAGCTCTTGCAATGTCCAAGAGGGTTGCTCCAAGCTCCAATGTGCTCCTTCTCTTTCTCCAATGGTGGAAATGGGCCAAAAGGGGCTCTCAAGGTGAAAGTGGCTCAATGGTGAGCTAGGGTTTCAAGAGAGATTTTGGCAGAGTAAGGGTATACTTGATTGTGGATATGAAATAAGGGATCTCCATCACCTATTTATAGTTTTTTGGTGGTGGAGTGCTGACCCATGGTTTTGGGAACCATATGGTTTAAGGCAGTTGTATAGGGTTTTTTCCTCCTTTTCCTCATTATTTTATATTTTTTATTCCCTTTTTAGAGGGATTTTGCTATTTTTGGAGGAAAAATGGGTTTTTTAGCCTTTTTGAGGCTTTTTTTGATGGTTTTGTGGCCTTTTGGAGGCATTTTAGGCCTTTTGGAGACTTTTTAGTGGGATTTTTAGGGTTTTTAAGGGAAATATGGTAGGAAAATGGACAAATGAGCCATGTAATGTGGTAGATGAGGTAGTGAACACTTTTTGGGTGTTAACAGATTGCCCCCTGATGTGCGAGGGTAGGAGCTCATCGTATGGCCGATGGACATCATAAGTCATGTATGGTTTTCCTGGGGTGTGGAGAAGAGAAGAAACAAACTGAAGCCCGGAACAACGATCCCGAACAAACTGCAAGAACTAAAAGTACATAACCTCAATAATGGATGAGGAATCATCTGATCATATGGACGAGGCGGGCATTCCCATGCTCGTATCAGGATATAACATAATAATAACAATGGGGTCCAAAAAATGGGGACCTGAAATATATATGACCTCAAATACTGAATGAGGCAGAATCTCAATATATGGACGAGGCGGGCATACCCATGCTCGTATCAAGATACATAAGAAGAACTGTGAGGCCCGAAAAGAGGGACCTGAAAGATACATAGAGAACCACTATGTACGTCATAAGAGTCCAAAGGGGACACAAATCTGGGACATACTGCTGGGTTGACCATGTCTGAGCTGAAGAACTGATACACTGGAACAATCAACAGTGCTACTGAGTGTGGTACCAAAGGAATTGATGAGCTGCTGGATCAGAGTGACAAAGGGTCATACTCTCAATGGTACACTGAACTGGAACTGATCTGGGACTGAACTGGGTACTCAAGGAAGCATAGACCTGGATGGCTTCCGAATACAATCGCCAACGCAGCCCGGACATCCACGGGAACGTACAACTGGGTGTTCCGAAGTGACTCACCAATGTGCTAGAGTCGGGGGAAATCCGGGGTCTTCGACAAATAATGGTAGGGATGTAAATCCTGCGCGATTCTCAGCGATGCGATCAAGGTACTGAAGTCGAGCATGTAAGAAACAACCATTCGGAGAGGCAATGATGACTCCTCCCAAAATGGTCCGTAGGCACTCACCACAGATGGTGATGGGTCCAAGGCGCAGGGACCTCTGGGCCTATCCTCTGGAATAGAGGAGCTGTCGTCGACAGAGGGAGACCTGCAACTATCAAGGCAATGATGTTTCCTTGACAGGAGTGCGAGGTGGAGAACCGAAATGTGATAGTACTGATGGCAGGACTGACAAACTGTGGGGGAAGCTGGGCAAGTAGAGTGGGTGGACTCAAACTTCCTTTGTTCAGAGTATGAAAAATGGGGATGATCGGGCAGCATATGAACCTGACTGATGGGAAAGGGATCGTAGCTGTATTGGATTTGGGATGGTGACTGGGCTGAGGAAGACTCAAGCTGGGGTAAAAATGGCAGGAGACTGCAGGATACTCTGAACAAAGGCGACCTGATTGGGGGTGCTGCCGAGATGATCGATCATAGTGCCTGGAGGCACGGGATGACTTCTTCATGGGTTAAGGAACTAGAAGAAGTGTGTGTAAAATGGTACTGTCGTGTGGATTTTACGAGCCCAGGACAGTTCATGCTTGTGGTTGCTTTCAATTTTAAGGAGTCTGAAAGCGATAAGAAGACTCTGAAGTAATGGAATGGTACTGTCGTGTGGATTTTACGAGCCCAGGACAGTTCGTGCTCGTGGTTGCTTTCAATTTTAGAGAGTCTGAAAGCAAATAAGAAGACTCCAGGGGGTTGCTTTTTCGTATATTTAGTCTCCAAGGCCCAAAGAAGCATAAAAGGATACAATGAAGAACTCTTCTAGCCGATGTGACTAGAGTATTCCTTTTTCGTAATTAGTCTACCAGGTCCAGAAAAGGGGTAAACTTATACCAGATAGACGCCCTTTCAGGTACTTTAACGAGCATGAAAGGAAGCAAGATTGCTCGGCGATCTTTTCATTGTTTTAGGAGTCAGAAAAGAGCTTAACAGAAACTCCCTAAGTGCCTTTTTCATAAAGGACTTGTCCGGCCCGAAAAAGGGATAAAATTATACCGAACAAAAGGAATGGCCAGGCAAGGAGGAAGTGTTCAATCAAGGAACATGTATGATGACCAAGACCAAGGGTGGGGGGGAAACACTGGTGGGCCTCCTTGCGGGGTTAATGAAATGGTGGCAAAATAATGAAACATTTGCAGTATGACAAGAGTGGATGGCTCATGTAAATGTGTGGAACAATCCGATGGTGGCCGATGTGGCGCGCAAATCGAGGCAGCAAGGTGTTGGGACACAATGTTGAAACTATACCAGGTGAGAGCGAGAAATGATCTCAAGCGTCATCACGAGCTTGAAAAAATGAATCCGGCGATATAAAGAGTGTCGAAAATGGATAAAGGTCGATGTGGCACGTAAACCGAGGTGACTGGGGGTGTTTTGGAAAAAGACCCAAAAAATTTGGGGGTGAGAGCGAGAAATGATCTCAAGCATCATCACCGGCTCGAAAAAATGAATCCGATGATATAAAATATGTGAAAAACGAAGAACGATCGATGTGGCACGCAAACCGAGGCGACGAGTGGCGTCTGAAAAATGGGTAAAAAATGACGGGGAAAAAATAATGTAACGAGATGACCATCATGACGGTCTCGTTGTGCTAATTCCAATGGTGGAAACGGTTCGAGAAACGGACTCCGTATGGGTTCAGAATGGCCAAAACAAGAAAAAAGTCAACTGACTATAAATAGTGAGTGGGTCCAACATGACATGTGTCATTTGTACTATTTGACTTTGACTTGTGATCAGAGTGGACCAAAGCTGAGGTGGCATTTCTGGACGATTCGACCGACTGATTTCCGATCCGGGAGATACAGGTATTCTGTCAAACTCATACCTGCATGTTTTTTAGGGTCGGGGGTTGGGTAGTGGGTCCCAGGGTTATTTGTACGGTCCACGTGGGGTGGACTGCGGGTTAGGGGGACGAAACCGCGGTTGGAGACCACGAGTTTCGGGGTGAACCACGCGGTCGGGTACCCCGTGTTTCTCGGCTGGATACGTGGTCTGGTACAGCGCGTTCCAAAAAGGAACGCGCGATGCGAAACCGCGGGGTTAGCCCTGACAGGCACGGTTAAGGACCGCCACTGTAGGCCTGATAACCGCGGTATGAAACCGCGGCAGGGAGCCCGAAAGCCGTGGTTTTGGGCCGAGCTATGAGGGTTTTCCGGGGGGAAGGGAAGGACTTATTTATTTGACATGAGTCTGATGAGTTTACTTTATGTGATTTGCAGGATGCCGCAGGTTCTATGGAGAGAGCGGGAGATTCCTGACGAGATCATGGCCATCATCCGAGAGGATCGCAATGTGCGATCGGTGCTGGGATTATTCAGACTTCTAAAGTTTTCCCAGGTACCCATGATACGGTCAGCAGCGTTGCTGCTGAACCGACTGATTAGCTTCTGGGAGCCGGATATACAGGCTTTCCGTGTACAGGGTGAGAGGGTGGACCTTACCCTGACCGATGTATACTTTCTGACGGGGTTGCCCTGTCTGGGCAGGGTGGCAGACACACAGCCGCGGGTCGCCGCGGACGTAGACATGGAGGACATGTTGGAGAGATACTGTGGTCCTGAGGCAAGGGTGCACATGAATGCACTCCTAGTGAGGGACCTACAGGAGCCATCAGTACAGGCCATGGCGGCATGTGTGGTTCGGATATTGGGGTCTCAGTCACCTGAGAAGGTGTCTGGGGCCAAATGCAGATGATAGAGCGCGTACTAGATGGGGTGTACTACGCGTGGGGCTAGATGTACCTGACCTGTGTTCAGCGGCAGCTGACAGCAGCAAAGGAATCTAGCAAAGGTTTTTGCTATGGTTCGTTTTTGTGTGCCTTCTTTATGGAGAGGGTACCCACACTGCGGCCGCGGGTGCCGATCAGAGCAGGAGGTTTGAGGGAGCCGCGGATGGTGCGGTGGGGCGAGATGATGAGCCACCGTGGTGGCGGCGATGTTGGTAGGTATTTTACGCAGGAGTTGTACCTGCAGTAGCTCCAGATACCATTGACACTGGACGACTTCCCGTACAGGGACATGGACTACACAGGAGATCCGGAGGCACCACGAGCGCCAGGACAGGCATGGGGTCCCGACGGTACGTATGTGTTTGCTTGCATGTTATGGATGTCAGGTTTTATAGATATGATAGTAGATTGATATACTGTGACTGACATATGGGTGATCTGCAGATGTGGGCCCGAGGCCGCCGCCAGGTCATGTGGCACGGAGGTGGATTGTGGCCGTTCCAGCTCTGCCTGGGCGAGGAGAGGTCCATCGCCGCGATGCGGAGGGGACGCTGGAGTCGGTACGGGCACTACTAGATCGTTTGCTGATAGGGGTGACCAACGAGGGATGGCAGGATGTCGATCCGGACGTGGTTCAGGATTGCATGATGGAACCCCGAGAGTTCAGATCCATAGCGATCCGGGTGGCGATCTTGGTGGACCAGGCACGGGCACAGGAGCACCTAGGAGATGAGCACTTGCCGGAGGAGGAGAGAGGAGAGGACTCAGAGGCAGCCGATGCAGGCAGTGATGCAGGGTACGACTCTCATTAGGGAGTGCAGGGGACTCCCCCCGAGTTTTGTAGCTACGGCATGTATTTTGATGAGGCTTTAGGGATGTATAGCCATTTTTGTATAGCTGAGTACAGGGGTACTCAGGACATGTATAGCACTGAACATGTATTTTTTGACATATATATATATGCAAGTGGATGCACCTTTTGTATGATGTTGTTTAGTTGTACGCACGTGGATGCGCATTATGTTTTGTGATATGTTTTACATTGCACATGGATGCAAGTAGTATATGGTGTTGGGCACATGGATGCCCCTTGTGTAGGTGATGTGATGTATTGCATATGGATGCAACACTATGTATGTAGGACTAGGCACGTGGATGCCTGTGTATGTATTTTTTATTGCACATGGATGCAAATGTTTATGTGATGATAGGCACGTGGATGCCCCTTGCAATCTTTTTGGGTTTTTATATATTTTTATGAGATGTTGTCTATGATGGAGGTGTTACATGGAGTGATTGATATGCCAATATAGGATGTTGTTGGCCATTTGGTCTACGACACTATTTTGAGCTCTTGGGACATGGGTGAATGTTATGGATTCAAAATGTTGGCTGAGTTGTTTTGTGCGCAGGAATTTTCTAAAGAGGCAGGGATCACGCACCTGATAGTAGTTGTTGAGCTGGGAGTCAAGGAACACATGGAGGTGACGTATGCCTATCTGGAGGGCAGCAGTCAGGAGACCGGTCACAGCATCATACTCCGCCTGGTTATTGGTAGCAGCACCTATACAGATTCCGTCGAGGTGAATCATTTCATGGGAAGGGGAATATAGGACCAACGCTGCAGAAGCCAGGTTGGGAGACCAGCGGCTTGCTCCATCGGCAAAGCCAGTATAGTGAGGTGGAAAATGGTCCATCTGTGGTCATGCAAAAAATGAGGAATGTAAGATCGCGGTAAAAAATATGAAAAACAAAAAAGAGAGCAAACTGTACAATGCGAACCAGTGGGGACGCGAGTTATTTAGGGATAAAAGCGTTTAAGGTACAACCCGTTACGCGGGTTGCGCAAAGGGTGACCTTCGGAGTCGGCTAAGATGTATGCCCCCTTGCCGAGACAAGTCTGCACGATGTAAGGGCCTTGCCACATGGATTCAAACTTCCCTTTGCTAGTTTTGTCATGGGCTTGGTCATAGGCGAGGACGAGGTCCCCTTCGCAGAAAGTTCGAGGGTGTACGTGTTTGTCGTAACCAGCTTTGGAGCGGTTCTTGGCGGCTTCAATGGTCTGGAGAGTGGCACGACAGTCTTCATCAGCTTGTTCAAGGGATAGCAGACGTTGCTCGAGTGGGGAGGTGTCGGGGAGAAGCTCGACGGCAATTTGCAAGGCAGGTATCTGACACTCAATGGGGAGGACAGACTCTACGCCATGAACTAAGTGAAACGGGGTAAAACCAGTGGCAATCTTGGTGGATGTATGATAAGCCCATAAGGCGGGGAAGAGCATGTGGTGCCAATTGGACTTATGTCGGTCAACGGTGCATTGAAGGATGGTTTTGAGGATTTTGTTAATGGCCTCTACTTGGCCGTTCCCTTGGGGGTAGTAAGCAGAGGAGTACTGATGTTCAAATTTGAGTAGGGTGGATAACTCACGCCAAACAGAATCTTCGAAGTGTGAACCATGGTCTGAGACTAACTGTTTAGGAACCCCGAATCGAGTGATAACATGGTTAAAAAAGAAACGGGCAGCTGTGTCAGCGGTACAATTGAAGCTAGGCATGGCTTCGGCCCATTTGGTGAAGTAATCTACGGCGACAATGATGTACTTGTGGCCGTTGGCAGACGGGGGTCTACATTCCATGAAGTCGATGGCCCACTTACAGAAGGGACCAACGGTGACGACTGGGTGTAACGGAGCAGGTGGTGTCCGGGCCTTGCGGGCAAAAAGTTGGCAGTTATGGCAATGCTTGACCGCAGTGATACAGTCGGTGAAAAGTGTGGGCCAGAAGTATCCGGTGCGGACGACCTTTTGGGCAGTGGCCATCCCGGAGAAATGGCTGCCGCAGGCACCGCTATGACAGTCGTTAAGGACATATTCAGCTTCCTCGTGTGTAAGGCAACGACGAAGAATAGTGTCAACCCCCCGCCGGTAAAGGACATCGCCTAAGAGGAGATATCGAGAAGCTTGGTGACGGATGCGACGGCGTTCATTACGGGTGACTTTGGGTCTGAACTTCTGCGTGTGCAGGTATAACAAAATATCACTGTACCATGGGTCATCAGACGAGATCGTGAACAAGTGATTGTCGGGTAACTCGTCGGAGATTTGTGGGGCCGGGAGAAGGGAAGGCAGATCAGTGATGAGCTGGGCAAGCGCAAGGGATTTAGTGCTCTTAGGTGTTCGGAAAGTGAGGTCATATTCCTGGAGGATAATGACCCATTTAGCAACACGACCTTGCAGTAGCTTCCGATTTAGGAGATAGACCATGGGGTTGGAGTCAGCAACAACTGTGGTATGACTAAGTAAGATATAGTGTCACAGTTTTTGGACGGAAAAGACCACAGCAAGGGATAGTCTCTCCTCATATGGGTAACATAGAGGTGGACCAGACAAGGTCTGGCTAACATAGTAAATGACATGCTCTTGGTGAGAAACGTCTTCTTGAACCAAGACTCCAGACACAGCGTGCTCGGATGTCGAGACGTAGAGGATGAAGTCCTGAGAGAAATCCAGAGGGGAGATGAAGGGAGCTTGCGTGAGAGCTTTCTTTAGGGCTTCGAATGCGGCTTCAGCTTGCTCATCCCAGACAAAGGGTATGTGGGTACGGAGTAGGCGCAAGAAACCGTGAACGGTAGTGGCGTAATCAGGGACGAAGCGTCGAAGGAAATTGGATCGCCCCTGCAGACTTTGGAGCTGCCGAAGCGTGCGAGGAGCGGGAAGGTCTAAGATGGCTTGGACTTTCAGGGGATCAACAGTAATTCCTTTCTGGGAAACAATGAAACCCAACAATCGGCCTGCCGGAACGCAAAAGACACACTTGTGTGGGTTCAAGCGGATTTGGTATTTGCGACAACGCAGAAAAACTTGCCGAAGGTCGTTAAGGTGGTCTGATCGTTTCCGGGAACAAGCTGTAAGATCATCAAGATAGACTAGCAGGATATGGACCAAATCGTGAAAGCAATAGGTCATGGCCCGCTGGAAGGTGGCACCAGCATTTTTAAGGTCGAAAGGCATGATGCGATAGGCAAAGGTGCCCCATGGGGTAGTAAAGGTAGTTTTGTACTGGTCTTCCTTACAGATCTGAATCTGGTTGTATCCGGAAAAACCATCCATGAAAGAGAGGACTTCATGCCCCGCACACGCATCAATGAGCTGGTCAATAAATGGTGTGGGGAAGTTGTCCTTAGGACAAGCGCGGTTTAAATCGCAGAAGTCAGTGCATACTCGGATGGTGCCTTGTTTTTTGTTAACGGGGACGGGGTTTGAAACCCATGTGGTATAGGCAATAGGATAAATGAATCCTGCCTTGCGTAGTTTCTCAATCTCTGCTTTGACAGCTGGGAGCTTTGAGGGATGTATGGGATGCTGTTTTTGACGGACAGGGGGTACATCAGGCCATGTGTCAATGTGGTGCTCGATAATGGCGGGGTCAAGACCGGGCATCTCGGTATAGGACCAGGCAAAGACATCACGGAACTCTCTGAAGAGGTTAGTATATTCCTCAATCTCTTGCTTACTGCAGAAGGATCCTAAAGTGATGAGTTCAGGGGCACTCCCAGGGGCAACGATATCAATTTGGATGACAGGTGAGATGTTAGCCATGTTACCTTCCTCGAAGGCATCAGGAGCAGGAATAGGGTCCTTGAACCAGTCGACCTTGGTGGGAAGGAAGTCTTTGGATTCAACCGCAAATTGGGTAGCGGTGCTAGAGGAAGATGCTTCTGGGAGGAAATACGAACGATGGTGCATGTCATCCCAGGGATACTCCGGGGCAGTAAGTGCCTCAAGAATCTCCTCATCAGTACGGAAAGTTTGGGCCGTCAAATCGGTTGACGTGGGAATGGTAGTGGAAGAGATCATATAAATGGTGTTGACCTCCCCGGATGGGGGTGAGATTGGGGGGTGAATCTCCTCAATAGTGGTTGGTGCCGTCTCAAGATCCAGATTGTTCATCTCATAGAGAGCCGCTCTGTAATCTGGGAGATCGGGACAATGATGTGAGTAGTGCCCGTAAACACCGCATATAGCACAGGGGTGATTGGTATGCAGGGATTTATCTTTAGGCTTGGGGGTGGGGTTGAGTTCGACAACCGGGATGTTGGGGTCGTCGTCGAGCATATGCATGTGCTTCTGTAATGCTGGTAACTGTGGACACTGATGAGTCGCATGGCCTAACTCATCGCACAATGAGCATTTGGGAGGAGCACGAAATACTGGGGGGTTTTTTACTGTCTTGGGAGGTGGTACAGCAGTGTAAGGTTGGGGACCTCTGCCCCCAGTGGGTTTGGTAGTAGGGGGAGGAGTCGTGGAGGACGAAGGGGTAGAGACACCGGGGGGTGGCTGAGTGGTAGTAGCCATGGGTTGCACCGGTTGGAGGACAACATCTGGTGTCGGCGGGCGAACGGGAGGCGAAAGATACCATACGGGTAATCCCAAGGTTAACCTAGGGAGGCTAAGGGTAGCCATGACCGGGGCACTCACTACTCCCGAGGGAGGGACTAGAAAGGGGATGGTATGGATAGGTGTAACACCAATGTGGCTAGGTACCAGTGGTGGTTTAGGCAACAAGGGTGGCTGATTGGTAGTTGTTTGGTTATCGTGGGAGAGGGTACATAAGTCAAACACTTCGGGCGTAGATGATGGGGGAGGAAGGGATTGGAAGGTGGATGTCATCGGTGGGTCTGAGTAAACTCCAGGTCCCAAAGAGGAAACAAATGAGGTAGCAGCGCCACTGACCGGTTGTTCAACCATGGGGAGAACATTTTCGGGTTCAGCGGGAGAATTTGGATCATAGTAAGTGAGTTGGTCGATCTTAACCACGCATCCATCATGGGGGAACATCATGGTACGAAAGACAGAGGAAGCGACCGCCCGCATAGCATACATGTAGCTACGACCGAGTAAGAGGTTGTAATCAAGCTGGGCGTTGATGACCTCGATATCGATGAGGACGGTTTTACCACCTAACTGGACAGGGACATTGGCTAGGAGACCTTGGGGCTGAGCCGAACGACCGTCATAGGCGCGTAACGCAGTGGTGGACTGCTGGAGGGTAGGGGATCCTAACTTCTGCCATACGAATGTAGACATAACGCATGTGGAGGCACCCTCATCGATGGATGACAAGATTTCGAATGGAAACAGAAACTTGGAATGTTAAGGTGGAAGGCAGGCGTGGTTCGGACTGGTCCAAATCAAATGCCATCAAATTCGAATCATTTGGGCCAATAGCCCCAATGGCTGAGAGTAAATTCTTGCACTGGGAAGGGCAGTTCTTCAAGACTTCTAACGCAGACATGGCTACGGGAGATTGGGCTAGGTCGTCTACAATGTTGTAGTTTGACGCAGCGCGCACATTGGGGTTGTTGTTGATACGGCGAAGTGGGAAACGAGCTGCTTTGGAAGCGCCATCTACCGGAGGGGGAGGGATACGTAACGCTTGATCAGTGGGATGAGCGTTAGCGGTTTTATCAGTGGGAGGTGCTTCGGAGGTGGAGCCATATTGGTTCCGGCGAGTCTGAAGGTTGACATCAGTGGAAGACATCATCAACAAGTGATGGGTACCTGAGTCAAACATGGGTTGATCAGGAGCGGCGTATGTGATCTGTTGTTGTTGGGGTTGCGCGTTGGCTTGAGGGGGGGCCAACGACTGAGTGTTCACCATGCCTTGGGTTGGTAAGGGGTTTTGCAGCACCAAAGGTGGTTGCTGAGGTTGTGGGGGGTTGGGCTGCGCTGGAGGAGCTGCCTTCACTTGGCGATGGGCATCATCAACCCAAAGTTGCCGAGCTCGCTCTAAATGTGGGCAAGTATGTGTGTAGTGGCCATAGACCCTGCAGATAGAACAAGGATGGTTCGTTCTCAAATTAGGGTTTTTAGCCTGCTTGGGCGGGCGATCAGGGTTTTGGTTAGCGGGGGCCGCGTTGTTGTTGTCTGGGGGATTCGCCGGTTGACCACCTTGGTCTGTAGGTTGGTTTTTCCCACGATTACGGCCCTTGCCGTGATTTTGTTGGCCTTAGTTGTGTTGGTTGTTTTGGTTTTGCTGCGGGTTGTTTTGGGCGTAAACTTGCCCTTGAGCAGCAGGTGGGTTTTGAGGTTGTGCAGGTGCAGGAGCAGGCTGCGGTGGATGATAGGTAGATGGAGGCTGCGCAGGTGCGGAACCTTGAGGAGGTTGCTGATATGTCTGCGGAGCAGGTTGTGGGTTTGCCGCAGGGGCTGCCTGTGGCGGGTAATAAACTGGTTGGGCTTGGGAAGGCGCAGGAGCTGGTGCAGCCTGCTGGTGGTAATAAGTGGGTTGGGTCTGAGAAGGCGCAGGAGCTGGTGCAGCCTGCTGGTGGTAATAAGGCTGAGGTGCGACCGGGGGGTTGTAAGAAGGGGGTGCATGACCGAAGCACTGAGGTGGACAACTGGGTCCATGGGAGTGATTATGATGTGTCATAGGAGCATATGAGTTGGTGGCCCCAGACTGTGAGGCGGCCCGCGAAAGGTCGGGGCCCGGGGTAGGATGTGCTATGGAGAAGGGTTGAGGATGCGAAGAAACACGACCAATGATACCGTCTGCGGCGTGGGATGCCCCCGGCTCATCGTGATGGGAGGACTCGCCGCGAGGGGCGTCATGTATAATGGTATAGAGGTAACCCGACTGGGCGTAAATGAGGTCGAACTGCTGTGCCTTAAGGATGGCCTCTTTTTCAGACTGGGGTCTTTCGGAAGCGACATCCTTAGCAATAACAGGAAGAAGGGACTTGAGGAACCAATCTAGGAAGATACGGTCGTCCAATTTGATCTTGCATAAGCTACGGCGTCTACGCCACTCATGAATGTGGTCCGTGATGTGGGTAGCCGTGTTTTGTCTGCAGGATAGGAGAATCTCAACGCCCGCGTCATAGCGGACAGGTAACTGGAAGAACTGCAGGAAGGTCAAGGCCAGGGAAGTAAAGGTGGCATGGGTCCCATGTGGTTGCTCGATATACCACTTGGCTGCAGAGCCAGTGAAGGTGCGCTGTAACAGACGGAGGCGAATAGAGTCATCCACTATGGAGTTGGAGGAACACCATAGATGGAAGGACATGATATGGTTTTGTGGGTCCTCACCCGCCTTGCCCTCGAACTTAGGGATGTCAGAGGGGAGCTTGGTAGGCATGTGAGGCCATGCAGGGTCGTGTCGGATAGGGTCGTTGGTCAGTCTGGCTAGATCAGGTAGGTTGAGGCTAGCCATGAATGGCAGACTAGAAGAAGAATGTGACACAGGAGTGGGTTGGACCAAGTTGGGGCCCATGCACCCAAGTAGAGGGGCAGGGTTGGGAATGTTGCCCCCAAGTGGGGGAACTAAGGTAGTACAGGATGGGCCTGCACCACCATGGGTAGTGTGAGTCACTAGTGGAGTGGTGGTATGTATGCCAGCTACGGGAATAGGAATGGTGACCGGGATGGTGGATGTGGCCCCCATCGAGGGCATTCCTAGAGCAGGTGTGGTAACTGGTGTAGTGGTGGATGTGCCACCAATGGTCCCTACAACAAAAGGAGTGGAAGTCACGCCAGCCATGGGGCTAGTAGGGGCACTGTAAATAGGGTTCTCAGACTCTTCTTCAGAATCGGAGGTAAAGTAAGGGGCATCAATATCTGGTGACGGAGTCCTATGCCGTTGACGAGTGGAGTCAAGTGACAAGGCTCTAGATCTATGATAAGTGGTATCAAGTGATGATGATCTGTGGTGATGACGTGTGGTGTCAAGTGAACCGTGCTGTGGGGGCTCGCCCCTGAGGCGCCGAGAATGTCTCGGGGACTCAATGGTGACAGATGGTGTTGAAACTCTGTGGGTTGAGGTGAGTAAAAAACAGCTCAAAAACCCTAATGCAACCGAGCGTGCAGAAGGAGAGCTCAAAAAACAAGGCACTCAAGCCAACAACCAACTCAAAACACCCACTGTAACAGCTGTGCTACAATGGGTGGAGTACCAACAAAATGGTCAGAATACCAACAAGCAGCAGGTTTCCTAAAAATGAAAAATGGTGAACTCACTAGACCAAAGGGAGGTAAGGGAGCATGCAAACACCTAACTAAAAGTATTCTAACTCAACTAGACATATCCTCTGCAAGGTGATGAAATCCAAGTCAGACAATATGAATAGGAAAGCCAAGTGGATAAGATGTCCCCCTACCGGGAGGGACACCGGGTAGTCAATCCTAGAAGAATGGCAACTAAGATACCCCATTCATGACACGTCCAGAAAGGTGAATCTGCCGTTTGGTCCTTTAACCGCAATACCCCTATACAAGGATATCCCGAGAACTGCGAAAGGTAGCCCTTCGGTTACTGAATGGAGTGTGGTATTCCACTCAGGCCTCCGGAACCAGTCTCCCGACTTCAACCCTCCTAAGGGAGAGGCCCTCTGATAAACTGGTCGTGACCGTGCCAAAAAGTACTAGGGGATTTTGGTTCCCTATTTGGACAACAACTATGTCTCAAGTGTAAGTAACCGAGGGGTGTTATTGGAAGGCTATCCCCCCGATCCTACCTAACTACAAAGATTCTTTTGTGTTCCCCAAGTGGGGTTAGAATATTGGTTGAATTAGGTACTTTTTAAGGCTCACTTGAATTATGTGACAGAGTGTGTGCACGTGAGATGATGATGAACCCAAGTAGAAAGTGCCACTAGGGAGGGCAACTTTCTATCTAGCAATAACAATACAGAAATGAACTTTTAAAATGCACAATTTTCTTTTTCCAATGTAAAGTGCTGAAAATGTAAAAACGATTCTGTAAATGAAACAGAAAATAAAAAACTGCAGAAAAATGTTGTAAGGAAGGGTGGCTGCAAGTAGGACAGAGGGCTGTACTGGTGCAGAAAATAGTGCAGCAAAGTTCTGGGCTCAAAACTGTAAAAAATGCAGAAATCAGACCGCAGGTTTGTGGCAAAACTGAGCAGTCGGACCGCGGGTTTGAGGGAAACAGGCGCGGACAGGATGCAGGTTTTTGGCAGACAAACGCAGTCGGGACGCAGCAAAGGGGCTGAAAGTCGCAGTCAGGACGCGGGAAAGATGCCGAAAGGCGCCAGCGGTTTGCGGGAAAATGGTCGAAAGCCGCAGGCGGGACGCAGGAAAGACGTCGAAAGGCGCCGGCGGGTTGCGGGAAACCGGCCGAAAGCCGCAGGCGGGACGTAGGTAAGACGCCTAAAGGCGCCGGCGGGTTGCGGGAATTTGGCCGAAAGCCACAGGCGGGACGCAGGAAAGACGTCGGCGGGTTGCGGGAAACTGGCCGAAAGCCGCAAGCGGGACGCAGGTAAGACGCCTAAAGGCGCCGGCGGGTTGTGGGAATTTGGCCGAAAGCTGCAGGCGGGACGCAGGTAAGACGCCTAAAGGCGCCGGTGGGTTGCGGGAATTTGGCCGAAAGCCGCAGGCGGGACGCCGAAAACAGGGAAATAGCCGCAGTTAGACTGGATCAAACAGGCTAATAGCCGCAGCCGGATCACAGGTAACAGACTGAAAACGGACGGCAGGTCGCCGGAAACAGTCTGAGAGCCACGGTCGGGTCGCAGGTAAGTGCCTAAAAGACGCGGTCGGCACGCGACTGTGGGGGGGAAAAACGCAGTACACGGCGGCCGAAAGGGACAGCCGAACAGAAAAAAGATTTAAAAATTGTAACCAGAAATTCAAACTTAGGGGAGTCGCCAAAACTGTAGCTAGGGTTTTACCCCTAGCTTGTGCAAATGAGCACCTACTAAGGAGAATGGACTCCTTAGTAGCAGTTCAGTAAATGTAAATTATAAACCAAAGCAGAAATGTAAACTAATCTAAAACACATGCATGAAACGTAAAGAACAAAAGATAAATAATGGTTTTGTATTGATATTACCTCCAATGTGGAGGTTGATGAAGCTCTTGCAATGTCCAAGAGGGTTGCTCCACACTCCAATGTGCTCCTTCTCTTTCTCCAATGGTGGAAATGGGCCAAAAGGGGCTCTCAAGGTGAAAGTGGCTCAATGGTGAGCTAGGGTTTCAAGAGAGATTTTGACAGAGTAAGGGTATACTTGATTGTGGATATGAAATAAGGGATCTCCATCACCTATTTATAGTTTTTTGGTGGTGGAGTGCTGACCCATGGTTTTGGGAACCATATGGTTTAAGGCAGCTGTATAGGGTTTTTTCCTCCTTTTCCTCATTATTTTATATTTTTTATTCCCTTTTTAGAGGGATTTTGCTATTTTTGGAGGAAAAAGGGGTTTTTTAGCCTTTTTGAGGCTTTTTTGATGGTTTTGTGGCCTTTTGGAGGCTTTTTAGTGGGATTTTTAGGGTTTTTAAGGGAAATATGGTAGGAAAATGGACAAATGAGCCATGTAATGTGGTAGATGAGGTAGTGAACACTTTTTGGGTGTTAAAAGTTCATGTACACCGTAATGCCTTTTGGCTTGAAGAACGCACCTACCATATTCTCCAGAGTGGTCGTCGCAGCATTCAAAGAACTTATGCATAAGTTTCTGGAAGCCTATTTTGATGATTGGACTGTATTTGGTCTATTGAAAAACCATTGTGCGAACCTCAGAATGATGCTTGAGAAATGTCGACAGCATCAGATCTCTTTGAATCTGAAGAAGTGTATTTTTTGTGTCCCTTATGGAATTCTACTTGGGCATATTGTTTGTAAGAAAGGATTGATGGTGGATCTTGCGAAGATCGCAATTATTGTGAATTTGCCAACACCAAATTCAGTCAAGATGTTGCGCTCTACCTTTGGCCATATTGGATACTACAGGAAATTCATAAATGGTTATGCACAGATAACCGCACCAATGGAAAAGCTGCTAAAGAAAGATGCACCGTTCATCTGGAACGCGGAATGCGAACAAGGGTTTAATACATTAAAAGAAAAGATGGTGACTGTGCCAATTCTAGTTTTTCCAGATTGGACGAAGCCATTTCATGTCCATGTAGACACATCATGCATTGCATTGGGAATCGTATTAGCTCAACCGGGGGAAGGAGGTATTGACCACCCCATTGCATTCTCGAGCAGGAAGCTCTCAACAGCAGAGAAGAACTATACTACAACCGAGAGGGAAGGCCTTTCAATGGTATATGCCCTACAGAAATTCAGGCATTACTTGCTTAGTGTACACTTCCTTATGTTCACTGACCATTCTGCATTGAAGTACCTGGTCAACAAGCCAGTGTTAGGGGGGCGCATATGCATATGGTTGTTGCTGTTCTAGGAGTATGATTTTGAGATTGTTGTTAAGCCAGGTAGACTGAACTTGGGACCTGATCATCTGTCAAGGATTGAGTCAGGAGAAGAGCCGATGAACATTGAAGACAGTCTGCTTGATGCACAGTTATTTAGTATACAGGTTGCTGATGACTACTATAAGGATATCATTAATTTTTTAACAACAGGGCTGGCACCGTAGGAATTATCTATCCAGCAGAAGAAGCAGCTAGTGGTGCGCGCCGCAAACTTCACTATAATTGCAGGCTAGTTATACAAACTTGGGCTGGATGAAGTCCTGCGCAGATGCGTACTAGATCATGAGAACCCATTGATTCTAGCAGACGCGCATTCAGAGATCGTGGGAGGTCACTATGCGGGAAGGGCCACTGCGCAGAAGATATTGCGTGCAGGGCTATGGTGGCCCACGATCCACAAAGATTCCAAAGAATACTGCAAGAACTGTGATGTCTGTCAAAGGACAGGGAAACCTTCACGAAGAGATGAAATTCCATTAAATCCACAGTTGACCTTGCAGGCATTTGAGAAATGGGAAATTGATTTTGTGGGTCCTATAAACCCACCAGGGAAGAGAACTAGTGCGAGGTATATTATCACTGCTACTGATTACCTCACCAGATGGGCAGAAGCAAAACCAGTCAAGGACTGCTACGCGGTTCATTTTTGAAGAAATATTTTCAAGATTTGGCTGTCCAAAGATTTTGATGAGTGACCAAGGTACTCATTTTTTGAACAAGACAATTGAAGCCCTTATAGAGGAATTCCAGATTCGTCATCAGCGCAGTACTCCATATCATCCACAGGCGAATGGCACTGTTGAGGCTTTCAATAAAATTATGGAGAATGCACTGACTAAGGTCTGCAATGTGAATAGAGATGATTGGGATATGTGTGTCTCTTCTGTGTTATGGGCATACAGGACAACATGCAAGAAATTGACAGGACATACACCTTTTCAGCTGGCTTATGGGCAGGAAGCTATAATTCCAATGGAGTACATTGTCCCTAGTTTAAGGATCGTTGCGTTCACAGGAATGGCCGACCGTGCAACATTAGAAGAAAGGTTTCTACACCTTGTTGGGTTGGAGGAAGATCGTTTCATTGCCGGCTTCCACCAGCAAGCTCAGAAATACCGCGACAAAGCTTGGCATGATCGCCATATAAAGAATAAGTGCTTCCAGGTAGGTGACCTAGTCCTCCTGTAGGATAGTAAATTCATGAAGTTTCCTGGTAAATTTAAGATGCATTGGCTTGGTCCATATACTGTAATACATGTTACTAATACTAGTGCAGTCCAGTTAGCCAATTTAGTTGGCGATACTTTACCAACTTTGATAAATGGAAGCAGGCTAAAGCTGTATCATGATAGCCTTGCTTCGCAGAATCCTTAATGATAAGCAAAGGAAGAGATTTCCAAGTGTTAGGTACAGTTGAAATTGGACACTGGAAATTTCAAAGAGTCTGTACATGTATGTTAAGTAGAACAATGTGTGTACCGCGCAGCACTGCTGAAGCTGCGCGGAAGGAAAAAAAAAAGAGAGAGAGAGAAAAGAGAAGAAGAAAAAGGGGAGAAGTAAGAAAAGAAAAAGGAAACCGCGCAGTTGAAATTTTTTTGGCACTGCGAAGTAATTGCGCAGGATCGCAGATGGCTTGCTGCGCAGCTCGGCACAAGACTCAGAAAAATAGTCATTGCACAGCTTTTTTAAAAAATAGTCGTTATATGACCGTTGTAACGAACCACTCGAGCATTTAAAGGAAAGATAGTCATTCTGAACACGTTGACGATGGAAGAGATCGAAGGATTTGCTCAAATTGGCCAACAGACAACTCATTAAATGCTCATATAGTCGTTGGGAGGCGCGGGGAGTACCCAGCTGTGCCTATAAATAACACTGCTCCAGGACTCACGGGCGTTACTCAGCACTTAGAATTTTCTTTCGATCATTCCCTGAGCTAATATCCCTATATCATCTGACTATCACAGCCGTTAGCTAACTAGTGAATGTCCGAACCCTCCTATAGAGAAGAAGAGCTGACCATTGAAGAAGCACTTGGAGTCTTTCAGTACGGGGGAATTGCAGAGTTAATGAAAACCCCTACCAAGAAGGTTGTAATCGAGCTAGGTCAAGCATCCAGAAGATCACCTCGTCATACTCCAGTCATGCAGGACAAAGGGAAAGATAAAGGGAAAGATGTAACTGCACCATGAAGCAAGATTCTAAAGATGGGCCAGACGGCACAAAAATCGTCGGTATTTCAGAAAGAACCATTGAAGCTAACACCAGAATATATATCACCACGGGCGTTGGATGCCCCAGTCTTTAAATTGGTCAAGAACGCTAAATATGAAATCCCATTGTCGCCGATCTCAAAACATGTAGAGGTTGCCAAGAACTTGCTCGGAAAGATTCCAGACTGCAAGTGGGAAGATTTTGACCTCCTAGGCGTGCAAAAGGAAGAGCCCCACGCGCCTAAGTACCCACAGTTCCAGCCTGACCTGTACATGTGCTGGAAGAAAGATGCCAAGGGCACATTTAACTTGGTTGTCGAAAGCTGGCTGACACCGGTAGTTCAGTCAGGATTATTGAACCTCCTCAGATTGCCACATTTTGATCGCTCACCGAAAGTTAATGTCGTGGTTCGCATGCTGATGGCGCGAATCCACCAGGGATACCTGTGGCTAGACAAAAATATTGATGTCAACATTGCCTTGATCCACTGCATAACAGGTCTCAGCAAGCGCGGTAAGGATCCCAAGCAGTTCTTCCAAGGGAAGAGCAAGGAAAAAGAAGTTGTCGAGAAAATGAAGAAAAGCCATGCATTGGTGAAGGGGAAAAGAGGTTTTCCCACACAAGAAATTGAGGACAGGACGAAAAAATTTGTCACGCAGTTACTCGCAGGAAAAGTCCTCAGAATGGCTAGGCCTACGGAGGTGCCTACGGGCGCAGTATTACTTGGTGCCGCAGTGGCTGAAGGCACCGAGTTCAATTGGTGGCAATATCTTCTGAATGAGTTCTTGGATGAACTCAATGATACCCAGGAAAACGGCGGACAGTTCCACTTCACATGGCTGATCATCCTCATCGCCTTTTCTGGATGGAAGGAGCCAAGGGACTATGTGGGTGTCAATATAGAACCCATGATCCCAAAGGATTCCAGTATGCCAACCTCTGGGCAAATATCAATGCAGAGCGACAACATGCAACAGTTGAGGTGTTCTATCAATATTACACTCAGTTGCGCGATGCGATTATCCATACACCCCGCATCACAAAGCAGATAACGTCGAAGTACATTCGCGTTCTTGATTTCAGCGCAGACATGCGATGTATCTTCATTTCACCCAAGGCGAGAATGAAGAAGCCAGAATGGTACCCAGGTAGCTACCATATGTATGAGGAGGACATCGAAGCCCTCATGAAGGACTAGCCCACCGACTTCCGTGTGGAAGTCATGGATGTTGAGACAGACTCTGACGAAGACGATCCAATCCCACTGGCATGCCCGATTGTTGAAGAAACAGGAAAGCGGAAAGAGCCACAGACTTCGCAGAAGCCGAAGGCGTGGAAGAAGATGAAGGCCACAAAGACTCAATCTGAGGCAGTCCTGAATGAAGATGATTTCGAGATGATAGTAGAAACAATCTCAGAACAGATGAAGGATCTCATGGTTGATAAATATAAAAAGGATAAGGTCATCCAAGATGACCTGCAGAAGACTCGACTCGCACTGCAAGGCCTTATGAAGAAAATGGACGATGTCAAAAAAAGCCTAACCTTGCCGCGCGACATAGGAGCTGAAGGGAGGTTAGTAGGAACCTCGCAGCAAGGACCCCCGCAGCTAGCTATAACGCTGTCGTCAAAGACCAGGATTGTCCATGTGGACCCATTAGCTATTGCATTTCCAATGTCAGAGCAGATTGTCTTGGCCACAAAGGGAGTCGAGCGGGTAGAGCTCGACTTGGCCAAAATCCCCTTACCGGGATTACACTTCATCCACATGCAAATCGTCGAGGAGATGTATGAACGAACAGTAGAATCGATGAAGTCACAAGCGGAGCTCCACGCAGCAAACAAGCAGCTCGAGGTGCGCGCAGACATGTAGTTGCGTGATGAACAAGACCGCTGGAAACAATTGGAGAATACCATATCCATTGTTGCCATGGATATTGAAGGTATAGAACTCCAGGATGATCCTTCAGACACAGTTCTGAGGATTGGCGACAAGGTCATATCTTTAAAGGTGGAGATGTAGGATAAGGATATCCTCCATGAGGCCGATCTTGTTGCATTGCAAGAGAAACTGAATAAGCAGACGCCATTAACTGAGCAACAGTTAAGAGAGCAAGCCGTGAGTGCCGCCGCGCAGAACATAACGAGTGGCATGGCTCAGTGCCAAGATATTTTGGAAAAAGTTTCAAAGGCATTCATTGCCCTTGAAGAGGATCAGGTGCTACTACAGGTAAAGACCGCGGTAAAATAAAAACAGACCGTGCTAGAGAAGTTGGATGTAGAGCTCAAGGCTCTGCCACCCAGGGAGAGGCTGTCCAGGTATAAGGAAGTATCGGGCTTGAAGAAGCAAGTCCAGGCATTAAGAGAGAAAGAGACTGAGATGGATAATCAGTCACAGCAACTCCTGGAGGATGTTGCAGCGGTGTCGCAGCAGATAGAAGACAAGCTAAAGGAACTACGCAACAACCAGGAGCAGGTATAGGGACAGAATGGAGAAGAGATAACTCAAGCGCTGCTTAAAACAATATAGCAAGTTGAGCAGGATACTAGAGAAGTAGTGGAGCAGTTGCTCGGTGCATATAATGAGTTTGAGGCAAAATTAGTTCCACCAGTCGCAGAGCAGAGTGAGACGACCGAAGCAGCAAGTGGCTCGGGGACGAGCCACATGTAAGTGTTAGGGGCATGTTGGGCCCAAGTTGGGACAAAGTTTTGGAAACACCTTTTTGATAAGCAAGGAAAGCTGAGCTGAGCATAGCTCAGAAATATAAATTTGTCTAAGTGTTGAATATGTTGCGGAGCTGTGCGCAGCATCCAAATTTTGATCAAGCTGTGAAGCTGTGCACAGCATCCGAATTTTGGAAGCACCGTGAAGACCAGTGCTGCGAGGAAGCAGTGCTGCGAAGCAGTCAAGACACGTGGAGCTAGCAAAGAAGAGTGCTGGACATGGATCAGGTGCAAGTATTGGATGGACCAGTAATGGTCTAATTTTGGAAAGATGCTCCAGGAGTGCCGAGCGGTGGGCATGAGCAAATCAGGAAGGCAGCCAATGCACAAGTTCATTGAGGAAAACAACGTCTTGGCACGCCTTGTGGGCGAAATCGTTAGAGATGAACGGTTTAGAGAAAGCGACCTGTTGGCACGCGTGCGACAGGAAGGCCGATAGCGACAGATTAAAGACGTGGAGAACGGCCACGATGAAGCAGACACTACCAGATGCCAGCAAGCCGGTTTAGGGAAACCGGCGCAGTTTTGTAAACCCTAAGGGTTTTTGGGTTTAGGTCTTCGACATTGTAAAGACATGACCTTCGGGCATGATCTATTTAAGAAGACAATTTTGTATGGGATGGGGTTACATTTGGTTGTTACATTTTTGGAGTTACTCTCTTATTTTTGCTGTTACAATTTTTTATGGTTGTATTGTAAAATCTATCTGAGCTAAGAAGATTGTAAAGGCTCTGCAGCTGTGTGCGCAGAGACCTATTGGAGAGGAAGGAGAATCTGCAGCTGAGTGCGCAGACTAAGAACGATTTTCCCCATCCCTTTTAAAAGAAATATATTACCAACCATTCTTGTGGACGTAGCTTCCCACCCGGGGAAGTGAACCACGTTAAACTTCGTGCTATGTGATTGTGCTTATGAATGAATGCTTACTTGTGTTTTCTGTCAATGAATGTCTAGATGTTCCTTGCATACTGTTATGAGAGAGCTTTTATATGCATTTACCATTAGAGAAGTATGAAAATGATATGTTAAGTTTCACATGAATAGTTGAATGGTGAACATTTATTCTTGTGTATGAAGGCAGTGAATCAGTCATTTAGTTAAGTACTTTCTTACACGCAGTAAAGGAATGTATAACAGTGGATTAGATCAATCAGCTATGTTCAAATCATGACATCCTGAGTTAATGAATGAGTGTTAGAAGGATAGACAGTTAAGCGTTTGAATGAATGGATGAGTGATATTCATTTCAGTACCTTAAGCACTTTCAAGATAATCCAAGTATAGAATAAAGTTGGATTATTCGCAGCTTCGGTAGAAGTCCCGCGGTAGAAGAACATAGTGGTGCGGACCGCAGCGTTTCCCATCACTGCGCAGTCTCACCTCGCAGCACATACCCTCTGTCGTGTTGCGCAGTACGGCTGCCCAAGCAACTCATCACTTATTGTGGAAATCTGATTCCGTAGTACCCCATAGATACACCTCGGGTGAGACCTCAACTTGCTTGCAAGTTGTTGCCTAAAGGGCCGGTGCGAAGGGGTTTTGTTGGTCAAAGGGAAACCGCAAAGAACCTGGGTCTTATAGAAACCCTCTAGGTCAGTTATAGCCAATAAGAATGTCCACTTACTAGATCCCATGCATATATTTAAAGATGTTTCATGTTATTTGTGGAGGCACATATCATTGAAACAAATTGACATGTTGGCTGTCAAGAGAGATCTTATTTCTTCAAATACTAGAAAGAAGCATTGGCCCAGACAAGAAAATAGAGGAGAGATTGGCCCCTCTTGGTCATTTAAAGGTGGTCATATCCCATGGGTTTTGAAAAAATATGATCTTTCATTGGAAAATGAAGATATATTAGGTGTGAAGGCGCCTTCTTTATATGGTTCTACTCTACGATGTTGCTTCACTATAGATGAAAAATTGTAGGGTTTGAAATCACGTGACCATCTCAACCTTCTAAGGGTATGTATAATGTTAAAAAATGATTTTATTTTTTATTTATATCTTTTAGCACACATGTTAAAATGCAATTAAATTGTTTTGTTGACTTTGTAGTGTCATTATCTGTTGCTTGTGCATGTGTGTGTGAACCACGACTTTCCCGAGGACTTACGACGTGCCATATCTAAACTATATGCATTTGTATGGTGGACCACATTAAAGGAGATTGGCATCCCTAGCATTACACAGTGGTGTCAAGAGATAACCGAGATTCTTTGTATGTTTGAGAAGGAACTCCTGATGAGTTTCATGGATGGTTCATCTTCTAATTCACCTAGTTGATGAGGTTGAATTAGTCGAGGTGGTCTCATGTCATTGGATGTTCTTCTTAGAGAGGTACATGAAAAAATTGAAGGGATTTGTTCAACAAAGGGAAAAACCTGAGTGTAGGACCCCGTCCTAATTTTTCTGTTTTTCTGAATTTATCAATAAAACTACTCATTTTACTATCTTTACATGCTGTGTCAAATTTCAGTTTATGTTTTGTGGTTTATGTTTAAGTTTCATGTCTTTAAAAAAAATAAAGTTTACATTTACAGGTTTGGATAACTATAGGTGTTATTTCATTGTTTCTAACAGTTACTATCTTGCAGGTGTAACAATATATAATATATGACAGTATTAATTCACCTAAATTTCATTTTCAATAACTTGATAATAATGATTTACAGGGTTAGAAATTGATTAATATACCTTTAGGAGAAATACCTCTTAATAGCTTAGTAGATCCCCCTTTTGTTGCTCCTTTGCTATGTTGTAACCCTGCAACCAAAAGCTTTCCCAACCTTATGAAACTCAACCAGCCCAAACTAAGTTTCCACCCTGCCAACCGGAGAAGTCTCGCCGACCACCCAGATCCAAAGGTACCCCTTTGGACCCCCAAGCCCAAACCGAGTACAAGTCAACAATCTAGATCCCTCTGAATTCTCCAACAAGAACCCCCTTTCAGCTCTGCTCTGTAAAATTCTATCTCTCCTATGAAAACTTCGCCCAAAAATATCCCAAGGTAAAGATCATCCCCTTCTCCCCCTCTCCTTCTCGTCCTTATGATTTTTCTTGTCGACTATTTTTCCTATCATTAATACGCTTATCTCTATCTTAAATGTTTTGACCCCAATGTCAGTCCTCGAGCTCTTAACCTTTGACTCAAAACATTAACTTGCATTATTTTAATATTCTTTCATTATTTCAAAATATAATATTTTATTTAATATTTAATAATTAATAATTAATAATTTATTTTACAATTTGTTTAATTAACTCAAAAACTTACTTTATCACATTGTTATTTAGTAAAAGTTGTTTAAAGTATGGTGAATAAGTATATTCCACAATTCAACCGACCTTCACACAATCACTATTATTTACACTTAAATTTTATCAATATATTATCATATTAGTTAAATAATATTATCTAATATTTAATCAAACTCTTCCACCTAGTACCATATTATACCTTAGTTTATTATTCAACTATTTAACAATTATTACTTAAGATTTTTTTATTTTTTTTCCTCGGAAAAATTCGTAATTTTATTCAAATGAGAAACAAAATTACATTCTGCACATGTAATAGGATCACTAAGATCCCTACATTGTCACATATTACATTCCATAATAGATTTATCAAAAATCCAGTTAAAAAAACCAATCAATAATGGCTGTCTTCCAGCCTGCCTCTTCCAATACAGTCTCAGATTTTGACCTCAACTGCTGTCCATACAAACTACTCAAAAGAATATGGCTGTCCCAGCCTGCATCTTGTATACGAAAATCTCCAAGTCTGATGGTCGAGACTTACAGCACACCTTCAGAAAATGTTGCTGAAAGTCGTGACCTGTTCTTACAGCACGCCTACAGGTATTGCTGCAGCCTGCGTCCAGTTTGTGTACCTGCCAGTCCATCCCGTGGAAAGACTCCCATATTCAGCGATTATCCATCCTCTATCTCCTTCATTTCGTGGTAGATCAAGGCAGGGCCTCGTTGATCTCATTAAATGGTCTGTGGAAATATCTGTATATGCCTGCCGGAGAATGTATAGTGATCTTCCAGATTCCGAAAGCTAATGCCTGCTGTGTGGCCTCCTTTGAGAGCTGGTCTGCCAGCCCATTCCTCTCCCGGTAAACATGTGTAAAAGTGATGTGGTTAAAAGCCAATTTTATCCGATACACTTCTTCCAGGATAGGTAGAAGATCCATCACATTACACTGTGTAATCTCCTTGGCCCAGTTGATGACTAGCAAGGAGTCACCAAAAATCTGAAGGGATAAGCATCCTTGTTCCAGGGCAAATAACATCAGTAATTTAAGGGACATCAGTTCTGCATAGTTGTTTGTTCCTCTTCCCAAACCAGTCACCAGATGGAAATAATGTGCCTCTGATTTGTAAAGGACTCCCCCCCCTCCACATACCGATTGCTGGTTTATGGAGGCACCGTCAAAAAAAGCCCACGGCATGGAGTGATCAAACTGTTCAACCCGCACAGGTCGAGGTCTGCTCACGTGTATAGGGGCCTTAAATTGTAGTATGACCGCCACCATTTGAGCCACGACCGTTGCCAATGGAACCCTGCAGTCCTGGAATATCATCTTATTGCGGGCAAGCCATATGCCCCAGGTGTATATGCACGGGAGAGCCCTGATAGAGGAGGAAGAATGAACAGCCCACCACGAATGGAATGCTTCCAGCACACTATTTCCCCACCACCGCACCTTAATAGCCAAGATATTGCTGAGATCAATCCAAACATCCTGTGAAAATCGACAATGAATAAAAAGATGTGCCAAATCCTCTTCTGCATCCCTACAAAGTGGACAAATCCCAGGTCCCTGAAGAAAACGTTTTTGCAGAATGTCCCAAGTGGGGGCCTTATTCTCCAGGATCGCCCAGAAGAGTAATTTTGCTTTACCCGGGCATCTTAATTTCCACAAAAGTTTCCACCACCACGCCAATACCCTATTATGTATTTCCACATTGAGCTGGATATAACCATGTTTAGGTGAATATACTCCGGAGGGATGGTGATCCCAGATAAGGACATCAGCCCTATTGGTCAATCTTATATGTGTAAGACTTAACCTCCGAATATAATCCGCCCAGTCCCCCTGCAGAACATCCGAGAGCCCAAGTTGACGTGCAGAAATCCACCCCTGTTGCCAAAGTGTAGAAGTTCCCGGATCCGCTAGATCAGCCAGATAAAGACAGCCTCTCGTAGCCAAAAAGGAACGCAGTTCCACAGAAAGGACATGTCCATCCCTGCATCCAACCCAAGGGTCCAACCCAATGCGAAGGAGACGCCCATCGCCTATCCGCCACACTAAACCAGAACCTACTAGAGAGAAATGCTGCACCACCGCTTTCCAGACCACAGAGCAGTTTGCCCTCGACTTATTTCTCAGCCTGATCCATTCGAGAAGAGTTAAAGGGGAAATATATTTATGGTATACCACTCTAGTCCAGAGACTCTGTGTATGAATTAAACGCCACGACACTTTGGCCCCCAAGGCTTTGGCAAACATGAAAATATTCTTTAAACCCCACCCTCCTAAAGCCTTTGGAACAGCAATTCTCTCCCATCTGACCCACACCAAAGCCCGATGCTCACTCGTGCCCTTCCAAAGAAAGGCAAAACACAGTCGCCTGATCTGCTCCAGAACACCAATGGGTATCCAGGCAAGAGACATCCAATACACCGGAATAGCTTCCAAGACTGATTTTATCAAAACCAGCCTCCCAGCCCGAGACAGCCATTTGTGGCTCCAACCCTGAAGACGCTGTTCTAACTTAGCAATTAACCAGGACCAATCAGTCTTCAAATAAGCATTCGGTTTCAAGTGAAAGCCAAGGTACTTAAATCCCTCATCAATAGCCAAAGTCCTGTATGGTAGTTTGGTGGCCATACTAAGAATCTCCTGCTCTGATAAATTCGAGCAAGTGATAGTAGATTTGTCGATGTTTACTAACATACCCGCTGCAGCTTGCACTAATTGGAGGCCTTCAACCACCTTGTCGATATCCTGTCTCGTGCCATCACAGAAAATCAGGATGTCATCAACAAAAAGGAGGTGTGTAATGAACAGTACCTGGGAGATCGAAATGCCTCTAAACGAACCATCAGCTTTTGCAGTCAGAATGAAACGGCTGAGTCCTTCTGCAACAAGGAGAAACAACAGCGGAGACAGGGGACATCCCTGTCGTAGTCCCCTCCCAGCCTGGAAAAAAAGGCTAGCAGAACCGTTAATCAGAACAGCAAAGTCCACCGTAGTGAGGCAGGCCATAATCCATCGGATAAAATCATAGCAGAAACCCAGATGGGTGAGAAGCATCCGTATATAAAGCCAGCTAACCCGGTCAAACGCTTTGGAGAGATCGATCTTGATAACAGCACCCTTCTGCTTCTGCACCTTGAGCGTGTGTAATCCTTCCTGTGCAACTCCAATCGCCTCATGTATTTGGCGTCCTTCCAAGAAGCCGAATTGCTCACAAGATATATGCTTAGACAATATATTCTTGAGTCGACGCGCCATAACCTTAGAGATGATCTTATAGATGCAGTTACAGAGTGAAATTGGTCTGAATTCAGCAAAGCTGACAGGCTTGTCTGTCTTCGGGATCAGAGCTAAAAAGGTGGAGTTGAAGGGGCCATGGACAAACCCAGCCTTGCGTGATTCTTCCACCACATGCAGAATCTCCTCCCCGAAGAAATCATAGAATCCCAGGAAGAATTCGATAGGCCAGCCATCTGGTCCCGGGCTGCTATCTTTATTAAAGGATTTCATAACCAACGTGAGCTCCTGCTGCGTCACCTCCTCCATTAATTGTCTGTTTTCCGCCTCCCCTACGAAACTGGGAAAAAGCTGAGTCACCCGAAGAACCTCAGCAATGGATATCCCAGTTGGAGCCTTGAATAGATCTCCAAAATGTCGAACTCCCAACTCAGCTAATCCATCAAAGCTGGACACCTGTTCCCCAGTTTCAGAAGAGAGCTCCCAGATAGTGTTGGTGAATTTTCTCCCCTTAGCATAAGCTTGAAAAAATTGTGTATTCTCATCACCGCACTGAAGCCAGACCGCCCTGCTTTTCATCCTCCACAGCTCTTCTCACTCACATAGTATCACATTCCTGCGTCGCTCCCACTCCAACAACTCACCTTTCTGCACTTCATCCAGTAGTCCCATGCCCAGGCTATTAAGAATCCTAGCAATGTTCAGTTCAGCTGCTTGTAAATTCAATTCATCTTTCACCCTTCTGTCATGAGCCCAATTGCTAGTGGCCTCTTTAATTCTTTTTAGGTTGTGATAGAAGTGAGCTCCAGCAGGCATCTGTGAGTCAAGTGGGCGATGAACCCATAGTTCCTGTACCAGATTAATGAATGTCGCCTCCTTCAGCCAGCTTGGATTGAATTTGAAGGGGCTGGGGGGTTTTTTCCTGCCACCTCGAATCTCCAGGAAGATTGGGCAATGATCAGATATCCCACCTGACCCAACCCACTAACGGACAACATCCACCCCTTGTGCCAATCCTTCAGCTACCAGAAACCTATCCAGCCGTTTAGCCACTCTATGAACCCCAGCTCTCATATTCCTCCAAGTAGGAGAGAGCTTGGAAGGTAGGATGTCGAGAAGATCCTTCCTGACAAAGGCATTAATGAAATGGTTTGCTAAAGTATCCAGAACAGCCCGAGGCCCCCAGACTTCAGCAGACCCCAGAGTAAGGTTCAAATCCCCACCCAAAATCACATCCCTGCCATCGAAAATATCCATACCTAATAGGGAATCCCAGTATCCCACCCTATTAAGGTAGGGTCCATAAATATTGAGTACCATGGTCAATCGACCTATCTCAGAATCCCAAATTTCCAGACCAATACCAGAGGATATCCCCCAAGAACAATCACATCTGCAGCTCGTGACCTTCCACCCCGATGCCAATCCTCCAGAGCGCCCCCGGGCATCCACACCTACAAACTTCCAACCAGGGAGCAAAGCTTCTAATGCACGAACAACATCCTCACAGCCACCCAAAGTTTCTTGCAGCAGAATAACATCCGGTTGATTTAAGTCAACCAACCTCCGCAGCGATGTTTTTTTAATGGGGCTCGCCAACCCACGACAATTGAAGGACATTATTTTCATAAGAACTCCCCATCTTGGGCTTTTGCTCTAAGTGCCCACTCAATAGAAGATTGTGTTCCCATCTCTAAATCCACTTTAGCTCGTGCTTTTGCTTTAGTCATATGGGATTTGCGTCCCCGGCCTTTCCCCTCAACACTAGTGGCCAAATCGGGTAGTCCCCTGCCCCCCGTTCCATCAGCAGTAATCTCCCTACTACGAAGAGCATAACGGATTTGCTTACCCTCGGAGCAAGTAGAGTGTGAGGAGGAAACAAAGGATGGCGTGACATTCCCCATATCAGGCCGAAAATGATGATCATCCAGTCGAGTTGGTGACCCAAGGCTGCCCCCCCCCAATACAATTGGGTCAGCAAGTAAGGATACTGAAGGAGAAGATAAAAGTGACTTACCCGTGTGTATCTCAGGTGGACTCCGACGAAGGGAGGGCATCTCCCGCGTCAATAAAGTGTTCTGAGGATCCGGAGCTATAGAGCACAATGAATCCCCCTCACCTGCAAGATGCTCACGCCCTTGTAGCTCCTTACCAGTGTTCACCAAGGCTGGCATACTAGCCTCTGATTCCATCCTCCCATAATCAACACAAGGTTCCACAGCATCGAGAATCCCCCCCTCGTCAGGAGCAGGCCCACTCCCACCCTTCCCCACCTCCGGTGAGTCCACGTCCAACACTGGTGCTGCTACGGCTGCGGCAGCATCCTCAGTAAGAGGCATACTTTTCCGAAATGATAAGGGACAACAGGCAACAAGATGTCCAAGAGCATGGCAGCGATGACACCGAAATGGTACGCCCACATAATCCAGTGATTGAACATAATCCCCATCCTTAGTATGAACTTTAATCCCAGCAGAAAGACCCAGCCGCATGTCAATATTGACTAATATCTTAGCAACCGAGTATAAGCCCATCTTAAGATGGGAGGAATCAGAGCATACGTATTCACCAAGATAATTCCCAATCTCAGCAAACCGAGTCTCGTTCCACATATGCATGGGAAGTCCTGGAAGCTTAACCCACAGCGGTTCTTTAGCTACTTTCTCCGTTTTAGCATCGAATAAGGGGGACCATCTTTTCATAACCAGTGGGACTCCCAGCATCGACCAATGTTTACTCAGAACAGCATTGACCTCCCCGTTGTTCAAGAAAATGAAGGAGAACCAACCATTCGACAAAACACGGACCTCAGGGACAGAAGGCGCGATGTTGATCCACTGCTCTGCCACCCAACGCTGAAGGAAGCCTCTGCCTAATCTCCTGCCTCTAACATGTCCTACCACCGCTGTAAGTGAGAAATCCACAGCCTCAGCCAACGTAACATCGACTCCCAACACTAAATGGTCCAGTCTCTTACGTTCTTTGACCTTCTTAACGGGGATTTGATCAGCCTTGGCAGATCTCCCTGATCTTGGCTGGGAATTCCCCGGGACCGCCATCAGTGCACCACACAGTTGCCAGCGAGTAGGACCAATCGATTTACACACTGAGTGTAATACAGATATGAGACTGGAGCCGATAGGAAAAAAAATGCAAGAACACTTCCCAGCTTCTTGAAAAGAAAGAAATCTTGCAAGAAAAGCAAACACAACTCTCCTATACCGTAGCAGTGATCGCTAGCACGTCAGCCTATGTATCTGTGCCCCATCAATGCATCTCTCAGCCTGCAAAGCACACAATCAGCACAGCACAATTGCCAGGACGCGACCAGCATCATGCCCGGTTTCTGTCAATGAGCTCATCACCAGACAACACCCACAGGATCCCTACACATGGTATAAGCTCTGCAACACCCTTTTAGTCCCAAGTAGCTCGCATATACCACCCAAAACGGTTCAGTCAGCTACTCAGAGATCAGCCTACCTATATGCCTACCATAAAGCATCAACAAGCAGTCTCCAGAAATCACCAACAAGTAGTAACGTACTTCTTCGCTGCACTTCTTGGAGCCATCTTCTCGACCCCAAAACCTCCCAGCTCATTTTCCAATTATTACTTAAGATAATAATAGTCTTATTAATATTAATTGACATTATTAACACTTTGTTAATTTTAAGGAATCTAGTTAATAATATTTTTAATTAATATTATTAACACAATTAACCTATGATAACGAGGTAATTAAACTAGGTTATACTATTTACACTTATTAACATTAGTCATCAATATTAACATTAATCGTCAATAATTAACATTAATTAACATCACTAACATTATTCGACAACAATTAACATTAATCAATATTATCGACATTAATCAACCATGACTAACATTAATTAATATTACTAACATTAATCAACACTATTAACATTAATCAACCATGACTAACATTAATCAATATTATTAACATTAATCGACAATATTTTACATTAATCAACATTATTGACATTAATCAACCATGACTAACATTAATCAATATTGTTAACATTAATCGACAATAATTAACATTATTACTTAATCGTCTTTCATTACCACCTAATTCACTCTATTATCCTATTCAGTTATTTAAACTAAAATTTACTAACTTGACATATTAATTTAATCTCCTAGTTAGATAAGTAGTAATAATGTAATTAATGCCTAGACATTATAGCTTAGTTTTATTTCATGCAATTTATAAATATGTAGGTGGGTTATGTAAGCGTAGCTACTGCTTACATACCTCGTGTAAGTACACTAAAAGTAATAAATCACACACATCAATCATAATCACGAAACTTATTGTTTACTGACATAGGTTTAAACATAGTTTGCAAGGTACAATCTTTTACCTAACTGAAATCTTATTAAGTTATGACAATTCATACATTACAGAATTACAATATTTGCTTGATTATGAGACTTCGTCGGTTTGACGACACTGTAGACATGTGGTTCTAAGATAATAGAAGATAAGTTCTAGTTGAACTTGTAAAAGTTATTAATGATGATATGGAAATTTCTCCATAATGTTTAAACTGCGGTCTCAAGGGTGTATCATTTAAACCAACAACCTTTAAATAAAGAGCATGATGGATTCATAATTTATCACTAATAATAAATCTTGATATAGAGAAATGGTGTAAGTCAAAGTGAAATTAACTAAAGATGAGATCCGATTAAAAGTCATGACACTGACTTAGAATCAAATTAAAAGTAATATATAAGATAAGTTGTCCTTATGAATCACATTATAGAATGTGCAAATCACTTTAATTTAACAAGGATGTTGAATATTCTATGGATTAAGTATGGTAATGAACCTTGAGTAGTCAAACCGACAACCTATGTGAATGTTAAACAAAATATAAGGACACCCCAATAAGATTAAATGAGTAAATATAGTAGATTGCGTTATGTGTAATTAGGAGGTGGCTAGTAGGGCAAGTATACCCTAGGTTCAGCTACCTCGGAGGACGCACAGATCATGCATCGTGATTGTTCCACACTATTTGACCATAACTTCGGGACGAAGTTTCCTGAAGGGTGGGTGTATGTAACGCCCCGTTTTAACATTACTACCTAAACTATTATTATATGTCAAGTATGCAAGCATATATTTATGCACAGTGAAATAGCGAACAGTGATAGATTTCATTGGGACCAAATTAATTAGGGTACTGTGCGAGTGAATTCAATCATCCATACGCTGAAAGATCACAGATCATGTGATCTATGATTCTAGCTTTTGTTTCATATTTTTTTGTTTAGGATTGTTTTGCTGCATGTTTTATAAATAACTAACTAAAAAGTCAACTTTTATATATTTGCAGGAAGAATATATTCAGAGAGAATTCTGGATATAGCTTTGGAGTAATGGAGTTGGTTTATTTCACACCGAACCTCCTAGCTTTCCTTTTATGTTTAAGTTATTTTTTGTTTTTTTGTTTAGATAGTATTGGGAAGTGGATGCAGTTGATTTGTAGTTTAAATATCTTGATAAATCTATGTGCGAGTAGGCCCTAAGGTCTAAGTTTTCGAGCCTTCGACTTTGATACCATATGTAGGACCACGTCCTAATTTTTCTGTTTTTTTGAGTTTATCAATAAAACTACTCATTTTACTATCTTTACATACTGTGTCAAATTTCAGTTTATGTTTTGTGGTTTATGTTTAAGTTTCATGTCTTTAAAAAAAATAAAGTTTACATTTACAGGTTTGGATAACTATAGGTGTTATTTCATTGTTTCTAACAGTTACTATCTTGCAGGTGTAACAACATATAATATATGACAGTATTAATTCACCTAAATTTCATTTTCAATAACTTGATAATAATGATTTACAGGGTTAGAAATTGATTAATATACCTTTAGGAGAAATACCTCTTAATAGATTAGTAGATCTCCCTTTTGTTGCTCCTTTGCTATGTTGTAACCCTGCAACCAAAAGCTTTCTCAACCTTATGAAACTCAACCAGCCCAAACTGAGTTGCCACCCTGCCAACCGGAGAAGTCTCGCTGACCACCCAGCGCCAAAGGTACCCCTTTGGACCCCCGATCCCAAACCGAGTACAAGTCAACAAGCTAGATCCCTCTGAATTCTCCAACAAGAACCCCCTTTCAGCTCTGCTCTGTAAAATTATGTCTCTCCTATGAAAACTTCACCCAAAAATATCCCAAGGTAAAGATCATCTCTTTCTCGCCCTCTCCTTCTCGACCTTATGATTTTTCTTACCGACTCTTTTTCCTATCATTAATACCCTTATCTCTATCTTAAATGTTTTGACCCCAATGTCAGTCCTCGAGCCCTTAACCTTTGACTCAAAACATTAACTTGCATTATTTTAATATTCTTTCATTGTTTCAAAATATAATAATTTATTTAATAATTCATAATTCATAATTTATTTTACAATTTGTTTAATTAACTTAAAGTATGGTGAATAATATATTCCACAATCCAACCGACCTTCACACAATCACTATTATTTACACTTAAATTTTATCAATATATTATCATATTACTTAAATAATATTATCTAATATTTAATCAAACTCTTCCACCTACTACCATATTATACCTTAGTTTATTATTCAACTATTTAACAATTATTATTTAAGATAATAATAGTCTCATTAATATTAATTGACATTATTAACACTTCGTTAATTTTAAGGAATCCAGTTAATAATATTTTTAATTAATATTATTAACATAATTAACCTATGATAACGAGGTAATTAAACTAGCTTATACTATTTACACTTATTAACATTAGTCATCAATATTAATGTTAATCGTCAATAATTAACATTGATCAACATCACTAACATTATTCGACAACAATTAACATTAATCAACATTATCGACATTAATCAACCATGACTAACATTAATCAATATTACTAACATTAATTGACAATATTTAACATTAATCAACCATGACTAACATTAATCAATATTATTAACATTAATCGACAATATTTAACATTAATCAACATTATTGACATTAATCAGCCATGACTAACATTAATCAATATTATTAACATTAATCAACAATAATTAACATTATTACTTAATCGTCTTTCATTACCACCTAATTCACTCTATTATCCTATTCAGTTATTTAAACCAAAATTTACTAACTCGACGTATTAATTTAATCTCCTAGTTAGATAAGTAGTAATAATATAATTAATGCCTAAACATTATAGCTCAGTTTTATTCCACGCAATTTATAAATATGTAAGCATAGCTACTGCTTACATACCTCGCATAAGTACACTAACAGTAATAAATCACACACATCAATCATAATCACGAAACTTATTGTTTATTGACACAGGTTTAAACATAGTTTGCAAGGTACAATCTTTTACCTAACTGAAATCTTATTAAGTTATGACAATTCATACATTACAAAATTACGACACTTAATCAATCAATGGTTTTCAATACACAAAGTTAGATCACGTTTTCTTCCCGACTTCAAACTACTCCTATCTACCTAAATCACAACTAACTTTCGCATCCTATCATTTCCTCTGTTGGACTACCTTGAAGTGTCAATCCATGACTGGCTCCAGCTAGAACTCGTAAGCAGAAGTGTCGACTACATCGACCAAGCTTCCCCAACAGGAAACCACGAGTCATCATCACACACCTTGGGGAGCGCATCGTAGCACAACCCTCCCATGACTTTGGGTTTCGAGGATAAACAGTGGGTAAATCCTCCACCCCCCCAAAGGAACAAGGGACTATGTCTACTCGACATAATATCTGTGTTGCACCTGTACTAGGTTTGTCATTGTATAACCAATCTGGGCGGTTGAGTTTCCTGAAACCCTACCCCACCCATACATCATAATAACAACATAATAATCATGCGAAAGTAAATAATGCATCACCTGCATACCGTTTATCTTTCGGAGTCAATGTCCCCAAGGCTCTCCCACCTCGTACGATCCAGCTATCACTTAGCCATTTTAACCTGTAAATCAGTCCTCGACATACAATCTCGAATATCGTGCACAAATCCTCAACATGTACACATACATTTCATCATAACATAACAACAATAATCAATTCATTATTTTCACCATGCACCTGGTATAACACTCTTTCGTTCAACAATAACTTTAACGGTATCCACGTACCCATCATTCCTTAACTTGCATATATGAGACATAACTAACACATGATACATATCTGACATGACTACGTATCCTAATACTAACATCACACACACACACATATATATCGGCAAAATAATAGAACCACATGTTCACAGTGTCGTCAAACCGAAGAAGTCTCATAATCAAGCAAATACTTGACATATAATAATAGTTTAGGTAGTAATGTCAAAATGGGGCGTTACACCGAGGGGTATATGGCAGAGGGGTACATAATATATGAGTCATTCTATTATGCTAGCGAGT
Source organism: Larix kaempferi (assembly GCA_027924585.1). NCBI lineage: Eukaryota > Viridiplantae > Streptophyta > Pinopsida > Pinales > Pinaceae > Larix > Larix kaempferi. The sequence continues at coordinate 2,357,747 of BSBM01000815.1, read as the reverse complement.
ACATCAAGCAAATCGACCACACACCAGGCGCAGTGATTTGGGATGATGAACACGATGAGGACAAAAGCAACAGGGAGCTACTCCAAACAAATGAAAAAAGGCACAGGATAAAGAGTAAATCAGATATCTCTCGTCACTTGTATTCGCAATGAACTTCATAATCTATATTTTATCTCATACATACTACATTTCAATTTGATTTCATGAATACAACAATGAATTCAGAAATTGATGCCATCAATAAATTCATTATTTACAACGCGGAGGCAACACAATCGTGGGCCGCATTGTATGAAGAGAAGAGGAGGAAATGGGACATTGATAGGAAATAATTTAGATGGTTGAACAATAGAAGCATGCCTTAGTCAGATCATTTAAAATAAAATATCTCAATGATATGTCCCAACAGTTGGGTTTTTTACCAAGTCATAGATAAATGTGGTGCATCTAGTCATTACCCGCATGTTTAGAAGGATGTGCTAAACATAGGGATCGGGTGCAACAACTCGGTAATAATCTCTTTTTGTTATGCATTTCTAACTTTATAATGCACCTTTGAATTATAACATATGTATTTTATATATTAATCGTTAGGTTATTAGACATATGACATTGTCATTTGTTCACTTTTTTACAGGTGTACTTGTTCCCTTCTATGTGGGCATATGGGCATCATTTTCTCACCGAGGATGCTGATGATGGACGTCTTACAAAGACTGTGGAGTGGAAGTCAAGTTCAACCAATCTAGTTGTGCTGGCCACTGCGGTCAAAACCTAAAAGGGGGGAAGTTGGGTTATGTAGAAAAGATACAAGGAATCATTTAAGTGGACTTCTCATCTTTCCAATGTGTTATTTTTAGGTGCAAGTGGTGGGACACATTCAATAGGAATAATGTAAAGGAAGATCATGATAATGGGCTGATATGTATCAACTCTAGAAGGATGTGGGATGAAACTAAGGAGCCTTATGTTTTCCAAAAACACTGCAACCGAGTGTTTTTTTACCCGGATGTGTTGGATAGGGATTGGTGGTTCGTATTAAGACACGAACCTAGATCTAAACATATTTTTTAGAACAACAGTGCTATCATGCCAAACGAGGAAGATAATGAGGGTGATGGCAACAAAGAGTGATATGTACATGTTTTATTTCATGATTTACAGTTTTGATATATCATTTTATTAATGTCATCTTTAATATTTCTTTAATTATATTGTTAATTTTTCATGTTATGATGGTGGAAATAGAAAGTTGATTACCGGATGTTTTTAACAATTTGTGTTGGTAACAATCAATCTGATGCGAAATGTGTTTGTCTATCAAGATATTTGTGACTGTATGGAATGATTAAATGTGATTGTCCATAACTAGAGATGGTCTTTCTTGCTTTCCATTCAATTCCTTCTAGTGTGGTTTTTACCCTTCAATTTATTGTATTATAATTACATCTGGATCAAAATCAGCTAATTATATTGCAAATTATCATTGATGTTAATCATATTTATTGTTTGTTGTAATTTCAATTACTGTCATTTGAATAACAAGGTGGATTTCATGAATATATTATACTTAAACACTTATACTTTGCGTTAGTGCGGTGTTTGAAGCATATGAGTTCATTTTCATTTTTTCCAACTGAGATATTTTATTGGAAGTTTCTCATCGAAGTTAGCTTGAGATTGTTTGTTTTTACCATTGTTGCTCTTTCCTTTGGTTTAACTAATTCACCTTTGATTCACCATGGTTTTTTGTTAGTTCATTCATTACTTACTATTTATTATGTGAAAGCAATAAAGCAATGACAACACCCATTAGAAGGAATGGTTTAATGGTATGTTCACCAAATATATATTGTTATTTATGAAAATAACATTGGATAGAAAGCACTTAATAGTGAATTTTTATATCAGTCATATGTTTAGTAACTAAGTATGAATATGAAATTGAAATCGTTAAGACATAAAAGCCTTGGAAACAATACTTTATACTATGACACTAATATGTTGATTTATCATACTATGGATATCAAAGCTTGTTAATTAAATCGTGTTAATATATAAGAAAATACAAATACAATTTAAATTCATATATTGTAAGCATTATCCCCTAAATATGTAGTTAATTACACTCTGTAAAAAAATTAGAAATACCCTTAAAAATAAAACCATGGTATAAGTATTAAATCATATTTAAATTAGGAATTTATGTCTACATGTACAATCCATTTATGGTTAAATCATGATGAAGAAATGTGTCAAATTTAGGAATAGTTCTCACAAGATCAAATGTATAATAGTTGCATCACTTCAATTTCATATATTATTCATATGATTAACTATGATTTTCATTGAAATACATGTAGCATTAAGATGCATTAAATACAAATTATAAGTTCACGATAAATTAGTATAAACACATATTTATTACAGGGAAATGAAATGCATTGTATCATTAAAATAATTTTAAAATTAATAATTTAAATATAATTAAGATATAATTACAAGTGAAATCTTTCTAACCTTTTATATTTTATAATATAAATTCACAAAATTGTTTACATTTATTGTAACAATATGACAATAACTACACTGCAAGGAAGAATATATTATTGATGTTTTTTAATAAACATTTCTCACAATTTTTCAAAATAAATATGCATGATGTTTTTCACAATTTAAAATGCATGATGTTTATACACGATATTAAATTGAAGCAATTTGTTTTTGATAGTACACATCTAACAATCATGTCTAACAAACACATCTATAAACAAACATTTACATTCACATCTAATATCAACTAACATCATCTAAGATAAACACCTAGTAATTACATATAAAAACAGTTAACGTCATCTAACGTACCATCATTGTCATTTTCACCACCTAACAAACATAAACATAAACATCACCATACCATAATAAACATAAACATGAATATGCCATCATAAACATTACCTTACATCATCTAATATATACATATAATAGATTTAAACATCATCTAACACATAATTAATCTAATAATAACATCTAACAAAACAAAAGATGCATTATATAACATAACCATCACACACATCTAACAAACATCATCTAACCTGACCTAATAGTCACATCACCATCAACATATAAATAAGCATCAACATCAACATCAAAAATACAATATATATATATAAACAATAACATCAAATTGATGATACATGCCAAAAAGATATCTCCATCCAAATAGCTTCTATAACATATATGGTCCACCTCTGGAACAAGAGGCATCGGTATCTCTCCCACTAGAGCTAGAGGCATCGGCACCTCCACTAGTAGAGCTAGAGGCATCAACACCTCCGCTAGAAAATACAGAGGCATCAGTACCTCTGCCAGGAAAAAAAAAGGCCCAAAGAGAATCATTGATAGGTACATCAAGCTGAATCGTACCCCCTCCAAGCATCATATTTACAATAGAGGTGACTGGAGAAGGAAATGATGGATGGTCGGGCCGATGAGGAGGATAGGCTGGTCAATTGAATAGGAGTAGCTGAGCAGATGAACGTGGTGGGACAAGTGGAGGTAGATGACAAGATGAAGGAGCTGATGCAGGAGGAGGTGGAGGAGGAGGAGGAGGTTATTGAGATGTCGAAATTGATGGAGGAGGAGGTCGATGAGATGTCAAAATTGATGGAGGAGGTGGATGAGAGTTTGAGCCTATGTCGTCTCAAAAATTTGTTGATGCACCGATAATATGTTGCATCAAGTTCCTCATAACATGAGGAACCATCCTCCATATCTCTTGTCGCACAATATCATGCACCCATATAGGTTGAACCCCCTGTTGCACCAACAATGTTGATAACCGGTTTGCCACCTCCTGTCAATAACTATCATCAAGCCTGTATCGAAGTCCAATTCTAGCCAACTATGGCACCTCGAGCTCCTACATCTCCTCATCACCCTGAACGAGAGGAGGTGGCCCCTCCCCATTGAATGTGCCAATGTCTGCAAAATAAATAGTACATAACAATAATTAGACAATTTCATTAAACAATTTAATATAACAAATTAGAATATATTTCATTTGCATTGAGTATAAAGATAATAAAATGTAACTAGATTAATTTAAACATAACGCTAATATTACCTCTCTCTTTTGGAGGCTCGTCTTGGGTGAAGAAGATGTTGTGGCACGCTCTCTAGTCCAAGCCCGCATATGGATATGGCACAATGTCTAATGCATGGTCATCCTCACCAACTAACATCTCAAGCACCTATGATGTGATCCTAGCTGAGAACTTAAGTTGCCCCCTCTTGAGCATCATTTTCCCCCACATGTGCATACGCACCTCCATCTTGGCCTAGGAGGGAAATGCTAAAATAATGGCGTGGTGGCTGGAAACCTCTCAAAAAATAGACAAAAAAATATTTGAACTGAAAGGGAAATTGACCCTCCCATCAATCTATGCACGACATCGACCCAAAGCAAAACAAAACTACCGCAAAAAAATGGCAAACCACCTAATGCATCTAGATCTATGCAATAAAGAATCAATATAATGCAATAGAGGGAAACTAATGCACTTCCCATCATTGGTGGAGTGCACCACCATCGTAAGTAAAAGAGAGAGGAACCTAACTTCCTCTTGACCAAAAGAATAAATCTTAAGTTTCCCACCGCACTATTGAAAATCAACAGCATCGATGACGTGGTCACCAATATATCTCTAAGAGTAAGCTAGCTGACTCTCAAGGATGTAGCCTCTTGATAGAACTTCAGGAGGCCAACAACCATCAATAGGTATCAAGTTAGAACGGTAATGGGGCGAGGATACAAATCCTTCTCCCTCTCTATATCCTCCCACTCACACACGAAGTTGAACTGGCCAACCTGTGCATGTTGTTGCTCATCAACCTCTTGCCACTGACTTCTTTGTTTCACATATAACATTTTTTTTGTAAGTAAGTACCCACGGGGATTTGAACTTATGACCTTCCATTTACAACTTCTCATCTCAATTACTCATTACCAATTGCTCTGACCCCCGTGGGCCTGTTTCACATATAACATGAATCAGTGTCATAAATAGACATATAAAAACATTAAATATTTCATTCAATTAACATGTTATTTAATAACATCAAATAATAAAAGAATTCTTTGAAAAATGATTTTGACTAGGGGTGCACCTTAATTACAGTATTGCACTAAGAACGGTGCTTTTCTACCACACACGCACCGATAATGGTGCTTTTCTACCACACACGCACCGATAATGATGCTCTTGAACCACCCATGCACCGATTAACATAGTGCACCATTGGGTGTTTTATAATTTTTAAATGGTGAATGATTGTGCACCCATTAAACATTGACGCACCGAAAATGGTGTGCAAATGTTCATAAACTGCATCGTTGAAGTCCTTTGTGAGTTTTTTTATTTTTTCTGTTCAAATGGTGCACTCATTACAATTTAGTGCACCGAGAAATTGGTGCATAGCACACCATTAAACATTTTGTTTTCTTTGTAATTTTTAAAGTTTTCCGCCTCTTAACCGGTGCATTTTTTACATGTCATCGAATTGTAGATGGTGTGTATGGGTTGTTAGAGCGCATCGTAGCTGCCCTTGGTGCATTCCAAAAGTCTTATGTGATAATGGTGCACCATTTACACATTAGTGCACTGTGATATCAATGTGGAAATGTCAATGGATCGCACCGCTTAACGTACTAATTTTTTTTAAATAACGTTTGTTTTTTGTGGTGCGCTTGGCACACTTTAATGCATTGTTCCTACAGTGCGTTTGGATTTAGAACGGTGCGCACCATAGTAGTCGTTTGTGGGTTTTTTTTTATTTTATATCGTTTACGGTGCACTAGATACACGTCAACCCATCGAACAATCGGTGCAGTGAGTTTATCAAACTGCACCGCTAAACGTTTTGTCTTTTTAATTTTTTAATATTTTTCACCTAGAAAACCGGTGCATTGACATGTCATGACACCGTTAACGGTGCGTAATTGTTCTTAGAGCGCACCATAGCCACTCTTGATGAGGTCAAAAATTAGTATGTGGCAGTGGTGTGTCGGCTACAAGTTGGCACATCGTGACATCGCTGTAGAAATGTTAATGGACCACACCGCTTAACGTAATCAATTTTTTAAAATAATGTCTGATTCTGCAGTGCGCCTGTCACATGCCAACACAACATATCTATGGTGCGTTTGGGTTTCATATACGCACCAATTTATCTTGATTTTTTTAAAAGCCTAGTTTAACAGTGCATCATGAAATTATAGAGCACCATTTGCGCGGTGCTCGTCCTTCTGAAATGCACCTCTCACGGTGCACCTTGTAAATTTATAGGGAGCTCCGTGCGTAGTGCAAGCCGAAGGGCTCGAACGCACTGCACATGTTTTTTTTAATTAAGGAGAAAAAAAGGTTCATTTTCAATTTTAATCCGCTAAAAAATTAAATTATGAAGTAACAAAGAATTTACCTGGACATTTGGGCATTGGAAAGGCATGTTGTGATGTATATCAAAATTGAAATTTTGCCATCATTTGACAAAAAATTCAAAAGTCCAATCAACAACCAACAGAAGTGAGCAATGTCACTACGTGGAGCACAAATGTTAGGGCATATGAGTAGGGGATGTACGACACCAGTGATATACGGCTCAAAAGCACTGTAGATGTGGTGAAAATAATTTTTTCATGTGGTATTTTTTTTATTAAACCATGTTTTGGTGCTTCCAACAGTATAACGCATCTGTGTGGTCAATTATATAAACGCACCGTGAATAAAAATTTAAAATAAAAATAATATAGTCCATGGTTTTAAATTCAACATTTTTTAACCCTAAGTCGATGCAGCTTGGGATATACCGCCCCAGTGCGGTTTATTAGAAGAAGCACATTGGTGATGGAAATTAAAACTAAAAAAATATAGTAATCTAGTGCTCTTGACTATCCGTTTACCCTATTATGGTGCACTGTAAACTATAAATCACCAGTGCGGTAGACCATTTAGAGCATGCCGCTATTAAAAAATAAAAATTAAAATTAATATAGTCTATGGTTTTAAATTCATAATTTTTTAACCCTAATGCAGTGCAAATTAGGATATACCGCACCGGTTTTGGAATAAAAATAATAATAAGATATAGTAATCAGGTGTTGTCACCTATCCATTTACCCTACTTCAATGCATTCAACTACGTGGCACCCCAGTGCACTTTGTTAATATGAATGCACCGTCTGCAATATTTAATTTTTTCCGGCTTGATGGTGTTTTCCGGTCGTGTTGCCACATGATTTATTTGCAGCATAGGTGCATTGTTGTCGTGTACGCATCGGTGTGTTTAGTATGTATAAATGCACCGAAAAGAAACATCTGCGCACCGACAAGAAACATCTGCTAAAAGCTTCGCTCGCTTGCCTCTACTAGTGACCTCCACTGTAAATGGATGTTTGGTCTCTTTTTAAAGTAGAATCCACTATAACCTCCACAAAAAAGGCCTTTTCCTTGTAGTGCTCTCATAGATTTTGCTCTAAAATTTAAATATTTATATCTTTTTATGTATGTATAAACACTTTTATTTAATAATTGAAATATTGTGAACCTCAACATAACATAAATATCCATTTTAAGATAAGAACCTTATAAATTTAAACATTATAAACAATAAAGAGGTACCAAAGGAAGTTTCCCCTAACATCAAAGTTGGGGTTGAAAGAATGAAGCGCAGAAAGAAAGAGAGAAGGGGTAACATTCCTTTGATGTGGTTAATAAGGAACTCATGACTTGGATTCATGATACATGATTCTCAAGAAGTAGGGACACTAAATATTTCGGGAAAATAAACCTCTATTGGCATACCAAATCCTTGGTGGCTCAAGCCATTGAAAAATATCGCATTGGATAGAAGCCCATTCTGGAGACATTGGAATTTATGGACAAAAAGTACGAGGCCTTAGTAAAAGCACTATGGGGCATAGAAACAATAAGGAAAGAGTTGAATAAGGTAGAATGCAATCTAGCCTCGGAGATCCCTATTTATACCAACCACAACTTCATATATGTGGTATTAGATTCAAATGAGGATTACTAAGTGCTACCTAGACTTACTCTCGTTTCTTTTTAATTGTTTTTATGTCAATGACCAAGAGATTTTTTTTCCATGTCATGATTAAAATTAGGACAAGAACATTAGTTGTTTACTTTAATCTAGACTCTATTAATTTGGTAGGAATTTTGTCCAACTTTGCTACTTAGCATGTTTTGTTCATAAGTTGAATAGACCTAGACGATCATAGAACAACTTGGATTAGATACGATACTTCATTTTTTAGGCTTTTGAACAACATTGATTTCTTTTGGGCCCATTATAATCCTAGTTTCCCTTGTGGAAAGCTACAGTGGGGGGTGATTGTATATCTCTATATATAATATTTTATTTTTACAACAAAAACAGTTGAAAAACTTTATATTAAAGAGGATCTAAGAAAATCCAAACAATTGGAATTCAACAATACAATTTCAAAGCAAAATGCCTTAAGCACAACCTAGGGCTTCAAAATTCCTTGTGGCCCATAAAGTCCATGCTAAATACCAAACTAGACATTCATATTTACTCCTATATATTCTAGCATATTGTCCTAACATAAAATACAAACTGACATAACATAAGTTATACAAGCAGAGATAGGCCCGTAGGACCTCGTACATTTTTATGTGCTTCTTCATCAGAACCTGGAGATTCACTGAACTCGTCGGATTTGACCATAGCGATCTATTGCATTGCATCAACTTCCATTACATTTTAATTTGAGATCTCTTGAACGTCGGTTTTCCTACCGACAACAAGTTTTTTAATTAACACCCCATGATGAGCACTATCAATGGTCAATTGTGCCATTTTATCTTACTGTTTTTCCACTTGTTGTTCCATTCGCTCATGGACTAGGTCATCATACTCAACTTGGAAAATCAAACATTCCAAAACATGTTCCAATCTATCAATCTTCCCTTCAACTCATCATACTGCTATTCTTAGTCCATGGATCTCCCCCACTATAGTCTACAACTCCATTGATTTTTCAAAAGCTTTCGCTATCTAATTCGTACACCCAATGTCAATGCCCCAGACTTTGCACATAGAGCCAAAGAAACATGAACCCTTCATGGCATCCCCTTTCGCACACAACAAAATTCTAGAACAAATGTTGCTTGACCAGAAAATCACATTCCCCTTCCTAAAAATTTTGCTCAGATATTGAATTGCCCTCGTATTTTTCCACATACTAGAGTTAGTCTCATTGCCATATAAAAACCATTCCTCTACATGCCCAACACGTTGGAGAGGAAGCATGCTCTGGTTGAACATAATTGCACAACACTAAATGATCCTTGAGCAAGGATTTAACCCATATGTTCCTACAAACACCACTCTTTCTGCCACAATTTCCCTCACACGAGCTAGAAACAACAACAACATACGATGTATACTAAGCACACTGGGGAAAGATTTTTGGATTACGCAAATTAAATGGAATGTGAATTGGAGTTGCCTTGGGAGGTACTCCATTGAATGCCACATTATTCCCATGTATACTACCATCGTTCCTTCTTGATAAGGTGTGAAGTGCACTAACAAATGCCCCATTTGCATAGTTTTGTTTGCAAGGTGACTATATCCCATTTTTCCAAATGAGCTATAGTATCCATTTACGTTGTGGTGGATCACCATTGAGCTCCAAAATCCCCTTATCCATTTGAATTGCAGTATTTGTTAATCGGTTCATTGTACTATTGTTACAATGACGAACATGCCAAAATGAAAGATCATTGATGTGTTTCAAGTTCCTCTCTATTCTTGAAAGAATTCGATTCTAAATAGAGTGAGAATGAAAAGAACTAGAATGGAATTGTTTAATGATCATGAGTGAATCCCCAAAGATCATTAGACGAGAGATCACCATAAATGAAACGATTTTCAAGCCATGATAAAAAGCATAATCCTCAATGAAATTATTGGTGGTGTATCCAAGACCTTAAAAGAACTTAATTACTTCTTTCCCTCTAGGGTCAATGAGAACTCCCATGCACCTGCCACCCCTATCTCGTGGTATAATATTTAATAGAATACATCTATTAACTTAAAAAAAGACAATGTGTATACATTGTTGTTTGATTATTAAATACTTTTTTTTTGTAAGCTAGTACCCACGAAGTTTTGAACCAGTAACCTAACACAAGGAGTGCCTTAATAATACACCCATTCACTGCCTATTCTACTATAAATTTATTTTTAATAATTATAACTATCTCGTTTTAAAGTAGATTGATTTGTGATTATCCAATCCCATTGAAATGTTTACATATATTTAAAAAAAAAAAATGGTAGTTGTCTTTTCATTCAATATAATAGATATGTATTTGTCGTCGATAATATTTTTGTAGATAATAAAATAACATTATTATTATTATTACTTATAGAAATGAGTAAACGTTATATTAAAAAGTATCGTGATCTAATCAAACAACTTCAAATTACAAAATTGAGAACCTCTAAACTTGACTTGCATATATTTAAAGAAAATTTGGTAGGTGTCTTTTCATTCAATATAATAGATATATATTTGTCATCAATAATATTTTTATAGATGATAAAATAACATTATTATTATTATTATTTATAGAAATGAGTAAAAGTTATATTAAAAAGTATCGTGATCTAATCGAACAGCTTCAAATTACAAAATTGAGAACCTCTAAAATTGACTTGCAAGGCAAATTCTACTCCTATCATTGTCTCGGGAGGAGATTAACTAGCTCTTCTTACTACAGTTTTGCTTCTTCTCAATTTCTTGTGAACATGAGTAGGTTCTAACAAATTGTTTGCATATTAGAATATATAAACAAAACATGACTAAATTGGATTGTGAGATATACTTCTTGTCACCATTGGTTGCATGGTCGTAGTGGATTTATTTTTCTCTATTACTATAGTCCAAGCTTCCTTCTTATTTAGATCTGGTGGTTCTGAGTTTAACACTGGCTCATCTTTCTCTACTTTATCCGCCTAGCTCCATGAAGGCAGTGGACTAGGTTGTGAAACCTCCATCTGGAGGACATATTCTTCTTTAAGGGGGGATTTTCTAACATTCTTTGGATCCGGGGGAGCCTATTATTGATGCATAGAGGGTTCTTCATTCAAAATGGGCTTATTGACTTCCTCTTGAATTGGGTTGGAAGCCCCTTTGGGGGGATCCAAGAATGGGGGTTCTTCCTAGATGGTCAATTGATGTTCCTCCTTTGCACCAACCCCCCTTGTGGGTTTACGATGGGACTTCTTAGAGCATTCATTCTTAGAATCTTTCAGGAAAAAGGCTGTAGTATGCCCTATTTCATAACAAGCTTTGCAGTGGAAAATGACCTACCCATAGTCAAGATTTTGTGTACTAGAGAAGTTTGGGACAACTAAATTTAAGCCCATCGGAAACCCTATGCTAAAAGCCATTTCCACGTAGATACACACATATTTTGTGATGTTGCGATCTAACATTTCAGGACTATAGAAACATAACTTGCCAATGGCTTTCCTTATGGATTGAAGAGTGGATAAGCCCATAAAATGCAAGGGCATATTTGGAAGCCTGAACCACACAAGTGTTGAAGAAAGAGAGTCTAATGTCATTTGGGGTTGGCAAGGTACCAATAATGTCATTCTTGTATAAGGCCGACGAATGGGAGCGTGGAAACATGGAAAATAAGTGTACTTCAAAAGAGAGTGTTTTTCAATTTTTACTTACTTAATATCAACAAAATTATAACTTTTTTCAAGGAAAATCTTGTGGGGAAACCCAAAGGATGCTTCCCCATATTTATGGATGGAATGCTTAGTAAACTCATTGGTGTAGACTATAGTGCCTAACCTAGGGGGATTCAAATCAAACACCTATTAGCACATAACTAGCTAAATGCCCAACAATATTAGCAACAATCGGTTGAGCTAACCCCTTGGGCTAATATTGCAAAAAATGTATATTTGTTATTTTTACAGTGTTTTAGGTATAAACCAATACCTAATTGCACTAAGAGGGCCATGAAATTTTGTACTTCTAATTTTCTGATTCATGTTGATTATAATGTGAAGGTAGTTTTGATCTCCTAACACGAGGTTAATGATCTCTTTATACTACATCGACTCTTTTTTTTTCAATTTCTTGAATGTACCAGAATTTGTTTTTAAATTTAATTGTGACAGTAACTTTAATTATACCCATATCTTGAATATTTTGAAAAGTGATGTCCTGTGTTATCTTCATTCGTGAAACCAAGATTCCACTTCTTTAGTCCACCTTCTCTTCAGTCTTTAATAGTTTTTACTAGTATTTAGATTAATGCTAGCAAGCCTCTCATTGTTCATGTTAATTAGCTTTACATATACATATCAATGAGGTTTGGCTCAATTGATTTGTGTGGGGTTTAGTGTCCATCAGGTCATGGGTTCAAATCTCACAGGGAAGGGTTGAGGGTGGGAGCCACTTGTAGGGGCTTTCACAACCCCAAGGGGTGTCTAGGCTCAATTGAGTCTCGCACAAGCCTAGTGGTAGCATCCTACTAATGGGCAGATCGTTCTTCCATTCAACATTGGGGCTGGCCCAACCTAGGCTCATCCTAGATTGGAAAAAAATACCTATATCTATACTTATACATACATATACATATAGTACTTAATCATACTTTACTCTCAATGGGTGAAAGCACGATGTCTAATATGAGATTTAGATAGGACATTTTGAATTTGCTTAATATTGCTTCAAGTTCTTTAATGCTACAATCCCAAACTTCACATCTAGATGCTATCATTGAAATACCAAGGGTATCAAAATGGACTTTTGTTTTTTCAAGCAAAAAACACATCTTCGAAATGACTATCAAGACCAAAATTATTTTTAAATCTCTATTTTTAATCCTTTTTTTCTTTTTTTTCTTTTCAGATGAAAAAAGCCATAACTTAATATTTTCATTTAGAAATTAAAAGTTAAAAAAGTTTTCTGAGCAGCTGATCTTTGAAATATCATATCATCATGTAATGTCTACATACCAGCTCTTGCAATATTCACAAAACTAAAACCAGAATACTCCTCTCAAGTAATCTCGATCAAATGACATACTAGTCAAAACAGATCCAAAACTAGAAGGCATATAAACCAAACTAGAAAGCATATGCATCACCATTATCTATAATGGTATCTTCAAAAGAAATGTGACCATCCAATGGTCCAATAGCCTCCTATGATCATGTGTGAGCTTTCCTATTAATCTCCCTATTTTAAATATATAGAGAAGAGATTTCTTCAAAATAATTTGTAAGTTGTTTTGTTTCTCTATTATTAATCCTTATTTCAACACTATAATTATAATTAAATTTATGATAAAAGTCAACTATAAGATATTGTATAAAAATCCCTCAAATTGTTATTATCACACATAAAATTAGAATAAATAATTTTCTAAATTTCATAATAATCATAATTTTTATCAAAATTTTAAATTAATTGTCAAAATTGATTTTCGAAACAACGCCATTTAAAAAAAATAAAAATAAAATCAAAATTAAAATCAATATGTATCATATTATAAAAATATAAAATATCATCAAAATTTTAAACATAATATATTCTAATTAAAAACAAAAAACTACAAATAAGATGCATTTTGAAAGAGTCGTATTGGCAATCAAATATCAACCGCTGCTTTTTTTAATTCCTCATGTTTATCGCTTTTTTAAATTCTTAATGTTTAGATGAGCGGGCGGGCAAGGATGTATTCACAAGAGTCAAAATTCCTCAAGATTTAAGAGTAGGACTCCTTCAAATTATTCCAACTTTTAATGAAAAAAAGGATAGTGATAGATAATTTTTAAGATGCATCCAAAAAAGATTCTTACACCACTTTTAATGAAAAGATGTTGATAGGTTATTTTTATAATATAGGTATAAAAAAAACTATGTTCAACAAAATTCAAATCTCCATAATTTAAATGGAGGTTAGGTAGTGTTTAATGTATTTTTTTCTTTTTAATAGGTAAATTATTTTGGGAAAAAATTTCATTATTTCTTCTCATTTTAAGGATGGTATTAAAGGTCAACCTTAAATTAATTAGGGTAAAAAGCCATTACAACAATATATTCATTATACTAGGGTTGGTAGGTGCGAGTGGAGTTATCTTTGATTCCAAGGGGAACAAGCAGAGAGAATACGCCTGGGGCATTGGGAGAAAAACGAATAATGATGTGGAATGGCTCAGCTTAACTAAGAGTTTGTAGCTTGCTAGAGACATGGGAATTGAGGAAATGATTGCCATTGGAGACTCCCTAATTATCACAAGGGGAGCAAGAAATATTACAAAGAACCGGAAGAGCCCTTCCTCCAAGATGCACCACCTTCTAAACTGTATAGCCAGGGAATTTAAATCAATTAACTTCCTTCATGTTCTAAGAGTCCATAATCGGCAGGCAGATAGTATGGCTAATAAAAGAGTTGGTTTGAGATGTGGTGTCCTAGAGAGGGATAATGTTACTCTTGAAAACATTTGGATACTTTAACTCTGCTTTCCCTCCCACTAGAATCGGTGACCAAACCTTAGTCTTGATCCCCCTTGGATCGAGATTATTGGCAGCAAAAGCATTGATTATTGCAACACTCCTATTACTACATCCTCATGGACCATTTGACAACCTATCTATCCCTTCAATTCTGTCTTCTGGACCTGCTTCGGATCTTCACATGCTTCACTCGTAAATGCCAAAGCACTACCCCACGCCTTAGCCACATGGCTCGCATGCGCAAACCAGAGGAGATCTGTCAGCTTTGAGGAATGTTTTTAATCATAAGAGGGAATGTTTCTGCCCTCCATCGCGCCTCTGCTCTATGTTCGCATTTTGTTTCAGGGAGTTCTATTTCCAATTTCAACTTTGCTCATATTGCTAGGTGCTGGAGGCATTTCATTGCCATGGAGCACTTTAGTTCTTGATCCAAGTAGATATCGGTGGCGGCCCACCTCTTCCAACTGGCTCAAAACAGTCTTCTGGCAATTTTGGTAAATTACTATTTTTAGTAGTTTTTCGGGTCCTAAACTTCGGGAGCCGTTTTGAGGCCCTAAACGATGTTTTTTCGGCATCAAATGGTCCAGAAAATATGAGTACTGTGCGCCTACCCTTTACGCGTGTTGAACTCGAGATTTATTGACCCTTTTTGTAGTCCTTGAATAGATCTTTCCAACGAGCTATTGTGCGCCCCAAATGGATATCATATGCAAAGGTTACGACCCTGGGGAGTTGATGTACTAAATTACCCAAACGGGGCCCACATGACTTTTGGCGCTTCATATCCTAGGGTTAGGTTTTTGGATGTTTGGGATTCTTTCCCTCATTCTTATGATAAATAGGTCCTTTCGGCCTCTCTTTGTATTCATCTTGGCACGAATGAGCATAGCGGCCACATCTCTTCCCAGAGATAGCTACCACCATTCTAGCTGTTGTATTTACAGTCTGTTCTATTTCCGCTATTTAATAAAATATGTGTTTACTATATCACTGTGTTCTTTGTAATATATTTGTGTATGTGAATATATATATGCTATCTTATTTAGTTCCTGCTTAAATCCGGATCAGTTCTGGTCCTCCAACCCTGAGTGGCTCTGAGGTTCTAGCGAATTGCCTTTGCTGCAAAAAACCAATTAGAAGTGTTTATGTTGCTCATAGATGGGTACATTTGATGTCTGAAGGAGAACATGGCATTGTACATGAAGACGTGTAGGTTAGCTCTCCAGTTCATGGTCTCTGTCATTTTGATCTGGTAGGGAAGGAGGAGCGTCTAAGCAACACCCTGGAAAAGAAAAATCTCACCAATCCTGGCACTGGACAGGGAAAAGAAAGAAAATATGATCTCGAGGAAGTCATGAGTCGTATAAATGACTTGGAAAATCAAGTCAAGCTAGCGAGAAACGAAAAACCTTGAAATGAAGCGGGCCCTAACCCGTCTATTTTCCCTTGCGCAAGCAACTCATTATGAGGTCAAGCAGCACAACAGTAAGATTGCGGAGCGGGTTTGTAAACTTGAAGAAGTCATGGGTACAATACACCCACATGCGGGCATAAAGGAAGAACAGATGGAGGCTACAACCAGTAAAATTCTGGAAGTTGGCAAGAAGCTGGATATGCTAAAGAAAGAACTGGTCAATTCGAGGCTGCATATTGGAGCTCACTTAGCGAAGGATAGGAGCATAGTGAATGATGAAAACAACTTCCTAGAAGCATGCCTCCGGCATTAGACCCCTGGTTTCGGGTTACACTTTGTTTATGCATAAGTTATGATTTATGTTTTGGTGTCTCTTAGTTATATGTATTATCTGGAAATTTGGACAAAGGCATTAGCCTCTTGAAAGTTTAGAATAGGTCTTAGACAGTCTACTTTCTATTGCTAGTAGTCTCTTTTTGGACATACAGTAAGCTCCCTGCTATGTTTTGTTTCTGCATATTTTTGCTTGGTCAGTATGTAAGAAGATATAGCTTCCACAAGCTAGGTATTTTTCATGACAACTACAAGTTTGAGAAGGATGAACAAGGTGTAATGGATGTTGTCCTGTTATGGGAGCAATCCTATCTATGTTCTCTACACTCTTCTTTTTATATATAATCAAAAGCTCTTCAACCGTTTATGTTAAAAAAAAACAATATACTCGTTATGAATTCAACATATCACTTATGTGAATAAAACTTGAACACTCCATCCAACAACTACTTGGATTAAATCCAACTTACTTAAAAGTTAGTGCTAATGCTTGTACATCAAATATTAAAATTCAAGATTTTTTAAGGAAAGTTTTATGCTTTGACAACAATTTTATGATGATCGTGATATTTAACAAACAACTTACAAAGAACATCATGTTATAGCATGGGAGGATAACACTCCATCCCACAACTATATTGCTAGACCCAATTGACTTAAAAGTTAGTGCTAATGCTTGCCCATCAAATATTAAAGTTCAAGTTGTTGTTGTTTTTGGGAAGATGTTATGCTTTGTCAACAATTTTATTATAATCATGATATTCAATGAATGGCTTCTTTTTTCCACAAAAAAATCACAACTTTGTTTATATATATTCAACAAACGACTTACGAGGAGCATCATGTTGTAGCATGGGATTTGAACTTGAAAGGGAACTAGACCTTAGAAGATCGTCCGGCTCTTTGGATCCCCAGGGTGAACTTAGTTCTCATAGGGCTACTTTCAATGGAAACTCTGTGCCTTTGTGTTATGAATCTAAGACGGTTTCAACGGAAATAGATATCGACTTTGTGGTTGGAACTTTAGACTACAATCCTTTAAATTCAAACTTTGCCACACCTACTGAACCGAATGTCGATACCTGTTTGAATGTGGATGGGGATAGGGTTTACAATTCTCTCTTTGTTCCCACGACTGAACTCATTGATTTAGTAAAATCTCCACTTATTGTTTATGTTAATCGTCACTCTTCCAATTATGAGTTTGTTCCGGTATCATCTATTAGACACCAAAACGTGACGATTAGGAAAAAGAATAGGAAATGGTGTGAGCATAAGAAGAATTATCCTATTATGGAAGAAGACAAGGACCCCCCCTCTTACATTCCCCTTTCCACTAGATTGATTGAAGCTAGCAATTTTCCCTCATCTCAGGTCCTTAGAGCATATTTGCCCGATAGAGTTGGTGATTAATGCCTTTTTTCTCTTTCAATATTCAGGGAATAGGGCGGAGATGGGAAGGCTAGGGCTCTCTCTAGGCGTATAAAAACTACTAGCCTTGATGCTATCCTTCTACAAGAGATGATGTGTTCGGCTGGACAAGCTATTGAGACCTTATCTAAGTTACTTTCGGGATGGGAATTCTCAACATTGGACTCAAATGATTTGTCAGGGGATTTAATTTATGGATGGAATCCAAAGATGATTGTGGGAAGACCTTTTAGGACAATTGGGGGAATTTTGTTAGAAGGAAGGTTTCTTGAGAGCAATTTTACTTTCTCCCTCCTAAACTGTTATGGCCCATATAAAAACAGGGAGGAATTTTGGTCTCTTTTAAAAGAAAGCAAACTTCTACAGATTCTGAACTTGATAATTGTTGGGGATTTAAATTTCTCGCTCTCAGCTTCTGAAGTTTGGGGGAAACATCCTAGATTATATCCTTTGGGGGCATTTAAAAAAGTAGAAGATGAAAAGTTGATTGGCATTTCTATAGTTAAAACCAGACCAACTTGGTGTAATGGAAGGTATGGTGATGACACTATAAGCAAAAGAATTGATAGATTTGTAATGAAAGATGATCTTGTTGAGTCATTGCATAAGTATAGAACATGTGAGATTCGGTCTACTATTCTTATCACTTCCCTATTGTTCTTCAACTGGATGGTTTAAAACGAAAAGGTTCTACCCCTATAAATTCAATTGCATGTGGTTACATGATTCAGAATTCTGCTCTATGGTTAGAAAGAACTGGCTCTCGATGGAGGTTTCTAGTGATTGTAGTCCGATGGAGACGTTGATTTATAAATTGAATTGTCTAAGAAAAGAGGTCATTCGTTGAGAAAATGTAAAAATGGTTGAAGAGGAAAATGAGCTAATTCAAATTGAATCCAAAATTGCTCAATTTTATGAAAATCATCACAGCTGCATATTTTTAGAGGAATAGAAGGTCGAGCTTTTAGAGTTGGAAAAGAGAAAAATGCTTCTTTTAAAATAGGATGAGATGATTTGGAGGCAGAAAAGTCATGCTACTTTTCTAGCTTTGGGTGACAATAACACTCGCTTTTTTCATAGTTTTGCTACTTTTATAAGAAATAAAATTCTATTTGGGACCTAAAATTGGATGATGGTCACATAATGCATGCTGATGAAGATCTTAAATTTGTTGTTGTTGAACATTTCAAAAAACAATTTAAGGATCTGAGTGGGAATGATATTGGGGCTCAGGTTGAGGTATTAAAACATTTCCCTTCTTTTTTCACTAGAGAGGAAGGTGAAAGGATTGGGGAACTTGTCACACTTGATGAAATCGAAAAGGTCTTAAATGTTTTTGCTAAGGATAAGAGTCTTGTCCAGATGGATGGACCATGGAACTCTTTCTTGCTTTTTTCGACATTATGGGTAATGAACTTCTTCAAATGGTGGAAAAATCAAGAAATGAAGGCTTTGTTTCAAAATATTTAAATTGGACATATATTGCACTTATCCCAAAAGTCAATAAGCCATAGGGTTTTACTGATTTTAGGCCCATTGCTTTATGCAATTTGGCATATAAAATCATAACAAAAATTATTAATCTTGGATTAAAACCAAAGCTAGCTGAATTGATGACCAAAGAGCAATTTGGTTTTCTCAATAACATAAGGATTCTAGAGGCTATTGGGATAACACAAGAGGCTATGCATACAATTAAGAGGAAAGATCTGGATGTTATTATCTTAAAGATGGATTTAGTGAAGGCTTATGACAGATTAAATTGTGTTTATCTTCGCCTATTGCTCCTACAGATCGGTCTTCCCGTGGAGGTTACAAATTAGATCATGGCATGCGTGACTACAACAAAATCTGTTGTTTTGGTTAATGGGTCTCCATCTGATTTCTTCCATTGCTCAAGGGGCCTTAGGCAAGACTACCCTTTATCTCCATTGCTTTTATTACTTGTCATTGTTTACATTACTCATATGTTTTTTGTTGATGATGTTATTTTATTTGGAAGAGGACTGACTGAAGAATGGAAACAGTTCTATGATATTATAAAAATTTTATGTACTGCCTCAGGTGTGGAGATCAGTAATTCTAAATCAGCCTACATTTTCCATAAGGTGGACAGTCAAGTCTTGAATGGGATCCACTCCTTTCTGGATTTAAAAACTCAAAACTTGGTTGATGGCTTTAGATACTTGGGATATTTTTTGAAGCCCAACAATTACAAAGTGAAGGATTGGATTTGGTTAATTCAGGAGTTTGAAAGAAAAATTGGTAGCTGGACATACAGGTTGCTTTCCTTGGGCGGCAGACTGACTCTTATGAAATCAGTATTGACAGGTATACCTATTTATTGGTTCTCCTTAGCAAACATCTCTAAGACTATTCTAAATCTACTTAGAAGGCTCATGTTCAATTTTTTATGGTTCATAAATGCTAATGGAAAGAAATTACATTTGGTTAAATGGGAAAAGATTTATTTGCTAAAGAAATTGGGGGGATGGGACATTAAAAATTTGGACTGGTTTTGTAATGCACTTAGAATGAAGAGATTATGGCTTGGTCTCTTTGGAAAAGGCCTGTGGAGCAGGATATTGCAAAGTAAATATTTAAAAGGTGATGTAATTTAATGGATTCGGAATCCAATGAAATCAGCAGGGAACAACTCAAACTTTTGGATTGGGTTCTTGAAATCATTCAGATGGATCAACAATAAACTAGCATGGCGTGTTGGTACAGGTGACAGTATCTATGTTGGTATAGATCCCGTGGTCGATTTTGAGATGGATTATAAACTTTCCAGTGGTTTAGTAAATTACCTTTTTGAAATTGGTTATAATACTCTCTCAAAGATCAAGAAGCCGATCTGTTTGAGAACTTCTAATGAATATTGGTACTCTGCTAAAGACCTGGGAATTAGTGAAGCCTAGTCGATGGAATGGTAGAATTATGTGTTAAATATTAACAAAGCTGGTATAAGGATTAATGGAAATAGATATGAGATAATGTGGACAAGGGATAAAATCACAGGTCGTGTTTCTGTTAAGGTAGCTTATAGTGTTATTTCCTGTGAAGATAAATACATGGCACAAAAATGGTGGTATGAGAAAGTTTGGAAATGGAAAATTCCTCAAAAACTTAAATGTTTTATATGGATGGCCATGGAGAATGCGTTGCTAACATGGGCCAATTTGATTCTCATGGGTTGGAGAGGCCCAAGTCGATGTGTTCTATGTATGGAAGAAAAGGAAACTATTGATCACATTCTAATTACTTGCTCTTTTTCCAAAAAAATATGGACCTCTGTCTGCTTTGTTCTAGACATATCAGAGGTACGGGGTAGTAATTTCGTGGACTCAAATTTATGGGATTGGTATTGATCAATTCCAAATCATCATATGCTGTTGATTTTTGTATGTTGGCTCATTTGGAATATAAGGAATGAGGCTATATTTGAAGGCCATATTGCAAATTTATCTTTGGGGACTGCCATGATTGTTAATCTATACAAGGAATTTTACTCTTCTCTTATGAAGAAAAAGGATATAAGAAAGATGATGGATCTTCCACACATTCCAGAGGTTTGTGGCTTTTCGATGGAGTGACAAATGATGGAAGATGTGCTGCAAGTGTGATTCTAAACATTAATTATGAACATTGTCTCATGCTCAAACTGAATTGTGGAAGGGGAACAAATACAAAGGCAGAGTTACTTGCCTTTTGGTGCCTACTTAAATGTGTGGTGTCATTGGGCATTGACACTATAAAGATCTTTGGTGATTCTATGGTAATTTTAAATTGGGTTAAGAAGGTGTCCTTACTTCAAGCTGTGGATTTCCATCATTGGTGTTTGTGTAATTAAGAACTATTGGAGAAAATTCAGGTTTGGGACATTAAGCACATTTATAGAGAACATAATTGGATAACTGATATACTTCCTAAGGAGGCGCTGAATGCTCAGGAAGGCATTTTGCATTGGGAAGACCACAATGAAAATCAACTCATTTCTCAGGGATCCTTCAACATTTTCCTGATTTTTCTGCAGTTTTTATCAGTTTTGTTTGGCCTATGGCCTGGCTACATCCATTTTTTGTCTTCTGCTATTGCTTAGCTTGTTTATGTTCCTGTTTGTAAGTCATGGACAATTTATTTTTGACTACTTATTCAGCCGTTAAAGACTGAGGAACAATCATGCTGACATTGTATGTACTTTTTAATTCTTATGAATATCAAAAGCATGGGATTTGAACCTAAATGGGGAGTAGAACAATTTTTTTTCAACCATTAGAAACAAACCAACTTGACAAAATTCAAGATATACAATATAGAGGTACATTTGCCACTCAAATATAAATAAGTTTAGGAGTGATATATCAAATATTAAAATTAAGGAGTGACTTGATAAGTAGACAAACTCAATGTTTTTGGTAAAGGTAAAGTTTTGCCCTTATTTATTGCTTATTTATTCCAAATTAGAATGGTATAGGTTATCTTCAAATTATGAATTACCTACAAAGTTTTATAATCAAAATTACTGTGAATTAGGTGAAACTATGAATTTAGAGAAAATCCTTGTAGAGTTAGAAGAATTTCCAAAAAATGAAGTGAGTTTGTTCAAATATTAACTTCTTCAAACTCAAAATATTCAACTTGAATATATAAAACCTTGGAGATGCATATAACACCCAGAGACATATAAACATGTGAATGATGTATCGGATGATTTAAAGAAATCTTGTAAGATTTAGAAGAATTTCCACAATACATGAAATGAGTTTTCCCAATTATTAACTTCTCCAAACAAAAACAATCAACTTGAATATATACAACCTTGAGATGCATATAACACCCAAAGACATATAAACATGTGAATGATGTATCAAATGGTTTAAAGATTCAAAATGGATTGTCATGTTCGAGAGGTTTTTATTTTTATTTTTATGGAAGTTTTTAATAATACGAACACATGCACAAATATCGATGTACACGTTGGGACTTTAACGTCCATGGATATTTCTATCAACTTTTGAGCTTAGTTAATGGCATTTGGTCTAGTAGTATGATTCTCGCTTAGGGTGCGAGAGGTCTCAAGTTCAATAAAGAAGCCGATCGTCAGTCAAATATGGCTTGTAACTTAAACCAAGGTCTCTTAGAAATTCATGGGGGTGAAGCTAGCTATTACACTAATCCCTAGCTCCATCACCAAGGTTTTTATGAACTATATTTCATATATGGTAATTCACCCTCATCTATGGTAATTCACCCAAAGCAAATAAACATCAACTTAGTGGCTAGAAGGTGATCTCATGTTTACAGGTGGCAGAGAAACATCATACAAACTGTCACAATTAAGAAAGCAAGCTCTGATGGTTTAATGGATTTAATGGTGTTAAGTTTGGAGAGATGTAAGGCGCATGAGAACAATTTGGATTTGATGGCTTCCTTGTGTACTTTGACATTGAGTTGCGACAAGGGAATTATGAGGGTTATTGTTATCTCTCGTGACATGTTGGAGGGCGATTGCATTAGTAAACAAGTGAAATTGTGGGATGAAAACTGGTGGAGTAAAATATATACAATTTGACATTGCGATCCTGATTAGTGTAGCTCTGGTAGATTATGGGAGGTGGGCTCATTTCACTCTCCTCACAAGCCTTGTAGAAATTTTAAAGTTAGGTCATTGGAGTTATAGATGGTTACACCTTGCTTCTGAAGTTTGCTCAAATGCTAAGGGTCGCCCCTGCTACAAGAGTCTCTATTAGAAGAGGGGGTCATTTATAGTGGCAAGACTTATAACTATGGGCACAACCTCAAGTTTTTAAAAGGTGTAAAGTATGCATATTGAATTGGCAAGACAATTGACCTTTTGGAATTTTGTATAGAGTTACAATTGTCTATTTACATGTGAATTGGAGCAATTTCATAGTTTCATATTATGAGGCTTTAGATTTGGGAACCTGTGAGTTTCAACACCCCTCCCGTTGGGGATTCTCAATGTGGCAAGCAATTCTTCCTTTTGTTAAGTTTGAAGCTTACTATGGGTACAAATGTGTAAAGGTTTGCATTTTGAATTGGCAAATTAGTTGTTCTTCTGGAATTTTGTATAGTAGTTCAGTTGCATGTTTATGGCTTAGTTGGAGAGTTTCAATTTACAAGGCCTTAGAATTGGGAACTTGTTATTTTCAATACCCTTGTTGTAGTAAACTCTCAATGTGCCAAGTAGTCTACTGTGTTTTGAGAAGCAAAGCTAGGGAAAGGAAAATTGGTTTTATGATGGAGAACATAAATGAGTCAAAGGGAATTAAAAGTAGGGAAATGGAGAGCTCAAAGGATGAAAATATTCACTTAGTTATGCAATCTATAAATAAAATGGAGGATCATGACAAAACCTTGGCAAGTATTGTTGCTCGTAATTCCTCAATTATGAAGTTTCAATTGGCAATGTTGAATGCACAAGTGCACAAATTGATAGTCATGCTTATCAAAGATGAAGTTGAAATTGACTCTCTCAAGGGTCAAAAGGTTGAGTATGAAGTTCAAATCTGAGCCCTTCAACTCAAGGTGTAGTCTCAGTCTCAAGGGGGACTTCTAGATAATGATGACATGATGAAAACTGATACATTTGAAGATTCGGGTGACTCAATCTCACAAATTACATAAATGAAGAACAAAGAGGAACATGCAAGTATGGAAGCTCTGCAAAGCCTTCCTTTGGATGTCGAGAATAAAGCAACAAGCCTGTAGAGGCAGACCCTTCTTTTTTGAAATTTCGTAATGAAATTTAAGTGTGTTTTTCTAGCTGGTTATTTATGTAGGGCCTACTTTAGTAAAATATAAGCTAAAATCAGAAGTCTTGTAGTCTCTGATTGGTGTGAGCGAGGAATTTTGTATTTTGTAAAGGTATAAGTTGGTTTACTATTTTGAAACAGAATGATGTACAAAGGTTGTCCGGTATGGCCGCAACTACATTTCAATCAATATAAAAGTACCCATTTCCTTTAAAAAAAGAGTTTTCGAGCTTAGTTTTTAATCACTTGCACCCAACTCATTATTATACTAATCTTAATCAGAGACTTTCTCTTCCTTCAAGGATGCTTATGAAAAGTATCATATCACAACATGAGATTTGAACTTAGGTAGGGAGGTTAAATTTTTCTTGATAACCACTGGGACTAAACTCACTTGAGAAGTTGAAAATATTATTATATCAATATCACCCATAACTTGCATTTAACTATAACCTCGTATAAAATACATTACTCATTATAAAAACATTACTCAATGGTATTATTCAAATTCGAAGTGGGTAGGATAATTTAGCAATTCCACAAAATTGGTGTCTCCGATCTTAAAATTGGTGTCTCCGATCTTAAAAATATTTTTTTTCCAGAGAAAAAAAGCTACTATTGATATTCTTTATTAGAATCAAATAGTACAAAAAGTTTCCTGTTCCAACCCGATGGAACCCTCTGAGATAAACAAAGATGTTATCTAAACAGTTTTGATCTCCAACAAAATAACAGTACCTATACCAAATAGGACAATATCACAACTGTGGATACATAACAGTCTTTCCCACTACATGACTAAAAACATCCATCCAAACTATCCACCTGGAAAACCTCAGCAAAAATCATGAAGTACAAAGATCAGACATAACTATTCTAAAAACATCAACGTCTAATCAATCATAGAAGTAGATGGAGCCACAACCCTGCATGCAGCCCTCGCACCAATCTTCCCAGATTAAGTGACCTTCATATCCATCGAGAGCTTGTTTGGATAGCTTGTCTGCCATATAGTTGTGCTCACGGAAAATGTGCTCAAAAATGATGTTCTGCTGCTTTTGAATTTCAAAAAGAGTCCTGGAGGCCCAGTGTCTCAGACCCAAGACATTTAGCTTGAATTTGCCTTCTGCCCATTTGATGGTTACCCGAGAGTCACCATATACCTTTATGTTGTTCAAACCAAAGATGTTGGCAATCTTAAGAACACTCCATAGTGCTATTAGTTCTGCCTTCATGTTAGTTCCCTTTCCACAGTTGAGTTTGATGGTGTAGAAATGTGATTCATTTAAATAAATCACTCCTCCTACTGCACATAATCCAGCTTGTGAAGCACCATCAAAAAACAAAATAGGACGATCAACATTTAGATTAAAAGTACTAACTCTGTCAATTTTCAACATCTCCTCATCCAACTTGCAGGAGTTATACATTTTGAGAGCTGTCAAGTAACAGTTGTAATGATCTGTAGGAGAATCTTGAAAGATGGTACAGTTTCTGGCATGCCAAATTGCCCAGGGGATGCAGACAGCTAGGAAGAAGTGTTTTTTACAGCGTCTAAACCAATGTAAGAAACATGAGTTGAAATCCCCAACTGCCCAACATTGTGTGATTTTAAAATTTATTGAGAACATTTCCCATATTCTGCGAGAGAAAGGACAATGTACAAACAGGTGCAGTCTTGTTTCAACATCATTTTTACAGAGAACACAGAAACCAGGTCCTGTCCATCCTCTCTTGTAAAGATTATCCCAGGTTTTTAATTTGTTTTGTAAAATCAGCCAGGAAAAACATTTTAACTTGACTGGAATCTTCCACTTCCATAACTTCAAATACCACCAGTCTGGTGGAAAAATATACTTTTGCTGGAGAATTCTTTTGTATGCATCTTTGGCTGTGACTGAGCCATTTCCAGAATTACCACTCCAAACCAACTTGTCCTCAGTATTGTTTAATTGTACACCAGCAGAGTCCAATGTTTTAGTATAATTGTCCCAAATGTTAGCGAGATGTCCAGATAAACCAATCTCCTGAGCCGAGATCCACTTCGAACTGCCAGCTGAACCAAAATTCCGATTCTGAATCATGTTTAGCGCGGAGAGGCCGATGACTTGAAGATATTGAGTGATTGTATGGGGAAGATTCTGTTCCAGTTCAAGCCCAATAATGGGATCAATCCCGACTCTAATAAGTGTCCCTGATCCAACATGCCAAACAAGATCACTTTTAATCCATTGAAATACCTTCATGAATCCTCTCCACATTGGAGAAAAATCCCAGTTTGTCAATTTAGGATTTCTGATCCAGATATTGAAATCTGTTTTAATGTATTTATTATGGAGAATTTTTTACCAAAGGGAGCAGCCATGAATTCCACGCCAGAAACTTTTTAATCTGAGAGCTATATTAAAGATTTCCAAATCTTTAATTCCCCAGCCTCCATATTTGTAAGGTCTAGCAAGTGTGTCAGCTGCTACCAATGGGATCTTAACGCTGTGAGCAGTCCCATTCCAAAGAAAGTTAAAAATATATCTCTTGATAGTTTTTATGATGGAGATAGGGACTTCAAGCATAGAGAACCAGTACACAGGAATGCTGGAAAGAACTGACTTCACCAGTATAAGCTTGCCACCAATTGACAACAGCCTGTAGGACCACTGCACAATTCTCACTTCTATTTTTTTTAATAGCCAATGCCAATCTCGGATCAGGTAGTTATTGGGTTTAAGGACATAACCCAAGTATTTAAAACCCTGCTCAAATGTAGACCAATTGTATGGCAAGACAGATCTAATTTCTCTAATCCGGCTTTCTTGTGTAGACAGATGTATAAAATTTGATTTGTCCTCACTGACAAGCATACCTGTTGCATTGCAGAAAGTAGTGATGATGCTTTTGTACATTGACCATTCATCCACCGTGTCAATACCTCCAACAAGGACATCATCTGCAAACATACAATGTGTGAACACACAGTCTTTTGTGCATTTGATACCTTTGATCTGACCACTCATCAATGCCTTGTTCACCAGTCTGCTAAAGCCATCCATTATCAAAATGAACAGAAGAGGGGATAATGGGCATCCCTGTCTCAGTCCCCTGGAGCAGCTGAAAAAGTCTGTAGGGCTACCATTCACCAAAATGGAAATATTCATGGAACTAATGCAAGACATAATCCACTTGATGATAATAGGAGGCAAACCAATCCTGATTAGAATCAATCTGATGAAGGCCCAGTTAGCCCTATCATAGGCTTTGACAAGGTCCATTTTTAGCAGAATGGCTTTCTTTTTATGTAGTTTGATGCTGTGGATCAATTCTTGAGTGATGCCTATTGCATCATGTATTTGTCTCCCCTCTAAGAAACCAAATTGCTCTTCAGAGATGTGAGCAGAAAGTACCTTTTTTAATCTATCTGCAATAATTTTTGAAATAATCTTGTATAACAAGTTGCAGAGAGCAATAGGCCGGAAATCGCCAAATGAAACTGGTTTGTCTTTTTTGGGAATCAAAGTAACAAAAGTAGAATTTAATCCACCAGGGATGTAGCCATTAGTCATTGAATAATTTACCATTTCCAACATTTCCTCTCCCAACAACTCAAAAAAATGGATATACAGCTCGACCGGCCATCCATCCGGTCCTGGTGCTTTGTCTTTTGCAAACAGCTTTAATGTTTGTTCAAGTTCATCCTTCGTTACCAAACATTTGATGCTATCAGCATCATGTTCATCAAAAAACCTAGGGTATAATGAAGCCACTTCTATCTGATCTCTTTGACAAACTTCCTCAGGTTCTATGTATATATTCCTGAAATATTTATAAGCTTCAGATTTAATGTTACCAATACCTGTGCACTGATTCCCAAAGTCATCCTGAATTTCCCAAATGTACTTTGATCTCCGCCTTGCCGACGCAAATGCATGAAAGAACTTAGTATTCTTGTCTCCTAGAGAAATCCAAACTGCTCTACTTTTTAATCTCCAAGCTTTTTCTTCTTGTAGGATAAGATCTTCTTTTTTAAGTTCCAGCTTCTTCATTATCTCAAAGGCATCCAAAGAGAGGGTATTATTGATATTTGCAACAGTGGCTTGCTGCAACTGTGTTTCAAGCTGAAGTAACTCAGTCTTATCTGCCTGCTTTTTTTCTCTAATCCACTTGATAACAACTTCCTTTAATTTTCTCAACTTCAAACCAAAATTCCGAACAGGATTAGAATCGGCAACCTCACAATGTGTCCAAAAATTATTAACCAAATGACAGAAGGAGTTGTCTTCGAGCCAAGAAGCATTGAATTTGAATGGAATAAAATCAAACTGCTCATATTGTTCCATCTGCAGCAGGATGGGCCAGTGGTCCGAAAACTTTACACTATGTACCCATGACCTGTGTTTAGGGAAATAAGACAGCAGGTTCTCCTTAACAAGAAATCTGTCAATCCTCTTGTGGACACCTTTAATGCCAAATCTACCATTCGACCAAGTAGGGGATAGTTGATTTGGCATGACATCAACTAGGTTTTTTTCCAGGAGCAAATTTAAAAAGAAATCCCCTAAATCATCCAATCTGGCAGAGATGCCCCAGATTTCAGAGGCTTGATATGTGAAATTTAAATCTCCTGCCAAAATTAAATCAGGCATATCCAAGATCCCCGAATCTTTTAAACTTGTCCAGAAAATATGCCTATCTCTGTATGGCGCATAACAATTGAGCAAAGAAATGGATTTTTTGCAGCTACAAAATTTGCCCTTTAACATAATGCCCCAAGGTGTATGGAAGGCCTTTAGTTCAACAAAATTTGGATTCCATGCAGCAGCAATACCCCCGGATTGACCGCATGAGCTGATAGCAGATACCTCCCAATCTGGCAGAATGTTACACAACTTTTGTATGGCCGAAGAATCCACACACATAGTCTCCTGAAGGAAGATTATAGCAGGGCCAGTATCTTTTATCAGACTGGACAAGGCCTGAGCCCTCATCACCTTGCCCAGTCCCCTCACGTTTAATGACAGCAAGGACATTAAGTAACCCTCCTGTTGGGGGTCACTGCTCTAAGCCCCAGGGGTTCTGACTTATCATGTGAATCAGCATCAGCCAATCTCTTAGAAATAGGTGTGTAGGAATCAGGGTTGCTCAAGGCGTCTTTCTTCTTTTTGCCTTTTCTAATGGTAACATTTTGTCGGTTAAGTGTAAGCAGTGGGCTGGCATCTGAATCTCTGCTAGGATTCTTAGTGTAGACTTGAAGAGGTGGGAATTCCTCCCCATACTTTGACATGTGGTAACCACTACTTGATAAAATGTCCAAATCAGACATATTGAGGGAAGAGCTAGCCTTAAATGTACCCACATCACCCTTCAGAATGGACCTCTCTATGACTTCAGAAGCACCAATTGCTTCCTCTGATACATCAGGTATAAGTGTACTAGAAACTTTAGGATGAAAACCCGACTGTAAATGAGAATTGTCCAAGTCAAGAGGAGGAATGGACGATGATTCCCCAAGGTGATGACATTCAGGACGAGAATCTTCTAAATCAGAATTAAGGCAAGGATTAACTGAAAGGATAACTGCAGAGTCGGAATAATGGACAAGTTCAGGATTAGGGTTAGGGTTTGAGTAAACATCCCCAACCGCGGCATTGAGAGGGTTCGAAGTAGAAACTGAGGATGGGTTTGTCAAAGACTCCTCGACAGGGACAATAATAGGGTTAGCCTTTGTATCTCCAGCAGGAGCCGTGGGAGAAAGGTCAGCTCTTGTGACTACAGGTGCCAAATCCTCAAATAGCTTGCGGTTTACAAGAGACTCAGAGGTACCTAAAGGCAATTTATTGACAGGTAAACCAGTAACAATATCATGCCGAAGATGAATTTCCCCTTTAGATATACGGGTAGATAAGTTAAATTCAGAGGATTCAATGAAGGCCAGCTCTTCATTAGACAGATCTTGATAATTTAAAGAGGGTTCTTTATTATACTTACCAGGGTCTTGAATTGCAGGAATTTGTAGCTCGTTTTCTGGCGAGGAGAACTCAGACGAGCTCAAGGAGAGTGCCCGATTGGTGGGGCAGGCAGCTTTCAGGTGACCAGTCTTACGGCAGAAGAAACACCTAAACGGAACCTTGAAGTAATCCAGTGTTTGGTGCCAAACCCGGTTGCCCGAAGAAATTAAAATCTCTGCAGGAAGGCCATCTTGCATATCAACTTCTACCATCACCTTTGCAAAACGCCGGTCCATCCCAAACAGATTTTGTTTGTCGAAGCGAATAAACCTACCCACTGAGTTTGCTATGCCTTTTATAACTTCTTCTGACCAAATTTCTATAGGCAGTCCAGGTAGAATTAACCACAGATGGCGCCGAGACTGGACTTCACTGGCAGGGTTAAAATTTATGTGCCACCGTTTTAAAAACAGTGACCCCTTTTTGAATTCCCAGAAATTAGACAGAATTAAGTCGAGCTGGGACGCTTCTGTGAAGATGAACAACAACCATCTATTTGGGAGCAGGTTGATACGGGGGGCCAGTCCAGTGAGGGGAACCCAAACCCTACTGACCCATTCAACAATTTCCATTTTGTTACCAGATGTGAACTCAAACCTGCCTACCAGAGCTCGCTCAGACAAAGTCCGGATACGATCTAGATTTTGATCAGTGTCAATATCATACTTGCAGATATCACTGCGGGCTCGGATGGCTTTCAACGACCTCCTGTGTTTAGCCTTCACTCCCCATACGCGTCCCCCAAGAGCATTACTGCGAACATTCAAGCCAGGTCTCACACCCAGTCTCGAAGCATCTGCCGAAGTGTGTGGAGGGTTTGAGCCCAACGTTTCATTTCCCAACGATGACATAATCTCTGACAAATACAGAGCCCGACAGTTGCCGGTCACCACCAGGGCACCTGTCACCCACCACACAAAAGGTGAAACCGCCAAGGGTGGAGACTGTACCACTAAAAAAAGCCCCAGCTAAATCTTAGCAAAGAAAATAGAATGGGGCCCAAAATAGCAACCTGGCACCAAAAAAACTAAAATAAAACCCTAGCTGCAGAAGTCTGAAAACTTTAGAAGACGAGAAGTGAAACGAGTCTCCGGCTAAGAACACAAACTTCCCACTTTTTTCCCTTGGCTGGTACTAAGCTGATTCATTGAATCAGCGGACTCCAAGTCGCCGAGAGACCCCAACACCTCCAATCAACTATCGTAGACAGATTTTCCTGCAGAAAGATCATGAAACCCTAGGGCCGCCATCCTCACCCCCCATCGTCCCAATTTCATCTATGTTACCTCATCATCAACCGATCTTAAAAATATTATTATTATTATATTCCCGAAAAGTAATCCATAACTTGTACCCAGTAGATCTTAAAAATATATTATTATTATTATATTCCCGAATCGTAATCCATAACGTATACCTAGTCATTCCTAACGTGTACCTAGCCTAAATGAAAGAAGTGAGTTCATATGCATAGGTGGACAAAGCATAATACCATGATAAGCACAGCGACCGAATTATTTTTATTCCAATAACAACAATTGGAAATGGGAACCTTTTACATCTGCGCATGTCAGAACCTTTTCCACAACAATTCCACACGACACTCATTACAATCCGCCCGGAAACCGGGGGCCCCCATCGTTACCATCCATTCAATCACACGGACGGGCCAAATGGCACGTTACCAGAGATCAAACTAACCCATAAAATAAAAAACACAAAAACCAAGAAACCCACAATTTTTCTGCCTGCCTGTTTGTCTGTGTGAAGAGAAAACCCAAGGCTGGCTGAATGTATGAAAGTGGCCTGATGCGCAGCGGATTTCGGATCTTATCAGCGCTGAGCCCTTTAACTGCAAGGCCTGTATCGGATCTCAAATTGAAATGGTCCTCTTTCAGAATTAGCAACATCACCGCTCATATCTGTAATAATAGTAACGACAGAAGCGAGCTTGAGATGATGAGAATGGCGTTCGATTCCAACGGTGGAACTGTGGCGAATCCTCCTCCCTCCAGTAGGCAGCACTTCGGCCCCTTTAGCGGCGGAGGCCTCAGGTACCTTCTCTTCGCATTCTTGTTTAAAGTCCTCATGTTTTCATGTGATTTCCACTGCGGGATTCGATCCCGTGATCATTGGGTAAAGCATCCTAGGCTGAATCGACCTGGTTCGGGTCCAGATCTCTGCATCTGTGCGTCGTTGACATCCTTTTAGGGGATTCACCAGCTTCAGGGCTTTGAGAGGTTTGTGTCTTGGGAAAACTTTGAATGAAGCCGATGGGATTCGATATACTGATTGCCATTTGGGTTTTCTTTTTCTCACCCTTTTGTTTAGGTAGAGGGAATGTGCAACCCTGTTATTTGTACACCTGTGTAAGCGTTGTCCTTTATCAAGTGGGGTACGCTGGGATTCGAACCTGGGTAATCGGTCTTGCAAGGTTCTTTGTGTTGGTTCAAATTGAACCACAACATGCTCAGCTGCTTTGTACAGGCTCGGTCGATCCCTTTGATTTTCAGTCTTACGACCGCGTACTTGCTAGGAAGGGTGGGCTTCTTTTTAGATCAGCTCGGATCCACGGTGGGCAGTTCAGTTGATTTTCAATTGCGCGGATTTCCAATCATTTGCTTTCTTTTGTTAACAAGAGGGTTAAGATCATTACTGCGCGCCAAACCTGCTATTTCCCATCCTGGGATATTATAATGGAATTTAGTTGGCTCTAGAAAGATTCGTTCGGTTGATAAGCAGCGGGTGGGAGGTAACTATTCTACTGCTAAATTCACCCCCTACTTGCATCTGACCCTAACCGCATGAAATGCCGGCTAGCACGAGTGCAATGGTCCGCGAGGGGTGACATGTATCTCTGAGGGATTTGAACCCTTCTGTGGGAGGTATAAATCATCCCGGCTTTACTAGCTAACCAAAACCCTGTTGACTAACCATGTGCTTTATCATGTAACAAATTCTTCTGAAACCTTTTATTTAATTGAATAGGATCAGTCCTTGCAAAACTGACAAGGGAAACCAGAAAGCCCCCACCCAAATTATCAGGACCATTTTTTGTGTGTTAAACTCAATGTAAGTTTTTGGTTATTGGGTAAAGAAAAGATGATCTTGATTTATGTGTTTTGGGTCAGAACAATCCCCTCCTACAGAATTTATGTTCACTTGGGTCTCTTACACTCTACTACACGGCCATTCCAGTGAGAATGGAACTGTTAACCACCTGGTATATAGATCCTCTATCTGTCTCTATATACAGACATGTGCTTCTTCATTTGCTTTTTTAAGTTTTTGGTTTTTGGGTAGAGAAAACATGATCTTGATTCATGAGTTTTGGATCAGAACAATTTCCTCCCAAAAAGGTCATGTTCACTCGAGATCTCATACTCTTTTGTAGATGCCCATTCCTATGAAAATGGAGCTGTCAAGTTTCAACTACCTTGTATGTAGATCCTCTACCTGTCTCTATATACATACATGTGCTTATTTAAGTTTTCGATTATTGGGCAGAGAAATGATGATCTTGATTTATGAGTTTTGGATCAGAGCAATTCAAATCCCGAAAAAGTTATGCTCATCTGAGGTCCCATACACTCTTAAACATGTCCATTACCACGAGAATGGAACTGTCAACCACCTGGAATGTAGATCCTCTGTCTCTATATACAGACATGTGCTCCTTGAGTTTCAGATGCCTGTATCTGAAAAAAGTATTCTTCCTGGCCATCCACAGAACCCCCTGCTGGATTACCTGTGTGTAAATGCCTTTTGATTGGAGAGGGTACAGAACTCCGTTACAATATCAGATTTACAACTAGAAGACATTTGGCTACAAAGCAATGATTGAAGGGATATCCATTATGCCAAAATTCAAATTCACCCAAGACTTGTGCCTGGCCTCGTCTGCAAGCACAGCATGGGGAAAGCACCATTGGCATTAACAGCTTCACTGCATTAGCTCGCGGAAACACCATTAACAGCTTCTCTGCATTAGCATGGGACCCACAATTGTTGCAAAAATCTCCAATTTCTCCTGATTTTCCTATTTTTTATGTTCTTAGTTCCTGATATTTGCCTTTTCTTACCATTTTTGCGATTTCCTGAGTCGATGACCCTGTCAGATTTTTGCCATCGGCAGTTTCTCTGCATTAGCAAGGGGAAAGCAGTTTCTCTGCATTAGCAAGGGGAACCACAATTAAGAGGATGTTCATAATACATATTATAACAGAACTAGTACTGCCACATTAACATGATCCATGCCTAGAAGTGATCCAGTCAACTGATTTAACAGAAGGAACATACCTGCCAGGTTTTGAACCTGGTTCATCCTTGTAGCGAGCACTCCAAGAGTCCAATATGTTGCTAGACCCACAGCCCAGCGGACCTCCTTGCTGGCTTGCTTGGTTGCATGTACTATACATGTATAACACAAATGGCCATGAGAAATGCTTAATAACCTGATGTTCTTGACCCAAATTTTGATTAAAATTTGGTTTAATTCAAGTTTTATTTTTTGTAGAATTGGTCCCATTGACCAATTTAAGTCTAAAAGGATGTTAAAAAGATAAACTCTGTGCATGTAGATAGATAGATAGATAGCATTTAACTACCCATTCATCCATACAAGGTGCTACATGATGGTGTGATCCATCTTTACACATTGGTCCTCGATAGTGTGTATGTTGGACAGAAGGAACATACCTGCCAGGTTTTGAACCTGGTTCATCCTTGTAGTTGTAGCGAGCACTCCAATATGTTGTTAGACCCACAGCCCAGTGGACCTCCTTGTTGGTTTGCTTGGTTGCATGTACTATACATGTATAACATAAATGGCCATGAGAAATGCTTAATAACCTGATGTTCTTGACACAAATTTTGATTAAAATTTGGTTTAATTCAAGTTTTATTTTTCATAGAAATGGTCCTATTGACCAATTTAAGTCTAAAAGGATGTTAAAAAGATAAACTCTCTGCGTGTAGATAGATAGATAGATAGCATTTAACTACCCATTCATCCATACAAGCTGCTACATGATGGTGTGATCCATCTTTACACATTGGTCCTCGATAGTGTGTATGTTGGACAGTTTTTAATTTATAACACATCATATATTCTATGTACTATAAACAATTGATGGAGATACACCAAATTTCATACTTTCCAACTCTTTAATTATTGTAGTTATAAAATCTATATTATGTATAGAACTATTGTAGATAAGGATTTATGTATAATACATATTTTATCATGGCAACTATTTGCCACAGGTTCATACAAGTGTGCATTAGCATCTCTCTCTCTCTCTCTCTCTCTCTCTCTCTCTCTCTCTCTCTCTCTCTTTTGTATATATAACACACACACACCCTCTGAATATATCATATCTACCTGGCCCCTAGCTTTGCATATATTGGAAATGATTGAAATAATAATAAACAACATTATCAAATAATAATAACCAACGTTATAAAATAATAACAAGCAACAATATAAAACAATCTAATTTTATTTTGATTAATATCAATCAAGAATATTGTGACGGGAGTGTGATAGCATAAAATAAAAAGGTTCAAACAATGCTATAACGTATAGCCTATACACCATTTAATATTCTTATACTATCAATAGTGAAACGATATAGTGTCTGTAAGTTCTGGGAGTGTGATAGCATAAAATAAAAAGGTTCAAACAATGCTATAATGTATAGCCTATACACCATTTAATATTCTTATACTATCAATAGTGAAACGATATAGTGTCTGTAAGTTCTACTTCTATCCATGTGCATATTGCCATATACATGCATATGTGTTTGCATATGCAGACAGACATGTACATGTACAATTTGTGTGTGTTTTGACATGTGCGTTTATCAATGTGTGGGACAATATATGTTCGTGCTCCTGTTAGTGTTTGGAATATACAAATGCATGCATGTAGATAACTATTTTAGTTTATTTTCAACATTTACTGAAGTTATAGGCCTCTTAAATTTTGTAGCAGCCCACTTTCCTAGTTCAACAAGTGGTCATAGGCCAAACACCATTATCCTCAAACTGGTCAATGATGGCTCAACAGTCCCAAGTATGGCAAATTACCCCAAGCAGCCTAGGTGTTGGGGGCCAGGGCCACCCAAAAGAAGAAAAGGAAAAATAAAAATGTCTCTTTTGATTGAATGTTGTTTCTGTACTTTTAAAGTTTGGATTGAACCTACTAACTAACCCCATTCTACCCTCATGACTCTATTTCGCAATCCTTGGCATTGTCCCCCATAATCTACCCTTTCCACAACCACATGGGAGACTCTTCTCTACATCTTATGCACCCTCTCCTTACGATATGAAATGCTTTGAAATGCTTAAAAGAGTTTGCAATTTGCTGAATCCGATGTACTATCCTATCAATTGCTAGGTTGTTGTAGTCTGTGTGTGAATTGAAAGCCTTGATGATGACGAGAGAGTCTCCAAATACCTGTAGATTTTCGTTTTTTTATTTTTAGCGATTTGGCAACCTTTTAGAAGGGCTAATGCCTCTGCTAAATTGTTTGAAGTTTTGAACATATTCCCAATCCCCATCTGTATCTAATTCTCAATGCTCCTCCGTCGAATAATAAGACTCCCCCCTGCTCCTGCCAAACCGGGATTTCTTTTGGATGCACCGTCGAAGTGCAGATTGTCCATTGGCTGGATGTTCCTCCAAGCTTGAAAATTGAAGTTGGAGAGTTTGATTTGCCAGAGTGGAAGCTTCCGACATTTTGAGTCTATTTCTTTTCTTGGATTTGAATGAACAGCGCCGATCCCCACTTTAATGCAGTTGTGGTAAGATTTGTGTCTGTTCTGAGATTGGATTGATTGAAGTATTCAATTAGCAAGACTTTTGCTTGTCCAGCGACTTGTAAGGGAGTGGGATAGGAGTCTTGAAAAATTGCTTTGTTTTTGGCAATCCAGATTTTCCAACATGTGAATTTAGGAATGGTTATCCAAATTTGAAGCCATAATTTATTTTTTGATAGGGAGGAGTGATATGTGGATTTCCAATCTTTGAGTAGGCATGTAGTGGTACCGAACGTTGGCATTGTAATGTCGAGTTCATGAAGCATGTGATCCCAGACTTTTTTTGAGAACAGGCAATTCAGAAATAAGTGCTCAAGTGATTTGGAATTTTTATGGCATAAAGGGCACCAATGTGGCTCGGTAAATCCTCTTTTGATGAGGTTGTCTCCAGTGAGTACCTTTCTATGATCGAGAGTCCACATGAAGAAGTTTACCTTGGGGATTCCAAATGAATTCCAAACTATTTCCCATGTGCTTTTTCTTGATACTACGTTGTTTTGAAGAGCATTGAAACCCAGAGCAGCGGTGTACTTTCCTTTTGGGCCCCAACCGCGTTCATCTTTATCTTGGAGGTGAGTAGGAGCGCAACCAGTCAAGCTTTCGAAAAGGAGAACTCTGGATGGTTCTAAATTGGCTGGGATTGATAATTTTTTCCAACTATTCCATATGCCAAAGGATTCCCAGGTGTTGAGATCACTTAATGTTCTAATTCCTTGTTGAGCAAGCCAATTGTCTATGTCATGAAGATCTTGATTATTCTGGAGTTGTTCGTTTCCCATTATTTTATCTGAAAAAATGTTTATATCTTTCCCATTTCCGGGAACCCAATAAAGTTCTTGAGAGAAGAAGTCCCAAGCGGCTTTGCATAGGGACTAGATTGAGGAACCCTTGGATTTTGGCTTGATGTCAAGGCATCTGAGATTAGTATTTGTTAAATATTTCTTCTTTAATAGTTGGCTGACCCTGTGATGTCTGTCGTGCAGGATTTTCTAGAGGATTTTGCCTCCCATTGCCATATTTTCCTGGAGGGCATCTTGAATCTGGAGCCCACCTGAATGTTTTGGCTATTTGATGGTGTTCCGATTGACCAAGTGTATTTTGTGCTCGTTGTTTTCCCCTCCCGTCCAGAGGAACTCTCTTAGAGGTTTGCTTATGTGCTCTGTCACTCCTTTGGGTGCTAGCAGAAGAGAGGATTGATAGATTGGAAGCGGTGTGAGAACCGATTTTAGTAGGATCAATTTACCTACTTTGTTGAGCCATTGTCCTCCCCATCTCCTTATTTTGGATTTGATTTTGCAAATTATATCTTCCCAATTCCTTGACTTTGAATGTCCTTGAGTTATTGGGAGGCCCAAATATTTAAATTTGTTCCAATGTTCGTGGACTTTGATCCCAAGGATTCGAGCAATGTTGATTGCGGCGGTTTTGTTTAAATTGCACTCGTAAACAACGCTCTTATGTAAGTTAATCTTACCTCCTGAGGCTTTGCAATAACAAGCCATGTTTTGCTTAAAGTTTCGAGCTATTATGGAGGAGCCCCCTCCCAGCAAGAGGGAATCGTCGGCAAAGAGGGTATGATTAAGGGGCATGTAATTGGAGGCTAAGTTGAGGCCTGGTAGGAATCTAATTCTAAGGTCGGAATTTAGCTTTTGGCTGAGGGAATCAGCCAGGATAATGTATAAGAAGGAAGACAAGGGACATCCTTGTCGAATTCCACGGGTAGCTTGGAAAAAATTGGTGGGGCGGCCATTTACTAAAGGGGCAATCCAGGGACTTTTTATGTAGGCTGAAATCCAATTTATGAAGGAATCTCCGAACCAAAGTTTTTCATAATTTTAAGAAGGAAGGAGTGCTTGAATTGATCGAAAGCGTTGGCCATGTCGAGTTTGATCAAGATACCTTTTTCCTTTCGAATTTTGCTGGAATGGATGGCCTCTTGGACATTGTCTAGAATTTGTCTTCCTTGAATGAAGCCTCCTTGGTTGTCTGAGATGATTTTGGCGAGAAGAGGCTTCATCCTATTTGCTAGCATTTTGGATATGATCTTGTAGGATGAATTGCATAATGCAATTGGTTGAAATCTGTCAAATGTGTTGGGATTGGTCTCTTTTGGGATGAGAGGGAGGAAGATGGAGTTAGTGCATCCATCGATCTTTTGGCTTTTGAGTGGAAGTCTCTGACCATTCTCATGTAATCCTTTCTGATGTATTGCCAACATGCTTTGTAAAAGTGAATAGAGTAACCGTCAGGCCCTGGAGCTTTGTCAGGGTTGAAAGACCATATTGCATTGATGACTTCCTTCTCTGTAAATGGCTTGAGGAGGCTGGCATTATCTTCATTCGTGATGTTCTTCGGTATGTGATCAAGGAGGATTTGCTCTCCTTCTTCTCCATCGCTGTTTTCTTCCATAAAGAGATTTGAGAAGTGATTATATGCTGCGATCTTGATGTCTCCGTATCCTTTGACAGTCAATCCGTTGTTGATTTTGATTTCTGAGATGTGGTTAATGGAATGTCTTGCTTTGGTCTGCTTGTGAAAATATGCCGTGTTCCTATCACCTGCCTTGAGCCAAGTGCTATGAGATTTTAATCTCCAAAATTCTTCTTCTCTTCGGAATGCTTGATAAGCTTTGGCTTGATTATTGGCTTCTTCCTGTAATGTTGTATTGTCAATTGGATTTTCATCCATCGAATTTTGAATTGATTCTAGTTCGTCGATAGCCTTCTTTCTAAAGTTTGGTGATGGGCGGTTGGTTTTGGCCCATTTTTTTAACTCTTTTTTAGTGATGATAAGTTTCTGCTCCCACAAGTAATTTCTACACTGATTATTTCAACAGTTACAATCAAACTTGTATGAACCCAGTGAGGAGCTTAGATTTTGTTGTAAGTTGTAAGTGGAATTTGCATGAATGCTTTGTTATTGGCAAGTCTTCTCCACTTTAGTGCCACTTTGATGAAATACATAAATCCTTTAATCCTTAGCTTATCATGTAATTCTATCAATATTGTCTAATGTTTATTTGCTGAGAATTGAAATTGAACATTTCCAACACAATTTTATTCACAATTTTTAGTCTCAAATTCTTTCCATTGGCTCGGCAAGCTGTCAGCCCATCTATTATTACTGATTAGTTTCAGTTTGGATGGGTTTGTAATAATTTCTTGTCTTTCTACTTTAGTTGTTTTGGTGCTACAATTACTTGTGTACTTCCCATCACATATAGGGTTAGTTTTCCTTTGCTTCCGATGTGTACTTTTTTTTTTCTTTCAATTTGTGTACTTTTTGTTTCTATTCCTACTCTCTATGCAAAGAAGGAAGATCCAAATTCTTGTACATTTTGATCCATATGTGGAGAACAAGTTAAATTTGTCATTCCTAGGCAGTAGTTCTTGCCATGCTTAACTTAAAAAGTTAGGTAGTTAATTTATTTTTCTATTAGGTGGTAGTAATTGCTTTCCTCTCTTCTAAAGTGATTGGTATTTGTCGAGCTTCGTCTTCGTCACTTTGTTGTTAACTCCTTATTATATTCTCTGTCCTTGTTCTCCGTAGAACTACTTTTTCTTTTGTTTCCACCCTGTTCTTCCTTTTCAAGGATCCAATCTTGGGCCTTTTGACTCTCTTTGATTGTTTTTTTTGTGTTAAGTCATCTTATATTGTGAAAGGAAGCATGTCCTAAAATACACTTAATTTAATTGACAGACTTCTTTGGTTAAATCTCTTTCCAATGTAGGTTGCTATTTTGTACAAAAAATTTCAATGCTCGTAAACATGTACTTACATGAATTTTACAACAATTACCCTCTAGTTGGTTAGTGCCGATACCTACTTTGAACCGAGTGAATGTATCACAAGGTACGAACCTTTCATTTAATGATTATTGTGGCTGTTCTCTTTCCCATCTGAGATTCTCTGGAACCCTTTCTAGGTACACATTTTATGTTGCTCATCTTGTCTTATAGAAACCAGTGATCCTGTAAAGATACCTTTATCACTGGTTTTGAAGTATTTCTAGGGCTCCTTTGCTATAAATAGTTTTCCTTCCTTGGACATTGATTTAATAGGTTCCTCAAAAGTTTGAAATAAAAACAGAATTAGCCACCGAGACTTGGCTTAGTCAGTTACCATTACCCTTCCATTGTTACTACAGTTCTAACTACTAATCTGAAGTAAAGAGAAAAATGCACCACGGGTTTTATTAAACTCTAAAATAGCTACTGAACCAGAGAAACAAAGAGACTCCAACTGGAACCTTAATTTTCACTGGATTGTTTGGCTGCCTTATGGTTTTAGTCTTTGATGGCTGGAAGACTTTCTCTGACATCTGTCAATTTACTAATTAACTTTGCTATTTGAACTGAAACCTTTGTCTATAGGTACTTACTGGTTTTGGAATTTTGGGGCATGACTGAAGACTACACGTTTTGATTTTGATGGTCATATTAACTTTTAGCTTGAACCATTCTCAATTCGAGGCCAATTATTCCCAGGCTTGTGCTTAAATGTATTTTGAAGGCCATAAACCCAGCTTCATTTTTTTGGGCTTGATTTGTGCCAGGCTGTAAAGTAGGCTAAGGTTACTTCTGTTGGACTGGTTTTGTGTTTTTGGGGCATGTCTAAAGATCACTTTTTAAATTTGATGATCATATTAACTTTTAACATGAGTCACTCTCAATTTCTTTCCCGTTATCCACTGGTTTGAGCTTAAATGCATCTTGATTCTTGGAGGCCATAAACCCAGATTCATTGTTTGTGGCTTCATTTGTAACTGCAAAGTATGCTAAGGCCACTCTTTGTTCGAAATTGCTTGTCAAGCTTTCTGTTTCTGCCTTTATAGGATTCCTCTTTGAATCTCCATCAAATTGTAGCCTGCATAGGGTGTCAGAATGGACTACTTGCCTGGGTTCAGAGGGACCCTTGGTCATGGACTACCTGAGGTTTGTCCTTCATCAGTGGAGTCTCCCATAAATCCGAGTATATGTTTTCAAGGTTAAAACATTTTGATAAAAATGTAAATGGCAACTAGATGGGAAAATCTATAATTTTAAAGTGAACAAATATGAGTTTAAATTGATGGAAATATTTTGTAACGAAGTTTGACTGGAGTTTTTCAATGATAAGAAAATTTGGGGTTGGAGGACTAATTTAAGGGTTACATCATTGTGAAGTTTTATGTGGATTGAGAGATGGGATCAAGTAGAGAGAAGATGAACTAGGGAAGATAAAATGTTTGAGCTGTGGAAGCTGGAAGATGGCAAAGAACCATAGATCACGGAAACTTGGATTGTTTGAGAACTATAGAGGAGATGTAAGGTGAACTGACACATTTTAGAACTATAGAGAAGGACAAAGAAGTGACTCAGGACTTTTGGCAATAGCGCATGTGGGCTACAAACCTTACTGATGGTTATGGGTGAGTAAAGATTGTTCAGACTTTACAATTTTATCTTTGGTAGTGTGAATTTACTATATTGATCATTGGAATTTTGCAGAAACTGATTCAGAATGTGTATTCATGAAAATTGTGGATCTGCAGCATTATTTTTAGCAAATGGAATAAAGAAAGAGAACACTTGTTGCGATGCAGAGTTTTATCACTGCTAAGTAAAATAAGAAATTTTGGAATTGAAGTGGAGGCCCAGTCTTTTACCGAGACCCAGACTTTGAGTATGCTGGCCCCCAAATATGAGTCTCACTACCAATACATGAAAATAAAATATTAAAGCTACATCTAGTTTGTGCCATCTTAGAAGGGTCCATATTTTCACAGGCTTCAACGCTGGTAATAGTAGATGCCCAGATATGTTTTTGTGCAATTTTCTAAAATATTTTACCTTAGCTTTTCCAAGAAATATATTTTTCAAGTATTAACACATTTCTAAACCAGGGAGAGGATCTGATTATGGATGCATTATCTAGTTTGCGAATAATTGGCATTTTTAAATGTGAGGAATATGTCCAGATGATTCTTGGTTTGC
Organism: Larix kaempferi; assembly: GCA_027924585.1. Classification (NCBI taxonomy): domain Eukaryota; kingdom Viridiplantae; phylum Streptophyta; class Pinopsida; order Pinales; family Pinaceae; genus Larix; species Larix kaempferi. Next base: position 2,314,389 of record BSBM01000815.1, on the reverse strand, counting down.
TTGTTTTTGGTTTCTAATTTACTGAATATGTCAAAAACTTTTCTAAACCTTTGAAACATGATAGTTCATAGTTATTTTATCTATCAATTCATCCTCACCTATATAAATGTCCCATTATTGACAGATGTCTCACCTATGTAAAAGTCTATTGAAAGTTGTTCAATACAATCTATATGGAAGGGCAATTTTTGCTCATATGTCATGCTTTGCAACCCAATACCCATGTCTTAGACAATTGTGCCATTATTTAGTTTTCCACTTGTATGTTTTGGTTGCACCTTAGATATTTTTTTTCATTTAGTCTTTGACAGTAAAATCTGTTGATGTGGGAAATTGGATGCGTTATTTGTTTGCGAAGAATTGGCATTTTAAATGTGAGGAATGTGTCCAGATGATGCTTGGTTTGCTTGTTTTTGGTTTCTAATTTACTGAATATGTCAAAAACTTTTCTAAACCTTTGAAAAGGTGATAGTTCATATTTATTTTATCTATCAATCCTCACCTATATAAATGTCCCATCATTGACAGATGTCTCACCTATGTAAAAGTCTATTGAAGGTTGTTCAATACAATCTATATGGAAGGGCAATTTTTGCTCATGCTTTGCAACCCAATACCCATGTCTTAGGCAATTGCGCCATTATTTAGTTTTTCACTTGTATTTTTTGGTTGCACCTTGTATATTTTTTTCATTTATTCTTTGACAGTAAAATCTGTTGATGTGGGAAATTGATTGGTTCATATGCTGCTCAACTAAAATCTTTATGGGTTGCAAACCTGCAGTGATGATAGGCGAGTTACTTTTGGATACTCCAGCTTTCAAGGAAAGAGAGCAACAATGGAAGACTTTTATGATGCAAAAATATCAAAGGTTGATGATCAGATGGTTGGCTTATTTGGTGTATTTGATGGTAATTATCTTCTTCCTACTCTTTATGCTGTATAGGCCTGAGCAACCTCATAGGTATAGAGCAGTGTTCATTCATACATGTGTACTCCCTGACGGAGGTCTTAGCAGGTTTAAAGAAAGCTGAATTCTTGTCCAGTAGTTCTTAAATTGTAAATGCTCTTCTTTCATCAGAAAACCACTTTATACTATAGAATGCCCATTGTCTTATCACTATATGTGTGGTTGCAACTACATTTAGATTTTTCTAATATCTTCATTGCTGATTTCTTTAATGTAGGCCATGGTGGTTCTCGTGCTGCCGAATATTTGAAGCAACACCTTTTTGAGAATCTGATAAAGCATCCCCAATTTGCAACAGACACCAAGCTGGCTTTATGTGCGTGCAGATTTCTGACACCAGATAGCTATAAGTGCGTTCATTTGCAAGTGGTTTCATACAACTTAGTGTTTCAGAAAGAGTGTAGTTTAGGTCTGTTGAGTTTCAGTTGGTAATGGCTTCATTTTGTCTAAAATTGCAGCTGAAACCTATCAGCAAACTGATTCTGAATTCTTGAAGGCTGAAACTAGTATTTACAGAGATGATGGTTCAACAGCTTCGACTGCAGTGTTAGTAGGGGATCGCTTGTATGTTGCTAATGTGGGAGACTCACGAGCAGTGATTTTAAAGGCTGGTGAAGGTACTGTGACTGCCACACTACTTATATTGAGTGTTAATTACACTGCAATCCTACCTTATAAAACATGGTAACACATTATAACTTATCGGGTGTTACTTTACCTATAACTATTTAGACTCTAGAGCCATTCTTTTACCAGAAAGATATACAGGATGGAACATATACAAAATTGTGCTTTGGTTTGCTAAGGTACAAATTGTGTTATCCTTTTATTATTTGGACTGTTATGATCTAGGTTAGATTTTGTTGGGCACACAACGCTATTGAAAAAGCACTTATTTTTAGCCATAGATAATGTTTTGCCTTGAACTGAAATGATCACCAGTTCAATCTCTTTTCTTGTTCAGACCACAAGTTCAAAATCTATGATTTGGCGGACCCTTATAGTGAGTTTCTTTGACATCAGAACATTTTATATAAAACTGTTCGTTGTCAGTGTAAGTTCACATTGATTGATTGCACGATCTGTCACCATAAACTTAACTTGGCTGCCTGCTAACAAATAGATTACAGATTTGTCTTTGCCTGTTTCTCTGACGGCTATGTTTTGCACTTATTCCTTGGAGGTGCCCATGTTTTCTTACTGTTTAAACTATAACTCGTGTTGGTTCAATTCTTGCTAACGACACTTTCTCTCTCTGACAAGGCCTCTTTACACTGCTTATAGAGAAGAGGATCTATCTTTTAAATGGCAACCTGTCTTTTAAGTTTTAACGAATGGAAAACCTGGAAATAAGCTTGATCCACTCTCGCACACTTCAGTGATAAGGTTTTGCTGGTATGTTGTCACTGCCATACAGTAATCTACCCGAAGGCTACACCAACCAGTGAAGCACGACTCGTTGGAGACTCGTGGGTACTCGTGAGCAGTGAAGCATGACTCGGCAGAGACTCGCGGGTAATCGCGAGTCTCCCCGAGTGGACTCCCGCAACGAGTAATTGCCCTGAACTCGGCTCTGAAACTCGCGGACTCCTCGTACTTGTGGAACTCGGCAGAACCGGCATTGAATCAAAGAACTCAGCATCAAATCGGCATCGTACTCGCCAAAACCGGACGCCAAATTTTACATCGCTGCAATAATGCGTGTTAAAATTTATAGATGCATCTGCTTCTGTCCTTTCCCTGTGACCAACGATGAGCAAAAAACCTGGTACGATAACTTGCAACTCTTGAGACGGGCCTAGGGAGTGATTCTAAATGCATCTGCTTCTGTTTCCACTAATCGGAAGCTCGCCTCAACTCCTGTCTGCAGTTGCCAAAGGAGAATGAAAAGAATCTGGAAAAGGAACATGATGTCCGATACGATGGATGGAATTAGGATAGGAATGCATACAATATATTACTTCCTTATATGCTTTCAGATAATAAATAGGGGCCCGATGATTCCTTACCTTATAACACACAACCAGGCATGATTTTAGATACGGACGACGATTTTGGCTCCGGTCATAAGGTGACCTGCTAGCGGGTGTTTCGTGTTGGTTTTTATATATTATTTATTATATAGTTTCTTTTTGTTTACAAATCACAATATATTTTGTATGTTATATATTTTTTAATATTTTGTATTTTATTATATTTTTGTTATAAATTATTACTTTTATTTATATTTTTTGTTATATATTTTTTTGTTATATATATATTTTATTATATATATTTTATTTTAAATTTAAATTTTAATTAATTTCTGTTATTTATTGGTTTATTATGTATTATTTATTATATAGTTTTTTATTTATAATATATTTATAATATTTTGTATTTTATTATATTTTTGTTATATAGTTATTTTTTTATTTATATTTTTTGCTATATGTTTTTTTATTATATATTTTCTGTTATATATTTTAACTTCTTTTAACCTCTTTTTAAGTTTTTAGTGCCTAAAATGCTTTTAACCTCTTTTTTTGGTCCTAAATGTACAATTTTTTTTTTCCTATTCGCCGAGTCTTGCCGAGTCTGTCCCGAGTCTTTCCCGAGTTTTTCCCGAGTCGACGAGTTACATGCCAGCCGAGTCTTTGCCGAGTCCGAGTCGTGCAACATTGCTCGTGAGTCTGCTTGAGTCAGCACGCAGGACGAGTAACCGGACAATACTCGTTGGAAAACTCGTCAAACTCGGCTCACTAGTCAAAATCGCCCTGACTCGTCATATACTCGGCAGGACTCGCAAAAGCACAGGCAAAAAGACCCCGCCAAATCTCAACCAACAAATTAAATTTGGTTCAGTTCGTTGCAGAAATTTGGATCCAGTTCGCTGAATAAGATCGGATGGATTCTGACATGGGTTCGCTGAAGAAATTCAGATTGTATTCAAGTGCACGCGGACAACACCACACTGTTTCCATCCCTGCGGGCTGCGGCTTGCTAACTATAAATTGTGTGTTTCTTTCCCCTCGGACGTTAACCTGAAGTTTGCACAACTTGGCATTACTTTCCTTCTGCGGTGTCCTCATCTGCATGTATTAATTTCCCTCTGGATTGGACGGTGGCCATGTAGCATGAATTACTTTCCTCTCCTCTGCGGCCTGTATTCATTTCCAATTTTCTCTTCGACAATATCTTACTTTTATTGTAAGATCACAAAGATATGTAGGTTTATTGTTTACATAATGATAATATCATTTATAAAGTATAAAGTATAAAGGTGTTATAAATTTAAACATTTTTATTGTATTAATAATTTAAATATATATTATATATTATATTTTTCAAATTTTATTATTTTATATATATATATATAATATTTTTTCAAATTTTATATATATATTATATATATCATATAAAGATTAACCTCTTTTTTATGTTCAAAATTTACCATATTTTAAGCTTTTTCCTATTTGCCAGAGTCTTGGAGAGTCTATCCCGAGTCTTTAACGAGTCCTCCCTGAGTTGACGAGTCATATGCCAACCGAGTCTTTGCCGAGTCGGAGTCGTGCAACATTGACACCAACAATATCCAATATTTTCAACAACCCAGCAGAGTTTGAACTTGGGTCATTGTCACAACAATTGGTCCAAGTTCAAACCCATGGACAAGAAGAGGCAAATTGTATGGATCTATGTAGTATAATATTCCCAATGACAGATTTAAGAAAAATAACATCTGAGTGAAAAGTTGTGCTTGTTCAACATGTTATTAAGATGTGCCAAATGGCATATAATGCAATTTGTGTGAAAATTTCCTTGCAACAGACTGTCTTTCAATAGTTGTCTATTTATCTACTCTACTATCAACCCAAATCACCTGACATGGAGACATGGGTGTCTGAGATGGGACATGTAGAGCCCCGAGACAGGACATTTTGGGACACACACACATATGTATACAATTAAAAAATATTAAAATTATCAAAATAAAATATAAACATAAAGATGTAACCTTTTGTGAACATTTATAAAATAAAACTACATCAAACACACGTTCGGACACGTTTATTGACATGTCAGGAAAGCATTGGAGACCCCCAACGTTGGGTGTCCATGTCCACAATGCTTCCCAACTTAACATATTTTACAATTGCTCAAAATAAGGAATTTTGCAGGCATTGATAATAACCCAGATATATAATAAGTAGATCGAAGTAAAGTTCCATGTATAACCATCATTATGATATGAACCATACAATAAGATGTGGAATGGACCTGAATGTACTTCAATTGATTCTGCTAGAGGGATTTTTTTGGTAAAATTCATACTAGAGTAATAATCAGGCCAAGAATGACTGCTGTAATGCAATCAGAACTGCAAATCCACCTTTTGAAGTAGGTCTTTGCTTGACAACATAGGTTGCTGCACTAGATATCCTGCAATATAATTCCAATAGCTTGCAATCCAGGGTCAGCAAAGACTGCAAGGTACACTCTTGAGTCCAATAGGTCATAGGAGATTTCCAAAAGACTACAAAAGAGTTTTGATAGGGTTACAGGTCACAGAAATACTGAATGCTGAGGGAGACCTATGCATTAAAATTGACCACCATAATATTTCCTATAGTGAAAATGCAAACTGGCACCCTCAGATGCCAATGGGATACTCAGCCAAGGTGAACACTCTTATTAATTGGTCAATAATAATTGTAAGGAAAAATGGGTGTAGTTGTCCTCTCGTACACATCTGTCATGAATGCACAAATTCTCACCAGAATTGTATGTAGAAAAGAAGCACTTTATCTTAGTTGATCCCCAAAGACCTAAGAATAGTGCAACAAATTCTTTTTCTTTATGAGAAGAATAAGAACTGTGTAAAATTAGCAATGAAGAGAGTATATAGAGTAGTGTCTTTCCCTTAACTACAGCCACTCAACGTGCAGCTATAGGTAGCGTCACCCTATGGGGCCTGCTGCCTGCCAATATGGACAATGATCACCTGTTGCCCTCAGAAGGGCCGGGACATCGTGGGGATGGAAGACCATGTAGGGACACATTTTACCTTTATCAAAAGCATACATATTTAGCTATCTGAGTACCACATCAGCCATCGACATTTAATTTTCTTTTCTTTACATTATATTTTGGTTGCGGCATCTCTTCTTCCCATGGAGAACTTGTTGCTTTCAATGATCAAATTTACAATGCCGTTGATCCACTGTTGAATCTTTATAATGCTTGTTGGATCATTGCACAAGCTACCCATTTGTCGATTTGTGCAAGGTGGTCACCATTAACAAAGAATAATTTTGTGCAAGGTCTTGAATAGATCCTTTTGGAAGTTGTTGTATGAATTTCACATCCCTTTCAGTCATATTTTCCTTTTGAGAAGGGCTATATATTAACATCTTAGTACTGTCCTCTACTTTGTTAGTTATACATTGAGGGACAAATTTGGCCATCATTGTTAATCTATCAGCTACCATTAAAACCTATTCATGTTGTCTGGCTGTCCTAGCTGAATATTTTTTTCCAGGAAAAGGAAAAAATGTATTTTTAATTCGTGAGGAACCAAAAATACAATCATCAGGTGCTCAAAGCACATTGAAAAAGGTGTTCATCATAACTGTCCTAGGTTAAGCTGCCACAAAGTCCATGGATATTTCTTCTCATTTTTATCAGGAGTAAGTGCAGTAACATACTGGCTGAACATCCTTTCTGCCTGATTTACTTGACTTGCCTCACAAGTTTTTACATATGGAGTTCTTTCAGTCTATATTTTTCGAGTAGACATGGCTGTTTTTCAGTAGATGTGACTCCTTTAATCTTTGTCAGGCTTTCCACTACCCATATGGCTAGCTAAAGGACCATCATGAATTATAGAAACTCATGTTTCAACCTAGCCACATCTGGGACAAGTACTTTGTTGGTTAACCATGTACACCATCTTCTATTTTATAGCTGGGAAGATGGTACCTTGCTGCAAAGTCTCTACTGTTTGTTGGGATAATGTATCCTGTTCCTATGGTTCTTTCACTTGTTGGAGGTTTCTTTGGATGAGAAATTTCATGCACTGAAGACAGCTGTGATAATGCATTGGCAACTCCATTACCATTATTAGTCATCTTATGTGTACATTCATTGAAGATAGCACACTCTTGTTCAATTCTATTTTTTTTCTGCTCTCAAATGTAATCGCCTTATTATTTTGACATAGGTATTCCAATAGCTACAGCTTTAGCGTTAGCACGACTAACACAAGTTTTGGATTGGTCAAGAAGAGTTAACACTGGTGGTAGGCTGGTAGCTCATTCAACTCTCTTTAATGTTTTAAATCCAGAGTGTTGTGATTGGGTCCACAAAAACCTCCTTTACCGTTTTAAAATATTCAATCAAAGGTGTCTGTGAAAAAATGATATAACAACTCTTGTAAAAACTGGCCAAATCATGTAAATTATGTCATGAAAATTGACTGGTGCCCTCTATTCTAAGTTTCTAACTACTTTTTATCTTTTGGTGATCAATTGTTATGTCTGCTTTTGAAACTATGTTCCAAAAATATCCTCTTCCCTTTTATGTCTCATATATTTGAACTGTGAACACAATCTCTGAAACTGATTTATTATTCTCTTCTTTCTTGCCACACCAAGCTGTCATTCAAAATGCAGTTACAAATATCTGCAGGCAATTCTTGGAAATATTATTAATTAGCTGCACAAAAGTTTATGGATCATTATTAACACTGAAAGGAAACATGAGTAACTCATAATTATTAATGACTATCTCTAATAGTAAAAGCTTTTTTTGGCATGTCATTTTTCTCTTCAGTTCTAAGTTGGTTATGGGTACTTCACAAATCTATTTTGGAAAATATAGCACCGCCCTTTAAACTATCAATAAGTTCATAATGCAAGGAGTAGTTTTCTTATCAATGATTGTGACCATGTTCAAGGCTCGGTAGTCCATGCACATCTACATGGATCTTTTTTCTTTACGAGCACTGACAGGGAACCTCAAGGGATGACAAAAATCATTTGGTAGGAGCTCTTTCATTTTTCTTTTCTTGAATCAACTGCTCAACCAGAAAATTGTGAATACAGTTAGAATTATCCAATTCATTAAAATTAATTGTCTGCTCAAATTTACTAAATTGTTCGGTGGTGCTTTACTTTGGCAAACTATATTCTCTTTTTTTATAACCTTTCTCCTTGTTGCTGATTTTTTGTTGATTTTCCTGCTTGCTCCTTCGAGATGGTCATTAGAGAGGACTATTCTCTTTGGGAAGGTTCCAGGCCTTGTAAGGAGGGTATCAAGAATGGAGGTGCAAGATATGTATATTTAGGAACACTAACTTCATCAACATCCCAAGACGAATATGACAATTTTATATGTTACTTGTCCTGTCCTCCTTTCATTTCTTAGTTTGCTTGAATATTTTTACATTAGTACTACAGGACACTCATTCTTAAGGCACCATGCTGTAATATTTTGGTTGATGTGACATTCATATAGTCAGCATCTTCTATTCAGTGTTCGGTTAGGTTTCTGTGTTGACTAGGCAGTCCTGTTGGCTCACCTGGTTCTTCTAATGTCCAGTGGTTCTTATAACAATTTAGTAGGTCATTCTGTCTTGCTTGGCTGGTGGAAGCTCAGTAATATTTTATCAATTTTCCTGCTGGTGAATGGCTGAGTCTGATATGATTGATTGGTTGAAACTTGAGCATGATTTGCTGGTTGCCTGATGATGTTCAAATTCAACCAGGATGTCACTTCAACATGCAAGTTGATATCCTTCAGTTAGGTATTTGTCACCGTTATCTTGCAGATTATAGACAAAACATATTACAATTAAAACATATTACAATTAAAACCTTGCTTAAAATAGATGGTTGCTATGATTGGATGGACAGATTCCACCCTCTGATACCCATGTTAAGAAAATATGCTAGTTGAAATTAATGATTACAGGGAGGGACTTTTGTTTGTCAAGGAGCTAGAAATATAGGAACCATTTCATAACCTCTTGTCAGGGGGAGTATATTCAAACTTCTGCTGCAAAACTTTCACTTTTTATTTTGGGTCAATTTCATTTGGGGACTTGCTTATGTGTAGAATTGGGTTATGTTTGCACACTTCAAAATGAGGACAAGCTACGTCCAAACAAACTATTACTCAGTTCTGTCACTCAGTTTTGTTTTCTGCAACTTGAGCGTAGCTAGAAAATATTTGATACAAGATGTATCCTCTTCAAATTCATTGCACCATGAGAGGTGAGGTGCTCTTACAGCCCAAGGTGGAAGAGATGTCTCAACATGTGTGTCATGTGTAGTGCTAATAAACTAAACTCTGTCTTACTGGAAACTCTGCACCAAAGTGCTGGAAAGGTTGATGGTGTTTTGGATACTTTTCATACGAATGCCTCTTAAACATGCTTGAAATGTTTCAGATTTTTGAAAATGCTGTATAAGTTGTTTCAGCTTGCGTTTTGGCTGAGGTATAGGTCATTCCAGTCTACGATTTATTACTAAAATGAAAAAAAACCATTAAAAAAAAGAAGAAGAATGCTAACACTAATTTCCTACAAATCAAGTTATAAATAGAGGGCTTGGGATTCTCTTAACGTTAAGTCTCATTTTTGGCTTTATAGTTTATTTCCAAATTTGAATTTCATGAATGCAGTAATCTGATTTTTTTTTTATCTCCTAGTTTCTTTTCATATATATATATATATATATTTGATGTATCTAATTGTTTCCTGATTTTAAAAAATTGTCATATTCATTTTAGATACTGTATTTGTATCTGTGCATCTTTAGACTAAACTGAAAAAGGCTGATGTTCAGTGTCTAAAGTCAAAAAAAGAAGAATAAAGAGTCAACTTGTTTATTTCCTTCAGTTAATTAAGATATGGTAAATTAATAAACTGGCATAGATCCATCTTAACCCTGGATATTTTAACCAGCAAGAGTATTGCACCATTGTGTTTTATGATTGTGTTGGTGCTTAATATATCCACGGTTAAGAACTTAAGATGGATCTATGCTAGTGTTCTTGTTCATCATATTGTTACGTCAAACAATGATGTAAATGATGCCAAGGTTCTGTTGGTAAGGGGCATAGTAGTTTGATCACATTATATGAATCTTATCCTGGAGACTTTGACCTATGAATTAGGATTACAACCAAATATAAGTATTATTAATTATTATTCAAATTTCATATACACTATTTTTGTTTATTAGGCGTGGACTTTGTTAGTGGCATTTAAATGATGCATGACATGAGTGTAGCGAGTAATTACTAATTATTTTGTAAAAGATGCATCTTTGTTCTTAACTGTATCATTATTTTTTGTTTTGTTCTTTTACCTACTTTCTTCTCTTCATTGGAATGTTTGGCTAGGAATTATCTCGTTGAACTCATCTGTTATGCTGTGCCTTCTTTAGCTGTTTACCTTATTTTAATTTGATGCAGATAATGTAAACTTTTGCTGAAAGTTGTTAATTAGAATTCTGCAAATTATGAATGCATGCCTTTTGTTTCCATTTCTTTTCTAGTGGTACAAGATATGAATGGAAGAGGGCCAGGACTGGTAGTTATTTTTGTTCAAAACATGGTTTGAGATGGTGATTTTCTTAGCCTTTGATACTGTTGGATACTAAATGCAGCCATTCCTCTTTCTGAGGATCACAAGCCAAATAGAAGCGATGAACGCCAGCGCATTGAGCAAGCTGGAGGCAATGTTATGTGGGCTGGTAATGATTCTATTTTTTTTATAAGATTCTGAAATGCATAATACTAATGAGTGGCTGCTAATTTTAGGATGATACTCTAAAATGATGCGTTTGGAGAATGAACTTTATTATACAATATTTCCAAGAGCAATAAGAGAATTGTAAAATGCAACATTTGGATCTGAGCTTAGAGCTAAATGGAAAAATCAGTTAATATGGACGATTGGGTTTCCTGTCCTTCCAGGAACATGGAGGGTAGGAGGTGTGCTGGCAGTATCTCGTGCATTTGGTAACCGTTTGCTGAAACGCTTTGTTGTTGCAGAACCTGAGATTCAGGTAAAATGCATTTCTTCAACAGATCTATAGCAGGGTACAGCTTTCATTTGACTTGAATTTTCATTGCTGGTCAAGAAAAAATAATTGTCTTTTCATTTGATAATTACTCTAGATTACTTTCTGCACCTTGTAAAGGCAGACACTGCTAATTCCCACGTTCCAAAAATTTCAGGAAGAAATCATTAAAGATGATGTGGAATTTCTGGTTATAGCAAGTGATGGCCTTTGGGATGTAATCTCAAATGAGGTTAGCTTCTGATTTGTGTTCTGTTGTCTAATTTATTATTAATGAATCCAGGTGTTTCTGCTTCTAAAATGTCTCTTCTCAGCATGGTTGTTTCCTTGACCCTCGTGTTCCTTTGGTTATTGCTTTATGCCCATGTGGATATTCAGATGGTTTCTTCTTATGAAAAATATATTTCATTACTGTCAGTTGTGAATGTTCATGCAGGATGCAGTTTCACTTGTTAAATCAATTGAAGATCCAGAAGCTGCTGCCAGGAAATTGACTGAAACTGCCTTTGCAAAAGGCAGTGCTGACAATATCACTTGCGTTGTTGTACGATTTAATCATAACAACAATGATTTAACTTGATATTATTGCAGATGCTTTCTTGGCATCGTATAGAGTTGTTGATCTAAAGTGGCTGTTCTGTGATCAACAGCTCTGCTTGTTTCAATCAACTGCTCAGAATGTTTATTGAAATTGACTTTTTGTGCCAATAGGGGCCTTCGTGGTTTTGATGACTTCAACACTGAATAATTAATCTGAAGCCATGCAATTATTTGTGTTTGTACAGATTTTGGCGAGTTCTATTTAATTTTGAGGAGATCCGGTATAATTTATCACAATTTTCTCATTGAAATCAATTTTGATTTGGTAAGCTGTTCATGATTTCTTCATAATTTTCTCGGTATAGAAATTGGCCTATAGAGCTTAGATTCACTTTGGAAATTTGTTTACAAGGATTGTTATCAAACCTATTAGATTCATTTTGAATTTTTGTTTGTAAGGATTTCTTAGTAACCCAGACGAAGTCATTCATTTTTATCGTCAAATTCAAAGGTTTTAAGGGGTTTATCTACACTTTCGTAAAATCTAGGAATGTTTTTATTGTCAACACTCTTGCATGGTATTTCAAGTGTAATGGTCAAATAGCATCCTTGCAAATACCAACGACCACATGGAAATTTAATTTTGGCATTTTTTTCTTACTTGGACACGCTTTTTCACTATGCGGATCTGATATGTTTTTGGAGGCTGCACATTCTTTGCTGCCAGATTGAATGAAAAGAGCCTGCTGCGAACTTACTGTAGCTTGTAAGGGGTAAAAGGCGTTATGTGCAATTGAACTTATGAATGATTTGAATCATTCCTATTATTTCAAGCCTGTTTGCATTTTAGACAAAAAATTGGCGACCCATCGAATTGAGAGATTAATCCAGACAAATGTTTTACATGATTGTATCTTGATGAAATGACAGTTCAGTAAAAACATATTTTTGTATAAATGCGATCATGGTTTAGATTTGATCATGATCATTCTCGTTTAGAAAATGCAAGTAGCCACTAGGTAAGTCTGTATGTTTACATTGTTGTTTCGAGGGCGGGTAAGAGGAGAGATTGTTGAATGCATATATATTTGTGTATGAACTGCATGCCAGGATTTTACAATTTAAGAAAAACAATTTATAATTCACTGGGTCTCTATTTGGTCAAAGTTGTGGGGCAAGTGATATGGGATTAATCTGTGTAATAGCAGATTCAGATGTGACGAGAGTCGAGAAACCATTTGGCATGGCAGTTGAGCTGACCTATACAAGTAACATGGTTTTGAATAACAAATAAGGGGAATGAGCAAATGTCAGAAGTTAAAACTTCAATAAACAAAACACCTGGTTACTTCCACGGAAGATCCTACATGAATACACAAAAATTGACATCATGACCCTATAGTAGTGATGCATAGTCAGCAACTATTTGTGCTTCTCATAGTTTGAGAATATCAAGTGTAAAACTTTGTGGTTGTGCATGATATTCACACTTATTTTATGGTAATTTGTTTTCGAATAGCGTGTTTTAATGTGTCCAGTCAACTAGATTGGAAGTTTCAGTTTATGAATAGAGTTACCACCACCTTTCTAGGTTTTGGTGAATTACCCGGGTCCTTTCTCTATTTAAAGGCCTGCACTTGATATATGTAAAAGTCTTCATGCTATTTCTTATATCAGAGGCTGAGCTTTGTAAAAGATGACGTGTTTGCTGAAAAAGTCCTATCTTCCTAGTTGAAGTAAATTTGCCCATCTTTCAATCATTTTGTTGGATTAGTTCACATACATCAAAGCTAGTAGTACACCACTATCACATAAAGTTTCTCGACAATATGCTTCCATCCTATATTTGGTATCTCATACAGAAGCTACTATATACACCACTATCACATAGGGGTCCTATATTTGATCTCGAGCTTGGTTTCTCTTTTCCCTTGCACTACTATATTCATTACGTCCACCATTAGAATTTGCAATTGGCAAGCCATTATTGTATTGGTACCACTATTACATGGGTCCTATATCTCACACAGGTCCTATATTGATATCAAGGACTTGGTTTCTCTTTTCGAGGGGCCTTATGGCTTGTACTACTCTATTCATTACATCCACCATTCGAATTTGCAATTGGCAGGCCATTATTGTATTTGTACCATTTTGCTTTGTAAATTTCATTTATCTATGTATTTAACATCCATTATTTCACGTATGTGCATTTACAATTTGCTAATCTTATGATCTGGTGTTGGTCTTATTTTTATTGGGAGATATGAAGCCACAAATTCGTCCATTTTATGTACTTTATTGTATTGGAGCGTTTTATCTGTTGCCGAACGTTTGGCATGGCTTTGATATTTCCATGTGTGTTTTGTGTGGGAGCATCAACATTGTGATACCCCCAAGACATTATTTTTATTTTTTGATATAATATTTTTTGAAAAGATTTCAAAACAATTATTTTTGTAAGAGTTATTAAAAATTCAAAATAACTCACAAGAGGTGTGAGTGATACTTTGCACAACCGTTATTATTTTTGTTATTAATAAAAAGAAAAGACAATTGGAGAATTCGGTTGAATGAGGGGACACCACCACGACACAAAGAATAAGTGTAAAACAAACAAGATATATTTTACCAATCAAATCCAATCTAAAAACTCAACTATCAAACAAGATCCTAAATCATAGGGATTGAAGGATTGATTGAGATTTGATTGGGATGGCACAAGACTTGGGCAAAAATTATAAATTGGTGCATTGAGAGAACACATGACGCTGTGTTGTGCATGGAGAATATGTGGCTTTGAGTGCACATTGTTGAGTATTTATTTTTTGATTGCCAGTCCATTGTTGAGCTTGTTACAGACTCTGAGAGAGAGTGCTGTGTTAGGGATTCGCTTGCTAGTTCTGTTGTACATGGTGGTGATCCAACTCGAGGGTGGAGTTAGACTAGCGGTTGTGCTGCTCTCTTCTATGGTTGGGAGGAACCAATTTTCCAGTGCTTTATTGTAATTACTTTTCAAGTAAGTACCTTAATGCTATATGGATGTGAGTATATATATTCAAGTATTGGATTGCTTTATGCTATATGGATGTGAGTATATATATTCATAGTATTGGATTGCTTTATTTCATTCGATTGAGGCTCATTGTTAATCTTTTGATGAGCTACGGCAGTGGTAATCCAGACTTATTTCTGTAATTTTATGGTAAAAAAAAAGAGACAGTTGACGTTTCCTTTATTTGAGTATTAAAGATAATGTAGTAATATTTCATTTGATAAACTCTCTACTTTTTACAGAGTTTGGATTGATTTTGATTTTGAACTTATACATGTTATATCGACGGATCAGACTCCATGTGGAAAGACCGTTGCACACTGTGTAGTTATTAGGAAATGTATATGTTAAAGAATGGGATCGAATCCTTCATAAACTCTGTTGAAAGATTTCAACTGTAGGATAACATTAACCCTTTTACTTATTTATTATACTCTGTTTTGCCCTCTGTTATGGGAAATATTATATACTCTGTTTTGCATTTGTTTAGAAATAGATACAATTGTGAAATTTTTTGTTGTATAATGCCAAACTTACATCTAGATACAATTGTGAAATTTTTTGTTGTATAATGCCAAAGTTACATCTAGATACAATTGTGAATTTTTTTGTTGTATAATGCCAAAGTTACATCTTTGATAGAGTTCGGATGAATAAATAATTTGCAATTGATGCATGCTGGATGATCGGGTTAATCGTTGGTTTGGGAGAAAAGTTCTGTTAAATTAAAGGTTAGATTAATCTATTAAGTTGCATTGACGGTCTAAATTTAATATTTGAATAATAATCTATACCAATGGTGGTTTGCATATGGATCTATGTCGGACTGTAATATTGATTATGTAGAGTTAATAGAGTCAATAAGTATAACTCGTCTATGCCAGAGCTGTGACGTTAAGACTTGCTCGATTAATCCTGCAAAGAGTTCTTTGGCGAGGCCTTTAACTTATGCACACAAATTGCATAGTATGCCGTCTGCAGAGATCGACCTCCGATCTATGTGATCACACAAAACTTAACATTTATAATTATTTGAATGATAGGAATCAAGTCTCGGTCTATCACTGTGTATAGCGTTAAGCCTATTAAGGAAGGATTTTTTTTTGTAGGTCCCAACCATAGTCATGACCCCTGTAACTTTATGAAGTTTATGCGACTAGTGTCATCCGTTTTTACCGAGACATGATTTTCTGTCTACAAGGGAGAAACTCTATATAATGCCCAAGAATGGAGTTAAAAACTCTTAAGGACTTCTGTAAAATTGTTAGAATCCTTAAAATCATTATTATACAGTAGGTTAACTCTAGAAAAAGACTATCATTGAATTTCAGGATTAATTACAGAAGATCGATCTAAATTTTAATGAAATAGTTTCACTATGATCTGTGTGGGGATATCGTATGCTCTTGGTTCTCTTGAAAAAGAATAGGCTCCTTTGGAAACCGATTGGGGATTAGTTTGTTTTTTGTTTGATTATTTTTAACCAAGTCCTTAGCCATGGTTTAACATTTGAACATCTCTGCGTCAAGACGTATAGTATTTCTAAATGTTTCCTCTTCGACAATTCTGTCAGTAAACGTCCAATACAGAACATCACGTTGATGTTCAGATCGAGAGAACAAGATACCTGTCTGCCTACCTTTCTAAATCAGGAAGTCCGTATATATATTTTTATTGTTTTTTTTAATCATGGGAACAACAAT
Organism: Larix kaempferi; assembly: GCA_027924585.1. Taxonomy (NCBI): domain Eukaryota; kingdom Viridiplantae; phylum Streptophyta; class Pinopsida; order Pinales; family Pinaceae; genus Larix; species Larix kaempferi. Next base: position 2,298,051 of record BSBM01000815.1, on the reverse strand, counting down.
CTTCTAAGGGTATATTCAACAACCAACAACCTAACTCAGCAGAGGCCGAAATGTCCTGAAACCCTTTATTGCGTATATCTTTTATTGTTATCATATGCTCGACTCAAGACTTGTAATAAGTGTGACAGAGATAACAAAATGGCTGGTTAAACGGTATACTGCACGACTTAACCAATTTGAGTCTTATTCCATTACAACAACTATTTGATCCCTTCTCTTTTGATTAGGGCCAATTTCTATGCAGCTCCACTTTAAAAAAAAAAAATCAGATTGCTTAAACTACGCATATACCAGGTGACTCGATTTCAACACCGATCACTCTTACTATTTTGTGTTGACTATGTACTAGTCTTTGATTGTTGGGGCAGTGGTTAGATGATTCTTTTACCTTTTTTTTTCAAAAGAAAAAGAGTTTCTGCTATTCAATTATGAATCAAAGAAACTACACATTTTTCATACGGTTACATCTAAGCCCCACTATTACAAGTGTGATCCCAGACGATTTTCTCCAAATTTAAACTTTTGAGTAAATACAGATGATTCTTTTACCTATGCTAGCTGTCCGAGCTGTAGTTTGATATAAAGATCAACGATTATATATATTGAAATAAACAAAGGACCGCATATATTTATATAGTGCAAACATAGAGTTACGAAATATATAATTGATACGATTAAGAGTCATGCAAGTATATGTTGGACAAAGAACGAAATCATATGTATGTACTATATTCATTAGTAAATGTGAAGTTATGCATTGGAGCTTTGAGAAACTTTATTATAATTATAGATTGATTTTATTATAAAGATGTTGTTAGTTTTGTACCTTGGACGAGTTTCCCTAGTGACTCCTAGCCTAAGTCACTAAAGAGGGGGAAGTGGGACCCTCACATTAATTAATTAATTAATGAGACTAAAGTCACTTTTGTCCTAAGTCTTAAAGTGAGTGAGTAATTATTAATTGAGTGGATTAATTAATGAGATTTTACTTACTTCTAATCTCAGCCCTTGATTTGTTTTAATCTCCACCATTGGCTGAAGATTCCCTTTTAGGGATGGACAAAAAGGGAGGGAGGCTCGAATACCTAAATCATTATTGAGGTTAATGAAGAAGAGGTCGAGAGAGAGCACGAGAGAGGAAGGAGGTTGAGCTAGGGTAGCCGTACTGTAATAGTGACTCCATTGGCACACAGTTCCAGGCATATGCTCAGCATTTAATGGTGGCTCAGATTCCGAGGTAAACACTCAGCAATTGTTTCAGCATCGAGTTCCAGCTATCAGCGTTCATCTTCAGTCCAAATTCCAGGGAGATATAACCGTACAGCAGTCCAATATTCCAGCACGCAGTTCGAGGGTTTCTGGCACAGTTTTAATGTTCTCTTCAAATATTTAGAGGCTGCGATTTCTGGCTTTGTTAACTCTTGAATTGACAGGAAGATTTGGGCTGGGACTGCACGGTTTTCAAGGGTACAGCAGGACCGTACCTTTGTTACTTTCCAGTAAGGATTCTGAGGGTGAGTGTGACACAGAACTCGTGGTACAGCAGGGTACTGAAATCATGGTGGATTCAGCACTGTAAGCAGGAGAGTACAACATTTATAACAGGCTGTAAATTGCACATACTTCAAGACTGTTCTGCACAGACTTCAAGGTAGTCCTCAGGGTGCAATTTTTCTGGGTGAAGATAAGTCATATTTTTCACTGTAATTTTGTTCAATCTTTTGCTGCTGATGAAATAATAAATCTCTCTCTCACTCAACTGGTTTTCCCTGTGGGGGTTTTTCCAGGGCTCGATTTGGCCAAAAACTACTGTGTCAAATTATGTGTGCATGTTGGTAGATTAGTTTGCAGCCTGTTAATTTCTTTCAGCTGTGTGTTTATTGTTTATCTAAAGTGCATTAAGTAACCTACAGCCAATGCAAAACAGGGCTGTAGGTGAAAACCACCTTTAACTTGGCATTAAACCAGCAGGCAGTGAAAGGCAGAAAATCTTCATGGTATCAGAGCGCAGGGGGCAGAAATCAAACTGATTTGCAGACACACATAAAATTTGCAGATCTCAGAAAACTAAGTGTTCTTACCTTCTGTCAGTGGGCAGCGTTCTTTTGGACTGATTTCCCGATGGCTACAGGATTGAGGATTGATGATAGATTGAGTGGGACGGAGAATTTTGTGCCTTGGAAGGCCAGAATTCTATTGCTGTTAGAGGAGAACGAGTTATGGGAAGAGGTGGTGAGGAACACCACCACAAACCCCATTACCCTTCCAGATGGCTCAGATGCGACCGCTCTTTCAGTCTTCAACAAGAAAGACTGTAAGGCTAGGAGAATCATTCTAGATGTAGTGAAAGACCACATCATCCCTCACATTTCCGGGAAGACCAAGGCACATGAGATGTGGAGTGCCTTGATCAGCTTGTATGAGAGCTCCAACGAGAACAGGAAGATGGTTCTCAAGGAGAAGTTCAAGAGTATCAGGATGACCGGAGGAGAGGGAGTCACAGCTTATCTCACCAGGATCTCAGCAGTTCGTGATGAACTGGCAGCAGTTGGTGAGGTGGTATCCCCTACAGAGTTAGTTCGCACAGCAGTCAATGGGGCTTCAAGGCCCTGGAGTGCATTTGTGCAGGCCATTGTGGGCAGGGAGAACCTTCCATCATGGGAGAGGTTGTGGGATGACTTTGTACAGGAGGAGACCAGGAGGGGTCTCGTACAGGGCAGTACATCAGGTGGTGCAGCAGATGAGGAGAACGTGGCTCTCACAGCCAACGGGAAGAAGAAGAAGGGTCCCAAGAAGCATGGGGCCAAGGGACAGCAGCAGCAGCAGCATCATCATACACAAGGTGGGCAGAAGAAGGACTTGAGTAAAATCAAGTGCTACTGTTGTCAGGCGTTTGGGCACTATGCATCTCAGTGTCCAAACAAGAAGAGGAAGAAGGGACCAGGTCAGCAGACAGCAGCCTCAGCAGAGATTGATGAGTTTGGTGATAGGTTTCAGAGGGAGTTTTCCCTATATGCTGGACAGAGTGAGAGAGAGAGAGTTTCTTTAGCCACCAGCATTGACATGGATTTGGATATTGAGCACTCATTGTTGACAGGGCATCAGACAGGTCCTTCCACCACTGGTACGTGGTATATTGACAGCGGAGCTTCGAGGCACATGACAGGTACTCGGGAGTTCTTCTCCGAGTTATCACGGACAGAGAGAGAGGTGGAGGTTGTGCTTGGTGACAACACCATTGTTAGAGCAGTGGGTCAGGGGACAGTCATATTTGAGAGGGAGTCCATGAGTCCCATGACTTTGAGGGATGTGTTGTACGTCCCTGGGCTGAAGAAGAACCTTGTTTCAGTTTCCACGATTGAGGACAGGGGTCTTGGGGTGTGCTGCTCAGATGGGAGAGTGCAGGTGTATCTCAAGACCACAGGTGTATCTACTCCCATGGATATTGGAGTTAGATGTGGACGACTGTACAAGTTCTTGTTTCAGCCGCAGCATGCACTAGCACACAGCAGCAGTGAGCTGTGTGAGTTATGGCACAGGAGGATGGCCCATTTACATCACCCCGCTCTGGGAGTGTTGAGGAGCATGGTTACAGGTTTACCTGATTTTGACACTGAGCAGAGTGATGTGTGCAGAGGGTGTGCTTTGGGAAAGTACACCAAGACCGTGTTTCCTAGCAGTGACACGAGAGCAGCAGGTGTGCTCGATCTGATTCATACTGACATATGTGGTCCTATGTCCTCAGTATCCTTGAGTGGCCATGAGTACTATATCAGCTTTATTGATGACTACTCCAGGAAGACCTGGATCTACTTCTTGCGGAGCAAGAAGTCCCCACTTGTATTGAGTGTCTTCCAAGGGTTCAAAGCCCTTGTGGAGATGCAGACGGGGAGGAAGATCAGGATGTTGAGGTCAGACAACGGGGGTGAGTATACCTCCACGGAGTTCAGTGCATTCTGCAGACAGGAGGGCATACAGCGTCAGTTGACAGTTCCCTACACTCCTGAGCAGAATGGAGTTGCAGAGAGGAAGAACAGGTCGATCATTGGAGCAGCGAGGGCCATGCTTCATGATCAGGGTTTACCGTTCTTTCTGTGGGCTGAGGCCTGCAACACTGCAGTGTACCTGCAGAACAGGAGTCCCCACTGTGCCGTGGGGAGGATGACTCCAGAGGAGATGTATTCAGGCAAGAAGCCTGAGGTGAGCCACTTTCGCATATTTGGCTCTCTGACTTACTCTCACGTCCCCTCAGAGAGGAGGACGAAGTTCGAGCCCACCGCAGAGAGAGGCATCTTTGTGGGTTACGACGAGACTTCAAAGGCATATTGGCTTTACATTCCTGGCCAGAGGCGAGTTGTAGTTAGGCGGGAAGTAAAGTTTGAGGAGGAGAGGGCCTTCAGGAAGTCCAGAGAGTTAGAGCAGGGGGAGACACCAGCTCCCACACCTCAGTTGGCACAGGCTTCTTCGATACAGGTTACAGGTCCACAGGTTTCTGGGGTGACTGGATCACTTGGTACAGGCACAGGTTCTACAGGGTCAGTGGTTCATATTACAGGTACAGGGACTGCCACAGGTTCAGGATCACCGGTTTCTGGCTCACAGATTGCAGGGTCTTCTGGGACTAGTTCATCAGCTACAGGTCCTAGGGGTGGTAGACCTCATGCTTCTGACTCGCCCTTAGAGGAGGGTACACCAAGTTCAGAGGAGCCTTCAAGGAAGAAGAAGCCCAAGTGGCTTCAGGACACCTTGAAGGAAGCAGAGGCATTTGGTAGACCTCAGGAGCAGATCAGGACTATTTTTGAGCCAGATAGATATGGGTCAGCCCTTGTTGCGAGTCTTCGTGACTCAGCGCCTTCTACTTATGAGGAGGCTTCTCAGCATCAGGTGTGGAGAGATGCCATGATGGAAGAGTACCATTCCATCATGAAGAATGATGCTTGGGAGATCGTACCGAGGCCTGAGGGGAAGTCAGTTGTGACTTCCAAGTGGCTCTACAAGGTCAAGCATGCAGCAGATGGCAGTGTAGAGAAGTTCAAGGCTCGGTTTGTGGCTCGAGGGTTCTCACAGGTTGAGGGAGTCGACTATGATGAGACCTTTGCTCTAGTGGCTCGGTATTCCTCTATCAGGGCAGTGATATCGATTGCAGCAGAGATGGGTTGGAGGATCCACCAGATGGATGTGAAGACCGCATTTCTCAATGGTCTTCTGCAGGAGGAGGTGTACTTGGAGCAGCCACAGGGATTTGAGACACATGGGAGAGATTCACATGTTTGCAGGCTTAGGAAAGCCTTGTACGGTCTGAAACAAGCTCCCAGAGCTTGGTACTCCAGGATAGATGCGTATCTGATGTCGATGGGATTCTAGAAGAGTGAGGCTGATCCCAACCTATACTACATTGTGGTTGGTGGAGATCCGCTCATTCTTCTGCTATACGTTGATGATTTATTTATCACTGGAGATGAGCGTCTTATTGCTCTGTGCAAGAGAGATCTTGCAGCTGAGTATGAGATGACAGATATTGGGTTGATGCATTACTATTTGGGGATGGAGGTATGGCAGGAGCCAGGACATATTTTCCTAGGACAGGGGAAGTATGCTGCAGAGATCCTGAAGACTTTTCGGATGGACGACTGCAGGCCCATGTCTACACCCATGATCACCAACTTGAAGCAACTTCATGCTTCAGATGGTAAGTTGGTGGATCCCACATTATATCGTCGACTCATCGGATCGTTGATGTATCTGGTCAACACCAGGCCAGACTTGTGCTTTGCAGTCAACACTCTTAGCCAGTTCATGATGCAGCCTAGGAGTGTACATTGGAGTGCTGCAAAGCACATCTTGAGATACCTTGCAGGGACGGTGGATTATGGTCTGGACTACAGGGGTTCAGGTGGAGTTAGTTTGATTGGGTTCACAGATTCAGACTGGGCAGGTTGTGTGAGGGACCGGAAGAGCACTTCCGGTTGCTGTTTCAGTTTGGGCTCGGCAGCAGTGTCGTGGTTCAGCAGGAAACAGAAGTCCGTTGCATTGAGTTCTACTGAGGCTGAGTATATGGCAATTAGTCAGGCGACTTGCGAAGCACTGTGGCTTCGTAAGTTATTGGTAGATTTATTTGATTAACAGTTGAGGCCTACGGTGATTTACTGTGACAATCAGAGTTGCATTAAGCTCTCTGAGAATCCAGTTTTTCATGACAGGTCAAAGCATATTGAGATCAGATATCACTTCATCCGGGACTACGTTCAGAGAGGAGCAGTTGAGCTTCAGTACATATCCACTGATCAGCAGGTTTGTTCGGGTACACAGGGTACTACCAAAGGACCGAACACCAAGAGCAACCACTTCACACAAACAGAGCACAGATCAACACACCGATGTTTTGACGTGGTTTAAACCCTCTTGAGGGAAACACTCCACGGCCCCGGTCAAATAGCTTCTACGAGACAATTTATTATGCAAAGAAAGAAAGTTACAAATGAGCTTCTCATAATCGATTAACTAAACAATGACCCTCCATGCTCTTTAAATAGAGATCATGGACCAATCGGGTGTTAAGCCACGGATCAAGGTTAGGTTTGATCTAAGAGAAGTTGAGCCGTCGGATCACTCTATGTCGGAAACATATCATGACCGTCGGATTAAGTATATACAAATGCATACTAATGCATACTAAAGAAACACACTATCCCTAACGGATATATTACACAAGTTGATCTTAACTAACTCCTAAGTGTCTAAATATCCTAACAAGGTTGCAGATGTCCTAACGAAATCTTTGGGGAGGGGGAAGTTTGTATTCTTCAGAGATAAGTTGGGAGTGGTGCGGAACTCCTTCCTCGGTAAGAGGGAGTGTTAGTTTTGTACCTTGGATGAGTTCCCCTAGTGACTCCTAGCCTAAGTCACTAAAGAGGGGGAAGTGGGACCCTCACATTAATTAATTAATTAATGAGACTAAAGTCACTTTTGTCCTAAGTCTTAAAGTGAGTGAGTAATTATTAATTGAGTGAATTAATTAATGAGATTTTACTTACTTCTAATCTCAGCCCTTGATTTGTTTTAATCTCCACCATTGGCTGAAGATTCCCTTTTAGGGATGGACAAAAAGGGAGGGAGGCTCGAATACCTAAATCATTATTGAGGTTAATGAAGAAGAGGTCGAGAGAGAGCACGAGAGAGGAAGGAGGTCGAGCTAGGGCAGCCGTACTGTAATAGTGACTCCATTGGCACGCAGTTCCAGGCATATGCTCAGCATTTAATGGTGGCTCAGATTCCGAGGTAAACACTCAGCAATTGTTTCAGCATCGAGTTCCAGCTATCAGCGTTCATCTTCAGTCCAAATTCCAGGGAGATATAACCGTACAGCAGTCCAATATTCTAGCACGCAGTTCGAGGGTTTCTGGCACAGTTTTAATGTTCTCTTCAAATATTTAGAGGCTGCGATTTCTGGCTTTGTTAACTCTTGCATTGACAGGAAGATTTGGGCTGGGACTACACGGTTTTCAAGGGTACAGCAGGACCGTACCTCTGTTACTTTCCAGTAAGGATTCTGAGGGTGAGTGTGACACAGAACTCGTGGTACAGCAGGGTACTGAAATCATGGTGGATTCAACACTGTAAGCAGGAGAGTACACCATTTATAACAGGCTGTAAATTGCACATACTTCAAGACTGTTCTGCATAGACTTCGAGGCAGTCCTCAGGGTGCAATTTTTCTGGGTGAAGATAAGTCATATTTTTCACTGTAATTCTGTTCAATCTTTTGCTGCTGATGAAATAATAAATCTCTCTCTCACTCAACTGGTTTTCCCCGTGGGGGTTTTTCCAGGGCTCAATTTGGCCAAAAACTACTGTGTCAAATTATGTGTGCATGTTGGTAGATTAGTTTGCATCCTGTTAATTTCTTTCAGCTGTGTGTTTATTGTTTATCTAAAGTGCATTAAGTAACCTACAGCCAATGCAAAACAGGGCTGTAGGTGAAAACCACCTTTAACTTGGCATTAAACTAGCAGGCAGTGAAAGGCATAAAATCTTCAGATGTAAGTCATATAAAAGAAAATCAAGGTGTTGTGTAAATTTAGAAAGGATAGAGTTATTTTTTATAAAAGTATGGAAATATTAATATGAATATCACAAAATTATTTACACATGATGTGCATTTAATTTGATTACTGTTTTTATATAAATATAATGAAATAAATCACAGTTTTCATTAAAGTGTTAAAATTTTCATTTTTTTTTGTATTTTGTTGTTACATTGTGGTATTAGAGTTTAAGTTATGACACTTGGCTCTATGGTGTCCATTCACATTATTGGAAAACTAATGACATCTGTATGTTGTTTTTCTTACTTGCATAGAAGAAATTTGTTTTACTAATCTACAGGAAGAAATCGCTGGAAGACGATCCCCTACCCCACCTATTTGGGTTGAACTTAGTGACGAGGGACAACAAATTAATAATAATGTCAATGCTAATACAAATGAGATTCTATACACAGTAATAGACTTACAAGCTAAACCTCCAAAATTCAAAATTGAACACGAGAGAGTGATGAGGACTAAAGAAGATTTTAATGAAACCTTATTGTTTAAATTGAATGAGATAGTTAATGATAAATGTAAAAAAAAACGTAAAAGAGATAACTCATCCTTTGAATGTCCTTGTGACGAAAGCCCTATAGCTAGTGAATCAGAAGATTCTAGTAGTAGCTCTGAGGGTAGACAAAGGAAGAAGAGAAAACATAGAGCTGAGATAACATGAGAGTTTAAAAAGATAAAACCTCCTAGCTTTGACGGTGAAGTCAAAAATGAAGAAGTTGAGGCTTGGCTATTTGAGATGAAAAAATACTTTACTATGTATAATTATTCCAATTCTATGAAGGGTAAAATGACCATCTTCAATCTAGTTGGGAAGACTGAGATTTGGTGGCAGGACTTAAAAAGAGCAAAAAAAATCAACGATAGAAAAGTTAGTTGGAATTGGTTTAAAAAGTAGTATCTCTCATAGTATTACTATGAGGGAAAGACAAATGAGTTTTATGAGTTAAGACTATGATCAATGTTAATGCATGACTTTTGTACTAAATTTCTATCCTTGTTAAGATATGCGCCTTACTGAAATGAAGAAAAAACCTAAAATTCAAAGATTCATAGGTTGCTTATCTAGTTTTTATAAAGACAGATTATAATTTGATAACCCAAAAAATTTATATGCAGCAATAATGAATGCTAAATTAACTTATGATCAATCTAAAAGTAGGCATGAAATTCCTTACAATTTCAAAAAGAGAGAAGTGAGTAATTTTAAAAGAAGAGAATTTAAGCCGTTCAATAAACATAATAATTTTCAGTGGAATACTTTTAAGGATAGACAACAACCTATTAAAACTGAGTATAAAGATAATCTCTTTAATAAGAAAAATGAATAAATAAAAATAGAACCTTTACAATGTTGGGGCTATGGAGAGTCATTTCTATCAGGATTGTCCTCATAAGAGGGATAATCGAAGTATCCATACTGTACGAGAAGCAGCCACAGTGGGAGAGGTTGCTCGGAACATACCATAGATAATCGCAGCCTTGGACAATCATCAAGTGAATTACCAACCTTCAATGATTGAAGTTGAAGGTAAGATTTTTGACAAACCTATTTATATCTTAATTGATTATGAATCTACTTTAAGTTACATATCTCCTAATTTAGCAGACTTGTGTAAAATGAAAACGTATGATTTTGAAAAATCATGGTTAGTACAATTAGCCACAGGAACAAAAAGAAATGTAACCAACTTTATTTCTAGTTCTGGAATTTATATGCATGATTTAGTTACAAAAATGGATTTAAACATTTTTCCATTAGGATCATATGATGTATTAACTGGCATGGATTGGTTAGAAAAGCATAGAGTTGTATTGAATTGCTTTGAGAAAACTTTCACACTTGTATTGATGAAAATGAGGGAAAATAGACTTGTTAAAGGGACTTCTAAAAAAGTTCTTACTAGGAAAATATCTGCTTTGCAATTGAATAAGTGTGCTAGGAAATGATGTAAATTCTTTGTTGTGCATATTACTGAAAATGATGATGATAAAACAAAACTTATATTAGAAGATTTTCCTCTTTTATATGAATTTAAAGATGTTTTCCTTAAGGAGATACTTGGATTACCTCCAAGGAGGGATATTGAATTTACCATTGATTTGGTACCGGGAGTAGTGCCTGCTTCAAATACTCCTTATAGAATGAACAAACTTGAGTTGGTAGAATTAACATTACAATTGCAAGAATTGTTAGATAAAAAGTATATAAGACCGAGTGTGTCTCCGTGGGGAGCACCGATGTTGTTTGTTAAAAATAAAGTTGACACATTAAGACTTTTTATTGATTACAAACAATTAAATAAGATGGCTATTAAAAATAGATATCCTCTCCTTTTCATTGATGACATGCTTGATCAAGTACGGGGAGCCGCGGTATTCTCATAGATTGACTTAAGGTCTGGGTACCATCAAGTAAGAATTAAAGATGAGGATGTTCATAAAACAACATTTAGAACACGGTACGGGCATTACACGTTCGTGGTTGTACCATTCGGTTTGACCAATGCTCCGGCTACGTTCATGTGTTTAATGAACAGTGTCCTTTATAAATATTTAGATAAATTTGTAATAGTATTTATTGAAGACATATTAATATACTCTAAAAATGAACATGATCATGAAGAACATTTAAAGTTGGCCTTACAAACCTTAAGAGAACATAAAATTAATGCAAAGTTTAGTAAATGCGATTCATTTCAAGATAAAATTCAGTACTTAGGTCATGTAATATCTAGGGAAGGAATTTCTGTAGACCCAAATGAAATCAAAGCAATCATTGATTGGCCAATTCCTAAGGATATAACAGAGATTCGATCCTTTATGGGAATCACGGGTTACTATCGTAGGTTAATTGAGGGGTTCTCCAGAATTGCTTATCCAATAACTTCACTTCAAAAGAAAGGAACTAAATTTGTATGGTCTAATAAATGTCAAGAAAGCTTTGAAAATATTAAAAACTTGCTTACCATCACACCTATTCTAAGAATAACGGATTTGTACAAGGACTTCGTTGTATGTACAAATGCCTGCTTAGAGGGGATTAGGTGGCGTACTAATGTAAGATGATTATGTAATAACCTATGAGTTAAGAAAACTTAAAGAACATGAATGAAACTATGCAACACATGACTTGAAATTAGCTACTATAATACATGCTTCAAGAATGTGGAGATATTACTTAATTGGAAGGAAATTTACTTTAATGTTTGATAATATAAGTTTAAAATACTTGTTTGATCAACAAAATCTAAATGCTCACCAAGCAAGGTGGTTAGCCTTCTTGAGAGAGTATGATTTTGAGATGAAACACATTAAAGGTAGAGAATAAAGTGGCAGATGCCTTAATTAGGAATTCCATTCCACATTGTTCAACTACTTTTAGCAGTTATAAGACAAATCTTGAAGATTTAATAAAAAATGTAGCTAAAAATGATGAAGGATACTTAAAAATTAAAGAACAATTGGAAAAAGATATTAATGGAAGTGAATCCACACTTTATTCTATAAGCTCAAATGTGGTGGTTAGCCTTCTTGAGAGAGTATGATTTTGAGATGAAACACATTAAAGGTAGAGAATAAAGTGGCAGATGCCTTAAGTAGGAATTCCATTCCACATTGTTAAGCTACTTTTAGCATTTATAAGACAAATCTTGAAGATTTAATAAAAAATGTAGCTAAAAATGATGAAGGATACTTAAAAATTAAAGAACAATTGGAAAAAGATATTAATGGAAGTGAATCCACACTTGATTCTATAAGCTCAAATGACTCGTTGGTCTATAAAAATAGATTATATATACCAAATTCTGAAGAAGTTAAGCAATTAATCTTGAATGAGTTACATAAGAAACTGTATTCCGGACATTCGGGATATCAAAAGATGATAACAAAGATAAGAAAATGTTATTATTGTCCTAACATGAAGACTGATGCTGAAATTGCCTAGCTAGATGTATTGAATGTCAACAAGTAAAAACATAGCATTAACATCCAGTTGGGTTACTTCAACCCTTGCCTATTCCGGAATGGAAATGGGAGATAATAAGTATGGACTTTATAACGGGATTACCTAAAACTAATAAACAACATGATTTAATAATGGTAGTTATTGATAAAATGAGTAAAGATGCACATTTCATACTTGTGAGATCTACCTTTAAAGCAATAAACATAGTTGAAATTTTTATGAAAGAGATTTTCCGTTTGCATCGTATTCCGAAAATTGTGATATATGATAGAGATGCAAAATTTACAAGTAATTTTTGGAAGTCTTTGTTTAAAGGTTTAGATACTCAGTTGAATTTTAGTACTGCTTACCATCCTCAGAGGGATAGGAAAACTGAAAGAACTAACCAAGTTTTAGAAGATATGTTGCAGATATATGTAATGAACAAACCAGGTAAATGGGAGGACTATTTACATTTAGTAGACTTTGCTTATAATAATGGATACCAAGCTTCCTTAAAAATGAGTCTATTTGAAGTATTGTATGGTTAGAAAGGCCACACTCCTGTGTCGTGGGATAACCTTGTTGATATGATTGTTCTAGGACCTGACATGCTGAAGGAGATGGAACATATTGTCAAAGAAGTGTAACGAAATTTAAAAGTTGCTCAAAATCGACAGAAAAGTTATGCGGATCTAAAAAGAACTCCGAAAGAGTTCAATGTTGGGGATCATGTGTATCTAAAGGTAAAACCAAAGAAGAACACCTTGAGCTTGGGAAAGTGTTCCAAGTTGACACCCAGGTATTGCAGACCTTTTGAAGTGTTAGTTAAGATAGGGCCGGTATCCTATTAGCTTGCACTTCCCCTACTATAAAAGCACACAATGTATTTCATGTTTCTTTATTAAAAAGATATGTACTTGATGCTACTCATGTAATTGATTGGAATACTAGCGTAGATCCATCTCAAACCCGGATCTATCAAGCACCGAGAGGGATCCAATTTCTTGAGGTGTAATTTTTTTTGTTTTATCTTAAATTTTTTACACATTAAGAAAAAACTACCCCTTAAGAAATTGGATCCCTCTCTTTTATTTTTTTAATTATTATTTTTTATTTTTGATAAGTTTTGAGTGAACATGAAATTTTTAATTACTTTTGATTTTTTATAAGTTATGAGCCGACATGGAAACATAACGTGAAAAACGTGACAAATGTGACAAACGTTACAACACCTCCCCCATACTGAGTTGTAACGTAACGTGACAAACGTTACAACATCTCCTCCATACTGGGTTGTAACGTAACGTGACAAACGTTACAACATCTCCTCCATACTGGGTTGTAACGTAACGTGACAAATGTGACATGTGACATCCGTTACAGGATCTCCCCCATACTATTACTTTTTATATTTTATTACTTTTGAAAACGTTACATTTGACATGTGACATGTGACATCCGTTACAGGATCTCCCCCATATTGGGTTTTAAGCACCTCGTTTACACTCGGTGCAATGATTGAGGTAGAACCCGAAGGCGAGTTCTAGATAGAGCCTTTGTGTTAGAGTTTGCACTTTAATTCAATTTAATTAGATCTTTAAACTGAAAGATAGACAAGCACAACAAAACACAAAAGACACAAGAATTTTTCTCGGGGAAACCATAAAGGAAAAAACCCTGCAACTTCCTGAGAAATAGATTCGTCACTAGTACAATATCAAACCAAAATACAAAACCCAAATATAAGATGTCTTCTGTAGCTTCTCTCTTTCTCCTCCAGCGAACTTGTCTTCTCTCTCACTTGGTGTGAAATTGCTTGAGTGAGTGTTATTTACAAATGAGAGAGTGATCCTCTCTATTTATACTTAAAGTGTGAATGACTTAATTCCTCATTGGGGTTGACTTACTTAACTGATTGGGCCGACCTGTCCTAGGGAGACTCAAAAATACAATTTACATTTATCTTTGGGGAGCTATTTCCCCGACTTACAATGGAGGTTTTACCTCGATATTCTTGCATGACCAAATACAATAATGACATCCCTGAACGAAGGAAAAACATCTCCGACAGAGGTACAATAAAAATAAAATAATAATATAATAATAATATACAAAAGAATATCTTCCGGAGTTATATTTACAACAACACTTTGCGCATCCTAAACAAGAAGGAACTTATGCTACGAAATCGAGACATCGCTCAAATAAAAGTGCAATGGAAGCACTTTAGCCTTGAAGAGGCGACATGGGAAATGGAGCATAGAATGCGAGCGGAATATCCTTCCATGTTTCGGAATGATCAAGAGAGATTTGAATAAAAATAACACCGATGACAATGTTAAGAATAAGGGGGGAGAAATGTGATACCCCCAATACATTATTATTTTTATTTTTTGATTTAATATTTTTTGAAAAGTTTTCAAAACAATTATTTTTGTAAGAGTTATTAAAAACTCAAAAATACTCACAAGAAGTGTGAGTGATATTTTGCACAACAATTATTATATTTATTATTAATAAAAATAAAAATACACTTGGAGAATTCAGTTGAATGAAGGGACACCACCATGAGACAAAGAACAAGTGTAAAGTAAGCAAGAGATATTTTACTAATCAAATCCAATCTAAAAACTCAACTATCATACAAGATCTTAAATCATAGGGATTGAAGGATTGATTGAGATTTGATTGGGATGGCACAAGATCTGGGCAAAAACTATAAATTGGTGCACTGGGATAGCACATGACGATGTGTTGTGCATGGAGAAATTGTGGCTTTGAGTGCACATTGTTGAGTATTTCTCTTTTGATTGTAAGTCCATCGTTGAGCTTGTTACAAACTTTGATAGAGAGTGCTGTGTTAAGGATTTGCTTGCCTATTCTGTTGTGCATGGTGGTGATCCAACTCAAAGGTGGAATTGGGATAACGATTGTGCTGCTCTCTTCTATGGTTGGGAGGAACTGATTTTCCAAGTGCTTTGTCGTCATTATTTTTCAAGTAAGTACCTTAATGCTATATGGATGTGAATATATATTCATAGTATTAGATTGCTTTATTTCATTCGATTGAGGCTCCTTGTTAATCTTGTGATGAGATACGACAACGGTAATACAGACTTATATCTAATTGTATGGTAAAGAAAAAGATACAGCTGACATTTCCTTTTTTGAGTATTAAAGATAATGTGGTAATATTTCATTTGATAAACTTTGTACTTTTTACAGAGTTTGGATTGATTTTGATATTGATGGATTAGACTCCATGTGGAAAGATGGTTGGACATTGTGTAGTTATTAGGAAATGTATCTGCTAAACAATGGGATTGAATCCCTCATAAAATCTGTTGAAATATTTCAACTGTAGGATAACGTTAACCCTTTTACTTTTTAATTATACTCTGTTTTTCCCTCTGTTATGGGAAATATTATATACTCTGTTTCGCATTTGTCTAGAAATAGATACAGTCGTGAAAATTTTTGTTGGATAGTGCCAAAGATATAGAGTTTGGATGAATAAATAATTTGCAACTGATGCATGCTGGATGACTCGGTTAATCGTTGGTTTGGGAAAAGAGTTTTGTTAAATAAAATGTTATATTAATCTATTAAGTTGCATTGATGGTCTAAATTTAATATTTGAAAAATCTATACGAATGGTGGTTTGCATATGAATCTATGTTGAACTGTAATATCAATTCTGTAGAGTTAATATAGTCAATAAGTATAACTCATCTATACCGGAGCTGTGGTGTTAAGACTTGCTCGGTTAATCCTTGCAAAGAGTTCTCTAGTGAGGCCTTTAAATTATGCACACAAATTGCGTAGTATGCCATTTGTTGAGATTGACCTCCGATCTTTGTGATCACACAAAGCTTAATATTTATAATAATTTGTATTATAGTGGTTAGAGGATTCTTTTACCTATGCTCGCTGTCGTTTGATATAAAGATCAATGATTATATATATTGAAATAAACAAAGGAGCGCATATATTTATATAGTGCAAACATAGAGTTACGAAATATATAATTGATATGTTATAAATTTAAGACATATATTGTGATATGAATGTTACTATGATAAGTGTTATGCAAGTATATGTTGGACAAAGAACGAAATCATATGTATGTGCTATATTCATTAGTAAATGTGAACTTATGCCTGGGAGCATTGAGAAACTCCTCTCCCCTCCCTGGAAACGGCGCAAAAATGTTAGCTCTCCACGAAACTCTTCTAGGTTGCAGCTCGAAGATGCTTGGTAACTTAATGGTTTTCTCAATTGGATCAAGTCGGATGACTAACACAAGGTTTTACTAAATCAAAGCATGCATAGATATATCAATGGAAAAGGCTTTTAACCAACTATGTTCAGGGGTTTTGGATAAAATATATGGATGGAGAGATCTTATATCATTAGCAGAAACATACATAAGCAATATATATGAATGGCCATTGTTATAAGCAATGATACTTGCACAACTCAGTCAATCAGTGTAATGAAAAGATGACAATTCTTAGACACTAGATCAACTTAAAGAATTGAAACACTCATTCAAATACAAGCATAGAATGCACAATAAGTGAAAACTGAACATCATAGGAAAAATAAACTTAGATTATGATATATAATGAGAAGTTTGAAAAAGTACAATATGTGTGCCAATCTCCAAAATCGAACCTTTACTTCTTCTGAAGTCTTAGGCTTTATAGCCTTTACATGATAGTTTCAGATCCTCAGAAAATGGATCTGATTTGCTAAAAACAGACAATTAAAACAGATTTACAATAAACAAGGAAAAGATCCTATTCTCATGGTCGAAACTCTATCTTCAACAGATCTTCAGGGTCTTCGACAACTGCAATGATCTTGAGATGTTTGCTGGATGAAACCGAAAATACTACCTGGTAGATAGTTCAACTGTTTACTAAAAATAGGTAAGAAGTTTTACTTCTTCCATTTCCTTGGTATCTCCAAAACCGGATCAACACCTTAATATTTATACCTCTGCTCTTCATCTTGCAGTAGAAGCCGTTTTCAAGGCATATAGTCTTAAGAATATTGGTTCCGTGAAAAAATGGAAGCTTTCTGCATTGTTTTATAGTTTCAGTAGCTAGAAAGAGTGGATTTTAATTCTGTTAGCTACCGAAAGCTTTGCTTTCGGTGGCTAATGAACAATTCAACATGTTCGCCTAAGCCATCGAAAGCTCTGTTTGGTCTAACTTGCAAAAGTGTTTCCTGGCTTCTGTTAATCTTCATTTTTGCTAATTGGAATTTTCTGCACCCTGGGCTAGCTCTGGACTGTCAGCGAGACTGATGGTTGCTGCTGCTAGGGTTTCAAGATCTGAGTGTGTTTTAGGTTGAGGCTTAGGAGAAGTCTTCTTGTTTCTCAGTAGCTTAACCTTTCTACGTAACTTGATATTATCTCTTATTAACCTTATATTTCTCCCCTTCATTTTATTATGCCTTTTATTTAACCCTTGGAGGGAGACATATAACTCAGTATTTCTCTCAGCCAGTCTTTCATTTCTCTTTTTGATTACTCTTTGAAGGATTCGTGTTCATACACCTGTCTAAGAAGTTGATTCATCTTCTGTGACGAGGACCTTCTGAATTTACTGGTTGATGCTCCAGCAACCTGCTGTTCTGGTTCTTCCTTGGGTGTAGGGGAAGGCAAGTCTGCATATGCTGGATTCTGTTTTTGAGGGGAAGTTGCTTCTGACATTCCTGTCCTGTTGTAGCTTCCTCATGTTTTACTTTGGCTTCTTGCTGCTCATCATCTTCAAAATCTGTGTAAGGGAGGTTTAAGATATTTTTATCCTTTGGAAAAAATTCTTCTTCTATACCCTCACTGAAAACAAGTTTCTTTTTAGCCCTCTTATGCTTGGAAGATGGAGAGGATTGATCAATTGCTATTGGGGAAATGGCCCTCCTTTTCCTCTTTCCACTTCTGGGAGTGGAAGATATCTTTGAAGAAGTTTTCTTATAATCTTTGGGCTATAGTTCAATTTCAAACTCATTCAAAAATAAAAATATGCCATCCCATTTTCCTTCTTTGGAGTAACTCACCAACCAAGAGCCTGATTAAACCATGATGAGATAGCCTGCTTGCAACTTTGTTGTGGTTGGCTTGGACTTGATGGGCCATCTTGGTCAAGCTTTTGTGTAGATAGAAAGGCAGGTTCAAGGGGTTTTTGCCAGTGAAGTGGTTCATCAATTTGAAATGATAAATTAGTACTTTATTGTATCTGCCATCACAGGTTATATAGACCAGGATTGATTTCAACAGATGTTGCCATTTTACCTCAAGATAGGACGTGGGGATGTCCTTCTTCCAGATGAGATTCCTGTGTTCAGGCTTTAGATAGGACTTGAATTCCATCTCCTGTGTGACAGTAGTTTTGAACCAGGCTTCTCCTGTTCTTGGAAGCTCTGTTACTTCAGCTATAGGAGCTTCATCTACCTCGAATTATTCTATGCTGACTACTCCTTTTCTGCCATCAAAAGTCTTGGCAAAAGCTTCTGCCACTTGTTGATGTGATCCCTGTAATTTTTCACAGAACCTATAACAACCAGCATCTTTAAAGAGTTGACACACCTTGGGGTGTGATTCCAGGTAACAAATGTCATCTAGCTCTTTCCTGAGGACCACTCCTCCTTTCTTCATCTGTAAGCTATTTCTTGACACCTGCTGTTGAAAATTCAAGCTTGGGAGACAAGGTCGACGCGAATTTAGGGAAAAGGTAAGCTCGGCGACAGGTAAGAGTGAAGGATGAAGGACGTTTCGGTTAAAGAACCTGACTTTGAGGGATGTAAATGGATAGGCTAATCATGAGGGTTTACTGACCTATAAATTTTGCATGATTACACGGGATGTGTAGCTTTTCGAATTTGGGTAGATATGAGAGATGTAGGGTTCAATCAGTTAGGATCAGATCATCATTGCAGCAAGTTTTAAATCGAGTAGATCATGTCTTTGCTAGCAGTGATTTTTTTCGACGGTTAAGGGAAAGATGAATCTGCTTCAAACTTCTGAGATTTGACCTTTGATTTGATTTCTAACCGTTTTGAAACCACCTTACTTTCGGTAGCTGGGATGATTTTTCCTTTGAACACGTGATCTATCGAAAAGCGTGAAACCACCTCTCTTTCGACAACTTGGATGATTTTTCCTTTACACTGTAAGCTTCCCAAAGCTAGGTTTTCGGTGGCTAATGAACCATTGCCATGTCCTCCTAATCCACCGAAACCTGATTTTTCTTCTTGAAGAAAAAGTAATATCCAATGTTGTTTCAAACTTTATTACATACTTAATTTTTTTTTGAAAAAGGACCTCAAATGTATATAAGAATGAAAATTTGAAAGACTTCCTATCACCTAGAAAAACAAACTTGAGTATGTTATTTTAGGAGATAACATTTGGCTCCTACTCGGGGATGAAATCCTCCCTGTGAGGTTCCAAGAACCACAGATCAAATGCCTTTCCTGTAAAACAAAAATTCAAACCTATCTTCTAGTGTTCCATTGGGCTATGGAATCATTTGGCCTATGCAATTGATCTTCTGCAAACCTATAGCTTGCCCGTATCCTTTACCATTGGGCTATGGAGTCATTTGACTTGTGAAACCGATCTCTGAAATTTCTCCAAACCTATGCAACTGATCTCTGTACACTTCCAAATCCTGCTTTTATTCACACAAGCAAACTGCTATTTCTGTTGCAAATGGGAAGAAAGAAATGCTCGAAAAAGAGCATATTTACTGCACTACCCTATTCTAACCAGATGTACAATTTGGTTAGGTAAAGGCTGACTTCCATAACAGCCATCCAAGCAAATTTAATACTGAAGAAATCTCATCTTTGTCATTGATCAACAGATGAATTTTGAAATGTAACCACAGTGATAAGAATTTTTTTTCGGAAATCATACTCACCTGAAAACATGAGCGAGCTAAATAAATTTGAAACTTTCAAGTTCTCTGAAAAGTATAACTCCATAAATACTGCCACTGGATCCTTGAAAGGAAAATCAGAAACATACTGATCTTTGGGAAACAGTTGCTCATTTATGGTAGCCTCTTGTTCAACCATGGCTGTTCCTCTGCTAGAAGATTGATCACCTTCTTGTTCCCTTGAGCTCAGATCTTGATCATCAATAATCACAACTTTCTATTCGAAAAAATGCTCAGAAGATGATGATAAAACAGTGCTAAAATCATATGAATAAGGATCAGTTAAAAACATATAATTGCCTATGCAATCTTCAGTTATCATAGGCTCATCCTAGTTAGCAAACTGATCATAACATTCTGACTCATACCTGTTTCTAGAGCACTCAGCAAATATTTAAGAATTCTGACCTAAATCTGAAATAAACTCATATGCTTGCTGTTGTTCTAAATCTACTTCAAACTCGTTACCTTCATGCTCAAAATATGAACCATATTGACAGTTTACTTGTTCATGTGCTTGCAGATTTTTAGAGTCAACCTGCATTCAGATCCACTGGATGCACGGATATTCTCTTCTACCTCGTGAGTATCTTCAAACAGCTGTGTTAAGGATGAAGACTTCCTTTCTAGCAGAAGAAGGGCAAGTTTTGAATGAAGACCCATGACATAATATATCATAGAGGCTGTCTCTGAAGGTCGGATCTCCAAAGGCATGTCATGATAGTTGCTGTAAAACCTTCGATTGAAAAAATGCAAAGCTTCATCCTGCCCTCTCTTCAAAGCATAAAAATCAGCAAGATATGAATCTAGAGATTTGTACTCATCCCAATACTTCACAAAAGCATTAGAGAACTCAATCCAAGAGCCAATAGAATCGGCTTTTAGACTCTTAAACCATGCAACAACATCTCTGATCAAAGACTTGGAGAAAAATATCATGATCACATCTTCATGAACAATCTCAAATCACTCAACAAAATCCTCAAAGGATTCCAAGTGCCTCTTAGCTGAAACTTGATTCTCTCCAGAAAACTGGGGAAGATATTCATAGCAGTCAGGAGGGTAAGGATGAAGGAAATAAGGCAGTCTTAAAGGCTTAAACATCTTCATCCTGATCCTAATTTGAAAAGCAGTGGGCTGATCATGAGACTTAACAAGTTGATGACAGGGTTCAACAATAATGCGAAAAGGTGTTGAGCTATGGACAGGGTTTGAATCGGTTCTGACCTCTGTATGGTTACATGGATGATCAGATTCAAGGGATATTTGAATACAATGATCATCTTTATGAACGAGTTGAGGTATAGGTACTGAATCAACATCTACAATATAAGAAGTATGCAGTTCTTCTTCTTCTAAAGACGGATATATACAAGAATGATGATGATTTTCTGAATATACAAAGCAGAATATGATTATCTTTACACGCGAAGGGAAAAGCATGAAAGAGCTGATGAAGAAAAACAACAGTTCATGAAGCAGACTAATGAACTGGTACCTGGATTTGAAATTCAGCTCCTTCATCTTCTGTCAATTGGATCCTTCCCAGTGGAGTCTTATTAAAATCGGATGGATCAGGGAAATAGAAGTCTTTGTGAATCTTCCCTAGCAGCACGGCTATCTTTTCTTCTCCCTCTATAAACAAACCTTGGAGAACAGACTCTATTATAGGAAAATTGGTATGAGTATAAGAGTAGAGTTTTTCTGGTTCTGTTTGCAAATATTTCAGAGAAGAGGAGCAGTCCTCTTCAAGGGTAGATTGTTCAACTTATTTCCCTAAACTATGTGCAGAAAAATTATCAGGAAAAGGATTTATAACAACAAAATCTAATGAAGGCTCATCACCATTTGGATTCTTTGATTCAACTACAATTTTCTGAGAACAAGAAGCTTCAACAGAAGTAGACTTAATGGAAGGTGTTCTAGATATAGATAAAGAAGCAGTACCTCTTAGGATACCTGATCTAGATGTCCTTGCTGCTCTGGAAGTTTGCCTTTGTAGAGCTCTTCCCCTTCTGATGATCTTATCTGGGTCTGCAACAGGTGTTGTTGGTGGCCTCTCTTGATTTGCTCTGGTATGAGCCCTCCTCGGAGCTACAGTTCTTCAATGGAGTCACCAGATAGAAGATTACAACCAAGTAAATGTCCAGGCTTTGTCTATCATCAAAGCTGGATCTATGTCGTGTCCCAAGGAAGCTGAGCTTCAATCTCCTCTCCTCGGAAATGACACAAAAATGTTAGCTCTCCAGGAAAATCTTCTAGGTTGCAGCTCGAAGATGCCTGGTAAATTAATGAGTTTCTCAATTGGATCAAGTCGGATGACTAACACAAGGTTTTACTAAATCAAAGCATGCATAGATATATCAATGGATAAGGCTTTTAACCAACTCTGTTTACGGTTTTGGATAAAATATATGGATGGACAGATCTTATATCATCAGCAGAAACATACATAAGCAATATATATGAATGGCCATTGTTATAAGCAATGATACTTGCACAACTCAGTCAATCAGTGTAATGAAAAGATGACAATTCTCAGACATTAGATCATCTTAAAGAAATGAAACACTCATTCAAATACAAGCATAGAATGGACAATAAGTGAAACTGAACATCATAGGCAAAAGAAACTTAGATTATGATATATAATGAGAAGTTTGAAAAAGTACAATATGTGTGCCAATCTCCAAAATCGAACCTTTACTTTTTCTGAAGTCTTATGCTTTATAGCCTTTACATGACAGTTCCAGATCCTCAGAAAATGGATCCGATTTGCTAAAAATAGACAATTAAAACAGATTTACAATAAAATAGGAAAAGATCCTATTCTCATGGTCAAAACTCTATCTTCAATAGATCTTCAGGGTCTTCGACAACTGCAATGATCTTGAGATGTTTGCTGGATGAAACCGAAAATGCTACCTGGTAGATAGTTCAATTGTTTACTAAAAATAGGTAAGAAGTTTTACTTCTTCCATTTTCTTGGTATCTCCAAAACTGGATCAACACCTTAATATTTATACCTTTGCTCTTCATCTTGCAGTAGAAGCCGTTTTCAAGGTATATAGTCTTAAGAATCTTGGTTCTATGCAAAAATGGCAGCTTTCTGCATTGTTTTATAGTTTCAGTAGCTAGAAAGAGTGGATTTTAATTCTGTTAGCTACCGAAAGATCTGCTTTCAGTGGCTAATGAACAATTCGACATGTTCGCCTAAGCCACCGAAAGCTCTATTTGGTCTAACTTGCAAAAGTGTTTCCTGGATTCTGTTAATCTTCATTTTTACCGATTGGAATTTTCTGCACCCTGGGCTAGCTCTGGACTGTCAGCAAGACTGATGGCTGCTGCTGCTAGGGTTTCAAGATCTAAGTGTGTTTTAGGTTGAGGATTAGGAGAAGTCTTCTTGTTTCTCAGTAGCTTAACCTTTCTACGTAACTTGATATTATCTCTTATTAACCTTATATTTTTCCCCTTCATTTTATTATGCTTTTTATTTAACCCTTGCAGGGAGACATATAACTCAGTATTTCTCTCAACCAGTCTTTCATTTATCTTTTTGATTAGTCTTTGAAGGATTTCATGTTCATACACCTGTCTAAGAAGTTGATTTATCTTCCGTGATAAGGACCTTCTGGCTTTACTGGTTGATGCTCCAGCAACCTGCTGTTCTGGTTCTTCCTTGGGTGTAGGGGAAGGCAAGTCTACATATGATGGCTTCTATTTTTGAGGGGAAGTTGCTTCTTGACATTCCTGTCCTATTGTAGCTTCCTCATGTTTTACTTTGGCTTCTTGCTGCTCATCATCTTCAGAATCTGTGTAAGGGAGGTTTAAGATATTTTTACCCTTTGGAAAAAATTGTTTTTCTATACCCTCACTGAAAACAAGTTTCTTTTTAGCCCTCTTATGCTTGGAAGATGGAGAGGATTGATCAATTGCTATTGGGGAAATGGCCCTCCTTTTCCTCTTTCCACTTTTGGGAGTGGAAGATTTCTTTGAAGAAGTTTTCTTATCATCTTCGAGTTGTAGTTCTGTTTCAAACTCATTCCAAAATAAAAAATATGCCCATCCCATTTTCCTTCTTTGGAGTAACTCACCAACCAAGAGCCTGATTAAACCATGATGAGATAGCCTACTTGCAAGTTTGCTGGGGTTGGCTTGGACTTGATGGGCCATCTTGGTCAAGCTTTTGTGTAGATAGAAAGGCAGGTTCAAGGGGTTTCTTCCAGTGAAGTGGTTCATCAATTTGAAATGATAAATTAGTACTCTATTGTATCTGCCATCACAGGTTATATAAACTAGGATTGATTTCAACATATGTTGCCATTTTTCCTCAAGATAGGACGTGGGGATGTCCTTCTTCCAGACGAGATTCCTGTGTTCAGGCTTTAGATAGGACCTGAATTCCATCTCTCGTGTGATAGTAGTTTTGAACCAGGCTTCTCCTGTTCTTGGATATTATGTTACTTCAACTATAAGAGCTTTGTCTACCTTGAATTCTTCTATGCCGATTACTGCTTTTCTGCCATCAAAAGTCTTGGCAAAAGCTTCTGCCACCTGTTGATGTGATCCCTGTAATTTTTCACAGAACCTATAACAACCTGCATCTTTAAAGAGTTGACACACCTCAAGGTGTGATTCCAGGTAACAAATGTCATCTAGCTCTTTCCCGACGACCACTGCTCCTCCTTTCTTCATCTGTAAGCTATTTCTTGACACCTGCTGTTGAAAATTCGAGCTTGGGAGACAAGGTCGACGCGAATTTAGGGAAAAGGTAAGCTCGGCGACAGGTAAGAGTGAAGGATGAAGGACGTTTCAGTTAAAGAACCTGACTTTGAGGGATGTAAATGGATAGGCTAATCATGAGGGTTTACTGACCTGTCAATTTTGCATGATTACACGGGATGTGCAACTTTTCGAATTTGGGTAGATATGAGAGATGTAGGGTTCAATCAGTTAGGATCAGATCATCATTGCAGCAGGTTTTAAATCGAGCAAATCATGTCTTTGTTGGCAATGATTTTTTTTGGCGGTTAAGGGAAAGATGAATCTGCTTCAAACTTCTAAGATTTGATCTTTGATTTGATTTTTAACCGTTTTGAAACCGCCTTGCTTTTGGTAGCTGGGATGATTTTTCCTTTGAACGCGTAAGCTACCGAAAAGTGTGAAACCGCCTCTCTTTCGGCAGCTTGTATGATTTTTCCTTTACACTGTAAGCTGCCGAAAGCTGGGTTTTCGATGGCTAATGAACCATTGCCATGTCCGCCTAAGCCACTGAAACCTGATTTTTCTTCTTGAAGAAAAAGTAATATCCAATGTTGTTTCAAACTTTATTAGATACTTAATTTTTTTTTGAAAAAGGACCTCAAATGTATATAAGAATGAAAATTTGAAAGACTTCCTATCACCTAGAAAAGCAAACTTGACTATGTTATTTTAGGAGATAACAACCTCATACCATCATATTTTCTTTTTAGTTAATAAAGAGCTTACCAAAACACTATATGACTACATGTACATGCTTCCTCTATTAGATGGAGTCATGAATATTTGACAAATTCATTTCCTATACATAGTGGGAAGTAGTGCTCTATTCGTATTGTTGTATTGATTTAGTAGGACTTGTAGCTCACCTCGAAGATTGAAAACATGTAGAGTAAATTTTATCATACAATGACCAACATGTACAAAATTAAATGTAAAATTTATATTCATTATCCACAAACGTTCATGACTACCATGTTAGAATTCCAACCGTTAAATCACTTTTCCTGCTATTTCACTAAGATAAATTATGGGATCAATGCTTTTGAGTGCTAACATATGGGAAGAATCTAAAGTGTGTATGATAGAAATTTGTATCAAATGAGATTTTATTGTGGAGACTAATTTGTCTTCCAAGCTCTCAACTCTAGCTTTAAATTTCATCTTCATCTCCATTTGCAATAAGATTCTATTATGGTTCTCCCCTTGCAATAAGCTTCTACTATTGGCACAATTAAAATAGATCATGGTGTGATTGAAAACATGTAGTCATGGTGTGATTTAAATTTACTTTTATTATAAGAAAATGGATTTTCCAATGAGGAACCATCACACCATGATCTATTTAAATCATGCCCAATTCTTCTAGAAATAATCACACCCTCGTTCCACCCATGCTTTGGTAGCATGTTGGAGTTTATAAATGCAAGTCACAAGTTCAAGAACTTAGTGAGAGCATGGTTATATTCCAATAAATAAAAAAAATGCATAATTATTAATAATCACCAATATATGCACAAGGTGTGCAAAACACCCAAATATTGTAAGAGAAGAGCTTATGCACTGATCTCCCAAATCCAAATGACACAAAATAATGTGTATTTATACCACTAAATTCATGAAGTGTATATCATGTGTAATATACAAATTGAATTTGAAAGTTGACACAACTCAATAAAAACTCGCAACCATGTAAAGGGTATTTGGACTCCAAATAATATTTATCATTAACACCTCCCCCCACCCCTAACCAATAATAAACATTATGGGAGACACAAGAAAATATCATGGCTCCACTTGAATAGGTTATCGACTATCTGATGAAGTCATCACTAAATGAAAACCCATTACATCATTTGATCACTAAAAGAGGGTCCATAACTCAAAGCAATCCTTATGGAGGAGTTGGAAGTATGATTCTAGCAATCCCCCCTTAATGCCAATTTCTTTTATCTAGTATCTCATCAATATTCATGCAAATACTTGAATTATTTTATACTCATTAGAAAAAAATGGTTGTAGCAAAAAATCATCTTTTTAGGATCCTCCAATAGATTCTTCCTTACCAAATAACATAGAAAAATGAACTATTCCCTCTTAAAGATTCATATAATAAGGTTAGTGAGTCCTTAGAAACTCCAAGTTAGTCCATCTACTTACAACACATGTTCATACATAGATCAAAGCTAGAGTCCACACATAAACTCAAAAATAGATTTACATCACAAAAAAAGGAATTGGCATCACAAAATCACAATCACCAATGAAGAATCATGACAACATGATCCATCATAATAATGTATAAATCTTTCATGAAGAATCACACCTCATTCCACCTATGCTATGATATCCCAGAGTTTATAAATGCAATATAGATTCCCAAGAATTTAAAGAGAGCATATTTCTATTGAAATACAACATAATTATCCACAATTATTAGTAAAAACTAATATAGCACATGGAGTGTAAATCACCTACAGGTTATATCATAATAAGTTATACAATATAGCATGTCTCTTGTGTTGTGTGATACAAATGACAAAAATGATTGTGTAGTTGTACTCCTACGCAAAGTGTGGGTTCAAATGTTATACACAAGACATAGGCCAATTCCTAACTCAATAACATGGGATTAGATTCACCATAATGGAGCCATACGTGAAGCCATACATGGGTAAAATGGTCTCCAAATAAACTTTATTACCAACATCCCGTCATACATTTTGTTAGACACAAGAAAAGATCATCACCCCACTTGAATTGATGAAGGCAACATTATTAGATGAAGATGTAGACCATTAATTGATGGATCACTAAAAAATATCCATATTAACTAAAAGAAGCACTGTTTGGAGGAGTTGGCATTAGAATCCAAGCAACACTCCCCTCCATCCTCGCTATTGTTAATTCATAATATTCAATATCTTGTAAAGATTCATGTAACAACTTGAATTCCTCTAGGATTCATTGAAAAATAAAAAAAATGGCCATATAAAAAAATCATGTTCTTGAGAACCAACAAATTCCTCTTCTTGGCTCACCAAAATAAGTTAGAAAAATTAAGAAATTCCTCTTTAGGACACATAAAAAGACAATGCACTCTAGGGGAGTCCATCTAATTGCAATGAATATTTGCACATAGATTGATGTTAAACTCCATGTATGTTGTAAAAAAATAAATGTCCATTAAAAAAATATAGCCACTGACAAGGAATCACCCCACCATTGTTTATCATAATCACACCCAATTCCCAAGTGAATAAGATTTCCCTTTTCCATCTATGCTCTATTACTATGATGGAGTTTATAAATGCACCATACAAACCCAAGACTATAACACGAGTCCGCTTCTATTGCAATAGATCCCAATAATTCATAATTACCAATAAATACCAATAAACACATGTATGCAAAAGGAATGTAAAGCACCCAAATACTATAAGATCTATTGCTTGAGTTAAAGGACCAAGCACTAGGATTTTTCATAATTCTGCCCTTTCAAGTTGCAAGCATAGTTCATAAAGGGTACTTGGGATTTGTCAACCAACTTTTTTCTCTCCTCTTTCTCAAGAACTAGTTTTGACTCCACGTTCTTTGGTAATCCTTTTCATGGTAAGAGTATTATGTTTCTCACGTCTTTGTCCTTGTTTTCATATCTTCTTGTGCTAGTTCCTTGTCAATGGGTTAGCCTTTCTTCTCTTGAAGAAAAAACTCTTCTCCTTTCCCATGTTGTAAGCCTTTCCCTTCTCCTCAACTCTATTTTCGATTCTCAACTCCTTTTTGCCTCCTAGCCATTGCTCTTGGATCATTGGTTTTGTTTGCATCTCATTTTCACACATTAGTTATCTGATGGGAAGTCCAAAGTTGACTACTCATTACTAGGTTCTATGGAATGTATATGATATTAGACGAAATCAAGACTCTCTTAAAGAGTAAGCTTATACCATTGTTGAAAACATAGATAGGTTATTCAACAAAATGGTGGAGTAGTTGCTCAACAAAATGGTGGAGTAGTTGAGAGAGATAATAAGTGCTCAAGTGATGGAGAGGATCCATCAAAGCACATATAATATATGTGCTATTTTGGAGAAAGTGCGAATCACCAATAACTACAAAAGTGGAGATGCTAATGGAAATTATTAAAGAATGGAGATTATTAATGATATAATTAAGGGGGTCGAATACAACTTATCCTTTGCAACAAAATCCCTTTCCACGCAAACTTTGTTCATGAGTATTTAAGATTCTTCTCATAAGTCAACATGCACAAGCCTGCCTACCTTGATCCAAAAAAATGACCACTTCCAAAGTAGATCTTTTAAAGTGCTCCCTTTATACTTTAAATATCACAAGATCATTTCCAAAGTAGATGCTTTATCCAATAAGGGAGAGAATTTCATCCAAGAAGTTCAATTATTATTCGATGATGTTTTTTTATTCCTCGGAATTATTCGATGATGTTACTAGCTGAAATGACACTAATTGTTGATTGGTCAAGGCCTAAAAATGAAGATTATTATATGTTAGGTCACCTACCAAGGTTCAATTCTCTTAGAGACATGAGTAAGTAGTTGAGGGACCTAGATGCAGTTAAGGGTGATTTTGACAAAAGAATACCCCATTGTCATGACAACTTTATTGATTGAAACTGTTTATGTTGAATGGTTCACCCTTAGAGTGCCGTTTTGCTTTCAAAATCGAGGTTCTTATGGTACCCATGCTCTTCAAACTAGTTGCAACACTTTAATTAAATTATAAAGGAATCACTTTAAAACAAAGAAAAAATTTGGCACGAGTTAATGCTTTGACTCACTTATTGAATTGAAGGTTTGAGCACCATGCATTCTCACAATCACACTTTTGAGCTAGAGGAAGTTTCCTACATAGTTGGATATATGAATTAATAGCTTGTTATTTTTCTTTGTTCTCTTGGTTTGGTTATGCCTTAATAGTTTTCCATAGTCCTTTCTATGGTGAGAGGGTCATCCTTCTTAACTCCTAATCATTGTTTTTATTTCTTTTAGTGTTAGTTCCTTGTCAAGAGGTTGGCCTTTCTTCTCTTGAATTAGAGGCTCTTCTCCATCCACCTACTATATAGCTTCACCTTCTCCATGCCTTTGGTCTCAGTCCCGAGCTCCTCTTTTTTGCATCTAGCACTATTCTCTTGTCTCTTAGTTTTCTTTGCTCTCTCCTTTTTATAGGTTAATTCTTTCAGCTAATAAGTCAAAATTTCAATGCTTACATCCAAGCTCTATGGAAAGAAGGTGGAATTAGGCTATATTTGGGCATTATTATTGAAAACATAGAAATTCTATTGAATAAAACATGTAGTAATTGAGGGAGATAAGATGTGCTCACATGCTCTAAAAATGAAGAGCATTTATCAAAATCCAAGAATAGGTGCATTGGTTATTTGAGAAAGCTCTAGTTGCCAAAGGCTATTGCAAGTGGGTATGGATGTGAAAATAATTCAAGCTAGAAGCCTAGAAGTGTGAGATTGGGGGACAAATGTCTCTCCACAAGGAAATCTCCCTCAACTCAAACTACAATTTTAAGCATTTTGGATTCCTCTTATAAGTCAATTCACACAACAAGCCTTTATTTTATAATCACTCTCAATGAAATAACATAAAGAGGTGATTTCTAAATAACGAAATTTGAGAAAGAAATTAGGTGGATTATGAATATGAATTTTATAGATCCTTTAGTTCTTTCTTATGAACAACTCTTTAAAATTATGCTTGAAATTCTTATCGCAAGAATCAAATTTTGATTTCAAATAGACGTCACACAACAAGTTATAGAGTTAAGACCAAAGTGAGAAATAATAATCCCTTCACATAGTTTAGATTCTTGTAAGTAAATCAAATGTCTTTCTAGGTGTACTTGATGCATGTACATATTAAACTTGGATAAAAATAAAGTTCATTTTTCTATTCTAAAAGAAGAATAAAGTTAAAGATGTAGATTAGGAAAACTCTTATGATTGCAATTTTTCAATATCAAAATCTATAATTTGAACTCAAAATCAATGGCAAACAAGTTTGAATCAACAACTAGGGTACATCCTACACCATAATCATTAAAAATTTGCTAAAGTTGTAGATTTAACTATCATTAAGCAATGTAAGTTCAGGTTTGTAATTTCTTCACAATTTATTCGTGAGCTGCAATGTGATATTGCACCTCTTGATGTTTCAGAGGTAATTGTAAGCAATCATTATATTTGGGATAGAGATGAGTTTACTTAGTTCGTTCCAACTAGTATAAACTAAAGGATAATGATAGGCCTTATCTGATTAACTCATAATAGGGAAGGATACTTTTATAATAGGGTAAGGATCAAGTCTCTTTAATTACAACTTGGCAAGCCAAATATTTCATTAATATGAGGTAGTGGCTTATTTTGATGGTGGCGAAAACCAATATAAATGAGTTATCTAAGAAAATGTCTAATAAAGAGTAATGAGTTCTAGTAGAAGTCCCTTGTAATAAAAAATTGGTGAGGATCATCAACCTCAAAGGGTGGAGCTCTAATATAAGTTTGATCTATATGGTTGAAGTCAGGAAGATGCACAAGAGGAGTCTACAATATAAGGTTGCATGGTCCCAAGAAATATGCAATTGCAAAGAGAAGTGGAATATACCACAAGGTCAATTTGCTATGTCTCACAATACATTACAACACTGGACATGTCGTACATCCAAAGTGTGCATACACATGAGGCCACGATAGTGAAGAATGCAAAATGTCACAAACAAGTCAAATATTCATGAAATTTGAGTTATAATAGTGTTGGTTTGTGATCTTCTAGCTTCTTTTGTTATTGAGATTATGATCCAACAATGGAACAACTTGAATAAATATATAGACAGTTTGTAAAGTAAGGGGGATGAAGTCTAACTACTGGTAGACTAAATGTGAGCAAGTTAAGGGATTTTAGCTAGGTTTTCCTAAGAAGACCAAGTGTAAAGTTGTGGCAATTTTGTAACATGAATTGCGAATTTGATAAGAGCATGTGAGTGGAATAAAGTAATAAAAATAAAAAAAATACATTAGGAAACAAGAAATACTAGAAATTATACATGCTTTGCACTGTACATTACACAACTTTGATGGGCATACAGTTACATAGAACCAATTCTACAAAATAATGGTTGACTTGAAACTATGGATCATGAAAAATTGAATGGGTCAAACAATAGGAATATGAAATATAATATAATATTTACTAATGACCAAACCAGAAATAGTACACCTAGTATCAATGAAATTGGAAATGTTGGTTTACAAATGTGTCTTTTGATAGGATTACAAATATAGAAAACCAATTCTAAAAATTAGTACCCGACTTGAAACTATGGGATAGAAACAACTGAATGGGTAAAATAATAGGAACAATAAATATAATATAATATTTACTAATGACCGAACAAAAAATAATACAAATAGTATCAATGAAATCAAACATGTTTTTTTACAAATGTGTCATTCGATGTTATGAGAATACATTATATTTGTTATGTTCTACATTTGCATTAGATTTTAGTTTATTAGGTTAGAAAATCCATGTGTGTGTGTGTGTGTTTTTTTTAAAATAATTGGAACTTGTCTATATGACGATGGTAAACCTGAAAATAACTTGTCCCACTTCCTGCACTTAAGCGAAGAATGCCATTTTGAAATATCAGTAATTTCTTGAAGGCTACATCAATATCATCAGCCACTTTAGGCAGACACCACACAAGAAGGGAGCATGTGCACAATGATAACTTAGTCACTATCACAACAATTGCTCCACGCTATTGTTGTGCCATAACTCACGAGACCGAACCAAAAGATCAATCCATAGTCACAATATAATAAATTTGACATGAAAATTATCCCAAAATCCATATATTGTTATGTCTAAAGAAAAGTATATCATTAGCACTTTGTAAAACCCCAAAAGCCATAAATTAAAAAGATTGTAAAGTCATGGTTCTAGAGATTGAATGACACTGCTTTCCCAAGTTTATAGTGGCGTAAACTACATAACTCTATAACATCATTGTGGAATACAAAAGCTTGCAAAACATCATAGAGTGTAGAAGCTTTAGGAACAACATTGTATAGTGTAGAAGCCTACATACCAATGTCACAAAGTGTAGAATCCTACTGAATAATATTGGTAAATAAAAACAATGCAAAGTAGCATTGTAAAGTGCAAAAGATGTAGAATATCATTGCAATGTACAAATCTCACAAAATATAGCTGTATAATACATCCTATAATTCAAGTGGCACATGGGCAATTCTAATGTTCATTTGCTTTAATTTACTACTACACTATGTGATCTTGAAAGCATGTATTATTGCAACATGGGTTCACATAATAGGACATAATCCTATTTTATTATGCAATTATCTTTATCTTTCCCACTATAATTTTAATGGCTACATCACTATGGCTAGCCTAGTTCAACATTGTTGGCTTCTATTACATACAATGATTGTTGTTCCTTGATTATATTTTCTATTCAGGTTAAGTCATCCAACCATATTTATTGAGTTTGTTTTGATCGCACATTTTCTACTAAAAGGATGGCTTTTACATCCCAAAACTAATTTTTTTCCTAGTCAACTTACTCAAGACCTATATTAGTTGTTATAACTAGCTCATCTTGTATTTTATTATACACTTGTACTTAGTTTCTCCATCCCTTTATTTTTTGATGGGCTTAATTCATCCAACCTTGGTCATTGCCAATGGTGTGGAAGTGTACTCATAAAAAAGTGAATGTCAAATTTGGTGAACATGTGATCTTCCATAAAATATAAGTAAATAAAATGGCAAGGGTCTACTTCTAGGGTCTTCAAAAGAAAACCTTCGTCATGTCACATTAGGAATTCACTCCCACTTTGATACTAACATTATTAGTGTTGATGTCATGCTTTATTGGCCCTCTATGGGTAGTAGTTAGCCATCTATGTGATGTTTGTACTCGCAATATATTATTATAGCGGCATACTTATTTGAAATTGTCCATGGCACAAGATCATCGTAGAACAACAAACTCATAAATGACATAGGATATATGTGATAAAACCTTCAAAAGAGAAACATCTATAGAGTAAGGGGGGAAATTCAATTATTTTTCAATCAACTATGTACAATGAGGACCTAAGGTATTTTTAGAGCATATTCTTGCATGCTAATTGTTTTCTTATTTGTTTTTTTTTAACAAGAATAGGGAAAATAGATATATTTATAAAGGCTGTGCACAGCCATTCATTACAAGTTTTCAAAAATATTTGACAGAGTAGCAAGTGCCTGAAAGTTTGGAGCTAAAGATTCTAACTGCCTGCCTGTAAAAGTTCTAAACAAAGCCTTTCTAAAACTGTTCAAAGTAGAGCAGGGATAGACCCTGATAAACTGATTGTTGAGGATTGTACAAAAAAACATAGAGTCTTAAACATCAAAAAGTGGAACCTGGACTGAGACTGCTAACTATCCACAGCTTTTAAAATAGACAGAGGCCGCATCCTTCCTGTCCTGCTTAATCTCCTGATTAACCGTCAGATTGTCATGGACGCAGCTTCCCTGCGTTTTCCCGGTGATGACAACAATGTCTTCCTGCAGATTATCCACCTTGCCCATCAGCTCAAACAAATTTCTCTCGAGGTCGTCAATTCTAGAGTCCTGGCAAGCGAGCTGGTTCACGGTATAGCTTAAATCCTTGGCCATTTCCTCATGCTGATCCACACTGGTGCAGACTGCGTTATAGGTGTTTCGCACTGAGAGTTTAACTTCAACCATGGTGCGGCTCAACGCGGCTATGGCCGCCATTATATTTTGCATGGTGCCCGCCCTGAGGTGAATTAACAGACCAGGACGGGAGGATGGAGAGCCCAAATCGCCGAGAGAGAGCTGGTTCAGCGCACTGGAGAGGGGACAAGCCATTTCGTAGAACTGCGAGGGAGAGGCAGGTGGTTGAGTAA
Source organism: Larix kaempferi (assembly GCA_027924585.1). NCBI lineage: Eukaryota > Viridiplantae > Streptophyta > Pinopsida > Pinales > Pinaceae > Larix > Larix kaempferi. Next base: position 2,263,308 of record BSBM01000815.1, on the reverse strand, counting down.
TTAACGGCTCGTGGGAGTTGACAGCTCCACGAGGAGCCATGTGCCATGCGCGATGGAGAGGATGGCGTGTGGCAGGGGCACGAGGAACTTTGCCAACGGAGGAAGTCGGGGGGAGGGGGCCCCTCAAGCCACTAGACCCCTCCATTTCCATAACTATAACAAAGTTGACCATTAATCAAATAGGTTAGGGTATGAATTGAAACCCCAAGGCACCATTGAGACCCTCCATGTGCCCAATGTCTAACAACGTTCCCTTGTTGGCCGCTGCATCCGCTAGCTTGTTATTTGCTCGACAGATGTGGAAGAAAGAAGTCTTAGTAAAGTGAGGATTAGATTTTATTCTTTGCATGTACCTGTAAGCTCTCGATCCTTGAGGGGCGACACCCCTTCTCATTGTTTGAATGACATGTCTAGAATCCCCATAAACTCTGAGATTATCAATGCTGAGGGAGGAGATCATATTGAATGAGAAGACGAGAGCAAGCCATTCAGCTTCATTGTTAGTCCTGTTTCCTAATCCCCACGAGAAAGTTTCAATTTTATTTCCTCCAGGATCAAATAAGACCCCACCCGCACCTGCCACCCCAGGGTTCCCTTTGGATGCCCCGTCGAAGAATATACTATAAGAATTCTGCTCTTTCCACCACCTGGAGAAAGCATTAGAATCCTTCCGGATTTCCCAGTCTAAGTAGGAATGTTTCTTTTTGGACTGAAGGGAGCCTGCTCTTACAAAGACATTGCACCATTGAAACTCAGATAGGGAGAGAGGCTCCTGAGCAGGTATGGTGACTCCTTTTGAAGATAGAGACTCGGCTATCATTGAAGTGGCTTTGATGGCTGCTCTGTAACTGTTGGGGTTCCTTCCCTCAAAAAGACTTTTGTTTCTATGTATCCAAATCTGCCAGCAGATATTCATTGGGACTAGATTCCATATTCTTCGCATCGTTTTCTTGTTTCTGCCTGGAAAGGAGCGTCCCCAGTGATCGCTAAGATCTGTAAAAGATTTTGGGAGAATGGATGTCCTCCATTGATTCCCCAAAACCTGAGCCCAAACGTGCTTGGCAAAGGGACATGCCAGAAAGATATGAAAAGAAGTTTCCTCTTCTTGCTTGCATAAAGTACATCTTGAAGGTCCTTCTATCCCTCTAACTCTGAGATTTTCTGCCGTTAAAAGCTTATTGTGAATCAAAAGCCAGAAGAAGATGCTAATTTTGGGGACGCCATCCGGATTCCAGACTTTCCCCCAGTTTTTGAGAACCGGAGTGTTTGAGAATGTAAGTTTATCATAGCCTGCCTTGACAGAATAGATACCTGCTTTCCCCCAACCCCGTCGGTCTTTTTCTTTTATATTCACTGGAGCTTTTCCATGCAGGGAATTGAGGAAAATTTGATAGGCATTCTTGAGATTATCAGGAGGGCTCCAGTTCTTCCAGCCTTTCCAATCTCCATTATCCTTCCAATCCACTAGATCTTTAAGTTTGGTGATGCCCATGTTTTGCAACCAATTGCGAATAGAATCTAAACATCTCCTTTTTCCCAGGGGCATTTCTCCATTGATTCTGTCCATCCAAATATTTATTCTTTTCCCGTTGCCAGGGATCCAATAGATATCTTCAGTAATCAAAGTCGAGGAAGAGGAGATGAGTCTCCATATTGCCGTTCCCTTTTTGTTGTTAGGCCTTTCCAGACATCTTAATCTTGAACTTCTGGAGTATTTTTTCCTTACTACTTCCTTCCACCATTCTTTCTTTCCAGAGACAATTCTCCAGGCAAGCTTGGCTCCCAGTGCTTTGCTTACCAGAATAGGTTCTCGAATTCCAAGCCCTCCTCTATTTTTCTTTTCTTTGACCACCTTCCAATTGACCAAATGAAATTTTCTATTTTGAGTCTTTCCCCCTTGCCACAGGAATTTTCTTATCTCTTTGATAAAGGCATTCTGAATAGAAACCGGGGCTGCCATTATTGCAGAGGTGAAAATGGGCAGAGAAGATAGAACAGATTTAATCAAGGTGACTTTTCCTGCTAGATTCAACCATCGGGTGCCCCACGAATTTATTTTTGATCTGAATTTCTCTAGGATAGGCATCCAAACAGAGGAGGAAGGATAATTAAGGGAGATGGGAGTACCAAGATATTTAAAGGAAGACCAATCAAGACAGGGTTTGAAATTTAAAATAGCAGAGATTAGCCTAATGGTGGCAGGCCGACAGTTCCAAGTGTATAAATTGCATTTATTATCATTTGTTTTGCCTCCGGAGGCCCTGAGGAAGAGATCCATGGTTGATTTAAATCGGGCTGCAATTTGGGGTGAGGCACTGCCCAGAAGGATGGTGTCATCAGCAAACTGAGCATGGTTTATGGCTTGGACATTTCGGGCGTAGGCAATACCAGGAAGTGATTCTGAAGCCAGGAGAGAGTTGAGCTTTCTGCTGAGGGAGTCAGCCATTATGACGAAAAGGAAGGGTGAAAGGGGACATCCTTGCCTCAATCCACGAGAGAGTCGAAAAAAGGAGGTGGGCCTGCCATTCAGAAGAGGAGAGATCCACGGCGCTCCAATGCAGGCTTTCACCCATCTAATAAAGTTTCCATCAAATCCAAATTTTTCCAAAATGGAATAGATGAAGACATGCCTTACTCTATCGAAAGCATTAGCCATGTCAAGCTTAATAGCCATACCTGCATCCTTGTTCATCTGACTTGAATGAATTGCTTCCTGTACTAATAGTATATTGTCATAAATTTGCCTGCCCGGGACAAATCCACCCTGATTAGGTGAGATGATACTTGGAAGCAAACTCTTGATTCTATTGGCTATGACTTTGGTAACAATTTTGTAAGAGGAGTTGCACAAAGATATGGGTCTGAATCTCCCAATCGAGGTAGCTCTTTTCTCCTTTGGAATTAAAGCTATGAACGAAGTATTGGTGCCTCCTCCAATCTTCTCACGATTCCTTGTCCAGTTTATCATTCTAAGTAGGTCTTTTTTCAGCAGATGCCAGCATTTTCTGTAGAAGTGGATGGTGAAGCCATCAGGTCCTGGGGATTTTTCCGGGTGTAGAGCCCACACTGCTTTTCTAACTTCCTCTTCCGTTACCACTTCGGCGAGCATACTGTTGTCTTCTGCTGTTATGAGCTTAGGAATGTCCTGACCCATTATCTCAATTTCCTCGACTGGGGGATCCTCTTCCTCACTGTAGAGGGTCTCAAAATGGCTTTTGATTTCCCTCTTGATTGCCTCAGTATCCTCTATTTTGGCTCCATCTTCCTTTGTTAGGCTGAAGATGTTGTTTTTCCTGTATCTTTCCTTACATTGCGCATGAAAGAATTTGGTGTTTCTGTCCCCTGACTTTAACCATAAGCATCTTGAACGCAGTCTCCATTCCTCCTCATCTCTTCTGGCCTCCTGCCGAATTTGTGCTTCCAAATCATTTTCTTTTCTCAAAATGTTTTCAGATATCTGCTCAGTTTCCATTTGATTTTGCAGATTTTTGAGTTCCTTTTGCAGAGAGGTTATCTCTTCTCCCGATTTCTTAATGTTTTCCTTAGCCCATCTTTTTAAAACAACCTTAGTATTTTTAAGTTTGTTCTCCCATATAAAACCTAGGGATCCTGGGATAAACTGATTCCAAATAGTTTTTACCTCTTCATAGTAGTCTTCGTTCTCCAGCCACAGCGGATTGTATCTGAAAGGGAGTGGCCCTAGGTTTCCAGGGGAGGAGAAAAAAAGGGAAATAGGACGATGATCAGAAGCAGCAGAAGCTAAAATTTTTGTGTCGGGCAGAAGAGGCCTACTCAGTAAGGAGGAGCTGAGAAGGAATCTATCTAGTCTTGCTGCTATATGTCCGGGTCCAATTCTTTTATTATTCCAGGTATAATTTCCTTGCCTGGGTTTTATATCCACAAGATTCCAAGATGCCTGAAGATCCTCCAAACTCTCTCCAAACTGATCTCTAACCTTCGAGCCTCCTCTACGCTCATTTGCACTTATGGTGACATTAAAGTCTCCAGCTAATACACAGGGAGAAAGGTTCCTTCCATTTTGAAGATCAATAACGTCTTTCCAAAACTTTTCCTTCAGGCCGTGAAGCGTAGGTCCATAGATGTTTCCTATCCAGTATTTTTCATTACTTGATATATCCTCTATTTCCGTAAAAAGCCAATTTCTATTGCTAAATGAAGAGATGCATCTGAACTTACCTCTGTCCCACCAAGTGAGGAGCCCTCCCGAAGCTCCAGTAGAGTTGACTGCAATGCCTTCTCCTTTGGGCCAGATTTGGTTTAGGGCTTTGAGACAGTCTACTTCTTGCATTTTAGTCTCTTGGAGCATGAGGATTGAGGGGGTTTCTAACTTTTTAATTCTTTTGAGTGCTTCTATCTTTTGCTTGCCTCCTAAACCTTTACAATTCCAGGAGACTATCTTCATTATTTTTTGGAGAGGTTAGAACCTGCTTTTTCCTTCTTTTCTTCTGATGTCCCTGTTGTTTGCTTTGAACTGGATAGGATTCTTACATGCTGGTCTAAGCTGGTTTGCTTACCCGCCGCTTTCTCGCGAGCCGTTTCTTGCTCCCTTACCACCTTATTTAGTTTTCTGCCCTTTTTTGTCTGGGGTTCCATTTCTTCTTCCCTGCTTTCTGAGGTTTCTTCTTGAAATAACTTTGCTTTTGCTCTTGTGACTGAGCCGCCCCGAGCTTTAAGTATCTCGCTTTCAGTCTCTTCCTGTTGTGATATAGCTATTTCCTGGATTTCTCCTTCCTCGAGTTGCTTTTCTACGATTTCCTGCGTTCCTTCTTCCCTTGCTTGTTCTGTAGCTTCCTCCGGGGCAATGTCCAATCCTTGTTCCTGCTCTTTCTCAGTCGCTGCAGAAGATAACAGTTGAAATCTGTTTGCTTCTCCGGTGCTTTGTTGTTTGCCTACCATTTCCTTTCTCTTTGGGGTTGCATGCGGATGGTGGGCGTTAGGAGCTTTCCCACTCTTTTTTCTAACCTCATTCCAATCTCCCTCTTGATTTTCTTCCATTTCCTGCAGCTTTCTCTTAGGGAATAGCTTGGCAAAGTGCCCATATTCGTGACATACCTTTCATTTAAAAGGAATTTGCTCATAATCAACAGATTGCAAATGGTTCCAACCATCCATTGACAAGCTTATAGCTTCTGGGAGCCCTTTTTCAAGATCTACCTCTACGCATATTCGGGCACAGGAAAACATCGGGGGTTTAGGTTCTGATTTGTCAATATATTTCCCCAGCGAGTTACTGATAGCCTTCAAGTCTTCATCGTTCCAGCAGTGCAACGGGAGATGTGGTAGCTTGACCCATACTGGTACAGCTGAGGGGATGTCCTTCTCCGGGTCAAACGAGAGGTCCCATTTGTTGATATACATTCCTCTTGGTCCCATAAAATATGGCCCATTCCTGAATATTAAGTCCCTGTCCTCCTTTTTTTCAAAATAGAAGACAAAGAATCCCTTGCCACAGAAGATCTGCTGGACTTCTCCGTGAATGAGAGGGCGCCAGTTTTTGTTTAGCCACAGCTCGATCGATCTCGGAGAGGGCCATAACCCAGTGAAGTGCCCTACCAGTCCTTTTTCAGAGAGCGCAAGGGCTTTGCACTTGGAAGCCGTAGAACCCAACTTGACCTCAGGGATGGCGTATTTTTTGACAAATCTTGAATCCGTAGAACCAGCCTGCTTTGAGGGCTGGGGTTGCGTTGCGACCAAAGAACGAAAAATGGCATCGAGGGACGCTCGTCCCGGGTCAGGAGAAGGATCCATGGCGTCTGCCTCTGCCCAAATCTGAAGCCTCTTCCGACAACCAGTTGGTGAACCAGCTAGGGTTTTCGCCGTCCGTCTTGTGTCAACAGAGCTTCAACTTAAACAATTTATTGTTATGACAAAGAAGTGATTAATTACACATGATCTAAATGACCTTTCATTCTTTTCTTATTTGTTGTTCATTAACCACAACTCAATTAGTTATGCATAAAATAGAGAATGCTCAAATTTAAGTTTACTTGAACTTGAGATCCATCAATACATGTATAGATCAAGATAGGTAAATGAAAGTAATTCAATCTTGATAACTCCAAATGCTTTATTTTGATAATTACAAATTTGAAAAGGTATTCGGATGATCCACGGTTGTCATTTTTGTTGTCGACGTTTCGAATCCCAAGCTGGATTCATCATCAGGATAGAATATGTTGTAAAAAGTTGCTCACCTGCGTATAAATAGTTAGGGATGCCTTCTCATCTTTTCATCTTTTCGTCTTCGTCTTCTTCATCTTTTCATCTTCAAGATGTTTCAGCTTCAGCACCAAAGTACTAAAAATTCATTCAAAATTTTTTATTCATTCATAAATGTAAACCATTCACGCTTGAGACCCTAATTCTAGAAATATCATCTTTGATTAATTAATAATAATCATTAAAATAATGATTATTAAAAGACCTTTACTAATGAACTACAACCATATAATAATAAAGGTCTAAAATCAGAAAAAATAATAATAAAAATAATAAAAAGGGTCTCATTGGTCGTTAATTAATAATTGATTATTAATAAAAGGCATCACTTCTAGAAAGATATGACAAGTGTAAAAAATCATCAAAATATCCTTAATAATTAAAAGATTAGCACATTTAAAAATAATCAAGAAAAATTATTATTAAAATCATTAAAACGTATAATCTAAGGATATGTCTCATTAATAATCAAATATTAAAAATAATGGTCCAATGAATAATTGATAAATGACAAGTGTAAATAATCATCAAATTATCCTTGATAATTAAAAATTAACAAATCTAAAATAATCCAGAAAATTTTAAAAACCATTAAAAATAAAATCAAGGATAATTAAATGACCTTTACAATAGGAAAAATAAAGCTATATAGTATTTATGTCTCGAAAGGTCTCAAAATCAACACGTCTCATCAATTATTAATAGTTAATAATTGTTAATGGTCCTTATATAAACAATGAATGAAAAATTAATGATAGTCTTTATACAAAAAACTCACAGATGAAATGGAAAAGACGAGTCGGAGGCTAGTGATACTGACCAAAGAATGTGAAAGTTATAGAAACATACCTGATTTTATCCATTACCTTCCTTGTTTACCAGAGGTAGCCATCTCTCGCTTATTTCAAGTCCCCCGTCTCTATTTAGGTTGTTCGGGTGCTTTATGATTTCCAAGGCCTCTCTCACCCTTCGTTTGTAGTAGTGGTCCTCCACCGCGAGCAACTCCGTGTTTTCTAAGAAGACCTGGTGTTTTGTTTTTAGGGAATGCTCTGCGAGTGCGGAGGTGTTTTTCCTCTCTCTTCTTATGTCCGCTCCATGCTCTTTCAATCTAGTTTGAAAAGATCGACCTGTCTCCCCTATATAGCTCTTACCACACGAACAATTTACCTTATACACCCCCTTATACTGGTGCCAATCAACCTTGTCTTTCACCGACCTCATTTTCTGTCTAATGGTTTCCATAGGTTTGAAGGAAGTCCAAACATCTTTCTTCTTCAAAACCCTTGCAATTTTGTCGGTTACTCCTTGGATATAAGGGAGGAAGGCCTTGCGAGTCTTCCTCTCCTTTGTGTGTTGAGTCCAAGATGTTTAAGCTTCAGCACCAAAGTACTAAAATTTTTTGAATGAATTTTTAGTACTTTGGTGCTGAAGCTGAAACATCTTGAAGATGAAAAGATGAAGAAGATGAAGACGAAAAGATGAAAAGATGAGAAGGCATCCCTAACTATTTATACGCAGGTGAGCAACTTTTTACAACATATTCTGTCCTGATGATGAATCCAGCTTGGGATTCGAAACGTCGACAACAAAAATGAAAACCGTGGATCATCCGAATACCTTTTCAAACACTGCAAACCACGGAAACCTAAAATCCTTAATTACAAATTTATTTATCATGTGTAATTTATTAATTAGATGTGCACACATAATTAAATAATTTGCACACATAACTATGCAACAACATCCCCTCTAAACTTGCTTGGAGTTGAGGGGAAGGAAAGATGATTTACATGTTATTCCCCCATAAATAAAACTTCCATTACCTCTAGCAAGGAACAAAGATGAAGTAACTTCGTTTCAATGAGTGGCTTGGTGAAAATATCTATGTGTTTATCTTTTGAATGACAAAATTGCAAGTCAAGAACTTGATCATGAAAGTGTTGTTGTATGTCATGCATATGGACCTCAATGTTTTTGGTGTACAAGTGGTTAATTGGATTGTGTGAAATGTGGATGGCACTTTCATTGTCACACCAAAGAGTTGTAGGTTGATCTTAGAGAAAACCAAACTTTATGAGCAATAGTTGAATCCAAAAAACTTCGTGGCTAACACTGACAATACTTTACTCTACCTGTATTGAAGAAAGCGCAATAATAAGTTTCTTTTCACTGGATCAAGTGATAGGACCCGAACCAAGGTTGAAATTCTAACTAGAAGTAGACTCCATATAAATGACATCACCTTCCCAATTTGAATATGTAAATCCCACTTGGGAAGAAGAGCCTCCTTTAGTATACTTGCTGTCATATTGATAATTTATTCGAATGTAATGAATGATACACTTTGTTTCCTTCCAATGAGTCTCATGAGGAGCTTGCATGAAGCAAGAGACTAAACCAACCTTAAGGATAAGTTTGGTTGGGTATGGGTTATGCACAAAATACTTCCTACCAAGTGTCTATACAAATTAGGATCAACCTTAAGAGCTGAACACTTGCCAAAAAGTTTGACCCCTAACTGAAAAGGAGTAAGAGTAGACTTGGAGTGTTCCATGTGAAATATATGAAGAAGGTTGAGTATACTTAGGTTGGGAAAAAAAATCCCCTTTTCAAATTGTTGGATGACCAAGAAAGTAAAAGAAGGCCCAAATCAAACATCTCAAACTATGTCATAAGACTACAGTTCACATGGTTGATTGAAGTTCATTTTAATTGATGGTTGTCAAGTCCCCATGTAGAAAGATGCTTTTCACATCCATTTGATGTACTTCCTAACCTTGAGATCAGTAAGTGAAAGAACGAGAAATATTAAATCCATCTTTGCAACACAGACAAAATTTTTAGAGTAACAAATACCTTCAACCTATTAATGTGTTTTAATGTTGTCTAGTGGATTCATGTAATATTCTACTTAGTGTCATAATGATGATCATTATAAAATTATTTGTGGGGCACTTATAATGTAACTTGGACTCACTCGAATTTTGTAATATTGCACATGTGGACATGCAGATAATTTTGGGAGTTGTTTGGTGGTGACCTATTTGTTAGGTAACAATGACCACACTAATAAGTCATTCTTATCTACCACTTATCCCTTATCTCTTAATGAGCTATCATAAACCTTTATGGTTTGGTTGATCTCCACCCTTGATTTTGCCTTATGATCAATGGTCCAGGTTTCTCCTGGTTACTGTAAATTGAGGTCATTAGTCTTGAATAAAGTAAGGTGAGGGTGGCTTATGGTATTGATCTTTAGCTTGGACCCTATGGGTCCTTAGGCCAGATCATCCATATGGTAGATATTTGTATGGATCCCATTTGAACTCCATATAGTGTGCTCTAGCAGTTGTAGTTAGGATAATTTTGCTAAAGAATAGAAGGCCTGATTTCGTGGATGTTTCCCTACCTTAGGGTTTTACTACGAAAATCTCGTCTCCTCTCTTGTCTCTCTTGATTATTATATATTACTTTTCTTTTTTGATGCTTTACTTTCAATAGGAGTTTATATAGGTTAGATATTTGTGGTAATATCTTATTGCATATTCTCCTAATATTACATGGTATCAGAGCCTATTTCCCAGATCTAACTCCTTGTATAAAATTCTATATTGATTTTTTTCCATCAAACATTAGTAGATTTTCATATTTGTTACCCCACCACTTTAGATATAGTTTTTTTATCCCTACTTTGGTAGATTTAACATTTCCATTGTGAATGGAGGATGGTCCTCTTCTACAAACTTTAAATGGTACCATAACCTCTACATGGAATTTTAGAGGCTCTATATGTTAGCAATACAAATATGCGAGAGAGATAAAACATAAATATAAGAGCAAACACAATAGCAACACCATATTTATCCTGGGAAACCCATAGGGAAAAACCAACCATTAATAATAGATTTGTTATTGGTCCCTGACCAAACTAGGCCAAGGCCGCCAAGAGCATATCTCATGCTCACTTTGGTGCCATACAATGGAGGAATCTGACCCTGTAAATAGGGTTTTTTACATGAAAATACAACTAGAAAGAAACCACGAGCTACCAAAACCGTGTGCCCGAAACCACTTACATCCTTCCTCATTCCCGATTCAAGGTTAACCCTAACAATCCTCCCTTTAAACTTGACTTGGGAAATTGCTTTGGATCTAACCCCCTAAAAAACAAATAGAGTACCTAGGAATCCCATTTACATGTAGATTACACATTGTCATCTCCATTTTTTTTTCGTTGGTATTACATCCAAAATCTTATGGGATAACCATTGCTTATTTTAGCTCTAATTTCTCTCGCCTTGACTTTCCCTTCATGTGCTGCACTTCCACAACCCTTTTTTACTTGCAAACAATTCATCATTGATGTCCATATAAAAAGGAATCCATCTACCAAAATACATGGGTACTCAGCTGCTGTAACCGCCAGTTCTCTAGGAATCCGTTTCTCTTACGTGGTTCATCAACACATTCTTCCTTGACCATAACCTGGTCCCACCACTGAGATAAATCCATCTCATTCCCCCTTTTAATCGAAGACTCGTCCTCTTCGATTCCACATCAATCTAGCCTATGAGTACACCTGCCACCCTCATAGCTACCCAAGTGGTTCATTCCATAACTTGATGACCCATACTCTTCTGCACATAAGAGGGGCACACCTACTCCAATACATGTAGGCCTAAAACATGGGGAATCAACTCTAACATGGAACCAAGAACTCTGGGGTGTTGGGTACCACCGATCATGCACCCCTTACAACACATGCTCAATAATTTCACTTGGGTACAAAAACATTCAATGGTTTCCTGGAAAATTACTTCAACCAATAACGGCTTGCTTCATCACATGAGTGCCTTTCCATTGCATTAATCAATAGCTGCTCCTTTGAACATATCGATTTTACCTTTTTATAACTACCTTTAATCATGCTCAAACCATAAGGACACAATACATCCACTCATAAAAATAACTTTTATTTTTTTTATTTTTCACGTGGAAAATACCACCTTCTTGTTATTCCGAAGGAATCAAGGAAAGCTAACACACTCACGGGAAATCCTAACAAACTTCCCCATATATTGTGGATGGTAGGTTGAGCAAACCGTCAGCCGGTCATCTAATCTAGAAGATGTCTCAACGGAATGGAACCCGGGTGGATGGAATGAAATCCATCTATCCCCACCATCGGACCACCGTATCATTGACAATAAAAATAAATCTTATTAAATACTCCTTCTCTTAAGATGATATTAGAAACTTCTTTTAAAGTGACTTGGATAAAAACAAAAAACACTTTCACATCCCCCTTTTAAATGACGTAAGCTCCTCCAATACAAAATATTATTTTATTGCTCTTTAGCTTTGCACGTTCAAGTTTATTTTCTTCATGGTACTTCACTGATTTCACTTTCTTGGGTCTTGGACTGGATGAGTGAGCGAGTTTTCTCAACTATTCTTCACACAAGGGGCTCTGTTTCTACACAGGGTCTCTTCTTCATTTTGCTCAACAATGAAATAGATCACCTGGAGCTTACCTTTCTTTGCATAGTCCTCCATGTAGTCTCGACTGGTCTACTCTTCAACGCCACTCAAATCAAACGACTTGGTCTATCAGCTATCGATTCTCAGATCCAAGTCTTCACAAAAAAATATTTCCTCACATGCCCACATTAGGTCCCCTTTTTCTGCAGTGATATTCACCATATCACGTCCTCATCTTCTTAGATAGATCTGCTCCTCACACGAAATTTACACACCAGCATAGATCCATCTTAAAGAGTATATACCAAGCGCCGAGAGGGATCAAATCTCTCGAAATGTAAACCCATTTTTAGAGTGAAAATGTTGAGGAAGCGATTTAATTTATCTAATTTGTGTAGTTTTATATATATGCCTTTGTAAATGTTTTAAATAGCCGACATTTTATTTTTTATAATATTTTATTATTTTTTAAAAGAATACGTGTCAGCTCTAGGATGAACACGAAGGAGTTACAAATCTCCCCCTACTGGGCTGTAGAATGCGCCTCTTCAGCGCAATCACCAGATCCGCACTCAGATCTGCACTCAGATCCACATATATGGAAACATGCAACCTTCTTCCATCGATGGCACAAATTTGTTGTAGTTTTATCTTTCAATTTCATTGTAGGCGGCTCCATCAGAAATGTCTATTTTACCTCAGATGATCAAGATCATATTGCTCATTCTTAGGCAGCAAATACAATTAGACCTCCATTCCGTATAGTAGATCTACACTTGAACCCACTGATCTGTAGTTTCTCCTTGCAGAACCAAGTATCCAAGCAATACATTTTCCATCTTCCATTATGCAATTATGCACTTGTAGGAAATATCATCTACACACAAGGCTCTAATACCACTGTTAGAAATATTTATATGCTAGATGTGAAAATCCTCACATCAGATCTAAGAGCTGATGTATACCTCACAAAAAGGATTAAGCAGGAAAATAGAAGAAGAGTGAACAATGTAGTGTAAAGGAGCAACATAATTATGATATAGTAGAACTCAGATAGGCAGAATAACATCACACACTAATTCATTAATCACAATATGGAGAAATAAATAATACAATGGTGAGAGGATTCGAATGCCAAGGTGGAAATTCGAATTAGCCTTCATGGAGTGATCATCTGATCAATGCAGTGTCATCAAAGCACAATTAGGAGTCCTGATCATCATCAGTGGAGTCATCAATGCACAAGCAATTGTCAACCAGGTGTAAAACTGAGTCTAACTGAGTGTGGTAGGTGTAACTGGCACATGGAATCACTAACTGAATGAAGGAGGCTCAGTGGAGGGCGTATGAGGAGCTAACTGGAGTCAGAATAGGTAGTCTAGTCTCACTGGAGGCCCATCGAAGGGATACAATCAGTTGAGAGTCAATCTAGCCTTAAATCAAGGAAAGATCTGAAGATAACTCAACTAACTAAAGTGCAACTGAGTGGTAGGTGAGAGAGGGAGCCTGGGATGCATGCAATTGCATGCAGGGTGCACTAAACACAAGGAGGGATAAAAATGATCAGAAAGAAGATCCTGGGACTAGCTAACTGAGGGCTCGGTGCTGGGACTAATGACTGGGATGCATGCAATTGCATGCATGCATAAAAAATCATGACTGCATGCAAAATACATGCATGACTGAAAATGCAAAATGGATTATGCTGTTAGGACTAGGATGGAGTATAGGAATATCCCAACACCTCCCCTTTATCCATCTTGGGCCCTGGTAACTGAGACCAAAGGTCACCCAATACAATGAATAATAATAATAGTCAATAAACCGAGGAAATGGGGAAAACCTCATGGGAAAAATACCCCCCTCAAAATAGACTGTAAGGCACACCAAAAATAAATGCTCCAAACTCAAGAAGGTGTGATGCTTGGTCATATGTCTGGAGGTATATTCTTCTTGGGAAGAAGTGGTTCATGCTCAAAAAGCATGTGATTGTACTTTCTCTTCAGATCAAATGTGATGAGAACAAATCCAAAAGTATGAGGATGATCCTGAAACCTGTGATTCGAATCAGCTGAGGTATGATCAAATATATGAATGTGCAGATAGTCTTTTGTCTTCTCCTTTGAACCATCATAGGTGAGATTATGCCCAAAAGAACCATCACATGATAGTGAATGCTTTGAATCCAAATCAAATCCAAGACTTGAAGAATGGTTTCTTGAGATATCCTTTGAACCATTAGAGGTGAGATCAAAACCATGATATGCATGAGAAATTATCCCAAGTAGTGATTGCTTGGATTTTAAATCAGCTCCAAGACTTAATGAATGGTTTCTTGAGATCTCCTTTGAACCAGTAGAGGTGAGATCAAAACCAGTAAATGCATGAGAAATTATCCCAAGCGAATGGAAATGCCCTACATCTTAAATAAACTTCCAAGAGCATGTACAAATGATCATATAGTAGTACATAAGAGGTGAGTGATCAAGGAGAGCGAATGCATTACCTCCAATTGCTGATTTGACCTCCGAAACATTCAATAGATCATGATGCAAACCAACAGACTCTTGTGCAAGAGAGGATTTAAGAACCTCTGCAGTTTCTAGAGTGTGAGCTGGCACATAATTCGAAATAGAAGAAATTTGGAGCATGAGTGTAGAATCTGCAATTTCTTCTTCTTTGTGGACAACTTCAATATGAGATATGTTTGATACAGATTCATGATCAGAGAGATCATCAAGGAGGGCGAATGTAACAGTGGGATTACTCTCGAAATGGTTTGGACCAATACCTTCATTCTGTTTTCCAAATCTTTCATCCAGATGGGCACATAGCTCTTTTGGAGATTCAACAGAAAATAATTGGTGTACCATGCATCGAGACATAGCAAACATCATGGCTGTAGAGGCTATGTCACCTTCATTTAACCAGTCATTCTCTTCTTCAGATGATTCGAACTCTCTTTCAAAACAATAATCAATCAAAGAGACCATGTCTCTTCAAATGTGCTATCATCTGTGGTTTCCATTCATCATAGTTGAATGGAGAAAGAGGAGTAATTTCTTCTGAATTCATGGAAGCTGTTTCAAAAGACCTACAAAAAACAATAGAAAATGTCTGCAACTGCTACTGTTGCAAAAGTGCAGAAATTGTTGCAACTGCTACAATCGAAATCTTGATAATAACCTGCAAAAAACTCTCAAGAATGGAGATAGACAATACTCTCAACATGCTCTGATACCATGTGAAAATCCTCACAGCAGATCTAAGAGCTAATGTATACCTCACAAAAAGGATTAAGCAGGAAAATAGAAGAAGAGTGAACAATGCAGTGTAGAGGATCAACATAATTATGATACAATAGAACTCAGATAGGCAGAATAACATCACACACTAATTCATTAATCACAATATGGACAAATAAATAATACAATGGTGAGAGGATTCGAATGCCAAGGTGGAAATTCGAATTAGCCTTCATGGAGTGATCATCTGATCAATGCAGTGTCCTCAAAGCACAACTAGGAGTCCTGATCATCATCAGTGGAGTCATCAATGCACAAGAAACTGTCAACCAGGTGTCAAACTGAGTCTAACTGAGTGTGGTAGGTGTAACTAACACATGGAAGCACTAACTGAATGAAGGAGGCTCAGTGGAGGGTGCATGAGGAGCTAACTAGAGTCCGAATAGGCAGTCTAGTTTCACTGGAGGTCCATCAGAGTGATACAGTCAGTTGAGAGTCAATTTAGCCTTAAATCAAGGAAAGATCTAAAGATAACTCAACTAACTGAAGTGCAACTGAGTGGTAGGTGAGAGAGGGCGCCTGGGATGCATGCAATTTCGTGCAGGGCGCGCTAAGCACTAGGAGGGCTAAAACTGATCGGAAAGAAGCTCCTGGGGCTAGCTAATTGAGGGCTAGGTGCTGCGACTGATGACTGGGATGCATACAATTGCATGCATGCATGCAAGATCATGACTGCATGCAAAATGCATGCATGACTGAAAATGCAAAAATGGCGAATGCTGTTAGGACTAGGATGGAGTATAGGAATATCCCAACACCCCCCCTTAATCCATCTTGGGCCCTGGTAACTGAGACCAAAGGTCACCCAATACAATGAATAATAATAACAGTCAATAAACCGAGGAAATGGGAAAACCTCATGGGAAAAATACCCCCCCTCAAAATAGACTGTAAGGCACACCAAAAATAAATGCTCCAAACTCAAGAAGGTGTGATGCTTGGTCATATGTCTGAAGGTATATTCTTCTTGGGAAGAAGTGGTTCATGCTCAAAAAGCATGTGCTTGTACTTGCTCTTCAGATCGAATGTGATGAGAACAAATCCAAAATTATGAGGATGATCCTGGAACCTGTGATTCGAATCAACTGAGGTAGGATCAAATCTATGAATGTGCAAATAGTCTTTTGTCTTCTCCTTTGAACCATCATAGGTGAGATTATGCCCAAAAGAACCATCACATGATAGTGAATGCTTTGAATCCAAATCAGATCCAAGACTTGAAGAATGGTTTCTTGAGATATCCTTTGAACCATTAGAGGTGAGATCAAAACCATGATATGCATGAGAAATTATCCCAAGTAGTGATTGCTTGGATTTTAAATCAGCTCCAAGACTTAATGAATGGTTTTTTGAGATCTCCTTTGAACCAGTAGAGGTGAGATCAAAACCATTAAATGCATGAGAAATTATCCCAAGCGAATGGAAATGCCCTACATCTCAATAAACTTCCGAGAGCATGTACAAATGATCATATAGTAGTACATAAGAGGTGAGTGATCAAGGAGAGCGAATGCATTACCTCCAATTGCTGATTTGACCTCCGAAACATTCAATAGATCATGATGAAAACCAACAGACTCTTGTGCAAGAGAGGATTTAAGAACCTCTGCAGTTTCTAGAGTGTGAGCTGGCACATAATTCGAAATAGAAGAAATTTGGAGCATGAGTGTAGAATCTGCAATTTCTTCGTCTTTGTGGACAACTTCAATATGAGATATGTTTGATACTGATTCATGATCAGAGAGATCATCAAGGAGGGCGAATGTAACAGTGGGTTTGCTCTCGAAATGGTTTGGACCAATACCTTCATTCTGTTTTCCAAATCTTTCATCCAAATGGGCCCATAGCTCTTTTGGAGATTCAGCAGAAAAGAAGTGGTGTACCATGCATCGAGACATAGCAAACATCATGGCTGTAGAGGCTATGTCACCTTCATTTAACCAGTCATTCTCTTCTTCAGATGATTCGAACTCTCTTTCAAAACAATAATCAAAGATACCATGTCTCTTCAAATGTGCTATCATCTGTGGTTTCCATTCATCATAGTTGAATGGAGAAAGAGGAGTAATTTCTTCCGAATTCATGGAAGCTGTTTCAGAAGACCTACAAAAAACAATAGAAAATATCTGCAACTGCTACTGCTGCAAAAGTGTAGACACTGTTGCAACTGTTGCACTCGAAATCTTGATAATAACCTGTAGAAAACTCTTAGGAATGGAGATAGACAATACTCTCAACATGCTCTGATACCATGTGAAAATCCTCACAGTAGGTCTAAGAGCTGATGTATACCTCACAAAAAGGATCAAGCAAGAAAATAGAAGAAGAGTGAACAATGTAGTGTAAAGGAGCAACATAATTATGATACAGTAGAATTCATATAGGAAGAATAACACCACACACTAATTCATTAATCACAATATGGACAAATAAATAATATAATGGTGAGAGGATTCGAATGCCAAGGTGGAAATTCGAATTAGCCTTCATGGAGTGATCATCAAATCAATGCAGTGTCATCAAAGCACAACTATGAGTCCCGATCATCATCAGTGGAATCATCAATGCACAAGCAACTGTCAACCAGGTGTCAAACTGAGTCTAATTGAGTGTGGTAGGTTTAACTGGCACATGGAAGCACTAACTGAATGAAGGAGGCTCAGTGGAGGGCGCATGAGGAGCTAACTGGAGTCAGAATAGGTAGTCTAGTCTCACTGGAGGTCCATCGGAGTGATACAGTCAGTTGAGAGTCAATCTAGCCTTAAATCAAGGAAAGATCTAAAGATAAATCAACTAACTGAAGTGCAACTGAGTGGTAGGTGAGAGAGGGCACCTGGGATGCATGCAATTGCATGCAGGGCGCACTAAGCACTAGGAGGGCTAAAAATGATAAAAAAGAAGCTCTCGGGGCTAGCTAACTGAGGACTAGGTGTTGGGACTGATGACTGGGATGCATGCAATTACATGCATGCATGCAAAATCATGACTGCATGCAAAATGCATGCATGACTGAAAATGAAAAAATGGAGATTGTTGTTAGGACTAGGATGGAGTATACAAATATCCCAACACCCCCCCTTAATCCATACTGTGCCCTGGTAACTGAGACCAAAGGTCACCCAATACAATGAATAATAATAACAGTCAATAAACCGAGGAAATGGGGAAAACCTCATGGGAAAAATACCCCCCCTCAGAATAGACTTTAAGGCACACCAAAAATAAATGCTCCAAATTCAAGCAGGTATGATGCTTTGTCATATGTCTGGAGGTATCTTCTTCTTGGGAAGAAGTGGTTCATGCTCAAAAATCATGTGCTTGTACTTGCTCTTCAGATCGAATGTGATGAGAACAAATCCAAAAGTATGAGGATGATCCTGGAACCTGTGATCGAATAAGCTAAGGTAGGATCAAATATATGAATGTACAAATAGTCTTTTGTCTTCTCCTTTGAACCATCATAGGTGAGATTATGCCCGAAAGAACCATCACATGATAGTGAATGCTTTGAATCCAAATCAGATCCAAGACTTGAAGAATGATTTCTTGAGATCTCCTTTGATCCATTAGAGGTGATATCAAAATCGTGATATGCATGAGAAATCATCCCAAGTAGTGATTGCTTCGATTTTAAATCAGCTCCAAGACTTAATGAACGGTTTCTTGAGATCTCCTTTGAACCAGTAGAGGTGAGATCAAAACCATTAAATGCACGAGAAATTATCCCAAGCGAATGGCAATGCCCTACATCTTCAATAAACTTCTGAGAGCATGTACAAATGATCATATAGTAGTATATAAGAGGTTAGTGATTAAGGAGAGCAAATGCATTACCTCCAATTGCTGATTTGACCTCTGAAACATTCAATACATCATGATGCAAACCAACAGACTCTTGTGCAAGAGAGGACTTAAGAACCTTTGCTGTTTCTAGAGTGTGAGCTGGCACAAAATTCGAAATAGAAGAAATTTGGAGCATGAGTGTAGAATCTGCAAGTTCTTCTTCTTTGTGGACAACTTCAATATGAGATATGTTTGATACTGATTCATGATCAGAGATATCATCAAGGAGGGAGAATGCAACAATGGGCTTGCTCTCAAAATGGTTTGGACCAATACCTTCATTCATTAGTTTCTATATTTCATGTCTTGTTGGGAAGATTTTTCTTTGACACATTATGTAATTGCCATGATGATTCATACCTTTACTCTTGGAGGTTCTTTGTTGCAATTAGCTCTCTATTTGCTTCATTTGTTCTAGAATAATATTTGTGAAGAGTTTGGAGACAGAATGGTTAAACAAATTATTACTCTATTTTCAGTTAGCACTTCATCATGAGCAAATTGATGTTTTCATTATTGGTCATTCTACATTGATTCCTGATGGTAGCAAGTGTCTTCTCCTTGTTCCTTATTGAGGATATGGTTACAACTGATTGATGATTTCTTACATTGTTCCACTCAACAATTTATCCATGACAACAACAATGTTTGAAGTTCTCTTTCCTGCTTTATCCTAGACGTTTAAAGTTTTCATTAGGGGGGGGTGTAATGTAATGCCACCTTATTCCAACTTGTAGAGACTTGTATCTCCAATCAATTGCAAAGAACACACACACACACATATACAATATCAAGGGTATTAGCTTACACTAGTATATATATATATATATATATATATACTCCTTGATCTTGTTTGAAATATGTTTACTAAAAACCTTCGAGTTTCAATTTAACCTGTCCATTGAAATATTTTTATTTGATTTTAAATATAATGGAAATCACATTCCCAACCATATTAATCATTTCGATCCTACATATATACATACATTGATCCCATTTCAAATTCATCATATCATAAACAATTTAACTCCATCTCAAACTATATCCCGCCACTCAAAATCCAATATATCTATAACCAATTAAACCATACTTGAACTTTATCTCACCTTCTCAAATTTATACATAAACAATTGAAATTACAACTTTACTTAACCATTTTTCAATCCTATATATATTCAAATAAATACATAAACCAAAAATCGCCTATCATTAAACCATACCTGAAGTTTATTTGAGCATTCCAATTTTATACATAAACAAGTGAAATTACAACTTTACTTAATCATTTCTCATCCCTATATATACACACAAATAAATACATAAACAAAGATTAGTAACCAACGCTGCAATATCTAACCGTTCGAATTTAGTAATAACTAGCAATTTCCCCAGAAGGTGGAAAGGAACGCCGAGAGGAAAAGAAGAAGAGGAAGAAAAAGAAAACATGAACAAGTGGAAGGAATAGTTGTCTAGAAAACAGTAATGGAAGGAACAAGATGAGCATTAATTTTTTAAAATAGTGCATTGCAACATTAAGATGTGATGTGACTGCCCTTTATTCATGTGGAATTATTGAGAATTGAAGACCTTCAAATCCATTTTACAATAACTATATATAAGTAGTGTGTAGACATAGGTAAAAAAGAAGAGAGGTTACACTAGAGAAACAAAAGAATTGTTCACAAAGCCAGGGAAGGGAAAGCGCATTATAGAATAGTTTGAGCATAGAGCATAAAGATCACTTTCTTATCTTGCATATAATTCTATCCATGCATAAGCATTCGATGTGACATTTTGCAATGCTTTGTTAGTATTTCTTGGCGTTCTTGGCAATGAAATGTTTCACACATTGAAGACATGACAAATTCCAAATTCCATTTTTTTCTTCTTCTTATGAAGATATAATTTATTGTCATTTTATTTCTTATGAACATGTTTTGAGAGAACAAGAGTGGCTTAGGAAAGTTGGGAGAAAAAGGCATGCTAGACTATGCTTCAAAGTAATATTTGAGGAGAAGATTAATATAGAAGGCATATTTATTCCCAATAATATTTTATAAACTCTCTTATCTCCTTAAGCATTCAATTTGAATTATAAATGAAAGATTTATGGTTTTATAGGAATAGTTGTCAAGGTTTATCAATTCCAAATATATTTGTTAGAAGATTGATGTTTTTGTACCTTGATACAAACATGTAGATGTATTTTTCCAAGGAACCATTAGTTTTGTACTATTGTTGTTTGTAGATACTTCGAGGACTATTTTACTATTTTTTTTTCAATGTAGGCTTAATGCTAAGATGTTTTAAGTTTAATTGTATGTATATCAAAACTTATATCTCTATAATTTTTCTATTTGCACTCTCTATTTGTAATGTAAATAACAAAAGTTGAATATTTGATGTTTTATAATTTTCTTTGAATTGAAGATTAATAGTAAAAATATGTTAATATAGCATTACACTCATACCAATTTCACAGTGATAGTTTCCCATCTATTAATATAATGTTTGATTAGTTGTAAAGTTGATATATTTTGTTGGTGCATTTTTGTGTAGAATTTTAATTAGGTACATGTATACATGTGGACAATAAAGTTGGATACACCATGTAAATGTATGTACGCAAACAACAAAATTGAATACTCAATAAAAAGGCCTCTTGAAATTGTTACTATGACTATAAAATCCTTGACGCATTTTTTTGTGTGGACTTTTTATTGGACATATGTATATACCTGAACAATAAAGTTGGATACACAATACATAACATAATGGCCAGGGAAATGTATGTATGTGAACAATAAAACTTAATCCCCTATACCTAATACAAACTAACAATGTACATACAAAGAGTTGGTTGCATCATGGTTGAGTGGTAACTCTACATGAATTTACTATATTTTATGTTTTAGTGATAAGTTCTCATGAGTTTACTATATTCTAAGTTGATAAGAGTTTATTCTCACTATGATTTAGTGGTAAGTTTACACTATTATATTTTTAGTTGCAAGAGTTTAATGAGTAGGTTAATCATTAGTAGTTAGGTTGTAACAAACTCTTAGTTTTATTCTTTTAATTTTTATTAGAAATTCATTTTCACTAAGTTGGAAGGAGTTCATTATAATCAACTTGCGTCCATTTAACCTAGAATATGTGAAGTATGGATCTATATTAACCCTCTATTTCTAAAGCAATGAGAATGATCAATTCCATAGATGTGTTCCTTTTTTATGGTGCAAAAACCATGAAACAATTCACAACTCTAAAGATTTAATCCTTATCATGAAGAGATTTAATCATTTTCAACACTTGAAGTATGGATCTATCTTAATCCTCTATTTCTCAAGCAATGTGAATGATCAAATCCATAGAGGTGTTCCTTTTTTTATGGTGCAAAAACCATAAAACAATTCACAACTCTAAACATTTAATCCTTATCATGCAGAGATTTAATAATTTTCAACACTTAATAGATGCCGAGTTAAGCTAAATCTACACTAGTTATTATTATAATGTGAATATAAAGACTCTTAACATTACACTCATTCATTAGTGACATTTCTTTTCTATATTTAATTGCAAAATGCATCTCTAAAAACAATTAATCCAAATCCAAATTTTAGTTGTAGTAAATTTTTCATTTTTATTTCAAAATTCTCAAAATAATGGACCTCATAAATTTGACTCTCTTAAAATAAATTCACTTTAGAAAAACAAATAATTTTAATATAAAGTTACATGAAAATATGTCTTTGTTTAAAAAACCAAAGACCATCTTCCATAATCTTCATTTAATTGATTTAGAAATAAGGGAAAATAAAAATGCAAAGATCATTAACTACCCATGTCTTCACTTATGGATTTAGAAATAAGTTGGTGCAATACTATCTTAAGAAGGGTTAAATATGTTCACATCAAATAAAGATAATCTTCCATAATGTTCATTTAATGGATTTAGAAATAAGGGAAAATAAAAATGCAAAGATCATTAACTTCTCATGTCTTCACTTATGGATTTAGAAACAAGTTGGTGCAATACTATCTCGTACGTATTGGGAAGGATTAAATACTTTTACATCCATCTTAATCCACATTTTGTTAAGAATCTAAAAAGATCAAATCGATCAAGGTATTAATTTTTTTGATGGTGCAAAACTTGTTAATAAATTTTAACTCTAGATCTATCACATGTAAATCCTTATTTATAAGGATTAAGATGTTATGCACCATCAAAAAGTTAACACCTCAATGAATTGAGAGATATAATCCTATTCTTTAACATTATGCTTATTTACGAGTGATATTTATATTTTATATTTCATAGTACAAGGCACATCTAAAAACCATTAATCCAAGTTCAAAATTTGATTGTATCAATTTTATTTTAAAAATTTTAAAACAATGCAACTCATAAATTTGATTTGTTTCTAAAATTCACTTTAAACAAAATAATTTTTGATAGATTCTCCAATAAAGAAAAATAAAAATGCTAATATCATATACTCCCTTATTCATACTCCCTTATTCTTCACTTATAGATATAGAAACAACTCTATTGACATATAGTTTGGAGAAGGTTATTTTGTAATTACATCCTCATAGGCATACTTTCCAGCTATAGGCATAATTCCTCATATGCCACTCCCCAACCGAGTGCGGTTATATATCGAATATTAAAACCCATGCATAGTATGGACAAGATCCACATAATATTGATAACTAAGTTGTGAAGCATCAGAAAACGAGGTATATTCAAAAATAGCTGAGACGATACATAACATAACTATACACAAACAACATAGGAAAATACATAACTTGAAACACTTAATGTCAATGTATAGAAACATACAATTGCAAAAGCAGGCCAAAGGCTTTTCCAAGGGCTGAGCGTTCATTAATAAAGTATATCAAAACATGCATTATAGATCTCTCTAGGTGAAGTGTTCATCATCAAACTTCCCTTAATTGACTAGGCATTCTTTATCAAGTGTCTTCTTATTTAACACCAAATGTAATGAGCATTCTACATATCAATTTCCAACAAGGTTCAAGCTTTGTCTCAAAGTTTATAATGTGTAGATGTTTTTGGTTCGACGTTTCAGGTGAACACTTCACCTATTTCCAGGAAATCATAATGGAGCTGTTAAATGAGGGAAAGGCATGGCCTTAATAAATAATATGAAAATGAATTAGCGATAGAGAAAAACAATTAAAAAAAGGGAATAAATCCATAAAATGAGGAATATAAAAGGAATTCAAAATATTATAATTAGTTAATTACATAAAGAAATTAGAGTCAATTGGAATTAGCTCGAGCGGTTGAGTTATCGGATTGTTATCCGCTCCACCCAAGTTCAAGTCCCACCAGTAACACTTGCTTTCAAGTGAACCGAAAATAAAAATAAGAATGAATCGCTAATTAACTACCCTTCCTATATGCAAGCACCGAAAAAAAGAAAGTCTTCCGTAAACCACACGAAAAAATAAAATGAAAAGAATAATAAAAAATAAGAAAATTAAAGATTATTGGAGAAAAATAAAGATATTAGAAATGAAAATAATAACAACCAAAAAATGACAGAAAGAAAGAAAAAGGGAAGATAAGTGACCCAATCCACAAAGAATAAGTAAAATGTTAAATAATAAACAAAATTAATATATAATAATATTAACTAAAATCAGGTCTATTATTTAAATATTTTGGAGGTTTAGTTATTTTCACAATAATCCATCGCAAGATAGATCCAAACAAAAATGTACGAAAAATATAAGCATTTTAAATGTTTTATGAATTTGATATTTTTATTTTGTTTAACATATTTATCACAAGAGAGATCCAAACAAAAATGTATGAAAAATATAAACATTTTAAATGTTTTATGAATTTGATATTTTTATTTTGTTTAACATATTTTATTTAAGTTTTTTAACAAATCATTTTGAATTTATAAAAATGTAGATATTAATAATTAATATTGTAATTTTTTTTTTTTTTTTTAGAAATAAAATATTTAATAATTCAAATTTAGATTGAATTTTTGTTAGGTTAAAAATCATAAATCAATTACCTTTTTCAAACACTTAATACCTTAATATAAAAAAATAATTCAAATAAAAAAAAATTCAATACCACAATTTTGTGTATCGAACTTCGAGCTGTAATTTGGAACTGATGTTTTAGGGTTGCTTAGGTGCCTACTATAAACTTTAAAGCACAAGAAAGGATGATGATAAGTTTGCTTCCAACCATTTGGATCCCATGCTTCATGGGTGCCTAGTTGTCTATTATCAACTATGTTCTTATCTATTATGTATATTCAACTATCTATTTGAATATTGTGCCTCGAGAATGCTTGGTTGCTTACTATCATGTACAAGAAGGTTAGAGGATTTGTGCTAATATGCTTGTTGGCACAAGAAAGTAGATACTTGGTTTTGAGTGGGGCAATGCTGTTTAAGAGAATCCATATGCGATTTTTGGCCTTTGGGCTCACCAAAACATATAAACTTGGGATTTTCAGGTGAAAATTCCCCTTGCCTCTATCTCTTGGGATCTCCAGTTATTTAAGCTATATCTTATAGGCCTAGTCAAAGCAACAATTTCTAAATTTGAACTATGCATAGATG
The DNA here is from genome assembly GCA_027924585.1 of Larix kaempferi. Classification (NCBI taxonomy): domain Eukaryota; kingdom Viridiplantae; phylum Streptophyta; class Pinopsida; order Pinales; family Pinaceae; genus Larix; species Larix kaempferi. The sequence goes on along the minus strand of BSBM01000815.1, from coordinate 2,237,809 downwards.
GCAGCAACACCAGACTTTCTCTAAGGCAATAATTTTTGTAAAGGGTTGTTTAAGCTATATCTGTTAAGCCTAGCCAAAGCACCAATGTCTAAAGTTGAACTATGCATAGATGGTGAACAACACCAAAATTGCTGAGAAGGATATCAAACCAACTTTGAAAAACCTTCTTTGATAAGCTATCTAAAACTTGGTAAAAGTGTATCTGCCATAAGAGGAAAATGACACAACATGTTGATAGAAACAACTTTGAATGCTCTCATGTAGAGTCCGTCATCCCTTCAAGGTACACCCAAGGAGAATAATGGGTTGTAACTGTTCAACCTCCTTTCTTGGAGGGTAATTTGGAGAGCTCTAGTCACTTGAGCAAAATCCTAAGTTGTTAAACCATGATGATGGGAAATTCGTGAAAGATCAATATGTACCCGATCCGGATTTATGTGGGAACGAAATGAAAGAGAAAATACATAATCATATACATAGATATATTGCAAAGAACACAGTGATACAGTAAACACATATTCTATTAAATAGTGGAAATAGAATAGACTGTAAAATAAAAACAGCTAGAATGGTAGTAGCTATCTCTGAGAAGAGATGTGGCCGCTTTGCTCATTCGTGCCAAGATGAATACAAAAAGAGGCTGAAAGGGCCTATTTATCATAAGCATGAGGCAAAGAATCCCAAGCATCCAAAAACCTAACCCTAGAAGATGAACTGTCATAAAGTTTGCGGCCCCAAGGTGGTTAGTTGAACAATCAACTTCCCAGGGTCATAACTTTTGCATACGATCTCTGTTTGGGGTGCTCGATAGCTCATTAGAAAGGTCTATATGAGAAATACAAGATGAGAGGTCCAAATAAATGTTAGCATTAAGCTAACATTTAGAAAATGGATCGAAAAAAAAATCATTTAGGGCCTGAAAATGGCCTTGGAAGTTTAGGACCCGAAAAACCGTAGAAAAATTACTAGAAAATTTCCGAAATGGGAAATTGTTTTGAGCTAGTGGAATAGGTGGGTGGCCACCGATATCCATTTGGATCAGTACCTCCCAAACCACTGCAACAACGTCGATGTGATTAATCAACATGGATTTAATGTTTTAAACTCTGAGTTTCACCAACTCAAAGTAATCTAGCTTGTGCAATCCAAAAGAAGTATGAAACCTGGCCATAATCTATCGTAGGTGACACAATTATTGATATGGGTAAATGGATAGGATCTGAAAAGAATAAACAATAGAAGTTACTTAGAAAAATACAAGCCTATCATACCGGAGTAGTTGGCTACATAAAAAAATTACTGAATTCATAATCAAGAAACACAATGAGAACTAGAACACATGGTATTCCAAAGGCCAACAAGATATGAGAGCGTTAAACTAATTCATTCTTTCATCCAAATATGAACCAACTTTCTTCACTTTCGTAAACAATTAGGTTCCGATTGAGAAGAGAAGAAAGGGACAAAACCAATAAAAGACAATAAACACAAAAAAAGAAAATAAAATCAAACTGAAATGTAGTGTGCATATTACCCAATTCGACATAAATATGAAGAAACTACTTGTCTCTTTCATGCATATAATCGAACAACTCGAGGTCATAGAGGTGATAGAGTTGAGCTTCTAATTGGTAATTAGATAGAGTTGAGCTTCTGATTTAATCTGTGCTAAGGAATTCATGGTAAAGACTATGGGGAAAGCTACCCCTAATCCTGAGCAAATGGAGCACCCTGACCTTGGAATGATTTTAATCAAAGAAATAGAGAATTTTTAAACCCTAATTGCCATAGAATGGTCCTCTTCAGAGACAGAGCATAAGTTTTGTGAATAAATCCTCTAAGATTCCAAAGGTAAAAATATTTACCTTGTCTCCAAGACATAAAACTCTTTTTTCTTCTTCTTAAAAACAATTGATTGGTAAGTTCATGGATCAGTGGTTGAGCCATAAGGATATAGATTCTTGTTGGAAGATCACTAGTACCTATTGATGAAGGGATCACTCAATTTCTTCCACTGTGGTTGAGGATACATTTGTTTCTTCTTCCAACTTGAGGAACTCTGAGACCTAATATTTTGAAGTGGCCCCTATTTCTTAGGTCCAAAAGGGTTCTACTTGAACCAATGGATGCTCAAATTTAATCCCAAGGAGGAAATCCCAATGCAGTGCTATTTTGATTTCCCCATCCGCATATTCCCTTAATATTTTGGGATGCTGAGTGCTATTTTGAGTTTCCCATCCGCATCATCTTCCCTTAATATTTTGGGTGCATTCTCTAGAGAATGGAATTTTTGAGATAGTTTTCATGGACAAATCAACATTGTTGTATCATTTGTTCCACTTCTAAATTTAGCATGAAGTGAAGACTAGGCCCATCAGTGCTCTAATGACAGATGAGGGTGGGGGGGACAAGGAAAAAAACTAACAAGCCTTTTGAAGGAATAATCATCTCTATATGATAATCATGTGCATATAGTTTAATTTATTTTATGTGAGATGGAACCATTCAAGCAACTTACCTAACCTTTGACTCTTCTTGGCATGGTTATTGTGAATGACATATGTAATAGATGGCCATACATTTTGCTGACTTGTCGCAAAGAGTTAAGATAAACAACGATAGTTTAGATGTTACTAGGCATGAAGCAATGCCTTTAAGATTGCAATAAAAAATAATGTATACACATAAAATTTGAGGTTATAAAAGGTAGGTATATATTATCATACCTTGAATCTACCCGCCCGTCCATATTTCATTTTAATTATTGTTGAAAATCTCATAAATCTAAATTCTAGCAGAAATTTAGCATTGGACTTTCATTGTGGTGTGGATCAATTAGAAAATTCCTTACAGTTGCAGCAAGGGCTTAGAAGTAACTATTGATTGTAACACTGGAAAAAGGATTTCCTTAGCACCAACAACTTTGCTGACAAAATTAAATTACATCACGCATGCAGACATGAATGATTGGATTTATAGAAAAACTCATATTAAAAGGGACTCAAACATGCGAACCCAGTTGCTTGAAGTAGTGGAAGATTACAAATGACACATATTCTGCTACTTTCACTTACAGACAACATACAGAATGAGGCGATACATACAACTATAAATAACACTTAAATGTTTCCAAGACATGAAAAAGCAGCCAACATAGTAACGATTACACCCATTACTTGTTAACCATTTCCCATTAATTACATATATCCCTATAACAACTAGGAATGAGAATCGAGACATGAAAATATCATAGAATTCTACCAATAACATTTTATGCAAGAAAAAGTAAATGAAATTACACATGTACCTCTCACAAGAAAATACTGTTTAAAACTCTTCATTGAAAGAATGATTGTTTAAAACTCTTCATTAAAAGAATGACCAAAAGCATTTCAACATCATGATGATCTCTCTTAACGATGGAAGTTGATTAGTCTCAATGTTTTCTCCAACATTAATCTCCTAGAACATGTTATCTTATGTAGCAAAACTGTCTTTGAGAACTCCCCCGAGTCCTTGTTTTCCCTAGCAAAATCCTCCACCAAATAAAATTGTTTTCTTCCTCCACTAGAATTGCAAGGCAAAAATTCTCAAATTTGTAATTGAAATCACTCTTGCAGTATGTGTAATACCCCTAGTTTTGACTTGGAATGTATTTATCCAAAATTATGTAAATGATATAAATATGCTAGTGCGAATTCCTAGTGCGGAACCCAAGGCCAAGGCCCGACTAGTGAATGTTTAGGCATGTATGATGTTTATATTTCATTTGGACTATTTAGTTGGCTTTTATGCTGATTTAGAATATTATGTGCATAAATAATAAAATGGTCCAACAATGGTTGTGGAAAGAGTACCAAAGGGGCTATGATTCCACCAGAGGGGAAGAGGAAAGGGGGTCCATAGGTGACTGAATCCTTGCTTCCAAGTGTCAGCCTTATATCTCACCAAAAATTCTGTCATGTGATGAGAATAAACCAAATATCTCCTTTTTTGACCATTTTTTCAATCATTAATGCATGTGTGTGGTTGGTGGGAAAAGTCACCTCATGTAGTTATTGAAGCATGGGACTGACTGCACTTTTGTGACAGTTCTGTCTTGACAGAATTCAGTTTGCAGCTGCCAGGGGAGTCCTTTCTTCTACTACCAAAAGTCCTGTCAGTTGTCTTTTCACCATTTTCCCATATCCCTTGGAGTCAACCCTCATTTGTCTCATTCTTTCATGCAGATTTGGAAGATGCATAGCTCTCCCTTGTTGTCCATGAACTTACCAAGCTATTATGAACCCAAAAATTCGAATTTGGAGACCATGCTACAGATTGGGAAGTGGGTATTGTTGGATGTAGGTGAGCAGAGACGTTGGGCAAGCTTATATTTGCGTTGGATAAAGATAAGTATTCTTACACATTTGATTCTGAAATGTTTTATTTCATTCCCATAGTGTTTATGCTTATGTATTTGCATGCTAGATGTGTGTGGATAGATTTTAAATTCCACTGTGCTTGTTTATTGCATTTCTGCACACATTTTGTTGTTGAAATCCGTATTATGAATCTGGGGCGAAATTAGAGAGCCAGATTTGTCGAGCTTCCCCTCCCGATGGTCGGAAAGGGTGAGGGGGACACTATAGAGAAAAATAAAATTCATTATTTGGGTCACATTATCTCTGAGGAGGGAATATCGGTGGATCCCGAGAAGAGTGAAGCCATCATGAATTGGCCAACTCCAAGAAATGTGATAAGTGTGAGATCTTTTATGGGTCTTTTTGGTTACTACATGAGGTTTATTGAAGGATTCTCCAAGGTCGCACACCCAATCAATTCTTTGCAAAAGAAGGGGATAAAGTTTGAGTGGACATTGAGATGTGAAGAAAGCTTCCAAGAGTTGAAAAAGCTTCTCACAAGTGCTCCAATTCTAAAGATTGAAAATCTGGAAAAAGACTTTGTGGTATGCACAGATGCATGTAAAGATGGACTTGGAGGAGTTCTTATGCAAGATAACCATGTGGTATGCTACGAGTCAAGGAAGTTGAAGGAGCACGAGAGGAAATATTCTACTCATGATGTGGAGCTTGCAGCCATAGTGCATGCATTGAAAATGTGGAGGCACTATTTAATGGGAAGACAATTTGAACTAAGGACAGACCATTGTGGTCTGAAATATTTGTTTGAACAACCCACATTAAATGCTAGGCAAGTTAGATGGCTGGAATTTTTATGTGAGTTTGATTTTGAAATCAAACACATAAAAGGTAAGGAAAATAAGGTGGCTGATGCACTTAGCATAAAAGCACATGAGATGCATGTAGCAACCATTAGTCCCTGCCAATCAAATTTGAGGCAGCAGATTGTTAACTATATTGTTGAAGATGAACTGTATGTGCAAATAAATGACAAATTGCAGCAACATAATTTAGAAAAGAGGTAGGAAGGTTACCATTTGGAAGGTGACAAAATTCTTGTTTATAAAAACATAATTTACATTCTTAACGTGGCAGATTTGAGAAGAATTTTTATGGATAAAATCCATTAAATGCCATATTCTGGTCACCCAGGATACCAGAAAACAGTTTCTACAACGAGAAAACAATATTTTTGGCCGAGAATGAAAAATGACATTGTTGAGTATATTTCTAAGTGTATGAAATGTTAGCAAGTAAAGGTTGAACAACAACACCTAGCAAGTTTGTTGCAGCCTTTGCCAATTCCGGAATGGAAATGGGATGTGATTTCCATGGATTTTATTATAGGTTTGCCAATGACAGTGAGGTAGCATGATTCCATCATGGTTGTGGTTGATACATTATCTAGGGCATCACACTTTATACTAGTTAACTCCACGTAGAAAACGAATGCTATTGCAAAAATTTTTATGAAGGAAATTTTCAGGTTGCATGGTTTGCCTAAGGAAATAATTTCAGACAGGGATACAAAGTTTACTTCAAATTTATGGAAAACTCTTTTTGTTGGTTTGGGTATGCAACTGAACTTTAGTACCTCCTACCATCCACAAACAAATGGGAAAACATAAAGGGTAAATGAGGTGCATGAATACATGTGCTACGCATGTATGTGATGGACAAACCATCCAAGTGGGAGTATTATCTACACTTGGTAGAGTTTGCATATAATAATGGGAAACAAGCATTGTTGGGTATGAGTCCATTTGAAGCTTTGTATGGCAGGAGGTGCAGGACACCAGTTACTTGGGATAATCCAGTGAACAGAATTGTACCTGGGTCAGAATTGCTTAAGGAAATGGAACAAGAGGTTGCAAATATTAGGCAAAATTTAAAGGTAGCCCAAGATAGACATAAAAGTTATGCAGATAAGAACAGAGTGCATAGAGAGTTTCATGTTGGGGATCATGTTTACCTTAGAGTAAGGCCAAGGAAGAGTTCCCTAAAGATTGGAAATTGTGCCAAGCTATCACCTAGATATTGTGGGCCATTTGAAGTGCTTGAGAGAATAAACACATATTTCATTAAAGTTGGAAATATTTTATTACAAGAACAACACTAGAATTGAGTTTTTTTGTTATTTTGAAATTCTAGATCCACTGTTTAATTCCAAATTATAGGGCCAGTTGCATATAGAATTGCATTGCCTGCTAACACTAGAGCTCATAATGTTTTTAATGTTTCTTTTCTTAAGAAATATGTACACGATCCTAACTATGTGATTGATTGGGATGCGATTCAGGTTGAACCCGATGGAGAGTTCCAAACCGAGCCACTATGCATCCTAGACAGGAAAGTGACATTGCTACGGAACTGAGCCATCAGACAGGTAAAGGTGCAATGGAAGCAATTCGGTCCCAATGAGGCTACGTGGGAGTTGGAGGATGCCATGAGAGAGGCATATCCATTTTTGTTCTAAATTTTGAGCAAACATCGAGGACGGTGTTATTCCAAGGGGGAGGGGATTGTAATACCCCTAGTTTTGACTTGGAATGTATTTATCCAAAATTTTGTGCTAGTGCGAATTCCTAGTGCAAAGCTAGAGGCCAAGGCTCGACTAGTGAATGTTTAGGCATGTATGATGTTTATATTTCATTTGGACTATTTAATTGGATTTTATGATAATTTATAATATTATGTGCATAAATAATAAAATGGTCCAACAATGGCTGTGCAAAGAGTACCAAAGGGGCTATGATTCCACTAGAGGGGAAGAGGAAAGGGGGTCCATGGGTGACTGAATCCTTGCTTCCAAGTGTCAACCTTAGAACTCACCCAAAATTCTGTCATGTGAGGAGAATAAACCAAATATCTCATTTTTTGACCATTTTTCCAATCATTAATGCATGTGTGTGGTTGGTGGGAAAAGTCACCTCATGTAGTTATTGAAGCATGGGATTGACTGCACTTTTGTGACAGTTCTATCATGACAGAATTCAGTTTGGAGCTGCTAAGAGTTCTTTCTTCTACTACCAGAAGTCATGTCAGTTGTATTTACACCATTTTCCCATATCCCTTGGAGTCAACCCTCAATTGTCTCATTCTTTCACGTAGATTTGGAGGATGTAGAGCTCTCCCTTGCTTTCCATGAACTTACCAAGCCATTCTGGACCTAGAAATTCGAATTTGGAGACCATGCTCCAAATTGGGAAGTGGGTATTGTTGGTTGTAGGTGAGCAGAGAGGTTGGGCAAGCTAGGAACCCTTACCCTTGAGTTCTGCTGCTCGTAGGTGCTTGAGAAGCCACAAATTGAGGTTGCAGGAGGTTCTATAGCAGGAAATACCAGGTTGGACTTCTTATATGCACACACTAGAAGCACCCAACAAGATGGATTTCCCAAGAGAACCGTGGATTGGTGAAGGGGATGCCTGAGCTAGAAGGGTGTTGTGTGGGGCATGTATTGTGGAAGCCAAGGCTATGAGGGATGAGTGAAACCCATGTAGAGCTTTGTATGGGAATTTGGCTAAGCACAGCGAGCAGAATGGGTTGTGGGATGAGAGATAGAAGCCCGTAGGTGTTTCCTCCACCCTGGTGGCCTCCTAGCCCATCTTGGGGGTGGCCTCCCAGCAGAAAGAGTATATGCTGGATTGAGTGCCTATGGTTGGGTGGAAAAGCGCTCTTACACAACCAGTTGCTTAGATTTGCGTTGGATAAAGATAAGTATTCTTATGCATTTGATTTTGAAATGTTTTACTTCATTCCTGTAGTGTTTATGCTTATGTATTTGCATGCTAGATGTGTGTGGATAGATTTTAAATTCCGCTATGCATGTTTATTGCATTCCTGCACACATTTTGTTGTTGAAATCCATATTATGAATCTGGGGCGAAATTAGAGAGCCCAAATTTTCCCAGCGTCCCCTCCCGATGGTCGGAAAGGGTGAGGGGGACGCTACAATATGATTTGGACCTTGTGCAACTAATAAAAGAGACATTTGGAATAGATGGATTGTGTATTTAGTCAAAGCTTACATGCAAAAAATGAGAAAACATAAACCCAAATAAGAACTAGAGTAAGCATTCAATGTGTTGTAAAATCATAAGATTTAACTAACAGCCATGCAAACACCAAAAGTTCCGAGTATGTATGTGACATTTCATCAACAAAACCCAGTGTAGTTGCTAATTATGCAGATATTAATGGAAAATTAAAATAGCACTATAGATTCCAGTGTAACTAGGCATTAAGATTGCAAGCATCGTAGGTTTATTTCTTGACAATTAACCAATAGGAATTCCCTTCCCGAGATATTACAACCAACACAATATATGGCAGGATGTTAGGATGGGATTTCCCTCACCTTAATAACGTTAAGAGAATATCTATCATATTGGATTAACATTTAATGTATGTATTCTAGCTAGAGCCAGGGATCCAAAGCCCCATTTTAAGGTTCAGAATAGTCATAGGTCATCATAGAGGCAAAAGTATAAGTTGACAATGACAATCCAAAAATACCATTGTGAGAAGAAAACCTATCAAGGTTAAGTTTTCTAGCATTGACCACATTGACCACTGATGATGGGAATTTCCAAGCATAATTATGTGTGTTACCTTTACCTTGGAAATCTGTTTTATAGATTAAAGTTCTACGTTACTGAGGTTTTAGAAGTCTAGGATGTGGGTATTTGGAAATTCTAGAGATGTTATTTTTAAACAACTAAGATATATAACCAACAATGAACAACTTAATTTGGAAATAAATAAAATGGCTAACCAATATACTCACTTTAGGCAGAATAAGAAATGCTATATCAATCATTTTTCCATTCCTCTACGCATTTTAGACCGAGGAGCAAAGTAGGGCCAAATTTAAGTACTTGGGAATTTCATTAGGAGACTTTCTTATTTGTGATGGTTTTCACGATGCCATGTATAGACATGCCTTCTTTTTTCCTTACATCAATTTTTATAAGGTTAGTTGACATCACATTGGACTTGAAGAGGAGGAGCTAATAGTTCCTTTGCATGCTCATGATTCGAAAAAGATACGTCTTGGAGAAGGAGAAGAGGGAAAAAATTAGCAAAGAAGATGTCAACACACATGCTAAGGAGTGTTCATTAAATCAAAAATCTTACTAAAAGATAACCTTTAAACTATGAGATACAAATAGACTACAAATAGCTTATAGGTTTCATTGTTTTATGCTTGTCATATGTAATATGGGGCCAAACTTCACAAGCAAACAATTGCACACAGTCACAGGATCATATTAGAACAACAAGCTTTTAGATGACATAGAATACATGGTAAAGCCTTAAAAAAGGAGTCGTCCATGAAGCAAGGGAAAAACCCAATTATTTCTCAATAAACTATGTATAATGAATTCATTTTTTTATAAAGAAGCTGCTTGCATGTCACTGTGTGCTTATTTGTAGTTCACTAAACCACGACTCAATTAGCTATAGAAAAATTAAATAGATGTTCCAAATTAATCTTGAACTTGGATCCATCAATGCATGGATAGATCAAAATAGATTAACTGAGATCAACTTAAATTTATCTTGATAAATCTAATACTTTATTTTGATAATTACAAAGCTATTTATTATACATAATTGATTAATTAGATGTTCACTAATAATTAACAATGTCCCTACGATGAGATTTCATTTCACCATAATATATTTACTTTCCCAAAATCAACTCATTCGAGTGATACAAATTCCATTGAATGTTCTCATACAAATTTGTGAAAATAAATCATTTTATTAATACGAAATTTGGTAATTTTGTTTTAAATCCATTCCTCCAAAAACATATGCATTACAAATAAGGTCTAGATTTCATTTCACCATAATATATTTACTTTGCCAAAATCAACTCATTCGAGTGATACAAATTCCATTGAATGTTCTCATACAAATTTGAGAAAATAAATCAGTTTATTAATATGAAATTTGGTAATTTTGTTTTAAATCCATTCCTCCAAAAACATATTCATTACAAATAAGGTCTACTCAATAATATACAAAAACATGGTACCTTGATTTGATGCTATTTGAAATAATTATAGCGGATTTCATATATAAGATACATGATTGATTAAGCAAGTGGTTAGACATTATTCAATTATGATACAATTTCCATGGATGGATGTAGACAATAGAAAAGGGTAACCTAAGATCAATATGTAACATTCATGCTTATGCATGATTGTTGTTATTAAGATAAATACCTGCAAAGTGATGTAATATAGGGGCATGGTGTCCAAATTCACTTCTTTCATGTAATAACTTGTTTTTGTTTTTGAAAGGTCGTATAGAGATAATGTGAATACAATAAAATATACATTAAATCACATACTAAATTAGGATAAACTAGGACACACTCATGTTGTACAATAATCTACTATTGTACTATTTCTCAGAAGATATAGATTACAAATTACAATCTTGGAGCTTTTGGTTCACTACTTGGTTCCTTTTTCTAAATGTTTATCTAATATTGCAATGGCGAACACCCACCACCTCTCAAGAGGTGGGTCGTTGATTACTTTGTACAACAACTCTACCCAACTTAGAAACCCCTATGTAGATCAACAAACCCCTTTTAACTAGTGCATCAACCACTTCTTGTGAGGATCGAATCCTACTAGGGGCTATATTATATCACTTTCATCAACTCGACTCACCTCTTGTGGATCATTACTTGGCTCTTCGGTTACTTTTGATACTTTGTCACTATTTTGATTTGGTCGTCGCTCCTAATCTATTAATGCAAGTACCTTTTCTTATGTATGTGTATTCCCCCCCCCCTAGTTGTTAGATTTTTAAGTGTAATAACAATAAGGATCACTGAAAGATAAACAAGCACATCATGAGCAATAATACACAACACATTTATCCTGGGAAAACCCTCTCGGGGCAGAAAAACCCATCAAACTTCTATATAGATTCTACAGAATGTACAATAGTATCCCTCGTGCAAAGACCCAAAAACAAGAAGATTCCAAGAGCAGCTACTCTGAACGACTCTTTCTCTCTACTCATGAGAATTAGATGAGTGAGTGAAGTATACAAATGAGGAGGGCGAGCCTCCTATTTATGCTAAAAAAACACTTGACCTTTTACTAATTAGGTCGGCTTGACTCACCTAACTAGGACGAGCTATACACTTTACAATAAAATAATTTTTTTTTTTTATCTTTCGAGGCCGACCTAACAGTTAGGGTTTACATTGACTCTTTCAATGACTTTTACATAATTAATTACAATGATAATAATCCCCATAGGGTGTACAATACAAATAATACAAATGAATCAAGAAATACAAATAAGAATATCTTATGAAGTTACATTCTTCAACACTCCCTCTTAACAAGGAAGGTATTCTTCAGTCTTCATCACCATTGTCTTCACGCCGTTGCACTTCTTGTACACAGACTATTAACATCTGCATCTCCCAAATCTATATGTCATAAAAATTTCCAGAGAGCCAACCCTTTTTCATGTTGGATGCGACCTAGACCATGTCTAGGGTTTTCACACACAGAGCCAGCCCTCTTTCATGCTAGATGTGACCTAGACCGAGTCTAGGACTTTCCCATTGTAAATGATCTCCCACAGCTAAGCAGACTAGGAGCATCATTACAAGACCTGCTATTGATCTTTCGTAGCTAGGTAGACCAGAAGCATCATTCTAGGACTTTTCACCACAGATACATCCCTCTTTCATGCTGGATGTGACCTAGACCGGGTCTAGGAATTTTCCACTGTAAATGATGTCTCGCATCTAAGCATACCAGGAGCATAGTTACAGGACCTGCGAATGATATTACACAGCTAAGCAGACTAGAAGCATCATTCTAGGACTTTTCACCACAGATATATCCCTCTTTCATGTTGGATGTGACCTAGACCAAGTCTAGGAATTTTCCACTGTAAATGATCTCCCGTAGCTAAGCAGACCAGGAGCATCATTACAGGAGCTGTGGATGATCTTCCGCAGCTAAGCAGACCTGAAGCATAATTCCAAGACTTTCCACAGTGCCAGTCCTTTTTCATACTAGATGTGACCTAGATCAAATCTAGGATTTTCCACCACGGTGTCAGTCCTTTTTCATACTGGATGTGACCTGGATCAAATCTAGGATTTTCCACCATAGTGCCAGTCCTTTTTCATACTGGATGAGACCTAGATCAAATCTAGGATTTTCCATCACAGTGCCAGTCCTTTTTCATACTGGATGTGACTGTCCTCATCCAAAAACTGAGCAAACCATCCGGTGGGTCCATCCTGGAGCGTCCATTACGTTGCACATTGAAACCACATGCGTTACCTCACCGCTCATCTAGATACTCTCGTAGCTTAGGGAGACTCAATTACGTCACATGAACCGTGACTACTTGCTACCTCAACCAAGCTCATCGCTCCCTCTTGATTTGAACCACTCCAAGCTTGTCCCTGAAGTATTCAAACTTCCCTCTCGACAGAGGCTTGGTCAGCACATCGACTATCTGCTCTTTTGTTGCTATATACTGGAGCTTCAATCCTCCCTTATGCACCATATCTCGGATATAGTGATACCTGATCTCAATGTGCTTCCACTTGTCATGGAACACAGGGTTCTCTGACAACTTCACACAAATTTGGTTGTCATAGAAGATACAAGTCCCCTCCATCTCGAGATCAAACTGTCCTGATAGTAACTTCCAAATCCATACTGCCTTGAAGCTTTCCGAACAAGCTGCCATATACTCGGCCTCGCCTGTACTGAGTGCCACACTCGTCTGCTTCCTACTGAACCATGCGATCATACCTGATCCCAAACTGGAGTAACATCCTGATGTGCTCTTTCTATCCATGACACTCCTGGCCCAATCCGCATCAACATAACCCTGTAGGTTAACCTTATGATCTGATGCATATCTGAGGCCATAATCAACCGTACCCTTCAAGTACCTCAACACATGCTTTTCCGAAACCAGGTGAACGTGTCTCAGCTCTACCATATACTGACTCAGAGTGTGCACCACAAAGTATAATTCTGGCCTCGTATTTGTCAAATACATCAATGAACCAATCATCTGTCGATACATTGTGGCATCCACCAATTCTGAAGTAGTATCACTTAACAAATTCATATTCGATGCCATAGGTGTGGCCATGGCCTTGCAATCCATCATCCTGAATCTCTTCAAGATATCTACCACATACTTTCCTTGACTCAGTAAAAGTTCCTCTGGATTCTGCCATACCTCAAGACCTAAGAAATGGTGCAACATACCCAGGTCTTTCATCTCAAACTCTGTGGCAAGATTCCGCTTAATTTATGCTATGAGCTTCTCTTAACCTTTCAAGAACAAGTCATCTACATACAACAGTAAAATCACAATATTTCCTACCTCAACCTTGTAGTAAAGGTTGGAGTCTGCTTTACTCTTGGTAGAGCCCAAGCTCATCATAAATCCATCTATCTTGTCGTATCATGTTATGGGTACCCATCTCAAACTGCACCACATATACTTTCACTTCGTGAGGGGAGGCATCCGGTATCACTCTGAGCATATACCTGAGATACTACGACAAACACCTTTTCCATGGATAGAGGCTAAGTGATAATATCTCTCCATCTGTGTTGTAGTCACCCCCTCTGAAGCGGAGCTTTCCTGCTCCCTCTGTAACTGAGCACTATCCTCCCTTTGCATCTTGTACTCTCTACATTGGGAAATTCTATACTGAAGTGAACGGTATCCTTCTCTTCTGATGATATTCTATGTATCAATCTATGTCATCTCTAGATACCAAGATATCGAACTCTGTTACAAGTTATCTCTTGCACCCATCTATGATCTCCTCACCTTCAACCTTGTAGTAAAGGTTGATATCTCGTCACTCTAGGTGATCCTCAATCTCATCATGCTATCCCATGGGTGTCTATTGAGCCCGTACAAAGACTTCTTCAATACGCACACATGTGGTTCTCTGTAGAGAGTCCTGAATCGTGGCAATTGCTCGATATACACTTCTACTTCGATTACACCATCTATCTAGTGTAATATCCACCATTGAGGAAGTGTATTTGGCCACTAGAGTAACGACTCGTCATAGTCGACTCCCTCTTTCTGAGAGAAACCTCGCTTTGTATATCTGTAGTATGCTTGATTTTGTAAATGTTATTCCTGAACTGTTGTCACTTGTTCTAGGGAACAAGTCTCATCATTATTCTCTTGTAGGTGATGGTAAATGATCTTTCTTACAAGTCAAATTTAGTTGCATGATTAGAAACATTTCATAGTTTTCAGAACAAATTCTTATGCATAAAGACATAGGTCACACAGTCATGCAACTATGTTAGCCACAACATTTATCCATATCCCGCATTCATACGGTAACTTTCTAGATTCTTTCCATCTCTACCAGAACATTATTAAGAGCGTGAACTACTCCCAACATGTTAGCAAAGAGGTTTCATTCTAGATAAGTAGAAATGGAATGTTGTACAACACCATAGGCCACTTACCCATCACATGCATATCAGTAGTATACTGTTCATTAATGTAAACACTCTAATATGCATAATACACTTCCTAAATGTAGGAATATAAATATGTACATAATTGGACAATACATAAAATACCAATTCAAATACTTATCTTTGCTTGTTTGGAAGGATCTCTCTTGATCCTTGTCCCCTTGTGGGAATCATTGGATTCTCTGGCAGTGTGCTTTAAACCATCATTTGATTATGAGGACCCGTTCCTTCCTTGCTTATGATCGATAAATCACATGGAACTATGTATTGATGATGGATCTATGTTTTCCTTCTTCATCACCAATCACAATTGCATCCCTTCTTATCTAATGCTGAAATGGACAAGAGGTTCTTACATCTTCCTCGTTTGGTTTAAAGTACATATTCCTCATCACTGGAGGAGTCTTCTTTAGCTTTCTTCCTACCTGGTTCATCATCCTCCAAAGCATGAGCATGATGTCTTTTCTTTCTCTTCTTCTTGAATCCTTTCTTCTTGGGACAATTTCTATAGCCATGCCCTAACTCATCACAATCAAAGCAACTAATATTTGAGAAGTCTATAGTAGGCCTTTTACCTTTGTATGATTTCTTGTGATGATGATCTTCTCTCTTTCCTCTCTTGTTTTGAGCTGCCAAGGTTTGATTTTCTTCGTCTCCTAGCTTTTCTTCTCTGGCAGCAATCCTATCTTCTTCTTGAGTGCAAGATTCCAAGAGTACATTGAAAAAAATAAGTTTCTTCCTTGATCATATTCCTTGAATATATGACTCCCATGATCTTGGAAGACCATTTAGGGTAGTCATCACTAGTTTTGCATTTTCAACTTCATATGATGCTGGAAACCCTAGTGAAATAGGATTGGATACTTTCATTGTTTTACATCTTCACAACCTTGAGTTGAGTCTTCAAGGTCATCTTCCTATTGATGTTGGTTCCTTCAAATAGTCCCTTCAGTGCATCAAACATCTCTTTTGCATTCTTCGTAGATGAGATGTGTGGGATCAATTAATCCTTAATGGAATCAACTATGATCCTCTTAGCTTTGATAAGATTCATCTTGTGCTTTCTCATCTCCCTCTGGATCCTCTGTAACATACTTGACTAATTCATGTTCTTCTAGGATGAGCATCACCCTATTCTTCCATGCTCGAAAGTTCTCAGCCCTTTCAAGCTTATCCTCAAGCTTGGTATTGTTTGGAATCTTGATAAACTTGATAAATGAGAACCTCAAATGGAAATATATAGAGTATAACTTACCAAATGAGATACTCCAACCAAAGGTTGACTTTTGATATCTGGCTGCAAGAGGTCCTAGGGTTTGTTAGAGAAACCCTAATTTTTCAACTTCAAGATATTGAGAAACTAATTGGAGGAAAAGATGCGCCTCCCCAAGGTTAGTTGAACAATGTACTCCTTTTCCCAAATCTGTATATTGAACTACAAAATATTTGATGCCCTAGTTTCTTCAATTTCTATTGCATATTTCTCCGGTCTTAATTATGATGTATCTCAAAAATATATTATCCTCAAGGTCTGAAACTTGGTTTTGTGATAGTATGATCTTTCCTCTATCCAACCCCACATGTTAGAGTAGGATTGGATTCACTAAGTGGAACTTATGCTAAGTTTCCCAAGATGACATATTTATGGACTGTTTTAGTATATAGAACTTGTACGGACTACCACATGTCACTATTTCATCTTCGAGTTCTGAAACTTGTACCAACGAAACTATAGTCTGTTCACGTTCTGGAACATCTTACGAAATTTGATTTGGATCTTCGTGGCCCGAGATATATCATTTCTCCCTAGGTCACCTTTTTAAAATTGAATTCTGGAGGAGGATGGAACCCTAATTTTTATGGATCATATCTCCTAAAGTACAACGAATCCGAGGCTGAAACTCGCACACAAGGTACATGAACATTTCATATTTGTCCCGTCCGAGTTTCAGATCCCAAGCCTTCGCCAAAAGTTATTTATAGCGAAAATTACAAGATGACTAGTTTCCATAAATGGAAACCCTAGTTCTACAGTTGCAGCAGCTGCACAATGTTCTCTTTGAGGCTAGCTCTGAAACCATGCTAGATTTTTAAGTGCAATAAAAATAAGGATCACTGAAAGATAAAAAAGCACAACATGAACAATAGTACACAACAAATTTA
Organism: Larix kaempferi; assembly: GCA_027924585.1. NCBI lineage: Eukaryota > Viridiplantae > Streptophyta > Pinopsida > Pinales > Pinaceae > Larix > Larix kaempferi. Next base: position 2,220,708 of record BSBM01000815.1, on the reverse strand, counting down.
ACTTGGGAAAACCCTCTCGGGTCAGAAAAGCCCAACAAACTTCTTCTATATAGATTCTGCAGAATGTACAATAGTATCCCTCGTGCAAAGACCCAAAAACAAGAAGAATCCAAGAGCAGCTACTCTAAACGACTCTTTCTCTCTACTCATGCGAATTACATGAGTGAGTGAAGTATACAAATGAGGAGGGCGAGCCTCCTATTTATGCTAAACAAAACACTTGACCTTTTTACTAATTAGGTTGGCTTGACTCACCTAACTGGGCCGACCTGTACACTTTACAATAAAATATTATCTTCTTGATCTTTCCAGGCCGACCAAACAGTTAGGGTTTACATTGACTCTTTCAATGAATTTTACATAATTAATTACATTGATAATAATCCCCATAGGGTGTACAATACAAATAATACAAATGACTCAAATAATACAAATAAGAATATCTTCTGAAGTTACACACTAGCGAACGCTGAGGGTGAATGCTATAATGTTGTATAGTAACCACATTTATTAATGTACCAAGTCTTATTATGGTGCCATTCACAACATTTCAAATAATCATTTGTGGGGTATGGGCATCGTCAAATTTAGCGGGATAATTATGTGACATTTGTTACTTAAAAAAGGACATTGACTATTTCAATGAATTTTACATAATTAATTACATTGATAATAATCCCCGTAGGGTGTACAATACAAATAATACAAATGACTCAAATAATACAAATAAGAATATATTCTGAAGTTACATTCTTCAACACTAGTGAACGTTGAGGGTGAATGCTATAATGTTGTATAGTAACCACATTTATTAATGTACCAAGTCTTATTATGGTGCCATTTGCAACATTTCAAATAATCATTTGTGGGGTGTGGGAATCATCAAATTTAGCAGGATAATTTATGTGACCTTTATTAATTAAAATAGGTAGCTATGTGGTTCATTGTTTCTTAAAATTGTGGCCAAGTTACTTGATAAGTGATGTTTCTGTCAATCCCACATTCACCATGTGAACTAGTCTTCTCACTAAAAAATCCTTCTATTAAGGAGGTCTTGTAGTTATTATTCATCCATTGGTGTGGTTCGTTGAGATGAAGTTGAGATCAAGTGTGTTCATCTCTATAGCTCCATACTTGAGGAGTCTTAGCAACTTATTTTCTAGAGCTCCATACTTGAGGAGTCTTAACAACTTATTGTAGAGGTTTTAATAAAGAGCAAACTTAAATGGTAATAACCAATTATTGATCAAATACCATAAAGTGATGGTTGGTTAGGGCCTTTCCTTTGCCTTAGGATAGGGCCTCTCTTTTATGTATGCTCTTGTATCATAAAGTGATGGTTGGGTAGGGCCTTTCTTTGCCTCAGGATAGGGCCTCTCTTTCATGTATTCTCTTGTATCATAAAGTGATGGTTGGGTAGGGCCTTTCTTTTTCCTTAGGATAAGGCCACGTTTGATCACAACGAGAGTGGACCATAGTTGCATGAGTACTTCTATTCCTCCTCAATACTTGTATCCACACCCTATCCTAAAGACTTCATTTGTAAAGAAAATTTCCCACCCTAAAGACGTCATGAGTAAAGAAAATTTGTAATACTTATAGTTTAAAAAGTTTGATCTTTGTAGTATCCATACTTGTGTGCGATACCCACACACACCCATACAACATAGATGTGGGCATAAACCATTGGCAAACTTTTGTAGAATGAAATCATGATTGAGTTCAAAATACAAAGGTATGTAGGCTTCTTCATAAGATGATAGACAATTTGTATTCAGTGTTGTGAGAATTGCTCGATGTAAAGAGTACTTGCTTGCCATTACTTCAATACTTAGTTAAAAATTCAAAAACTCAGTGAAAACTTGCCAAAAACTCAAATTTTATATATCATATTAGATGAGATGAATTGATTAATAGACTGTCATTTTATGGATTGGAAATGGATTATTAGTACTTCAACACAATTTTCTGTAGTTATGAGTATTTATTTATTTATCGAGTTTCACTAAGTCCAGCCCAAAACTGATTGAGCTTTTTCCAATTGCAAGTCTCACAACTCAGCTTGTATTCCACATGCTTGAGGTAATTAGCAATGAAAGTAGTAATGAAGATGGATAGGGAAGATGTGAAATACCATAATATTTGATCAAAAATATATGATAGCCATTGTCTACCAAGGACTTACATTTTAGACAGGTTACTATGCAATTGGAAAACCATTGTTGATTCCTTGCTTGATCAGAGTAAAGAGATTATCAATTTCATTCTCAGTTAGTGGCCGCATACCAAGGTAGTTTGGGTGCATGTAAAGGTGAAGGTGTACGTGTGCTAATTTTAAAATTTGGGTTGAGGGGGCATGGGACGGTGCATCAATTGTATGTACATTTTTATAATTACAAAATTAAATGCGTTGAAACATTAAATTTGGAAATAAAAAAATAGAAAATTAAGAACTTAATAAAAAATAAAATAAAAATATTAAATATGATAATGGCAATAGAGAGGTATTTATATTGTAAAACCAATTTTAAGACACAAATTTTAGACTTATTAGAGTTAGTAAGGGGCATTTTTTAGTGAGGGATGTGGAGGGGTATTGTGAAACACTGCTAATAAGATTTTTTGGTATTTTTGCACAGAAAGAGGGTAAAGGCCAAGCAACAAACATATTCACATCACAATCAATCAACCATCAATAGGAGGCAATGTAATAATAATATTCTATTTTTAATATAATAATGACAATGTAATGATAATATCTCAGTTTAACATTTATGATTTAATTTTCAAAGTTTCATATTCAATTATTTAATATCACTTTTAAATTTGTAAATTATTGGCATTTACTCATGAAACAAATCACTGGTGACTGGCCGCCACTAATCAGTAGCCCCTATTACAAGGTCATCCACCAGAGTTTACAAGATGAATACTTGATTGACTGGGGATAATGTTTTCATAGGGACAACACACGAAACCATGGGGTGTGTCACCCCTAAATGTGGGTGCATGACAAATACATTAGGTGTCTGCATTTGGTGCTGTTGAAGAATGTAACTTCAACAAATATTCTTATTGTACTTTTATTGTATTATTGTTGTACCTCCTTCCATATATGTTATTGATGTACTTGGTCATGTAAATGCACTTGAAAGAATCAATGTAACCCTTTCGTTGTAAGTCAGGTCAATAGTACCCACATGAAATATTATATAAATGTTATTTTGAGTCTCCCTAGGAGGTCATCCCTGTTTAGAGCAATAGGTCATCCCAATTACGTAAAAAGGTCACTCACTTGATGAGTATAAATAGAGAGGTCGCTCCTCTCATTTGAAACACCTCACACTCAAGCAAGTGCGTATGAGAGAGAAGAAGAGGCTCACTGGAGAAGAGAAGGATCTGCTGTTGTATTTGGGGTTTATCTTATCTTGGTTGGCATTGCACTTGGTGACAAAATCTATACTAAAGAAGTTGTTGGGTTTTCTCCCTTGTGGTTTCTCAGATGAAAATCTCTGTGTTCTTTTCGTGTTGCTGTGCTTGTCTTTATTTCAGTGATCCTATTGCACACGGTTATGATGTTATGATGCTAAATGTTTTAAGATATTGTATAACCATTAAAATTCTAACATGGTATCAGAGCCATCCTGAAAGAAGCCATTGTACAACTGTAACACTGGTACCACTACAACTGTTGGAGATTAGGGATTCATGCTTGAAACCCTAGAAGGAAAAATCTAGTCATCTGGTAATTTTCACTACAACACGCTTTTGGTGAAGGTCCATGAGCTGAAACTTGAACATGCCGAAGATTAAATGTTTATGTACCTTGTGTGCGAGTTTCAGCCTCATATTCGGTGTACTTTAGGAAATATGATCCATGGAAATTAAGGTTCCAACCTCTTCCAGAATTCAACTTTAAACATGTGACCTATGGAGAATTGCTATATATTAGGCTAGGAAGATCCAAATAGATTTCGTATGATGTTCCAGAAAGGGCATGGACTGTAGTTTCGCTCGTGCGAGTTTCAGAACCCGAAGTTGAAATAGTGACATATGGCAGTGCGTACAAGTTCGCTATACTTAAACAATCCATAAACATGTCACCTTGGGAAACTTAGCATAAGTTCCACTTGTTGAATCCAATATTGATATAACCTATGGGGTTAGACATAGGACATATGATACTACCTCAGGACAAAATTTCAGACCTTGAGGAGCATAAATTTATGAGATATATCAGAATTAAGACCGGACAATTCAACAAAAGAAATTGAAGAAACTAGGGCATCAAATATTTTGAAGTTCTGTCCACATATTTGGGAAAATGAGTACATTGCTCAACTCACATTGAAGAGGCGCATATTTCTATTCAATCAGATTTACAAGTCACCAAAGTTGAAAAATTAGGGGTTTTTTTCTGTCAAACTCTAGGTCCACCAGAAGCAGTTTTCCAGAAAAGCATTGAAGCAAACATCCAGTTGAAGCACTCTCATTGGTAAGTCCTATTATCTCTATTTCCATTTGAGGTTCTCATTTTATCAAGATGACAAACAATACCAAGCTTGAGGCCAAGCTTAAATGAGATAAGAACTTCCGGGCATGGAATTATAAAGTACTTCTTATACTAGAAGAGCATGATTTGGAGACTATGTATGCAAGAAAAAGCTCGATTGATAGCAAGATAAGAGAAGATGGGTGAAGAAGACAATTAAGTTCTAAAAGCTCATGCTAGGAACATAAAAAACAAGAAGAAAGAATATTCTCGCAAGAATAAAATATTTCAGAAGGAGTAGGACCTCTCACAGCTCAGATGTTGCACTTGTGAAAAGAAATGACACTTTGCAAAAGATTGTCCCAAGAAGAAAGGAAAGAAGAAGAGACACCATACTCACATCACAGAAGATGATGAACTAGTCAAGAAGAAAGCTAAAGAAGGTTCCTCTAGTGATGAGGAACATGTTTTTTGATCCAGAAGGATTCAAACTAGGAAGATGGAAGAACCTCTTATCCATTTCAACATTGGATAAGAAGGGATGCAGTTGTGATTGGTGATGAAGAAGAAAGGACACACAGATTCAACACCAGTACACAGTTCCATGTGATCTATTGTGTAGAAGGCTTGCTCAGCATTGTCGATCATTAGCAAGAAATGAACGGGTCCTAATAATTAGATGATGAAGTAGAGCACACTGTCAGAGACTCCAGTAATTCCTGCAAGAAGACAAGGATCAAGAGGGATCCTACCAAACAAACAAAGATAAGTATTTGAATTGTCATTTCCTGTATATCTAAGTGCTTAAATGGTATTGTTCAATTGTGTACATATTTATGTTCCTAGATTTAGGAAGTGTATGATGCATGTTAGAGTGTTTGCATTGATGGACATTATACCACTAATATGCATGTTATGGGTAAGTGGCATATAGTGCTGTACAACATTCCATTGCTACTTATCTAGAATGAAACCTCTTTGCTGACATGTTGGGAGTAGTGCATGCTCTTAATAATGTTCTGGTAAAGACGGGAGGCATCTAGAAAGTTACCATATGAATGCAGGATATGGATGAATGTTGTGTTGAAACCTTGGCTAAGATAGTTGCATGACTGTGTGACCTATGTCTTTATGCATAAGAATTTGTCATTATTAATATGTTCTGAAAATTATGAAATGTTTCTAATCATGCAACTGAATTTGACTTGTAGGAAAGATCGTGTATCATTACTTACAAGAGAATAATGATGAGACTTGTTCCGAATAACAAGTGATGGCGGTTCAACGATGACATTCAAGAAGATTTATGAAATCAAGCAGATTACATAAGTACAAAGCGAGGGTTCTCTCAGAAAGAGGGAGTCGACTATGACGAGGTGTTTCTCTAGTGGCCATACACACTTTCTCAGTGGTGTATATTACACTAGATAGATGGTGTAATCGAAGTAGAAGTGTATATAGAGCAACCTCCAAGATTCGAGACTCTCTGCAACGAACCACATGTGCGCAGATTGAAGAAAGATTTGTACAGGCTCAGAAGGCACTCTTGGGATATCATGATGAGTTTGATGATCACCTAGAGTGATGAGATATCAACCTTTGCTACAAGGTTGAAAATGAGGAGCTCATAGATAGGTGCAAGATAAAACTGTTAGGATATTCCTATACTCCATCCTAGTCCTACCAGCATTTTCATCCCTGCATGCATTTCTGCATGCAACATGCATTCTGCATGCATGCATGCATCCCAGTCATCAGTCCCAGCACCTAGTCTCAGTTAGCCAGCCCCCGAGAGCTTCTCTCAGATCAGTTTTAGCCCTCCTAGAGCTTAGTGCACCCTTCCTCCTTGATTTAAGGAAGCCACTCGTCCTCTCTCACCTACCACTCAGTTGCACTTCAGTTAATTGAGTTATCATCAGTTCTTTCCTTGATTTAAGGCTAGACTGACTCTCAACTGACTGTATCACTCCAATGGACCTCCAGTGAGACTAGACTGCCCATTCTGACTCCAGTTAGCTCCTCATGCACCCTCCACTGAGCCTTCTTCATTCAGTTAGTTCCAGTTACACTTAGTTACACCTACCACACTTAGTTAGACTCAGTTTGACTGATGGTTGACAGTTATTTGAGCATTGATGACTCCACTGATGATGAGATAGACTTCTAGTTGTGCTTCGATGACACTCCAATGATCTTTTGATCACTCCATGAAGGCTAATTCAAATTGCCACCTTGGCATTCGAATTCTCATGCATTGTACTAATTATTTTTCCATATTGTGATTAATGAATTAGTGTGTGTGAAGTATTTTAGCTTCTATCCGAGTTCTACTGTATTATTATTCTGTTGCTCATCTTACTGCATTGACCACTCTTAATCTTATTCCTAAATTATTTCTTATGAGGTATACATCAGCTCTTTAGATCTGCTGTGAGGATTTTCACATGGTATCAAAGCATGTTGAGAGTATTGTCTATCTCCATTCCTGAAAGTTTTTTGCAGGTTATTATCAAGATTTCGAGTGCAGCAGTTGCAACAGTTTCTGCACTTTTGCAGTAGTAGCAGTTGTAGATATTATCTATTGTTTTTGCAGGTCTTCTACAGCTTCCATGTATTCAGAAGAAATCTATCCTCCTCCATTCAACTATGATCCTCTTTCTCCATTCAACTATGATGAATAGAAACCAAAGATGATAGCATATTTGAAGAGAAATGGTCTCTTTGATTATTGTTTTGAAAGAAAGTCCGAATTCTTTGAAGAAAAGATTTGTTGGTTAAATAAAGGTGGCAGAGCCATTGCAACCATGATGTTTGCTATGTCTCGATGCTTGGTACACCAATTCATTGATGATGTTGAATCTCCAAAAGATCTATGGGCCCTGCTGGATGAAAGATTTGACAAATGGAATGAAGGGATTGGTCCAAACCCTTTCGAGAGCAAGCAAAGTGATGCATTCGCCCTCCTTGATGAACTCATTGATCATGAATCAGTCTCAAACATATTTCATATTGAAGTTGTCCACAAAGAAGCAGAACTTGCAGATTCTACACTCATGCTCCAAATTTCTTCTATTTCGAATTCTGTGCCAGCCCACACTCTAGAAATTGCAGAAGGTCCTAAATCCTCTCTTGCACCAGAGTTTGTTGGTTTGCATCATTATCTATTGAATGTTTCAGAGGTAAAATCAACCATTGGAGGTAATGCATTCGCTCTCCTTGATCACTCACCTCTTATGTACTACTATATGATCATTATTTCATGCTTTCAGAAGGTTATTGAAGATAATGGCCATTGCCATTCGCTTGGGATAATTTCTCGTGCACTTACTGGTTTTGATCTCACCTCTAATGGTTCAAAGGAGATCTCAAGAAACCATGATTGAAGTCTTGGATCTAATTTGGATTCCAAGCAAACACTGATATTTGATGGCCATTGCCATTCGCTTGGGATAATTTCTCATGCATTCAATGGTTTAGATCTCACCTCAAATGGTTCGAAGGAGAAGACAAAAGACTATCTGCACATTCATAGATTTGATCCTACCTCAGCTGATTCGAATCACAGGTTCAAGGATCATCCTCGTACTTTTGGATTTGTTCTCATCACATTCGATCTGAAGAGCAAGTACAAGCACATGCCTTTTGAGCATGATCTACTTCTTCCCAAGAAGAAGATACCTCCAGACATATGACCAAGCATCACACCTGCTTGAGTTTGGAGCATTTATTTTTGTGTGTGCCTTACAGTCTATTTTGAGGGGGGGTATTTTTCCCATGAGGTTTTCCCTATTTCCTCGGTTTATTGACTGTTATTATTATTCATTGTATTGGGTGACCTTTGGTCTCAGTTACTAGGGCCTAGGATGGATTAAGGGGGGGGTGTTAGGATATTCCTATACTCCATCCTAGTCCTAACAACATTTTCATTATTTGCATTTTCAGCCCTGCATGCATGCATGCAATTGCATGCATCCCAGTCATCAGTCCTAGCACCTAGCCTCAGTTAGCAAGCCCCCGAGAGCTTCTCTCAGGTCAGTTTTAGTCCTCCTAGAGCTTAGTGCGCCCTTCCTCCTTGATTTAAGGAAACCACTCGTCCTCTCTCACCTACCACTTAGTTGCACTTCAGTTAATTGAGTTATCATCAGTTCTTTCCTTGATTTAAGGCTAGACTAACTCTCAACTGACTGTATCACTCAGATGGACCTCTAGTGAGACTAGACTGCCCATTCTGACTCTAGTTAGCTCCTCATGCGTCCTCCACTGAGCCTCCTTCATTCAGTTAGTTCCAGTTACACTCAGTTACACCTACCACACTCAGTTAGACTGATGGTTGACAGTTACTTGAGCATTGATGACTCCACTGATGATGAGATAGACTTCTAGTTGTGCTCCGATGACACTCCAGTGATCTTTTGATCACTCCATGAAGGCTAATTCGAATTTCCACCTTGGCAATTCGAATCCTCATGCATTGTACTACTTATTTGTCCATATTGTGATTAATGAATTAGTGTGTGTGAAGTATTTTTGCTTCTATCCAAGTTCTACTGTATTATTATTCTGTTGCTCATCTTACTGCATTGACCACTCTTAATCTTATTCCTACATTATTTCTTGTGAGGTATACATCATCTCTTTAGATCTGCTATGAGGATTTTCACAAAAAATTGCAACAGAGTTCGAGATCTTGGTATCCAGTGACCTAGAGAGATGACATAGATGGATACACATAACATCAACAGAAGAGAAGGCTACCAATCACTCTAGTGCAGAATGTCCTGATGCAGAGAGTACAAGATGCAGAGGGAGGATAGTGCTCAGTTACAGAGGGAGTAGGAAAGCTTCGCTTCAGAGGGATTGATTACAACATAGATTGAGAGACATTATCACTTAGCCTCTATCCGTGGCAAAGGTTGTTTGCCTCAATATCTCAGGGATATGCTCAGAGTGATACTAGATGTCTCCCCTCACGAAGAGGAAGTATACGTGGTGCAGTTTGAGACATGTACCCAAAACATGATACGCCAAGATAGATGGATTTCTTACGAGCTTGGGATTTACCAAGAGTAAAGCGGATTCCAACCTTTGCTACAAGGTTGAAGAGGGAAATCCTGTGATTCTACTATTATATGTAGATAACTTGTTTTTGACAAGTGATGAGAAGCTCATAGCATAAACAAAGAGGAAGCTTGCCGCAAAGTTTAAGATGAAAGACCTAAGTATAATTCACTATTTCTTAGGTCTTGAGGTGTGGCAGAATCCAAAGGAACTTTTCCTGAGTCAAGGAAAATGTGCGTAGAGATCCTGAAGAGATTCAAGATGATGGATTGTAAGGCCATGGCCACACCCATGGCATTGAATCTGAAGTTGTTGAGTGATACTTCTCCAGAACTGGTGGATGCCACTGTATATGGGCAGATGATTGGTTCGTTGATGTACTTATCGAATACAAGGCCAGATTTATAGGGGAAAAATAAAAAAATCTATTTTTCGTATCGTATTTTTGACATATCTCCTTACGGTTTACCCAAATTTCAAGTTTGGGCACTCATTGGATGCGGATTTTAATTCCGCATCCAACCCATACCCACACTGCATACTTCTGAGGCGCCCACAACATGAAAAAATGAAAATAGGCATACCAAGGTGGCACGCAAGTCGAGTGCCCAACTTCGCACTCAATCTTTGTCAAGTCCTCTTGAGAGCTTTCGACACATGTTTGAGGAAGTGCGCCCCAACCTTCATGCCGAGTTTGAGACAATATCCCTCATCCAAAACGGCCTTGAAAATTTCACTTTCGCCACAATCTGGTCAAGTAAATAATCTAAATTTGACATAGTTGCAGATTGTTTGTAGAATTTTTGAGGTTTTGGGTTGATTCAAAGATCCTCAAAACCTCTTGGGGCATGGAAAATCCTTGGCAGTCAATTTTTTGCCAGATTTGTTACCTGTAATTTCATCTTAAACCAAAGAAATCCGGGCCATTTTGCATGGAAGATATCCTACATTGTTTTAAAAATTGGTCAATTCGGAACCAGAACCAACTGAGTTGATCAGTTTAATCCTCATCAATTTTGAATTGGTACAAAACTCAATTTGGAGGTTGGTTTAGTGCCGATCCAACTAAGTTAGACCTTGACTCGACCGGTTCGACACCAAACCGGCCTCAAATCGACCGGTTCTGCATTAACTTAGCCGAGTTAATCCAATAATGCTCGGAGTGCACACGTGGAGGCTAGCCACATGTTTTTTTTTTAAATTGACCAATTTTGTACTAGTGACATCGAAATCAATGATATTGAAGTCTCATTCTCCTTATCTTTCATTTTCTATCATTTTACTTAAATTTTTAACATTACCATTAATTGTTTCAAGATGTTTGAGAGTGGTTCCAACCTCATTGGACTTCATATGCAAAAAGTAGAATTTTAGATCCCATTCAAAATTCAACAGTATTTTTTCAAGTTTTCAGGATTACAATGTTTCTGCTGGATTTTATCATGTATGAGGGTAAGGGATTGGAATTTAATCAAGCACATCAACTCTCTATGCACTTTGATGTTGGTGGTGTTGATGCTTGATTGTTGAAGTTGATTGAACTCCTCTCTCATGACCTTAATAAAAAAGTACCATTTAGTCAAGCAAAATCACTTATTAAGCAACTAAAACTTTTTCGACCTTATTTTAACGCTTGAATTAGGAAGTTTCATCAAAATTGTAGGGTGTTGATTAATGTCCTTGGAGGATCAACTTTGAGATTCGAGGTAGAGGCAAGGGCTAGAGCTTAGATGAGGGGGGAACATGGTGCTATTGATGAATATAATTCCAATATATGCAATGATCTTGATGATTATGTATTTTCAATTTTGATTCAGATATTTACATGAGTAGACTTTGCATATTTTCTCTCTAATGGTTTGGAATCATAGGTTAGAATGTTAAATATATATATTTTTATTAAAATCGTATAATTTAATGTATTTTTTAATAGTATGAGACATTGAAATCAAACTGCTCTGGTTCATTGCCGATTCCGGTTCCGGTCTGAGTTGACCCTTGACCAGTTCAACTCCCGGTTCCTAGTTTTAATTCTTTAAACATTGATCCTACTCCATGTGTGCACCCTGGTTGTTTAGCCACACGATAGGCAGGGAAAGGGTCGGTTTGTATAAAATAGATGAGACATGTTGATGTACTTAACAGTTGATATAAATCACTTACCTGCTTGACAAAAGAATTGTTTGATGCAAAATGGATGAAGTATGCCTTTCTTGCATCCAATCATTTTGATCCTCTGCTTTTAATACTCACTAATATGCCGCAATAATGTTGCACAATATCAAAAGCAAGACCAATGCTAACTAGCATTCTGCATGTTTGTGGACACTGCTTTGGAAAGCTTTTTGGATATCACAACTTTTCCCACAACAGAAACTCAATTAGCTATGTTTCAGCTAAACAAAACCCATTAACATACTTCAATGTTCATCAATGACATGCTCAAGAATAACTCCTGTATGTTGGATTTTTAGTATCTCAGAAAGTGTCCAGCAGAGCACAATTAATGGCAGCAACGAGAAGAGAAGACCTAGGCGCAGGCAGAGAAGGTACAGTAGCAGGTACAACATCAGAAAAGGTAAAGGCACATGTGACAGGTGTGCAGGTCTGTATAGCAGCAGTGTGACACTCCTGCAGAGATTCTACATAGATCCGTACATCAGTGAATGAGGATGCAGTACTGACAATTATTTAGGGGAGAGAGAGAGAGGGGGGGCACATCCATACCTTTAGGCTGTTTAGCAGTTTTCTTTAATTTGTTGCTCTCTAGTTTGAGAAAAGTAAATTCTAGATTTAGAACTAGTGGTTCTGTTCGTCTTTAATTAAATGCTATTTCCAGATCCAGTTCCAGTTAGCTGCTATTTCCAGTTTTAGCAGTTCAGTTCAAATTGTTGTGCACAGCCGATCCCTAAGAAGTAGTTGCATGAAGGTAGTTGGAGTAGGTGCAGATTTCAAGGAGATAGCAGGCTTGCATGCCTAGCATGTTCTCCAGTTGAGGCTCACTCCTTATTGCCTCTTCTATCCATGCAGGGAGGCACACTAGTTAAGTTGGGTTTGACGTGGTCTAGTAGACACCATTGTGCATCAACATATTTGCCATTCCCCTAGTCTATTAAGGAGGCAGAGGGCGGACCATTATGTGTGATAGAATTTGTATTTAAGTTACAGCAGTTTTGATTGAAGGTTAATGCTTTAATTTCCTAGAGTAGGGTTTGTATTTAAGTGCAGATCTGACTAACATGGTCTAGAAATTTAACACTGTAAGGCAGGCATAAACTTTCAAATCAGTGAACTGACCTCTTGGAAGAAAAAAATCCAAATTGTTTTTATATAAATTAAGACCAATCTCGTTACAAATAAATATGCAACTAATACATCAAAATGAAATCAATAAGCCACCTATAATAGACATTATGGCAATTTGGCCCTCTTGAAGCAGAGGAGAAGCCTGCAGATCATAAGATTGGAACTCTAGAAAATTGGAGAGAAGTGGGTTCCTAATAAGCATGGAGTTACAGTTGAGCCCTGAGGAGAAGCCTGCAGATTATAAGATTGGAATTCTAGAAAATTGGAGAGAAGTAGGTGCCTAATAAGCATGGAGTTACAGTTGAGCCCTGATCTTTGCCAGCTCATTTTTCGCTACTGTGTGCTATAGACACTCACATAGTCTATTGACTATTGGTTATACGCTCTAATCCCATTACCTATTTCTTAGTCATTTATTGAACGTTAATAAAATTACATCATCTTATCTTACCAGTGGAACTATACCTTGAGAACCTAACTATATCAAAGCAAAACGAATGATTATCTTTTGTTGTTACTTCTACGAAGTAAGCATTTATTTATCACATAGCTCAACTAGCAGAGAACAATATCCAAAGGGTTACCGGCCCAGTCATCAACTACTTGTGCTGTCACTATCGAAGATGGGTCTTGATTTAGCAATAAAATAGCCTGATAGGTAGTCAAGAAGTATAGGAGAGATGCAAAATACTGTAATGTTTTATTAAAATACATATAACAGCCACTTTCCACCAGTGAATTACATTTTAGTCTTTAGACATTTGAAACAGGGTACTCTGTCGTCGGAACATGGGTAGGGACTCCCTTGATCAGGGTAAAGAGACTATGAAGTTTACCCTGCATTAGTGGTCATATACCAAGGTATCCAAGGTGTGTGGGCGTTGGTCATATACCAAGGTATCCAAGGTGTGTGGGCGTTGGTCATATACCAAGGTATCCAAGGTGTGTGGGCGTGTGTGGTTGCAGGGGCATGGTACAGATGCGGGTACACCAGTTTTGAAATCTGGGTGCTGAATACATTAAAAGAGTAAATTTGGAAACTAATAAACCTATTACTAAGAATTTAGAAATGTAGACTGAATCAAAATATATAATAAACTATAAAATCCCATAATAACAATTTCAAACTCACCATTCTTGATTTAATTTTCAAAATTTAGATTCAGTGATTAAAATTTCAATATTCTACTTTAAATTTGAGATTTATAACTTCAAAACATGCTCAATAGCATTTATAACTTATAAGGCATAAATCACAAGTGAATGGTCACTGATCAGTAATGCTCTCTTAGGGTTGTCCACCTTAGTTACAGTCATCTATCTCGGTTATTACAGGGTCAACACTCTCATAACAAACTGGTGGCGACCCCCTCATAGAGGATGCACACAAAATTCTATTAAAATTGCATCCCCCTAGAAGTTAGTGGTGCATCATCCTGCTCTTAGGTGAAGGATAGATGCACCCAGCTGCACAACTGGTGTGGTGTGCAAGCACCTGAGGAGTGGTTGCAGGGAAAGGGATTGCCTATATAAAATGGAAGAGACATGCTGATGTACTTAACAGTTGATATAAATCACTTACCTGCTTGACAAATGAATTTTCTCAGGCAAGATGAATGAAGCAAGCCTTTCTTTCATTCAATTATTTGATATCCTTTGCTTTTAATGTTCACTTACATCATCTATTGCAGCCTCAACCCTTTTCATGAAGTTCTTCTGTCATTAGTGCCACACAAAAATCAAAGCAAGATCAGTACTAACTACCATTCTGCATGTTCGTCTACATTGCTTCTTTGAAAAGCCCTTTGGATACCCATAACTTGCCCCACATAAAAAAACTCACCTATATAGCTTCTGCTGAACAAAACCCATTACGTAGATCAATGTTCATCAGTGACTGGCTTAAGAACAACTTCTATAAGGCAGACATATAAGCTACAAGCCAGACATGCAAGCTTTCAAATGAGTAAATTGCACTCTTGAAGGAAAAATTCCAAGATACTTTTATGTAAATCACGACCAACCCTTTTAGAAAATAATTAGGAGAAAGAAATCTCTGCAACCAGTACATCAAAATGAAATCAATAAGCCACCTACAATAGCCATGATGGCACTTTGGCCCTCTTGAAGTAGACAGTACATCAAAATGAAATTAAAAAGCCACCTATAATAGCCATCATGGCAATTTGGCCCTCTTGAAGTAGATTGGAACTCTAGCAAATTGGTGAGGAAGTGGGTGCTTAATAAACATGGAATTATGGTTAAGCCTTGATCTTTGTCAGCCCAAAATCAAAATCAAACCTAGTGAAAACCATCATATTTCACTCCTAGAACAATATCTAAGCGAAATGATATAATATTTTTCTTATTGTGTGACCAGTGACCCAGTCCAGTTATCAGTTACCACAAGCCTGAAGATGGGGTTTGAGACCTGCGTTCGGCAAATTCTCCACTTTCCCACTAGACCACAAATTCATATGATCAATTTTTTGACATGTAGGGTTGAGAACCGGCCGTCTGCAACAAACACCACCGAGAAGATTTCCAAAGCGCAGTTGTCACTCCACCTTCCTTTCTACACCTACCCTCCCTCTACCTTTCCTGTACTGTTGCCGATGAAAGTTGAAAAAAAGTACCAGCAGAGATGCATTGAACAGAGCATTAAAAATCCAAGCTCCCATGCCAGCACACCCATCCCCAGTGAAATGTAGCCACAGAAACACAATGGAAACCAGGAAACTGAACAAGAACTGCACAATCTGGCAATTTGTGACAAGTTTCTTCCAAGGAGGCTGGAATCCAAAGCTACACAGAAGATAATATGCATACATAAGAGTATGCACTGATGCATTTGTAATCAATGCAATCACCTGCAGGGACTGGGAATACTCCAACCACAGGAAGCACATTACCACCACCATTGCATGGTGATAAACATGAAGAAAGGTCAAGGGTCTCTTTTTGAGAACAAGGATAATGGTGTCCATGAATTCATAAAATTTGCTGAGATAAAACACATAGGACCAGAAGAAGACTCTTCCCATTGGGCGAGTACCTATTGGGAAACAGAATACCCACTGTTTAGCCCCATATGGCCCTCCCCACAACCACCGTGTTTGTTCCATCTCAAGGCCTGTAGCTTCCCAGCACCCCACCACCATGATGGCAGAGAGAGAGAGTATTATCATGTTGTGAATTGCAGGAATAGGACCAAGGCGAATAGGGTTTGTTTTTTTCTTCATTATGTTCCATAAAATTGCAATTAGAAGCAAATAACTTACCATTGCAGCGATCAAAAACTGCCATGAGGCCCCCCAGGTGCTTGTGCTGCTCCATTGAAACTGGGTGATTGTGGGATGCTGTGCAGTCCAGTATCTAATATCCACGGTCAGGTTTGAGAATGAAACCATTGCGAAATCAGCTACTGAGTTAATCAATCCTAATATTTTGGTGAAATAGATCAGGAAAACCAGGCTTTGTACCAAGTCAGAGAGACTGCATATCTGTGGCTGGTATGACTGAGGAAAAATACTTTGTGGCTAGTATGATTTTAGGGTACCGAGGATTAGTGGTATTAATTAACATCGTGATCTCTCATCAAATGTTTTTAGTAGCTAATCTTTTTCAGTCATCAAGCATTTAAAAGAGCACTGGCAAGATAAGGATTACGAGCAGGGATCTAAAAAGTTGAGACGCACGTTGAAGTGATGTGCAGGCCCTAAATTGAAGGAGGATGTCATCAGAAGTTCTGCACTCCAATCTCATCTTACAAGTCACAAATTTGTGTACCTAATGGAAATAATTGATGAAAAATATAGAAAATTAAACCGTTTAACACGTTAATGACGTAATGCTTTTCGGTTTAAGAAATTATGAAACCTCTTAGTGATCTCTAGCTTGCTTTTTCAAAAGAAGTGGAGTCTAATGGATAAAGTATTTAAGTATATTGCTAAACATTTAATTATGGTATTTGGTTTACCATGTAATAGATAAGAGTGTAATCTGGTCTATTTGGGATGGTTGGTTGTGGCTCGCCCACGTGTTTGATTCACATGATATGTATAAAGACATGTACATAATGTTCTATAGAACTTCAGCAAAAGAAAAAAAAAAGAGTGTAAAAGTTTTTTTAATACTATTTATTAAAAAATTTAATACAAAAAGTGGGTACTATGCAATCTTTATCAATATAAATAAAAGTTAATTAAAATTTAAAAATTACGATCTCATTAAGCCAAAGTTTCATAACTAAACTCATTCATAGATAAATAGCCATAAAGTAATAAATATAGTGTTACAACCTAAGTATAAATAAATTAAGAAGTAATCATTCTATCATCGATAGAAGTTGGTAATTCAAGGTGGGGTTGTGATTATGATTGAGGGATTTACATATGTTAATTGCATAGGTTTTTAATTTTTGGTGGGAGACTATGGAGGTTTAGGTCTTTACATCGAGAGTAGCAAGGTGCTTACAATCCAGTATGGGGGAGATGTTGTCATGTTTGTCACCTTATGTAAAGTAATGTTAATGTGTCGACTCATAACTTATCAAAAATAAAAAGTAATTAAAAAATTTCATGTTTGTTCATAAAAATAAATCAAAACCACCATAGATCCATCTTAAACTCAAATCTATTAAGCACCGAGAGGGATCCAATTTATTGAGGGGTAAATTTTTTCATATGTGTAAAAAATGTAAGATAACAAAATTACATCTCAAGAAATTGAATCCCTCTCGGTGCTTAATAGATCCGGGTTTAAGATGGATCTATGTTGGTTTAGGGATAGTTGGGTCATTGCGAGTGATTGTTTGTCGTTTTAGGGTGGGGTTAGGATTCAACTCCTCCATTGTTTGTGTAATGCTCTATATTTGCACTTGACAACTGAACAACATTAAGACCTATTTTGTATTTCTTTGTTTATTATTTGTTGGACTCAACTCAAACGAGAAAACTATATTTGTGGATTTATGAACCTACTTATATGCAAAAATTATGTTTTAAGTTGATTATTTAAATTATTCATGATGCCAGTTGCATGATTTATGTCTAGCACACAAATCTAAATAGAAGGATAGGGTACATGGATATTGCTTTAAGTTATAATTAAATGAATAAATGGGTGCTATGCATATGATGAATAAATTAGCTTGTTTACATTGTTTGATAGTTGATAACTTGGTAATTACTTGGAAATAATAAAATATTATGCATGATCTTATGTTTTGATGAAACTAACCCATGAGTTAGAGGGGCTAAGTAATAGCCAAATACTTGTGGTACTAGTGGCCTTGATGTCTTTGACATCAAAAGAGAAAAGGGTAAATTATGAAGCATTAATTCATGAATTAATTGTTGGTTTGATATATAGCTATGATATGCGGGCTATTACATGTTTTTACATGAAACAAGTTTATCCAAACTGGCCATTCAACGATGCAACTCTAAAAAACAAAAATAGCTACATAATATGATTATTGATAGGGTGTTGACACTAGTTCCATCAGGACGAGTGAAAATATTATCCACTATTTATCTTGAAAAATATGGAGTCATGGGAGGGTCATGTTAAGCCACGCACCCCAAATTGTGTGATGGCAACTACCGATTGCCTATTGGAGAAGTTAGGTTGATTTAGTCAATGCTTCCACTTAAAGGTTACATATGGAGTTAGGTAAATATAGTTGATGCTCTAGCATTTTCTGGTAGAGGAACATATAGGATGTGGAAGATGGAAGTAGGTTAGAAAGGAAGGATGATTCAAAGTACTAAGGATGTTGTTTTGGTATTAGATGTGCCACTTTAGTTTTGTACTTCGATCTTTTGTGTTTAATCACTTGTTTAATTCATTAAGGATAAATATGAGTATACTGTTCAATCAGTATTGGTGTATGGTGACTTAGTAAGATTGCATAATGTTGTGTTTACTTGATTATTGTCTTGCATGCATGGTTATGATCATTCGAGAATTTTCCATTAGAAGCGCTGATGGTTATCTTTAATATACACACAAGTTATGTGTATGTCGGCTATGCATATATACCTTGCAAACATACACTAGTATAGTTTTAGATATTAGTTGTTAAACTATCATTAGTATTATTAATGGTCGATGCATGATGGATTTAGTAACGGTCAAAATATATAATTGTCATTAAACTTTCATTGGGTTAATTTGCATTTCATTTAGATTCATTTAACTTTCAATTTGTATAAATTACATTTCATTTACCTTTCATTTGCATCTCGTCTTATGATTTAATTCTTTTAAGTGGGTGATAGGATTTTAAATTCTTCAAATATTTGATGTGATTGGAATTTATCCTGCTTTAGAGTATTTATGATAAATTCATATTTTATTATATCATGACTTTTGAGATGTGAATTGAATTTAATGAAATTTGCCTAGCCAGTAGGTTGTTAGATTACTTATGTTTGGTAGGTGAATTATTATTATATGATACTTGATCTTCCTAGGGCCCTTCTCGAGAAGGCTAGGAAGGTAGTGGAGAAACTTGATAAAATGACATTTGGGAGATGGTAGAGGGGATTGCACTTGGAGGCAAATCCTATTAGAGAGGAAAAAATTGGGAGGATGACTATTATTGAACCTTGAATTGGAACCTTGAGATCGAGGATGGAAATTGAACATTTTTGTCATTGTTTTTGTTTTTGTTAGATTTGAAAGTACAAAGGGCTAGGAAACCCTAAAGGTTTCTTAGAATTAGTAGTTGTGTTATTAGTTGATTGGGATGATTAACCTCAGGTAACACTATTTCATATTAGACTTCTGCATTGCTAAAGAATGGAATGCATTGCTAAGTTAGATATTTATTCTTGCTTTGATTAAATTATTTTTTTAAAATTGAATTTATATAGTAGAAATTAACCCAAAATTTATTAATTAAATTTGATATATTTTAGTATTAAGATATATTGTGAAAATGACCAGAGGAAAATAAGAAATTGTATTGAATCTAAAACTTATGTTGAGAGGAAATTATATATGCAAACTTTACGAACAATGTTATGCTTAAAATATAAATGATTTAGATTTACTATTTTAAACAACACCCGTTAGTGGACTTTGGATGTTACAAATGGTAATGGAGCCTTAGTTATAATATTTTAATATTAAGACTTTAAAGATTGATTTGAATGTAATAAATAAATAAACATACTAAAATTAATAAAATGTTTTTTACTAGGAGCAAAACCTAAACAAATGTATAAAAAAGAGAAAATAATTTACTGAGGCTTGTAACCTCAACCTTTAGACAAACTACTTTAAATTAAAAACCAAGGGGTCTTGAAACCGTAATTTCTCTTTGTAAACCTACTCCTATAACGTGTAACAAAACAAACTCCATTCTTCTTGGTAAAAATGCTTTTATAACTTGTAATGAAACGTATTAGCTATGTTTTTGTGAAGGAAACCCTTGTCACCTATAGGGAAAAATTAAATTGATAAAAATGTTAGATTTCTAAATTAAAAAAAGGACAACCCATATATATATATATATAAAGAGGGGAGAAACATTAATTGTTAGACGATTATACTGGTTCATTTTTTAGATCTTTCTTTCCTTAGAATTAAGTGTTGGAACTTATGGTTATTATGTAACCTCACTTTGTCAGAAGAAGGGAGTCGACCATTCTAAGGAGTCGATCATTGACTAAATTATAAATTAATTATGTTCATTTTGGGTTCTTAGTATGGGAAATTTTAGGAACGAAATTCAAAATTTTTCATTTTTTTCTAATATGATTTGCCCAAATTCTATAGGATTAAAAAATTTTACTCTAAAAATTGTCAAAATTGTCCAAAAACTATATAAAACCCTCAGCAATTTGAATATTTAAATAAAAAACGCAAAACATTTTATGGTTGAAAATATGATCATTAGTAAGATTCGCCAAGGTTTTTACACTTTAAGAAAATTATGGATCCTTAAAATTTTCCCTAGGACTCCTCAGATCCACTTTTTATGGATAGTTATAACCAACATGGTCCAGTTGTTGTTATTTGGCTCCCTACCCAAACCTATTTATAGATGGTCCATTTTGGATTAGTCTATCGCTAGATCGTGGAGACCATTGTGCTCTTTGGATCCTGCTCATTGTGCTTTAAGTGCAAATGATGACACCATCACTCTATCGAAAACTCAGTTGTCACTTTTGTTGTTTATCTACCTGATCCAACTTGGTATTAGAGCTCCTTGGTTTGTGATTAAGGGTTTTGCAAAGTGAATAAGTTCCATTAGAATGTTGTGGTTTGATGAGCTTCTTTTTTGGGTTGAGAAGTATGGTGAATCTTTGAATTCTACCATCATACCCTATATACGAAAAATATATATTTTAATTAACAATATAGAACATAACAAAAGAATAAGTCAGGTGCTTGGAACAAAGATCACCGAGTTTCTTTAATTCATTATACTCTGTCTATAGCCAAAGATCTTCAACAATACATAGGTATATCTATTCTTACATTCTTGATACTGCATTCTAGAGGTTTGATGTTCGGTTCCTTTTGAGGGGAAAACAAAAAACTGCAGTATTGTTTTCACTCCATGCGATCTTGTGACCTCCATATTATTGTAAATTGGAGTGCTATTTCAAGAGGGATTGAGAGATCCAAATGACCTCACACCTTTTGTTGCAAAACTCCCCCAATTTTCTTTCCTTCCATATGATTTTGTTGTTTTTTTAATTTGTTAATATTATTATATTATTATTTACATAATAATAATATTTATTTATTTAAAATATTTATAATAATTTTTATGAGTTTGTTTTTTATAATGTTTCACCATAATATATTTATATATTAAAACCATATTATATTAATATTATATGTATTAAATATTTAATAGTATATATTAACATATATAAAATACTATATACCTATATGTTCAAATATACTATTAATATTATCTATTTTTAAGGTCACATACCCTACCCCCTATGGATTTGAACCTATGATCTCTTAGGAGGAAACACATGTTCTTAACCATTAGCCCCACTCAGGCTATACATGTTATAATCACCAACCTAATGGCCTGGGTAGCTCAAATATGTCAAAAGACAATACCTTCAACATAGAGTCAAGGTGTAATGACCCTACGTTGAGTGTCATTGACAATGGCATGATGGAGGGCACGCAGAGAAGACGTGACTTAAGGTTGCACGATGAGTCCATACGTTTTGGCAGCGTTGGTGGCCAACTCATGGGTGATGGCCATGAGACGAACATGAAGGTGTACTAGCATGTAGGCTAGGAGGACCAAGGGACGTCTGGTCGAGTAGGAAGAGACAAACTGGCGAGGTGTTGCTTAGCAGGCTCGACGGAGGATGGAATAATTGGAAACGTGAATGTGTGGTGTGTCAACCATGCTAGGACAATAGTGTGGATGGATGCAACAAAGGTATGGTGAAGGTATGTGGCCTGGTGGATTTGGGACAGGACCTTCGGGCACCATCCGAGATTAAGACTAGATGGGCGATATCATCGTCATGTGTTGGGAAGTCGGTCATTCAAGTGTTGCTGGCTTGGGGAAGGAAATGGCATAGCATCGTCTAAGGTTGGGTGGCGATGGTGCAACATCGCCTACGATGACACGAGCACTTGAAGTTCCACATACTCTAAGGTGCCCGACTTGGGGTTGGTAAGGAGGTTTCGGTGAGGCGTAGTCTGGGTGATACTTGCGGTTGATGGTCATGCCCAACTAGTAAGGTCATCTCGGTGCCGTGTGATGACTAGGATTTCAAATGGTATGGGATGCTCGAGAGGAAAAACAAGTCTAGTCCCGTGACATGGTATCAGAGCATTGTTCGATTATGGAATATGCATAAATGTCTCTTCACCACCAACGCCTCTTTCATTGCATGTGTCGATGGAGCCGTGTTGATGAGGACATCAACATCTTTAAGTGTGGAAGATTGTAACAACCCTATGTTGAGCTCCATTGGAAATGGCATGACAGATGGTGCATTGGACAGACACGAATTAAGGTTGCACGAGGGGTTCATACGTTTTGGTAGCCTTGGTGGCTGACTCATGGGTGATGGCCATGAGACAGACATGATAGTTTACTAGCGTGTAGGATAGAAGGACCATGGGACGTCTAGTTGAGTAGGATGAGACAAACCGGTGATGCACTAATTAACAGGCTCGACAGAGGTGGTGTGATTGGCAACGGGATGTGTGGTGTGTCAACCATGCTAATACAATAGCGTGGATGGATGTGATGAAGGTATGTGGTCGAGTGAAGCTGGGACAAGACCTTTGGCCACCATTCCGGATTGAGACTAGATGTGTGATATCATCATCATACATTGAGCAGTCAATCGTTCAAGTGTTGCTGGCTCAGGGGAGGCAATGTGTAGCATTGTCTAAGTTTGGTTGGTGGCGGTGCAACATTGCCTACGGTGAAACAAGCACTTAACGTTAATCATACTCTATGGTGCTTGAATTGGGGTTGGTCAAGAGGTTTTGGTGAGGCATAGTCCAAGTGATACTTGCAGTTGATGGTCATGCCCAACTAGCAAGATCATGTTGGTGCCGCTTAGCAACTAGGATTTCAAATAGTATGGGATGCTTGAGAGGAAAAACAAGTATGGTCTCGTGACATATGGTATCAGAGCCACATTCGATTATGGCATATGTGGAAGTGTCTCTTCACCACCAACGCCCATTTCATTCGATGTGTTGATGGATTCGTGTTGATGAGGACATAAACATATTTAAGTGGGGGAGATTGTAATGACCCTACTTTGAGATCCATTGGAAATGGCGTGACGAAGGGCTAATCAGGAAGGCATGACTTAAGGTTACACCGCGAGTCCATACATTTTGGTATCCTTGGTGGCTGAATCATGGGTGATGGCCATGATACAGACATGGCAATGTACTAGCATGCAAGCTAGGAGGACCAAGGGACGTATGGCTGAGTAAGACAATATAAACTAATGAGGCGTTGCTTAGCAGGCTTGATGGAGGATGTGGCGATTGGAAACGTGGCATGTGGTGTGTCAACCATGCTAGGACAATAGCATGGATGGATGTAGTAAAGGTATGCGGCTAGTTGGAGCCAATATAGGACCTTCAAGCACCATCTAGGATTGAGACTAGATGGGCGATATCATCGTCATGCATTGGGGGAGTCGATCGTTCAAGTGTTGCTGGCTCGGGGGAT
Source organism: Larix kaempferi (assembly GCA_027924585.1). Lineage (NCBI taxonomy): Eukaryota > Viridiplantae > Streptophyta > Pinopsida > Pinales > Pinaceae > Larix > Larix kaempferi. The sequence continues at coordinate 2,196,652 of BSBM01000815.1, read as the reverse complement.
GCAAGGGCAGATCATTGTCTAAGGTTGGGTGGCGATGGTGAAACATCACCTACGATGAAATGAGCAGTTGACGTTCCACATACTCTAAGGTGCCTGACTTGGGTTTGGTTAGGAGATTTCAGTGAGGCGTAGTCCGGGTGATACATGTAGTTGGTGGTCATGACCAACTAGCAAGATCATGTCGGTGCCACGCTGTGACTAGTATTTCAGATGATATGGGACGAGCGAGAGGAAAAACACATCTAGTCCCATGCCAACAAGGGTACATTGAGTCACAAACCAAAATTCCACAAAGGCTCATATATCATTCATAAGATCAACGTTTATTATTGAATGTCGTTGAACTTATACCTCCAATTCTTATTATTGAATATGAGAATGTTAGAAATGAAGATCATCCTATGTTTATGAAGAGAATAATAATCAAGTACTAGTTAATGAGCAAGATAAATAAGTATAAGTGATTGATATTGAAATGCTAGTCTATAGGAGTAATTAGTCATTGTTTTAGTCATTTTTATTTGTGTGACTTATTATTTAGTTGTATTTTTTATCCGATGACTAAATTAGTCAGTTTTAGTTTTGTTGCTCAAATTTAGTTATATTTAGCTTAAAAACATTGTCGTGACTTGTAATATCCCGATTTTGACCCCATTGCATTAAAAATGTAAATGATGTAAATATGCTAGTGTGAATTCCTAGTGCGGAGCTCAAGGCCAAGGCTCGACTAGTGAATGGATAGGCATGTATGATGTTATATTTTATTTGGACTATTAGGTTGGATTTTATGTCGATTTAGAATATATGAATATTATGTGCATAAATAATATAATGGTCCAACAATAGTTGTGTAAAGAGCACCAAAGGGGCTATGGTTCCACCAGAGGGGAAGAGGAAGGGGGTGTATGGGAAACCAAATCCTATGCTGCCGTGTTTCAACCTTAGAACTCACCCAAAATTCTATCATGTGATGAGAATAAGCCAATTATATCCTTTTTTGACCATTTTCCAATCATTGATTGCACATGTGAGGTTGGTGGGAAAAGTCACTTCTTGTAGTTATTGAAGCATGGTGGTTGTGACAGTTATGTCAGCTGTCAACAGTCCTATTTCTTCTATGGTCAGAATCCATGTCAACTGTCTTTTCACCCTTACCTCATATCCTTAGAGTCAACACTCTTTTGATCATTATTCCATTCTCATTCCTTCTCATACAAGCTGCTACACTACGTAGAGTCATTCCATTGCTGTTGATGTCCATTTACCAGACTATGTATTAAACCCATAAATTCGAATTAGAAGACAGAGTTTCATTTATGGAAGGGAATATAGAAACCTGTAGGTGTTTCCTTCGCCCTAGTGGACTCATAGCCCATCTTGGGGGTGGACTCCTAGCAAAAAGAGTATATGCTGGACGGAGTGCCTATGGTTGGGTGGAAAAGCGCTCTTACACAAACAGTTTCTTGGATTTGCGTTTTTTAAAGATAAGTACTCTCATGTATTTGAATCTGAACCGTTTTATTTGATGCATGTAATGTTTATGCTTGTATTTTCATATTAGATGTGTGGTTAGACTTTAATTCCGCTGTGCATGTTTAATTACACTTCTACACACATTACATTGGTTGAAAAATCGTATTATGCATTTGGGGCGAATTTTAGAGCCCGGGTTTTTGTCAACGTCCCCTCCTGATGGTTGGATTGGGGTGAGGGGGATGTTACATGACTAACGTTTTTAGTCACACAGTCATTTATTTGCAATTTTTACTAGTGGCAATCAATGCACACAAAGGTAAATTGAAGATCTCGCTGGTAAGTGCCAACCAAGCAAACAAGTTTACCAATTCAAGTAGAAAGTTTGTATTGATTTTCTTAAGACACGATCATCAAGAAGGTGAATCGGTAAAAGTAAAGGAATTTCTGGAGGGATGTACCAAAGAGAATAATGTTTATGGACAATCTACTCAAGCGGACTCAAGCGAGATCTCCCTAGTCCAAGTGGATCTAGAACAAATAAATACATAATACAATCTACTTTCCTAGATCAATACAGATGCGAGGGAACATGTAGATAATAACTTAACTTATATCTGCAAATCCTTTTCTCTTTGTTGCTCCAAGCTCCAGGGCCTTCAGATCTTGAGCTGCAAAACCTTCTCAAGCATATGGAAACAAGCAGATAGTAAAAGCATATCTAAATATGAATTGATCTAAACTAACAGTTAAGGAAGAAATTTCTAAGCATTATCAACACAACAACAATAATTATGGAAAGAGTTTGTATTAATGTAATGATGGGAAATAAATAGAGAGAGAATGTCACAACCTAAGCCTCAACGTCGCAACTTCCATCCAAAAATCCAAGCCAATCCTCCAAAGGATGATGTGTGCCTCCCAAAGGATGAGTAGGGATCACCTAGAATAATTCCACCAGCATGAGAGTACTATAGTCCTTCCTCTCTTCTCAATGGAGAGAGGCTTAATATTTATAAGGCTAAATGGATAAAGTAGGTTGAATATTAAGGGGAGAGCTCTAAGGGATCTTCCCATTAGGTTAGGAGATAGAATACCAACCCTCCTAGTAACTAGGGATAGACCTCCATGTCACCAAGATTCAAGAAGTCGCTCGAAGCTCCTCTTTATCCACATTAACCAAATCTGGCACACCTTGCATTAAGACAACTGGTGCCAGGAAGGGATCAATGTAGGTTGTATAAGGGAAAACAGAGCCACTGGCGCACTCTGCCAGAGAGCATCGTGCAGTAGGCATGGTCTGGCACCTCTTGCTGGAAAGCAGGATGCACTAGTGCAACTAGAAATTGTAGAAACATAAGGAAAACAACTTGCTCTAGATGTTTTTAGCCAAGGAAACTTCAGGGATGAGGGCACAGAGTTGACACATGACTCATAATGATGATATTTTGGTGTAACAGAATGCCCCCCAAAGCATGAAGTTGGTGAAATAAGATAGGTGAAATGCTTTGTAATGTGAAGTATTGAAGGCAAGGATTTGTTGGTTGGAAGAAGTTGCTACAATACAAATGACTTTGAGATATAGGCCTCATATGACTCATAACATAGTTGTCGACCAATACACTGCAGATCCATGGTAGTAGAGACCGATTGAACACAATTATGACTATTGAACACAAGCGTAGATCGATGATTAGATGATAACACAACCACGACCAATACAAAGTGGATCCGTGTGATATGAATCAAACAATCTCCATTGCAACCTGGGAAAGATATGAGTTAACCCAGGGTCTTCAAGCTGAACCTACAACGATACGAATCTAACCATGTGATTACAATGTCTTGGAGTCGAACATGGTAGAGACCACTTGATTACCGGTCATTGATGTATACCGTTAACAAGCGCGAGGGAAATCACTATTGATGTCAATGATCCCCAAGGTATCACAGTACATACCATCGAATGCGAATCAATGAGTTGAGGTTGAACACTCGATGGGATATTTCAATCAAGAGTCAATGATGTAAAATCATGTTGAAAGCGAGGTAACCTGCCATTGAGGCATGCAGGCACAAGGTACTTGATTGGTTTCTAGATTCAATCCCCGAATGATGTTTTGAAGTTGACAAGGATGAATCCGCCGAAGGAGGGCTGTGAAGTATCCCCCATCATCGACATGAAAATGTGATCACAGATGTTTGAAGTGAATCGGATAGTAGAGTAATGCGTGAGACTGACTCAGAGATGACCGCCATGATAGAAGGTGACTGCAGATAATGAATGAATGACCAAACCTCTCTTGAACATGGGCATGGCATGACTTGGTGGTATTGACGTGATGAGAATGATACCAATCCCCTAATGCAACTGATGGTGGAAGCATTCTTTGGACGACCCAAAGGAGTAAGAATACTCTTGGAATCAACAGGACTCGAAGACAAACAGATTACCCAAGTATTGAATGCATATGCAGATGAGTGCCATGTTCAAGAGTGACTATGTACTGCCGTAACTAAAATGAAACACAAACTCTTCCCTTGAAACTTACTTACCACATGAAGTTTCAAATTGAATTCCTTTCTTTTTCCAGTGCTTCATAATGATTTCTTGTTATTCCTCTGCTTTGCATTGATGTCATCACATGATTCTATGGGTACTGTTTTTAAGTGCCTCTCTAAGGGTGTTGTAGATTTTCTCATTAAAATTGTTAGAAAGAATGTGCTAAAGAATTTATGGCAGCATGTTTGGAGGACAATGGAGGCCATATCCATGGTTTACTTTCTGATGGAGCCCCTCTTTGGGGAGATACATAATGATTCATCAACATTTGTTGTGGGTATGAATATATATTTTTTATATTTTTATTTGACAAACAAATAACTCTTGATTCAGAGACATGTGAACACTTTGAGACATGAACAATCTTGTGTTTAAACGATATACTCATCTCTGGAAATGGAATAATAACTAAGGAATATACCTCACAAAAGAAGATGATAAAATAATAGAGATTGGATGTATGATCTCGAAATACCTGTAGTTATAAAATAACTAAGGAATAAACCTTCACAAAGGAACATGATAAAATAATAGAGATAGGATGCATGATCTTGAGATACATGTTATGACACTTTAAAAAAGATATAGTCTATGATTTCAGTAAGAGTCGTGCATACATAGGGAAAGATTAATCTTTGAGAATAGGATTTGTCTTGTTAAACCCGTCCTTGTGATTAATAAATGTCCAAATATTCTTCTAAGATTCAAGCTTCTTCAGTGGATGTAGGAATTTTTCCTCTGGATGTAAATTTTAAAATATTCCACTACCAAATTCTTTTGAATCCTCCAGCTCTTGATCGAATTTTAGTTTTTTATTACAAGTGTGCAATGTAATTGATTTCTATTTTAATTTTTTGTCTGGGCATATTTAAATTTTGTTACATTGTTTCTTTGTGAAAAGTTGTAGTTGGATCTCATCAGCATTATTGCCTTCACAAAATAACTGGATGTTAGACTGTGTTAACATATTTAATTTTTAATCCAAGGCACCAATTGGGAAGGGATAGAGTTAACCCCTTCTCCTGACCATCCCTCATAATATCAGATAGATATTTTAAAATTTTTAGTAAATCTTAAGAGACATAGGTATGGTTGGTCCATAATATTTGAGTTTTTTGAACAAAAAATTTAGGTCAGGTACACCTAGTTCAATGGTTTACCTGAAATATAATGAATCATTATAAGCTAGAATTACAAATGATAAAATTTGGGTGAATTAATATTGCTCCTCTCCCCAATTCTTAAAGGGTGCTAGATGAATGTAAGAGCACATTCCTTACAAGCAAGAGGCTGGTGGTTCGATTCCTCCATGTCCTACTATAAATTAATAAATGATATCGCAATGTATTTTCTAAATATACTACCAAATGATGGAAAATAATTAAAATGACTTGATATACTACCAATCGATTGAAATTAGTGAAAAAACGATTAAATATATTAACAAATGACGACAATTAAGGATTAAAATGACTAAATATACTACCAATCAACGAAAAGTAGTGAAAAAAATGATTAAATATACCACCAGTTGATGGAAATTAATAATTCAAATGACTAAATATACTACTCGTTGACGACAGTGAATGACTACAACTACTAAATAAACGACCAGTTAACAACTATCAATGACTAAGAAAACTACTAAATATACTACCAAGTTGATCAATTAGAACAACCAATAAATGACTAATTTTTTTCAGTGATAAATTTAGTCTCATTATAATTGACTGGCCATAAAATACTATTAGTCGTGCGATCTAAAATTAGTCATTTATACACAAATTTTAGCAGTTTTTAAATAGTAGTATATTTCTCTTTTTTCTACTAGTGGTGTATTTGCTAAAATACAAATCAGAAACCTTTGGAATCTTCAATAATTTCAAATCTTTGGTTGAAAACGAGAACTTGGTGATTGCATCAAAATGCTAAGATATGGTAGAGGTGGCAAGTATAAGTCAAATGAATTCATGGAATTTTGCAGACACCATGGAATTAAGGAACAATTGACTACATGGTATACACCACAATAGAATGGTGTGTCCGAGAGGAAAACGAAACCATTATGAATATGGGTTGAAGTTTGTTGAAGGAGAATCATTTACCAAACAATTATTGGGGAGAAGCTATTACATATTCAGTTATATTATGAACATAAATCCTATTAAAAGTGTGAAGGACAAAATTCCTCAAGAAGCATGGAGTGGAAAGAGCTATAACATATCGCATTTGAGAATATTTGGGTGTGTTGCATATGAACATGTACTTGAAGAAACAAGAAGGAAATTGGACAATCAAAGTGAAAAACGCATCTTCACATGATATAGTGAAGAGTCTAAGCCTTATAGACTGTACAATCCCATCATTAAGAAGTTGATTATCAACATAGATGTCGAATTTAAGGATGAAGTAGAATAAGACGGAACCATATATAAAATTATTTATAGGTGGTTGCATTACCTCAAGGTGAAGATGATGGGGAAGAGTAGATTGTACAAAGTGGAAAACCAAATCCATAAGCACATGTACCTGCAACAAGTACTCTTGGAAGGTAATCAATAGGAGTTCACCTCAATTTAGAACACCAAGAAATCTTATGCAATGTGAAATTATCATCAGGTCATTGAGGACAACATACATGTAGTTCTCAAGCAAGTAGTGACTCTAATCCAACTTTAGCAACACTAAGATATAGGGTTAGAGGGAAAAAAACTACAAGTTTAATGGGAATTTATGATCAACATGATGATGATGATGATGATTTAGATCTGAATTCAAACTTTGCATTGTTAGCAAATCATCCTATTAGTTTTTAAGAATCAATTCAAGATGAAGTTTGGGTAAAAGTGATGAATGATGAAATAGAACCAATTGAAAGAAATGACAATGGGGAATTAGTGAATTTACCTGAAGGCAAGGACAACATAGGCATGAAATAGATATACAAAACCAAATTGAATGTTGATGGAGAAGTTGAAAAGCACAAGGTTGCATATGTTTCTCGGTGGTTTAGTCAACAACCTAGTATAGATTATAATTAGACATTTGCATCAATTGTTATACTTGACACAATCAGACTTGTTTTATCCATTGAAGCGTAGAATAAATGGAAAGTTCGTTTGATGGATGTACAATCTGCATTCTTAAATTGATTTATAGAAGAAGAAGTGTATGCAAAACAACCACTTGTATGTGAGATAAGTGGACATGAAGGTAAAGTGTACATATTAAAGAAATCTTTGTATGGGTTGAAGTAAGCACCTAGAGTATGGTATAAGAGAATTGATGCTTATTTGATTGATAACGGGTTCATTAGAAGCAACAATGAACCTACCTTGTACACATAAGTAAATCAACGAGGTACAATATTGATTGTTTTCTTATATATAGATGATTTAATATTTATTGCAAATTTGTTCGTAGACACATTTATAACAGTAATGAAAATTGATTTTGAGATGATAGATTTGGGAATGGTGAAGTATTTTCTTGGAATTGAAGTCACACAATCTTAAAATGGAATTTTTATTTGTCAATCTAAGTATGACATGGATATATTGAAGAGGTTTAGGATGTTGAATTGTAAATCAATAGCAACACCAATCACAATAGGTACAGAATTGATTAAATATGATAAAGGTTTGAATGTAGATCTAACACTATATAGAATATTGGTTGGAATCCTAATGTATTTGACAACTATTAGACCAAACACCATGTATGCAATAAATTTAATTTCACAGTTTATGGAGACATCGAAGAGCACACAATGGAAAGTTGGAAAGATAATTTTAAGATACACTGCAAGGACAATAGAATCATAGATTATGGAATTATGTATTAAGCAAATTCAGATTTCAAATCATAGGGATACATTGTTAGTGATTTTGTAGGAACCACATATGACAGGAAGAGTACATCATGATAAATTTTCAATTTTGGTTCAAGTGTAATTACATGGGAATCAAAGAAGCAACCTATTGTAATAATTTCTTCAGCTGAAGTGGAGTATGTTGCATCAACATTAGTGGCATGCCAAACTGTTTGGATGTGATTTGTATTATCTGATCTATTGCATGAAAAATATGAACTAACTGAAGTTTTCTACGACAACAAATCAACCATTGCATTGTCGAATTATCATGTTTTCCATAAAAGGAGTAATCATATAGATACCGTATTTGATTTCATTAGAGAACTTGTAAACAATCATGAAATATGTTTAGAGTTTTGTAGATACTAAGATAAGTTAACTGATGTATTTACTAAGCCATTAGCAAAAGATTCTTTTGATTTTTATAAACAAAAGTTGGGCATTTGTAATGCTGCAAATTTTGTAAAACTTGTAAATATTGGTGATAGTAATTAAGGAGGAGTGTTGGATGGAAGTAATTACTTCACCAACCTCACCTGCTTGCATTTAATCTTGTCCATGTTGTTGTAAATTCCCATTTATATATGGAAGGATCGATGTAATGGCAAAGTTATTGTGCATTAAAAATAGGGATTTCGGGAGTGAGGGGAAGGCCTCGTCATAAATGCTCGTCACTAACCAAAATGAAACATCTACCATTAAATTTTGAGGTGTTTTCTAGGGTGAGTTTTATGGCATGCTTTCTGACCCAATATCCTTTCCAACCACTGGAAAAGCATCCAATATAAAATAATGTACTTGTTGTTTGTGTGGTTAATGAAATGCATGATTTCCTAGGCATTTTGCTTCCACCTCGCACCTTTTAAATCTGTTCACAATATGGATTTATGTAGTCAATACATTACCCATTGGCACCCATAATACACATCTCTGCAATCTAGTGCTCCTTCGAGAACACATAAATTTCTTCTTTTGAACTAATCCTTTTGTTTTAGCAACTAAGTATTCAATTGTAAACTTAGGACAATTATATCTTTTGGACCATCTTCTTCTCTAAAAATAAAGTTTCGCTAACACCAAAATGATGGAGAGAGAATGGGCAAACCCAAAAATAAATTCACAAACCATACGTGCATCAATTTCAAACAGAGAATTATAGAGACCTAATACCACTTGCTTCACTTCAAATGATAATTAAAGTCACACCCACTAGACTTTGTTAATCCTTTGTTAAGGTAATCACTACCAACATCAAGCTCAAAATTCTACCATGATGATTATTTATCCCTCTGTCAAGGTAATCACTACCAGCATCAAGTTAAGAATTCTTCCATGATGATTATTTATCATCTTCATAATGTGAGGATGCCTACTTTTGTGAGTACATGCAATGTATGCCACCATGATATTGAGACATGATAGGGATGGCATTGTGAGAGTTGCACTATTTGGCATACGTAATGCTTGCTATCAACGTGATGATTTCATAGATCACATTCATAAGATGATAGCCCATCCATCAACAAAATCATGTTAGGACTTGTCAAACCACCACTGACTAATAACAATTGCACAAAATCTCACGTGTGGGGAAGTACGTTACATATCTATATTTTTATTACATACATAGATATATTACTCCATCTCATATTTTTGTGTGGTGTAGCAAGTTTACAATGTTCATTAATATCATTCCCTTCACAGGTTACTTACAAATTATGGTTGAGAAAAGACTTGCGAACTTCTCTTATGGTATTGATCGAAGAATCCACTTAGATTATGACTAGATTTGTGTCACCACATGGTTAGGCATCATTTTCTATGAATAATGTTCTTTTATTTATCCATTTGAATGGAATCATGGTTTCATTAGTTATATTTATTTGATAAAAGCCTCATGTCATATGCCTCTTGTTATTCCTCTTTATGGGAAACTTTCTATAAGGATGAGTTGGCATGGAGGTTAAGAGTGTGTTAATAAGTGGTCATATGTGTTATTTGACCATCAACGAGTTTACATGGAGGATAATGTTTTACTTGTTCAACCATGGTGGACATCAAGTTGAAAAATATGGAATGTATTATTCGTGATTGAATGGACCCAGATTTTTTTGACCAAGACGATTTGAACCATTATGTAAATGAAATGAGAGTGCACACTCGAGAACTAAGACACACAGGGGAACCATATCGAGTGTCCCTTTCCACCTCAATTGGCTCCCTCATCCATGCACATCACTAATTGACTGACATGACTGAATATAGAGCTAGGATGAGGGAGTATTATTCCACATGCATTTCCAAGGAGGAAATAAAAGAATTGAATATTACAAAGGCCCAATTATATAGTATGTTCACCGATCCAAGAACATAACAACCACTTGATAGTAGAAAGCCATGTGTTTGCATGGATTGGTGTCATTTCCAACGATGGCGGGACAATTGGATGCATAGGTGGTTCATGGTTTACGATAAATCTCCCTGCAATAATATGGAGGTTCCACAGTACTTCCTTCGGCAACCATGGGATGAGTTTCTGCTCGGTTTACATGTCAACTATTTTGAGATAACCGAGTTCTAGGGTGTTAAGTGTGGCTCTGCCCAAGATCGACCTGCTGCTATGAGGAACCGACTGAGAGGGACACCAGCTCCTAGGCGCGAGCCCAACCCCTCTCCCTAGCCACCTTAGTTACCCCAAAAAATTGATAAGATCGAGAGGGTGATGAGGAGTGTTGCACGTGGACTGCTTAGACACACTGCCTTTGTAGCAGCTACTACAATGCAGAGACAGGTTGACCCTGATAGAGATGCAGGTGTAGGGCCTTCACGACAGAGTCAGGATAGACCTGTTACTGGTGGTAGCCATGTTGGGACTTTTAGTTCGACGGGGACAATGCCACATATTTGTCCCCATTGCGGGCACACTTGCCCTGGTCTGATCGAGGGCTGCTATATGGATCAGGTTAGCACTTTTTTTAATGTGTTCTCAATCATCACTTGATAATTTGTAAAGTAATTTTAAAGTAATTGTGTTTGACTTAAACTATTATTTCAATGTACAGTTATTTAGAGCTGAGACGCTGTCATGGGAGAACGTAGGATATCCCAACCTGGATGCAGCAATGGCAGCTGCAACTGAAATTGCGGCACCTCACACAGAGGTATTTTCAGTACCTCACACAATCTTGTTATTACTTATGGCATTTTTATTTTTATGTATTTATATTTATGACATACATGATGATAGTTCGTACAATATTTTTTAATATTTTGATTGACTAAATAATTACTTGTTTAATATGTTCATAACGTGCATGCATTTTGGTTTCCACAGGTATGCATGGACTATGATGATCAACCATCTCCGCCAGGGATCGACAGATCACAACATACACAGGTACAATGTGTAGTTAAAAGCAGGTTTTTAATTTGAAATGTTACGACATACTATGGTTTAATTTGATTTTTGTTTACTAAACTATGATATTACAAATTTGTATGCAGGGGCCGCCAATAGCTGCATGCCACTTTAGTCCTAGGTTTCCACCCTCTCCCATGAGTCGTCCCCCTCGCTTCCATCCAGACCCCTCCCTCCGTACACCCCCTCCCTTCCATCCAGCCTCCCCTCTCTGTCCATACTCCCCCCTCCGTCCATCCCCCCCCCCCTCCATCCATCCTCCCCCATTCATCCACGCCCACCCATCTATACAGCCTCCCCCATTCATCCACGCCCCCCGTCTATCCATCCTTCCCCATTCGTCCACGCCCCCCTTCCATCCAGATTCCCCCCTTCATCCTCAACCTCCCTTTTATCCATCCTCCTCCCTCTATCCAGGACCGACCTCCCATTCACCATACCTCAACATACCCCCTAGCCCTTTTGGGTTGATATCCCCTATCGTACAACCGATAGGGGTTCATCGTCCATGGCGTCCTCATCCACCTCATACCACCATGTCCTCCTCCACCATATCATCTCCAATTCCCACCACTATTGTGGCAACTACTATTCCATTATCTACCCATGTATCTATAGTGGTTGCACCCATAGTTGTTGCATCTACATCTGCGCCCCCACCCATGACTACATCGGAGTAGGTTGTCCAACCAACTGCTCCACCTGCTAGCCCAGAAGCCCAACCATGTCCATTGTCAGAGGTGTTCACGGTGAGAATCAAGTTAATTTATGAAAATATTTTGATGCATTAACCAAATTAATTTAAGCAATTATTATTTTTCAATGAAATGATTTTCGTAAATATTGTAGGGTGGAATTGTTGAGAGGCTCAGCATATCCAGGACATCTGCCTTACGTCTCCCACTCGCATCAACAGTGAGTTATTTAAGATTTGAATTGTACATTCATTTTATAAATGTGGTAAATGTTACAAATGCTTGAAAATGATGGTATCTTATATCATTTGTTTCGGATCCTGGAGAGACGATCTACTCCTAGACGGAAGAAGACTCGAGGTACCAGTAGCTCCAAGAATAGGAAGATCAATTTTGGAGATGTGCCTGGGAGTGACCGGGGTGGTCACAATGCTTGACACACCATGCTATGTACATTAGCCACGATGTGGCACTTTTGGGCACCAGTTGCCATGTACCTTGTATCTATGGCACAGGTTGCCATGTATTTTGGATCTACGGCATGAGTTGTTGTATTTTGTATAGGGCACAAGTTGCCATGTATTTTGGATCTATGACACGAGTTTTCAGATTTTGTATAGGGAACGAGTTGCCATCGTATGTACATTGAGAACCATGTTCCACTATTTGCTTGAAAATTTATATATTTGTTCGAGTTTTGTTCCACTATGGTTTTATCTCATGGATTTGGCAATATGGTAGAATGTACATGTTGGCCTAAGCTTTACTAATGTTATGATCATATTAGGTTTTCCATCCATTGAGAAGGTTGTCACAAGTGTACATATCCATCATATAAAAATTTTCATGCTACAATTGATTTCAAACCATTGAGGGGATCAACATACACCATGCACCATGAGCACACACCATGCACCCTTTACAACTCGACCAAATGACTTATCCGCAATAAATACTAGTTATGGTCTTGGAATCAACCATGATCATTTGCAACAAAATTTTCAACCATGCCATAACAACATTTCAATCATCTAATAAATAATTAGGTTTCAAAATTAGGTTTATGGTGCTAGGTACAATGTTTTTCTAGTTGTGTGCACCCTTGCCATATAGATGAGAAACTATGCATATATGTGTATAATGATTTGGATTCAAATGTATGCACATGAATATATATGTACAATGAAAATGATTTACTTTTTATATGTATTATAATTTAGGCAAGGGATTAGTCTACATAATAAGGTTTCATTGTGATTAGAATAAAAACTAGGGTTTATGCTACCAACTAAGGTTTTTAGGATAGGCTCTCATGTTTCTAGGATAGGTTCCAAGCTCTAGGGTTACCATCTTAATGTTTAACTCCACTATCATGACAACATTGTCACCAACACCATGCCCACTACCACAATCACCATCAAGCCTCGTCATCCTCTTGCTCGTGGTGCCACCATCCTCGTCCCCATCAATCATCCGTTATCCACCATCAACCTAATGCACTTTGTCTCATTGTCACTGACACCATATCTATCCTCATGCCCATTATCACCATCGTCATCATTGTGCTCATTGTCACCATTGTCGCCATCATGCTCATTGGAGTCTAGGCCATTTAGCCTCTTTGTTTACGTATTTTGGGTTAGATATGGATTGCACTTGATTTGTTTTTAGTTTTATGCACCCTTTATATATACATGTCAGAAACTTTGCATATAAGTGTATAATTATTTGGATTCAAAACTAGGGTTTTTAGGCTAGGCTCTGGGTTTTTAGGGTTTTCCCATAGACACTTGATAGAGACACTTTCAACCAGGAGTGTCTCTATCAAATGTCTATGGGAAAACCCTAGAACGGACGTGGAGTTGGGAAAAAGGAGTCGATCTGGGTCAAGAACTTATGGAGTTCCCCTCTATGTTTAGACTCAGTGAGACAACGTGGGGTTCTTTTTTGCATTTGAACTTGCCAAGATGGTAGGCATGGGGTATTCCCCATATATATATATATATATATATATATATATATAAGAAATAAAATATAAAATAAATAGTAATACTAATAGTTAATTTTTGTTGAGATTTGGTCTTGTGAAGGCAAGGAAATGGACCAAGATTGCAAACCAAACTAGAATAGGGACAAGGAGTTTTGAACTTAGCCTCATTAAATAGAATTTTGAAATCAACATTAAAAGAGTAATTGAAGATATAATTAAATTTGAATTCCACAATAAGCATCCATGTTGATGAAAGAGATGGGCCATAAGTTGATTGCTTATGGATCTATTATTGTCTTAAAAAGATGAAAGTTCTAAAGAAATCTCACATTGCTTTTATAGAAAGAAGTTTTGCATGTTGTTTATCTTAAAAAGAGGAACTATTGTCTATCCTAAAATCATTAACATAAATGTCTATTTAAAAGAAAATTGTGCATAATTATTGAGTTAACAATCGAGTTGTTACACAGAAGGAGACAGTTTTCTACAAAATCCAGTAGATGTATGAGGGAAACTTCCAGAAGCTAAGCGAGTGCATGTTCAAGGAATCCATGTGGCCATCGATGGAGACCATTTATCCATACGTATTTAATGATACTTTATTCTATTTTCTTTTCAAAGAAATGTGGTTCCTCCTCAATTATGAAGCAACAGGTCGAATTCTAGGACAATTATTATAGCTCGTTTCAGGTCGTTGTCCACGGTGTGGTGAATATGCAATTGTTGAATCAATGGCTCTTGGATATGATCGATGAGTTTATTTATTAGTTCCATTTGTTTTGTTAGTGCTGTGCTAAGCTTAGGAATAAGACCAACCAAGAACTCGCCTTCAAGTGGATCTGTGATGAGGTTTGCACACAAATGTCCTTTTTTGTTAACTGATGAACTGTAGGAGTTATTATCTGTTGAATCTAGGGTTTTAAACCAATAAATTTATTAGGTTTTAAATTAGGCCTCTTTTACGAAGTGATAAAATCATAAAAAATATCATTTGTAAGTAAATTGTTGCATAGTAATTAAGAATTTGAGAAGTAGACTAAAATTGGCGGGAATTCTTTCTTTCTCCCTTGGTTTTTAGCAAGCATCTGAAGAGGATTATGTATTCTGGATTTGATGATAGAGTTTCATTTTCCTAATGTTGAATGCCACAATATATTTTCATCAAATTCCTCCTTCTAGGGTCTATGGAGTTTGGTATTACTATTTTTGATTAGTATTTTTTCACATTGAATTTGTATGTGTTTGTGTTATTATATATTGTGTGGCTTGAGCAATAATAAAAAAAAAACCAAAAAATGGAGGTCCATGGACATGCATTTGATAATGGAGCGAGGGAAAGTCTATGGAAACAACCTCAAGAATTGAGTGTTCCATCATTCCATCGGCAACAACCATGGCTGATTTGGGCTTCAAGAATATGAATTCTCCTATAGTAACATCCCCACCATCTTCCACTTTGGAAAAAGAAAACATCACTAATTTCCCACACATATTCTGCACTTTCCATGCATTTATCAGAATCAAGTTGAAGAAAAGGAAGAACCCAATATTATTGTTCTTCTCAAGTTGGACTACATCAATGAATACTTTAGCAAGGGTTTCCTTGATCCTAACAACATTCCTACAATTCAAAAACTAAGCTCGTTGTTGTCTCCCTGTCTCGAAGGATATCAAGCTCATCTGATAAAGAAGACAATGAACGTCAAGTCGACAGGTAAGACAAGGAATTCATGGCTATATTCTATTAACAATTGAGGTTATAGAACCAGATGGATTTGCTACAATATTAGGAGATGCTTAACATGGGTACAACTTAATTGCTTCAACATGAAAATCTCCAATACCAAGTATGCAAAGGTTGTCTCTAGAAATGACCCAATTTCAGTGTCTTTAATATAAAAACGACATGTCAAAATTGGCGAAGAAAATTACAAGAGCACCTTATGAGCATGACTACAAAATAAAATCATGAAGGTGGCTTGGAATTTGAAGACCTTACAAAAATTAAAATATTACAGAGTGCTATTTAGTGGAACCAAAACCCATTGATTAAGTGATTTACCTTTAAGCAACATCCGTAGTTTTAGATCTATATCTAGTGGATTCAGTTGAATGAGCAAAGGCAACACCGTATGGACCATCTTATAAAACGTATTTCCCACTGCAACATCTGAACACCCACGTTGGACTGTCAATAGAGAGAAAAACACCCTCCCTGTACAATCAATCATGCAAATTTTGAGAGCAGGTTGCCTCTTCTTACTGAGCTTGAATTCTTTGCCTTAACGTTGTTTACCTTACTTTTGGAAACTAGCAATAATGAACGTGCATACATGACATAGCTCTAAAGCTTCATATGCAATCTACTTAACAGAGTATGCTATCTAAATAATTACACCCATAGTTACACGATAGGTGTTTAGATATTATCTGAGATTTTGGACTTCCTTGAGTGGATCAACAAGATTAACTGTAGTGTAACAAGTGTACCATCCATATTAATTTCATGGTCGTTGTATCTTGTTATGCTTAAATGCATCTTGATTAAAATTTAAATAAACTTCAATGAAGTGGTGGTTTAAAAAGAGAATATGTTTATTAAATAGTATTTGTTTTATGTTTATATTAATTAGTTTATATGTTTATTAAATTGTGTTTGTTTTATATTTATATTAATTAGTTTAATGTTTGTATTAATTCATGGCACTTAACTTGTTCACCTAAAACAAGTTAAGTGGCCATGCTAGTACATATAATCTTTTAAAAAATAACACAACCACTTAACTTGTGGCAGATAATAAAATTCTAAGATATAAACACCTATCAATGTAATAAAATCATATAAATATAATAAAATCAAGTTAATTACATTGATAGGTGTTTAGATATTATCTCGGATTTTGGACTTCCCTAAGTGGATCAACAAGATTAACTCTAGTGTAACAAGCCAGATTAATTTCATGGTTGTCGTATCTTGTTATGCTTAAATGCATCTTGATTAAGATTTAAATAAACTTCAGTGAAGTGGTGGTTTAAAAAGAGGATATGTTTATTAAATAGTATTTGTTTTATGTTTATATTAATTAGTTTATATGTTTATTAAATTGTGTTTGTTTTATGTTTATATTAATTAGTTTAATGTTTATGATAGTTTAATGTTTGAATTAATTCATGGCACTTAACTTGTGACCTATCGGTGTTCACCAGACACAAATGAAGTGGCTGTGTTAGTATTAACATTACTTCACTAGAGTATTAGATATTTTCTTCATGTTCTCCAACCTCAACATAGCATAAATATTACCTTGCCTCGGGAAGAGGACGAATAAGAGGCCAAAATATTTGATTAGACATTGCAGGTGATTTCGTTGTTTCTCTCAATCTGTGCCCACTACTTCGAACCAATATTTGGCAAACAAGCTTTAATAACAATTGTACTGTCATCTTCATATGAAATCAAGTAATAGCGTTGTTCTAGAACTCTGCTTTTAGACTTTCGTCTTTAAAAGCAATCACATTAAGATTTGGAACTCATTCATATCATTTGGTGATCATCAATTTATACAACTTGACGATAAATTTATACTTAAAATGAGAACTCTAACCATAAAACTCATATTTTTGCATAAAAAACACTAATTAACAACCCCGAATAAAAAAGTGGCCCTATTGGTAGCACCACTTTTTTTGTGTGGTTAAAAATATAGACATGGACCAAAACAATGCTTATTGTTGTTTACAAAAATCTTAAAAATCAAGCCCTGAATTAAAAATTAATGCTACTGATAGCACACTTTTTCAAAAAATGGCTTTATTATATCATTTTTAACATAATTTAAAATTGTATTTATTAAATCTCTTAGTAACGCTATATAAAACTTGCATTTTGTTTAATACAAATTATTCAAGAAATTATTTCACCACTCTTTTTAAGTAAAATAAAAAAATTATAATAATATTCCTAATAAAAAAAACCAAATTAAAAAAAACTCTTAAAAAATATCTATATTTTTAAACTTTATAAAACATAAATGATAAAAACTTTAAAAATAAATCATTTGTAAAAAAATAAATAAAACAAACCATTTTAAAAAGAATTAAAAAATTATAAAAAAATACAAATTATAAAAACTAAAAAAAAAACAATTTTAAAACCCTTTAAATTAAAAAAAAAAACAAAAAACCCTACCTCTCTCCCCATCCCCCTCCCACCCCTCTGCCCTCTCCCCCTACCCACCCCTTCGCAGCCCTTTGGGGGAGTAGTAGGGGAAGAGGGCAAAGGGAGAGGGGAGTGGAAGGGGGTGGGGGAGGGGGAAGGGGGATGGAGTGAGAGGGGAGGAGGGAGATGGGGTGGGGTAGATAGGTTAGGTTTTTTATTTTTATTTTTTTTAAATGTTTTTTTTAAGTTATTATAATTTGTTTTCTTTATAATTTTAATTTCTTTTAAAATTGTTTTTTTTTAAAGTTATTATAATTTTTTTTTAAAATGGTTTTTGTTTAGGTATTTTTTATTTGGATTATATATATATATATATATATATTTTTTTTTTAAATTTTGTTAAAATTTTTTGTTTTGAAATTGTTGTTCATAAAATTTATAATTTTTAATATTTATTTATTTATTTATTTTTTGAAAAAAAATTAATCTGTTTTTTCATATATATATATATTAACTTTGATTTTTTTACTTTGTTGTGCCAGACCTTTTTGAGCTGCAGATAAAATCTCCGCTCTCGACTCTAAGCCCTCTTTGCGGAGCCAATGTACTCCAATGGGTAGTGGAAAATGTCAAACTTGACAAATATCTGAGAATATATTTTTGCAATGTTTTGGCTTTAAGATTTTATTTTCAAAGTAAATATTATGTTTTTAATATGTTATTTACAAATATATGGTATACTTTTTGTTCAGTTTATGTGAATCAACACTTTATAAAAAATAATAAAAAATAAAATTATTTTTAAACATAAAATAACTGAAAATATGTTAAAAATGGTTTGTAATGTTTTTTTTTTTTTTTACAAATTTGGCCAAAAATGACTTATATAACATAAAAATTTAATGAAAAAACTTCCAAAATGTATATATGTTTCATTCTAAGTAACTTCTAAATGTTAATAAAATTAAAAAATATATATGTTTTTTCATTCATCAAGTTGTATAACTTGTTGATCGGTTAGAATATTGCCTTGCTTTTATACATTAATCACTTTAATTGATAAATAATATGGGTACCTAATTAAGTTTATTTGTTGTTTCGTAATCGAAAATTTTAATGTACAATGAGTTATTTCTTAAAAGAATATTACTGAATTTGGACTTTAATTGTTATTTGATACAAATAATTACAAATGTACCGTAGTCCATGGAATGAATTTGAATTTGGAGGTGCCTCCAACCCTAAATATTCGTGGGGTTGGAGGTGCCCCAAAACGCTACACCTTCCGTCGGCTACTGGCACTCACTAAACCTGATATTATTCTATTATAGGAAACCCTATGTGATGACCTAAAGGCTAGGGCTTTCATCACTTATGTTTTGCCTTCCTGGTATGTTTGCACTATTGGGGCATCTGGGAGGTCGGGGGGGCTTATCACTGCTTGGAACCCTCACTTTTTCTTGGTGCAGCCCTTCACTGTGAATGGTGGCATTTGACTATTGGGCAGGAGTAGGAAAAATGACATCCTGCTAAATATCTTCAATGTCTACGGACCACAAGTGGAAAAAGCCTCTTTTTGGGAGGGTCTTGGAGACATGGGTGTTTTGGGTCTGTCAAACTTGATTCTGGCTGGAGATTATAATTTGACTCTAGGGGCGAGGGACTCCTGGGGTTCTCGGGCTCAGCCAACCCTTAATTCATGGTTTTGTAACCTTTTTGAGTCTTTTGGTCTTACACATATCTTACCGTGCCCATTTGTTCCTACTTGGCGTAATGGACGTGTTGGGGATGATGCTGTGGCTAAAAGGATGGATCGTTTTATGCTTAATGAGACATTGCTGGAATCTTTGTCTTCATGTTCTTCCTGGGTGGATAATTCTCATATTTCCGACCATTCTCTGGTTCTGCTGCACCTTGGGTTGGATGACATACCGACCTTCTATCCGTTTATTTATTGTCACATTTGGGCGCTGGATGAACACTTTATATCTATGGTGAGATCTTTATGGGACACTATCGAGCTGGATACTACATCTTCTGCTATGACTAGACTGCCTGGTTTTCTTTGTCTATTAAAAACTAATGTTGCTCCTTGGCTCCGTGAAAAGAAGGCACTATTGACTTTGGATATTAGGAGGGCGGAATTAGCTATCTCGTCCTTGAAGGAATGTCCTTATGAAGAAACTACGGATCCTTCTTTTATGGCTACATTGGCCTCTTTGGAGAAGTAGAAGGCTTCTTTGCTGGCTTCGGAGGAGGCTTTCTGGAGATTGAGAAGTAGAGCACTTTGGATTGAGAATGGTGATCAAAACATGAAATATTTTCATGCTTATGCTGAAGGCCGAAGAAAGAAGAAAACTATTTGGGAAATAAAGGATTCTTCTGGCAATTCTATTTCGGATGGTCTGGGCATTGCAAAGGAAGTTGTTCGTTATTTTTCTGATTTTTATAAACACCCGGGCTCCATTAATTTGCAAAAGCAGATGCAGATTATCTAGGTAATGCCACGTATTTTTTTGGATGAGGACTGTCACAGAATCTATGCTCCGGTTACACTACAGGAGATTGAATTGGTGTTAAAGGATATGGAAAAAGATAAAAGTCCTGGGCCGGATGGCTGGACATGTGAATTTTTCACACAGTTCTTTGATATTTTGGGGCCCGAACTTGTTCGTTTTGTCGAGGAGGCTAGGATTTCGGGCAAAATTCCTGGTGATGTTAATGCCACCTTTATCTCTTTAATTCCAAAGGTTTCTAATCCCTCCTCTTTCCAAGATTTCCGCCCTATATCTCTTTGTAATCTTATTTACAAACTGATATCAAAGACCATTGCTCAAAGATTAAGGGGAGGTTTGTCAAATGGTATCTCTGCTGAACAGTTCGGCTTCTTGAATAAGAGGTTGATTTTTGATGCTGTGGGGACGGCTCAGGAAGTCATACATACTATCAAGTATAAAAAACTGGGGGCAATGGCTATGAAGCTTGATTTGATTAAGTCTTATGATCTGGTTGACTGGTCATTTCTTAAATTAATTCTCCTAAATGATGTATTAGATTATTAGATAACTCAGTGGATCTTGGGATGTATCAGCTCTACCAATTTTGCTATTCTGGTAAATGGATGCCCTACTTCTTTTTTTAAAGCATCTCGGGGCCTGAGACAGGGATGCCCACTATCGCCTCTTCTTTTCATCCTGGTCATTGAAGGCCTTAGCAGGCTCATTCTTCAGGAAAAGGCAGAGGGTCTTTTTATGGGTATTAAGGTTTCTCCTCATTTGAATATTACTCATATGTTGTTTGTTGATGATATCCTGATCTTTGGCCTTGGTAGGGAACAAGAATGGTTACATTTCAAGTTTATTTTAGATGTTTTCTGCAAAGCGGTAGGGATGCAAATCAGTATTGTGAAGTCTCGTTTGTATGTTTTAAATCTGGATGATGCAGTGGGACGGGCCTTGGATTGTATTTTTCCTTATGAGACTATTGATATGGACCGAGGTTTGACATATCTGGGGTACTTTTTAAAGCCAAATGCATATTTAGTAAATGATTGGTTATGGCTGGTTAAAAAGGTTGAGAAGCGGATCCTCTGTTGGCAAAATCGGTGGCTCACCTTGGGTGGAAGGCTGGTTCTACTTAACTCGGTGTTATCCACTATGCCAGTATACTGGTTTAGCTTGGTTGCGGTTCCCATGTCGATTCTTCAAATGATTCAAAAAGTGCTCTTTAATTTCCTCTGGAAGGGTCAGTCTTCATATCGGGGGTGCCATTTGGTATCGTGGGAGATCATTTCTAGACCAAAGGAAAAAGGCGGATGCGGTATTAGGAATTTATATTGGGTATACCAGGCTCTGCACTTAAAGTCTCTATGGCGTGATCTACATGATGAAGGTTTATGGGGCAACTTGATCCGTGATAAATACATTCAACTTGACTCTATTGCTATTTGGTTGCGCTCTGACAGATTGTTGAAACAAAACTCATCAGTGGTCTGGAGGGGTTTGGTAAAATTGGTACCATTATTACAGGATTGGTTATGCTGGCGAGTTGGCAATGGTTATCAAATTCATATCGACTGTGATAAAATACTGGGACATTCTCATTCTGTTTTAAATCTGGATACCATGATACAGCTACAGAATATGGGTCTTAGGTTATCCGATTAGCTTCATCTGGGGGATTTGGAGGTTGAGAAACTCTATTCTATTTGACCACAAGACATACACTTTCTTTGGTTCGGTGGCCTACATAAAATACTACATGGTTGGGATGGTATGGAAATTTGAAACTGGGAGGAATGCTGTCTTGGAAGCATCGGTTTGCGGGAATAATAAACCGATAGGTTTTTTCGATGGTGCGGCTCAGGAGGGACGTTGTGGTGCTGGATGCTACATCAAGTGGGAAAATGATAGGTGGGAAGAACTATGTTTTGGTTGTGGCTTGGGTAGTAATACCCGATCAGAACTTATAGCTCTTTGGGGTACTCTTTTACTGGCTCGTTCTTTGGACATTAAAACTATTGATATATTTGGTGACTCTAGAGTAATTGTTGATTGGGTATCTTCACACCATAAACTTCAGATCCCTGCTCTTGATACTTGGAAATCAAAGATTCTGGTGTTTACTCAACAGTTTGACAATATGTCTTTCTGTCATGTGAAGAGAGTTTTCAATCAGAAGGCTGATCAGTTATCAAAGCAGGGAGTAATGCTGGAAGAAGGCAGTGCCAAATTGAGAATCTATTGTGGCAGCCAGCTTATGGAAGAAAAACACTACTTCATTTACTGAATGTCTTTTCTGTTTTTTGCTAGTGGTAGTACTATCTGAGACAGTTCGAAGAATATGTCTTTTTCTTCTATTAGTCTATGGAGTATCTGCTTTTTAGAGACATGTAATTTTGTATAAAGAACATAGTAGAGTAGATGAAATATTTTGGTTAATCATGTTTTTAAGAGACTTTATGATCTTTTCTATATGTGGAAAGACAATCTACTAGATCAATAGTGGACCAGTTTTTATATGTAATCATCTTTATGAAGGAGCTCAGGCAGTTTCCTTGATTCACTTATGAATAGCAGGAAACTCTTTTTCTTTTGGAAAAAAAAAATTGAATTTGTTATGAGTTCAATTAATAAATTATTTGAAATGAATTTGTATTTATTTATGCGGCGCAACGTGGATTGGATAAATTGAATTGATGACAGCCACAAACTCATAAGAACTGGCTTCCATTTTATTCACATCACCCTTTTCTATTTGAACATGTAGCTTCTATTTTCATATATATAAACTAAAATTGTAACTTCCCCCGTTTATGAATTAATAATCTATATTAATTATATCTCTATTTTTTCATATTAATTTATTTGAATAAGATTTGAGAGTAAAACCACTTTATAGTTTTAAATATTGGATTTAAGTTCAATCCAAATGCTATAAAAACAAGAGTCACGAGGTGGCAATGTTCCCACAGTTGCTTTTGGCAATCGTTAACAGCTATTGCTATAATATGATATTTTTTCCACAAATTTGTAATAGAAGCATGAAAGTGAATATATATTGAGAAGGTACTTGACAATAGAAAACAAAAAGTGAATAGTATGGTGCAAGCATGATTGGTTTTTACTTACCCATATTTTCAGAGTTTAATCATGTTCTGGGTTAGAATTCTCATGGCCCCTTGTCCATGGTGACCTAAACATTTTAAATAGGAAATCAATATGAGTAAATGAAATTAAAATATGTACAGAGAAACTAGGCAAGAGGTAAAGCCTATAATTGACAACAAGCTCAAGACCATGGAATGTAAGAGTATAAGGCTTACCCTTCTTATACTAAAT
This sequence comes from Larix kaempferi, assembly GCA_027924585.1. Classification (NCBI taxonomy): domain Eukaryota; kingdom Viridiplantae; phylum Streptophyta; class Pinopsida; order Pinales; family Pinaceae; genus Larix; species Larix kaempferi. Next base: position 2,172,640 of record BSBM01000815.1, on the reverse strand, counting down.
GACTATGTTTTGTTGAGCTTGCTGAGTTGCGTGAAATGAACTTTCAACGAGCTAAAACCATGAGAAAAACACATTAATTGTTAACTCTCATATTATAAACCCGATTACAAATATTTTATGCACAAAATGTTGAATAAGTCAATCAAACCGAGGCTGAGCTAAGGGAAAATGCCTTGGAGCTCCAAATCCACCTTCACTATACGACAAAGGAAATGCAAAAGACAAATTTTACTAGTAATTACTCACCATTCAACCCGAGGATAGATAGAACCAATTCACCCATCCGTATTTTTATTGGTAAGTGAGTAATTCATAACCCTCCAATCTTGAAAATGTCATGAGCTGATGCATGCAATTTGAAATACGGAAAAGATTTATGAAAGATGTGGATCTATAACTTAGTTAATATTTAAACCTAACATCAAATTTAATTCAAATGACCCTCTCTAAAGATCCATGATATTATCATGCTTCATATGGCTATAGCCGTTACATTAAGTCTAGATTACGATGGAATAGCTAGAGTGACTCAATGATGATAATAAATACGAGAGAGACATGTGAAATTTTCCTTCCATCACCATAAATATAATCATTTCCAATGAAGCCTCAAGATTGGAGTATGTACCATGAAATATTGCATAGAGTGTTTTATATGATCCTTTATTACTCTAACCGTAGTTCGTAGGATGTTCAATTAATTTCCAATGACAAACCATACAGTGCAACTGACGTCCACCCATCGCCCCTTACTGGGGAGGGAAAAACGAGGTAGACATCAGCATGTTATAGCTAACTAAAACTTGAATAAATGTTTTTTTTTTAAATTCTATTTAATACATGATATTACAAACATTATAAAAACATTGGAAAATAAAAAAAAATTAGCTTCGTCGGAGGCATATTAATCCACCCAAGTGAATCATACATGTCCCCTGTAAAGGACATAATAAATGTACTTTCATTAACATATATCATTTTATATGATTTTAAATAGAATATTTATGAACCATTTTGAAATGATATTGTAATTGCCATTTATAAATTTGAATAAAATATTTATGAACCATTTTGAAATGATATTGTAATTGAATAAAATATTTTGAACCTGATATTGTAATTTCTATTTATGTTTTGAATGGTATTATTCAATAAAAAGTTTAAAAGTTTAGGAAGCATATATATGAATTTTTTGAAGTGACAGATTCCCAAATATGTTTTCTTGGCTTATGCTTAACAGATTGGATTTTACATGTTTTTCTTCATCGATGGATCTAGACGAGGACCAAACAACCACACACTTCTCAACATTCAATTGGATCTTGTCCTTTTACATTTTATTTGCAGTTAACTTCAATGCCTAATTGTATGTCAGGGAAAACAATATGAACCAAAACCTTGAAATATCAATTGGGAGGAGTGGAAAACTAGTAACAACAATATATATGGACAAGCACAATGAATCTTAAAGCACCTGTCATACTGCTGCACTTTATGTTAAACAATAAATCAGGCTTTATCAATTTTAAATCTACTGTTTACCAAACTTCCAACAAATTAAGTTGACCTGCTATAATCCGACAAATATAAATTCATCTACCTTTGAAATAATATATGCGGTAGGCCTGTACTTTAAATTTTGAAGAGCTCCATTTTCACCATGCATTTTGAAAAGCTTTGGATTTATTTTGGTTTTTGGTGTAAGTCAAGATGTGGACTGTAATGCTGGTAGACAAGATAATGAAAAAGAACAATGAAATTATTTTCACTAATTTTGCTATATAAGGAATCAGAAATTTGCAACCTTTGGTTTCTGCATGTAGGATTTTTTTTTCTTCTTGTTCTTCTCACTAAGCCTTCAGGATGGAAAAGTATAGATTTCACAATCCATAAAATCTCTGTTGAAAGAAAATATGAAGGTGAAGCCGAAACTGTGATTATTGGCTGACGTCATAGTGTAGCAGCTAATAAAATTTCAAATAAATACTTTTTATTAAAAATTATATTTAATATAAAATTATTTTATAAAGCTCAACTATGCAAAAATAAAAAAATTGTGTTGGTAAGAATGAACTAATAGTATTGCGCGAATATTATAGAGTCCCCCGCGGGGACATAATAACCATGTCCATGTAGTTTAACAAGTATAATTATTTTATTTATATTATAATATTTTAATAAAATTAGTTAATAAGATACATTGGTTTGGTTTTTAAATAACTGTACAAATTTTTAAATACAAACCCGACTTTTAATCATATTTTATTTAATAAATATTGTTAAATGGTTCTTTCAATATGGTTTAAACTATTTAATATTAAAAACATAAATATTTAATATTATGATTAATGTAATATTAGCATTTTATATTTATATGTTTTAATAATATTAATATGGTTAATTTAATTAATATAATATCTTCTTATCATTACAATACAATTCTATACATTAATCGGAATATTATATAGTATTAATAATAATAATTATAATATTGATAATATTAAAAAAGAATCATATTGAATATTAATCACATTAATCATATTGACATTTATGTTAATAATTATTAAGAATATTAATAATGATATTAATATTCGTTAATATGAATAATAATGTAATGTATGTTTGTATGTATTAATTATATTGTTTAATAATATTAATATGGTTTTTAATTAACATAATATATGTAAAGCATGCTATAATTCCATTATAATTTCACATATAAAGTAAAATATAATATTAATAATAGTATTGATGATATTAAAAAACAATATTTAAATTAATTATTATAGTCAACATGGACTAAAGTCAACTATGGATTAAAGTCAACTATGTACGATTAAAGTCAACTATGCACGGAAGTCAACTATGGATTAAAGTCAACTATGTACGATTAAAGTCAACTATGCACGGAAGTCAACATGGACTAAAGTGAATTGTGGAATATAGATAACCATGGATTAAAGTCAACATGTACTAATAATAAAGTCTTTAAGGTCAACATGGATTAAAGTCAACCAATATCAACTATGAAGTAGCCATGTAGTCGACCTTGTTAGAAAAAAAGGTTAGCCATACACAAATTAATATTAAATTCAACTATAGATTAAAGTAAACCATGAATTAAAGTCAACAATCTGTACTATTTGATTCAGCTCATTGAATAACAATAGTATGTTTTTTTCGCGGAAAAAAAAGAATTAAAGTCAACAATGGATAAGAGTCATCTTGGAGTAAAGTAAATTTGGATTAAATTCAATTATGGATTGTAGTCAAGTATGGATTAGAGCCAACCAACAGATACCATGAAGCAACCATACTATGGATTAAATTCAACTATGAATTAAAGTCAACATGGTTCGAATATGGATTAAAGCCAACATAGTTAAACTATGGATTAAAGTAAACTATGGACTAAAGTCACCATGGATTAAAGTCAACTATAGATTAAAGGCAACTTTGATTAAAAAACATTAAAAATATAGATTAAAGCAAGTTAGAAAAACATGGACTAAAATATGTTATAAAAACACATTATAATAGGTTAGAAAACTATGTATTAAAGTCAACATGGTTTAAAGGGAATATGGACTAAATTTAACATCAAGATTAAAGTGAACTATGAATTATAGTCAACTATGGATTCAAGTCAACATGGCTTAAATTCAACATTGATTGAAGCCAACCTAGATTGAAGTCAACTTGGATTGAAGTCAACTATGGATTGAGTCAACTACAAATTAAAGTCAACTATGAATTACCGTCAACATGGCCTAAAGTCAACTATGAATTAATGTCAACTATGGACTGAAGTCAACATGGAATAAGTTCAACATGCACTAAAGTCAACTGTGGAATACAATAAACTATGGATTAAAGCCAACATGTACTAATAATAAAGTCAACTATGGAATAAAGTCAACCAATGTCAACTATGAAGCAGCCATGTAGTTGACCTTGGTTAAAGTCAACCTTGATTAAAGTCACCATAGATTAAAGTCAACTATGAATTAAAGTTGACATGGATTAAATTTTACAGGGAATAAAGTCAACATGGATTAAAGTCGATCTTGATTAAAAAATGTTAGAAAAAAATGGATTAAAGTACATTAGAAAACAATGGATTAAAATAGGTTAGAAAGCATATATTAAAATAGGTTAAAACTAAAGTCAACATGGTTTAATGGCAACATGAACTAAAGTGAACTATTGATTACAAATAGCTATGGATTAAAGTAAGCATGGATTGAAGTCAACCATGGATTAAAGTCAACATGGATTATTTAGTCAAGATTGATTGAAGTCAGCCTAGATTGAAGTCAACCTGGATTGAAGTCAACTATGGATTGGAGTCAACCTAGATTGAAATTAACAATGGGTTTAAGTCAACCATGGATTAAAGTCACCCAACGTCAACCATGAGGTAACCATACTCAACCAAATATGGATTAAAGTTAACTATGGGTTGAAGTCAAAGTCAAATATGGATTAAAGTGAACATGGATTGAAGTCAACTATGGAGTAAAGTCAACATGGATTAAAGTCAACTACGGATTACAGCCAAGTATGGATTGAAGTCAACATGGATAATGGTCAAGTACAGATTAAAGTCAACATGGATTAATAATAAATTCCGTTATGGATTAAGGTAAACCATGGATTAAATTCAACATGGAGTAAAGTCAACATGGATTAAATTCAACTATGGATTGAAGTTGAAAGTATGTATTAAATTCTACCATTAGAGACCATGAAGAAACCATACTCAACCAACTATGAATCAAAGTCAACTATGGATTAAAGTCAACATGAATTAAAGTCAATTATGGATTAAAGTCAACATGGTTCAACTATGTATTAAAATCAACATGGATTAAAGTCAACATCGTTCAACTATGCATTAAATTCAACATGGATTGAACTCAACTATAAAGTAAAGTCAACATGGATGGAAGCCACCTACGGAGTATAGTCAATCATGGATTAATATTGAAGTCAACAATGGATTAAATTAAACCATGGATTAAAGTCAAAATGGATTAAATTCAACAATGGATACGAGTCAACATGGAGTAAAGTAAACACAGATTAAAATCAATTATGGATTGAATTCAAGTATGGATTAAATTTAACTGATAGAGACCATGAAGCTACCATACTCAACTAACTCTGGAGTAAAGTCAACATGGTTCAACTATGGATTAAAGTCAACATAGTTAAGTTATGGATTAAAGTCAAGTATGGACTAAAGTCACCATGGATTAAAGTCAACAATGGATTAAAGTCGACCTTTATTACAAAACATTAGAAAAACAAAGATTAAAGTAGGTTAGAAAAACATTGATTAATATAGGTTAGAAAAAACATAGATTAAAATAGGTTAGAAAAATATGGATTAAAGTGAACATGGTTTAAAGGGAACATGGACTAAAGTGAACCTTGATCAAATTCAACATGTATTAAAGTGAACTATGGATTACAGTTAACTATTGATTAAAATAAACATAGATTGAACTGAACTATGAATTAAAGTCAACATTGATTGAAGTGCACCTAGATTGAAGTCAACTTGGTTTGAAGTAAGCTACATATGAAAGCATTTATGGATTATAGTCAAGATGGGTTGAAGTCAACTACGGAGTAAATTCAACTATGGACTAAAATAAACATGGACTAAAGTCAACTATGGAATAAAGTCAACCCATGTCAACTATGAAGCAACCATGTAGTCAACCTTGGTTAGAAAATTGTTATCCATACATGGATTAAAGTTAGCTATGAATTAAAGTCACCATGGATTAAAGTCGACTATGGATTAAAGTCAACGGGGATTAAAGTCGACCTTGATTTAAAAATGTTAGAAAAGCATAGATTAAAGTGGGTTAGAAAAACATGGATTAAAATAGGTTAGAAAACATATATTAAAATAGGTTAGAAAAATATGGATTAAAGTCAACATGGTTTAATGGCACCATGAACTATAGTCAACCTTCATTAAAGTAAACATGTTTTAAAGTGAACTATGGATTCCCGTTAGCTATAGATTAAAGTAAACATGGATTGAAACACAACTATGGGTTAAATTCAACATGGGTTAAAGTCAACATTAATTGAATTCAACCTAGATTGAAGTCAATTATGGATTGAAGTCAAATACAAATTAAAGTCAACTATGGATTTCAATCAACATGGTTTGAAGTCAACTATGGATTAAAGTAAACTAGCTGCAAGCCATATTATTAAAGTTAGCATGGATTAAAGTCAACTATGGCCATCTTCATTAAAGTGAACTATGAAATAAAGTCAACATGGATTAAAGTCACTATGGTTTATAGTCAACCCTGATTAAAGTCAGCATGGATTAAACAACTCGAGATTAAAGTCAACATGAATTTAAGTCAACCTTTATTAAAATTAACATGGATTAAAGACATCTATGGATTAAAGTCAACATGGTTCAACTATGGATTAAAGTCAACATAGTTCAACCATGGATTAAAGTCAACCCACATTAACCATGAATTCACCCTCCGATTGAAACTTTGGATTGAAGCCAACCTTGGATTGAAGTCCACCATAGATTAAAGTCAACTATTAATTGAAGTCAACCTTGAATTGAAGTCGACCTTTTATTGAAGTCAACCTTGCTTAAAAGTCAAATATGGATTGAAGTCAAATATGGATTCAACTGAACCTTAGATTGAAGTCAACCTTGCTTAAAAGCCAAATATGGATTGAAGTCAACCTTGGTTAAAAGTCAACTATGGTTTAAAGTCAACTATGGATGAAGTCAGCCATACAAAAACTTGGTATAAGTATTGAACTTACATTATTATTATTTATTATTTATTAATTATTTTTATGTTTTCATTTATAAATAATTTTTTTCAATAATAATAATATATCAATTCTTCTTCACATATGGACAATCAACTAGCAAGCCATATTTATTAATAATATTGCTTATATACTTCACAGCTTATATAAGCCATATTATTAATATGGCTTTCTAATTTGTGTACCATGAATCATACAAAATGTTTAGATATTTCAGTGTATTTAGTTGTAGAATTACTAAATTTATTGCAAAATTGCTAAAATTACAATTTCCTGATTTTGATCCATAGATACCAGACAAAAAAAAAAGAAGAGACTATTTGATACCTATAAAATATGCGTCCGGGAAAGGGCATTCTCAATTATTGAGAATGGGAGGGAGGGTATGTGTGCTACTAGTTTCGTTATTATAGGAGGTATGGCACTTATTGAATTTGTTTGTTTCTTATTTACATCGTTACCTGTTAACTTTAAAAATTACAGATCAGAAAAAGGGCACTGTTATCATGTCATGCATGGCGGCATCAACGGCACCACTAGATTCCCCGAAATATCAACCATATCTCCAATCTGCAATCTCGATATTTGGAAACTTCAGACTCTCTCAGGATTCCACTTTTCTGGATTAGACATTATACCCAACAGCCCAATTAATCTGACCTCACACGTCTTGTCGTTCATGGTGGCTTTTAACGGGGCTGGGGCCATTGGATGTGGTATTCAGCTTGAATGATTGGGAGGTGCAGTAAGCAACAGGTTACAATTGGATTTCATAACTTTCCACACCTGTATTTGCTGCAGCTCACATGGGAAACCTAAAAGGTATCATCAATTCTCGATCAATGGTCTTTGGGGGCATCAAAATCTATCACATTATCCTGTCCCCAAATCCCCATTAATGATCGCAATCTACATTCACTATATTTTTATCGATTAATCACTGTAGAGTCGATTGGCTGCGGTTTAATGGTAGAGAAGTGATAGTTTTATTCTCAATGTATTGCCCCATATCGACACCAAGTTTGTTTTTCAATGAATAGGCCAACTTCAATACTACAATACTAGTGATAAAGTAAATCAATTAAAATATACAGCGATCAGTACAAGAATTTTTAAGCCCAACTTTAAACACCAGATTTGATTTTCAATCAATTCTATATCCAGTTTGACTCTCAATGAATAGACCTTATACCAATTAGTCCAAAGTTTTTTCAACCCAACTTCAACACCAATTTTGATTTTCAATTTAGTTATTGATGTCAAGTTTGATTCTCAACGCTCAAACCAGGTTCGATTACCAGAACATGATAATTAAACAATAAAAGTTACTACCACTTACCCAAATTTTGTTTTGTTTTTCAGTGCATTCCAATATAAGCATGATTTTAAAGCTGCAAACGTTTTGATCCCGCTGCAGTCGATTTTGTTTCAGAAAAAAGAGTCACTGTAGATTCCATCAAAGGATTAATAGTTTGACTGACATTGCCATGATGAACTCCAACGATTTCGATCAAAAGACACCACTTACACCAATTTTATACCCCCAAGAGGAGGCATTGTGTCTTTTGGGAAGGAAATCCAATACAATGGACATGGATGGGTCTGCTAGTTTCGGCAGGAAATCTTTCTCAGCTTCTATAACTGCAGGAGATTCCCAGCAGGGGAGTTCCAGAAGGAACACTGCTGAGATTCATATGAGCAAGATTGGGACTGAAGGGATGTCTTTCTGCAATGGTGGACCTGTTCAGGTCCCTCAAGGAAACCTGGCACTTGCCTATGATGGTAAATATTTATATTTTTTTTGGCTATGGCATCCACTTGGCATTGCCCATGATGGTACATATATATGATTTATATTCTTTGGGCAATGGGATACCTTAATCAATGTTTGGCTTTGAAGAATTAATCAATGTTTGGCTTTGAAGAATTTGAGCATATGAAACTTGCACTTTACCTATAATGATAAAATATTTTTTTCAAGCAATGTCATGGCTGCGTTGGAACTTCCATATGATGATAGATATTTATGTTTTTTTGTGGAGTAATGGTATACCTTAATCAAGATCTTGCCTACCCGGGTTAAACAGGTTTGTGGAGGATTTGAACCGTTAACATACAGGTCTCTCAAGCATTTGGCAAAGAATTAACACTATTGTTTTCTGTTTGTGTTTTATTTCATTTTGCAGTGGAGGCAGCGAAAAATAATGCGGAAGGTGGTATTGAACTGTACATGAAAGGTAAGGGTAAGGAGGGCGGCAGAAAGCAGCTTTTACCCATCTTGTTAAAGGTCCAACCAATTGAACTACCCTCAATGTATTATTAGTTTTAATTTATTTAAATTTAATTTTATTGAATTTTTAGATACAAAATGTAAATATATTTTAAAATTAAAAAAAATTGAAATTAAAAATGAATTTGAATTTATATATGATTTTGTACTTTATAATATGTGATCATAATGATTATTAACATTCAAGAAGATTAACTTATAATTTCTAAATATTCACCAATCATTTTGCAAATTATACAATAAATTTAACATTTCTTCCCTGTTGAATCATAAATTAATTTTTATCAATGTATGTTGCTGTACAATGTTCGCCCGGATCACAAAAACCTCTGAGAGAGATATCTACAAATACACTCCAAATCTAAGTAAATTTATTGGGAAAGCAGCCCGTCGACACCAAAAAGCCATTTAAAGAATTCTTTGTTTCGAAATATCCACTAGTGAACGAATGCATTTGGGGGAGAAAACCATATCTCCAGTCTGCAATCTCGATATCCGGAAACTCTCGACTCTCCGAGAATTCCATATTTCTGGATTATGAAATAAATAGCCTGCTCGGCAACTTCACCAGATTAGACATAATACCAACAGCGCAATTAATCCGACCTCACACGTGTTGTCGTTCATGGTGGCTTTTAACGGGGCTAAAGCCACGCGGTTCTCATGTTACTAGCTTGATCGCGGTGATCAGCTTGAATGCTTGGGAGTTGCAGTGAGCTAACAGATTACATTGGATTTCTTCGGTTCCCAAACCTGCATTTGCTGCGCCAGCTCACATGGGAAACCTGATGGGTATCTTCAATTCTCGAGTTTCGTCTTTGGTGTCATCAAGATATATCACACTATCATGTTCGCACATCCCCATTAATGGCCGTGAATCCATTCAATCTGCATTCACTGTTTTTTAATCCATTGATCACTGTAGAGTCGGTTGGCTGCGGTTTAATGGTAGAGAAGTCAAGAGTTTAGTTTTATTCACAATGTATAGCCCAAGATCGACATTAAGTTTGTTTCTCAATGAATATGCCAAAGTTTAATACTCATACTGTGGTAAATCAATGAAAACTGTTAAGATTTTAGTGGGTGGCTTTTACTAATACTTTTGGGTTTTGCAGTTAGTATCATTTAGTATCAGAGCAGGTGGAAACGTCGACATTGCAGTGTTAGTCCAGGGTTTGTATGACTCAAAAGAGACACGTATTGGCCCACATCCAACTCAAAATCTAGACTACGAGAGTAGTAAGATATAAGATCTTAATAGACGACCTTCACCTAAAGGCTTCATTAACACCAGGTTTGATTTTCAATCAATTCTATATCCTGTTTGATTCTCAATGAATAGACCTATTTATTACAATTACTCAAGTGTTTTTGAACCCCACTTCAACACCAACATTGATTTTCAATTTATCAACTGATATCCAACCCCACTTCAACACCAACATTGATTTTCAATCTATCAACTGATATCCAACCCCACTTCAACACCAACATTGATTTTCAATTTATCAACTGATATCCAGTTTGATTCTTCAATGCGTAAACCAAGTTCATTATCATAACATGAATTTGTTTTGTTTTTCAGTGTTGTCTTATATAAGCAGGATTTTAAAGCTACAAACGTCTTTATCCCACTGCAGCTTCGATTTTTTGTTTGTTTTCCAGAAAAAAGGAGTTACTGTAGATTCCATCAAAGGATCACTCGTTTGATTGACATTGCTATGATGAACTCCAGTGATTTCGGTCAAAATGAACCACTTACACCAATCCAAGAGGAGACAATGTGCCCTTTCGGAAGCAAATCCGATGCAATGGACATTAATAGGTCTGCTAGTTTCAGTAGGTCGAAATCTTTCTCAGCTTCCTTAACTGCAGGAGATTCCCAGCATGCCAGTTCCAGAAGGAATATCATAAGTGAGATTTTGAATGGGAAAGAATGCTATAATGTTCAGCAGCAACCCGATCCATCGGGCAACAAGTGCCATGGTGAGATTCATATTTGCAGGACCTCTAGTTTTGGCAATGAAGGAGCGTCTTTCTGCAACGGTGGACCTGTTCGGGTCCCTCCAGGAAAACAGGCCCTTGACTATGATGGTAAATATTTTTAATTTTCTTTTAGTAATGACATACCCTTGGCTTTGCCTATGATGGTACATATAAATGATTTATATTCTTTTGGCACTGGCATACCTTGAGGATTTGAGCATATGAAACTTGAGATGGTATATTAAAAAAAATCAAACAATGGCATAGCACTGGGCCTTCCATATCATGACTTTTATGTTTTCTCGGGGGTTAAGGTATACCTTAATCAAGATCTTGCCTACGCGGGTTAAACAGGTTTGTGAAGGATTTGAACCTTTGTTAACATACAAAAATGAGTCCACGTTGCTGAAGGATTTGGCAACGACTTAATACTGTTGTTTTCTGTCATTTCATTCCACAGTGGAGGCAGCCATAAATAATGCGGAAGTAGATATTGGACTATACATGAAAGGTAACGGTAAGGAGGGCGGCAAAAAACAGTTTATACCCATAGTATTAAAGGTCTGTTTTGTTCGCATTCCGTTTTGTTTTAGTAGATATTCGATTCCATGATGAGAGCATCAGATTTTTTGTATGTTTCTGCAGCAGGGTTCAAGCCGAATTTGAATAATGTAGTTATAACGATATAACTGGGGTTTTCTATTTTTGTTGTTTTTTACAGTTTGAAGACGTGAAATACAAGGTAGCTATATCTGAGCCAACGTCCTGGAAAGACAATATGTTCTTAAGAAAGAAGGCGGCCTCGTTAGAGAAAGAGATTTTGCATGGTATCAGTGGTTCTGTTAACCCCGGGGAGTTTTTGGCCATGATGGGTCCTTCTGGAAGTGGCAAGACTACGCTCCTCAACGTGCTAGGCGGAAGAAATCAGCAGCCGGTGGCGGGGAAAGTCACGTACAATGACCTTCCATTTCACAAATCGTTGAAGAGAAGGTTTGAGCAATGATATTGAGGTCATCCATCGCAATAGGCGAATAATACTCTTCTAGCTGAAGCCTACTTGTTAACCCACTTACAAAACCTCTTCATTAAAGCTCCATGACATTTACTCTTTAGTTAAGTATTGATGGGCTTTGGCAGTCCCAACATTTCACCAGTATTTTAAATTCATTTGTTAAACCCTATGAAAATTCATCTTAAAATCCTAACTCAAGTGCACCTCAAGAAACGTGATGTTCTACAGTCTGAGTAGTGGTGGAGTCATCCATAAACTCTTAGTAGGTAACAGTAAAATGTGAGGTTCACCGGTGGACATCAATTTTGTTGTGGCTTGAATGACAACTAGCCCAGGTTCATGTTTCAAATTCTAGGGAGACCAGTAATGAGCACGTCATTCCGTTATTCAGGGGTAAGTAGACAAATTAGTTCCAAGGCTATAGCCTGGCTAGTGATTGGATCATCTATGAACTATCTTAATGTGTAACAGTAAAATCTGAGGTCTTTACAGTGGTAACAGTAAAATCTGAGGTCTTTACAGTGGAGACCGACTTGTTCTGGTCTAAATGACAGTCAGCCCAGGTAACATGGTTCAAAGTCCAGGGAGACCGATATAAGCATGCTGCTTCCTTTACTTAGGAGTATATCTATAAATTAGTCCCCCACCTTACAGCCTGGGTAGTATGGGTCATCCATAAACTCTTACCGGGTACAATAGACGCTAACAGGATCCTAAAATCCTAGTTTGAATTACACTTGAAAAGTTGCCAGTTTTAAAATGAATATTTTGAAATTATACAAAGTTTTTTTCGCTATCATATTTGTTATATTAGGATTTAGATGGGTGTATGGCATTAGTTACACGGATAGGTGTTTAATATCTTGGACTTCCTTAACAAGTGTAGAGATGGGGATTCATTTCATGGTTGTATCTTGTTATGCTCAAATGAATCTTGATTGAGTGGGAATTCATTTCATGGTAGTTGTATGTTGTTATGCTCAAATGAATCTTGATTAAGATTTAAATAAGTTTCAGTTAAATTGTTGTTAAGAAAATGGGTATGTTTATATTAATTAGTTTAATGTTTATGTTAATTTAAAATGCATATTAATTATTTTAATGTTTAACTTTTGTTTAACAATTAGTCATCTCCACAAAACTAAAACTAAGTGGTTGGCTATATCTATCAGTGTTCACTTGCCACTTTACTTATGGCTATGCTAGTTATTAAATGTTTCATTTTGCTTTTACCATACAATAACAATTAAAAAAATGTGTAATAAAAATCTAATACAGATCTGACATAACTATCTCTGGGATTTACATATTTCTAAATGCTATTCCTTTTGTGGAAAAAATAGTCAGTTTATCTGATTGCAGTCTTTTGCTGAATGGCCCATGTACTCAGGATGGGATTCGTAATTCAAGATGACATTCTCCATCGTCACCTGACTGTGAGAGAGACTCTGGTGTACGCTGCTTTATTGATGCTGCCCAAACAGTTGAACAAGCAACAGAAGATTGAACGAGCTGACCAAGTTATATGCGACCTGGGTTTGGAAAGGTAACTTAATCTAGCATTATTTTTGCTGTTATGTCAGCACAGTCTATAACATTCAAGACAAGTCCATACAGATCCTCTGGGTCTAGGGTCTGGCGAATGGACCAACTGTTTAGCCTTATAGACCTAGAAGACTTGTTGCAGACTGCTTAAGCAGGTGGGTTGCTGCACCTATGATTTTTGATCACATTGAGCAGGATCACATGATGAAATTTTATCATAATTAGCTGGATCAAAACAAAAAAATAGGCAAAGAGCAAAATTCAATGTTTTCTAAATCTATTTTATGATGCTGGTATACCACACTAATTTTTCATGAAGAGATTTTTATCCATGCAAATGGATAATAAATTAGAGTAAAATGGATGAAGTATGTTAAACACTAAGCGTTGCATGAAGACTATTTTAATCCATGCATGTGCTGAATTTAAATTCAGGGATCTAATGGATATATGATTGATGACTTTTTTATCCATGCAGAATGGATCTCATGGATCTATGCTATGTTGCTAGGTGCATAAGTGTGAACTATTTCTTTTATGAACTGAATTCAGGTGTAAAGATACCAGGATTGGAGGTCCATTTCTTCGAGGTATCTCCGGAGGTGAAAGAAAAAGGGTGTGCATAGGCCATGAGCTTTTGATGGATCCATCTCTGATCCTTTTGGACGAACCCACATCTGGACTTGACTCTACAACAGCATTCCGCACAGTACAATTGTTGAGAAACATAGCCCTGGTTTGTTTAGCCATCCTATCCCTCTTCCATAAATCCAACATCAGACAAAGTTATAGGGTTATTCATACCATGACAGACAGCTGAAGTGTGAAGTTTGAATAGCATGAATGCTTTCCAAGATTGTATAAAACATAAATAGAATAGAATATATATATTTTTATCTAAAGACTCAATGGGCAATATGGAAGGGATTGTAATGTCTATTTTGTCTGTAACTTTTATGTGGAAGTGGAAATCAAATAAGAAAAATAAAATTAATCTCAAACAAACATATATATATTTGCATAGATCTATTTTAATAAAGAGTCTATAAATGCGTTAACATTAGGATAGATCAAATCCTTAAATTTTTGCATTGTCAAACAAGTTTGCATTTCAAAAGGAATTAATCCTCTCAACATGACGGATGTATGCTGATCCTCTGAGAGGCCTTGAAGTTCTATGCGTGCATACCTTAAATTTGAATAATATAATAAATGTTTTAAGAAATGGGTATTAATTAATTAGCCAGTTTTGTTCACAGAAAGGACGAACAGTTGTAACAACAATTCACCAGCCATCAAGCAGAGTGTTTCACAACTTTGATAAGCTCATTCTTCTGTCAGAAGGCCATCTAATTTACTATGGAAAGGCAGCTGCTGCCTTAGATCACTTCTCTTATCTAGGCTTCAACCCCCACATAGCCATGAATCCTGCAGATTTTATCCTAGACCTTTGCAGCGGGAATACGGAAGAGATCTCTCTGCCTCCAGCATTGCAGCTGGATACAGTTAAGACCAAAGACATTCTGCAGGTATATAGAACTAGATATAGGCTAGTGTCTTTCCTTACTTTTATATTTCTTTCACTGGTTATTGAGTTGTGTGCTTGAGTTAGCAGTACATGATAAATGTCTACGAGTCTATGAGCCGAAGCAAAGTCGAAGAAACAAATCCTCAACCCCATGAGTTCAGAGAAAAAGTTAAGCAATATGAAGATAGGAGAAAATGGGGAGCATCTTGGTGGGAACAATTTTCTGTCCTCCTAATCCGAGGATTAAAAGAGAGACGTCATGAGTACCTCAGTAGGATGAGATTTATGCAAGTGCTTGCCATTTCTGTAATGGCCGGTTTATTATGGTGGCAATCCAATATCAACACAGAAAAAGCGTTGGAGGATCAGGTATCTAATTAAGAATCCTTCAATGTTTTAATACCAGTATAGAGATGTTTTAATATCAGTGTAGAGATTTATCAACTCGGATTTAGCAAGCATTCATAAGGATCGAATTTTTTGATGTTCAAACTTCTTTAATTGAGAATCTTTCATTGTCAAACTTCTTTATCTAATTCAGAATCTTTTCATGTTTGTTTTAATAACAGTATATAAATGATTTTTCAACTCCTGATTTACCTGGATCAAATTGATGTTCATACTTATTTTTAGTGTAAAAGTGAAAGAAACATCAAGATAGGAGAGTTCTTTTCCAAACTTCTTTTAAGGTGCAAAAGTTGACAAAAACATCAAGATAAGATAGTTCTTTTTCACATAATGATTTTATATTATATATGTTTTGATTTTGAAAATATTAAAATAAGCTAGGTTTTTTTAAGGTAATTTTTTTAAAATGCAAAAATTGACAAAAACATCAAGCTAGGATATTTCATTTTCAAACAATGATTTCAATTATGATTTTGAAAATATTAAAACAGCTTTTTAAGTTTCGCAATTAAATTTATTTGGCTTGTTAATTCATTTTCTATTTAGTTTGTTATTTAATTTTGACCATACTCAGGGAATGTCCTTATTATTTTATTTACAAAAAATTAATAAATATTTTGTCTATTATTATATTATTTACAAAAATTTAATAAATATTTTGTCTATTTTATAATAATAGATTAAATCACAATAGTCCTTACACTTTTATTCAAATATTGAATATTATTTACAAAAACTTAATAAATATTTTGTCTATTTTATAATAATAGATTAAATTAGTCTTTACTCTTTTATTCAAATATTGAAAGGCTTTTATATTTAGAATCTGAGACATAATTTATAATATACTATTTATGTAATTTTTTTTATCTTAAACTTTTTACATATTAAAAAATTTATACAAAGATATTGGATCCCATGTTTGATATATCTAAGCTTAAGATGAAATTAATATAATTTAACATTTTAAGTAGATATCTTTTGCATTTTTATATTTTTATTTCTTTTGGGTATTGGGTTATAGAGCACCTAGTTACTATTGATGCAATGAAATTAAGATATTAATCTAAAACTTTTATCCATAATTACCACTTAAAAAAATGATATTGAAAATAGTTAAAAAGTTTTCACACCATTTATCTATTTTATTATGTAAACTTTAATCAAAATTATTATTTTTAAATTATAAACTTTAATAAAAAATTTTAAAAACTTAAATATAAACATAAATTTGTTTCAATATTTTCCAAAAAACATAAATTTGTTTCAATATTTTTTAAGAATATCTGATTGTAAATAAAAAATTTATACATTTATATATGAAATTATATAAAATTAAACTGTTTAATAATTTTATTTATTTTAATATTATTTAAAAATATCTAACTATAAATAAAAAAATTTAAATTAATACCTACATATACAAATATATGAAATTATATAAAATTAAACTGTTTGATAATTTCATTTTATTAAAATAATTACCACATTTTATTTTTATTTTTCTAAATTCCTTTTTAATATACTCTAACTCTTAAAATGAGTCTCATTTAATATACTTGAATTCTTAGAATGAAGATATTAGACACATAACATCAACTACTACCGTAATCAGAAATCAGATTGTAGATTTGGATCATCAATAGTTGGATTTGCACTTATTCCTCTATGGAGTCAAAGTCACAATAAAAAAATCAACATTAGTTGACTTTTCTCTAAGGATTCCAAATAAAAGTCATGTTGATTTGCTCCAAAGACTCAAAGTCACAATAAATAAGTCAACATTAGTTGACTTTGTTCCAAAGCCTCCAAAGAGTCAAACCCAAACACACATTAGGATTAGGGTTAAGGATTTTCTTTTCAAACACATGGATCCCCTTGACTGAATATGCGTATGAGTTGGGAAATTATTAGATCTTTGATTTTGAATTCAATGGGTTTTTTGTGCTGTACAGATAGGCCTGGTGTTCTTCATCGCCATGTTTTGGGGGTATTTTCCTCTTTTCGCAGCCATCTTCATATTTCCTCAAGAGAGGGCCATTCTGGCAAAAGAACGTAGATCTGATATGTACCGTTTGAGTGCTTACTTTTTAGCTCGCACGTTGGGCGATCTCCCTCTGGACCTCATCCTGAATGCCGCTTTCATGCTGATTGTCTACCTGATGGCTCGTCTGCGGATGTCAGTGGGCATATTCTTGTTAACACTACTTGCCAGCTTCTTAAACGTGGCCACTTCGCAGGTAATTATATGGACTTCTGTTACTGATGCCAGCATGTTTTTTATTAACTATCACCAGCACTTATGCTTATGGTACTCTTGGTGTTTTTCACCTTGGTGGCATCTTGTGGAGAGTCCATGGTAGGTAAATTAATGTAGTCAACCTTTCTAGTCATTCTTTGTGGAGAGTCTGTGGATGATGAGCCAAAGATGACTCGAAATGTTGACTACATTAATTTGCCTACCACAGACTCTCCACAAGATTTCATGAATCCTCACTACAAATTCTCAGCCAATTCTGTTTTTCACCTTTCTTTTATTTTTCTAATGATATTGCTCAATGTTGTTGGTGTGTTTACATTGTAAGCCACTTTCATTTTCAGATTGTTGTCTGTTCTTTTTCAAGAATGATGGGAAGATGATAACCTAGTTTTTGCCAATGTATTAGTGGTCTGTTCATATTGTAAATCATTTCATGTGTTCACATTGTAAATCTTGAATCGTTCAAGATTTGGAATGGGGATTTATTTGCTGATAATGCAATGAATCAACATGATCGCAGGGGCTTGGCCTAGCCATTGGGGCAGCCACGATGGATTTTAATAAAGGAGCCACGCTAGCTTCTGTTGTTATTCTGGCTTTCATGATCAGTGGCGGATATTTTGTGCAGGTATTGATTATAAGACCCTGTTCTCCTTATAAATCTTGATCTCGTGTATTTTCTAAGCAATACATAACCTATTGATCGTCTGCAGCACATTGCGGTATTCATTCGCTGGATCAGATATTGCTCGTTTCAGTACTACACATTCAAATTGCTGATAAAAGTCCAATATAGCAATCATCGGCTCTATGATTGCGCCAGCGCTGGTGGCTGTAGATCCCTTGCGTCCTCCCCAGCTTTTCATGGAACAAATCTAGGAGGAGGAGGTTCGGAGGTATGGGCATTGCTGATAATGATAGTCGGCTACAGAATTCTGGCCTACATTGCCCTTCGGAGAATGAAGCTAGCAGTCTGATGAAGCTAATAAAGGATTCAAACAAGATTGTGGACAGTTGAAAGCAGACGAGAGTTGCTTGTGGATCTGTTCATATTTGGGAGAACGTAAAGCTAACAAGTCGCTCATCTCTCCGTTGTTCATCAGAGGCCTGCTAATTTCAAACATGATCAAAGTTTTCAAGGAAAATATGTGCGTTTAGGCATGGAAATAGGCAAGTTTTCATGGAGTCCCAACTGAAACTTTCTGTTGCATGTCCGTACCGTTGTCATGATAAAAATAAATTGCTATAACCAGAGTTGGTAAACTGGATTTCTAGAATTTTGCCTACAAGACTATATGTATAACTAGCACAAAACTGGATTTCTAGAATTTTGCCTACAAGATTATATGTATAACTAGCACCTCGCCATTTAACATGTGGTTCGTAAACACTCATATATTACAAGTTAATAAGTACTACCAACAAATTAATTGTTTTTATGAGTAGTTCTATGAATTGTTATCCATGCTATGGCCATAAGTTATTTTTGATATATTTTTTTAATAATTATTTATTTCGAATTTGAAACTAATGCCATAAAATCAATCACTAGAATATATTTTTCTCATTACGATGCAATCTAAAAAACATATTAGACACCCATCCACTTCAAGTTCTAAAACATAAACACCTAAACATACTTTATGCAACCAACCTTATATTTATTAAAACTACATATGTTGTCATATACGTCATCAAATTTGTAGACACTTTAAACTATATAGTTATATTTATCTCTATGGACATATATATTTTAAAGTAAAAATCAACATTAATAATATAATATTGAAATATATATATATATATTTTGTTCGTATTAGCATGGGACACTGGTAAAGTTAAATATGATTTAAATTCATGACTTCTAATTTATAACATGTGACTTTATATCAAGTAAACCACCAATAAATCACAACTATAAGGACTATATATATATATATAAAATCTTATTTACGATTTTAAATTTGTTTATAAAATATATTCTATATGGTAATGTATGGATGTCCTCAAAATAAAAAAAATCCAAGGAAACTATTTAAACCTTAATATCACTTTCTTTATTATTTAATTCTCTCTTCAATAACACGTTCTATATTATTTTATTGTTTCTTTCATAATACATAGTATCAAAAATCCAAAAATTGGGTTTAGATAAATTCAAGAAAAACACATAAATTATAATCTTAAATATAAAAGTTTTTTAATTAATTTGTAATGAAATTTATAATACCTTATGAATGATAACATATAACTTGTGATTAATATAAAGACGAAGTTCTTGTTTTTTTCTTTCTCATGAATGAACATCTTTAATAAGAATACTGGATTATTTAATGTTTCAAAATTATCCAATTTTTTATATAAATTATTTAATGAGTATTTATATTATATTTAAAGTTGATTTCAAATGGGTAGGAATTCAAATTATTTATTTATGTAATTATTATCTTAATTGTTATGTAATAGGTTGTATGTTGATAATTTGTTTTCATTTTGAAAGGGAGTAGTCTATTTATACTACTGGATCACACTCGAATACCTCATAACATTCAAATTATGCAATTTCCATAACTAATATATGTCATTCTAAGAATTTTTAAATATTAATAAGAATACTAGATGATTTAATGTTCCAAAATCATCTAATATTTAATATAAATTATTTAATGAGTATTTATAGTACATTTAAAGTTGATTTCAAATGGGTACGAACTCAAACTATCTTTTTATGTACAATTACTGTCTTAGTTGTTATGTAATAGGTTGCATGTTGATAATTTGTTTCCATTCTAAAACGGAGTAGTCTATTTATTCTACATTTGGATTTTACCCTCGGTTTTGGTTGGTAAATTTGTTTTTGGTAAAATCTAAATTCTGAAGTGTTTAAATTATGTTTTTGAATCTAGAAATAGATTCAACCTTCAAATACTCTACGACACCCAAATTATGCAATTTCCATAGTTAATATATGCCATTTTAAGAATTTTTAAAGACTTCCAACCGAACTCCCAACAAAATAAGACGGAAAATATGTTCAAAAAAAGTTGAAAAGGTAGAGGGTGTAGGTACTTAACTTTACATGGGTTGGAATTTCAAATCCGGCCAACCCATCAAATTTGATAGCTACATAAAAAATTTCAAAGGTTTTAGCATTTTAACCCGAATTTTTTACGGGTATGGAAATGTTTTGACAGTATTTCCCTCGTGACGGGAAATTTGCGCATCAAATTCCATCCATGCTTTGCATATATTGTTTGGGTTGAGCAATTCTAAATAAGGAGCGTTTTCATGTTTAATAGACTTAGGTTGTTAATCAATGCTTTGTTAAGTCTAAGAATGTTAAAAGTGTTCTAGATCCAAATATGTACTAGTGCAAATTTAGGTTTTTATTCTAGCAAGTGGATAGTGGGGTTCATGTGGATCAACATTTGAATATAAGATGCATTTCCAATAATGTGGTAGATAAGTTAGTAAACATTATTACCTACTTCTTTAACAATGGAGTAAGAACCATACTAAAGAGGCTTGATCATCCATAAGAACCATTACACAATTCCTTCTATAGTTGTAACCAAACTCGATCACCTACTTGAAATGAGTGAGGCATTTGATGTACATAATGCCTTTTCTTGTACCTACATTGTTAGTGGTACAAGATACATTGCACTAGTTTGTGGTTGTGATGAAGCTACTTGATGAAGGTGGTGGCTAGATTATCTTGTTCTTTGTTTCTTTGAGGAGAAAAGGATGTTGAAGGTTGTAGGGATGAGATATCAACAAGGTTGGATGCTTGGAAACTAAAACAAGTTTGGAAAGGACTAGGTTTTGTGGAACTACACCAAGTTTTTTAATAAGAACATTAAATGAAAGGTATGTTTTGGTCCCAACTGTAGGGTTTTGCATGATTAAATACATACACGACAAGGAAACTAAGATCATGTTGATCACTTATGTTTTCCATTCGTCCAAGTGTCAAAAGAATCAAAGTGCTTGAGTTTGACGTCAAGAATTGACCATATAGCATCCTAGAAATGATTGAGAAATCTAGAATCACTTTCCAACACTATGAAAGATGCTAAAAACAAATGGGACCAAACATGGGTGAAGTACAAACAAGTTGTATTAAGAGTTGTGATAGTATTCTTAGAAGGGATAATGATAGTCATATTAAAGAAGTGGCCAACAATAATGAACACATAGTCATGTTGGTTCTTACTCTTGGGTAAAATTGTTTGAAAATCTAAACTAACAAATTCCAAAGGTATACAAGGAACAAAAAATGATGTATACATACTTAAATGGTTATTGGTTGGTTGGAAATGGAAGAGGAATAACAATGTTTGAGGTAGCACTCAACATCTTCTTTCACGTTGGGGCAATATAAATGTTGCTACAATGTGGCTATAAATATCTTTATCACTTCAAAGTATACCACTAACTTAATACAATGAGACTCCCAAATTAATAGGGATCTAGATCCACCTACTAGTACACAAAACATATCAAGGCAATAAAAAAGATCTTGTCGTAAATGGAAGTAATCCATATCTACAATAAGCCTTCTAGAGGTTGTGTGCACATTAGAGAGTGGTGTATATTGATGTACACTATATGTCATCGTTGTATAACTTTTTATATAAGCCCCTTCATTTTTGGAAGAATCTACAAAAGTTTGAACATACATAAATGCACAAGGGGGATCACAAGAAGTTGCTTCCCCTTTTCATTGAAAGAAGGATGCACACTCATTACTAAATTAGAAATGTTGCATGCACACTTTTAGGAACAAACACACATCCCTTTTTAAATAGGTTATTCCCCCATCAAACCTCCATGCAATTTATGCCATGTATATTTGAAATTCCACATCATTTAAAAAAAATTGAAATAGCGTGCACATGTTAGGAATGCTAGTAACACATGTGTGTTCCTAATCATTCATGCACTAGGGATGCATGAGTGTTCCTTTACTTATAAAAACAAAGGTCATTTGATCATTTTTATTCGTCCCTCGGCCCAAGATCACCAACAATGAATTTTAGGCATTCAACAAACACAAGCACATTCTAGAAGGAGATAAAATGCTAGGGAGCTACAAACATCCATTGCCAAGGAGGATTTCTGGGTATGTTTTATTTTTATTATTGTTATAAGTCAAAATGGCACTTCTCCATCCATGATGACACTAAACTTGTCAGTCACATAAAAGGACATTGTGGATGGGAGAGCCTTGGCTTGATACCTAGTATCATGGATTAAATCATTCTTTGTTCATCCATCATTACTATTTTATCTAACTTAATTTGTGACTCACGCACAATTGATGGTCATGCAAATTGTGTGTTACGTGCACTCTAATGGTTCATCTACCTGCATGTGCAATAAAAAGTTGCACGTTCACCTTGCAAAGAGTTGAATCATGTATTACATGCATGGTGCCTGTTTCCCACTCGTGTGTTACTTATTAAAATTTGAAAATAAAAATAAAATTGAATTTTGAAGTAGTTGGGGTAGTTCTTGATAACTTCTCCCAACAGTTACAACCTGTATCCATTCGATGGTTTCCTTCTTTTACTATAAAAACAAGAAAGTTTGGCCATGAAGAGGACTTTTTGGCTCATAAGTAAAGAAATGAAGGAAGAATTTAGACTCCCTCCAATCCCCTCTGTCATGCGACTGAGATATCCCTATCCCCTATCACATGGAGATTGTTGGAGCTTGTGGAGAAGAGAAGCAAGGGAACCTAGGTCAAGGTTTCGTGAGGTTCCCAACTATAGCAAGGTATATTTGTATTTGCTATTATTTATTAATAAATACACGACATCTTTCCTTTCCCAATATCATGTTACAATTTGTTCAATGAAATGGTTAGATTTTTATATTGAGATTTAGCATCTATGTTTAAATGCATATTAATATCTTTGTCTCAATTCGTATCTACTTTGTTGTATCCATAATATTTTGAGGAAGGTATTGTCTCTATTTTGCAGGTGTTCCAGTGTAGGAGGTGAAGGTTTGGAATCAAAGATTGAAGAATTCCTAAAATATTGGACCGACCTACTTAAACAAGGTACACAATTTCGATTTCAAAGTTTAACTTTCATCTTATACAAACCCTATCTTAATGCTTGCATGATTGTAGATGTATTTTTATTTTAAATAGTATGTTGATGACCTCATTCCAGTCATAGGCCCTAGTTTTCCTTACAACAAAATTGACGATTCCGCTGGGGAGAAACCTATTTGCTTTGGGGTTTCCTGTTAGATTATTCTGGTTTGAATGATTGATTTGTCTTATTCATAGAGTTTATCTAAGTCTTGAATCATTGATTTGATCAGAGACCTTTGATTCTGGGTTGGATTTTTTTTAATTTTGAACTTTTCAAGACATACGCACAAGTGAAAATAATTATAGTTGTGTGTTCCCTGCTGATGCGCAAGTGGTTGTCTACATAGTCGTGTATCATGCACATGATGCAGTGCTTATAGTTGTGTATGCTCTTGTAGGTGGCAATTTAAAAAAAATTCTCAACCTTTGTTTTTGTCTCATATTAAGGGAGTTTTGAGGTCTAAAATGGGCCTCCTAAGGGAAATAATAAAATGAGAGATAATAATAAAATAAGAGTTCTAAATTTTAGAGGGGAAAACGAAAAACTACTTTTTCTTATCGTATTTTTGACATATATCCTTAACGGTTTACCCAAATTTCAAGTTTGGGCACTCCTTGGATGCGGAATTTAATTCCGCATCCAACCCATAACCACACTCCATACTGGGTGCCTCAGAAGTATGGAGTGTGGTTATGGGTTGGATGCGGAATTAAATTCCGCATCCAAGGAGTGCCCAAACTTGAAATTTGGGTAAACCGTTAAGGATATATGTCAAAAATACAATAAGAAAAAGTAGTATTTTGTTTTTCCATCCAATTTGTTTTACAAATTTTACCCTTATGGTTGACATCATCATCCTAAATCCTATTGGTTCTTGTAAAGTGAATTTTTATTGTACATTCTTTTGTTTTGAGGCCCAGTTTTTACCTCAAAACTCCCCTAATTGATTATGGGTTGGTTTTTTTTTAATTTTTGAACTTTTCAAGACATACACGCAAGTGACAATACTTATAGTTGTGTGTTCCCTGCTTACGCGCAAGTGGTTGTCTACATAGTCGCATATCATGCATAGGTTGCAGTACTTATAGTTCTGTGTGCTCCCGTAGGTGGCAATTTTAAAAAAAAATTCTCAACCTTTGTTTTTGTCTTGGATTGTTCTTAAATTTGTTGGCCTTTTCAGAGGATTGCCTGAAGTCTTCTAGAGGTTTTACATACCTCTTCATCCATCTTAGAATTTTGTGCTTTAATGAATGATAATATTTTGACTGATAAAGATCAATAGTTGAATCTTGTAAGGCATTATTTTGTCTACCTTGAAGTCTTGTTAGTTGAATCCTTTCCAATGGATGTGGGATTTCGAGTCCTTTCAAGTAACATTTTGATTTGACCTTTCTTCTACTTGAAGTGATTTTGAGATTATTGGGACTTTTGATTTGAGTGTAAAAGCTAGTATTTGTGTTTTAACACCTTTCCTTTCAGCCAACTTTGAGGACTTGTTGAGAGAATAGTCTTATTCGAAAGATATTTTCTAGTAAACTTTTTACTTTGTCCATTTTTGGAGAAGTTGCAGATTGTTTGTAGGTTGCTATATCCCTTTGTGACTACATAGGTGGACTTGCATTTTTTTTTTGGTCTGATCTTTTGAAAATTGTATCTAAGTTTCCACGTTAAAGTTGGTGGTTTTTACTCCCTTCCTCTCCAAGTTTTATACTTCTCTTTCTCTTATGAAGTAGAAGCTTAGGGTTGTAAGTTGTTTCTATCCCTAATTGCACAAGTGGAGTGCAAAATCAAGTCTTCCCAAATAGTGTAGATGAGTAGGTTGTTTGCTTGAGTGGAGTCTAAAAGTATTATGATATATACTTTTCTCCAATTAGCATAGTTAGCATATCGAAATTTTTTGAGTTTGTGCTTGCTTCTGCTTTTGCATAGTGGAGATTGGAAAGTTTGTTTGCATTGGTCCTTAGGTGTAGTTGTTCATTGATTCTTTCTTTTTTTATATGATAAAAGAAAAGAAAAAAGATTGGATCTTTTGTCAACTGAGTTGTGCACAGTGTGCAAGTTTTTAGTGTGATATTAAAAAAAAAATATTTAGGATCTTATAATGCATTTTGTTTTGATTTTTGCACAAAAGTTTCATTTTATATCAAAAAATAAAAAGTGTCTTTCATTTTATTTGGCATAGAAAGAAAACAAAGAATTTTTGCTTTTACATTGAAATTTGCATTGTATAAAGCTTACATTACATTTCCAAAATTACTGAAAAGATGAAAAGAGCATTGTAGTGGGTGAAGGGTGTAACAAATTTTTTAGTTAAAAGGGGTTGAAAGTGTGTTAGGTTGCATTCATACTTCTTTTAGTTGCAAATAGTTTTCTTTTGAAAGTTCTGAAAATTATATTTTTAACAAGGAAAAAGAACTTGAGGCAGGACCTTCAAGGTTTTCTTCCAGTTAGAAACACACCTAATAGTTAAGCTAGGGTTTTGGAGGTAGGGATTTGAGATTTAACTCCTCCAAGACCACTTAAGCTTGTTAAAACATAGGTGTATTTAATAAGGGAGAAAATTCAACATCGTAAGGGTGTGCCTGAGAATCTCCTCTAACATGGGAGTCAAGCACAAGGTCGTGTGAGGTTAAGTTGTGGACAGATCCCTCAAATACTTATTCAAGCATCAACCAAGGATTTTACGTGTAGAGGGACTTTCGATAGTATAGAGTGTTGTTGTAGAGTATCGGGCTGAGTTACCCTTCCCATACATACGATCTTGACCTGTGACTATTGCCCCAGACCCTGTCTATGGATTGGTAGCCTTAGAATCTTGTGTTTGGGGTCATACATAGGTGCTAGCATAGGTATTTATGCGACCACCTTTGGCGGACCTAGTGACTAGAGCATTAGTACCCTTGGAGGGTGTCGGGGAAACACGCCCAACCTTGGTAACTTCTCTCTGATCTTTATTGATTAGACTTGGGCCCTGATCATCCTATGATAATATTTGGGAGACCATATCCTTAGCTCTGCAGTGAATGGTTTTTGTATCCAAGTGCTTTTCATTGTGAGTTTTTTGTTTGTTTGTTGCAATTCGATGGGGACTTTCTAGTGTATGTTGGTTTTTTTTCTTCTTTTTATACATCTCCTTTGAGTCTTTTGCGAGCCACCGTGGCCGATCAACTTCTGATCAGATCTTGTAGATTACAAGGACACTCTCCTAAATAGAGAGAAGTCCCTGCACCTAGGAGAAGGCTAGATTACAATAGTCCACCCCTTATGGAGTAGAGGAAGAAAATTAGGAACCAAACATTCAACAACCCAACTAAGAAAACAATTTTAGTTCTACAGAATCATAATCCTCATCAGAGGAAGGTCATTTTAGTGATGTTGAAGGGAAGATTGCTAACTCTCCCTTAATAGTTTCTTCTTAGCCAGAATAAAAAATAGAACTTCCTTCCATAGTAGATCTTACTGATCATTTAGGATTTTAAAACCCTTCTCAGAATCTGAATTTTACTTAAGGAATTGAGTTTGAGATTCCCAGACCTAGCAGTCCTTCATTACATTGGTCACCTATGGCCACCACTGGTGATACATCAAGTACTGGGGAACTAACCCCTACAAATAGTGTTACTCATATACAAGGAATTTATGCAAAAGAATCATCTACTTTTAGCTACAAATGGACACCATCATCATCAACGATTCTAAACGGGGGACCTTCTTACAGTTTCCTAGGAATAAGTGCTTTCTCTTTTGCAATGAAATTTTCAATATTTTAGTCCATGCCTACTACAATACCTCTTTTTCAACTTACGCTACTGCATCGGGAAGCGACCCCTCAGTGCCTTCCGGTGGAATTATGTTCGGTCGAAATCCCTCCCATGTCCCAGGGCCTACTAGTGGTTTCACCATGCCCCAAATAAATCTACCCTCCCAGTCCATGGGGGGAACAAGTGTTAGTAACCATTTCTCATCATTTTTTCTTATAATAATACTATTGGGATGGGGGGAACTAGCATTAGAGTCCCTTGGGGGGTAAAGTTCTCCATTTAGGCATACCTCTTTTTTTGGGACAAGTGGACCAAGTATGGTGAACACGACACTCACATTATAAATAGGAAATCAACCACAAGAAGCATGGGAGGAATATCAGGAGGTTTCAAACAGCCTTTATCACAACCTTAATTTAATCAAAATTTACGTCAATACAATCCAATTTTCAACACTCCAAACACAAATCAATGGACACCTAATGCTCCTAGATCTTGGAATACCTTGGCACAAACAGAATTTCCTTTTTTGGATACTCTGAATTTTCTTGATCTGTCAAATTTGACCAATGATCAATTCCTTCATAACCTCGATTGGCCATCCCTCCCTACAAAATTGCCTTCATACATTCCGAAATTTGAGGGAAAACTAGGGAAGACCCCGCAAACCATGTGATGACATTTCATCTATGGTGTTCATCCAAATATCCGATGGACAATTCTATTAGACTTAGGACTTTGATAGGGATGGAAACAAAATGGTACATTGAGTTACCATGTGCTTCTTTCCAAACTTTTGATGCTATTACAATGAGCGACCTGTTAGCTTTACGTTCTCCCAAATATGAACAAATCCACAAGCAACTCTCATGTGCTTTCAGTTGTCCACAATCTTGTTTGAATCCTTTATTAGCTTCATTAGACTGCTAGCTTCATTCTCCGAAGGGCAATGTAGGCCAAAATTATGTAGCCGACTATCATTATCAGCAATTCCCATACCTATGAACCTCCTCCTCCTAGATTATTTTCATGGAAATCTGTGGAGGATGCAAGGGATCGACACCCACCAGCGCTAGCGCAGTCATAGATCTCATGATTGCTATATTGGACTTTTATCAGCAATTTGAATGTGTTCATCCAAATCTCCAATGGAAAATTCTATTAGACTTAGTACTTGGACATGGATGGAAACAAAATGGTGCATTGAGTTACCATGCGCTTCTTTCCAAAATTTTGCTTCTATTGAAATGACCTTCTTGAACCATTTCCAGTTACTGGTTCGTTATGAAACTAATACTGAATTATTAACTTCATTTCGCCAAGATAAATCTACACATATCTCTGATCACATACATGAATGGAAGAGAAGAAGGAGTTTGATTAAATCTCAAATTCCTGATGAATTTTTAACGGACTAGTTCATTAAGTCATTACATCCTTGTATTGCAAAAGATGTAGCCATGTCAAGAGTTCAAAACGAAGAGAAGGCTATCATTAAAGCTCAACAAATGGACTTAGTTTATTCTCAGTCCACAATGTTATATGAGATATTGCTTAATTCTCCTTGAGCAGACACCGATCCAACGAAACCGTTACCTAGACCACATGTTGATGGTGTGATTGATTCAACAACAACCACTGTAGATAGCTAGGGTACACACTTGGTAGTGCAAAATTCACTAGCAGTCACTCCGAACAACACACAAAACACCAACCCCAACCCTCCAAGAGATGTTTTGAAAATTCAAACAACCAATCCTAAGGGAAACCAATAGCCCGGAGGGAAAAAGAACAAGAATAAAAAGTCAGGAAATAAAGACAATAATAGTGCAACCATTAATAATAATAATAATCAAAACAACAATGTTGGTAGGGATAAGAAGGAGAAAGGTAAAGTAAATTTTCCTTGTGTTTTATGTAAGGAAGACCATTTAAATTATAAATTTCCTAAGATGGAAATATCACAAATATTGTTGGAACAATAGGAAGGTTCCAACCAACCTATTGTTCTCACTAACCCATTTCCTCAACCATAGCAATAGATGATTGCTATGGCTCAATCAAATACCAAATCCTCACAAGGGGAAATCAGGGTGCCTCCCCTCAAGGGGGGAAATTTGGTCAAATCCAATTTTTTATGTGTGAACACGACATCCACCACCAGACCAGAAGCAAAACTTATGATACGCCAACATCTAGGTCTAAAGGGAAAGAAATCGTCAAAGATGATGTGGCTCCTCCATTAAGAATACAAAAGCCACCAAATGACACTATTCCTAAGATATTGAGAGGTGTCATGAAAAAGGATATGTATAATCCTAATGCAT
The DNA here is from genome assembly GCA_027924585.1 of Larix kaempferi. Taxonomy (NCBI): domain Eukaryota; kingdom Viridiplantae; phylum Streptophyta; class Pinopsida; order Pinales; family Pinaceae; genus Larix; species Larix kaempferi. The sequence goes on along the minus strand of BSBM01000815.1, from coordinate 2,142,579 downwards.
GCACTGCTCAACACTATAGCATAGTAGAAGATTTAGCACAAACTCCATGTGCAATGTCAACATTAGAGGCCCTGTAAAGTTGTCCAACATAGCGCAGAAATCTATTGACAACTTTAGGTGATTTTGATTCCTTTGATAATTAGATTATGACCTTTGATTATGAAAATTGGAAACCTCACTTACCTCATCATGCGGATTTTCAAATCTAGCTGGTTTCTGGAAAGTATATTATACACTGGATGGTTGTTGATGAAGGTGCCTCTACCTACGTGATGTCTTTATCATGCTGGAAGGTTATTTGGTCACCTGGCATGGTTTCTCCAGTCACAATGCTAAAGTATTTTGATAGACACCTATTCATCCTCATGGGATTATCCTAGCTCTTCTCGTATAGCTGGGGGAAAAACAGTTACTGTAGAAGCATTGGGAGTAGTGGACTCTCTGCTTGACAATAACCTACTGCTAGGGAGGAGTTGGACCCAAGCTATGATGGCCACGGTGTCTTCAATTTTCAAATTCATCAAGTTTCCTCATAATGGGAAGATTGTTGCTATTGACCAACTGTCATTTAGTACCAATGGTCAAAATCATCAAAACGACTCTAACATACCCTTAGTTTCCCATTCAACTAAATATTGTGAAAATGTTGGAGTAGGAATGTATCCTACACTCATGGGAACTTTTAATATCCCCCCACCCGACTTGCACGCAAGTGCATCCCCGATACATGCAATATCCAATGTTGCCATGTCTTCCACTCCTAAGGTCTGACATTTTAAAACTTCATATTTTAATGACCCTTAGAAGCTACTAGTTATTGAAGCTGGATGTAGTTAGAAAAACTCGACCTTATCTGCTACCGAGATAGCTTATCAAGCCATTGTTTCAGATGAATCATACCATATTGGACTTCATTATGATTTAGAAATAAATGACTAGTATTCAACGCCCATGTGGGCCGCCAGTTCTTTGTCATGTCATGGTCCTTTAGACACCGTCTTGCCAACAAACGAAGCAATTCTATAGGAAATGTCTTTAGAGGACAGATCATGGAAGGATATGCATCAACATGCATCTTTCCTACCAGCTCATAATGATCTTAGAATTGACACCAAAAGAACTATCAAACCGGGCCCTATGGAATGGTATGGGATCCCTCTAGACATTTTCAAGTTTATGGTAAAGGTAACATGGAAAATATCTCTAAGACTATCCCTATCGATATTTCTAGGACTCCAGGCGTTGTAGAAATTTTTTTCATTGGTGCCGATTTTTCACTAGAAGAAATCAAAATATAGATAGCACTTCTTAAGTAGTATAGAGATGTCTTTTTCTGGTCCTATGAATAAATGCTAGGAATCGACCCATCTATTGTTGAGCATGAAATCAAGAATTATCCTAATGCTAAGCCAGTTCAACAAAAACTTAGAACACTTAATCCGAGGAAGGTCGTTGCCGTTAAAGTACAGGTCGAAAATTTTCTCCATGCAAACTTCATTTATCCAGTCGCCTTTACTAAATGGGTATCTAATTTGGTACATGTTGACAAAAAACAAGGGAATATTAATGTCTATACAGATTTTTGGGATCTAAACTTGGATTTCCCTAAAGATAATTTCATCACCCCATTCATTGATCAGATTATCGATGAATGTGTTGGAAATGAGATTTTTTCGTTTAAGGATGGCTTCTTAGGGTATAACAAAATTCAAATATGCCCTGAAGACCAACACAAAACAAATTTTATATGCCCTTGGGGAACATTCGCATACGGGAAAATTCCATTTGGTTTGAAGAATTCCCGGGACACCTTCCAAAGAGTTATGTCTTATGCCTTTCATGACATAAAGAATATTTTCGAAGCCTACCTCGATGACTTGACCACTAAATCTAAAAAAAGAGTAGATCATTGCAAACACTTATGAGCAGTTTTTGATAGGTGTCGTTATTATATGATTCGTTTGAATCCTCATAAGTGTATCTTCTGCAAAGAATCGGGTCGATTGCGAGGTTTTATCATATCTAAATACAACATTATGATAGATCCTTTTAAGGTGGAGGTGATACTACAGTTTCCTCCCCCATGAAATTTGAATCAACTGCAAATCTTACAAGGTAGAGGTAATTTATTATGTCGGTTTGTTGCTAACTACGAGGAACTCACCAAAGGTTTCATGTGATTACTTAGGAAAGGGGTCCCATTCATCTGGGATGATAATGCTCAATGATCGTTTGACGCGTTAAAAAAGGCCTTTGTGTCCGCCCTAGTTTTGAGTCCTCTAAAATTTAATAGAGATTTCCTTCTTTATATAGTGGCATTCGATTCTACAGTTGGTATGATATTGGTTCAGGAGGATGATTTCTACCGAGAACATGTCATTTACTATCTAAGTAAGAATTTATCTGGACTGGATTTGAGGTATTCACATGTTAAAAAAATCGCATTGGTTGCTATCCATGCAATCCAACGGCTTAGACACTACATTATGCTTAGGAGGACAACTGTTATAGTTGATTTCATTCCATCTCAACATATTTTTTCCTAATGAATAATCAGAGGAAAATATAATAGATGGATTGTTGTATTATAGGAGTTCAATTTAGGATTTGCTTGCGCAAAATACAAAAAATATTTATCCTTCGTTGAATTAATGTCTGAGTTACCCCAAGAAGGTGAGAGATCTGGTGATGGATGTGCTAGGGGAAACCATGCCTCTTCAGTTGATCAATCGTTCATTAACATGGTTAACCCACATATGCTTCTGCAAACCAGAGCCAGGAATTATAACCCGGACTCACAGCAGAAAGATAAGGAAGTTCCTGAGTCATCTGCTCCTCTTCACACTGAGAGACCAATAGATTCTATGCTGAAGATACCTAAGGGTGTCTACAAATGAGCTATGCACAATCCTAACGCGAGAGCCGCTCCTAACTACTCTGTGGTAGAGGACCTAGCCCAAACTCCTTGTGCAATGTCTACATTAGAAGTCTTGCAAAGTTGTCCTTTGCAGCGGAATGCACTTCTATCAACCATCGTGAGCATGGATTCCTCAAGTATGCTTGCACGGTTTGATATGTCAAATATCAAGCTCCGGTTACCGTATCACATGACCTTCCAAATTGAAGTAATCCATGGTCCTAAGACCATTGGACGAACAATTTTAGATGAAGGCGCGTCTACATGTGTAATGTCAATATCCTACTGGAAATCCCTTGGCTCACTTGATTTAGCCCCTTCCAACACACTACTTACGGATTTCGACGGAAGATCTTTCCGCCCACATGGAGTCTTGCCCTCCTTCGAAATTGAACCTGTCAGTAAGTTAGTGTCTATGGAGGTTGACGTCTTAGATGCTCCTCTTGACTACAACTTGTTGTTAGGAAGGACCTGGGTGTATGCCATGCAAGCTATTCCATTGTTCGTCTTCCGAGTACTCATGTTCCCACACGAAGGGAAGATCATCACCATTGATCAAATTTCCTTCACTCAGAAGAATAACACTACTACATCAGATTCTAATATCCCCTTGATTGACCAGACTCACTCGCCCAGCGAGAGTTTGGGAGTAAGCATGTATTCATTGTTGATGGGCACATTCGACCTACCTACTCCCATAAACTACATTGGTTCCACGAGTACCACTGACATTTTGTCTCGGGAAATCTTCACGATCTGTCAAATAATCAATCTGTGGATTCTTCCCACCCAGCAAGAACTAACTGTTCCCTTATCTGTTGTAGAAGTGGCATACCGAGCATCACAAAATGCTGCAATAGATCATATCTTGACTCCGTCCATCTCCACAGATTTAGATATTTACTATGCACCTGCATGGTCAGTCAATTCTATCCAATCTTTTGATTTCCTAGATATTTTTTTTCGTTCTGATGAGGCTATCCTGGAAGCCGTGATGGTCTGGATCACCCGTGGGAACACATGCATCACAGATCTTACTTCCTTCCAGATATGGACAAGATAGAGAATGGTGAGTTTTCAATGAGACCCGGTGGTGATATCGATTTGTCCATTTCCCCTTCTACTACAAAATCAATTTATGCTGAAGGGAACATGGCAAACATATTGAAAACTATTCTGATTGATATCTCCACTAAACTTGTTGTTGTGGAAAACCTGTTTATTGGAGCAAATTGTTCTCATGATGAGATCACTTTGTATACCAACCTGTTTAAGGAGTTCCGCAACGTGTTTTCTTGGTCTTACGAGGAGATGGCAGGAATCGACCTTGCTATATTTGAGCATGTTATCACGACTTACCCTAATGATAAACCAGTGAGACAAAACCTCCATCCGGTAAACCCTCGGAAAGCAGCAGCCATTAAGGTCGAAGTTGAAAAATTACTTAAAGTTGGCTTCATCTATCCGATCGACATGACGGAATGGGTGTCCAACCCAGTCCTAGTCGAAAAAAATCAAGGAACCATACATGTCTGTACAGACTTACGGGACCTTAAAAAATCATGTCCAAAGGAAAACTACCCCACACCTTTCATCGACCAAATTATTGATGCATGTGTAGGCCATGAAATATTTTCTTTCATGGACGGTTTTTCAGGATACAACCAGATTCAAATAAAACTTGAAGACCAACACAAAACGGCTTTCATTTTTACTTGGGGTACTTTTGCTTATCGGAAGATATTATTTGTGCTAAAGAACGTGGGAGCCACCTTCTAGCGGGCCATGAAATTTTCTTTCCACGACATTAAACAAGTAGTTGAGCCATATCTAGATGATCTCCCAGCGCGATCTTGTAAGAGACGAGATCATCTTGATCATTTGTGACTCGTGTTTGAGACATGCAGATACTACAAGATTCGTTTGAATCCCAACAAATGTGTATTTTGTATCGAGTCTAAGTGCCTACTGGGTTTCATTGTGTCGAGTTGTGGCATCATAGTCGACCCATTAAAAGTTGAGGCCATTGTAAATCTGCCTCCTCCTCGAACCGTTAGACAACTTCAGAGTCTGCAGGGTATGTCAAACTTTCTACGATGTTTCATTATAAACTATGCTAAAATCACCAACGGATTCATGAGATTGCTCAAGCAAGATACCCATTTTCTTTGGGATGAGGCTGCACAGAATTTGTTCGACACCTTGAAAAATGTGCTACTATCATCCCCCTTGCTGATCCCACCAAATTATATTGAGGACTTCCTTATATATCTGGCGGCATCTGTTTCCACGTTTGGTATAGTATTTGTTCAGGAGGATGACAAGATCCAGGAGCATGTCATTTATTATATTTCACGCGCATTGGTAACTCCTGAGCTCAAGTATTCTCACGTCGAGAATTTGTCATTAGCTGTCGTTTTTCAGAGACTGCGTCATTACATCCTACTACAAACCACCACATTCATTGCATAAGTCAATCCATTTCAAGACATGTTAACTTGATGTATCATCGGCGGGAAGTTCAATAAATGGATTGTCATTTTGCAAGAGTTTGACCTAGATTTCCAATCTGCTAAGTCTAAGAAATATATGGTGTTCACCGAGATTATTTCTGAGTTCCCTAGTGACGCAACTAGCTTTGATGAAGATTCGTCTTTTCCATATGAGCACATTTTTCTCATTGCAAATTTTAACACGAGGTATGGGGATATTTTAATATATCTCCAGACTTTGAAGTGTCCACCCTCTTTCTCTAGAGATGAGTGACGAAAGCTTCGAGCTCATGCTAAGAACTACCTCATCATTTCTGACACACTTTATAGACATGGGGTAGATTCCATTTTACATCGTTGTGTTATCAGACAATCTACCAAGAGCGGACTCAAGGCGTGATCTCCCTAGCTTAATGCAAGCATAGAACAAATGAGACAGAATATGAAATAACCTTCCTGTATCTAATTAGAGATCGAGTGACTAGATGCCTTACCTTTCAGATTGCAGATCCTTTCTCCTTGATGTTGTTCCAAGATTTATGGTCTTAAGATCTCAGCTGCAAAACCTATCAAGACATACAAAACAACATAAGTAGTAAAATGCATCTAAACAAATAACAGATCTAAGTAAGCATTTACATAGGCAAACTACACAAACATCATCAATGCAACAACATTTGGTGGAAAGCATTTATATTACTGTATAAAAAGGGAGAGTACATAGAAGGAAGTGATTACAACCAAGGCTTAATGTAGTTATCCTTCTCCAACAAGCCAATGCCAAAGCCTCCAAAGGAAGTATGGATCTCCCAAGAGATGAATAGAGATCTCCTAAGCTAATTTCACCAGCATGTAGGTACTATAGACTTCCTCTCTTTGAAATGGGAATGAGATTCACTTATATAGGACTAAGAGGATAGGGTAGGTTGAGATATGGTAGGAGAGAGTTAAGGGATTCCACCAAAGGGCTAGGGAACCAAATGCCAGCTCCCCTATAGGCTAGGGATAGGGATCCACATCACTCAACTTTGAGAATGGGCTCGAAGATGCTCTTTTATCAAATTAACTGACATTGTCGCAGGCTGCATTAGGACAACCTGCGACATTGCAGGTTGCATTAAGATGACCTGTGACGACCTATAAAAATGGATCAGTTAAGCCCTCCAGTCATGGGAAACTTCAGGGATGTTCACACTGAGTCTCACGATAGCAAGATTTAGGTGTAATAGAATGCCCCCCAAAGCATGAAGTTGTTGGAACTCGATAGGTGAAATTCTTTGATAGAAGGATTGCCAATTGAATTTTCGGACAAAGGATGTTGTTGCAGTAAAACTGACTCTAAGTACATAGTCTCATACGATTCACAACATGGCTGTCGACCAATACAAAGAAGATCCATGGTAATAATGACCGACTGAACACAATCATAGCTACTAGACACAAGCGTAGATCCATGATGAGATGATAACACAGCCACGACCAATACAAAAGTGGATCCGTTTAACATGACTCAAAACAATCTCCATCGCAACCTGGGTAAAACATGACTCCCCAAGGTCTTCAAGCCGAACCCACAATGATACGAATCTATCCATATGATTAAAAATGTCTTGACGTCGAACATGGTAGAAACCACTTGATTACCGGTCATTGATGTATAACGTTAACAAGCGTGAGGGAAATCACCATTAATGTCAATGATCCCCAAGGTATCACAGTACATATCGTCAAGCATGAATAAATGAGTTGAATTCAAATGCTTAACAAAATCTTTCAATCAAGAGTCGATGCTGTAAACTCATGTTGAAAGTGAGGTAACCTGCCATTGAGGAATGTAGGCCCAAGGTACTTGATTGGTTTCTATATTCAATCCTTAGATGATGTGTTGAAGTCGACAAGGATGAATCCATCGAAGGAGGGTCATGATGAATACCCCGTCATCGACACGAAACTTGATAACAGATGTTTGGAGTAGATCAGATGGTACAGTAACATACAAGACTGACTCATAGTATACCGACATGATGGAAATGGCATGACTTGGCAGTATCGACATGACAAGAATGACGCCAATTCCTAATGCAACTGATGATGGAAGTGTTCTTTGGATGACCCAAAGGAGTAAAAAGACTCAGGAAGTGGGTAGAATTCAAGTACAAAAGGATGACCCAAGTATGGTATGCGAATGCAAATGAGTGCCATGTTCAATAGCAACTAGGTACTACCACAGGTAAAAAAAGTATAACATAAAAGCTTTCATTTTTCCCCATCATGACTGATGAGTGTCTCATATGTTTTTTACAAGCTTGATGAGGGTAACCAGATGCTCGGTATAGCTCATCTCATAGATGAGTCCAATCCCAAATATTTTCTGAACCTGGGAGAGGAGGGGTTCGTCCCATAGCGGGCCCTTCAAAGTTAAATTTTAATGAGTCCAGAGAAGGTAAACTCGGTCACCATTTCATGTTTAGAGAGTCTGAAAAGAGCTAAAGAAGACTCTAACGGACCTTTTTTGTAAGGTTAGCCTCTTCGCCCAAAAAAGGGTAAAACAGAGAGGACTGTTCCAGTTATGCTTGGCTGGAGTATTCATTTTTCATAAATAGCAGCCCCCTGGTCTGAAAAAGGGGTAAACTATCACCAGGGGGACGACCATTCAGATACTTTAGCAAGGGTGAATGTGACAAGCTTGCTTGGCGATCTTTTTATATTTCGAGAGCCTGAAAAGAGCTTAAAGATAGACTCTGGGGGGGTTCCTTTTCCGTAGGAGTTTAACGAGCCTGGAAAAGTGATAAATCATAACTCGGTGACTTATTCTCATGGTTTTATGAGCACGAGAAAGAACAAAGAGTTAGCTCATCATCATTAAATAACCGAATTCTAACGGGCGAAAATAAAAACAAAAATATTCAACGGGTTGTTTATACCTAACAACAGTTATGAGATGATCGCTACGATGCGAGAATGGCGCAAATGAAACACTCAACGTCTCCTGCATGCTTGAAAACTTTGTCAAATAGTCAACTGGGTATTCAAATGTAGTAAATTAATCCAAACTATAGCAAATAACCCATAAACCATCTGAATTGGAAAAAAGAATATTCCCTTTTTGTTTATAAAATAGGAAAAATGACCAAAAATAGTTACCATTTTCATTTGCCAAGTTTGGGGAGAAAAAAGTGCCATTTGGAGCTAATTTTCATTTGTCGTTTGCCGGAGCTGCGATTGACCATTTCTTGAACCGTCAAGAGCAGGTAAACCTAGACCTTAGCCAACATCTTTCTAGTGGTTTACATTTTTGTTTTTTGTTCATTTTTTAGGTTTTTAGGTTGATTTGTGAGGGGATTTTGCGCCCTTGGGTCGTCGCAAGCCTCCTTTACGGGAACTGCGATGAACCTGGGTCTTCGCAAAACCCGTAAGGGAACTTTGCAACGATGTCACACTGTCAGAAATGATGGGGTGCGATGGTGGAAACACCCATCTCCAAATCAAAACCTAGCCCACAAGAAAAACTTTCAATGGTTTGGGTGAGTTCTAATAGTGTTTAAATGCTTCCTTTGACAGGTTTACGGCCGTCACCATGGTTATTGAATGGCGTGAATGCAAACATGGATTAGAATATGTACAAGTGAAAAATGATCCATTGTGTGTGGATGCATTGAGAAACTGTGGACTGTTGAAGTACTTCCTGGTTCAGGGCATGAGGGCCCAAGTCCCACTACTAGAGCACATGATCTAGAGTTGGGATGCAGCACAGCAATATTTCATGATCAGGGAACACGTGTTGAATATAGATGTCGATGACATCTATTTCTTAACAGGACTATCCCAGAGGGGGGATAATGTGTCTCTCACCGAATCACAAGGGAGTGACCAGACGGTGGATGATTTGATCTCCTATCACTGTACCCCACATGCCCGTGCCTCTAGTGGGAAAATTCCCATTAAGGAGGTTCAAGAATGTCCATTGCGCATCATACTCTTCACTATAGTGAGGATAGCAAGGAGCCAAGCGGCTCACCTGGCTACCAAGTCCCAAATGTTATATGCAGAGGAGTGTATGTATCCTAAGGTGTTTAATTGGTGTGAGGGACTCCTCACGAACCTTCGAGCTCAGTTGACCAAGTTTCGGCGTGGTGAACTCAAGTAGTTCGGTTACAGATCAGTAGTGATCTCTTTCTTGCTGGAGCAGGTACCTCTCTTACACCCGCAGGTGACCTTGGATGATAGGGATGCCAAGAATCCTCATATGGCTCAATGCACGGAGGTGATGGCCCGCCATGGTGGTGGGGGTCCGATCATCGGATATGGGTCCGGATTCTTCACCTGGATGGAAGGCAAGCTGCTCATGATCGAGGACTATCCGTACGGTGGTACGAACTTCAGAGTGGATCCAGACCTGGTGTTTCCTAAGGGAGCAGAGTGGGGAGATATCAGTAAGAACAATGACCATTGTACTTTTTCATTTTGTGTATTTATAATTTTTTTTGGGTAGTGCTGATGAGTTAAAAACATGTTTGTGAAAATGTGGGCCCTTCATGGCCAGTCAAAGTTTCACTTCTCGCAAGGAGGGGAGAGGCACCAGCTATAGCCCTATCCATGCATGATGTCATCGTAGAGATGGAAGATGTCTATAATAACCTCACTAGGTTGACATTAGACGTTCCAGATTCGGCAGTGCATGAGTTACCGTGGGCTATGCAAAGGTACACGATCGGCATGACCTTGCACTTCAGTGCGCTGCTCCGCAAGGTAGCGAGGGAGGTTGATTGTTTCCATGGCCAGCAAGCGAGGGCTGCGAGACCTAGGGGTGCACGGGCCAGGCGTTAGGCCTTATGATATTATGTATGTACTAAGAGCTTGTGAGCCTCATATTTTGTACTATTGAAAGCTATCAGGCTTCAGATTTTGTATAGGCTCATTAAAAGCCATCGTGCTTCAGATTTTGTATCAGCACTACTTTATCTTGATTTATATATATACAGACATTTTGGCGGCTTTATACATTTGTGTCCCATATGAGATCTTGTTTATGTGTCTGCTTATGTGATGAGTTATTTACAATGTTATGTCTACTTTTACAGTTCATGAATATGCTATGTGTGTGCAATGTACCAATATAGAATGAAGTTGGCCATTGAGTCGGCGACTGCACTCATGTATCGTGGAATGTGTAGGTACTGAATGGATTCGAAGGACCTTTCCAAAAGGCGAACTCGTCGGAAAATACGGAGTAGGGTAAGGTCACGGATGGCGTAAACCCGGTTAAGATGAGAGACCACTAGTTGCGAATGCAAATAGATAACAACGTGGTCCATACCCAAGGAAAGAGAGTTGGTTAGGGTTCTAATGACTTCCTGATATTCTATAGCATTGCTGGTTGTGAAACCTAGACACATTCCTCCTCAACTGATAAGCTCACCGACGGGAGAGTATAACACCTAGGTTGTTGAGGAAAGGTTGCGGGTATGCCAGCTAGCGCCGTCCGCGAATCCATAGCAAGTTTTCATCTGCACACACAGACAAAACAAGGTATAAGTAATGAAACAAGACCTAAGCACACAAAAATCAAAGCATCACACCACACAAAACACATGCCATGTACAGTATATACAAAGTACGTGTGCATGAAAAACTCAGGCATAGTACCTCTTTAGGTAAAGCCCATTGCAAGGCTCACCTAAATATATCCCGTCATAGTCTTCTAGCTCGTAGTCTCCCTTCTCCAAGATGCATTTTACTATGTATGGTCCATGCCACATGGACTCAAACTTTCCTGCCCCCAGCTTGTCATGTCTTTGGTCGTATGTAAGGACCAAGTCACCCTCGCTATAGACGCGAGGTTCTACTGACTTGTCATACTGCGCTTTGATGCATTTCTTATGTGCCTCGTTGGCAAGAGCAGCATCGCGGCGAGTCTCGTCGAGTTTTTGGAGGTAGAGGAAGCGTTCTTGCTTAGCAGTAGTGTTAGGGAGAAGTTCAACTGTGAGTTTGAGGGACGGAATCTCGTACTCAATTGGTAGGACATCCTCCAATCCATAAACTAATTGGAAGGGGGTAAATCCAGTGGTGGTCTTGACGGAAGTTTGATAAGCCCTTAGTGCGGAAAAGAGCATGTTGTGCCAGTTCGACTTGTGCGTACCCACCATGCGTTGGATCATGGTTTTCAAGACCTTGTTAATGGCCTCTACTTGTCCATTGGACTGCGGGTAGTACGGTGTTGAGTTTTTATGGAGGAAACCCAATCTAGTGCTCAATTTGTCAACCATGTGGTTCATGATGTGAGAATCATGGTCGGTGACTATAGCTTGAGGAACTCCGAACCACGCTATAACATGATTGAACATGAAGAGTGCGGTGGTCTTGCCATCGTCTGTGTATGTAGGCATATCCTCGGCCCACTTTGTAAAGTAATCCATAGCTACTATGACGTAACCATGCCCCTCAACCGAGGTAGGCTTACAGTGCATGAAGTCAATGCCCCATTTAGCGAAGGGGCCAACGGCAATAATCGGGTGTAACGAGGCTCGGTGGGTGTGCTTTTTAGTTTGAAAGTGTTGGCATGGAGGACATTTTTTTACAGCCTTGATACAATATTTAAAGATAGATGGCCAATAATATCCCACGCGAAGTATTTTTTTGGGTTGTAGACATCCCAGAGAGATGACCGCCACATGCCCCAGCGTGACAGTCATTTAAGACGTGTTCAGCCTCTTCATGAGTGAGACAACGTCGAATAATAGAATAAATACCATGACGGTACAAAGTATCACTGATGATTAGATAATACTTTGTTGAAACGTTGGGTCTAAAGATATAAAGTGATATCTCCATACTACGGATCAGACATGCTGATGAGGAACAATGATTCGTCTAGAAGAGAATCATTGGGCTCAAAGTCGAAATCATCCCGACGAATATCACATATCATCTCGGCAAACACCAAAGACATTTTAGACTTAGCCTTTTCGAAAGGAGATCAAATTCCTGCAGTATCACGATCTTACGTGAATACTTTCCCCCAAGCACCTGATGTGTCAAAACATGGTACATGGGGTTCAAATCGGAGATGATGGTGACGGTGTGGCGCAGAATGTAATGTCGGAACTTTTGGACGACAATAAGTGCTGCGAGAGTGAATTTCTCAACATGTGAGTAACGAATCTCAGAGTAAATGAGACCCTTACTTAAATAGAATATCACATGTTCCTAGGCATTGGCATATTCTTGAACCAAAACCGTGGCGATCGTGGTGGAAGAAGCAGCAAGATACAGGATGTAATCCTTGTAGTAATTGGGCGGTTGGAGCATAGGGGCGTGCGTGATAGCATGTTTGAGACTATCGAAAGATTGTTGTGCTTGGTCGTCCCAAATGAACGAGACGTCTTTCTTCAGTAGTCTCATGTAACCCTGTGTCTTTTGCACGAAATTACGGACAAAATGCCTTAAGTAAGTTGCCTTCCCTTGCAAACTTTGAAGTTCCATAATGTCAGTGGGAGGTGGGCGAGTGACGATGGATTCCACCTTTAAGGGATCAATGCAGATCCCATCCTTCGAGATGATAAAACCGAGGAGGCGTCCAGACTCAATGCAAAAAGTACATTTGTGAGGGTTCAGGCGGATGTTATACCGCCTGCATCTAAGGAAAATGGCCATCAGATAATCGATGTGGAATTGGTGCTGCCGTGAATGGGAAGGGAGATCGTCCAAGTAAGGTTCCACAAAGTCCTTCACATCATGAAAGGCGTACGACATTGCCCGCTCGAAAGTGACACTAACATTTTAAGACCAAAAGGGAGCTTGCGATAAGCAAACGTACCCCAAGGAAAGATGAAAGTTGTCTTGTGTTGATCAGCCAAGTGGATCTCAATCTGGTTGTAGCCGGAAAATCCATCCATAAAAGAGAAAATGACACTTCCATCACAGTTGTCAATGATCTGGTTGATAAAAGGAGTCGGGTAATTGTCCTTAGGACGAGCCTTGTTGAGATCCCGATAATCGACGTAGACACGAATGGTACCCTTCTTTTTAGCTACAGGGACAACATTTGAGACCCATTTTGTCAACGGTACAGGGTACATAAAACCAGCTTTTAAGAGATTTTCAATTTCTTCCTTGATTGCCATAGTCTTTCGAGGGTGTACCGATCGCAACTTTTGGCAGACTGGTTTGACGTTGGGATAGGTTTTGATTTCATGTGAAACTATAGCGGGGTCTATCCCAAGCATCTCCTCGTAATTCCAAGCAAACACGTCTCGAAATTGCTTGAACAAGGCCGTGAACGTTGTAATCTCTTCAGGGGAACACTTGCCTAAACGAATGTGATCCACTACACCAGGAGTAACCGATATGTCGACCGAAATGGTCGGCTCAATGTTGGCCAAGTTTCCTTCAGAGTCTGTTTGACATGTGAGTATCGAGTATTGAGAGCAAGGGTAGACATCCAGTGAAAATATTGTGGTGATGTTATTCTCCACAGTGTCCAATGAAGGAAGAAAAGAAGACCGATGATGGAGGGTCATCCGCACTCATGATTTAAGTAATGGACTCATTAGAATGAAAAGTCCAGAGCAGAGGATCGGGTAGGGATGATGTCTACTGTAGAGAATAGGAGGTGGAGGCCACATCTAAGTGGTCCTCCAGGGCTAACTGGATAGCCTCATAAGTGAGTTTAGCGGGTGAAAGAGGCATCTTGTCTCCAATTAGGTGTGTAGTGGATTCATCAGGGACAAGCCATTGATCGGTAGAGTTGGGGACAGATGAAATCCTAGAGTAGATCATGTTCACTGTGGCAACATGATTAGGGGGATCCAAAGTTGGAAAGACGCCCATAAGGGATGAGTCCTTGATGAGGCCAACCCCCACGCTCTCATAAGGATGCGAAGATTGTCAAAGTAATGGAACATTATCGCCAAGATGAGTAGTGGTGTCAGGTGTATAGAAATCCATTTGGTCGATAGTGACAATTCGGCCTTGGTGGGGGAATTGTACTATGCGGAAGACAGATGATGCGACCATAGTCATGGTGTAAAACCAATTACGACCAAGCAGAATATTATAATCTAACAGGGCAGCGACCACTTCCACATTAATGGTTGTGGTCTTGCCCCCCAACTCAACTGCTAAGGCTTGTAACAACCCATGAGTTTGAAATCCACGTCCGTCGAATGCTTTCAAGGTGGTGGGAGAATGGTTCAACTCAGGAGAACCGATCGCTCTCCAACATGAAATCGACATGAATAAAGTAGAGGCACCTTCATCCAAAACTGTATGATGGATTGTCTTCCTAGCAATGTTTGCGGCAACTTGAAATGCCAACTGATGGGAAAGCCTCGGTTTAAAGTATTCCAACCAGAACATGATGGTATTAAAAGAATCCAAATCAACCGCACCGATGGCAGTGGGAGAGTCTTACGTTGGTTAGGACAGTTCTGCAAGACCTCAAGCATCGACATAGCACAAGGAGCTTGTGCCAATTCCTCTACAATATTGTAGTTCTAAGTGGCTCGAGCATTGGGATTGAAAACAAATTTTTGAATCATGCTCTTGGGTGGACGCAATACTGAATCTAAAGAGGGCTTCTCAATGGTGAGAGAAGCATGCAGTATGGTGACGTCGGGAATCAAAGTGGAAGCTTTTTAAGTATTACTTCCAACGGGTTCTTTCGGTGGGACGGAGTCATATGAACAAGAACGTATGTTCAAGTTCACGCCGACGGTCTCACTACGCATCATGAGAACATGCGCGGTAGAGGATGCCTCTCCTTGGGAAGGAGAGGTGTGGGTGATTAGTTGTTGGTTTTGAGTGGGGAAGGGATCATTGAGAACTGCCGGGGTAGAGTTTCCTTTGAGAAACTTCTGCACTTCATCTGGGTGAGGACATTCCTTTGAGAAATGGTCCCCACCGCACAACAAACAAGGATACTTCAACTTCCTCTTCTGTTTGGTGTCTTCCTGAGTGGGTTTGGGCTCCTGTTGGTTAGAATATTTCTTAGGTTTCCCTTTGTTCTTTTTCTCACCACCGGATTTCTGAGATGAAGTTGACTGCACAGAATTCACCTCTTCGATGGAGGCAGGAGTGGGGGGCTTTGTAGTGCTATTGCCAGCCTATGTTGGGGATGGGGAGGAACCCTGGGGGTTTGACGATCCAACAGTTTGATTAGGAGGATGGGTGGTAAGGGAACCAATAATGCCATTATCTTGAGGTCCCTTAGGTGGGTGTGCAGGGTCGAACGTGGGATGGGGTGCATCAGGAACAATTTTGTATAATGTGCCAGATTGTGCATAGACCAAGTCTAAGTAATGGGCACGGGAGATGGCCTGTTCCTCAGTGACAGCCTCTCCCATGAATATGTCTCGAGCTACAACAGGTAAGAGTGACTTTGTGAACCGATCAGCTAAGAGTTGGTCTGAATAATGAGCCTTAATGAGACGTCGTCTTCACCGCCACTCATGGATATGATCCAAGATGTGGATTGTGTTGTTTTGCCGAAGAGAGGTCAATAAGTTGGTACCAGTATCAAAGTGAATAGGCAACTGGAAGTGGGTCAAAAAAGACATAGCAAGAGAACCGAAATCGGGAAAAGAGCTGGGTGGTAGTTCAATATACCACTTGGCAGCGGGGTCGGTGATAGTCCGTTGAAATAACCTAAGACGGATCAAGTCGTCCATCAAGGAGTTGGATGAGCACCATAAGTGGTATCTCATCACATGATTTTTTGGATCTTCACCAGGTTTCCATCAAACTTGGGGATACCTGACGGTAACTTAACCGGAATGGGTGGCCAGTTATGCCCGTGGAAGATAGGATCATTCGTTAGACGAGACAGGTCAGGTAGGTCCAAAGTATCCAAAAAGGGCAGTTGTTGGTTCAGCGAGGGGTACTGATAGGGCATGTATGGGCTGGTAGGACCTTGAATCGACTGGTTGTAAGGGGTTCCCTAGGGATACTGACCATAAGAAGGTATGCCTCCTGGACCATATGTGGGTCCGCCACCATAATAAGGTGGTCCATAACCATAGTGTGGGGGTTCGTTGCCACCACCGAGGGGGGTGGAGGTCCACCGCCACTGCCGGGGGGGGGTGGGGGTCCGCCACCACCTTCAGGAGGAGGCGGGGGTTTGCCACCACCACCTTCAGGAGGAGGCGGGGGTTTGCCGCCACCGCCATAATAAGGTGGTCCTCCGCCGCCTCCGTCGGGAGAGGGGGTGGGCCACCTCCTCCACCGGAGGGATAGGGGTCTCCGCCATTGCCACCACCGTGAGGGTAAGGTCCTCCGCCACCGCCTCCACCATAATAAGGTGGTCCTCCACCACCACTATCGGAAGGGGGTGGTCCTCGTGGGGGTCTGCTGCCATTGGGGGGGTGGTCCTCCGCCTCCGCCAGAAGGGGGAGGGCCTCCATCGTCGCCACGAGGAGGGGGTGGGCCATTATGGCTAGAAGGTAGAGGTCCACCTCCTCTGGGATTGTATGGGGGTCCGCCGCCTCCAGTGGGAGGTGGATGGGGACCAAACGGAGGTGGTGGTACTTGAGGGATAGTTGGTAGGGATCCATTTTGTAAAGAATTTTGGTTCCCACATAGAGTGTATGGGTTTCTGGGATAAGGTGTCCCGTAGAGTGCATTTCCAGGATTGAATTGACCCGGCACAGGGTTAACATAACCTGGATACGCATGACTCCATGGTGGTTGAGTTAAATTTGATGGTCCCCCAACATGAGATAATCCCATGGTGGATGCTCCAGTGGGTAGAGAGGTTCCAACGGAAGGTCCAATGGGAACTCCTCCTCCTGGGTTCGAGTTAGGAGATGGGGGTTTCCCTCCAGTAGTAACGTGCTGACCATTAGTCAATGGTTGACCCAACGTAGGTTGTTGATTACCTATCATGGTAGGAACATTACCCATAAGGAAGGTAGGGGGTAAAGAGTATCCTCCCTGTGAATTTTGGGGTGGGGGAGGAGTGTGTAAAGTTCCCGTAGTAGTGCAAGGGGTGTTGGACTATTGTCCTTCAACCGGTTGGGTCGTTGGGGGTATTGAACTGGTCCCCTATTGAAGTGGTGAGTTTGCAGGAAATTAAGGTTGACCAGATCCATGAATGGTCAGGTTGTGGACGGATGGTTATGGTGAATCGAAAGATACTGTGCGAATCGAGATTTCTCTATATGGCCCTTTGTGCGAGACTTTGTCTTCAAACTTCATCACCCGTGGCACGTAATTGATCTAAGCGATCACAAAGGGGTCCGAAAAGCTCGGCAGGAGTGGGACAACTGGGTGTGGGTGAAATGGAAAAATGGGTCACTTGTTGACCTAGAGCGGTTTCCGAAAAGGGTGCAGCTAGACCAAATGTAGTTGATACAGGGTCATCCTAGGGAGGATTTATCCATTCCAACGACCCAGGCTCTCACGTTAAAACGTGAGGTAAGTTTTGTGAAAGTGAAGTTCCCGCATCTTCACCCTGTGGGGGGTTGGAGGCAAGTGAGTTTGGAGGGGTTGGAGGGAACAAGCGTGCTCCAACATTCAAAGTAGGGTTTTCCACTTCAAGTGACACGACCGTTTTACGTGGGTCCATTCTTACCCTTAAAACTACCTCTTGGTTAAGGGGATATTTAGGTGGTAAAATTAGAATTCTGCGGGACCTTCTCCAAGGAAAGTCAGCTAGAGTGACTGAAACAAAGTTTCTCCTAGGGTAATCTAAACAAAAGAAAAGCAGTCTAGAAAAAATCTACACAAAATAAGGCCACAAGCAAACTTATGTGACAGATGTGGATTCAAAAGTCTGGAACCTCACAAGATTGTCAAGGCTTTGCAAATCGCTATATACTGCAGGGTCCAATAGTAAAACGCAAAAAGGAGGATTGGGACCGTACCCTTGCCTGAATACCCGACTACCTGGACAGTACATGCATAGTAATCTCCTCGAGTGTTGTTCTCGGTGTATTGCTCTGCCAAGATGACCAAATGGTTAACTTAGTTGGTTTCAGGAATCCTAATGGTGTCTCCTTATATACGCAAGGTCCATGGGAGCTCAAATCCGTAGTGGTGATGTCTAATGCACAAGCGTACGACACGATACCTTCCTATATACTACCGAGTATGTGAAACACCTTTCTATATATGCCAAGTACGTGAAACACCTTTCGATATATTCCAAGTACACAAAGTACTTGGTGGGTACGTGAAAGAGCTTCGATATACCTGGTTGGTATGTGAAAGAGCTTTGATATACTGGTCAGTATGTGGAAGGATACAATACCCCCGAGATACAATGGTGGAAAGTAACGATAGCTGCCATGTTTTACGACATCGGAACACGTATCTAACTTAACACACAAGTTACCAAATATTTTACCGTTAATTTTATTTGGATGGTTAGGTGAATGCATGAGGTGAGTACATAAATGTAAACATAATGCAAGCCCTAACTACATGCAAAAACATACTTTTCTTTTGATGAACTCTATATATGGGAGGGACAAATTTCTTTCCAAGTGATTTTACCAAAGCAACAATATGCAACACAATCCCAAATCTATCAAATTTGATTAAAAAAATACTCTTTTCGCTCTGTCCGTTTTTCCAAGCAAAGCACAAAAAATCAACAAGCATCACAACCAAATCCAAACATTTTCTTTTGTCTTTTCGAATCAAAATCTAAGAGATGAAAAGAGAGAGATTTCCTATCTAGGACACTCTTAACTTTTCAAAATTCACTATGATGGATTAAAAGCATAAAAAACCAAGAATGCATACAATTCTTTCAAGCATGGAATCACCTTTTTAAAAAACTTGATCTCATTTGAATTCTTCAAGAAAATGAATGATTCACAATTCCTGAAAGGTACAAATGATTCATTTTTTCTATCAAACTTTTCCAAAATACTAATGAATGTCAAATTCCAATGCATGAACCAATTTCTACAACAATTTTCAAATACACGTGAAAATGGTAAAAATGATGCACCTTCAATTTTCCAATGATATGCCAAGATAATAATTTGAAAACAATGATTTTTCTAAGCGTGAATAATTGAAAAGGAAGATTATTTGCAGCACTCTAAACACTCAGAAAATCTCAATAAAATGACAAGCACTCATGTGAACTGAAAACACTCAAGACACTAAAACAAAAACTGAATGCAAGCAAAGCTAAATGACAAGTGGAAAAAGAAGTTTGGGGTCAGATCCAATGCAAAGATCAGATCAAGTGGGGAGAGGAGGGAAAACAAGGTTAAGTGGATGAAGGTGGGGGAACCCAAAGTGTCCACCACTACCAAACTCAAGCTCGTTAAAAGACAGGACCCAATACAAATCTGCACAAAGTCCAAACACTTTCAACACACAAATAAAAAAGAAGTCTCTGACTGGATCTTGCAGTACAGAGGGGTCTGCAAACCAAATCAAAACTCAAATAAAAAAATGGAGGGGGGGTGCCCTTGTATCAAATTTAATAGATCGGTGCAGTCCGTGTTCAAACATAGAGTGAACATCACAGGTCACTAGTGTGGGGTTTGTGACGATGTCGCAGGACACTAGTGGGTAGATTGCGACAACAACTCAAAAGACAAAGAAGCAAAGTGCAAAAAATGACAGATCGACGCTTTGGTTCTATTACCTAGGTGCGACAGGAGAGATACAAACTCAAGGATCAACATATCTCCAAGAAATGAGCAATAAAATGGTTTAAATATTGTGAGTACATACTCATAGGAAGACAATAGACTCTTCAAAGTGAAAATCTGATGGTGAAAAAGGCTTAGGAGTTGAATGAGATGGCTTGCAAAAGAAATCAAATGAAAATGTCATTCAAATTGAAAACTAAAAACAAACAATGTTCTTCCCCGGTATGGTCGCCAAATTTGTTATCAAACAATCTACCAAGAGCGGACTCAAGGCGTGATCTCCCTAGCTCAATGCAAGCATAGAAAAAATGAGACAGAATATGAAATAGCCTTTCTAGATCTAATTAGAGATCGAGTGACTATATGCCTTACCTTTCGGATCGCAAATCCTTTCTCCTTGATGTTGTTCCAAGCTTTATGGTCTTCAGATCTCAGCTGCAAAACCTGTCAATACATACAGAACAACACAAGTAGTAAAATGCATCTAAACAATAACAGATCTAAGTAAGCAGTTAAGCAGGAAAACTACACAAACATCATCAATGCAACAACATTTGGTGGAAAGCATTTATATTACTTTATAAAAAGGGAAAGTACATAGAAGGAAGTGATTACAACCAAGGCTTAACGTAGCAATCCTTCTCCAACGAGCCAATGCCAAAGCCTCCAAAGGAACTATGGATCTCTCAAGAGATGAATAGAGATCTCCTAAGCTAATTTCACCAGCATGTAGGTACTATAGACTTCCTCTCTTTGGAATGGGAATGAGCTTCACTTATATAGGACTAAGAGGATAGGGTAGGTTGAGATATGGTAGGAGAGAGTTAAGGGATTCCACCAAAGGGATAGGTAACCGAATGCCAGCTCCCCTATAGGCTAGGGATAGGGATCCACATCACTCAGCTTCAAGAATGGGCTCGAAGATGCTCTTTTATCCAATTAACTGACATCGTCGCATGCTGCATTAGGACAACCCGCGACATCGCAGGTTGCATTAAGATGACTTGCGACGACCTATAAAAATGGGTCAGTTAAGCCCTCCAGTCATGGGAAACTTCAGGGATGTTCACAATGAGTCTGACGGTATCAAGATTTAGGTGTAACACGATGCTTGACTTTGGAGAAAGCCAAATTAGTATTGAATAATGCCCATAGTGGATCCTGTGGGGGTCATCTTTCTGGGTTGGAAAAAACTCAAAAAATACTGCGTGCTGGTTATTTTTGGCCCACGATCTTCAAAGATTGTGTGGAAGTTGTAAAACACTGTCAACCTTGCTAGTTTTTTACCAAAAATATGTGAGCACACCCAACTCCTATCCATCTTGTTATCACAACAGGCCCCTTCACTAAATGGGGGATTGACTTCATGATGTGTAATCTGACTTCAGCAAGAGGACACCATCACATCATTGTTGCCGTATACTACTTTACAAAGTGGGTCGAGGAAATGCCTACTATGAGAGAAGATGGAGAAACAACTGCTTATTTCGTATTTAACCAGATCATTGCTAGATTTGGTATCCCTAAAGAGATCGTTATAGACCATTCTATCTGCAAGCGAATGGTCATGTCTAAGCGGTCAACAAAAACTTGAAAAATATCCTTCAAAGGACCATTAATGCCAGTCGATCTAACTGGAACGTCATGTTGTACCCCACTCTTTGGGCTTATCGGTCTAATGTTAAGACTACCACCGGGTTCTCACCTTTCCAACTCGTTCACGGGGTGGAGGCAGTTATTCTAGTTGAATGCGAGATTCCCTCGTTAAAGTTTGCTATCCAACTGCTCCCTAAAACTTCAGCTTTGGAGGAACATTTGCTCCATTTAGAACATTTATATGAACAGTGTTGCGATGCGCTTACAGCAAACAAGGCTCATAAAAGCAGATTCAAGCATCAGTACGATAAGTCTGTGAAACCAAGGGTGTTCTCTGAAGGAGACCTTGTTCTTCTCTATGACCAGGGCAAAGACCCCTTGGGGGCAGGCAAGTTCAAATCTATGTGGCTTGGACCATACATCGTCTCTAAAGTTATGAAGAAAGGATCCTATG
The DNA here is from genome assembly GCA_027924585.1 of Larix kaempferi. Classification (NCBI taxonomy): domain Eukaryota; kingdom Viridiplantae; phylum Streptophyta; class Pinopsida; order Pinales; family Pinaceae; genus Larix; species Larix kaempferi. Next base: position 2,120,508 of record BSBM01000815.1, on the reverse strand, counting down.
AGCTAACCGACTATGAGGGTTGTAAGTTGCTTGAGCCTAGAAATGGGCTCTACTTGAAAATGTATTATGCTTAGGCCTCTATGCTTTTTCTTTTATTATAACTGTACATGTTTGTAGAGTTAGTATTTTCTTTTGATTTTTGTTGAGTCTTATGTGTCTTTTGGGTTGTGGTTTCATATGACAACCGAGTGCTTTATAAGATTCGTTGATGGCTCTAGCCACCACACCCTTCAGTTGGCTCAACAAATTGGGTTATCTACTCACTGTCTCGTCAACTAGTGTCTTTGGGAGGTGCTTTCTTAGGCCCTGTGACGAACAATGTAGATGAGTACAGAGTACAGTGCAGTCATTGAGTTGCTCTGAGATTCTATTCATCATGGCATTTCACATTTGGAGGTAAGAATCTACTCACATTTATTTGTACTTCAGTTGATGGGTGACTATAGGGTTCGGGATTCTATTTTGCTTCGTCAGTTTATGCATGTTAGGTTACTTGAAAGACACTTGATTTTATTACATTTCAACATATTTCAAGGAATTTAAATTCATTAGCTAACTCATATGCAAACTACAGTCTATAATGGAATATTTACCATACAAAATCACATGAAGCATTCACATAGAGACAAAAAACACATGTATATATATAAAATCGATACTGTATATATTCGTATAAAAAAATATGAGTTTGAGTCGTAGTATGCCACAATGTCATAAATATACAAAAGTGGGCTCAAAGGAATCAAAAATATAAATGTGTCTCTCTCCCTATGGAGAGGGAGGTGCCTCTGTTAATTCTGCTACTGCCTCTCTATAGCAGATGGCTAGCCTGGCTACTTTTCTAAGCATCCTAATCCATGCTGGGGGCACACCCACAACATCATCATGCATGTCGAGTGGCATCCTCTTGATCTTGTAGGCGGGGATATCATGAGTCAACCGACTCATCTTCCCCTAGATGCTCACCAGCATCGCATCAGCAGCTCCAGGCTCAGTCGGACGCACAAAGGTGTGAGGATGTCCCCCAAGTCGCATAGGCCCCAGATCTGCATAGACCACACTATTAGCACTTTTACTCATCATAACAATTATATACAATAAAAACATAAAAATAAAATAAAATTCAAAAGTATAAGAATTTCTTACCCATCTCTCCCCAGGCTGATCCTAGAGGTAGAGCGAGCTCTGGATCTCCACGGAAATCCATACCAACATAGGGAAATTGTTCTATAACCGGTACCTAACAGCCCCATCATGTTAAGTAATCCTCATTTGCATATGAGAGTCTCGTTTCACGACCACCTGGCGCAAGAAGATGTCTCCCCACCAAGTCATCAAAGGCTCGCGAGGACTGAACACTGGTAGGGCTACTCCCGGACTCAGGGAGGGAACCATCTCAAAAAATAAAGTACACAAAATGTTGCCATAACCAAATTTATTCTTCTTTCCGGTCTTGCATTTAGTCAATTGGTGTTTCATGCTCACCAAGAGACTCGAACACCAGTCAAATACGACACCATGTAGACACTCGACACCAATCTGTATGTAGTTCCTCGAGGCCAAGTGTTGTGCAGCACTCCCTCCAATTCTGTTCAAGGTACTTAGAATTACCTTCAATGGAAATATTTCAATGGAGCTAATGGGGACTTGGATACCGCTCTTTTCGGTACTCGACAGTGAGTATGTGTTGATATAGTCCTGGATCGATAATGTACCAACCCCTCTAAATGTACCTTTGAGGTTCACCCCCTCACCTCGGCGAGCTAAAACTGTAATGAAGTAGATGTCGTCTATGGTGAGTTCAAGTATTTCTCCTTGGAGATCAAACACTCCTTGGTCAACATCCCAGTAATTAACAAGCATTTGGAGTAGTTGTGTTTGAGCTCACATGCTTGTGGTTCGAATTTTTTTTAGCAAACCACATCTTCACAATGCATTTAGAGTAAGCGGATCACTCATGGCAGTTCTATCCATGTTCTCATGCTCTCTTTCCCTCCAATTCATAACCATACATGCAATGTTCATCATTTCATCCATTAGTTTTTTTTGTCACATTTCTTTTGCGGCACCTGCGACTGTATCTACTACACAGAGGTGGGTACTCGCGACTCGGTCTTTGTTAAACCCACACATTTTTCACGTACTCACGATTTTAACAGAGGGAAACCTACGGGTACAAGGCCCTAATTTTTAAAACTTTATAAAAAAAATACCATAAAAATTAAAAATAATGGATGGAATGAATAGTTTAAGGAGAGATGACTTACTTGCAATTGACAGAATCCGATTCGCTAACCCGATTTGTGCGCTACAAGCGTTTGAAGTAAGAGGCTTTTTCACCCTTTTGCTCCAACAAATGACTTTGTGAGTTTTTTTTTCCATTTTGAAACTATTTATAAAAGTCTTTTTTATTTTTACCCACTTTTATCAGTTCTATATAGTTTCAAAACTATATTTTAACTTTATTTAATCAACTAATGCACTTTTCAAGTATTTTTTATTAGGTGAAGTTTGAAGCAACATTTATTGTGCAACAGTGGTCTATAAAGGTTTGATTTTCTTTGTGCCATGTCAGTTTGTTATAATACTTCCTTTCATATTATGTCGTAATGAAAATCTCTTTGGATCATGTTTATATGTCATTTTATACTAATCTGGTCATCTCCATGATATCGACAGCTTTTTGTCATTTGACAAGATCAAGGAACTTAGTTCCCTGGTACCTATAGAGTTATTTCCAGCTCTTGTTAGACTCTCTAAATATAACAAGATTGTCGAGTACACTTGTCTTGTCCAGACTCGTTAAAGGACTTGAACAGTCATCCACTTAGGTATAAGTTTACCCCTTTTCTGTACCTTAGTGGATTATTTATGAAAAAGGTATACTCTAGTCATACATGGCTAAAAGAGTTCTTCTCTCATTGTTTTACACTTTTTCGGGTGATGAGACTAACTTTACGAAAAAGGACCTTTAAAAGTCTTCTTTAGGGTTCTCAGACTCTTGAAATATGAAAACACCAACGAGCATTCACCAACTCGGGCTCGATGTGAAATCCACAAGAGGGTATATAGAGTTCTTGTTTAAGTTTTTCAGACTCTTTAAATATGAAAACACCGGAGAGAACATACCAACTCGGGATCAACATTAAAATCCATGAGTAGGTGTATGGAGTTATTGTTTAAGTTTTTCAAACTCCTTAAAATTGAAAACACCGGCGAGCATGAACAGATCTAGGCTCGATATTAAATCCCATGTATCAGTGTTATCGAGTACTAGTCTATCTCTTCTTCAAACTCGTTAAAGCATGAAGAAGGTCTTGATTTTCCCTCCCATGGACTCATTAAATTACACATGTTTGGACTTATACCAAGCATTCTTTTATCCTATCTTAGAGCTTGTTTTTCAAAAATGAAGGACTATTGAGTTTTCTTTCTTGGACTCATTAAAACTAACAAGAAGGACATTATCGAGCTTTCTTTTCCACCTTTTCATGCTCGTTAAAATCAAGAAAATACATTCTTTAATAAAAAGAGAAAAGGGAAGGGAAATATGTCAAGTATATTTTCAGTATAAAGGCACCAAGTCATTTATGTCCTTGAACACAACACCCTTTTGAGTCTTTCAAACAAGTTGGGTTTTAGTTTTTGGCCTTAGGATGAACCTGATCTCAGAGTTTTTACTCCTCCGATTGGTTACTCTTCCAGTCATATGGAGAATCTGTTAATGTCTCCTGCATTACGGATTTATATCATGGTCCCCTTTGTCTTCAAAGCTGCCTAAGTCACTCTTGTGTCGTGCTCATTGTTCAAGGACACCCCTTGTGTTGGAAATTCTGCAGTTACCTTGACCTCATGTGTCAGCCATTCCTTGGTGTCAGTATGTTTCATCATGTACTCAGTCCTATTCTAGATCATATCAACCTGTTGATTGTATCTCGTGTTGGATGATGGAGGATGCCTTAAGGCCTCCCTTCCAATAGACTTCTTCCTATCGATTTCTGCTCATCTTGCTCTGGGAATGAATTTTAGAGTTATAGGTAGTACCTTGGGGATTGTAGTCATCAATGGCAGTTTCCCTCGCTATTGGGTAGTGGGAATACATCAATGTCTCCTACTCGATGGATTCTTCAAGTGTTTGAATTCAAGACCCTTTACTCGCACTTGTTAGAATGTACTAGGTACCTTGAGCCCAATTTTCATTAATGGTGGGTGCTCTCGCATTTATTAACGGTTTACATCATTGGCTGGTATCAAACGGTATCCTCCATGTTCGACCTCAGCTCATTTATTCGCATGGTTAGGATTCGTATCTTAACAGTTTGGATAAAGACCTTGGGCCTATAATAGCAACATCACATTTTGTTATTGCCCAAGTTGTGCAAGACTGAGCCACACCCATTTTTGGCTCTTGATGAGACATAGATCCAGTTTTTTGTTATGGCTATGATCTCCTGTTCGACATGGATCCACACTTGTATTTCAGTGTCCATGCTATATACATATTTTAGTTATGTATTGAAGATTATGTTATATCATTCTGAACATATCCTGATGTCAAGATTATACACTGCTCACTAACTTTGTTTATGTTTCAGGTACTGTTTATGACCTCATTCTATGGCCTCTTTGCTCCTCCTATGCTTGGATTGTAATGTATTTCAGCCATCGCTTCCCTCTGACCTCACACATTAGGGGGCATCTGTTATTAGTCACATTTGCACTTCTCCGTCCGTGGCCACATTGCTCTGTCGGTCACACAAAAGGATAAAATGGATTGAAGAGCTTACCTTGACCATAGATGACCTTAAGCTGAATATTATAATCCTATCCTCATATGCATACTTCTATGCATAGTTTGAGACATAACCGCGACCCTTATACTTTCCTACCAGCGAGTCAAGCATGGGTTCCTCTACTTACAACCTGCGGGTGTCAATAAAATTGTTGCACTCGCTACATGCAAGATTAGACACTCGCGAGTCACTCGCTAACTGTCTCATACCAAAGTCATGGGTGTCTTAAGAAAAAGCTAAAAAATAATTAGAAAACACGAATTGAGATTAGTTGAGACAAGTACCAAAACTTCCCCAACTTCCCAATTCAACCACCTTCGGTGAACCTACCTTTCTATAAATACAAGGGGAAGGGCTTGGGAAAGTGACCCTTAAGATCATTGAGAAGGTTATGCTAGAGAAATTCAAAGCTAAGAGAGAGGAGCAGGAGCCCAAGATTGTGGTTGTGACGGTGTCGGTGAAGGACAGGTATAAGCATTTGTATCTTCTGCATTTATTAATAAAATATTGATACATCCTTTCCTTTCCAATATAGATTCACTCATATCTATCATTATTTGAGTACATGTTGATGTTATTTTTCTTCATTAATATCAATATCTTATATGTGGTCAAATACATTTGAGAAAGGTATTGTGCTTGTGTTGCAGGTTATTTGAATAGGAGAACGAGAAGGAGCGAAAGCTTGGACCGACCTTCATAAATAAGGTATACATTCTCTTACTTTTAATCCTATTTTCTTATAAACATGTTAGCACACCTTTATATGTCTATCTATTAACCCCCCAGTACATTGGTAGTCTCTTTCCTCAACTATAAGATTAAATTCCTAACAACATAATTGGTGACTCTACTCCGAAGCACCATTTTGTTTGTCTGCTTTGGGAACTCTTCTTGAGTTTTTTCCAATTTTATAACTTGTTTGGTCTCCTTTATAAGTGTCTAGGACATCCTGGCCCTTTTGTGCTTGACTCATTACTTTTGATCTGCAAACTTTTTCTTCATTTTAATATTTTCTCAGAGCCCACCCACGAGTTTCCTATACATACGGGCGCAGATATACAGTTTCACTCACAAGTTGGCTATATAGGTACCCGCGATTTTTTAGTTGCACCCGCTTGTTGCTGCATGTTAAGGTCGCGAACATTCGCTAAGTTTTTTTTCTCTTTGTGTTAGGGTTTGGTCTTAGAGTCCCCTATGCTAGCTTTGGAACTTGGTTTTTTGGTCTGACACCTCCCTCAGGTTGTTGAGTGTCCTTTTGAGTGTTTTTACAGCCATTTGTGGAGATTTCCATTAATTTTTATGCCTGATTCAGTTGGTCTCTAGGTTTTCATTTTCTTGTTTAGAGGTTTTTCAAGGCTCACCCGCTACCTGTCTATACTTACAGTTGCATATTTTCTTCCCCAACCACGATTTGATGTTATATGTACTCGCGGGTCAACCGCTTGTTGTTGCATTATACAGTCGCAATTTTTTCCTGAGGTTTTTCTTTTTAGTTAGGGTTTGGCCTTAGGTGGGTTTTTTTGTGGCTTTGGAAGTTTGTTCATGGCTTGATACCCCTTGGACATTTGTTCACTGTCTGATGATTCTAGTTGGAAGCTTTATTATAAGTTTCTTAAAAAAAATTGTGCTTGTGAAGTACCCTTTCTCTCTAGCCCATTTTCTTGTTTCGCAAGTGCTTGGTTTCTTTCCTCTCTGATTACTGGTGTTCAGGAGCAGACTTATCTCTGTATAAGGGTCTCTGTTTTTTCCACTTTACACAACATTTTTCTTTGTTTTCACTTTGTTCCAAAACTTAGTTACTTTCGAGAGCAACCAGTGGGTTAGTCTTTGTCGATCTTTCATAAGGTATGTTTGCTTTAGCTTGGGTCATTTTTCTTTACTTGCACTGCTTGATAAGTCTTGTTTGTTCATATTTTGTTTGTATTTTTTCATAGTTAAATAAAATCAAATATAAAAAGGAATTTTCATTCGTAGCAAGAGTTGCCATTTATTTTTCAAAGTAGTTGTAGTTGTTAGTGCTATTATATTCGAAAAAAAAAAAAGAGAACTTTTATGCTTAGGTTGTTTTATGATTTTCAGATTTGAAAGAGAAACAAAAAAGTACAATTGTGAATTTTTACATTTTATATGCACTTTATTTCTAGTTGTAACCACATCACACATTGCACTATCCTTTGAGTAAGTAACAGCCTTAAAAACGAACCATTAATAAAATTGATTAGTAACTTTTATTTTTTAGGGTTACACAACATCAACTAGGTTAGGCTAGGGTTTGGAATACATCACTTTAAACCTTCCAAACCATTCAAATCTCAAATCATATTACAAACTATCGTTTAGGTAAATCCACTGTTGTGGAGGTATCCGGGAAGCTCTACTCAAACCAGAGTTAAGCATGAGGTTGTGTAAGATCAAACTATTGGGGATACCCCCCAACTTTCTTTCAAGCATACACCGGATCCTTTTCGCATATGGGGGTCCATTAGTGTCTTGTACACTCTTGGATTTCGGGCTTAGTTACCCTGCCCATGCATCTTGGTTGGACCTACGACTGTCCCCCCGTTTTCTTTCTGCAATTTTGGTAGCCTTTAGTATCTTTTGACATTTAGGGCTCTACACAGGTGACGACAGAAGGCTATTTCTTCTGTACCTAGGACATACGTGGGAGGAAACCCTCTGCAACAATTTGGGAAGGCAGTTTGGTGATTCAAGTGATTGCACCCAAAAAACCTGTATGTGGACCCCGGGTAATTGTTCTTCGATATTATACTAGTTTGTTATGGGCCCTCATCATCCCAGACTTACTTTTGAGAATATTTAGTGGTGTGTTGTTTTCTCCAATTTTTTTAGTGGCCCCTAGGTTTAGTACTTAGTATATTTTTCACACTATAATGGAGTTCCAACCTCTCTGTAGGTCACAAAGGTTGCAAAACCTTCCTCCATTTACAGTGAAGCCTCCACCGCCACCACAACAACGGAGAACAGACTCTCATGGTTCTTACAAACTTACGGGAACAATTGAACCACCTAGAGAACCTCACCTGATTACTCAGGGTCAATCGGTTCAAGAAAATTTTGAGGTTGAAGACTTGACTTCTAAAGAGTTTAATACACCCTTCAACCCTCCTTTAACTGGACCCAACGATCCCTTATTGGAAAGGGTAGTTTCTCTAGGTATTCCAGAGTTAATTGTGTATCGGTTTACACCTGGTTCCTTTATGTATAACATAGGGGATGTGTCAGGAGTTCCTCATACTCCTACAACAACTATCATATCAGGATTTTTTTCCCCTCCATATGCACACACATCAATACCAAGATCATTGCAAGCCACTTCTGCGTCGAGCATTTCATTTCATTTCAATGCTAGATCCGTAGGACCATCTGGATCTCAAGACACGGCTACATCTAGTCCTTTTAGTTCTACCATTGGTTTATCTAGTGTCCCCTTTTCAGGGGTACCTTCGGTATCATTCACATCATCCCCCTTTGTACAACAATTCCAGGTTAACCCTCAGTCTGCTCCTTTTACTCACGGATTTCCTTGGTTCATACGACACATAGCTCCTTCGACACCTTTTGTAGGCTCAATGCCTACTTCTTCCATTGCATCTACATCAGGGTTCAACCCCTTCACAGGTTTTAATGTGGATCCATCCAATGTACATACTTCAAATGTACCTGTATGGAGTACTCCCTTTTCACTGTTTGGTGGAGGGGGTAGTAACAGCTTCGTCAACCCACATTTCAAGGGTGCTTATACCTAACCGCAATGGAACAATCCACAAGGAAGCAATCCCTTAGCCTACGGCTGGAGCAACTTCCATAAATGTTTTTTTAAAAATCATTCATTTTCTTTGAGAATATATCTTTACATTCGAGTGGTAAATTTTGAATTTTCACTCACTGTAAATGTTAGTTTTATCCAATGGCAATTTTAAACTTTTCCATTTTTTTTTAAATGGCCACTATTATTTCTCAAAAAATTTATGCAAATTAGGTTTCATCAATCTTAGATGCATAAGGTTTTTCTTTAAGATTCTTCCAATGACAAGCCTCCATTTACTCTATTGTATTGTGGGTAAGTTATACTAGCAAGATAAAATTTCTTGTATTGTGGGTAAGTTGATACTAGCAAGATAAAATGATTGTATTAAGAAAACAAGTGCGAAGGAGGTAAAAGCATGTATTTTTCATCATAGATAAATCCCACATGCATAATGATAAGGATTTTTCAAGCATTTATATGGATTAATGTATAAATAATGTTTTAGTTCATAATTTCATTAATACTTGGATTTTGCATACGACACTTACAAATATGAGGAAAAGGATGTGGATCCATCATTACTTAAAAGGATGACAAATTGTATCTTCATTAGAGATTTATGGTTCTTCTTGTTGTTCATGGAGTTTCTTATCACATCTGTGCTTTCTCTAGTTTTGATTTTACTAACATGGGTATGGTGCTATCATTTTCAATTATGTATATAGGTTTCCCTCAACTTCTTGTTAGTGATTTCGAATATGTGTAACCTTAACCATATGAATATGTTTCTATTTTTTTCTTGAATTTATTTCTATTGCCTTTGTGCTTCTCTTTTTTCTTTTAGAATAGTTTAGAGCACTCCATATTTGCATTTTGCATATTAGATTTGATGCATTCATTATTTATATCATTAAAAACATAAACATTGAACTAAGTTACAATTGGTAAAAACTCAAACCCATAATCGTTGTGATACCAAATTCGGACTGGTTCCATATTACAAATGGGTTGAGATCTAATTGGGACTGCCCCTGTCGATGAACCCATATTGATGCAAGACAATATTCCATGTCAACAAAACCACACTAACTGTGAGGAAATATAAAATCAATTGTGATTTAAATAAATAAGTCTACCAACAAGTTGCATGTAGTTGGTAGCATTGGCTTTTTGAGAATCACACTATTTAGTTAGCTTCACTCTCAACTGGTAAGGTGTAGTACATGGTTTACAATGTTCCATTTTGATCCTTTGTACTAAATTCAATATTTATTTAGGTTGAGAAATAAATATACCATCATCAACTTGTAAAGCTTGAATACCCAAAAATAAATACAATAGAACAAGGTTAGTCATCTCAAATGTATCTACCATTTGTTTCTTCAACCCCAAAATTAAATCAGCAATACTTCTAGTGGTGACCAAATCCTCAACACATAATGCAATAATTCAAATTTTACTACTTACATGCAAAACATAAATATTGTGATTAGACTCACAATGTTTGAAACCAATATTGAGAAAAAAAGTAAGTCTTGGCATACCATGCCCTAGGGCTTGTTTCAAACCATACACTAATTTCTTCAATCGCCATCCTTCTCAAAGCTAGGGATTGCTCCATACAAATATATTTAGTGGGATCACCATGTAAGAGAACACTTTTAACATCCATTTAATGTACCTCCCATTCAAACAAGCGGAGAATAAAGAATTAGTTAAACATAATCCATCTTTGCAACAAGAGAAAAGGTTTCAATATAGTCAATGTCTTCTTGATAAGAAAAAAAAATTTCTACCAAATGAGCCGTGTTCCTTTCAACAATGCCTTTAGATGTGAAATCATACTTGTACACCATTAACAATTCACCACATTATTTCCTTGCAATCAAGAAACTAAGTCTCGTGTTTGATTCTTCATCAAATAATGATACTCATTATTGATAGGATTCTCACATTCAGATTGACCGTGTGCATATGCACATATATCAAAAATCACATGCCTCTAGCAAACACGCCATTCAAGCAATACTACTATTTTTTTTTGACGTATAATCTTCCTTGAGTCATTTATAGTTCATGCATTAACACCAACGACTTCAATTGTATTAGCTAACCATCTAGGAAGACAAATATCTCTTATTGAAGGAGTTCTTATACCAAACTCTCCATTCACTAACCAATGATATTGGAGCTTGTGGTTGACTTTATTGTGGAAGGTCTACTACAAGTAGATTCTAGTATAGGGCACAATTGTCCAATAGATGGTACTATATAGTAGTGAATTGATTCAAATTTATACAAAAATTCCAATGGATCACTATTCAATAAGCTAAAAGAAAAATTGAATGTAATACATGATGTTTTCTCAACAAAAAAATATCTCTCTTGCAAATAATATCCTATTTGGTTGGATCAAAAAAATTGTAGGCCCTCAACTCTTCATAATAGCCCATCATAATACAAGCATGAATCTTTGAATCTAGCATCTTGCTCTTACCATTTGGAATATGAGCCCATGCCATGTACCCCACATGTACCCAAATGTTTTTAAATGTCCAATTGAGGGTTGCATCCCGCTCCATTTCTCATGAGGAGTCATGTCACATACTGCTTTGGTTGGAATTAGATTCAAAAGATAGTTTGAGTAGGAGACAACTTCTTTGCAAAATATCGTTAGCATACATTTGGCTTAAACCAAACACCATGCCATTTAAAATATATGATTCTTCCTTTGAATAACACCATTCTACTAAGGTGTGTAACAATATCTACTAAGAGATACCATGATGCGAGAAGTAGCTTCAAAATCCTTGCCCACATATTCTCATCCATGAGTATATTTTAAACATTTCAGAAGTCTATTGCATTTTTTTCATCCAATGCCTTCAATTTCTTGAATTTTTCAAATATATGATCCTTATCATTCAATAAATATACGTAATTATATTTGGAAAAATATTTAAGGAAAGTCAAAACATACCTTGCACTTGCTAGTGATGATTTATCCAAGGAACATTGGTCACTATGGACAAATTCCAACTTATTTTTTTCTCTCCAAATATTTCATCTTTCAAATGCAACATGGTGATTCTTTCCTAGCACACACCCTTGTCACATCAATGATTACGTGGTTATAGCACACACCCTTGTCACATCAATGTTTTACGTGGTTAAAACCGTCATAGAGAGAAATAGTGCATGGCCTCATCCAAGCAACAACTTGAGGAAATATATTAATGAAAAAAGAAAAAGAATTTACATGAGTTTATAACAATTGTTCATTAAGCAAATGACGCTCCATGCTCTTTAAATAGAGATTGGGGACAAATAGAGTGCTAAGCCACAAATCAATAGCCACTAAGATCAAGGTGAATGTGAATCATGAGATCACTTTAAGTTAGAACATATTGTGGCTGCTGGATTACATAAATACAAATGCATACTAAAAAAACACACTTTACTTAAAGACACATTAGGCCAAGTTGATCTTAACTAAATCCTAAGTGTCTAAATATTTTAACATCCCCCCTTAAGAACAACTTGGGATAGGATAGGATTGAAGGATTAAATGCAAAAGGTGACACAATGGGAGAAGGAAGGATCCATTAGAACCTATCCCATATCGATGACAAATTCTTGAACTCCAAACATAGATCAAAGTTTGGAAAAAATCACTTTTGTAAGAGACTTTATAAACATGTCTACAACTTGATCACCTATATGGAAAATGAGCACTTCAAGCATGCAATCCAAAATAAGATTTATGATGAAGTGAATGTATATCTCAATGTGTTTGGTGTGCTAATGTTGAATTGGATCTTTGGCAATCTTTTTGGCACTTCGATTGTCACACCAGAGGGTATCCAATCTTGTTGGTGGAATCCAAACTATGAAAGGATCTATCAAAGCCACAAGGATTCTTGACTTGCACTAATTGCAACTTGACACTCTACTTCTACTGAAGAAATAGAAAGAGCTTGTTGTTTCTTACAACCTCAAGTGACAAATTTGGAACCAAGACAGAAAACATTACCTATAGTAGACTTTCGATATCTGGGTTCACCAACCCAATCAAAATCAGTGAAACCATAAATAAAGGATCCCCCATGAAGTGTAATGTATCCCAAACTAAACTATACCCCAAATATACTAAAGTATCATTTGTGTTTCTTTAAAATTAATTTCATGGGGCATTTGCATATATTAGGGAACAAGACCAAGATCAAAGGAAATATCAAAACAAGTATCAGTGAAATACAAAATACTATTAACTAACGTATGGTACAAGGTGGCATATACTTCGAGTGTAGTGTAGGTGGTAGTAAATTTGACTCCATACTGGAAGGGATATGGAGCTGATTTACACTCTTCCATGTGAAAGTGACGAAGAAAGGAACAATCATACTTAGACTAAGAAAAACAAAATTCTTTGGTTTGTAGAACTTGGAGACCAAGAAAATAATACAAATGTCCTAAGTCAGTATTTTCAAATTTCTTCTTAAGTTTGGATTTCACATGGGTTAAAATTTTAGGGCCACTAATAGTAAGAATAAGTTAATCAACATAAAGAACAATGATTATGAGACGGTTTCCTACTTTCTTGGTATAGACATTAGGGTCAGGATGACATCTAGAAAAAATAGTCTCAAGAAGAAGGCTATCCATTTTGGAATACCAAGCCCGAGGATCTTTCATAAGACCATAAAGAGATTTCTTAAGGTGACAAATAAGGCTAGAGTCATTATGAATATAACCACGATTTTGTTCCATATAAATTTATTCTTGTAAATCCCTATTCTGCAAGAAGGTAGATTTGATGTCCATTTGATGGACATTCAATTTGTGTGAAGTTGCAAGGGATAGAAAAAGGAAGATTGAGTTTGTTTTGGCACTGAGGGAAAAGGTTTCACTGTAGTAAATTCCTTAAGCATGGGAAAATACTTTGGAAACTAACCTTTCTTTAAGTATTTTGTATCATTCGCCATTAAGGAACGATATTCTTGATTTATTATTGCATCTCAATTTGGATTTCCAACATTTTCTACAAATGTTTCTAGATCACGAGTCTCTAAAAATTGAGTCAAAAGAGAAGAGGCTCGTTGATTCAATGCTAATCTTTAGGACCACCAACAAGATCACCAATTGCTTCACATGTTGTATGGACCCATCTAGGAAGTAGTGGTGTTGTCACAGGTTCATGTTCAGTCAACCCAACTAGAGAAAGGTGAGCAAGCAGAGGTATATTTTCATACTCACTGTCATCATATGAAGAAGAAATTAGAGTACAGGCCACTAGCAAAAAAAATTGGAATTGAATATTGCAAAAACATCGAATATGGATTGCAAGTCAAAGATGGCACAAATACTAGGCTCACAAGTCAATATATTTTGATCAAATTTAACATCTCTCCTAATAAAAATTTAATTGGATTGAGGTTGAAGAATTATATAACCTTTGAGATATTCAAAACATCCTAGAAAAATGCACTTCTCACTATTAGTTTGTTATGCTTTCCATTTTTCATCAAGAATGTGGGCCCTCTTAACTAGATAATCCTTTGGGGTTATGAGATAGTTTAATAAATTATTGATGGTAGTTTAACTGTCACAACTATTTCTCTAAACGTGTTCATAAACACATTCATTCAATAAAAATTATATTTTTAATTGTGGAGTTAATCTTAAGGACCTTCAGTGGTATCAAAGCCAACACAAGGTTGTGTAACTCTGTATTTATTTGTGGCCATTTATGTGTAGAGTTGCATCTCTTCATCCTCATCAACTGGATAATATACTATGAAAAATAGACAGGAGTGTCCAAAAGGTGTGATGTCCATGCAACGAAGACAAGCACACCCAAGAGTGAAAATACCCACCGTACCCATTGTCCGAAGAGAAAAGGGTTTATTCTAGTAGGATTTCAGAACTCTTACAGAATATTACAGCTTCCAAGAATTCTTCCACGGAAACCATTCAGTAATTGATTGCAGTGTGTGTTTCAAGTGAATTCAATCTAGCCATATTGGGTGAAAACCATTCAGTAATTGATTGCGGTGTGGTGATAAAATCATTTATAGGTAACATGATACAAGTTTTTGAATCCATTTGTAGTATAATCATTGTCATGGTCATAAACATCTACAATTGATCCATCATCAAGGTTGCAGGAAGCAAATGCCAAAGAAACAACATGAGGGAGGTATTGAGTTTATGCCCATTTCAGAGAAGAATAGTAAGCAGCCGCCACTTTGAAGGCCATACAAGGTAGGTTTTATTTGGAATGACGGATTTTCGAGAAGTGACGTGCAGTCCCAATATTTATCAAGAGAATTGATTGAAGAATGGTCACTAGTTGTAATTGATTGAAGAACGGTCACTACTGGTAAACTGATTTAAAAATACATTATCAACCTTCTCGTTAAGCAAATTATGGTAGAAAGAATACAAGGTAATACCTTGTATATTTCACTGTTCAAATATTTTTTAGTTCCATTTATTTCCACACGTGCTTTCACATTTTTTAATTGGAAGTAGAATTGGAGAAAATTTGTATTGAAGAAATCAAAGTTGTATTGAGAGAAAATCATCCTTGTGTTTCACATTAATTTTATATTTCAAATGCATTCACTTGTAATGATTTTCAGTGTGGTGTTGAGCAGAAAAGAAAGTTATCCAAAGTGGTTGATGTTGAGATAGGCAGTAACTAGCAGGAGAGAAAATATTTCCAAAGAGAGCAGAGGTGGTGTCGAAAGACATCGTAATTTCACTTAAGCATAAGACTAATGATCCACAATGTGATGATAGATTGATCAAATAGATCGTCTATAAGTAGGTTTGGGTAGAAGCCCAACCCAACAATCACGAGACCAAATGTCCATAGAAGGTGGATTAAAATAACCCAAAGTAGTTATAAGCCGACAAGATGAAGGTACAACAGACCATAAGTTCCAACACTCCCCCATAAATTTAGCTTGGAGGAAAGAACAAATTATACAACATTCCCCCCTTAATTTGATCTTTGATATGAATCTGCAAGCACTGATCAACCCTAGTACAATAACTCTCCTGGAAGAATTTTGAAAAACTGTTACCTCTGTCATCAAACTCAATGACATCATCCAAAATAGTCCACAATAATGTTGTCCAAATATAGTCCCAATCATTCAGTCAACCAGACAACAAAACAACACAAATGAGTCAAGTAGTCGACTAGCCACAAGCACAACAAGTATAATCAGTCTATGTCTAGCAATACAATCTCTGTCCATCCAACAATCAAGTACTCACAACAATACTCAATTGTAACATCCTAAGACTTTACCCCTATTTAAATAAGTCAGAGGACTTGGATATAATTATGTTTTGATTGAGTCATAAGACTTGGACTTATGTATGATGTGAGGCATCATGGACAAATAACACTTTATGTGATTAAAATGATAGTTTATTTATGAAATGTTTCTACCTACTTGTTATGGGGCAACTTGTTGAAAAGAGAGACCAAGTTTACTAGGGAATTATTACTTGTGTAATTAATTAGATTTAAACAAGGGAAAGATAAATAAGATGAGAAAAATAATAATTGTGAATTTCAAGAAATGCGAGGAATTAAAATAAACCCTAACTTCTCTTCTAAACAAAAAGAAAAAGATAAAAAGAAAAGGAAGAAAAGGGAGAGGCTTCTCTTACTTCTTTTCCTACAATATTTTCTAATTCTGCTAACATTATCCTAAAGCCAAAAGAGAGAAAAAATACATTCTATAAAATGGATTAAGAATTTAAGCATAAATAATAGACATTCTTTAATTGATTGAATAAGAGTAAAGGAAAAAGTATTATGGTGGACGTGTATTACTAGGTCCAATTCATATAATAGAGTAATAAATGCATAGTTAATTATTTTGGATGAAGGAGAAGTTATCGGGATAGAGTAAGAAAGGAAGACTTGTTAATGTATTATTAGAAAATGGTATTGAAGTGCCCTAAAAATTATTGCACTAAGAGGGTTCTCATAATATAATAATAAGTATTATATGTGGAATCCTTTTAGAAAGGTATAACGAGCTTATGCTCTAGGATTTAATATAAGTTTATTCATCGATCAAATGAATATTAATATTCTTAGTAGAACATGATTTCTATTGTTTGGATACTAAACCACTACGGAAGGAAACAGTAGGAAGAGGAGTTATGTTCACACACCTAAGAATGCAATTAATGGTTAAAAGTACTATAAATATAACGATCCAACTATTAAAGTGACTAACTCATGGAATTGTTTGAATAAGTGTAGCTATTACATCTACTGTATAATAGTGGATTATGCTTAATAAAATAGCAATGAAGGTTTTGGATAGTAAACATGTTATCTTATCAATGTTATTTAATTTTTAAGATTTAGTTGAGTTGACATATGAATAAAAGTATTAAAAATATTTCCTCCAGGATGTTCAATATCATGTAATCAATGAAACTAACATATTTGGGTTGTTGAATGAAGTTTAAGGAAAAATTTCACACCCCAATGTCCAAAAAGAATACTGTGGATATTGGGTTGTTACAAGTGGTATCAGATTTAGGTTGCAACACCGTGTGACCTATGGAGCCACCTATGTGTTGGTAAGTTGATCTCTCTTGTCAATTATTAGTTGTTGAATGCAAATTACTTTTATAATCGTTTACTCTATTGGCCTACATGTTGTAGAAATTATGCTTTGAGGCCTAATACTAAAATGTTTTATTGATTTAAGAAAATATAGATTAATGTTATTGACACATGTAAACCGATGTGCTAAATTGAATGCATAGTCATAAAGTTGTATGTCATGGATAACCAAAAAATGACATCATCATAACACCTAAGAACTAAAGAAAGTATGACTATGAGGTCTATGACATATAACTTGAACTAGTCAAAAGTAATCTTATGGTAATAGTTATGCATTTTAGTTAACTTCTTAAATGTCATGAAAAAACATGTAAATTGAATTACCTAAAATCAACATGCCTAAAAGAATGCATGGATAATTTTATCCTAGATTATGATTTGTATATATCATGAATAATTGACATTTGTAAAACTTCTTTCAGAACTAGGTATGGACACTATGAGTAATGCCTTTTGGCTTGAGAAATGCACCTACAACTTTTATGTGCATAATGAATAGTATTTTCAGCCAATAATTAGATAAATTTGTTCTTGTGTTTATTGATGACATTTTGATCTATTCAAATAATGAACAAGAACACGAAGACCATTTGAGAAAAGTATTGCAAACATTACAAGAACACCAACTTTACACTAAGTTCTCTAAATGTGACTTCTTCAAAAAAGAAATTCAATACCCTGGGCATATTATATTAGAAGAAGGCATAGCAGTGGACCCGGAAAAGATTAAGGTAATAATGGATTGGCCTACCCCAAAAAATGTTTATGACGTAAGGTCCTTTATGGGATTAGCATGATACTATAGAAAATTCATAGAAAACATTTCTAGGATAACCTACCCTATCACTTCTTTACAAAAGAAAGAAGTTAAATTTATTTGGAATGATAAATGTGAGGTTAGTTTCCAAAAGATTAAGGAATTGTTAACAAAAGCACCGATGTTGAAAATTGCTAATCCGGATAAAGATTTTATAGTTTACACAGATGCATGCAAGGAAGGATTGGGAGGTGTATTGTTACAACATGACCATGTGATTTCTTATGAATCACAAAAACTAAAAGATAATGAGTGAAAGTACACTACACACGACCTTGCGCTAGCCGCAATCATGCATGCTTTAAGAATGTGGAGACATTACCGTATGGGAAAGAATTTTTTGTCGAAAACGGATAATATGAGCTTAAAATATATTTTTGAACAATCTAACTTAAATGCTAGGCTGGCATGTTGGTTGGTCTTTATCAGTGAGTATGATTTTAAAGGCATATGAAAGGTAGAGAAAATAAAGTTGTAGATGCTTTGAGTAAGGGAGTACATTTACTTTATACAGTTTCTTTCATCAAATCGGAAGAAAATTTTAAAAAGGAAATTAGGACAACGCTGGAAAATGATCCATTTTATGCTGAAATTATTGAAAAATTGCATAAAAACAATTTGGAACAGCGACAACAAGGTTATAATATTGATGAAAAATGCTTCCTTTGGTCAAAAGGTAGGTTGTACATTCCTGAAACAACAAATATCAAACATTAAATCTTAACAGAATTTCACAAAAAACCTTATTATGGGCATCATGGTTATCAGAAAATGATAACAGCAATAAAAAAGCATTATTTTTGGCCAAAAATGAGAGTAGAAATAGCATATTTTATAGTGAGGTGTTTAGAATGTCAACAAATAAAAACTGAACATCGACATCGTATTGGTTTACTACAACTCTTACCTGTACCTAAGTGGAAATAGGAGGTAATCAGTATGGATTTTATTACAGGTCAACCTAAAAGCAGAAAGTAAAATGATTCCATAATGGTAGTTGTGGATAAACTATCAAAATATGCACATTTTATTCCGGTGAAATCAACTTATAAAGCTGTTAAAATCGCTAAAATATTTTTGCGAGAAATTTTTTAGGTTGCATGGGATTCCAAAAACAATTATATCAGACAGTGATTCCAAATTTACAAGTAGCTTTTGGAGAGCTTTGTTTTCTGGTTTAAACACCTAGTTGAATTTTAGTACTTCTTATCATCCACAAACTAATGGAAAAACAAAACATACGAATCAAATCCTTGAAGACGTGTTGAGGATGTATGTTATGCAGAATCCATCACAATGGGAAGACTATTTGCATTTGGCTAAGTTTTCCTATAACAACGAATATCAAACCTCTACTAAGATGTCTCCCTTTGAGATTCTATATGGCAGAAAGTGTAGAACACTGGTCACATGGGATGACCCAGTGGATAGGTTGATATTAGAACCAGATCTACTAAAAGACTTGGAAAAAATAGTAGACAAGGTAAAACAAAATTTAAAGGAAACCCAAGATTGTCAAAAAAGTTATGCAGATAAATTTTGCAAGGATAAAGAGTATCGGGTGGGTGATCATGTGTACTTGAAGGTCAAACCAAAAATACTGTGGACTTTTTGAGATCATGTGCAGCAAATTGGTCCCAAGATACTGTGGACTTTTTGAGATCTTAGCAAGGATAGGCCATGTTGCTTATTAGTTGGCCCTACCAGCTCATATTAAATTCCACAATATATTTCATGTATCTCTTTCAAAGAAATATATCTATGATCCAAAACAGGTTATTGACTGGAATTTATTGCAGGTAGAACCACAGGGATAATTCCTGCCATAACCACAATGTATACTGGACTGGAGGGAAATATGGCTTAGAAACAGAACTATCACTTAGGTGAAGGTGCAATGGAAGCACTACGAACCTAAAGAAGCTACTTGGGAAAAGGAGGAGGCTATGAGATAATCCTATCCTTTCCTGTTTTGAAATAATAACAACGAGACAACGTTTCTTTAAGGGGGGTGGGACATAACATCCTAAGAGATTACCCCTATTTAAATAAATTAGAGGACTTGGATATAATTATGTTTTGATTAATTCATAGGACTTGGATATAATTATGTTTTGATTAAGTCATAAGACTTGGACCTATGTATGATGCGAGGCATTATGGACAAATAACACTTTATGTGATTAAAGTGATAGTTTATTTATGAAATGTTTCTACCTACTTGCTATTGAACAACTTGTTGAAAAGAGAGACCAAGCTTACTAGGGAATTATGACTTGTGTGAGTAATTAAATTTAAACAAGGGAAAGATAAATAAGATGAGAAAAATAATAATTATAAATTTCAAGAAATGTGATGAATTAAAATAAACCCTAACTGCTCTTCTAAACCAAGAAAAAAGATAAAAGGAAAAGGAAGAAAAGGAAGAGGCTACTCTTACTTCTTTTCCTACAAGATTTTCTAATTATGTTAACATTTTCCTAAATCCAAAAAAGAGAGAAAATTCATTCTGTAAAATGGATTAAGAAGTTAAGCATAAATAATAGGCATTCTTTAACTTTTTAAGTATGAGTAAAGGAAAAAGTATTAGGG
This sequence comes from Larix kaempferi, assembly GCA_027924585.1. NCBI lineage: Eukaryota > Viridiplantae > Streptophyta > Pinopsida > Pinales > Pinaceae > Larix > Larix kaempferi. The sequence goes on along the minus strand of BSBM01000815.1, from coordinate 2,099,866 downwards.
TATCCTGTATTACTAGGTCCAATTCATATAATTGAGTAATAAATGCATAGTTGATTATTTTGAATGAAGGAGAAGTTATTGGGATATAATAAGAAAGGAAGACTTGTTAATGTATTATTAGAAAATGGTATTGAAGTGCCCTAAAAATTATTTCACTAAGAGGGTTCTCATAATCTTTCAATAAGTATTGTGTTGAATCCTCTTAGAAAGGTATAACGAGCTTATGCTCTAGGATTTAATATAATTTTATTCATCGATCAAATGAATACTAATATTCTTACCATAACATGATTTCTATTGTTTTGGATACTCAACCATTACGAGAGGAAACACTAGGAAGAGGAGTTATATGTTCACACACTTAAGAATGCAATTAACGGTTAAAGTTATATAAAAATAAGAATCCAACTATCAAAGTGACTAACTCATGGAATTGTTTGAATGAGTGTAGCTATTAGATCTACTGTATAATAGTGGATTATGCTTAATAAAACAGAAGTGAAGGTTTTGGATAGTAAACCTATTAGATTATCAATGTTATTTAATTTTTAAGATTTAGTTGAGTTGACATATGAATAAAAATATTAAAAATATTTCCTCGAGGATTTTCAATGTCATGTAATTAATGAAGCTACCATATTTGGGTTGTTGAATGAAGTTTAAGGAAAAATTTCACACCCTATATCCCAAAAGAATACTGTGGATATTGGGTTGTTACATCAATAATATCTCCCAACAAATAATCTAGTCGAACATAGTTCGGGCAATCTAGTCGAGTCGACAACAGTTGGGTTTACCCCATATCAATATTTGCAAATATCCCCTCCTTAAACACAACCGACGGAAAATCAAATAGAAATAATAGAAATAGTTGTCGAAACTCAGTCGACAAATAATCCAGTCAAAACTCAGTCGACTATCACCATTGGTCGAAGCTCAGTCAACCACGACCATTCCATTCGATGTTAGTCGAGCATCTCAGTCAACAATCACCTTAGTCAACAGTCATCTCCAGTCGAGCCATATTTGGTCGATCCTCAGTCAACCCACACACAAGAGGAGAACTGTACAATCGTACAGTTGAAGATACACATATGTATGGCATCCTCAAGCATCTGTTCAAATTATTCCATGAACATTCATCAATCTAACCACAATCTATCCGAGTAGTCAGTACTGGGTCGTGTTTTTTTCTTTCACGTCTTTCCTGCAAAGTCCTGAAAGCATAGTTTCCACCTTTCCAAGAATTTTGATTCCTAGGAAAATTCCTCCAATTATTCTGATAGAGATGTCTATATGGAACAATTTTTTGTTATTATGGAACAGGGGATGCAATCTCAGGTTCTACTTTACCTAGAGGATTAGAAAAACCCTGCACATCAACAATAATTTCATTTTCAACAAAATTCTCAGTTTCTGGCTTATCAGGAACAACCATCTCGTCAATCTTCTCAACACTTTCATCAGCTAGTGTTTCCTCCAATGATCTGTCATTCTAAACACCTCTAGAAACAAACAACACTTTCCTAGTGTCAAGAAAACTAGGTGTAGCACCATCATATCCAAGACATGCTCTTGGTGGCTTCATCTTATGGGAAATAGGAACAACAATACCCTTCCCATTATTCCCAATTCCTCCTCTAGATATCCCATTTTCCTTAGCAATCGGGATCCAATACCTATAGTATGTTTCTCAAATCTAGGATTAATAACATTAGTAGTATCCAATAAACCATGAGATGAAACAACAACATCATCAACATAATTCTTACAATCAATTATTTCACAAATAATTGGTCTATAAGCAAGAGAATCAAAGGTGGAAGAAGTAATGGGTGATCTTGTTGTCTCAACAATGGTATTCTTCTGCTCGACAGTCAGTATCTCGACAGTATTCTTCTCATCAACTCATTGATCGACAATCTATAGTCTACAAAACTCATGTTTAAGAATATGCTTGCACTCCTGCAATCCCTTTATAGCCTTATCTTTCTCAATCAGTTGCAACAACAAAGCATCATAGTCTTGTTTTAAGGTTTGATATTCTTCAAACAATCGATTAATGTCTTCTTGAAGAGGGGCATATTCTTCGTGAAGCTCATCAACAGAGGTCTGTAAGTGGGAAGCCTCATTATCTAGCTAGGTATTCTTTGACTCCAGTCTGCAAAATTTCATCTTCAAGCCATCGAAATCTTCATGAGAGAGAGATTTCACCTCTTCTTCCAGGTCATCGACCAATTCAAACATATCTTTAAATTCGTCTGCCAAATTCTTGAAAATATTTTCCATGGTAATTTCTAGCATAGAAATATGTCAAGATTTATCATCAAACTATTTCAAAATCCTAGTTTGAAATAGGGAAACCTCATATTCCAACTAGGTGTGGGTTGTCTCCAACTCATTCTTCAATAGTTGATTCTCAGTCTACAACTTGGAAACAAGACTCTGCGAGTCTTCCATTTCTCAATGAAGCATGTTATTTCTTATAAGGCCATTGCCTTCTTCTTTCGAATCTCCTGTAATTTCTCAAACACCGAGGCTTCATCTTCATCTAACATATCCAATTTCAATGCACAGTTGATTCAAGCAAAACAACTATCACTTGTTTGTTTATCTTCAATAGCAAACAATAACAGATTCCAAACTACAAATTGGAAAATACAACACCAGGGCAAATATATATTGGGAAAATTCAAAATCAACCCAATAAAATAATTCAGCTGTCGAACATGTTAAGTCGAATTAATAATTCAACAGAAACAATGCAGTATCAATAACAAAATCCCCTCTAGTCTTGTTCTCAAAGGTATGACAAAATTTGTTTATAGCTATACACCAAAAAATAGCAACACAATCAAGGTATTAAATATGTATCTTCTCAATTCATCCATACCTGGCAAGATTTCAGTCGACGACATTCATCATGGTCAACAGCAAATGTCATGTCCCTTTCTGGATGGCCAACATGAGGCGACTTACTAGCCTATCCAGTTCTCATAGGCTTTAGTTAATAAGGTGGGGAATTAATTATTTATTTAATGTCACCTAGGCCAAAAAACACTTTATAAAGTGACATTAATAATTAATTAATAAAGTGGCTTTATAAAAGTCACTTAAATAATAAAGTGAGTGGAAAAGGTAAAGTGGGCCTCGAAGGGGGTCAAGATGAAATTAAATGATGAAAAATGGTCATGTTCTCACTAAAGTCATTTTATAATATTAAAAAGTGAGAAAATGTCACAAAGATGGGAAAAAGAAATTATAAAAAGGACATGAGAGCTCATTCTCTCCATTCTTGTCATTACATTTTCAAAAACTAGAGAGCTTTGAGCTTGGCTTTCTCTTGGATGAAACTCTAAGGGAGAGGAACCGGTTTTGGTAGTGCAATATATCTACTCTAGTTGATTGTTAGCGGAGAGATCAACCAGATTTCTCACTTGTGCTTCATGGTTGTGGAATAGATTTTCTTCTATCTTTAGAGATCTGAGTTTCCATTTGATTTGTTCAATATTTCAGTGGTTGAGAAGGGAGAACCTGGGGAATATTGATTCATCAAGTCATGTGGGTTCATCTCTTATCATTTTTTCCAGTCTAGAGAGGGCATAGTTGTTGGAATAGATCCATAGTTACAATGGTTTGCTTGCACATTTCTTATATTGAATGAGGGCGTGATTATTGTTGTTGTTTGTTATCAAGAGGAAGGGCGCACCACTACACACCAAACTTCTCTTGTTTCATGTTGAATCTGAGTTATCAAGAGGATGCACTATGTAGTATGGGAAACTCATGGGTAATCCCAAGGTGAATATTGCTGCATTTTGGATGTGTGAAGCAACTTACTGTTGAAGACATCATTTGTATTGTGGAAGGTCACATTATGTATGGATAGTCATTCATCTCTATAGTCACCAACACTTGCTCAAAGGAAGTCAGCTGACAGAGCTTTGGGGGAATAAATATTTCATACACATTGAGTAATTGTTGCGTTTGACAAAAGGGTGGTTGTCACTTGTGAGGGAATATGCCTTGGTACTTCCTATCAGACTATTTAATATTGTCGCAACCATTACCACCATCACCTTCAGATTTTGTGGGCCCTGCTACAGCACCTAAAGAAGGACATTGAATTGGGAAAATAACAATTAGCTCCGTATTTGCCATATATTCTCTCTAGGCATGTAAGCTTATTATTTACATTTGTATATCAAATCTAGAAGTAATTGGAATCATTGTTGTAATAGTTAATTAAATGAATGTGCTTTCTTTCTTGTTTTGTAAAGTAGTATTGTATTAGTGAACTCTTAAATGGTTTAAGATTTGAAATAATTCATTGGCACGCTATTAAACATCACCACAAACCTCAACTTGGACTCACACATGAATGCTTATAACTACCACAACACCGATGTTCCCCACAGTCCATCCTAACTCAAGACATATATGCAGTAAGCTACAACAGTTTGAAAACTAAGTGTTTGACGAAAGTCTTGAACCACTTTCCAAGTAGTTTTGGGATTTTTTTTGTTCATTGGGTTAGGGATTTTACAGCAAAGCAAGAGAAGGTCGATCACCAAATTTCAAAAGATGAAATTCTTGTTTTACCAAGATTCTTTTGTGTATATCACACCAATAAAGGTCACTCGACCCAATTGAATTTATGTTGATCATGTTGCGGCAGTCAATCAACTCTCAGTTGTGATAGACTGGGTCGAAAATCATGTCATCTATTGATTAGTTGGAAAGAAAATGTCATTCGAATCCAATCTACTCATTAAGTCAATGAATCGTTGGTCGAAAAACTCAGTCAAGACCTATCCTTTTCCTTATGGTCAATAGGATTCAATTTATACTCTAGTCGACCATGCAGTCAATGACCTCCACCAATATTTAGACAGAATTCGAAACTCAATTGACCAACTATTTTAGGGTTTTTGACACCTGCAGTTGTCACTTGTCGGTGATCACCGGTTCACACTACATATCAAAGTAAAAATTCATAGCCACTTTTTCCATTGATGACTAATTGAAAGGAGCATTCGAGAAACCCTAGTCAACTCTCACCATGTTTGCCACGCAATTAGTCGATCCTCATATATCTGCAGGTGTCCACTCCCAATTATGAAGCAATCGTCCTCAACCAATCTTAAATCTGACAGTGGTGAGCATAGGTTTAATGTCACCTTTCAAGCGATTAAGAATCCTTCAACAACGACAATTATCGCCCTGCAACACTTCGAGAATTATTAGAACTTCAATGTAGTTTTTTATCACTCTAGGTCGCATAAATGCAATCTTAATCGACAGCCTTGTAAACTCCTGGTTGGAACACCTAGTCGACTACTTTGATCGATTTATTCCATGCGGTTATTTCCAAATGTATATTTCGAATTCAACACATATTCTTGACATTTATGCTGCAAAACCCTTCTCATTTCCAAGAAAACCTAATTTCAAGGATGCAAAAATATTAATCAACAAACTACTGAGGAATCTTTCCTTCTGCAAAACCTCAGATCATGAACCATATAGCTCTAATACCATGTTGGGACAGGAAGTAACTAGCATAAGAGAAAATATTTCCAAAGAGAGCAGAGGTGGTGTCAAAAGACACTTTAATTTCACTTAAGCTTTAAGATCAATGATCCACAATGTGATGATAGACTAATCAAATAGATCGTCTATAAATAGGCTCCGGTAGAAGCCCAACCCAACAATTACGGGACCAAATGTCCATAAAAGGTGGATTAAAATAATCCAAAGTAGTTACAAGACAACATGATGAGGGTACAACTGATCATAGGTTCCAACAGTTGAGGAATAATGTTTCCTATTGTGCATACAATAGACAAAGAGCTTGCTATATGGAATAACAAAGATAAGAAATCATATGCATTGATCGCTTCTATAGTAAGTGAAGAGGTAAATCATCACATATTACCTTTTAAAGACTCTTATGGTGCTTTAAAGAAATTGAAAGATTTGTATGAATCACATTCAGAATTGGAACTCATAGAATTGTTGATGAAACTCTTCAACCTATAGTTGAAGGATAATGATCATATGGCTTTAGCTTCTGAGATCAAAGCCATCAAACATGGCATTGATGCCACTAGACTATAGATCGACATTTTTCTCACAACTTTTATTAAATCTCTCTATGTTATATATTCTAACTACCTTGAATCCTTGCAAGCTAGCGGCCAAATGAAGTCCATGACAATTGACTCTTAGGTGGAGAAGGTTGCAGAACGTGAGAAAGCTTTTGGAAAGAAAACAATGATAGCCCGAAAGAGATACTGTGTGCCTTTCTTAGAAGAAACAATCACAAGATTCTTCTAAAGGAGAAGAGGAGGTGGAAAAAGAAATTTCAGATCCAGGGGGTAGAGATAATCAAGGTGAGAGATTTGATCATCATTGTGTCAGTTGCAGCAAGAATGGACATGACACACAACATTGTTGGGCTCCATGGGAGCATATAAAAAAAACATGATTAGAAAGAAAACAAAGGTAAAGCCTATGAATTGATGAGAGGTAAAGCATTTGAATCCTCTCATTACATTGTTGCTCATTGCAATATTGGAGTAACTAAATATTTTTTTAACACTTCATTTTCTTCTTTGAGAGATGTTTGGTTACTTGACACATGTGCAACATGTCACATGACCTTTCGAAGAGACTTCTTTGAAGATTTCAATGACAATATAGATGGTATAGTCTATTTTGTAGATAAATCAAGTCTCAAGCCTTCGGGAACTGGCACCATCAGACTTAAGTTGACTAGATTCTCGTATGTTATTTTACATGATATTCTCTATCTTCCTGATTTACGGAGGAACTTGTTGTCTCTTGTGCATATTTGACAACAAGGCCACTCTATTCATATCTTCAATGGAAAAGTTGAAATAAGGAGGGCTTCCAACAACATGGTCGTTATGGCAAGTATGGAAGATGAACAATTGTTGAAATTGAAAGGGACCTCTACTTGTGCACAAAATTTTTCCTACTTATCTCATGACGATGAAGGTACATCATCATCTAGTTTCTTATGGCATGCTATATTTGGGCACATTAACTATGATAGTCTTTGTTTGTTGAAACAGAAGGGTGTTTCCGGTTTACCTAACATTCCAAGGCAATTGAATCAATGCGAGGCATGTACTCTTGAAAAACATAGCAAACAACATTTCTATGATTCCACTTCCAAAGCATCTGGAAAACTTGGGTTTATAAATTTTGATTTTTCTGGCCTAATGCATGTTCCATCTTCTAATGGAAATAAATAGATAATTTATTTTATTGATGATTACACCAGGATGTGTTGGGTATACTTATTGAAAGATAAATCTCAAGCTTTTAAAGCATTTAAAAATTTTCAAGTATGGATCCAAAATGAAGCTCAATCATGTATAAGCACTTTACGTACTGATAATGGAGGAAAATATACATCTAATGAGTTTGAAAACTATCTTCTCCAACATCAAATTAAGCATCAAACCATCGTTCCATACAATCCTCAATAGAATGGTCACATCCAAAAGAATGAACATGACACTCTTAAATATGGTTCATTCTATGATGTCTTTAAAAAATGTGAAAATGATGTTTTGGGGTGATGTTGTTCTTTGTGTTATATATTTGCGAAATAGAAGTCCATCACATGCTCCTGATAACAAGACCCCTTATGAAGTGTGGTATGGTCGAATCCTTCGGTAAAACATCTGAGGGGTTTTAGTTCCACCTGTTATGCCTTAATTCATAAGTAACAACTAAACAAATTGGATGCAAGAAGTCAGAAGTATATCTTTTTGGGGTACTCAATTTCCTTCAAGGAATACCATCTTTATGATGAGGTAAATAAAAAAGTTTATTCTTTTTAGAGATGTGATTTTTCTTGAATTCTCTAAAAATGACAAGACTGTTGAGTGGCAACTTGATCTTCTTGACAAATTTATCTGTATAAAGACATACCATGAATTTGATAATGAGATTCCAAATATTGAAGGGGGGATTCCTATCTTGGATCAATCTTTGGAATCTTCTTTTGAAATGTCATTTGCATCCTCATCTTCTTCAGAAGAAGAATTTCAAATGAATGATGTGATTGAAGGAACTGGAAGGCTAAGTCTTAGAGAGAATGTGCCATCTCAACCAATTGATCAACCTGGTTCATCACATAAGATTATGAAATGGACCATGAAGACACTTGAAAATGTTCATCCTAATGAGATTGGAAATACAAGAACTAGGAGCTCAACAAGACAAGAAGATGGTGGTAATGTAGGTAATTCAAATTCAATTGATGCAAATGATATGAATGCTTCATTAGATTATGAATTGAATTTATCTACTGATTATGAACCAACTTCCTTTGAAGAAGCTATTTCTAATGATAAGTGGAAATAATCTATGTAGAAATAATTTGATGCTCTAGCATCAAGAATGGGACATGGAAGTGGTGAATCCTCTATTTGGAACCAAACCAACTAGCTGCAAGTGGATCTACAAGAGCAAGTATAAATCAGATGGCTCACTTGAAAAGCATAGGGTGAGGCTTGTAGCAAAAGGTAATGAGCAGAAAGAAGGCCTCGACTATGATGAGACTTTTTCCCCTACAACAAAATGGGATACCATTCGTAGTCTTTTGACCTTGGCAACACAAAACATAGGTAAATTTCATTAAATGTATGTAAAGACTGCTTTCTTGAATGGAGTTTTGAAAGACAATATTTCCATGTCTCAACCTAAAGGTTTTGTTGTGAAGGGACAAGAATAGAAGGTATGTAAGCTCATCAAATCTTTATATGACTTGAAACAAGCACCGCAAGTATGGTATGAAAAGATAATTGAGCATCTTCTGAAGTTAAATTTTAAGCACTTTAATCTTGATGAAGCAATTCTTTTTGTCGAGAAAACTGGAAAAACGGTTTCATATTTGTTGGTGAATGTAGATGATATGTTGTTGACAAGAAACAATGAAGACTATATTGCATCCATAAATAAAGAATTGAAGAAAAGATTCGAAATGACAGATTTGGGACATCTTCACTTCTACTTGGACATTGAATTAACTCAAGACCCAAACTACATATTCATCTCCCAAAAGAAGTACATTGGAGAATTTTTTAATAAATTCAACATGGTTGAATGTAGCCCTCTCTCTACCCCAATGGAACATAACTTGAAGCTCACATCAAAAGAAGGGAATGAATTTGAGGATGCAACCATGTATAGACAGCTTGTGGGAAGTCTTATCTACCTTACCACCACCAAGCTAGATATTTTATTTGTTGTTGGGATCCTTTATGGGTTCATGCAAAAACATTGTGAATGATATTGGTCTGCTACAAAAAGAGTTATAAAGTACTTGAAGGGAACACAAGATTATGGACTCAAATATTCTAAGCTGGATGAATTTAATTTGAATGGATATTCTGATTCAAACTTTGATGGGGATAATGAAAATGTAGTATAAACTTTAGGCTATCTTATGAATCTTGGATCAACAGCTATCTCCTAGAGATCGCAAAAATAGTCAATTCCAACATATTCATGATAGAGGAAGAATATGTGGCAGTTGCAGAAGCAACAAAGGAGATTGTATGGCTTAGGAAAACACTTGAAGATTTGCAAGAGACACAAGTGAATTCTACTCTTTTGGTTGACAATCCTTCTACAATCAAGTTGGACAAGAATCCTAGATTCTATGATTGAACCAAGAACATAAACACTAAGTATCATCTGATTCAACATCATGTAGATTCAAAAGCTATTCATTTAAGACATTGTTCCAAAAGTGAGAAAATTGTATACATCTTCACCAAACCACGTGGAAGATCATTTTGAAAAAAATAGAATGATGCTTGGACTCACAAACACCCCTTCAGCTTAAGGGGGGGAATGTTAACTAGATAATCCTTTGGGATTATTAAATAGTTTAATGAATGGTTGATGGAAGTTTAATTGTCACAACTATTTCTCTAAATGTATTTATATGAACATTCATTCAATAAAATTTATATATGTCATTGTGGATTTAATCTGTAAGGACCTTTAGGCCCATGCTTCACTACCAAACATACGAAAGTGGCTTACATTTTGTTTAAAGTTACGCCATGCTTCTTCTAGTGTTATATCTTTTAAATCCTTTGTGGGAGTCCAATTAAATATGTTATTGGCACAATTAATGGTTTCCACCAAAAAATGAGGACTTAATCCCTTAGCTTGAATCAAACAATTGGTCCTTTCCTTTAATATGTGATTATTTCTCTCAGCAACATAATTTTGTTGTGGTGCATATGGAACAACATGCTGCATTTGAATTCCCTGTGCAATGCAGTAATTTGTGAATTTATTTTTGAATATTTTCCTCCATTATATGTGTTTAAATTTTGTATTTGATGTGTACTTTGTTTTTCTACAATGACCTTGTAGGCCAAAAGCTTCACTCTTAATTTTTAAGAAGTAAACTCAAGTGCATCTTGAAAAGTCAACAATGAAAGTTAAGAACAAAATGCACAACACATAGTGCATGACAAAGAACATACGCGGACCAAAAATGTAACAAACAATGTATAAAACATAAAAGCAACCTAAAATATGAAACAATATGAGAAATATTTTTTTTTGTTAATTTGTAAATGTTAACAGTATACCCATGGATGTTATAAAATGGGCATAGATTGGGAAAGCAAAAATATTTTCAAGTGAAATGGAAAATGTTTCCAATTCAGAGTAGCACTTCAGACACAATGGATCACCTCTCAACCCATAAATGCACAAAAATAACAAAATCCACAAATCCTTTGATGCATGTAACTACATAAGTTCAATATCTCAATCAACAAAGTGAGAGGATCTTCATAAGCACTATGATACCATGTTCGACTAAAACAAGGTGTTTCCACATAGGTCGAACACCTTAAGAAAAAGATCACACAAACATATCACGGATCAACATATAGATGTTTTACGTGGTTGAAACCCTTAGAGAGGAAAATGGTCAACAACCTTAAAAATGGAAAATAGCTACTTGAGGCAATATATTAATGCAAAATAAAAAAGAATTTACATGAGTTTCTCACAATCAATCATTAAGCAAAGGACCCTATCATGCTATTTAAATAGAGAGCATAGAACTATTGAGTGTTAAACCATAGATTAATAGTCGTTAAGATCAAGGTGAAAATGAATTGTTGAAACACTTTATGGCTAAAACATATTGTAACCGTCGGATTACATAAGTGCAAATACATACTAAAGAAACACACTTCACCTAAAGACACATTCATCCAAGTTGATCTTAACTATCTCCTAAGTTACTAAATATCCTAACACCACCATAAGGGGGGGAAACCCTAGGTAGTACAACAACCATGTCATGTTTTATCATAAGTGTCATACATAAAAAAATTAGGGGTGGGAATCTTTCATGCCAAATGTTACTCAGGTCAACCTTTTCTATGAGTGCACTAGGTGCAGGATTTTTTCTAGGAAAACAATATAACTTATACAATTATTCCTTCAAATCAAGAATGCCCTCAGTAACAACAACGATATTATCATGCATATGTTTCACAACAAACCAATCTAACAAAAAATCTACCTTCTTGCTACTTAGAGTTAGTTGGGGTACAAACAACAATGTGGCATTCAAACTATGTGCATGATACACATCAGTGATTATACCATTTTTACATTCAAGTTTTACACAACCAATGATAGTAAGAGCATAATCATCAACATCAATAAAAAAAAATTGTAGCCATATTCAACAAGGAAAAGAGAGAAGATTCTTTAGCCATATGATGGGTACAACCAAGATCGAATATCCACTCAATTTTAAAAGTGTGAGCATGCAAGCTGTGAGAAGCACTAACAAAGAGCTTATAGTATTTTGCCTTAACTTATGAAGCTCAATGCTGCATACTAGTCAATTGTAGAATCGACACCTCCTTCAAGATTCTTGATTTTCTCTTCAAGATATTTGGTCTTCTTTCAACAGGCCTTATCCATATTTCAAAACTTCTCACAATGATGGTAGATATTCTTCCTACTTTCTTACTCGATGCATGTTTATCTTGATTCTTAACAATTCAATCAACACAATCTTATTATTTTTCCTAATTTCCTGGTCAACTTCTTTCTCTATAGTTATGTGAGCCTTTGCACTTCAACAAATGGGCTTGTTTTTTAACTTCAAGTTTCCCTTTATCAAACAAATTTTATTGTGCCCTAATAAGCAAACCAAATAACGAGTCATAAGGAATAATGATTACGATCTTTTTGTCTACATGACCAATAGCACAAAATGACGAACATAATACAACATAGGGTGTCTCAAGTTCATCAAGATGAGTTCTATAAGTTTACCATAGTCCTATAAGTTGACCATACTTCTTTGGAAAACTCATTCCATATTCACCCAATCTCAATTGTAGCTCTGTCATGCTATCCAAATAATCTTCAATTCTTTCAAAGAAGAGAGGATCAAGAGAGATCAACTATTTTCTCAATCTACCTAACCTAACTTTTGTTAATTTTATCAAACAAAACCTTCAGCTTCTTCCAAACTTGATTAAAATAGTGGATCTCACTCATATGAAAGTGAATCATCCTTCTTCCCATGAATGACAAACTAATATTAACGATTACAATCTAGAACCATAATATTGGTGAACCACCATTGCACCTTACTCTTCAATAACATTTCCATATCTTGTGCCCACATTATATAATTGTGGCCATTTAAAACTCAAGAATCTTCCTTGGAATTCATGGTCTTGATTTATAGGCCTACACCCTGACACAGTGTCACATTGTAATGTCAAGTCAATCTACCAGAGATATTTGACTCATCAAGAGCGCATGCAATTGAAAACCTCTAAAATATTTGTAGACAACAGGCTAGTTCTAAAACCAATAGCTATGATACCTTGTTAGGGAACTACAAAATTAGTAGATCAAGAAGTTATAAAAACACTATCACAACGCTTAAGCACAAGTAAGCATAGCTCAACATACAAGAAGAAAACACAAAGAACCAAAAACTTTCACAATAGATCAATCCGTAAGAACATTTATATATAGTACCAAAATGTAACACGCTCGCATGAAGCAAGGAAGACATGGTCCACCTTGATTTGTTAGGTCACATAAAGAACTCCTTGAATTCTACCTCAACCTACACACCAACGAACTTCCACTAGTACATTCGGGCGGGTTTTTCCACGAAATATTTTCACGTTTTGAACATTCATGGATTAATACAATGAAATTTAAGAGGTCTTTTCATTTTTTTTGTATCATGGCGGAAAAACCATGGAAATATCGACGTGTTTTTAATTTTTGACGCACTTTCGTCTCTATATCGACGACCTATGGTTGTCTTTGCACACCCCCCAAACCAATTCCAGCTTCCAACGGCTCTTGGCTTTTTACGCGTCGATCAACTCATGCATTTGCGTCGATGGATCGACGATCGACGATCGTCGATTTATAAATACATACTTTTAAGACAATTTTGACACATTTGCTATATATATTCTTCATCTTTTAAACCTTGCATCTCTTCAAACTGTGCTCATGCCTTATCGTTATCGTGCCTCTTCAAATCTGATAATTAATCTTTTATTTGTGATTCTGTTTATTCATATTTTTAATTAATTAAAAAAAAATTCTTTGGATTTCTTAGGTCTGCAGGTTTCATCCATCTGGGATCTCCCTATGCGGGCAACAACCCTACGCCCCTTGCCTCTTCATGAGCATATGCAAGAAAGCACCTTGCGGGCATGCTTAAGCTCCTGTGGCTTTAACTTTAGCCCCTACGAGCTTAACCTTACCTCTTGCGGGTATCCCCTAAGCCTCTGCAGGCTTAATCTCAGTCCCTGCGAGCATCCTTAAGCCCTTGCGGGCTTAACTTCACCATCTGCAGGTATCCTTAAGCCCCTGCGGGCTTTACAGGCTTTACCTCGGCCCCTACGGGCTTAACATCACTCCCTGCAGGCATCCCTAAGCCTCTGTGGGCTTAACCTCAGCCCCTGCGGGCATAGATAAACCCTTGCAGGCATCTTTTAGCCCTTTTGGGCATTTCTTTGGCCCCTGCAGGCATCATGGAGCTTTTAACCCTTAAGCCTTTTTATAAATAATCAAGTTTTTCTCTACTTTTGGGAGACCAATAGCTCACACATGAGAGCACCGAGGAGGGAACTGATACCACAGTTGGATGGCCATATCACTAAGGAACATGCCCATGTCATCGGAAAAATTATCAGCACAAGGACACTCTTTGTTGGGCATTTCCAAATGCCTTTTCAACTTTCTGATCTTAACACTTAGCCAATTTTTCTTTAGTTCTTAATATGCAAAATAATACTTTTCCTACTTTTGGCAGATTGATCTTTTGCATATATGACCATCATAAGGCAAATTGAAAGTATGGATGGGCCACCTCAACAAGGACCAGATCCATGTCACATTTTGAACGTTTTGATACACATACCTCATTTGGCGGGCATTTGAGAATAGAGTACTTCCAAACTGTTAATTCAATACGTAGACAAAATTGTCAAACCCTACGTCAACATGATGAGATTTTTATTTTCATCACATTTGAAGTGTGAGACACCCAATGGGTAGAGGCCAACAAGGTGATTCCATCAATACCAATTTCATCCTTTGAAGCTTCTTTCTCCCTCCTCGGCGGGCATTTTACTGGAGTAGTGCAATTTAGTCTTGGAGGCACTTTCGGTAGATCAATATCTTCACCTACAGAAACTCTTTGGACAAACCATTGATATGGCTGGATGCACCATACCACATTCTATAGATCCATACTCTCAAAATGATTTAACACATCAACCACAATAGATGGCGGGAATTTTACTGAGGTGACTTAGGTAGCTTTAGTGATTTTACATTTAGACAATTTTTGCACTTTCCTAGACTTGGTCCAATTTGCCTAGAACATTGTTTTGGAAGATCCATAACTTCTCCCTCAAGCACTTTCAAGTCAAGATGAGGGCATGGTCAGGTAGAAAAAACACCAACCTACAAGATGACCATATGGTGCGGGAAGTTACTTCAACCCACAAACTATGGCGGGCATTTCCTTAAGGCCACCTGAGCCAATTTCCAACACTTAAGTCATTTTCAGGAATTTCTCCAAAGTTTATCCTGATACCGTATTTTGGTAGACTTATAACTTTCTCCTCAAACATGCTTGAGGAAAACTGAGACCATGGTCAGGTAGACCAATCAACAAGCTACATCCTGACCATATGGTGCAGTCATTTACTTTAACCCATGAATAATGGTGGGCATTTTACTGAGGCCACTTAGGTAGTTTTACTCCCTCTGGTGCAAAATAGCATGAAACCCTGTTTTGGCAGACTTTTAACTTTGTCATTAAACATTCTTTTTGAGAACTTAGGCCATGGTAGGGTAGCCTCTTCAACAATATATAGCATAATAGTTTCAAATAATTTTTATCATTCACCTATGAGGTACGGCATGCATTTCCCTAAGGCTATTTGGACCAATTTTCCAACACTCAACCATTTTTCAAAATGTCTAAAACTGCTTGGACCCTTGTTTTGGAAGATCTATAACTTTAATGTCATAAAGCACTCTTTTGAAGAAATTAGACCATGGTTAGATAGCCTATTCAACAAGGTATATCCTGATATGATGGTGCGGACATTTTCTTCAAACCATGAATTATGGCAGGCATTCTCTTCGAGCAGTTTTGACCAATTTTCCAACACTTAGCCATTGTTATTGAGTATGCACTCATTAGTAAGTATGCACCCCATCCTAATGATTGTAAGTATGAACTCATTCTTTCTCTCCAATATGCATAGTATTCTTTATCAAGTACTAGAGCTCTATGGGATGCAATATCTTCTTGTTGATACATAGTGGTTTTTAATAGGATCTTCCTTCCAGTGGTTTAGACAGTAGTGAAGGATCCTACTCTGGTACCAATTGTTAGAATATTGGTCAATACTGAGAGGGGGGGGTGAATCATTATTGTTAACTAATTCAAGCAAGGAACAGATCTATGTCACCCTATGAATTTTATTAGCACAATGACACCTTCTTGCGGGCATTTCCAATTGACCTTTATAACTGTTGATTTGATGTACACTTCGACAAATTGTGAAACCCTCGGTCAACATGATGAGATTTTTATTTTCATCCAATTTGAAGTGTGAGACAGCCAATGGGTAGAGGCCAACAAGGTGATTCCATCAAGGACCACTTTCATCCTCTGATGCTTATTTCTCTCTCCTCAGCAGGCATTTTTCAGGAGTAGTGCAAATCAAGCTGGGAGGCATTTTTGGCAAATCAATATCTTCTCCTACAGAGACTTTTTGGAAAAACCAATGATATGGTGGGATGAAACAATCAACACTCTAGAGACCCATACCCTCAGAATAATTTAGTCCATCAACTATTGGAAATGGTGGGCATTTTACTGAGGTCAATTAGGCATTTTTACCAGTATTTTTATACTTAAGACAATTTGTGCAATTTCTAAGGTGGATTTTTTATTAAAATCGGAATCCTGAACCAATGCCACTAGATGATGTAGTATACCTCACTGAGCACACCCAAGCTGATTTCACTCTCAGACTCATCTTCAGTTTCCCTAGGCGGGCCTTTTACTGAACTTGGTGCAAAACTGCCTAAAACCCTGTTTTGGCAGACCCATAAATTTTTCCTCAGACACTCTTAAGACAAAATGAGACCATGGTCAGGGAGACAAATCAACAAGCTACATCCTGAACATATGTTGCGTGCATTTACTTTAACCAATGAATTATGGAGTGCATTTTCTTGAGGCCACTTAGGCAGTTTTACTATCTCCGGTGCAAAACATCCTGAAACCCTGTTTTGTCAGGCCTTTAACTTTGTCATCAAAACATCCTCTTTGAGAGATGAGACCATGGTAATATAGCCCCTTCAACAAGCTACAACATGATAGTTTCAGATAATTTTTACCATTCACCTATGAGGTACGACGTGCATTTCCCCAAGGCTATTTGGACCAATTTTCCAACACAGCCATTTTTCAGAATGTCTAAAACTGCTTAAACCCTTGTTTTGGCAGATCTATAACTTTGTCCTAAAGCACTCTTTTGAAGAAATGAGGCCATGGTTAGATAGCCTATTCAACAAGGTATATCCTGATATGATGGTGCGGGAATTTTATTCAAACCATGAATTATGGAGGGCATTCTCTTAGAGCAGTTTTGACTAATTTTTCAACACAACCATTTTTCAAAATGTCTAAAACTGCTTGAACACTTGTTTTGGCAGATCTATAACTTTGTCATAAAACACTCTTTTGAATAAATGAGACCATGGTTAGATAGCTTATTCAACAAGGTATATCCCGATATGATGGTGCGGGCATTTTCCTCAAACAATCAATTATGGCGGGCATTCTCTTAGAGCAGTTTTGACTAATTTTTTCATACCTAGTCAAATTCCAAAGTTTAACAAACTTAGCATTCCTCCGCGGGCAAGCCTCTGTGGGAATCCTTAAGCCCCTACAGGCTTAACTTCACCCTCTACGGGAATCCCTAATCCCCTGCGGGCTTTACGGGCTTTACCTCAGCCCCTGCGGGCTTAACTTCACTCCTTGCGGGCATCCCTAAGCCTATGTGGGATTAACCTCAGCCCCTGCAAGCATAGATAAACCCTTGCGGGCATATTTTAGCCCTTGTGGGAATTTCTTTATCCCCTATGGGCATAATGGAGCTTTTAACCCTTAAGTCTTTTTATAAATAATCAAGTTTTTCTCTGCTTTTGGGAGACCAATAGCTCGCACGTGAGAGCACCAAGGAGGTAACTAATACCACAGCTAGATGGCCAGATCACCAAGGAACATTCCCATGTCATCTGGAAAAATTATCAGCACAAGGGCACTCTTTGCTGGGCATTTCCAAATGCCTTTTCAACTCTCTAATCTTGACACTTAACCAATTTTTCTTTAGTTCTTAATATGCAAAATAATATTTTTCCTACTTTTGGTAGATTGATCTTTTGCATATATGACCATCATAAGGCAAACTGAAAAAAATCTTTTGAAGAATTGAGACCATGGTTGGATAGCTTATTCAACAAGGTACATCAGAGACTTTTTGGATAGCCTATTCGAACCCTAGCAGCCAATCTCTCCCATCATTCACCTCAAAGGTCTGTCAGGGTAAGGTCTCGCACATGGTCGCAGACAAGGTAAGGTCTCGGGTCTCTACTCTCACATAAGGTCTCTGACTGGTAATTTCATATAACCCTCTTTGCAGTACTTTGATCTTTAATTTCGAGGCTTGTGGATATTTCTACCGATCCCGGTGTTCAGGGTTTTTTGTTCATTTTTCGCTCCTTGAAATTGCTTCTACCCCTGTTCCTTGGTTTTTGCCCAAAATGTTGTCTCAAATAGCTCCATATTTTGCATTTTTTCCCTCCACTGGCCCTCCTCATCATTTGGTTGTTCCCTCCACTAGCCCTCCTCATCGTTTGGGCAGGCGCCGTATTTCAACCAGTGCTCTAGTTAGTGGCAGCGAGCTCCCATACGAGAGTATTTGTTACATCAATTCTTCAGAGCTATCTCTATGTTATATAATGGCAGAAGGTAGCAGTTGCAGCCCTGTTGGAAGGACTAGCACCATTGATGCACTCACCCGAATAACGGAGAAGTTAGAAAAGGACATGGAAGAGCTTCGGCAGAAGTTAGAGGGGAAATGTGACAAAGAGGACCTGGATTCCTTGAAGAAGTCAATCAAGGATACCATGGAACGGAAGTTCGCAAGTAACAATGTCGAACTGATCGTACAAATGTGAAGGCTCCTTGATGAACAACGCGAATCCATTGAACGTCTCCAGTGTGAGGGGATCCCAACGACTTCTGTAGATTCTGGACAGTCCCCTCCATCTGACAGCTCGCCTTCGGCCTCAGGGGAAAAACCAATGGATACTGGTTGAGGGAACCACGTGGCCCACCCACCACGGTTTCTTGATATTTACTTGTCTGATTAGGTTTACTTGTTTCGTTTTCTGTTAATTTTCCAAGGCCCTTCTGTTCGTCTATATTAATTTTTGGTATGCACACAGCTATTATCTTTTTTGTAAAATAGAATCTCATGTTATTGAGGTTCTAGGGAGTAGGATTCTATCGTATTAGTGATATAAACATTTGATGTAATCAGCAGCAAATACTGGTCTATTTGGTATATAGCTGTATATCGGCAATTGTAATCGGAAGTATTGATGAAGATATATTAATGGATATAAGATTTCTGTATATTCCTCTGGAATTTAAATCTATTTCTAAAAATTCTAGTTATATCAATGGATATAAGATTTGTGTATATTCCTTGGGAATTTAAATCTATTTCTATAAGTATTAAAACACTTTGGCCCTGCAAGTAGAACGCTTTGGTTAAACTTCTTGCTTGTGGTAATTTGTAGGATTACTTAATTCTTCCACTCCTCACTTTGCTACAAAGGCTAATAAGTAAAGCATGACTACTTTCATAGTTTGCACATGAGTTGTTGCTTCAAGAAGAAAGCCTCTTTGAAATCCAATTTGTAACAAATGGATACCTCTATTGAAATATTGCATTATGAATTCTCAATATTCAAATCATTATAACACTAGTAACTATTTGTTGGGCTTGTGATTTGGTTTC
The DNA here is from genome assembly GCA_027924585.1 of Larix kaempferi. Classification (NCBI taxonomy): domain Eukaryota; kingdom Viridiplantae; phylum Streptophyta; class Pinopsida; order Pinales; family Pinaceae; genus Larix; species Larix kaempferi. The sequence continues at coordinate 2,080,172 of BSBM01000815.1, read as the reverse complement.
TTAAATGTAGTGCAATATTATTTTATATTATGTTAATTGTAATGTTGTGATTTCTCTGTTATTTGATTCTATAGTATGTATGTTTGACTATTCAAATTTAAAGCACATTACTAATTATAAAGTCATTATGGTTCTATAAGTAAATTACCATCTTGTTGGAACAATTTTACGACTACTCTATACAACACATCTCATGTTCTTTCAATCATAGAGCTGATTTATTGTCAAAGAAGGGATTACATTTGACAGATGGTATTCTTCAGGTTACCCCTTTCACTAATCACCATCTGGGGGAAATGTTTTATGTTCGTCTTTATTAATTAGACTACCCTTTATGATCCATTTTGTAAATTTGATGCACCCGCTTTAGGGGCTTTTTGGTTAAGATTTACTCTGTATCTGTGTTATTTTTATCATGTTATCAGCAGCCATGGTTATGATGGTATATTACTGAATAGTGGCAAGCATTATTGGATTTATTGTAAAAGACTCCATAGTCTGTTTTCAAATATTCTATCCTTGGGATAGGTTTTATTGTAAGTTTCTTTGATTCACTTAATGAATAACAAGGCACTTTATTTTTGTTGAAAAAAAAGGTTCTATAAGTAAATTAATCCTGAATTAATCTGTTAACTCTTAACTCTTAGATCAAACAATCAATATTCTGAAAACTCTTAACTCTTAGATCAAACAATCAATAAAGTCATTTTGGTTCTTTTCATAATTGGGCTTCATGATTACACACAGGCAGGGTTGGAAATTCATTTTATCTTTACCCTTCAAATCAAATTTTTATGACATTTTGAACACTTACTTTAACCATCACAAAACATTTAGTTCAAGAACATGCACTTCAATAGTAAAGTGTTATTAAAGAAATTACCTTTCATTATTGAAATTTTTATTACAGATTTTAATTTTCAATCTGCTAAATGTTTTATTTAGTTAATATTATATTCTAAATATTAAGACTCATGCATGCAAGATGGATTCTCTCATTGACACTAATTTAGTTGAAGAAAACAAACAATTCAAAAATACACCATAAGAAGGCAACTTCCCTTCAAAAAAAAAATCGAATGAAAAATCATCCAAAAAATTTATATTAATGAAAAGCTATATATTGAAAAAAAGCTATGCATTTTTAAAGAGGAAGAATTAACTTGCTCGTTGTTTGGAGACATCTTGGGCTCCATCAATTACCCTATTTTAAAAATTACTTTAAATTGAATATTCACATATTTAGTTTGTATATTTATTGTTTATAATTAAACAAAAATTTACATTCATTTTACTCTTGAGTTAGTTAATCCAAACTTTTACCGCCCAACTGATATAATCTAAAGATGAAACTACATCAACTGCTGTTATTGAATTGACATCAATGACAACCACATTCAACAATAAGCTTTCAGGTGGAGAATTTACACACTTGACCATTAACTCATTCACGATAAAAGGTTTATGTCCAAGAAGATAATGGCCTGCCAAAACATCCAATCAACACTAGCTTTTTAAACTGCCAATTCAACACTAAGACAAAATTGTCAAACCCTAGGTCAAAATGAGGAGATTTTTATTTTCATCAACTTGGAAGTATGAGACACCCAATGGATAGAGGCCAACAAGGTGATTCCATCTAGACCAATTTAATCCTCTAAGACCTCTGTCTCTCTCCTTGACGGGCATTTTTTCTGGAGCAGTGCAAATCAAGCTAGGATGCACTTCTGGCAGATCAATATCTTCACCTACAGAGACTCTTTGGACAAACCAATGATACATTTGGATGCACTAATCAACGGTCTAGAGACCCATACCCTCAAAATATTTTAAGACATCAACCACAGGAAATGGCGGGCATTTTACTGAGGTCACTTAGGCATTTATACCAATAATTTTATACTCGGACAATTTTTGCATTTTCCTAGACTGGAGCAATCTGCCTGAAAACACTGTTTTGGAAGACCCATAACTTCATTTTTAGAAAATATCAAGACAATCGGAAACCATGGTTAGGTAGAAAAATCAACAAGCTACAGCCTGACACTATGGGGCAGGCATTTACCTTAACCTATGAATTATGGCGGGCATTTTCCTGAGGCCACTTGAGCAGTTTTACTACCACTGGTGCAAAAACAACCTGAAACCCTGTTTTGGCATGCCTTTAACTTTGTCATCAAAAACCGTATTTGAGAACTAAGACCATGGTATGATAGCCTCTTCAACAAGCTATAGCATTATAGTTTTAGATAATTTTTATCATTCTCCTATGAGGTACAACAGGCAATTTCCCAAGGCCACTTGGACCAATTTTCCAACACGGCCATTTTTCAAAATTTGGACCTTTTTTGTTTCTCTTGTTCTTAATATGCAAAACAATATTTTTCCTACTTTGGAAGGTTAATTTCTTGCACATGTGACTTTGAGGAAGTAACCTGTTAATTCAACACTTAGATTAAATTATCAAACCCTGGGTCAACATGATGAAATCTTTATTTTCATCAAATATGAAGTGTGAGACACTGAATGGGTAGAGGCCAACAAGGTGAAACCATAAAGACCAATTTCAGCCTCTAAGGTTACTTTCTCTCTCCTTGGCGGGCATTTTACTGAAGTAGTGCAAATTAGGCTAAGTAGCACTTTTGGAAGATCCATATCTTCTTCCTCGGAGTCTCTTTGGACAAACTGAGACCATGGTTGGGTAGAAAAAACACCAACCTACAAGATTCCCATATGGTGCGGGCATTTTCTTCAACCCGCAATTTATGGTGGGAATTTCCCTAAGGTCACTTGAGCCAGTTTTTCCAACACTTAGTCATTTTCAAGAAATTCTTCAAGGTTTATCCTGAAACCCTGTTTTGGCAGGCTTATATCTTTCTCCTCAAAAATTATTAAGGCTAACTGAGACCATGACTAGATAGCCACTTCAACAAGCTATATCATGGTATGATGGTGCGGGCATTATATTCAAACCATGAATTATGGCGGGCATTCTCTTAGGGAAGTTTTAACTAATTTTCACATACTTAGTCATATGGAGGGCATGATGATGATGAAGATGATGATGAAGATGGTGGTGATGAAGATGATGATCATGATGAAGATGATGATGATGGCAATGATGAAGATGACGATGATGATGATGATGAGCTCCCCCTAAAATTGTGATAATGAATATGATGATGATGATGATGATGATGATGATGATGACGAATATATGATGATGATGACGAATATATATGATGATGGTGATGAAGATGATGATCATGATAATGGAGATGATGATGAATTGGATGATGATCATGATGATGGATATGATGAAGAAGATGAATATGCTGATGATGATGATGACGAATATGATGATGATCATCATATATAACGAAGATGTTGATGATGAAGATGATGATTATGATGATGATGATAAGGAAGATGATGATGATGAAGAAGATCATGATGACGACGACGTCGACGATGATGATGATTATGAAGATGATCATGATCATGATCATCATGAAGACGACGAAGATGATGGTAATGACAACGACAAGGATGATGATGATGATCATCGTCGTTGTTTTCATCATCACCATCATCTTCCTGGTCTTCATCATCATCAGCAGCAGCAGCATCATGATTATGATCATCATCATCGTGATCATCGTCATCATCATCATATTCGTCCTTGAAGGGACTTATGCATAGGATCTCACTATAAGCAATGCAACCAATACAAATTATGACAAAATCCTAGTTAAATTAAATTAAATTGAATTAAATTACATTAAATTAAAAACATAGAGTTGTTTAACTAAAATTAATTTAAAATGGAACAAAATATAAAATATGCATAAAAAAACCCAAAATAAACTAAATAAAAAATAAGTATGCAAATAAAAAAACAAAACAAAACACGAAATATAAAATATGCAAATAAAAAAACAAAACAAAACACAAAATATAAAATATGCAAATAAAAAAACAAAACAAAACACAAAATATAAAATATGCAAATAAAAAAAACAAAAGAACATAGATGGAAAAGACTCCCGCGCACTAGCTCATTAGCAACATCCAGAGCAAAACAACAAAGAACAAGTTCACTCTCGCGCACTAGTTCATTAGCAGCATCTAGAGCACTGGTAATTTGATGAGCAAAGCAGTGGTAAATCGAGGAGCAGGGGATACCAATCCAGAGTATACCGTCGTTCCAAGGGGAGGCAATCCGGCGGCAGTCCTGAGGATAACAAAGGGCCCAATGAATTCGGTAAGCCCATCAACCCTAGCAGCGTAGGAATTTGGGATAAATCCCACAGTTTTGACTGTTTCCACACTAAACACAGACGTTTCACTGTTTACTTCATTTTTTCTGAGGGTTTATACGAAATATAGGTCGTATTTGAGGGGAAAAATGAGCCATGACGGGCATTTTGCCTGTCAAATTCCATCCCTGAACCCATCCATCGCCTGTTTGATAGAGAACGGGCCTGGACCCTACCATCACGACCAAACAAATTCAGGATTTCCATGCTGCAGAACACCATAGCAATGGTAAGAAAATGGTCTTGGGTAGTGTAAGACAATTCAGGATCCAACATCACCCTATCCTCGTCCATGTGCGAAACCACTCAAAACTACCTTAAATTGGTCTAAATTTGGTGACATTTCACCTTGTTATCCTATTTAAAAAAAACAGGCATGGATGGAGAGAAAAATTCACCAATTTTTGTGAGTTTTCTTACATGGAGAGAGGGGAAATGATGTCTAGAAACCTCCCCCTACACCAAGGTTGATTCTTATCATTTAAACCCTCTCCCCATAGCTAAAATCACTAACAAAATGTTACAAATTTGTCCAAATCCTTTACAATTTCAAACATGCATGGTAGGGAGTGGGAGTCATACCCAATGCTATTCCACCTCATTTCATGCTTGAAATTAAAAAGACATGGTGTGTTTTTTGCAAAATTGACCTAATCTAGCCCAATTTTGGACAATTTTTTGCATGGGCCCACTTTCCCTCCATGTATGAAATTGCACGAAATTTGGAAAAAATGGGCAAAAGATGGCCAAATTTGGTGTAAGTTAAAGCGTTCTAAGCTACTCTAAGGTGTCATATTATATGGGTTTCTAACTGTTTAACATTGTATACCAAGAAAGCATACAGACCCCCCAACCAATCAACCAATATGTTATTGGAAGACACCACTTTCATGTGGTTATCTCCGTTGGTATAAGGGTGCAAACACGAAAATGGGTAATACATTTGCTTGTTGACGATTAAATTTGTAAAGTTTTTTGTTCATTCAGCTTCAAGCAATCAAAACTCATATCTACATTGAGAATTTCACTTTGAATCAAAAAGAAGTTTTGTAGAGAATTATGTTACTCCATATTCATTTTTCTTTTATGGACATGATGTTATAAATCTCATGTGTATTAACTGCATGCACCTAAAAATGTTGGCAAGGATAATGAGTGAGTAATACACATGGCCACCTAGTTTTTAGATATAATTATTCATTTTAGGGAAAACTATGTGTTAGCTTTTTGGGATTACACCAAAAGTGTTCTCACCTCGGTAGACGAGCAATAGGTCTCCTTGGCCTTAGTTAGCAATATCAATCTCTTGGTTTGGGTGGATGCTTGGCCTTGGTTAGCAATATCAATCTCTTGGTTTGGGTGGATGCTTGGCCTTGGTTAGCAATATCAATCTCTCGGTTTTGGTTGATGATGCTTGGGTTGAGGAGGATACTTCATGGAGGTTGGTGATGGAACCAAGGACCTATGTTGAGGAGGAGAGTTGGACCTTTGTGACCACGTTGTCATACAATAGAGTACCATTACGCACATGTAGCACATAGTTAGAGAAGGAGTACCTTGCATGAGGAAACTTGCATATCAAACCACTATGGAAGAGGGAGTGTTAGACTAACGTCGTTGAGTTTTGGTGGGAAATCCATGAATGAAGCAATATGACCACTACCTGTTCCAAATTGGATCCCCAACATGATCTATATGAGGGGGAACCCCATACCTCTTTGCATGCATTAACTAGTCAAGTGGCCCAAGAAACACACTTCTATATCCGTGTTGTGAGAAAATTTCAAATCAAATCAAAATGTGTCTTATACTTAAAAATAATTCAAATATAAATAACTCTAAAAGAAATTACACCTTTAAGAGAAAAATAGTTTTTGATAACATTTTTGGGAAGAAATGGCTTTTGATATTAAAACATTACAAGTAAATATATTTGCACGCTAAATTATATCCGCTTGGTAACTTATATTCTTGTTTTATTGAGTGTAGGTACCACCAAATAGGTATTTGTCAGATCTATCTTCCTAGACTGATGATGAAGATATACTTGGAGAGGTTGAAAGTGAGACGTGTTGTACTAGATCAACTAGATCTGAAAAGGTAAGGAAAAGATTTCGTAGACGCGTGCAATATTTTATTGCCAACAGAGGGTCATGTAATTATGATGCTGAGAGCATAGGTGACATTGAGTTTCCCTTGAGGTATAGACATCTAGTGCAATGATGGGTACCTAAAAAGCTACCCCAAGTGGACACATATTTCTTCATCAATGGGAGGATGTATCGCATTGCTCCTTCACCCTTACATGGATTGGGGCTATTTTCCATGGATGGCATAAAGGTCGGCTATGGCACTATAACTGAATTGATGGAGTATGTCGGACCATTATACAAATACAATAACTGGTTGATCTTGGTCCAATATACTCGAAGTATGTGGAGATACAGAGTTGCCGCAAATTATATACAACTAGCAAAAAAAATAAAAACAAAGGGGCGACTATGTATATTGATGGGAGACCAAAAGCGTCCTGAAACATTTTTGGCTTTATAAATAGTACACAGCCAGTGACAGCAACTAAGCAACCGAATTGTGAATTTGAGGGACGCAAAGAACATCGTATATTTGTATGTGCAACAAAACCAATACTTCCAAGTGAAGAGTTGTTGATCAATTACAACTTAAATCGAATAGATGTAGCTTCCACGGTCCAAGGTAACCGTGGAATGTCACACGCTATGCCTCATCAGGTAAATGCTAAATATAGTAACTAAACATGACTACAAAAACTAAATGTTTCTATTTTTTCTATTAACATTCGATTTCCACCGAGGACATTCGCTTTTTTCGTGCTTATTATGAATATTTCCATGTGATAACATTCTTATTACACTGTTATGCTTATCTCATTTTTTTATGTTACAATTATTGACTCAACTTTTACTGATTGATTTATTTTGTCAGGGTGGCAGCAGTGGAAAGCCACATTCTACTTCCACAGTCCAGGGTGATCGTGGAAGGTCACAATCTATTCCTCGTGAGGCAAATATTAAATATAGTAAATAAATATGACTACAATAACAAAATGTTTCGATTTTTTCAGTTAACATTCAATTTTCACTGTCACCATTCACTTTTTTCGTGCTTTATGGCACTTTGAGCTCTATTTTGGCACGGGTGATCTAGAGTTTTCCGGAACACTTATCCATTGGTTTTCCTCAACTTCATGCTTTCCAAGTCCATGTCACCTTGTTCTCCAATGCCTTGTCTTGACTTCTTGCCATGTCATCTTCTCTTTTGTCTTGTCACCTTGCCATGTCATAATTCTTCTCTTCATTTGTTCATGTCATCAGTTTTCATTACTTCAAGCTCAACAATTTATTCATGCTTGCTTGCCTTCTCCAAGTCCTCATCCTTCTTGTGCTTATTCTGAATATTTCCATGTGATAGCATGCTTATTACACTGTTATGCTTATCTCATTTTTTTTATGTTACAATTATTGACTCAATTTTTATTGATTGATTTATTTTGTCAGGGTGGCAGCAGTGGAAAGCCACATTCTGCTTCCACGGTCCAGGGTGATCATGGAAGGTCACAATCTATGCCTCGTGAGGTAAATGTTAAATATAATAAATAAATATGACTACAATAACAAAATGTTCTGATTTTTTAAGTTAACATTCGATTTTCACTGTTACCATTTGCTTTTTTCATGCTTATTGTGAATATTTCTATATGATAACATGCTTATTACACTGTGGAAGGGGTCTACTCAACGCCATGGAGCAGGACATCTATCTTCTCCTTCGGAGGTAAAAGTAAATATTATTACCATATCTCATTTTTGTTTATGTTACAATTATTGACTCAACTAAATATGACTACAATAACTAGAAACTCCAACCCCAGAAGATTTCCATGTGATAACAAGCTTATTACACTGTGGCAGGGGACTTCCCATGTTCGTCATGAAATAGAACGTGTGTCCTCTACTTCTGAGGTAAAAATAAATATTATTGCAATATCTCATTTTTTATTATGTTACAATTATTGTGTCAGGGTGTCGCCAGTGGAAAGGCACCTGCTGCTTCCATGGTCCAAAGTGACTATGGAAGGTCACACTCTGTGCCCCGTCAGGTAAATGTTAAATATAATAACTAAATGTTTCGATTTTTTCTGTTAACATTCTATTTCCACTATTGACATTCGCATTTTTGTGTGCTTATGATGAATTATTGATTGATTTATGGTGTCAGGGTGAGGACCGTGGAGAGGCAACTACTACTTCCACGGTCTAGGGTGACCGTGGACAGTCACCCACTGGAAGTAGATCAGTATGGGGTGACCATGGGAATTCACCAGCCACAACATCGCATCATGTAAGTGTTAGTTCTTAATAGTAACTAACTTTCATTACAATAACAATGTTTGAATGATGTTAAAATTATTTTGCTTAATTTTATTGTTTGATGAATTTAGTACAGTGCACTTGATCTGAGTGATGAGGAGCTTGAGGATGAAATTTACTATTCCATAGACCCAATAGAAACTATAAAGAAGTCCCTGAAAAAGGAAAACATAGAAATGATTGCCTTGGCTCACACAAGGCCCATGACACAGGAGATCAGGGCAAGGATTGAAGAGATGAAAGAACAAATAAAATCTTATGGGGTAAGTGGCATCTTCACATTTTTTTTAAGCTATGACATGATTTCATATCTGATATTATGCTTTCTATTTTTTCAAGTGATCTGATATAGTAAAGTTTTTCGTTTGTAGGAGTTTTTACGACCCATGACTAGAGAAATTGTCGAGACGAGTATAGGTAGCAGTGATGCTCCAATGCAGCAACAACGTCGACGAAGGAATGTAACATTGAGACTTTTTGACGCTCTTGCGGTTGGACTTGAATCCATTGATGAGGGCACTAATTTTGATCGGCATGACATGTCGGATCATGATGAGACGGAGCCTAGGACTCCACATGACTCTGGAGATGAACGTATTGTAGATGACCAGGAAACTTTTCCTGGAGCAACACGAGTTAAAAGCACCGGATCACTAGATCTCACCTTTCTAGTGGATGACGCTTGTGTTCCGATCAAGGTTCAAAATATTGCAGGTATTTATTAATTTATTTATTCATTTTAATCATGAAATTGAAATGGACATATGTTGAAATTATTATAAATTAATGGAATACACGTTTTCTACAGGAATTTGAATGACAAAGCATTGGAGTTGTTTGGTCCCACCATTCGCACACGGTGGAATAGCCAAGATAGCGCAAAGAGAGATGAATTGATAGACCACATGGTAAACTTGTTCGTCAATACATTCAACAAGAAAGTGGTTGCAAAGTTAGCCGATGAGAATTTAAAATATACCAGGGCCCAATATAGGGATAAATTGCAACTTGACCTAAAGCATGAGCGCCCTCCCATGGTTCCAGAGAAAGAGTGGAAGGCACTCATAGAGGATGCAAAGGAGAACTTGCTAAAAAGACAAGGAAAACAACCACAGCCTGGAAAAGCAAGGTACAACACATATCATCTTCTTAGTGAAATATGCTCATTTATTTTTTTCTTTTTTGTTTTAAGTAAGAATTCTGATATCTAACGTTTTTCAAAATTTTCATATATAGGCTACCTGACACCTCCAAAGCCACCAAGGCTAGAGTGGAAAAGCACGGGCAGCATAGACTGGGCCAGGGTGGCTATAGAAAACTAAGAGCCTGAATTGTAAGAATTAAATGATTAACTGTGGGAATATTTATCTGACAGTAGCGAACAAATATCTGTTTTTGATCATGGAAATTTTAAATGTGTTATGCATTGCAAAGAAATACATTCCAAAATGTTGCCACCGAGGAAGACCTAAAGCTTGGTTTCAAGTATGGTTTTAAAAGTGTGATTGAATATCAGAAAAGCTTGGGACAGACTCCAATCTCCCCAATGACGCAGATGCAGGTAAATAAAATGAATAAGGACATCATTGCAGTATACTATTAAACTCTATTCAGTTTTGATTATATCACCCATAACTAAATATTTATGTTTGCTTTTAAGCAACAATGCAACCACAGCAGTGAATCTAGCACTACTCAACACGTACCAGCTGATGTTGGGTTGTGCATGTCCCATGATAGTGGGGAGCAGAGTAGCCATTCTGGTATGTCTGATTTGGAAATAGAAACATCTACTGTGGTTATAGATATTTATTTCCTGGCGTATACTTATAAATTTTCTTCTTTCAATGGAAGACCATGTAGCTCAGGAGGGTGAACCGCAAGAGGAATTAGCAAGTAGAGAAACAATTAACACACCATCTGTCACAGCTACATAGACGGGTAAAGAGCAATATTGTAATTTTAATCAAAGTAATGAACTATTAATTTCAATAATATTTCAACATATCGATATGCCCATTTTTCGTTGTTGCAGTTCATGGCCCTTCAGAACTGCCTCCACGCCCTACTCAACAACATAGAAGAGGTTATATGATACATGAGGGCATGGAAACACAAACACTAGCAAGACATGGCTCTGTAGATATTCCACAAATGAAGATGATAATACCCTAATCGTCAATTATTACAATGCAAAAAAACAGAAAACAATGAAAAAATAGATGTATAAATTCATGACTTGTATTTGGATGTATATCGATGTTGTTAGTATGAAACATTGTTTATGTGAATTACCTCATTATGCTTCAATGTTTTTATGTCTATATGTTTTGATGACTAGCCTAATTATGCATGAATGTTTATATGTTGTATACGTAAACAGCATCATTTATTGGGTATGGGGAATTGAGAGCGATGTGAAGGGGGGGGGGGAGGGGCCATATGAGCTTCCACCTTCACATGGTTGGCCCTATTCAGTAGAGAATATAAAACTATTCTTGAAACAGAGAGGAGCTCAATAAGTTATAAATATTCTTTTATTACTATGTATTAAAGATGGTTGTAAATTTTTAAATGCATGAATATTTCTTAAAATATTGTTAATAAATTTAACATTTCATGGTTCATTGATTTCTACAGGACTTTGTAGTAGGATTTAAATGATTGTTTATTTGTTTATATATTATTTACTCATATAAAAATTATGTCTTTGATGATTTATGCGTGTCTTGGTGATGGAAATGCATCTCATGGACAACTCTTATCAAGTTGTATGAGCGAATGGATCTGGAGAAAGGACAATGATAAGGTAAGGGTTTTGACGTGTTCTTTATCCTTAATGTGTTTGTCTTTATCCTTAAATTCTATTTCATTCTATTAAGATACATATATATATATAACATCTTAGCCAAAGGAAATTGCTTACATTATGTGGTTTCTCTTCTTCCTTTAACTTTGATTTAAACTAGAAAAGTATTATATTTAGCTTAAGTTCAACACCACAAGAAGCCATCAAATCAACCTACTTAAAAAATTATAATAAAGGGAATACTAGGAGAGTATCATCAAGTCTGGTGTTTCTATTTCTCTCATGAAGCTCAGTACATGCCTTAGGAAATTAAAAACAAACTAAGAAAGATATGAGAACTGCAGGTCGAATCCAAGAGCTCATAACTCATTATCTGATTTTTTTATCTTCTTGATGGTTGATACCTCTACCTGAGAATGTCTACCCTTCAACTACCCCCAATTAGGATCCAAGGCTTGGTGATTGTCTGTCACGTTGGTAGCTTGTTACTTTGGGCTAGCTGATTCATCTCATCTACAATTGCCTCTCTTATCCACCATAACATTATCCATGGCAACCTGGTATCTGTGTAACTTTAGCATCATGTCAAGGATGTCCTTGATTTCCTTCCAACCTTTATTTTCTGCATACTTCCCACTTTAGTCCTACTGAGTTTTATCTCAATCATTTTTAAATGAATGAAAACTTGAGGATGAGGATTTGAATTTATCATCTGAGTTGCAGGCATTAATATAGAAGGGTGGTGAGATAGGTAGGTTACACATGCCTTCAATATGTTGTCCTTGCATTTAGCATAGTTTCCTAATGATAGATAATTCTTGTTATTTTGTTTCCATGCAGCCGAGTCGTCCCTATTCCTCATCAAGGTGTGATCATTAGCCTTAACACTTGTGAGAGTGTGGTTTAAAAATATAGTGAGAGAGAAAGAAATATATTTTATATTAGCATCCAAAGATAACCAAATGGTGTCAATGAGAATTCCGATTGCATCATCATCAAGTACAAATACTATTCATCAAAGTTCCAATTGCAATGCATGAGAAAGTAGCCCAAAAAAATCACACAAATATGTTTTGCATTTTTATGTTTGTATCATATGTTTGTTATTGTATTTCTTTTGTATTAGCCAAATCATCTTCTATATTTATTTTATATTGTGAAATTTCCTATCTGGATACATAAGTTCTTGGATTGTAATGATGATTGATTTTTATTATTGTAATGTTTATGTATCTGTAAAATTTGAAGGTTTCTGGTTTTGGGTTTATCAGAAGCCAACCAATAAGTGAAGAAGGATTCCTCACTCTTGGTCAAGATGGAAATATTCAGTTGGGAGATGGAAAATCAACAGTCTGGATGGATGAGACCATAATATTGTTTTTTGAGTTAGGGGAGATGTAATATTCAGGCAAGTTTGTTCTCTACAACTTCGACTCAAACATTGTTTGGCAAAGTTTTGCATCTACAATGGACACACTAATACTAGGACAAGAATTGACACAATCTTTAAACCTGACCAGCTGATAAAGTGATGTTATTACATGAGGAGTGTCTCCAAGGAAATTATGATATGGTTTCTAAAATACAAATTGCATGCTCGACTGTGCAACCTACTTCTCGGTGCCAAAAGGTAATTTATGATGATTTTTTTGCTACAAGTGATCATTCCTAAGAATAGAATAGAAATAAGTTGTCAATTTTTTGTTGATTAACATGTCTCTTTCCCATCATGTGCTCAAGGGACTGTTTTTATCTTATGGGCATATTTGATACTAACTTGACCAATTTTGGCCATGCTTGAGAAGGTTGCATAAGAAGGATCAACTTTTCATATTATGATGAATATGGTTTTGATGATGAGAACACACTAATGAAAAAGACTAAATGACATGGCAACCATGAGATGATGACATGACAGATGACATGGAGAATTTGATGACAAGGAATTTTGGAGACCTGCGGGCCACTTAGTACTCTTACAAGAATCTTAGTGCTCTTGCAGGCATCTAAGAAAATTCTTTTGTGGGCGTTTGAAAGACATTGTTGCGGTCATTTTTTAAGCACCTGCGGGCATGTTTTTTTTTGTATAATTGCACAGTGTTTAATTAAGTAAAACAATAATATTACAAAGCGGCCAAGGATGAGGGGTCAATCCCGACATAGAAAAAATAGCTGAAGCAGCAAGAATATTACAATTCAGAGTATTACAAACCATCTTGCCTCAAAACAGAAAGTTGTCATCAGTGGCACGGCCAGAGAACAAAGGATTATCTGAACACGGATTATCTGAGCACACACAAAAAATTTACAGAAAACCAAAGTGAAGCCAACACAAAAACTAGAGCGGAGAGACCCGGTCCTCTCATCGAGCTCCAAAGATGTCATGTAACAATTTACTCAGGCGGGAAATCTTCCACAATGGGGCAGCACCCTGGAAAGTCATCCTCCGGCAGCTTGACGGGAAGCGGCTCGGTCTTCCTAGCATCCAGGAGGTCGTGCTCGGCGTGGCTTCACAGCCATTTTCAGGGTGGGGATCCCATCGTGGAAGGAATTGAAAAATGCATGGAAGGAGCCGCAGGCGAGGCAGGGGGCAACCAAAAAAGGATCCGAGGTATCCGTAGCAGCAACTGCAACCGACCCTTCCGTTGGGACACTAGAGACACAGTTGGGGACGCCTTCACCTTTGTGAGCAGAGTCAGCCTGGACCAGGCTTTGGCTCACGATAGCGTGCTAACTCTAGGAGAAGGTGGTGTCGAGATTAGACAGACTCTCGTCTAGCGCAATGAGCTTGGCCCTGGTGGCCAGCATTTGGTTCCTTGCAGAACCCCAGTTTCCCAACATATCGTCCAAAATCTTCCCCAACATGTTTTTCATGAGCCAATAGTGGTTGATGGAGCCACCATTAGAGTCGGAGGCCAAGTGGTCTGCCACCAGTTGTCCCTCCCAATCTTCAATCAGGTTGCGACTGGAAAAGGAGATACCAGTATCAAATCCATCCCTAGAGCCTGGGGCGCTCTGGATTCTGCAACGGTTCTCACCACCTTGACGAGAAAGACCACACGACTTGGTCATGGCAGAAAGAGCCGTGAGGGTCCAGAACCAGAAGTGCAGTTGAATACAAGGGTGCAAAGACCCGAACCAGAGGTTCGAAGAAGCAAACTGGGTGTCATTTGTGGTGTGCATATGCCCGTTTAAATAGGGAGGAGACTGGAATCCTTTGATGGTGTTCACACGAGCCATAATTAAGAGCAGAGAGCAGAATTGAAAGAGCCGAGAGCCGAAAGGATGGCAGTCTTGAATGCGCAGAGGGTCGAGGTGCGGTCGAGCAGTATCAGGGTGGTGGCCAGAGGAAATGTGAGGGGACTTGTGAGAGAGAGTGCGTGAGGGGGCCATTAAGCCACAAGTGTGGAGGTGGCCAGCTGTGGAGGCAGACAGATGTGCGGGTAGACAGGTGTGGAGGTGAGCAGCAACGTGGGCAGGCCAGAGACAGGGCAGGAGAACGTGTGCTGGGTGGATGGCCCCAGGGAAGGAGAACGCGTGATGGGCGCAAGGTGTGAGGATCCCTCCCCTCATGCTCTCCACGTGCTGGGTGGATGTCCCCATGTGTCATGCTGACACCCGCAGTCAGGGAGCACCTGCGGGCATGTTGATAAGGAGCTGCGGGCATAAATCATAGCCTTGCAGGCATATTTAAAAAGGCAGCTACAGGAATTTTTGAAGATCCATGCAGACATCTTGGATGGCCCCATTGCGGGCATTGGTTGGAAGGTCTTATTGGCCCATTGCGGGCATCTCCATGAGGGTGTGCGGGCATTTTATTGAACACCTGCAGGCATTTTTAAATAGCCCATTGCGGGCATTTTCAAAGTGACCATAAAGAGCAGTGCGGGCATTTTGAGAGGAGACTGCGGGCATTTTGTAATGACCCTTGCAGGCATAATAGTGGGGTCCATGCGGGCATAAAAATGGAAACCATGTGAGCATGAAGATCGATGATGTGGCTAAAAGACCAAATATATATTTATATATATTTGTTGAAGATAACATGGAATGAAAAAAAAATATTTGAATTATATGTAATAAAAATGCAAGTCGGCCTCCTAATATCATGGATAAGACAAGTATAAATAAAAATCAAATCGTTGATTTGAATGAAATTGTGTGGAAGATTTCGGATGAGTGTGAGTGAGCTTTGAATTTCGGGGTTCAAGATGAGAATAGTTTCGATGGTGGAGCAGCAACAGCAGCAAAACATTTTTTGTATTTATCTCTTATTTCTGGGTTGGTTGATTGTTGAAGACATGATGCTTGGTTGATGATATCACAGCAGCATGATGAAGACTTTTTATCTCTAATTTATGGGAAGCAGTAAGGGTGGTTTGATGTGCATAATATAAATGGAAAGAATGAGAAGATGTTGGGCATGATGAAGCTTGGACAGACTGATTGTGATGATTATTTGATGTGGATGTAGACAGTGTAAAGTGTATGGACAGAATTAAGATGAACCTACAGGACCCCTCTCAGTGAGCCATTGTGTCTAACAACCTCTTCCAATAATGAGCAACATCAAAACAACTTACCACCAATTGGCACTACAAAGATCCTGCACAGATTTTCCAGGTGAACAACTACTCTTTTTCCTTAGGGGTTGAGTTATTTATTTATTATTTATTTATTTTTCAATAAAGACGAATTCAGTGCACCTTATGTTTTTTTTAGTATGATGAATTCTAGCTAGTAGCTTTTCACATGTAGTAGAGCAAGTGATGTTATTTCACGAGGAGAATAGAAAACTATTCTCGAAGTAGAGAGGAGCTCAATAAGGTATAAATACTCTTTTATTCCGATGTATTAAAGATGGTTGTAAATTTGTAAATGCATGTCTATTTCTTAAAATATTGTTAATAAATTTAACATTTCATGGTTCATTGATTTCTACAGGACTTTGTAGTAGGATCTAAATGGTTGTTTATTTTCTTATATATTATTTACTCATATAAAAATTATGTCTTTGATGATTTATGTGGGTCTTGGTGATGGACATGCATCTCGTGGACAACACTTATCAAGTGGTATGGGTGAATGGATCTGGCGAAAGGACAATGATAAGGTAAGCGTTTTGACGTGGTTTTTAAAGTGGGTTTTGACATGGTTTTCTCCTTCTGCTTTCCAAGTTCTCCAGTTATTTTAGTGTTTAGAAGATCCATCTTGAAATGCATCAAATATATAATTATTTTATGTTTGGGGATCATAATCAACATTTTGAATTTTGGTTTCTATTTTTTAATTGATGCTTACTAGTGAAGAATAATAGGCATCCATTGTGTTGAAATACCACTCTTAGGTCAAGACCATAGTCATCACACACTAAGAAAAAATTCTTAGTGAAATCTGACATGGTGAAAATTAGTTGTACCACTATGGAGAAAGGGTTCTCTAGGAACCAATATTTTTCTAGTGCAAGGAGTAATCAACTCAATAAGGTCTTATATTAACAAGAATGGCTTAACAATTTCATGGCCTAGCACAACCAAGGACTCCATACTCTGAATCGTGGATCCCTCCCTCAGAGAATAAGATGAACTAGAATCCCTTGGAAGCCCAAGGTTGTTTCCAATAACAATGTTGCAGAAGGGCATTCAAGTACTAAGTAGCAGGGGGAGGCCTAATGGTAAGGGAATCCTCCTCATTTATTTTAGTCTTAGTGTAAACTCATACTCTTCCAAAGATGCGATGATCAAGTATGAATCTGACTACAATGCCCACAATTATCACCCATTTCCCATGGTCTTTTCTCATGCGAAGGATGTACATGTAAGGGACCCAGAAGGTCACAAATACTCAATCAGCATCATGTCACCAAGTTGTTAATCACTCAGTGAAGCCCCATAAATCAAAGATACAAAGATAATTTCATTTTGTTGTACTTGTCTTCCTCAATCATTATGCTACTGCTCTATCATCATCCAAACATCATGTAACCAACCCAGAAATAAGAGATAAACAAGAATGTTTTACTGTTGTTGTTGCTGCTCCACCCAAATTGTCATCATCTTCTCCATACCCCAAAATCAAAGCTACTATCCCTCTGAATTCTTCGACTCAAAAATCCACACTCAAATAAAACTTGTCTTCTATATTTATACTTTTAATATCCTTGAATTTTTTGAAGGCCGACTTGTCTTTGGTTATTTTATTTTATCAAATAATATTTAATTTCCATAGTATCCTCATCAAATATCTATATATATATTTAATCGTTTTTCCACATTGGCAAAGTGGGCTTGTCACCATTTTAACCCTTCTTACTTAACCTTCTAGTATGCACGCAATGCTTCATTGTCATGCCCGCATGGGCCCCACAATTTATGCCCGCAAGGGCCATTAAATGCCCACAGGCATGTCCTCCAAAATGCCCGCAGCTTCCTTATTAAAATGACCGCATCGATTCATAACAATGCTCGCAATACTCTTTACTAAATGCCGACATGGGCCATTAATTATTCCCATAGTGGGCTCCACTTTGATGCCCGCAACATCACATAAAAATGTCCGCAGCAGCGCTTGAATTATGCCCGCAAGAGGCCTTTAAGATGCCCGCAAGGGGTTCCAGATTGCTGGTAATAAGCGTTGACTGTTATTTTATTTTTTTAAACTTCTAGGTATCGTCGATATAGAGACGCAAATTCGCGCGAGTATAGCAAAACCGTCGGACGTTCTACCTTCGTTTGGTCTGTTCGACACAAGTTCGTCGATACTTGCAACGGAACATCGTCACAAGTATAGCAAAACCGTCGCAGGGTATGTCTTCTATTGGTTTGTTCGACAAACATGCATCGATAGTTGCAATGGCACATCATTGCAAGTATAGAAAAACTCTCTCTCTGTTCGACGCAAAACCGTCGCTAGAGAGACGGTGTTTCGTGGAATCAAATTAGCGAAATCGTCGGACGTTCTACCTTCGTTTTTTCTGTTCGACGCACATTCGTCGATACTTGCAACGAAACATCGTAGCAAGTATAGCTAACCCTCTCTGTGTTTGACGCAAAACCGTCGATAGAGAGACGATGTTTCGTGGAAGCAAATTTATGTGCAACGCCTTTGCGACAATTTTTCGTCGTTATAGGGATGCGGTTTCATCGATATAGGGACAATTTGTATAAAATGAATAAAAAAAATCAATTTCAAGACCACCTTATAGAAGACACGTGGCCAACATTTTTCGTCTCTATTGCAACGGCTTTTCAAGTTCGTCGTTATATCCACGAAACAGGTTCCACGAACAAACGAGACCATGATCATCGACATTGAGATGAAAAACCGTGGCAAATTTCCTCATATGTATTAGTGTTCCTTGGTCAACCCAACTGACTAGTTGACTCTCCTAGTTGATTGTCAACTATCAATTAACTACCTCCATAAGATCCATAGGTATGATGAACCTGCAAACCATGGTGTCCCAACAATGGTGGTAAGAACCCTCTCAATATGGTTCTAACATGTCTACATTATACATGGATTGAAAACCTACCATCCATAAAGAAGAGAAGAGATCACTAATGTGTGAATCTTCATCTGCATTTTGCATTTTCCTTAAAAGTAGATATGAAAGCCATCCTTGATGAGTGTTAAGTCAAGCAAAAATACATGCTCAAGAAAACCATTCCCAATTGTAAGACACCACTACTTGCACTA
Organism: Larix kaempferi; assembly: GCA_027924585.1. Classification (NCBI taxonomy): domain Eukaryota; kingdom Viridiplantae; phylum Streptophyta; class Pinopsida; order Pinales; family Pinaceae; genus Larix; species Larix kaempferi. Next base: position 2,060,937 of record BSBM01000815.1, on the reverse strand, counting down.
ATTGTCATTTGCACATGAGAATAGTGGTAGATGCTTCATATCTATTTCTAGACATGGTAAATTCCATAGTTGTTTACTTATAAATATTACTCTATAGACCATGATGAACATAGAATGAACTAGCAATATTGAAAGGTAAGAGGATGTAACACCAGCATAGATCCATCTTGAACCTGGATCTATTAAGCACCGAGAGGGATCTAATTTCTTGAGTTGTAAATTTTTTCATCTTAAATTTTTTATACATTAAGAAAATGTTTACGCCTTAAGAAATCAGATGCCTCTCTGAGTTTAAGATTGATCTATGTTAGGTTTAATTTTTTTATTTTATGAGTCGACATGAATTTTTAATTACTTTTATTTTTGATAAGTTATCAACCGACATGAGAACGTTACGTTACATAACATAACCAACATGACAACATCTCCCTCATGTTAGGTTGTAAACACCTCACTACTCTTGAAACAATCAATAGAACTTGGATAGATTATGTTTATATCATTTGATATGAACAAAGAATAAATATTCTAAGTGCAAAAAATAAGGAGATCTTTGTAGAATGTAAAGTATGAAGAAGATGAAAAGGATTATTCTATGTGCAAAATCATGACAATTTGTTCTTAAAATTGCAAAGATTTCCTTCAATACTTTGGCCTTATTTAAGGATGTAAAAGAGACCTTTATATAAAGGCTATTAAAATAAGCCTCCAAAGCATATATCTACATGTATCGAGTTTAGGAAGCTTTCTAAAATACAATTCAAAGCATACACCTATACTTATCAATAAGATTATTGTTATAGCAGTGAGTCTATAACACCTAATAATGCATATCAAAGTACCAATGTGCTCATCATCACTCAAAATAGCAAGTTTCTCATCTTTCACCCCCTTAATCAGATAACCCTATCTTATAACAATATTCATGGAGTACTTTTATTTAAATGATTATAATTCTATTAAACAAAAAACATTATATCATGTCTTTAGTATCAAAAACTTTCATATCTACTTATAGATCTACTTAATGATGACTTAAGCACTAAACTCAAGAATAAGTCGATGAATAATTGAAAAACTTTGACAAATAACTCGACATCAAAGATGGCAATCAATTCAGTCACACTCAAATCGATATGTTTCCCAAATCTCAAAGAGTATTGATAACTTTTACTAGTGTTGTACTCATCCAATGTAACTCAACTCCCATTCTTCAAATTAGTTTATTATGGGGTGACCATTTACGTGGCCTTGGCCATTTTCTTATCCCGATGATCACAAGTGTTTAAAACTATTGTTTGACATTGATTACGACTGAAACAATTTCAACATTGGATTCTTTGAGTGATAGTTGAGTCTTATGAAAAGGGTCCATAATGACCTATTATTCTTGAGTAATACTTAAAAATACAGGTTGTTATATTCATTATTCTTTGGTAATGCTGATATTCATCATGATCATAAAAAGAGATCACCAAGGGCCAAAGGACTTTCGTAAAGTCACCTTATATAAAATTGTAGGCTTTTCTATAAAAAGGACTTAAGGATTCCCGCTTATCATACATGAAGCCATAGGTGTTTTTTTTTAAACCATGTATGTTTTTTTTAACCATGGGAACAGCATGTGAAGCCACATATGTTGAGAAGTATGGCATAAGGAATAAGGGGGTTTCCCCTCGTCATCACACCTCAACTTCAAAGGTCGATATTCATTTGAAATTTAAATGTCCCATAATCGTTAAAAAAACTCAGCCTTTTATATAGAATCTCTCATTTTTTTCTTGGATTGTGTGTCAAGGATATAAAAGGTTAATTTCTTAAATTTTTCCGCTTTGTCTAAAGCTATAGATGTTTCAATTTTTGCGTTGGAGTGTAGTTCTTTATTCTCGTTTGAGTCGGGGTATGGCTTTCTCAACATTTTCCAATTTTTATTTTCAGAGCTCTCAAATTTTCCACATTTCTGTTTTTCGGACCCTTGGCGAGCTATTATTGTACATGAAACTAACCATTATTATGGAAATTTAAGAATCCCTTGCCAACGTAAACTAGTTTTCTGATGCCCATGTTAATGACAAAGAGGCAGGTAGAAAACCCTTCAAGCTTTCTTAGAAAAGAAGTTTCAAAGCCCCTGATTTCTTCTACGAATATACTCGATATAAAATTGATCAGAAGATCCATACCATGGTGTTGGGAAGGTTTACGACCTACAAGCTCTTTATAGGTGCATGCTCTACGCTGGAAAATAATGTTTGCAGAACCACAATACACTATGACCAACCTTTACTTCAGAATGCTAATTTTGGATAGCAACAGAAACGATGTAGTCTGCACTGAATGTGGTAAAACTGAGAAGAAGAAAATCAATATAAAAAATCTAATTGGTGCAAGATCTAGAGTGTATAGAGCACAGAACTTTTTGTAACAAAAATCATTTCTTGATGAGAACAAATATTTCAAAACTTAACACACACCAAATGGTGCATAATGTGGCTAATAACAGCACCCTTTTTTACAATCTTTTCTCAATCCATTTTACATCTTGAAATCGATATGTGCCATGCTGCACCACAGAACTTGGAACCATAATGACATCAGTACAAAACGTACTGCAAATTACAAACCAAAAAAAAAATCACTCTTCGGAGATCTCTCTCAAATTCCCAGGGCAAAGGAACAATTTCACATTAAAAAAAGAATAATCCTGTACATATTCAAGCCGAAGATGACTCGCCATCTGCAACTTCTGGGGCAAATCGAAGCTTTGCCTACAAGTCGCTGGTGGAAAATCTTGAGACTCTTCAAACATCCAAATTTAGGCTACTTAGTTAATTGAAGATGCCACTGAGAATTCTGTTGGCTGTACTTTTTTAATTCCTTTTGCAGGCAAATCGAAATGTTAGTACGAAACAGCATGGTCCGTTGCATCCTTATCCATATTCCATGTGTGTATTCCGTGCATGCTGGGAAGAAATGGACTGAAATCATTTGGACTTTATCTGAGATTGAATATTTTTTTATTTATATTCAACTCAAGGCCTCGAGAGATGTTTTTGTATAGAATAAATAATAGCCATGTTTCCCAGGTATTGTGTTTACATCTGCTTCTCGCGGAGCCCAGGTGCATCCTATAAGTACTGATTGGAAACCTGCTATAGAAAATTTAATTAGAACTACTTAGTATCTACTGTGTTCAAGGCAAAAAGGAATAGAGGAGATGGAATCTGTTAAAGTCACCTGAAATGAGCCACTTTACAATGTATTTGGAAGGAAGAGATGATCTTCATTATTATGGTCAGCATTTTGTACTTTTTGTGGGATGCAGCTCTTCTCATCCACTCTTTGTTCACTTGGATTGTTTTGGAATCCCCCCATGGGCATACTTGCATGCTCAGTAGATATCAAGTCTGTAAAACCCTGCTGCTTGAAATAAATGTCAAGTGGTGAATTGGCATCCTGGAGAAGCCTCAACATACTCACACGATCAACACCACCTGGCAATTCCTCCTCTCGGTCTGGATGAGAGTTCAAATCAATTTGGCCTTTGCTGACACTGCATTCATCCTTGCTAGTTCTACTACTTTTGTGCGGAGCTTGTAAATTCAGACCCATGGGCAACGTGACTCCATTACCTGGCACTTTATTATGAATTGTCTTTCCATCTCCATCACTACAACCATTCTCCAAACATTGGATGATTGATTGTCCTTTTAATGCACTGTCCACTTCTACCTCTTCCTTCACCAGAGTTTGCCTTTTCCTTGCCTTTTCTGCATCTTGTTCTGACTGACGCTTCTTACGGCGCATCATGAGTGTTTGAAAACGACGCTTAACAGTCAAACAAACATTGCAGGTACAAGTGGGTTTATGTTTAGGCCCCATTCCACTAGGAGGCTGGCTACAAACAATACATGTGCAACCTGGTCGGTGACGAGGGTGTTTTGTAGTCTGAGCAATTAGAGGAGGTGAAGTACCATTGTCATTAAGAACAGCAGCATTGGCTAGTGCATCTAGGCCGGAAGAAGGATCTTGTCCCTTTAGACCCTGCGCAGCTTTTTGTTTCTTCAGATCTAGAAATGATAAAGAAAACCAGTCAGACCAAGGTAACAAAAATTGCAGAGAAAGAGTAAAACAATTCCAGAACTGCATCCTTTACCCCAAACAGAAGCATCGACTTCAAAACTATTCCATTTTGTGCAAACTTATCACTACAGAATTAAATGTATAAAATAAAGAATTTTAAGTGTGGCATTTAATGAATATACCTATATTAAGGCGAAGAAGTTCTTCTAATTCTGCAGAGCTAATTTCCTGAGGTATTGAACAAGAAGACCTGCAAAAACAAGGTCCAAACTCAATAAATATTCGTTTCAACAATCCATAAACAATTGCAGTTACAAAGCAGTAGAGAATATCCAGACTGCATGCTGACAATGTGTTCTTTCTAGAATCTTGTCTGAAAGAAATTATTGAATTAACGAAACAAATATAATTAAATAAAGTAAAGATTATATGTTACTGTTTACAAATTGTAAAGCCACAATCAGTAAAAAGAAAAGAACTGACCTCTTAGAATCCCATGAATTATTGGCACAGGTCCATTGTATAGGCACCTTGACATCTAAAGGCAGTCTGCGCCAATGGCCACATTCATCACACTGAGCCCACTGATCCTGCACTCTGGTGGAGGATATAAACTTTTTTCTCTTAGTGTGATGTCAAGATACAGCAAACCAGTGATGGTCAACATTGAAGCGCACATGCAGATCATGAGCCTGTAATATAAGCATGCACACTACGGAGCAAGAGAAGTTCTAATATGATTTTTAAACTAAGATGCAAGGATATCAAATTATTTTGAATGACATTCATGACCCTATAACATATGAAATGAGGTAGTCTAAAATTGCTACAATTTGGACCTTTTCCAGTTATATTTTTCTGACCATTTTTACCCAAAATCTGGTCAAAAATTGAGAAGAACTGCTGAAATTGCAAATATAAGTTGTTGAGATTGCACAATCTGAGTGCAACAAGGGCATTTAGGGCGCTGCATCCATTTATGCATTCAAAAATGCAATTTAAACAATGAAAAATTGCAATTTGACCAAAGATGGCATAGCCAAATTCTGATGATGATAGTCGGAAAAAGTCCAAATAGTATAACATTTAGACTACTTTTACCTACAATTGACAAAGATCACACAGCAAGGTTCAACCTAATATAAACAAAGAATTAGGCATCACAACTCCTTAACCAATGGAAAGGCAATAAAAACATTTTCATTTTAACTACTGATGCACAGCCCATACTTGAACTATAGTCAACAAACATCAGCACTAGCTGTTATTACACTCTCTCTCTCTCTCATATATATATATATTTCATTGGAACATGTCATGGGAAACCCTCAGGTACTTCCCCTCGTTTTGAGGATGGTACCCAAGGTAAACCCTCGGCCTTGATTACGGGGCCTAACCCGGTGGGGACATCAAGTGAAGCCCTTATATCGCAATGTATAGCCACCCGGTGATTTGACTCTGAGACCTTCTGCTCACAACTTACAGCACTCAACCACTTGAGCTAGCCCACCGGGCTCTCTCTCATATATATATGTGTGTGTGTGTGTGTGTGTGTGTGAATTTTCTCATCACTTGAAACCGCGACAGCGATGCTTTAAATTCTAAATCATTTTTATGAATGTTAGTTTTTCGAGTTACTCAGAAACTGTTTGGGGTGCTTCATGAGAAGTGGGCTACATGGTGTATGTTCAGCCCCTAGATGGTCCGAGACGGATTGGCACATGGGGGATGGTCCGAGATGAACTGGCACATGGGAGATGGTTTGTGATGGATTTGCACAATTGAGATAACTTGCTCGGTGATTACTTGACCTCAAATAGTTGTTGGCTTGGTATTCTTCCCTTAAGCATTGGAGTTCTCTTGACAGTTTGGTGGATGACCATAAAGTTCATTAGTTGGAGAACACCCTACTTGGAGGAGCATTATGCATGTTAAAGGAGGGCACCAGGAGCTAGATGGCATAGGGTTGCTTGGATTCCTATACAAAGGATTGGAGTTGGCTCAAGGATGCCCAGGATACAACAATGTTCTAGCAGGGGACAATTGGCTCAGTGGAGTACATTGCTAAGGAGGATCGCTAGAGTCCATGGAGGCTTGTGACAAAGGGATGTGGACTTACGTTGTGTAGCTACATCATCTTGGAACTTATTGTGTACATCACCTTGGAGCATGACATGTGTGCTTTGGAGCATAGTGTCTCACTTGTGTTGGCCTACATGAGCTTGTTTTAGGTTGCTTGTAAGGGCTTGGACCCACATAATATTGTTGGCCTTCCTTACCTCTCATATATATATAGAGGAAGGAGAGAGTCCTTCTCAATCAGCATCATTGTACACTTTTCTTTGTACTTAGCTTCTTGGAGGAAGTCGCTAGGGTTTCCTCATGGACCTGGGAGGAGTTAAAATCTAGAGGAGACGTCTTTGTTGGAGCTTGGTTCTTGTGACTAGGCTTTGCTTTTTGTATTCACATTTGTGTTGAAATGTGACCTTTGAGAGGAGTGTGCACTAGTCCTCTCTCTATCTCATGGCCTTCTCTTGTACTTGATCGCTCTCCCTCTTGAGTTGCTAAGGTTTTTTAGTCTTCTTGGAGTATTTTGGAGAATCTTGGAGGTCTAGCATTCGGGTTTAACCCTTGGAAGATGTGTTGAGTGATTATTCCATATTGGAGCTCTCTGGTTCTTGCATATTGCAGATTAGGGTTTTGTTGATTTTCCATAGCTACAGTTTTGGAGAGCAATTTCCAGATTTTATTTGCGGCCATATATGTTCTTCATGCATTGTTATTTACTTGATGATTTGGCTTGAGTAAAAGGACAATTGTTAAGTGATTTAACATATTCATTGAGGAATCTAAGGGGTTGCTTTACTACTGCTATATGTGCTCTGGTATTGTTGTTATAACTGTTGTCAAAGATAAATTTCAGATCTTGTTTATGTGGGATAAGTTTCCCTAGAGGGCTGGAACTTATCCAAGTGATTTTGTATCTTTCTCTTGGAGTAGCCTAGATGTTTGGACTGTTTGGAAGTATAATATTGTACTCTTTCCACCACTGTTTTCTACACTATTTCACATCATCCCTAAGGTTGAAAGTTCAAAGGGTTAAATCTGGGAAACCTCCAAGGTTAGAGGTGGAATTTTTGTTTTGCATTTAAAGTCAAAGGCCTTTGACTAAGCAATTTGCATTCCGAGTAAATGAGCAATTTATATACTATTTAGTATTTAGTATGTTAAGTTTGTTCTAAAGTATAATTCTTTTACACTATTATATTATGTCTTATTAGAAAATATAATATAATTATATTAATTATTGTAATGGGGTACTCACATAGGGTATAGGATATATTTTACATTGATATCCATATACTCGACAATCATTTTAATTTTATATATATATTTGAAAAAAAATATGGATGAACCTCGTGCCGAACTTCATCCAAACCTCATGGAAAATTCAAATTTGAATAGAATCTCATCGTTATCATACTCGAATTTGAACCCAAATTATGTGACTTAGGTTTGAGGCTACGTTACGGGGAAGCGCTCCCCCCCCCCCCTCACCTCGCTCCGGAAGCTAGCCGGAAGCTAAGGGGAATCGCGATCCAGTTTCGCTTCCTCCCGGAAGCGAATTCCGGAAGCTCGCTTCCGCCCCAAAAAATTCGCTCCCTGCCACTGTGATAGAGCATGCAGGAATCGATCGGAAGCGTCGCTTCCGCTTCGCTTCCCATTCGCTTCCTCCTCGCTTCCCAGTCGATTCCTATTCACTTCCCGGAGATTAAAAATCAATTCCTGGCGCTTCCGATTTCGCTTCCCGTAGCTTCCTCGGACGATTCGCGTCAACTCGCGGTTTTTTTGGTGAAGTCGAGCTCGTGGGGTCCACGCTTGGGGTTTTAGAGGGGAGGAATAGGGCTTTGAGGGATAAATTCCTCCTCCACACTCCATTTATCACTTTGCTTGAGAAGAGAGAAGAGAAGAGAAGAGAGGAGAGGAGAGGAGAAGAGGAGAGGAGAGGAGAAGAGAAGAGGAGAGGAGAAGAGGAGAAGAAGACAAGAAAAGGTGCCATCAAGCTTGGTTTTTTCTTGCAGATTGAAGAAGGTTGGATGCTTGGCAAGTTGGCACACTCACTACCATTGGACATCCAAATAGGTAGGCTCTAAACCCTTTCTTGTTGATTTGCTTTGTGTTTGAAGTTTGAACTTGAAGTTTTGATGCTTGATGCTTGAGACTTGAACTTTTGAAGTTTGAAATTTGACTAGATTCTAGAATGTCATTGTAAATGTTCCTCTCCTACTCTTTCCCATGCTTTCTCCATCATTCTATTGCAGGGCAACAGGTTAAACTCTAGTTCCACTTCCAACTTCCAAGTCCAACAAACATGATGATGGGTTTATGGTTTCTTTTGTTGGTTCCATTTGTTATTTTGATGATGTTCATTGAAAACTGGAGGAGGAATGAGCGATAGGGAGATGATGAAGAAGTGGGTAGTGGCACATACCGTGGAGAGGAGGAGGGAGGGGAAGAGGAGGAGGAGGGAGGAGAAGAGGAGGAGGAGGAGGAGGGAAACCGAATGAAAACCAAGGAGGACTCAACACCCTTGTGGAAATATGTCACCAAGCAGGAAGGAAGCAAGGGGGGTGGAACCGCCAAATTTGGTTTCCCCCATTGTAAAAAGACTTACACAGCTTCATATACCCGTCTGAGAAGACATCTAAGTGGGAACATGCCATGTGATGAAAACAAAACTGTAGGAGTTTGTGTTTGCCAAAGTGTGCCATCAACACAAAGAGCCATGTATAAGAAGGAAGAATTTGAAGCACAAAACAAATCAAAAGCAAGGGTTGACCATGACCCCTCATTGAGCTCACCGAGAACTAGAGGCCCATCCACCCAAGGTAGTGGATTCTCACCCCCTGGGTCACGCAGGACAATATCAGATTTCCTTGACCAAGGTGGTAGGGATGACCTGGATGCAAAAGTGTTATGGTTTCTCTATGCATGTGGCATACCATTCAATGTCCTTCGCTCACCCTATTGGCATGAAATGGTAGACGCCATTCGCACTGCTCTAGCAGGATACAAGAGCCCAGGGTATGACAAAGCTAGAACTGTAGGGCTTGACAAGGAAAGGGGCAAGATCCAAAATGCTTTGGGGCAATTCACAAATGCTTGGAAAGAGTATGGGGTATCAATTGTATCAAATGGATGGACAAATGTAAAAGGCAAGCCATTGATAAATGTTCTTGGTGTGTCTGCTACTGGTGTTGTCTTCCTTTCAGCCCATGACTACTCAGATAAATTCAAGACTGGCATAAACATTGCAGACTCCTACTCAAAACCATTGAAGCTATTGATCCATACAATGTCATCCAAGTCATAACCGATAATGCTGCTAATTGTAAGGCAGCGGGAGCAATCATTGAAGATAAATACCCCAACATATTTTGGTCTGGGTGCTTGGTTCACACAATGAACCTTTTGATGCACGACATCATTAAGTTGAAGGAAAATCAATACAAATGGATTGGTGGATTGTACAAAAAGGGTAGGAAGATGATAAGATTTATAACCAGCCATAGCAATGCCCATGGCATTTTCCGCAGTCACTCAAAGTCGGAGCTATTGAAGATAGCAAAGACTAGATTTGCTAGCTACTACCTCACTTTCAGGCGCCTTTTGAAGGTAAGAGAGGCATTGGCTAGCATGGTATCAAGTGAGTCATGGCAGGTCTTGAAAGATAGGTGTACATCCGCATCTGACAGGCTTGATTTTCAGAGGTGGAAGAAACAGTTCTTGATGCGGGGTTTTGGGTAAGTGTCAAGTATGTTTTGCAGTTCACAAAGCCCATTTATTACATGATTCGGTTTGCAGATACAGATAAGCCAGTGATTGGGGAGGTGTATGAGCAGATGGATAGCATGCTAGGTCAAATTAAAGATATTGTTGAACAGAAAGATCCCATCTTGTATGACCATATTCACACACATGTGGTCAAAAGGTGGGAACATCTCAACGTTCCACTGCATGCCTTAGCGTATGTGTTAACACCAAAATAGTATTCTCCATCTTGGTTGGCCAAACCAGCACCTGGGGGTGGGGTTAGGAGAAAGCCCCACACAGATCCAGAGGTACAGGTTGGGTACATGGCTGCTATAGACAAGTTGGTCCCTGATGCAGAGGAATGTGGCATATTGCGCAGTGAATTAAGCAAATACCTCAATGAAGTTGGTCCATCTGGTACTTTGCATGCCATCAGAGATCGAGATAGGGCGCCTCCTATCGAATGGTGGAACATGTATGGCTCAACATGCCAACGCTTGTATAAATTGGCTGTTAGAGTGCTTTCACAGGTGGTTAACAGTTCCTCTGCAGAAAGGTGTTGGAGCACCTATAGCTTCGTCCACTCAGTGAAAAGAAACCGATTAAATGAAAACCAAGCAGAAAGCTTGGTTTATGTACATTACAACTTGAGGTTGTTGACTCATTATTGTGAGCGTGCCAAAACTGATAGATCATATGTCACTTGGGACAACAATCCGGAGGAGCATAACTTGGAGGATGGAGCCATAGCTTTAGAGCGCTTGGAGGAAGAGCTTTTGGGCGATGAGGATGACGCATATGCAGTACCACTACCAATGGCGCCGCCATCTTCTACCTTGTTTCCAGATGCACCGTCTTTGCCTAGAGGTTCAACTTCACGACCTCCATCTGCATCAGTGAGGGGGGGTCGTGCAGGATCGAGTCTTGGCGTGGCTCAGCAGTGGTGGCTATTGGGGATGATAATCCCACTCCCATTGTTCAGAGAGCACGAGAAAAGAAAATGGAAATTTCTTGTGGCAAGAGGAAACATCCATGATTCCATAAAATCTACTTTTCTTGTTTACAGTACTTTCAAGTTTCTGCACTATTGACTCTTTTATATTTATTATCATATATTTTGTAAACATTACATGGCATTTCAAGTTTGAAGTTTTAAGTTGAACCTACCTTTGAATTTGAAGCTTTAAGGTTGAATCTTGATGTTATAACTTATGGAATCATGGATATTAGACCTATGGTTGATGAATTCACTAGTAAATGATTAATGAACGATGATTGATGAATGATGTTATATGGTATTATTGTTTATTTCATGTTTTTATCATTTCCATAACTAATTTAACATTCTACTTGCATTTGTTGACATATATGCATCAAAATATATAAAAAATATATATTATATAAAAAACGCTTCTGGAACGCTTCCTAACCGGAAGCTTTTGAAAATTTCACTTCTCGCTCCCGCTCCCACTCCCCAGTAACCTTGGTTTGGGGGACTATTCAAAGTACTTGAGAAGATTGGAAATATTGCTTAACCCAAATTATGTGACTTAGGTTTGAGGGACTATTCAAAGTACTTGAGAAGACTGGAAATGTTGCTTACAAACTGAAGCTACTAGAACACATGAGAGCTCTCCATTTGGTTTTCCATATCAATCAGTTGAAGCCTTGTAGGATTGATGAAGGCGATCCTAGTAGAGTTGGCCCCTCTGGACATACCAAAACTGGAAGTAGACAAGATAGTAGCACACAAGACTGCCCACTTCGGCAAGAATAGAAGGTAGGACTACTTTGTCAGTAGAAACACAAACCTAAAAAGGAGAACACTTGGAAAAGGAAAGAGGTGCTATGTAGACAAGATCCTAGAGGTCAAGAAGTAGAAACTCTGAGCACTTAAACAAGAGTTGGTTGGGCATTGTTGGGACAATTAGTTTAGTAGGGAAGGTTGTAAACCCTTCACTTATGGATGGTAATAGGCACCCTTGCCCAATCAGTTAAGGTAGGGACAGTGGGTTGCACTAGCAAGTAGCAAGGCTTGACAATGCTTGCCCAATCATTGGACAAAGTGGTGAATCGTCCTAAGTTTCCTTTATGCGATATTGGGACACCTTGGGTGCACGAGCCAAATGTGCGAAGTGCAAACTCAAGGGGCTAAGCGTTCCATAATTTGGTGAACAAATTGCATGTTGGGTTTGTTACCACCTAATTTGTACTTAGTTGTATTTCCAATGAGCCGTTGCAGTATTGAACAAGTCCCTTGTTCATCATCAAGTGCTCAAAAGTCCAGCAGGCCACTTTTGGCCCTTTTCAAATTTTTGCATGTTCATGCCCCTCGAGGAATTTGTAATAATTTGACGTAGCATGATGATTTTTTTGTAACAGACTTGTCTTTCCTAGGACTTAGTCATCAATGCGTTACTCCAGAGTGTTTTTTCCTTGATAATTATTTGTTGCTCTTCAGCGACTTATAATTTCCAAGTTTTTCACTGAAACCTCCAAAGCTGGAGTATTCGCCTTGGTGGTTAGGCCTTAGGAGGTTATTAAAGTCCAAGTGTCTATGTATATTACCATGCTAGTCAACATTTTTTAGTCTTATGAACATGCACTAGGTCCCCCTAGGTTTATTTTAAGTTTCCACAAATAAATAAATAAAATCCCGTAAAACTAGCCAATTTTTTAATATTTTAATTGTAAAAATAAAAGTCTTAAAAATGTGGTGAGGAGGTGGAATTTTCCATGGGGGTGCTCGTTTTCTAACTCAAAGCACCCCCTATACCCCTAGACCCACTTTGAGAATAATTTGAGTGATTATTTATCACTTAAATTAATTTTCTCTTGAAAATGGCTAAAAAGACCAAATAAATGGCCAAATAAGACATAATAAAGTCAAAATCGGCATTCCTAAATCAAAGGGAACATGTCGAAGACATGATCTTAGTGATGAAGGAGTTAACTGGAAATCAAAGTGAGTTAATTGAAGCACTTATTTGGTGGTTGAGCTATCAACTAAGTTAAGACAAGTTTATCTCAAGTAGAGAGAGGGTGCAGTTCCCCAAAAGGAGGGCGCACCTCTTTGATGTGGCACATGTGCATTGGACGGGATTCAATCCCAAGAGAAAGGGGTGCAACTTATGAGAGGTGGTGCCCATCCCTTTGGATTTAACTATCAATCATCTCTTTCACTCAAGCTAACTCGCCCTTGCTCTCTCACTGGCTAATGCGCTCCCCTCTCTGGTTTTTGCTATTTAAGCAAACTCTTGGCTCTCATTTTCTCATGGTTAGAGGACCGAAAGGCTATTGAAGTCTTGCTCTTGTAATCTGTAATATTTATTAGAATAATAAAAGGCTTTGGATGCAAATCTTTGGTGTCGGATATCGAATGTGTGTGGATGATAATTGTTGCTCTTATGAGGTAAACCTGTATTTTTTTCATGATGTTTCTTTTATCACTAAGTCTAGCCTTTGAAAGATTATGTCTAATCAATAGGAGAGAGTAAAGCAAGTTTGTTTTACTTAATTTACTCTTTTATTTACATAGTGATTTAGAATTTGCATGTTCTATTTGTTTATAGTCATGCTATTTTGATCTCGGTGTAGGCAATACTAGATTTGATGTGTTGGTTGCAGTATTGTTTAAGCTATGTAGGTGATCTCGCTTGAAGGAATGGTCGATCTTGCTTTACTCTTCCATATTTTCAGGATCTTTCGGAAGAAAATAGGTCCTTCTGCTTTCCACCAACAGACTCCACAGCTCAAAAAGTTCCCAGGCTTCCACCGTTCTTTCTATCTCTCTTTCCTTCATTTCTTATTAAACTTTCTTTGGTTATGGTCACTAACATGCTTGAGTAAATTAGTTTCTTTTAAAAGATTATCTAAAGGCTGATTTGTTTAAGCATGTAACTAGATCTAGAACACTAAAATAATATTTTCAAAGTAGATTTAGTTTTGTTAAGTACTTGTGCTTATTGTCTAACTTTCAGTACTTAATTTTTTTATGCATTTAACGCTTTATTTAGCACATTTGGTGCATAACAAGTGGCAGATTTTTTACTTTTGACAAACAAGTAAGAGGAGGTACTTCCAAAAATTACAATATTCAGGCCAATCCAGGACCTCAGGAGCACCCAACTTTCCTTGAAGTCGATTCTATAAACCTTGTAAGCCTTTGGTTCCTACAATTAAAAGGACCAAAGGCATCCACCTATAATTTTGTAAAAACAAATAATATAAGCAAGTGGGCTACTCAGCGCCCGCACCCCATCCCCACTAGGGGATCCACATCGTATCATTTTGTAGCATGATTGTTAGATTAGTTGCTTTTCTTTTTTTAGTTTAGCTTAGTTAGTTTATTTCAATACTTCATTTTTTGCTTTAAGAGTAATGAACATATGATTGTGTATTCCCAAAGTATACTGAAAGAGCTTGCTCGAGTAAGTGAAAAGAGATTCGCAGTCCTTATATTAATTACAACCACATTTTATTTGTTTGTTCTTGTAATGAATCAGACCCAAAGTCCTTGTATGCTCTTGTGAACACTGCACACCTTCAGCTTGACTGGTGGGACAATCAAAAAGGGATTAGGGTGAGTTGTCATAATAGGGCAATCCACAAATAATTTATCTTTAAGAACTCAGGAGGTTGTATATACGAAATTGCAAGTAGTCAGCGCTCCCCAGTGTATCGTGACGAGGGGACTAATCGCCTCTCGTGGATCCTTGAAATCTGGCGGTGGTGAGTTTACCAATCACCTACGGGTTTTGGGTGTAACGATAATCGTACTACCAATAATTGGTATCAGAGCTAGAGTCACGAGTTCGATACACACTCGGCTCGCGCTGAGGGGGGAGATTGTTGCACGAAATTGCAAGTAGTCAACGCTCCCCAGTGTATCGTGACAAGGGACTAATCGCCTCTCGTGGATCCTTGAAATCTGGCGGTGGTGAGTTTACCAAATCACCTGCGGGTTTTGGTGTAACGGCAGTCATACTACCAACAGAGGTCGCATTGAACAACACTATAGAATCAGGGGGATACTTTAAGCGAGTTATGCCTCGCCCTATTGGACACTTAGTGTAGTTGCAATCATGCTCAGTTCAAAGGGATAAGTTCGTAGCGGGCCAAACAAGAACGAACCCACTCTGATCAACTCATCCATAATAATTTAAATTGACCAAGAAGCATTGCACAACATCTCCCTTGTGCATTTTCCTCGAGTTTCCAAGAAAAAGGGACGTTTGGGAAATGTTTTCCCAAGGAGTCCCCAAGCCCCACACCCGGGAGCACGCCCCGACCTTGGGGAACACGTCCCCATGGAACACTGATTCAAACTCCTAGAATTTATTTCATTCTCGTAGCTTAGCATAAAAGCCTTGGTTTCTTTTCTTAGGGACCACCCCCCCTTGGCTTCGCTAGGAGCTGGCCTAGACGGAGGAGTCAAGTAATCAGATGACAACACTTGACTTGTGACTTGCCCTCAAGGACACACCCAGTGGCTTGAATATTTTTGCCACGTGACCCAAGGTGCGTATCAGGTGGCAACAGGGTCCACTTTGGACATGGAGTGGACTACAAAACACCTTAGAAGAAGGAAAAGGCGAGACAACATCCATTATATAAAGAGAACACCCTACATTGTGCAAATTCTTTGAAGTTTGGCCATTCATACAAGGGTGGACAAGGAGCTCTACTATTTGTTCTAAGTCTGGGGTTGGCACAATGGACTACTTGAACGTTGGCAGAGTGAATTGTAGAAGAGACGAGATCTACATAAGGTAAGCCCATGGATACTTTAGGGGGTTGGATTAAAAAGTGTTATTGGCAATTGTGCCTTGGATATTTGTATTCTATAAAAAGAGTCGCAAGTAGTTGGTTGTGTTCCCTTTGTTATCTCTTTGTAACATTCTTCACATTAATCAAGTTCAGGCATCCACCTTTGGTGCCACCAATACATCTAAGTTGCGGTCTAATGTTTAATGTTCCCTGCAATGCACTGTTTCGCTATGTACTATTGAATAATTGGCAAAGTGTAAAAGCGTTGTTGAGATGCTTTGGCCACAGTTGGGACATCTATCTATTATTATAAGAACTTGGTTGTACATCTAACATAATGTAGCTTAAGGAATACTTATTAATAGACCTTAAGTGAAGATGCGTAGTCTAGGTATAGTAGGCATAGGTTGGTCAAGGCCCAGTGTCAAGGCAAGGAAATGTCATATGACCAAGCATGACACAAATATAAAGTTCAAGCAAGACTCCTAGGTCTGCAATAGTCGATGAGAGGAGTGTTACGATGGTACTAGTTACCAGCACACACCTACAAAGGTGCCCCAGGGAGAGGAGGTCATTTTTTTTCACCAGGAGGGGGTGTTTAGCCAGCTTTTTCTGGGTAGGAGTTTATGGCCAAACCCTCTGGTTTCTCCCTTGGAAGTATTATGGCTTAGTGGCATTGCTGACTGCCTCATGAAAGGGCTTGAAGCCTTGAGGTTGGTGTCCGGGCTTCCAGGGGTGGATCACTGGGTCACATGACCCCAAACCTGATTTAGCATTCCGGTGATGGTTCTTTCAGCACCAAGGCGTCTCTTTCTCCTCCAGGTCACCTCCAGCACCCTCTTGGCCCTCCAGTTCACCAACTCCCTCTCTCTGGGACCCTCCTTCTGATGATGACGTCATCCTTGGAGTCAGGCTGTGATGCTTGATTAGGGGGGGCGTTGAGGGATTTTCACTTTTGTTGGGGTTAGTTGGGGCATGACGACCCCCCCCCCCCTCCGTAGTTTGGTCTTCGGAACGGACCGATATGCTCATTTTTAGCCATTTTAGCCATGTGTGGTTAAATTCTGGGGAAAATGCCACAAATTACCCACAAATTTGATTATTTTATATTATTTTTGTTAAATTTTAAGTTGACATTTATAATTTCAAATTGACATTTAAAAAAGCATGTCGGCCTGGATTTTATTTTATTTTTGTAAAGTGAGTGTGAAAGGGTATAAATAAACTTTTCCTCACTTCATTTTAAACATCAACTTATGGGATAAAACATTAATTTATAATTTTTACCCTTCTTGGGCTCTTTGAGTGATGCACACTCTTGAGGATGGATGTACTTGCTAGTTTGGAGACAAACCTTTGAAGCATCTTTAGTTCTTGCTCTTTGCTAAGGTGATGCTAGGAGTTGTTTGCTTAACACATGCACAAGGAGGTATCTAAGTTTCTTCTCTTGATTTCTTTGTTAAATATTTGATGTTTGCTTGTCTAAGGTTGAATGGTAGCCATTAATGCTGCATTTTGTCCTAGCTAACTCATTTTCAGCCTTTAGTTACCCTGGCATTGTAAAGCTTGAGCTTTAAGTCTCCAAGGTTTGTCTTAAACTAGGGCCTCTTCAACCAACTTTTGTGGCTGTTGAGGAAAACCCCTAGTTTTTTCAAACTAGGCAAGTACCATCTCAAGAGGAGGGCCATCCTCCTTGATGCCCTAGGGTTAAGATAAACCCTTTAGAACCCTAAGTTTCTCCATTTTCTCTACATCAAACCCTAGTTTGTATTTTTTGTACATATTATGTTAGATTAAATTTTAGTTTTTTAACTTGGGGGTCATTTTTATTTTTTATTTTTCATAAAATTAAATTTTAAAAAATCCTAAAAAGCCCTAATTTACTGTTGCAGACCGAAAGTGCCCTAGCGGCTTCCCTCTACCCTCTCTCCTACTTTCGCTCTCATCTCCCTTCCTTCTCCAGACTTCGCTGCCATCTCTTTTCTCCCATCTGAGCCCTACCTCATTACCCTAACACCTTGCACATTCAAGACAACGTAAGGGGTTAAACTTTAATTATTTTGACTGTGTTTGCAAGGCAGCTATGTGACACAAGAACTCTGAAGTTTGCATGAAAGTAAGAGTCTGAAATTTATCTATTACAGGTCTGAAACATACTTTTACAGCCCAAAGTTCATGAACAGCAGGGCTGATTTTTACATGCAGTATGTTACAAACTTGTTTTCAATGATCAATGAGAAAACGCTATTGATTTCTGAGTCATTGTATTGAATGTTGTCATTATAAGTAAGTCTTCTAGCTTTGATGATTGATGGTGCTATAAATTTACTTGCTTAAGTCTGAAATCAGTGTTACATACAGCATGCCAAGAGAAACCTGTTTTGATAATTGATAAGGAATGCTAATGAAACTTCAGAGTTTTTGGTGTTGAATGTCCTTTGTTTTTATAGACGTATCTTTCAGCCTTGATGAAAACTTGATGCTGCTACACCTTTCTGTGTGCTCAGATTGATACACTGGATGCTAATATTCTCCATTGGTGGTGTTATTATATGATTGCCTAATGACAAGGTTGTTTTACTATTGCATTGATGTCACACTGAATACCTTTACCACAACTCTGATATATTTTTCTGAATAACTTTTCTAAGGTGTTGACATTGTGAGGTTTTGCATTACATTCAGTTGGGTATGTTTATATATATTTGATGTTTAAACACTAATGATTCCATGACTATCTTTTGATATGCAAGTGCAATTATGTTCCGGTGGATCTCGATGATACCTTGACTATTGTTAATAACAATTATACCAAGGATATACTTTTACAAGAAACCTAATACAAGGTGTTGTGACACAAAGTATTTGCATATTGGGAATTGCTTGCTTTACTCTTTCATTGAATATCTTTGGATAGGATATACCATACTCATTTAAAAACCCGTCATTGATCACCTTTGTTAATAATACATTCTCGCATAAACGGTTATTGGGTGATGATCTTTTGTATGTTGATGGTGTTAGTAGATTGGCTTTGATACTTGGTTGGTTGAAATGATCTATCTCTTATGTCAAAACATTATTGATTGTCTATGTGCTGATCACTTTATTAATACATCACAAAACATTTTGAATATACCGACTCCATAAAGGCACTGGTTAAGCTAACGATTGCATAGAGGATATAGTTTTTGTTGCTTCAGTGACCTACAGGATATCGAAAGGGTCCTTCCCCTTGGAGGTTCCGACGCTCCGAAGAAGTTGGAATCGTGGTCCGAGGTGACATTGGATCACATTTCTTATAATTGCTTGTTGAGCACTAGCCCTGCTAGTTTGCCTAGTAACAAGGAGGAAACCCTACTTTACCCCTATGGTATTCTAGATGATGTTAGAAAGGCCATGTGTCATCTAGAGGCAACCCAAAAACAAACCATACAATTCCATGATGGAAGACAAGAGGGTCTCAGAGATACCAATGTCACAAAGCCTTAGGGCCTATCTTGGAACTGTATCAAACACTTTCCAAAATTGTACGAAGCAACAATACACCTCTCGAGGAGCAATGGCAAGCCTTTGCAAATAATTGGCTCTAGGGGTGAAAATGTGATCATTGATTTGGTACTCCATGTGAAAACCTACCTACCCTCTAGCCCTGAGGTGTCAACTCTCTCGCTCATCTGTGGCATTAAGATTATTGTCTAACAATGATAAGTCCGATAATTTTTCAGATCAAAACTACTCCCCATTTTGTGCATTGGGTGAATGATGTGTCTAGACCAAGAGTGGGGGAACCCACAACATGCCACATGGCTAAACAAATCAACAATGGGTGAGTCAAGAGACTGAAATCCCATAATGAGGAGTTCATCCTAGAGGCCTTCCCCGCCTACTCTGTTGGTGCTCAAAACCTTGGTTGCGCTCCTAATGTCTCTCTTAGAGAAGAAGTGGCATGAAGGCGAGGATGAAGGGATGCGGTGTAAACGTCCCCCTCACCTAATCCGACCATCGGGAAGGGACGTTGGCAAGTCCTGGGCTCTAAAAAATTCGCCCCAATGCATAAATACGATTTTCAATAATAAACAATGTGTGTAGAAACTTAATAAACATGCAGATCGGAAATAAAAATCTAACCACACACATCTAGCATGCAATTAACCAGCATACACATTACAGGCATCAAATAAAACAATTCAAATTTGAATGCATAAGATTACTTATCTTTAAGAAACGCAGAACCAAGCAACTGACTATGTAAGAGCGCTTTTCCACCCAACCATAGGCACTCAGTCCAGCATATACTCTTTCTGTTGTTGAGGCCACCCCCAAGCTGGGTTATGAGGCCACCGGGTGTGAAGGAAACACCTACAGGAATCTACCTCTCATCCCACAACCCATTATGCTCTATGTGCTTAGTCAAATGCTCATACAAAGCTCTACAAGGGTCTCACAGCCTTGGCTTCCACACATACGCATCCCCTTCACCGATCCATGGTGCTCTTGGGCGATCCATCTTGCTGGGTGCTTCCAGTGTGTGCATAGAAGAAGTCCAATCTGATATGGCTGCTATAAAACCACCTGTAGCCTTGATTTGTGATTTCACAAGCACCTACAAGCAGCAGAACTCCATGGGTAAGATTCCTAGTTGTCCAACCTCTCTGCTCACCTACAGCCCATTGTTTTTCCCTTCCAAAAATGTAGCTCTGTCCTCTGGTTCGAATTTCTGGATTAAGCATACAGTCTAGGAGTGGACATGAACATCCATGGTAACTCTACGTAGTGCAGCAGCTTGCATGAGAGAATGAGAATGGAATAACGATCAAAAGAGTGTTGACTCTATTACCTCTCAAAAATGCATCTACAGTTGTTTAAAATTGATTCAGATGAAGGCGAGTATAAGGCAGCTCGAAAAGAGTAACAGGAGTTCATTTTCAGAAAGATCAATATAGTAGACACAGGAACAAAGAATCTGGAAGCGAAATCGCTTCTGATTCAGATGAAATATCCTCAAATGAATCAAACAGTTATGATCTCAATGCTCAAAGTATTTCAATAAAATAAGATAGCCATTTATAACCAGGAAGTGGGTCTTTTCAAACAGTTGATGAATCTGTCTTAAGAGAGGGACACACTGTGCTCGGATCGGGTCCAAGTATCATATACACACCCACAAGGAAAGAGATGGGAATGATAGCGAAATTTATCAAGTCTAAATGTTGCAGCTTGTCATCTCAAAGTTGCAAAGGAACCATTTGAGACAAATCCATGAACAGTTTCATCATAAGCTACAGGTGGTTGTTGCAACTATTGTTTTTGGGATGGGAATTGATAAGGCAAATGTGTGGCGAATTATTCATGGTTGGCCACAGAGCTTCGAATCCTATTACCAGGAAGCTGGCAAATTTCTCTCTATATATGTTGACATGAAAAGACTTCCTTCGTTGTTGCTGAGTAAACTCCATTACTGCAGCGGTTTTTCACTCTCAGAAATGCCAGCGAACTAAAATCTTCCCTCCAATCAATAGTCATACTGGAACCTTCCAAAAGATTAAAAGACTACGGTGAAGAAAATGCTTTCGATCCAAATGAAAATAGCAGCGTGAATCGAATTATGCCAAAATTGTTGGAGCCCCGAGCCGGAAATTTTTCCAGTTCAGGTCTGTCGTTTTACTAGAGATATTATGCCCTAATTTAAGGAGCCTTTGCGGTCATCCTAGGTTAGCCTGTGTGTCGATTTTATTGAAGATTGGCGAGGATCTCTAAGGCTGCAGAGATGGTGATCGAGCTGTCCACCTGCTATTCCGGCTACTTGGCACATTGAGGAGTTAGCATGGAACTACTCGATTTCTCTAGCTTCCAACCGATTAATGCAATGTAAAAAAAAATCAAATGCAGTGAACTCGGGGTTCGAAAAGGCGATCAGCACGCGGTAGTTTGAATCGAGGAGACAGGAGGTTCCACAGGTGGCAACCGTGGTGGACTTATGAATTGCTAGGCTTTTGAGAACGTGTTCACACATAAATTTCGACGCGGTTTCCACGCGTCATATTGGCAGCCAGGGTATAGAACTTAACTCGGTGTTAAATAAATTATTCAGTGGTTGGGAAATCCGCGTTTTCATCAGCTATTGAAAACTTTCTACTTGGCGGCCAAAAGAATGGGTGTTTATATCGAGCATTTAACAACCCTATCAGACAATCAATTCACAGTTTGTTTAATGCGCAGAAGTTTGGCGCGAGCGGAGGAACTAGTAGCTGTCGATTTTCAAAATTATGATTTGGAGCAGCCAAATATCAAACAATGTACCACGTGTTCTACAATTAACAGTTCTTTGCGTTCTCTTTTTTGCCAATTTGCTGACAAATCATCACTCGGTCGTCGATTGGAGTTGGTGTTTTTGATATCTGTAATAGAATTATAAACAAAAGGCAAAATCCATCAAAACTTTCCATCATTCGGCTGCCTTTTGAGAGAGCTGCGACTTGAGAAAGCCGTCCACCTGGAGTGTGCTCGGAGCTCTTTCAAAAGTTTAAGCTTTGGATAGATCACGTGGATTGTGGGCATCTCTGATAACGAGGCGTCTACTGCACCAAGAATCTAGTTCAGTCGATTTGGCAGCCAAACCTGAGTGTCGAGTTAACCTGGCAAAGGCCTACGTTATCTTTTGCTCTATTTAAGCTAGTAGGCTTTTGTTTGTAATTATGGAAAACTTTTGGGAGTTCTTCTTTTCCCTTGGATCTTAATAGAAAAAATACCATGCTGGGTTTTTTAGGACAAATTGAGCATCTCTTTCATGGTTGTGTGTTTTATTGCAAGTTGTAGACTAAATCTAGCATAGAAGGCTATAATCTAGTCCATTGGGCAAGCATTTGCGGTTGTCAAGTTGTTTGTTGACGTTATGTTTTCATAAGATCATAGGAGTAATAGACTGTAGTTAGTTATACTTATATTCTCCTCGTCTTTGATTATGGAACGTACTAGATTAATCTCACCTATGTGAAATGCAAGGCCCCCCTGAGTCCTCTTTTTGACTCCTTTCTCCCTTCTGGTACTGGAACTGGTCTTTCCCCGAGGATTGATCCTCCCTTCTTTCCCATCACTTATTCAAAACACATTATTTTGTTACATTTGTTTCCCTATGGCAGCCTCTTCAGTTCACCTTGCCCTCCGTTGCACTTGCCTTAGCAATCCTACCTTAGGGATACCCCCCTTGAGTTGGAGAAGAGCCAACCTGAAGCGAGAGGAGAGGAGTGTGGTGACATTGGCTTCTCTCCTGAGAGTTGTCATCGAGCTGGTGTGTTCACTTTTTGGGCTTCAACACACGCATGCCAGTTTTGGGAGACAACATTTTGGTGTCGTTGCCGGGGACAAAGTCCAATTCCTGAAATTTGAAGACTATGCTTCATTGACGACATTTGTGGGAGATTATATTGCAGATTCTTCTTCTCACATGGCGACTCCACGAAGGGATAGAGCCCTTGTCCTTTTGCATATTTGAAGATCCTATTGGGTGTAGAGGTGAGCACACTCATTGGAAGGCTTTCAAGCTCACCTTGGCGACTCCACAGTTTGGTATGAGGTATGACTATATGTATGTTTCAGATTTAGTACCTCATTATTTGATTTATGGGTGATGATAAGGAAAAACTGCGTGATCTTCTGCACGAAGCTTTCACCCCGCTAGATTTCTCAAATATCCATGGATTTCCTAATGAATGCTACAACCATGAGAAGGTGCGTGACATTCTCCCAGAATTCCATGGAAATGTTGATGTTTCGGCCACCCATCATATTGCCTCTTACTGCAAATTGATGGTTGATTTTAATGTTTATCATGAGGATGACCTTATGGTCATTTTTGCTTTAACTTTGGAAGGGGATGCATTAAATTGGTTCTATGGCCTTTTTGATGAATCCTTAGATTCAATGGCAAAGTTTTTCGAGAGGTTTCTCCTTCGCTGGCATGATGGAACTGTTGATGAAATTGAGTAGCTTGCTAAGGAATACGATGCTCTCATCCCTAGGGTCCATCTTGAGTTAAAAGAAAACATTGAAGATCAAGGAGGGCAGCCTGAAATCGATGACCCCATTGAAGAAACATCAGAAAGGTCCTTGTTTGAAGATCCAATCGAAGAGGTACTACAAAGACCTTTGGTTGAAGATATTGCTAGAGAGATCCCTAATATGGTTGTAATAGAAAACATTGAAGATTTGAACCTACCTCAGGTTCACGAACAGTTTCATGATAAAGATCTACCCCAGGTTCATTTCATCAAAGATGATAACATTTATTTTGCAGATCATCCTGAGCAATCTTACGATGGAAGTTTTTATATCAGCCCCATCATCAATGGATAGAGGCTTCTTGTGCACATTCTGAACTTTTCTGCCAAAACTTTGATGAATTTTTATATCCTAACAGCTTGTCATTTCAGATTCATGGGTAGATTCTAAGATATTTCTGTTTGATGGTGACTCTGTCCACATTTTTGTCTAGAACCGAGCACAAAGGAAAGAGAAATAGCAGAGATGAGGAGCTGAAATGGCTCCATTGGTTATGGGCATATACTTAGCATTCTGTTGTCTTATGTTAAGTTAGTGTAGGTAGGAAGAATAAAGCTCTTGCATGAGCAATTTTTGTTGTTATTTGCATCATTCATTTTATCTTTTTGCAACTCTGTTTTGTAATAAATGTGTGATTCTGGGATGTGAATCAAGCCATCCCTACCACACTTTTCGTTTTTATATTGCTCTGCGATAACCAAGAAGATCTAAGGTTCTCATGCACTCACGAGGTGAGCACACATCCCGCAGTTGGAGCCAAATATTACCTCTCAAAAATGCATCTACATTTGCTTAAAGTTGATTCAGATGAAGGCAAGTATAAGGCAGCTTGAAAAGAGTAACAGGAGTTCATTTTCAAAAAGATCAATATAGTATACACAGGAACAAAGAATCTGGAAGCGAAATCGCTTCTGATTCAGATGAAATACCCTCAAATGAATCAGACAATTATGATCTCAATGCTTGAAGTATTTCAATAAAATAAGATAGCCATTTATAACCAGGAAGTGGGTCTTTTGAAACAGTTGATAAATCTGTCTTAAGAGAGGGACACACTGTGCTCAGATCGGGTCCAATTATCATATACACACCCACAAGGAAAGAGACGGGAATGATAGCGAAATTTATCAAGTCTAAATGCTACAGCTTGTCATCTCAAAGTTGCAAAGGAACCATTTGAGACAAATCCATGAACAGTTTCATCATAAGCTATAGGTGGTTGTTGCAACTATTGTTTTTGGGATGGGAATTGATAAGGCAAATGTGCGACGAATTATTCATGGTTGGCCACAGAGCTTCGAATCCTATTACCAGGAAGCTGGCAGATTGCTCTCTATATATGTTGACATGAAAAGACTTCCTTCGTTGTTGCTGAGTAAACTCCATTACTGCAGCGGTTTTTCACTCTCAGAAATGCCAGCGAACTAAAATCTTCCCTCCAATCAATAGTCATACTGGAGCCTTCCAAAAGATTAAAAGACTACGGTGAAGAAAATGCTTTCGATCCAAATGAAAATAGCAGCGTGAATCGGATTATGCCAAAATTGTTGGAGCCCCAAGCCGGAAATTTTTCCAGTTCAAGTCTATCGTTTTACTAGAGATATTATGCCCTGATTTAAAGATCCTTTGCGGTCATCCCAGTTCAGCCTGTGTGTCGATTTTATTGAAGATTGGCGAGGATCTCTAAGGCTGCAGAGATGGTGATCGAACTGTCCACCTGCTATTTCGGCTACTTGGCACATTGAGGAGTTAGCGTGGAACTACTCAATATCTCTGGCTTCCAACCGATTAATGCAGAGTAAAAAAAAAAATCAAATGCAATGAACTCGGGGTTCGACAAGGCGATCAGCACGCGGCAATTTGAATCAGGGAGACATGAGGTTCCACAAGTGGCAGCCGTGGTGGTCTTATGAATTGCTAGGCTTTTGAGAGCGTGTTCACAAATAAATTTCGATGCAGTCTCCACGCGTCATGTTGGCAGTAGGTGTATAGAACTTAACTCGGTGTTAAATAAATTATTCAGCGGTCGGGAAATCCGCGTTTTCATCAGTTGTTGAAAACTTTCTACTTGGCGGCCAAATGGATGGGTGTTTTTATCGAGCATTTAACAACCCTATCAGACAGTCAATTCGCAGTCTGTTTAATACGCAGAAGTTTGGCGCGGGCAGAGGAACTAGTAGCTGTCGATTTTCAAAATTATGATTTGGAGCAGCCAAATATCAAACAATGTACCACGTGTTCTACAATTAACAGTTCTTTGCGTTCTCTTTTTTGCCAATTTGCTGATAAATCATCACTCGGCCGCCGATTGGAGTTGGTGTTTTTTATATCTGTAATAGAATTATAAACAAAAGGCAAAATCCATCGAAACTTTCCATCATTCGACTGCCTTTTGAGAGAACTACGACTTGAGAAAGCCGTCCACCTGGAGTGTGCTCGGAGCTCTTTCAAAAGTTTAAGCTTTGGATAGATCACGTGGATTGTGGGCATCTCTGATAACGAAGCGTCTACTGCACCAAGAATCTAGTTCAGTCGATTTGGCAGCCAAACCTGAGTGTCGAGTTAACCTGGCAAAGCCCTAAGTTATCTTTTGCTCTATTTAAGCTATCAGGCTTTTGTTTGTAATTATGGAAAACTTTTGGGAGTTCTTCTTTTCCCTTGGATCTTAATAGAAAAAATACCATGCTGGGTTTTTTAGGACAGATTGAGCATCTCTTTCATGGTTGCTTGTTTTATTGCAAGTTGTAGACTAAATCTAGCATAGAACGCTATAATCTAATCCATTGGGCAAGCATTTGCGGTTGTCAAGTTGTTTGTTGACGTCATGTTTTCATAAGATCATAGGAGTAATTATACTTATATTCTCCTCGTCTTTGATTATGGAACATACTAGATTAATCTCACCTATGTGAAATGCAAGGCCCCCCTGAGTCCTCTATTTGACTCCATTCTCCCTTCTGGTATTGGCACTGGTCTTTCCCCAAGGATTGATCCTCCCTTCTTTCCCATCACTTATTCAAAACACATTATTTTGTTACATTTGTTTCCCTAAGGCAGCCTCTTCAGTTCACCTTGCCCTCTGTTGCACCTGCCTTAGTGATCCTACCTTAGGGATACCCCCCTTGAGTTGGAAAAGAGCCACCCTGAAGCGAGAGGAGAGGAGTGTGGTGACATTGGCTTCTCTCCTGAGAGTTGTCATTGAGCTGGTGTGTTCACTTTTTGGGCTTCAACACACGCATGCCAGTTTTGGAAGACAACAGACTCCAAGGATATGAGATGGGTGAAAAGACAACTGCCATGGCTTCTGACCATAGAAGAAATAGGACAGCTGACAGCTAACATAACTGTCACAATCCCCATGCTCAATAACTACATGAAGTGACTTTTCCCACCAACCTCACATGTGCAATAAATGATTGGAAAATGGTCAAAAAAGGATATAATTGGCTTATTCTCATCACATGACAGAATTTAGGGTGAGTTCCAAGGTCGACACAGGGCAACATATGATTGGGTTTCCCATAAGGCCCTTTCCTCTTCCCCTCTAGTGGAATCATAGCCCCTTTGGTGCTCTTTACACAACCATTGTTGGACCATTCTATTAATTTTCAGCATAATATTTACATACATTTCGAATTAGGCATAAAAGCCAATCGTATGGTCCAAAATAGAAATATAACATCATGCATGCTTAAACATTCACTAGTCGGGCCTTGGCCTTGAGCTCCGCACTAGAAATTCGCACTAGAATATTTACATCATTTACATAAGTTTGGATAATACATTCCAAGTCAAAACTAGGGGTATTACATGCGGTTGGGGCATTGTCTAGGAATGTCATAAAGGGGGGTCTTGTGGGAGAACATGGACTGAGGTTCTAGATCTATGGGATGGCATAATGTTTAGGGAAAAGGGTATGCCATAAGGTTTTTGGGGAGTGCACGAGGGCTGAAAGTTCATGTTTCTTGAAGGTGAAGAATGCACACTTCTTAGTTCTTACAATGAAGGGGGAAACAATAGGTTTTGCAAAGGCAAAAGGAAGATGAGAGGGGTCATGTGTGAGGATGAAGCATGGACACTTGTGGAAGGCTTTGCATTCCTCCTTGAACCAACAATTCTTGGGGCAAGAGCCAAGGGTGGGCTTATGATTGTATTGTTGAGTGGAGTGTGTTACGCCCCAAAGTATCTGCAACATTCTCAGTTAGGTCTACTAGAGCGAGGGGTTAAAAATTTTGATGTAAAGGCCAAGTTGAAGTGTAGAGTGTTGATTTGGGGCTAAATACCCCTAATCATGTCATGGATGGTCCTCTTGATTTCCACCTCCAAGAGGTGCTCGCCCTATAGGGTTTGGTGCCCTTGGGGGCTAATCACTTGGACGCATGTCCACACTCATTTATTTGCCATGTAAAAGGTGATAGCACTTTGTAAAGGAAAGTGTACCCTATCTAGCACACCTTCTTTGCACACTTGGACCTATTTTGTAATATAAAATCCCTCCTCTGGGTTGTGTTACCCGCAAATTGTACTTCATTTTTGAAGAAGCCTATAAGGATAATGAAGGAGAAAGTTGAGGACACACATCTATTGGGGTTAGTTGGGGCATGACGTCCTCTTTTTGGCACACCTAGCACTTGGTGTGGCCTAATTGCATATTTTATTGTTATTTTATGTCATTGTGTGGTTTAGTCCCCAAGTTTGTGGGTGCACTAACCCAAATTTTTATATCTTCACATTATCTTGTATGCTCATAACTTAAAATTAGGTGAGGCTAGTCTTATGTAAATAGCGCCTTCCTCTCATTGTAAAAACACAAGAAGATATGGGTTCATTTTGAGATCTTTTCTATTTCTCTTGATTTATTGGAGCTCTTGATGCTATGCGCACCTCTCTTTGGATGATATTTTTTGCTTGAAGGATGAATGAAATTGTTTCTAGGGCTTAATTTTGCACATGCTATGGTTGATGCTAAGAATAGTTGTGATAACTCATGCTAGGGTGACCTAAGGTGTATGTCCTTGTTCATTCCTGGTTAATGTTGGTAAGTTTATCTCCCAACCCTAGTTTAACGCCATTCTTGTTGAAGTGCTTTGTGCTAAGTTAGGGTTTCTTGCTAGCATTTTGTCAACTTTGTATATGAGGAGACCTTCCTATCAAAGGAGCTCTCCATTGTTAATTAGGCCTTGGACTTCTCCGCTTTCCCTAATTAGGATCTTCTACCCGACTCTTGTGGTTGTTAGTTGATGCTCTAATTGCAAGTATTGAAAGCCATTCTAAGATAGGGACATTGGTATCAATCTCTCAATGCCCTAGGGATTGAGACAAGAATCATATGCCCTATCTTTTCAACAAATCTATCTCTTTTATCAATTCACATGCCTTTTATTTCACATGCATCTTTATATATTGAAAAACCCTAAAAATCTAAATATTGTTGAAAAACCCCTAAAAATCTAAATAATTCAAAAAACCAAAAACATTAGCAATTTGATCATTCCAGTCCACCCATCAAATTCGCCCTAGTGGATTTATCCACAAATTTATGTGGGCATCCCACTTTGACCTAGTGCATTGGGAAACGTGAAATTGCTCAAATTAGGATTTCTACAAGGTTTTTGCAATGCTAATTGGACCATCAAGTGCGCCCTAGGCCACTTGATCACCTCCCCTTTAGAACACACTTTTTTGAGGTGGTGCCTTGGGAAGTGCGAAACCCAAACTTGGGATTTGTGAAATGTATTGAAGTGGTGTGTTATTTACTGATATTGATTGGTAGATTGAATTAACTACTATTTATGTGTCTATTATCTATTATTGACTCCATATAAGGCATTGATCTTAGCCATAAGGCTTGTCGAAGAGTATTTGCAGGTATGTTTGTGTCTGCAGGTGTTCTTCCTCCATTACGGACTCTCCCTTGGGTTCAGGAGTTACACGAAGAAGTTGAGGAGTTAGGTTGTGGTGACATTGGGTCTAAACCCTCTCGTATGCTTACCATCACTAGCATAGGGAATACTTAGTCTGCTTTGAAAAGGATGCTAGTTTGAACAGTAACAGAGTGGAGGTAAGAATCAAGGTTGACCCCTTTTAAGCCCTAGAGAGTGTCTCATACTTAGATGTGGCTATGTCCGGAGATAGATGGGAGGAAGCAACTCTTTATAGTAGATGGTGTATGACGACATATTCTTTGTCGAAAAGAAAGGTTGTATGAGAGGGGGGGAGCAAAAAAGGAGAAGGGCATCGTCTTCCAAAGGGAAGGGAAACAACGAGGTGTCAAATATGTGGGAGTAGGTCCTTGTTGGCCAGGACGTAGTCTACCACACTGGCCCCTCTGTTGTGGGGGAAGCAATTGAATCCCCCTAACTTAGTGTAGCAAGGGTGACCTTTCAGGATCAACAAATCATGGGATTCTCCCATATACTGTGAGGGGCCTGATCTAATCCTCAGATCTCCTATGAAGGCCCATGGAATCTTGCTCTAATTCTCGAAGGCAAAGTGCATCCCCAACTCTATCATTTATACATGCCTATAGGTTTCTAGTGTGGGCATTGAAGTCCCACAGAAACCTCCCCAGTAGTGGAATAGTTAGAGATGTCGACATAGAGGTCAAGGAAAGGGTCCCCCTTAAACTCCTTATGAAGTGTGAAGTGTGACGATGCCGGAGGAAAATAGCATACAAGGATGTAACTAGACCCACAAAAATCTAGTTTGCTCATCTAATGCCACCATAGTATCCTATCTCATCTAATGCCGCCATAGTAACCTATCTCTAGAGGTTGTCTCGTATGAGACAAATGACCCCACCAAATTCTCTAACATTGTCAAACCATGTCTCCTATCAACAAGACCATCCCCAGTGATACCCATGGATCTGAGGCAATGTTCACATGAGGCAATGTCATAAGTTATAACTTCCCAAATTCATTTGGTTACATCTCATGGTACTTAGAAGGATAATTTTATGTGCACCATGTTGCTCTACGATATTGGCCTAACCTACAAATGTAGAATAGTATTGTTGTTTTATGATTCAAACTGACTTGCAGATTCTCATAACATCATACTCAATCTCATCAATTGTGATTCTAATTTCTACGACCAAAGCAAAGATGGTGAAGTGGTGATTCTAGTGATCTATGTGTGTGACATCATCATCAAAGATTTGAGATTGATGCAATTCATAAGGTGGAATCTGATTTGTGTTCTACTTTTGACTTTACTGATTGAGGTCTCCTACATTAGTGCTTAGGTGTAGAGGTTTGGTAAACTAATAATTATCTTTTTGCTGCTCAAAGTATGCCAAAATCCTGTTGGAAAATTTTTAAAAAGATGGATTGTATAATACTAATCTATTTTTAAGGTCACAGCCAAGCCAGACACCAATTTGGTGTATGAGACCCCTTGTTTGTGGGACAAGGGACCCCCCTCTACACAACGATGTAACTGCTAAAGTCTACAGAGGTGTACATACCCTTCCCCCCTCCAGATTTGAACCTATGACCTCCTAGGAGGAAACACATGCTCTTAACCGTTAGGCCCATTCAGGCTGTACACCTGTGAAGACTGGGCTGAAACTTTCAGCCACATCTGATTAAAAGCTGGCTATATGGAGGGGAGCCTAACTCATCCTAATATATAGCAAGCCAATTTTTATTTTTGTCGACAGCTACATTACCAGATTTATGATGGCCCCCAAGGCTGAACACTAGACCACAACCAAAAGAATTTATGATATGCAAAGGGGAAATCAGATTTCTGGCATTTTGTATGGTAGTGAAGAGGAGTTCTGGTCCATAGAGCATGCAGATTAAGATTAGGAAGGGTTAGTGGATGATACGATATCTACAACAAAATATATTTTCAGGCTTAGTACAAGTGCAGTTTCTTGGTCGAGCAAGAAACATGCAATTTCACTTTTCTCCACTAAAGCAGAGTACAGTATAGAAATGAAAGGAGCTTGTGAGACATTTTGTCTCAGAAGAATGCTTGTTAATTTGCAAGTTGAACATGACCCAACTATAGTTCACTGTGACAATCAGAGTCTGTTGAGGCTACCAAAGAATCTTTTATTCCATGAACATGCCAAGCATGTGGAAGTACATTGTAATTATATTCAGCATCTTGTAGATGATGGAGAAATTGAACTGCAATACAAACAACACAGGAGCATAATACAGATATCTACAGATATTCTTGAGACCTTCTCTGTCCAGCTAAATTTACAAATTTTAGAGATAAGCTTGGTGTGTATTCCAGTATGACCATTAATGTAGGGCATTAAAGTAAATAATGGTCACTATTAATGTACTTGGTGTGTTTTTGTCATATTATCACTATATATACTAAATTATTAATGAGGTCTTAGTTTACAATGTTATTAATGAAAAGATATGAATTGGTTGTTACGTAGTTTCCATTGCCTACGACCCTTAATATGTAACTTTAATATAAAAGTATGATTTCACTTTGTAAAACTTTAATTTGATAACTTATATTAAGTGTAGCCGGAACTTTAAAATAAAACTCTGGCCTATTTATTATCATTTGAATTCATAAAGGCTGTTGCTATAACAGTTAAAACTAATAGTTTATGTTTCTCAATGCAATTTTCCCTATTTGCATCCTTACATGCAAGATAAATCAGAAAACTTGCATATTTGGTATCTGATAGTCTGTAGTTACATTGATGTACATGATTAAATTTTTAAAAAGTTTTTAATATTTAATGTATTTTTTATTTGATCAAGAGTCAAGTCCAAGTCAAGTCATCATCAAAACCTCGCCGATTCTGAGCCAAGATAAAGTCTAATCATGACAAGAGACTCTTCAATTTAGCTTCTTAGGACAGATCAGTGTATGCATAAAGAAGCTTAGTGGGAAGATAAGTACTAGTAACTCACTTGTTTTGGACTTTTATTTGAAAGACATTGAGACAGGGGCCAGAAATCCCATAAGTAACTATCATCTAGGAATATATATGAAACTGAGCAAAGATGACCATTGTACTAACCACAAGTCAAACATTAGCCAAGTACTCAGCCACCAAAATAATTTTTGAGTTTCTGCCTTCGCTTAGTAAATGTGCATATTGAGACTAGCCTGATACACACGACAGTTGAAGACACTATAGTGATACGTAAAGTCTATTTGATGAATACCATTTACAGGTAAGATTGTATATGGAATATTTTCTCACTTAGATAATTTATCATTAGTAGAAGACTTGTTGTAAAGAAACATTCAGCATAATGGAAAGTCACAGTAAATTAAATATGAGACCAATGCTAGCAAGATGGAGTTGCCATAACATTCCTCAAGACAATGTGCCACAAACATTTCCATACACATTAAAGCTGCAGCTAAACAAAATATACTGTAAAAGCTAAATCAGGGATGATCAAATAATGAAAGATGTTAAAAGAAAATTGACACTGAAAAATGGCTTACCCTGACTGCTTAACTGTGAAGATTGTTTTTTTGCACAACATTGGGGGCTCCTGCACAGTAATCAGAAAGAAATCCTCTTGAGAAAGTTGAAAAAAATTGAAAAATCTTATCCAAAAATTTTATAGTTACAAGTACAAGTATCCCTACAATACTACAAATATGAATGGCTGATGTTGTAAAATATAATTGTAATTACCTAATTGATCGGCCTCCTAGGTCAATCCATATTTATTGTATATATTCTTTTATTTTCATGCACATATGGCACATAGGGTTAACAGCTAGATATTAATTGTTATGCATTTTTTTATTTTATGCGCATTAAGGAATTAATTATAGGTTTGTAACTTTTTTATACAAAATTGAAGGAAGCACAAATCATATGTGCTTATTGAGCCAAAATCTCTTCTTAAACTTTTGTTTGGTCTTCCTTCTCAATGGGCTGCCAGCAGCTCAACACAAATCTTCTACAACCTTCAACTCATTGTACACAAGTTCTACAACACCCTCATCGGTGAAAAAAATTCACGATCTTGCAGAACCTTGTCAAATATCTCCCCACAAGGTAACACGAAATCTGCAGCACAGTCTCGCAGAACCTCATCAACCAGCGTCTCGTGGGCCTGCATGAAATATGCAGCACAAACTCACAGATTCTTGTCAACCAATGCTCCACAGGCTAGCACAAAATGTGCAACACTGTCTAGCAGAATTTTGTCAAACAACTCCCTACAAGCTAGCGCAAAATCTGCGACACTTCTTATTTATGGATTAGTGTCTTCCAACAACTCTACAGCGCAACTCAGGTGACCTTTTGCAGGGACAATTATTCTTATCTTTTGGTTCAGAATGCGTGCCTCTTCAATTCAGACAGCACACCTCTCTATGGTTTGGGGAATTGGATCCATCAGTTATCAATTGCTCGTCTCCATCACAGCTGGCAACATTCTGTTGTACCATTTCATGTATGAGGGGGGGTTTGACCCACTCAGTCCTCACAGATCAGTATTGAGATCCCTTGGGTACCACACAGATGGGGCAGAGATAACAGATAGAGATCAGAGCCTATACATTTCATGATTATTACAGCTCTTGTGTATTTGCTTTGTTAGTAATCTCCTTTGGTTCCACCATTAGACTCGGCAGACATCTCCATATCACTCCATCGTGATTCCTCATCCTTTTTGGCCTTGGAATTGATAGATTGACTCTGGACTTCCCCTTTGTAATCCCTTCACCTCCAGTCGGCTTTGCACTCCATCACTCACGCTTAGCCGCTCATGCCTGTCGAAGCTCTCCCCTTGCGTTGTGTCCCGTCAAACTTCCCGTCCCGAGCTTCATACGGGCTCTGCCATGACCGCTCGAGCTTCGTTCGAGCGGTTATGCTCCAATCGAGCTTTGTTCCCTCTTGCATCAAGTTCTCTTCGCTCTCAGCTCTGCCCTCCATCGCACGTGATCAGTTGCTCGCGCCTATCGAAGCTCTCCCCCTACGTTGTGCACCGTGACTTGTGTGTGAGCAGTCCACTCAATTCTGCATCGTGGTCATGAGCAGTTGATCTCGCTCTCGGCTCTTTCTTCCTCTGCACAATGAGACACACCTCTTGCCCGTGAATTTTCTGTGCTTGCGGCTACAACGATTAGCAATTTATCGGGTACCCATTTGTGGTTTAAGGGTGAGTGTCTCAAACAGGTGATAGTTCGAAGGTCTTTGCGGCTGCAAATTCAATCAATCCAATCGAAAAGTGACAGATAGGGGAAAAGAAGCCGATGGGCACAGCGTCCCTGGAGACAAATTTTTGTAACAGAGGTCATCTAGAATACCTTCATCAATGCAACAGGAACCAAGGAGAAATTTATAGTCCCTCGGATATAGTTTTAGAGTCCAACTTCTTGTTTTGGACGTCACAAATTAAAAACCTGCTAAACAAACGAAATCCCTAGAAACTAAATATAGCAGGTTTCATTCAGAACTACTATAGGCCCAACAAGAATTGATTACTCTTTCAAATTGGGTAGTTGAAGTTGAAGTTGAATCGGAAAAATCATCCCTCGGGAAAGCACTGAATGATGGAAAAGCTCATGATGCCCTCCAACCCCCAAATGATGCCTCCCATGCCGAACTTCTTGACCTTAAATACAAACATGAGGAGATCCATCAACAGCAAGCCACTCTCAAGCATGAGATAGAAATGCATATTAATCCTTGGGCAGAGGTTGTCGGGGGGGTGGGGAGACAGAACCCCCCCCCCCTCCTCTTACTGTGGTTGAGGAGGTTGTGCAAGCTAAATTACTTGAAGTGTAACCAAAGGGGTCATGAACTGAATTTGAAGCTTATAGGGCTTCCCTCACTATCCCCTTACTCAGACCCCGTATAGATTGGTGCTTTTTTCCTCCGATATTACCTCAAGCTCCTCGATATTTTCATTGAAGATAATAGCTCTGCATGGTTTGGTCATTATTCTACATTGTTCATTCACTTCATAATAGTTGGCGATCGTCTTCGGGATCTTCGAGCTAAATGAAGATTGTTCTCTCTCCCTCCTAAGATCTTAGAGACCGATCTCACAAGATCCCAAGTTACAGAGTTGAAACATTCTAGAGAGCTAGTTGTAGCAACGCAATAGGAAGGGAAGTGGGTAGTCATACAAGATCTTTCGGCCATCATCGAGACTCTCCGCCTCCCGAGTATTCTTGGTTTGAATTCTCTAAATGACTAGCCAAGTGGAGGAGACAGTGTGGGAGTGGAATTTTAGTGGGATGCTGGAATGGTAATGAGTCATTTTGGTCTTCGTTGGGTGCGCTACATGATTCTCTTAGATCTTCGAATCTTCTTTTTATCACCGCGACCCATGAGAGTCGAGTCATACCACTTCTGGATATTGCAGGTTATTACTGGTTTTATGCCTATCATCATGAAACTCGATCTTTTGATGGGGTCCAAGGTTCAGGTGGTGTGGCTTGTTTAGTCCGAGAGTGCTTTCGGGGTAGGGTTTCCATGGTCACAGTGGATGAGTTTGCCAGGTTTATGTGGGTCCAACTCAGCAGATTACCCCCTCTACTCGGGGATATCTTTATAGTTGTTTGCCACTGTTGAATTTTGTACCTAGGAAAGTGTTCCCCTAGGTTACTTTTGCCTTAGTCATCTAAAATGGGGGAAATAAAGTGACCCTTGCATTAAATGACTTGAGATGAGCATTTAATTTAACTTTAGAGATTAAAGTGGCTTTTTGATAAATTTAAGTGAGGTGAGTGAAATTAATTTTCATGAGAATTAAATGTGCATTTATTCTCATACTCACATCTAATTCAATATGGGCCCTTGGATTAGATGGCTTTTCACTCACCCTAGGTTTTCACACAAAAAGGCAAGGGAAGGCATTCTTCATTTCACTTTGAGAAGAAGAGAAGAGAAAACAGTGGTGGCACAAATTTCGAGGCAGCCATTTTGGGCATTTTTGCACAGCACAGAAATCGAGGTAGTGAAGTAATTTCAGTGGGCACGAATCCCGAGGCTGTACAACTGAGAATCTGGGCACAATTTTCGAGGAAAGAATCTGGGCATGAATCCCGATGCAGAGGGCACGAGTTCCCAGACAGAAAATTATGGGCGTGAATCCTGGGGCAGTGGGCACATTTTTCGAGGCCATACACAACACAGAAATTGAGGAAAGTATAGGCACGAATTTCAAGGACAGTGCAGGTCGTACTCTGTCCTTCTTGGCACATTTTTCGAGGTTCTGATATTGCACAAAAATTGAGGCAGCAGACGACACGAATTTCGTGGAACCTTCTGGGTGAATTTTTCAGTGGAGATAAGTTTTCTTTTGACTATAAAATTGTTGTACTAAAATTATTTGAAGAAATAAAATCACCCTCACTTTCTCTTACAGGCTTTCCCCTTGTGGCTTTTTCCTGGGCAATTTGCCAAAATTTCTGAGTCTGAAATTTTTCATGGTGTGCATTTAATTTTTTAATTTTTGCTTGTAAATGTGAGTTTCAATTGTGTTTTCAATGTCTGAAAATAAAATGCAATTTCCATCCATGATGAAAAACTGGGTTGGGCATTAAACTATACAAGTGTGACTTGAAAACCGGGTTGGGTTGATTCTCAGAAAACTTTCATGGTATCAGAGCTTGGGGGCAAAAAATTGAAGTTATTTCAAATTGTCAGTAATTCCTTTTCTCAATGGGCAGCACCTTGTTGAGTTGGCATTGAGATGGCTACAGGACTTAGGTTGGAAGATAGGCTAGATGGAACAGGAAATTTTGTTCCATGGAAGGTTAGGATAATGCTGATTTTGGAAGAGAATGAACTTTGGGATGAAGTGGTAAACAGTACAACAGCAAACCCAATTGTAGTACCCGCTTCCACTGATGCAGAGGCATTAACAGCTTTCAACAAGGACTGTAAGGCTAGAAGGATTATTCTA
Source organism: Larix kaempferi (assembly GCA_027924585.1). Classification (NCBI taxonomy): domain Eukaryota; kingdom Viridiplantae; phylum Streptophyta; class Pinopsida; order Pinales; family Pinaceae; genus Larix; species Larix kaempferi. The sequence goes on along the minus strand of BSBM01000815.1, from coordinate 2,023,339 downwards.
GATGCAGTTACGGACCATATTATTCCACATATTTCAAGTAAAGACCATGCATTTAAAATGTGGGTTGCTTTGACCAGTTTATACCAGAGCACTAATGAGAACCTGAAGATGGTCTTAAGAGAGAAGCTGAAAAGTATAAAGATGAACAAAGCAGAGGGAGTGACATCCTACCTTACTAGGATATCTCAAGTCAGAGATGAGCTAGCAGCAGTTGGAGAGGTAGTTTCAGCCACTGAGCTAGTGCGGACAGCAGTGAATGGTGTGACCAAACCATGGGATGTTTTTGTGGATCCTATAGTTGGCAGGGAAAACATACCTTCCTGGGATAGACTATGGGATGACTTTGTACAGGAGGAGACCAGGAGAGGTCTTGTGCAAGGCAGCTCTTCACAGAGTAGGGAGGATGAGGAAAATGTGGCCTTGATTGCAAAAGGAAAAAAGAAATCCAAGAAGGGCCCTAAGCAGGGTCGGGCTAAGCAGCAGCAGCAGGGTGGACAGAAGAAGGACTTAAGCAAAGTCAAGTGCTTTGCTTATCAAGAGTTTGGGCACTATGCTTCACAATGTCCAAAGAAGAAGAAGAAGCAGCAGACAGCAGCCTCAGTAGAGATTGATGATTTTGGAGCAAGATTTGAGAGAGAGTTTTCTCTTTGTGTTGGACATGTTGAGAGAGAGAGAGCCTCTATCATCACTAGCACTGATTTAGATATTGAGAGGGAGCATTCCTTGTTGACTGGCCATCAGATGGGTGCATCTACCACTAGCACTTGGTATATTGATAATGGAGCTTCGAGTCACATGACAGGTGCTCGAGAGATGTTCTCTGAGCTTTCACAAACAGGTGTAGATGTGGAGGTTGTATTGGGAGATGACACACTTGTTAGAGCTGTTGGTCGTGGGACCATTACTTTTTAGAGGGAGTCCATGAGTCCTATGATTTTGAGGGATGTGTTGTTTGTCCCTGGGCTGAAGAAGAACTTGGTATCAGTTTCCACTATTGAGGACAGAGGACTTGGGGTTTGTTTCATGGATGGACATGTATGTATATTCCCCAAGACTGCAGGACCATCTACCTCTTTGGACATTGGGGTTAGATGTGGGAAACTATGCAAGCTCTTATTTCAGCCCCAGCATGCTTTGGCACATAGCAATAGCAGTGAGATTTGCGAGGTTTGGCATCGGAGGATGGCGCATTTGCATCATCCAGCTCTGAGATTGTTGAGGAGCATGGTTACAGGTATACCAGAGTTCAGCACAAAGCACAGTGATGTATGCAGAGGGTGTGCTTTGGGAAAGTACACCAAGACTGCTTTTCTGAGTAGTGACAGCAGGTCAACAGGGGTGCTTGATTTGATTCATTCATATTTATGTGGTCCTATGTCATCTATTTCCTTGAGAGGATTTGAGTATTATGTGACTTTCATCGATGACTATTCCAGGAAAACTTGGATCTACTTCTTGAGGGGCAAGAAGTCAGTTGATGTCTTGCAGATCTTCCAAGAGTTCAAAGCTCTTGTGGAGAATCAGACAAGGAGGAGGATTCAGGTTCTGAGATTAGACAATGGGGATGAGCATACCTCCAATGAGTTCGATGAGTTTCACATACAGGAGGGCATACAGAGACAGTTGATAGTACCATATACTCCTGAGCAGAATGGAATAACTGAAAAGAAGAACAGGGCTATTGTGGAAGCAGCGAGAGCTATGCTTCATGATCAGAGTCTTCCTTTCTTTCTTTGGGCCGAGGCTTGTAGTACAGTTGTTTACCTTCAGAACAGGAGTCCCCACCGTGCCTTGGGGAGAAAGACTCCTGAGGAGATGTTCAGACGCAAGAAGCCTGAGGTTAGTCATTTTCGCATATTTGGTTGCTTGACTTACTCTCATGTCCCTTCAGAGAAGACGACAAAGTTGGATCCCACTGCAGAGAAGGGCATCTTCGTGGGTTATGATGAGACTTCGAAGGCTTTTCGTATTTATCTTCCTGCACAGAGGAAAGTTGTTGTGAGGCGGGAAGTGATATTTGAGGAGGAGAGAGCCTTCAGGAAGTTTAGAGAGTTGTAGCATGAGGAGCCATTGGCTTCCACACCTCAGGTGACACAGGTATCTTCAGTTTAGAGTATTGGATCACAGGTTTCCGGAGTGACTGGGCCACAGGTTCTACAGGTAAAGTGGTACAACCAGCAGGTATTTCGGGGACAGGTTCTGGATCTCAGGTCACAGGTTCACCAGTTGCAGCTTCTGGATCACTAAGTTCACTAGTGGCTATTTCACCAACTACTGGTTCACAGGTTTCTGGGCCATCTACTTCTGGCAGTTCTTCAGAGGATGAGAGACCAGTTTGGGAGCCACCTTCAGGGAAGAGGAAGCCTAAATGGCTTTGTGAGACCTTGAAGGAAGTAGAGTCATTTGGTAGGCCCCAGGAGCCAATTAGGACAGTTGTGATGCCTGATAGATTGGGTATGGCATTAGTTGCTAGTCTTCGTGAGTTGAAGCCTTCTACTTTTGAGGAGGCCTCTCAACATCAGGTTTGGAGAGATGCCATGATGGAAGGGTAACATTCCATCATGAAGAATGATGCATGGGAGATTGTACCGAGACCATATGGGAAGTCAGTGGTGACTTCCAAGTGGATTTACAAAGTAAAGCATGCTACAGATGGCAGTGTGGAGAAGTTCAAGGCTCGTTTTGTGGCACGGGGGTTTTCACAAATAGAGGGAGTAGATTATAATGAGACCTTTGCGCCGATTGCTTGATATTCATCCATTACAGCAGTCATTTCCATGGCAACACAGATGGGTTGGAAGATCCACCAGATGATTGTGAAGACCACATTTCTCAATGGTCTTCTCCAGGAGGAGGTTTATTTGGAGCAACCACGGGGTTTTGAGATCCATGGGAGAGATTCTCATGTGTGCAAGTTGAAGAAGGCCTTGTATGGTCTGAAGCAAGCTCCTCGAGCTTGGTATTCCAGGATTGATACATATCTGATGTCGATGGGATTTCAGAAGAGTGAGGCAGATCCCAATCTTTACTTCATTATGATTGATGGTGATACACTCATTCTTCTGTTGTATGTTGATGATTTGTTTATCACAGAGGAGGATCGTCTCATTGCAGCTTTCAAGAGAGATCTTGCTTCAGAGTATGAGATGACAGATATTGGGTTGATGCATTATTATTTGGGGATGGAGGTTTGGCAGGAGCCTGGTCATATTTTCCTGGGACAAGGAAAGTATGCTACTGATATTCTGAGGAGATTTCGGATTGATGATTTCAAGCCCATGTCCACGCCTATGATTACTAGCTGGAAGAAGCTTCATGCTTCTGAGGGAGAGTTGGTAGATCCTACATTATATCGTCAGCTCATCGGTTCATTGATGTATCTAGTCAACACCAGGCCAAACTTATGTTTTGCGATGAACACTCTCAGTCAGTTCATGATGGAGCCTAGGAGAGTGCACTGGACAGCCACTAAACATGTGTTGAGATACCTTGCAGGGACAGTGGATTTTGGTTTGGACTACATGAGTTTGGGTGGAGTTAGTTTGGTTGGCTTCACAGATTCAGATTGGGCAAGCAGTGTGATGGATCGAAGGAGCACTTCCGGTTGTTGTTTCAGTTTGGGCTCAGCAGCAGTGTCGTGGTTCAGTCGGAAGCAAAAGTCTGTTGCTTTGAGTTCTGCTGAGGCTGAGTACATGGCAGCCAGTCAGGCTAGTTGTGAGGCACTGTGGCTTCGCAAGTTATTGGTAGACTTATTTGGTTAGGAGTTGAGGCCCACAGTGATATACTGTGACAATTAGAGTTGCATCCAGCTATCTGAGAATCCAGTTTTTCACGACAGGTCAAAGCACATAGAGATCAGATACCACCTCATCCGAGACTATGTTCAGAGAGGAGTTGTGGAGTTACAGTACATTTCCACTGATGAGCAGGTTGCATACATTCTGACAAAATCCTTGGGGCGGGGCAAGTTTGTCTTCTTCAGGGACAAGTTGGGAGTGGTGCAGAACACCTTCCTCGGTAAGAGCGAGTGTTGAATTTTGTACCTAGGAAAGTGTTCCCCTAGGTGACTTTTGCCTTAGTCATCTAAAAAGGGGGAAATAAAGTGACCCTTGCATTAAATGACTTGAGATGAGCATTTAATTTAACTTTAGAGATTAAAGTGACTTTTTGATCAATTTAAGTGAGGTGAGTGAAATTAATTTTCATGAGAATTAAATGTGCATTTATTCTCATCCTCACATCTAATTCAATCTGGCACCTTGGATTAGATTGTTTTTCACTCACCCTTGGTTTTCACACAAAAAGGCAAGGGAAGGCATTCTTCATTTCACTTTTGAGAAGAGAAGAGAGAGCAATGGTGGCACAAATTTCGAGGCAGCATTTTAGGCATTTTTGCACAGCACAGAAATCGAGGCAGTGAATTAATTTCAGTGGGCACGAATCCCGAGGCCGTACAGCTGAGAATCTAGACACAGTTTTCGAGGAAAGAATCTAAGAGTGAATCTCGAGGCAAAGGGCACGAGTTCCCAGACAGAAAATTCTGGGCATGAATCCCAAGGCAATCAGCACATTTTTCGAGTCCGTAAACAACACAGAAATCGAGGAAAGTACAGGCACGAATTTCAAGGGCAGTGCAGGCCATACTTTGTCCTTCCTTGCACATTTTTCGAGGTTCTGATATTGCACAAAAATCGAGGCAACAGACAGCACGAATTTTGAGGAAGCTTCTGGGTGAATTTTTTGGTGGAGAAGTTTTCTTTTGACTATAAAATTGTTGTACTGAAATTATCTGAAGAAATAAAATCATCCTCTCTCTCTGACAGGTTTTCCCCTTGTGGGTTTTTCCTGGGCAAGTTGCCAAAATTTCTGAGTCTGAAATTTTTCATGGTGTGCATTTTATTTTTTAATTTCTGCCTGTAAATGTGAGTTTCAATTGTGTTTTCAATGTCTGAAAATAAAATGCAATTTCCATCCATGATGAAAAACTGGGTTGGGCATTAAACTATAAAAGTGTGACTTGAAAACCGGGTTGGGTTGATTCTCAGAAAACTTCCAGCCACTTTCCCCTAGCCTCATCTCAGTTTGCTATCCACGGCGAGTTTGACAACGACCCATATTTGCATCTATACTCTGACATCATTCAACATTCTGCAGTGGAAGAAGTCATCCTATTTGGTGACTTCAATGCTTGCACTAAAGCCCTCCAAATCACTTCATGATCGCTCTGAGGACATGCTCTATGTTTAGGAGATCGATCCAGCTGTTGTGGCACTTCACCGATCATCTAATGATATTTTGGTACGTCTTATGGGGTATGAAAGGTACCTCCCGAGGCTTGGAGAATCTCACGAGCTATTTATCCTTAACTGCCTCTCTTATTTCCCGAATTCCTACTCTCACTTGTTAGCCTCATGGTGATGGTCACACTGTAGTGGATTATGTCCTTTCCAGTCAGGACGTTCTCCCTTTTATTCATCACTTTCTTGTAAACCCCATCCCTTTGGTCGATCATGATTTCCTCTCCTTCTCCCTTCAGATTGACACCCGCCCACCTTTGACCCCCCCTTCCCCACCCATAGGTCCACCTTGAACTAATTTTCTCTTTGCCCAAGGAGACCCCGACACCTTTACTTCCACCCTCTGCCAGATGCTCCCTCCTGTGTCTCGATTTGCTTCCCTCAACTCCGCCTCCACCAATTACACTTGTTTGTCTTCTATCATCTGGGAGGCTATGCTTAAAACTTACTGCCACTCCACTCATTTCACCCCCCTTCCCAAAAACATAGGTCCTACCCCATGAACTAGTTGTATGATAATGACTGCCATCTTAGACATGCTTTCAACCATGGTCACCCCTCCTACCTAGCTCTCAAAGCTTCCTACTACCATATCCTTCGCCATAAGAAACGCCTCTTCATCTCACGTAGGTGACGAGAGCTAAGTGCTTCCCTTATTCTCCCAAACATTTTCGACGTACCAACTTCCCCCGCCACTCTCATTTCACACATGATCTTGATCCAAAAGCCATGCTCTCCCACAACTCTTTCCTCTATGACATCCCACGGTAGCCTCCGATCCAGGTTACCTCTCCCCTCCTTCCTATTACTTATTCACTCCCAATGATGTCTAGGAGGCTGTTTGGGCCATTTGTTCTAGTAGAGCAACAAATGAGGAAGGGTTCCAAGTTGAACTCTTCAAGCATGGCCTTCGAGCACTTTACTAACAGTTGACTAATTTATTTAACCATGTGGTCTGCACTTCCTTCCCAGAACCATGGTCGCGTCATATTATTAACCCAATCCATAAATCAAGCCCTAATAATGATCCCAATAACTACAAAATGATCATGGTTGGCCACATTTTCTCCAAGATATATGCTACTGTCCTCCATATGTAGTTTTTTGAGGAGTTTAAGACCAACACACCAAACCATTGATCACATACTTACGCTCCGAGCCATCATCAAGGAGGCACATCACCACTCTTCAAAAGTTTATTGTTACTGTGTAATAAACAAAATATATTAAATATTAAATAATAATAACCATATAAACTTGTATATAATAATTAATTATTAAGTCTTGGAAGGGACACATTCTTATCTATTACATTCTTATTAAGTATATCATCTCTTATCTATTACATATTCATTTATATACTTATCCATGGATTATTTATCCTATTTACATTGGGTATTTACTCAGTAAACAGTAAACGAATTATATTCATTTCATTTGGTATCAGAGTCATTCTTTTCGGCTGACCTGTGGTCAATTTATTTAATTTTTTTTTCCAATGGAAAAAAAATAATAATCTACAGGCATGTGGCTCCATTCAATTACTAACTAGCGCAACCACTTAACTTGTGGTTAGTGAACACCAATAAGTCACAAGTTACGTGCCATGAACAAGTTATATGATACTTGTTCTCCATGCTTAATTGTAATCACCTGGTGTCTATGCCTTAGCTACTTGTTACCTTATTTAGTTAAATGGGTTGTCTCTCACTACTTGCTATCCATACATGAGCTAAGAGCTAGCCATGCATCAACTACCAATTATTTTTTATATTTGCTTTTTTACAATTGTTTATTTCGAATTTTGAACGACGACCATAAAATCAATCTAGACAGTACACTTGTCCTATCCTCCTTCAATCTAGGAAAATCATAAATGGTAGTCCACCCCAAATTCTAAGATATAAACACCTATCGGTGTAAATATTTGAAGGAAGGAAGGAAGCTCCTCGTGGGAGAGAAGAAAATTAAAATAAGAAGAAAAAAATAAAGAAAGAAAGAAGATTGATAAAAAAAGGAAAAAGAAAAAATATATAAAACCAACATGGTTTTATTTTTCTACCCCATTCAATTTAACGTATAGCATCTTCTTATTGAAAAAGGAATTACTTTTAATAAGTGGTTACAAAGGATTTACTTATACAAGTTAAGAAGCTAAAGCATGATAATAAATCTTTACAAAAAGAGTTAGATCGCAAAGGATCATTAGTCTACCAAGAAATGATGACTGGCCTAACAGAGAAGTCATCAGAGGCTCAAATTCAAACCTCTGAAAGTGGAACCAATACAGAGTTAGTGGGTGCTCAAATTCAGAAGAATGCTTATATTTACAAATCACTACAAACATCAAAAAAAGATGGTTCTGAAGAACAATCACAAAAGATTATGATGCCTTATCGTCATCCAAATCACAAGAATCGATATGACCAACAACAAGGCCAAAAGGAACATACACAGATGAGTTGTGATTTCAAAAAAGGATGGAGACAAAATCAACAAACTATGTGGGCTCTCATCGAGACAAATCACCAACTTGACTAGTCAAACAGGATCTTCCAGGTATGTCACCTTCGGGAGGTTGAGACCAAGGAGAACTTCATCTTTCGGTGTCCTATTTACTACTACGAGAGTGTGGTTCCAAATCAACTTATATTGATTATGGACTAACTCGGTTTAATTGGAGCCTTTTCCTAAGGTTTCTAACTAAGAAGCCTAAGTCTACATTTAATTATTTGGAACAGCAAAGAACACCTATTTCAAATCAGATTTTTGGCATGTTTGTGATTGAGACATGATGTAGAGGCTACATGGACATCATCCAAAGCATCTCCAACAAAATTCAAGCATGTATGGGCCTAGTTGGAACTAATAGGCATTATTTAATCAAACTGCCTAAAGTTTGATTTTAAAAATGCCCAAGTCTAAAATGGCTTTTACCGAGAAATCAAAAGTACAAGTTATTGACATGGGTCTTCATCAAATGACTTTCTAATGACAAGGAAGCCTTCACCTAGCACCTAACTTCAAGTGTTGACCACATTTCATCCTGCTCATCAAGGGGGGGCCTAATCAAGGGGGGCACACTTCTTTCTTAAAGGGCGCACTAGGTAAAAAATTCAGCCAATCTTTACATTCAGCACTTCTAAATCAGCAAAGAGGTTGATATGGGGACCCACTCATGATTCCAACTCAGCATTCCACATATTATTTTGTGATTTTTCCTATGTAAATTGGGCTTAATGAGGCAATTCACCCTCCTCAACATTTCAAAATTTTCCAGCAAGCAAGAAATTGTAAAATTGGGGAATTATCTCAACCATTGATCTGGCTATTGTATCTTTTAATCTCAGCCCTTATTCCTTATGATTATCAATTTTACTTCTCTCTTATTCTATAAAAGAGAGAATCCTACTCACTGTAAAGAGACTTTTGGATCCATTCCGCTACAACAATACAAAAATCATTTCCTACTTCATTCCATGGTGTTTTGAAAAATTCTTAGGTAATGATTTTGTTGTTTGTCTTCCTCCTTGTGTTTGCAAGTGTTGGTGACCAGATCTGAGACAAGAAATTTATTGTTTCCATTCTGTGAAATCGCCCTCCTGGACTGCCATGGCGCTCCAGGGGTTTTGTGAGCAAATTTCTCGAGGGAGTTATCTCTGCACTATTGTTGGTTTCTCTTTTGGGTTATTTGTTTGCTATTTTCATGCATTATTCTTCACATATAGAGGAATATAATAGCTTGGGTTTTCAATTTCAGAAATCTGATTGGTTCCCACTAACTATTTGTCCTTTGGCAGATTGGAGAGAATTGATCTTCAAAGGCGCTTCAAGTTGGATGCTTTGAGAATTCACCCGAAAGGTCATCGCCAAAGAAGCCATCACACAGCCAAAACATTGCTAGGGAGAGGCAGCGACTCCATAGCCCAAGAAACAAGGCACCAGGTCAGTTCTTCATTTCATCTATTTTGCTGGTTTTTTACTACTTTTCCACTACTCAAGTCACACTACATTCTTTTTCTGACTTTCTCACTAAAAACTTGTAGCTAGTTGCTAGATTGGATTGGAATTTCATCCCAGGCGCTTATATTTCAGATATGAAACTTATTTTCACTGAAAAGAACCTAGGAGAATAGGCAATGGTCATCTCATACATCAAATTTTCAATCTGGAAAGTAATCTATTGTGTTTAGTGAGTATTTAAGCTTGTTGTAGTTAAATTTCAGAACATAAGCACTTATAAGAGCAACCCGTTTTGTAGCTGAGACATAAACTAAACATATACCAGCAGCTAAATATGCCCTCTACATTCAGATTTAGGCTATTAACTTGTAAATCATTTAGAAATCTGAACTTAATTAAGTTGGTAATTCATCAGTCTCGGCCTGTAGTAATCTCAAGTGACCTAGAACATTGAGTCATCTAAGAAATAATTCAGTTTAGGTTACTTTCGATCAGTAGGGGACCAATTTACTCTCAAAACCTATCATCCCCTTAGCCATTCCCTCACAAGGCACACATTTTCCCATTGTTAATTCACTTCAATACCCTGTTCCTATACAACTCGGGCTTGTTGCTTCTAGGGAACACTAGCTTGCCCGTGGTAGCTTCAAGATACGTAAAGAGGAGGGACTCTGTCCACATGACACCTTGGGGCAATGTCCCAAGGTTCCACTGGTCTAGCAGTCGATTAATCCTTGCAATCACAAGGCTGCTAGGTTGTGTGACAACAGGTCCCACATGGTGCCAATAATCAATCCCACATTCTCTCTTCTTTGGCAAGAAACCCATTGTCAAGGTAAATCCACAAGGCACCATTGTAAGCCAGGAGGAAAGCATGGACAGTTTCCATTTGAATCAAGGGAAATCGACATGGCCTCCTAGGCCATCCCACATGTATGGTATAGATTATTTTATTTCATGCACTTATGGCACATAGGGTTAACAAATAGATATTAATCGTTGTCATCATGTAGATCAACTTCTCTGTGTAAAAAGAGGCACCAGATTTTGAATTGAGTTATCATCACAGATAGAGGAAACATTATTGCCTATTGTGTATCATAACTTCATTTCTATTGATCACTCATGTGTGTGTGTGTGTGTATTCAATAAGAGCTTCATGACATTCTTGCGTTCTCATCAATGTATGTACACACATTCTTTCATTTCACTATGTTCTATTGTCATTATTCAACATATCATCTCACATGAGATCCACATCAACCTTCAAATGCCTCCATATGTCTTAAGCTTTATGGTGGTCCCCTGTGAGTCAATTCTGATTGAAATTTTGCATCTGACAGCTTTAATTATTCAGTCCTAGGCAGTGCGCATCTCACCGTGACAACCTTAATCACATTGCTTATTATTCAACCTCGGAAAATTTTGAAACCTTAAGCTCAATCAACATAACAACATAACAATCATAGGCAACAAATAAGGGTATTACAAGGTTAAATATTGATAAATTATTTTGGCAGCCTGCTAAGATAAAGAAATTATTAGATGAATTCCAAATTCATTGGTTAACTTATTTGATATTATGTACTTCATTTGCAGCAATAACCATAATTTTAAGTGATAGCAAATTTTCAAATGCTAATGAATTAATAGTACACAAAAGTCTGCTATATTCAGCCAATCCAACACATCCTAAAAATAGATAGATAACTTATCCTAAAAATACAGAAAAAAAGAAAGCCATCCTAATTGAGTCTGCATACCTCATATTCTTCAAACTCATGGCCTTCAATCATCACAATGCTTGGGACAGCCTTTGGAGGAGGGTGAAGCAAATCCTGTGCTTCCTCCCATGTTAACTTCAATTCAAAAGCATCTTCGTTGTCCATGCAGAGCCTCTTGTTTTTTGCACAAAGATTGCGGCTTCTCTTTTTATCTGGTGTCAACAGAGACTGACTTGAGCTATATTTTGATTTGTTTCCTGATCTGTCAGTTTTATGCGAAGAAAATCCTGTACCCAAAATTTTGACCTGACCTGTTAAAGAGTCTATATGAGATTCTTCTTTTCCACTCATTGAAGCAAGTGGAAGAACATTCAAAATTTCAGGACTTCCAGAGTTAAATCCATTGCTGAGAAATGCCCCTAAGCCTGATGTAGATGGTTGACCTTCCTAGAAAAGGTAAACACAAAGATAACAATGTATTATAATTACCCCATTATAATTTACTATACAATTCCAGCAGAGTGCTAAAAAAGGCATACAAAATGCAAGTCTGAGAGTAAGAAACCACACAACAAAACATGATTCTTTACATAGAAGGATCCAAACTAAATTTAATAGTCAAAACTCTTAGAATGTTGACAGACATTCCATTCATCATGCCAGTACTCCGGAACTGTATTTACAGTAAGAAGTCAAACCTGAACCAATCCAGAATTAGTAGCCTTTCTAAAACCCATGACCAACTTTCCTTCTGGATCAAGGCGGCTGAATGTTACTGGAGAAGAGATGAAAAGCAATGATAATTTAGAATTTATACACACTCTACCATACAGTATCATATAAGAGAGTACTAAAGTACATACAACTATCTGCAAAAATATAACAAATCTGCAGTGACAACTCTAATGACTAAATATGAGTTCAAACAATTTGTGCATTGAACCTCATCAAGCCAATTCTCTCCCCACATGGAAGCCCAATTCAGAAACATTATGAGTTCATACAATAGGATGAGCATTGATTGCAAATATATATACTTTGCAAAAAATGATTTGTGGTGTTCCATTCATCATCAGATAAGCAGGCAATAAATGATAGAGTAAAGCATCACCGAATATTACTGTTTGTAAATTTAGAAATAGGACATGATATAGAATATGAAGTACTTGTAGATATGGAGGGCATCTATATTTATTTTCACATAGGAGAATAATAGATCCCTACTTGAATGGCATCTTAGAATTTGTGTATCACTGTATTCTTTGGTGGTATTTGAGTATTTGCTGCCTACTTTGAGAGCTACTGTTGTATTTGGAAATAGGATATCAAATAAATAAATAATCCTCGTGAGAGAGATACTTATCCATTTGCATATGAGCTTTTAGCTTTTTAAATATGTTCAGACTTCACAATGTGGTATGCTTTATACCTTTGACAGAAAACTATTGTGCACCTAGGAGCATATTGCCAGTTGACATGCTGATACATTGATGGAGCCCCAACTTACAGATCTCTATGTGAAAATACACATATCAAGCTTAATAATGTGATAGATATTTATTTTCCTTTCAAGGAAATAGAAAGTCAAGTTGTGAAGATGGACAAGCAGTAACAGTTAAAACTTAAAACTTAAAACAAATGCAGACCTTCTACATCCTCGGCAAGCAGACCTTCTACGTCCTTGTCCACAAATTCTTTATTATCATTTTCAATCCCTCTAAGTAGCAATGTTTAGAAGCAATCCTTGGAGTTAGTTCCCCAAAGCTCAATCTACCTTCCTCCTTCCATACATTGTCTTCTTCTTCATGGTGCAAATAAATACTATCAATCTTAAATGTTTCCTATGTTGCATGAAACACCTAACCCACCCACGTACAAGTACCAAAAACTAGCTAAAATGTGAAACACCTTGAAAATGCCACAGAAACACCCGAAGCCATACCATACAACGATGCACAATATGGAAGCGTCATATGGTATGGTTTAGAGCAGTTTTGGGGTGTTTCAACATGAAATCTACATGTATTGATGCATTTTTAAGTCCTTCAAGCCCACCCAAGTGCCCAGGAAGGGCATGGGACCCATTTCAAGTCTAAAAACCCCTAATCTATGGAAAATGAAAACAAATTAACCACTAATTTGTTTCTAAAACAACTCACAAATTAAACTATCATTCTTATTTTCTTGCAAGATAATTTCCCTCGATGTACACATTTGGTGGGATCATGCGTCTAGGCATTCACATTTCTGAAACCCATACCCATTTCCAAGTTTCATGCAACTTAGCATGTTTCTCTATAGAAAGTGTTTTCTCCTCCCTCCACCTATGTCCTCTTTGTCATACTAAAAGTGTTATTTCTTTTACCTTGCTTTAATTTCATTTGAACTTACCCAAGCTTTAATATACCAAGCATTGAAATAATCCAGTCTTCCATCAGAGGTCAACTTGTAAGCTTTTGACCATTTGTCCAAGTTGACATGTATTTTGAATGGTTCATAAGAAGAATGTTCACAAATTGTCACATTGGGGTCATGACAGTTTGATCAACCATGAGCAACTAGAGAGTTTATGAGGATAGTGTTGATTTCCCCAAGCCATTTCAAAGCATTTTAGAGCTGCTGATTCTAATAAACTTTAGAAATCTACCATGGGATATTATATGCCTATCCCATTTATGACAATTAGTGTTCTTGATTAAATCATACATCAATTAGTCTCTATGTAACCTTTCTCGGCCTTTTCTCCTTTGAATGACTGACTCCATAGTGCTTAGTAATGAGGCTTCCACAAAATTGCTTTGTCCACTGACATATTTCATGGCCTCAACCAAAGGTTAGTGTTTCAAATATGCATTTAATGTATCCGTCTAAATTCAATCATATCTCTAGTTCTAGTTGCATTATCTCCTTCAACTGGCCACTCTTGTCTCAATTTCTTTGCTTTCTTATTTTTCCATGCAGCTAATCATGAACTTCTTCATAGCTATTGTAGATGTTTCTTCTTATTTCTATCTTTTCTTACCATCCAAAGAATTCACCATTGAGTGATCATCCTATAAAAAGGGAGTCCCACTTTTGCTAACATAGTTGAAAGCTACTTCCTACATTTTTTTGCTGCACTAAAAAGGCATATACAAACCCAAAAGCGGTCAGTCTATCAGTTTGCAATCAATATAAATTATACTAGCACACAATTTCCCTTTGAGGCATGTGCACAATCACAATTAACTGTCATCAGCCATTCAAGGTATAATGGAGCTTGAAACCAATGTCTTGGACATCCTAGCACCCATAAGGTCTCTAGGGTACATTTGTTATGATTTTGAATCCACAATTTTCTCCAAGGAACACTATGTTGAGTCACAATATCTAGTTGTATATCATTTAGTCTTTGAATGTTCGACCTACTTTTCTAAATTATAGACTTTCCCAGCCCTTACCAAATTGACTGCATAATATGGTCGTCTAGTCTAGTCTCATTGTTAACAACCCTTTGCCTTTATCTCCTATTGTCAACTTAGTCAGTTTGGGAGTTTTTCTCAAATCCATATTGATGTCTTCTTGTTGTGACATCAGCAATTTTGTATGAGGCTTGTTGACCACCAAGCCAGTTAGGTGGGCAACCATGTACCATGTACTATAAAGATGAATGAAGTGTACCTTACAAGTTTTTCAAGCTCCAAAAGACTCAGCATGGAAAATTTTGCCCCTCTCTTATCTTCTTCTTCTCTTTGAAATTACCGCACCCCTGCAGAGGATTTTGTAAGGATATGTTCGCATGATGGTCCAAGTTTTGTAAAAACTTAGTTTCCTAGGACTTTATCATTAGGGAAGTCTTTTCATCGAGTGTTTTTCCTTGGATAATTAAATTTGTTCTTTAGCGATTTTAATTATCTAAGTTTTTCACTCAAAATTTCTCCAAAGTGGTGAAATGCGTTCTAATGATCGAGTCCATGGGGTGATTAAGGTCTAGGAATGTTGTATATTACCATACTAAACATTATACAGACTCCAGAGTCTTGTGAAATTTCGTTAAGTCCTGCCCAATGTTTTAAAAACCGGAACTGGGAATCAAACCGGTCAGGGGTCAACTCGGACCAAAACCGGAACCGGTAATGTACCGGAGCGGTTTGATTTCAATCAACCGGACTATTAAAAAATTCAAACAAAAAAAAATTGATCATAAAAATTATATTTCAAAACATTAAACACATAATATGTATATTTGAAACCATTAGACACATAATATGTAAAGTCTACTCATATATATAAATCGGAAATCCATAAACCATATATGGGTCACAAAATGGCACCAAGTGCACTACATACTCATAGTAGAGTCTCATAGCATATATCTCAATTTCTGAAACAAAATACAATATCAATGAGGCTCTATATCCTCTACAGTCCAAAAAACATGATCAATGATGAGTCATGACTCATAACTAATCAATCATCAAACTCAGCACCACTGCTAGAAATGGAATGCTCAACATCAACATATGGCTCAGACTCCTCGGAGTCGGACTCCTCAGGGACATCTACGACCCTAGCAGTAGCACTAGTAGAAGCACAGGCTGCACGGCTAGGTCGTCTACTACCAATGCCACCATCACTGTCTGCCGTGCCTGGATCCTGCTCTGCACTTGCATCCCCTACTCCTAATGGATCTGCATCCAAATCCAGGTCATCTGTGACTACATCAATATCAAAATCGGGACCAAACTCTGGTTGTTGGCTCTCCTTTACCCATTCGGAGGTTGGATCAATATCATCCAACACAATGGGCGATGGAGTTGATTGTTCCATCTGTTATCAATGATCTCCCAAAAAGGCCCATACTTGGCTACTCTATCTTTGTATGTTGCATTTATCTGCTCCTTTGCCTGATCCATAGCCTCATAAATGTAACCCATTGCCAATCTTTTCCCATCCACCAACTGCAACACCTTAACAAGGGGCTCAGCAATTTTCACAACCTCTGCTGCTTTTTTCCAAAATGCACTATCAGTAACTCTTTTTTTTGGTGTCTTTTGCATCTTGCTTACGGGCCCACTTAGATGAATTCCATTCATCACATGAAAACATCTTCTGCAAGTTTTGCTCTTGGGAAATGAGAGATTGCAATGTGAGGAAGTGTGTTGCAAATCTCGTGATGGCAGGCCTAACAAGTTCCTTGTTCCCTGTTATCACCTATTTTGTACAAATAGTTGAAACCTTATTGAGCTGCCAGTGTTGGAACACATCAGTGTTCACTTCCAGAGTATCTGGGTTTCAGATATTTGGATCTAGCCAGTTTTGGCTGGCCGGTTTTGTTTTTGAGTCGACATGACCATGGCCCCATGGGGGTTTGTAACAAAGTGTGCTAGTAGGGTCTGAGTGGCTCGGTTCCCCATGACTTGATTAAGCAACTAAGGTATTCCAGGGAGTTTTTTCCCTCGTCAATTATACTTTGCTTAAGGCGATGTATAATCGATGAGGTTTTCTCCCGCTTCCTCCAAAGCTGGAATGCCCGATTTTGAAAATTTGAGCCGTGGGGGGTTATTAGAGTCCAACTAATATGCATA
This sequence comes from Larix kaempferi, assembly GCA_027924585.1. Taxonomy (NCBI): domain Eukaryota; kingdom Viridiplantae; phylum Streptophyta; class Pinopsida; order Pinales; family Pinaceae; genus Larix; species Larix kaempferi. The sequence continues at coordinate 2,006,788 of BSBM01000815.1, read as the reverse complement.
AACCTATTAGACACTATTAGAATAGGTTTTGGTCATGTCCTAAGTCTCTAGGACCCCCAGAAAAAATTTTACCGGACGCGTCGGATTTGGGGTTTTTAATTTTTTAATTATTTTTAAATTTTAATTTAATTTCTCTATAGTTTAAATAGAGAAATTTGAGTTTGTAATATGTCAGTTATCCGGGGTCCGAATTTAGTGTTTGATGGCTCCTTTCATAAGCCAAAAATCACACATGACCCATGGACCAGCTAAACCCAACTTTCGGATGTCAATTCAGCCTCATAATTAATATTTTCTCTAAAAAGTCATTTACAGAGAAATTATTAATTAAATTAATATTTTTGAATATTTTGGAGAAATCCAAAACTCTCCAAAATAATCAGAAATGATTAAAATAAAAGGCTAAATGACATGCCAATAGACATTTATGAAGATTCCAATCAACTCCAAGTGGTTTCAATCAACTATCCAGTCACCAGCAAGAGATCTCCTCAAGCTAATTCGCCCTCTCCCATGCAAAAGTCAATTTAGTGAGTTGTCAAGTGTTAAATGGGTTGGTTGGTTTGCATTTAAGTCTAAGGTAGGCGCCCTCCTTGACTCATCAATCACCATAGCTTGGCTCTCCTTGCAAACACGAGTTAGCACCTACCACACTCCCACATGCCAACTCGCCATCCTCCACCAACCAACTCGCCATCCATCATTTAGCTCACGCACCTAACTCTTGCTCACGTGGATCCTAGTTGTAGATTGCCCATTTGATGGGTGATACTTCCTATGCATCAACAGGGGCAAGTTTGCCACCTATCCACTTGTCACCTACCAACAAGTTCGAGTTAGCTCTCCAAGCTTGGTTTTGATTGGAATTTAACTTCATGTCTATTGGTTATTGGCTCTCACTCAAGCCAATTCGACCTAGGGTTCTAGCTATTGGTTTTACTATAAAGAGAGGCCCATTTGGGTTATTATCTCATGGAGAATTTTGGGCAAACTTACTCTGCCAAATTGTATATGTGTTATAGCTTTTGCTAATTGAAATAAAGTGGCTTTGGAGGTCCATATGGTGTGTTGATCTTGTTCATGGGAATTGCTTCAAATTAATCAAGGTGATCTTGCTCCATGTTTTTGCTTACATGTTCATTGTTTTGATCAAATTTATTAAAGCTTAGAATACTTTTTTAAGTCCATAGGATGGGCATTTGAGTTCAATTTGTCCATTTATGTTGGGTTGCTTGTGATTTGGAAGTAGTGAATTGTAGTCGGAAATACTAACACTCTTCTTGTCTCTTTCAACTTTGCATAGTATATTTGATCAAACTTGTTTGTAAGTGATACATTTTGCAGATCTCATAGGTTTGAAGAGGAGTTGGAACTCGGTTGTCTCCTCCATCTCTTCAAAGGACCCTTTTTTCCCTAACATTCGTGCATTGCAGGATCTCCTAAAGTCGATCTCACAACATCAAAACTTGGCAAGAAGTGTTAGATTCAAAGATCCATCCATCCATCATTCAGAACTTTATCTTACCTTGGTTACCTTAGGGGTTTTCTTCTTCAAACCCTACCATCCATCTTCCATTCTATCTTTCCCTTGCTCTCGTCTTACCTCCATTTAGTGCCTTCGTCCTACCTCTCTTTACCCTAGATCTCCTCTCTCCATCTAGCTCTCGTCCCATTTCTTTAGCCCTCTCTCTTTGCTCTCGTCTCCCTTCAAGTCTTTGCCCTTCATTGCATTCGTCCTATCTCTTTTAGTCTCCTCTCGTCCATCTCTTTTTATCCCTTCTCCATCCTCTCGTCCATCCCTATTTTTGCCCTAAAACATAACAAAAACAAACACAAAAGATTGTTAGTAGTAGTTTTGTCAAGTTCTAATAGTTAGTTGCATCATTTCAAAGTTACTAGTTTAGATCTCATACTTTGCTATTTGGTAGTTGGTTTGCATCATTAGATCTCATCAAAAGATAAAAACTTGCATTGTCTTTGAAGTATTCAACCATTTGCATATTAGAATCTCTTTTCCATACTATCATAGTTTGCTTTAGGCTTTAGAGATCATTTAGTCTTTAGATTTACTAGTTTCAAAGTTTTGGTTATCTAACATCTAATGGGTATTTGAGTTGCTCATTTGTGATAGATCTTTCCTTGAGAAAGAAGAGCTTTGAGAAGATCTGAAGCAAATTGAAGAAAGAAGCTTCCAATATAAGAAGCTATCAAGAAACCAAAAAGACGATCCAAACCAAGATTAGTATTTATCCTTTGTAATAGCTCTTAGAAGCTTTTTTCAAGTATTTTCCAAGTTATTTCTCTCAAAGTCCTTATAAGGGTTTCATTCCCAAAGGCATTTGTACTCTCATAATAAAGTTGCAAGTGGGGTTTTTAAGCCCCCACATCCACTTCCCCCATTTGGGGAAGCCTTGTTGTCTTCTTTGATTGGTTTGAGTTTCTAGATTAGATCTTTGGTATGCTCTTAGATTAGTTTCCATTTCAATAAGTTGTTTGTTATGATTTCCGATTTACTTACCCCCATGCTCTCCCGAGTACGGTCTTTGATCTGAAAGAGATTCTTGGGTAGATTAGACTTTATTTTCTGTTTAGTATCTTATTTTTCATCTTGTCATTTCTCTTCCAAGCCTTGACTAGAGTAGAGCTAACTTTGGGTTTATATCCCAAAGGCCACATAACTTTGTGGTAGCTGATCGTTCCCCCGTCAGCTTCTTGTGGACATCCAGCTAGCTGGAAGGTTTCCAGGACTGGTGGCTTCTAAGTGGTTGACCTTGTTCGGAGGTTGATCCCACCTTTAGATTAGAATTTGTGTGGTAGAATACTAGATTTTCCAGTTTATTTTACTTGGCAAAGTAGCATATTGGCAGTATTTCATATCTTTCAAATCTATCACATTGTTTAGTCATTTCAAGTTGAAGTATCTTGCTTTTACAACTACTATTTGCTTCTTAAAACGAACTAAAGTCTCTTGAACTTGGCCAAATCCAAGTCAAGAGCACTCTCTATCGGAAGGCATTATTAGTCTTGCATCATTCCCTACATTAGGGATTTGTTAATTAGCAAGTCTCTTGAACTGTGGTCATAAGATCAAGTCAAGAGCGCTCTCTGTCGGAGAGTTGAACAAAGTGCTCTAATAAATAAAACTTTTCAACCCACACACCCATTTAATTAATTTATCTTGGTCTTGCGTCCTACACTCGTATGCTCTGCCAACCGGAAACAGTTGGGCTAGTACTCAGAAAGGTGGAAGACTTGTTAATTTCACAAGTGATAACATTAATTAAAATTTTACCCCAAAACCCCAACCAAGACAAAATCACTGAGAACTTCCTGAAGAGGTGGTGCCGGGAATCCACTGTCAGACTCGAGGGCGGTCAAGCCGTAAGCACACTTGCCCTCTTTGCAATCTGGGTGCTCTCGACCTATCACCTAAAAGGTTGCCAGTTTGTTTTTCTTGGTTAAGGTTCCACTCCTTTTGATACCTTTGTTCTTAGCCATAATAATCAAGACCACTAAAATCTTAAATTTACCAAGATAAGCTGCAAAACGATCTCACAAACTTATCTTTCGAAACACTTGTATCAAACACTTCAATCACTTATACATCTTTTGACTCCACAAGGCACTGGTCCTTAATCACAATATTTTATTTGCTTATTATCAATATTGGAGTATTTGAGTAATTTTCGTAAAGTGATTTATATCTGATTCAAGTGTATCTCTCATCTTCTATTGCAATGTGGATTGCGTTATTCTGGTCTTATTTAAAGTTTTATTGTGTCTCTCACCTTCAAAAAACTCCTAAACAACACCCATCCGCATCACAACATTAAAATACATTTTAAACACACAAGAGCCTTAGACAACTCTTTTTTAGGGACTACCCCCCTTGGCTTCGTTAGGAGTTTGCCTAAACGGAGGAGCTGGGATTCAGGTGACAGCACCTGGTTCATTGCTTGCCCCCAAGGCCACACCTCTCTCACTTGTAGTGAAGAGACAGCTTTCGAAAGATTTCCGCTGCTGGTGTGCAATCTGGCAGACAACATTCCCAGTGTTTTTCCTCATTAGGTTCAAGACCCATGCGTGGTTGTAGATGTATTTTGTAATGCTCTTTCCATGCTCTACAACATTCTTGACCCAATCCAGTTTGCCTATATCCTCAAGCATGAGGCCTATGCAGTGTGCAGCACATGGGGTCCAAAATATGGTTTTGTGTTTATGCTCTAACATCTTACCAGCAAGAACATAATTAGATGCATTATCTGTGATGATTTGAACAACATTTTCCACCCCCACCTCCATAACAACTTCATCCAAGAGCTGAAATAATAGGTTTGCATCTTTCACCCTATCATATGCATCAACTGATTTCAAAAACATGGTTCCTTGTGGGAAAGAGACAAGGAAATTGATCATAGTACAGTTCCTTATATCAGTCCATCAATCTGAGATGATGGTACATCCAGTAGTGGCCCATGACTCTTTAAAACCCTACAAGTATTCATGTATGGACATAACTTCCTTATGCAAAAGTGATCCCCTCAACTCATGCATACTAGGGCCTTTGAAGCCCTTACCGGTTGCAAGAACAGAATCCCACATGGGTTGATACTAAGCTGAGCGAGAAGCATTGAAGGGAATATCTGAATCATACCACCATCTAGCTATGTACTCATGAGCAACTTCTTTGCATTGCTTCTTCCAATGCTTATCTAAGGTGGGCTAAATGTGGGTTGGTTGAGATTGAGAAGCATTGGCACTTGGAAAGAAGGGGGAAGGTGAAGAAAAATAGTGTTGAAGGGTCTTCTTCTTTTTAGGTTGATTTTCTCTAATGTTTTGAGTATTTTGACGAGAGGGAGGAACATACTGGAAGGGGTCCCTAACAAGGGTAGAACGGGTAGAGGAAGAGCCTTCAAAATCTCGTAATCCAGATGCCCTCATGGCAGCATTTGCAAGTTCCCTCTTCCTCCCAATTTCAGCTTCTATCTCTTTATGCCTAGCCTTATCTTCTTGAAAAATTTTAAACTGATTTAACATATCAGCTCTAAACTCCCCAATCACATCATCCGGTGCATCACATGGGAGAACTTGGCCTCTTATCCCAGCCAAGTGTTGCTTCACCCTATGAATGCCCCCCCCACCCATGTGTTTGTGGCAATATTTGCAAAAAAATTCCCCCTCAACACACTCAACATGGACCCATGCAGCATCTTTCACTCTAGGAGCCATTGGGAAAATGCAATTTGAAAATAGATTCTGCAAGTGCAAAATAATGGAAAAAAAATGAAAATGTGCAACCGCAAATGCATTTAAAACAATAGATTTAAAAGCAAAACAGATTTAAATTTAAAAAAAAAAATTCTCAGTTTGCATTTGCTTAAAAATTAAAAAAAATAGTGCCATAAACAACTTCAAACAGCAAGCATACCTTGAAATCTGCAGCTGGATTGAAGGATTGAAGAGGATTGATGCTAAGCAACCTCCTCCACAGTCAGTTGGCTTCACTCCTTGACAAAACTTGAACACTCAACACACTCAAACTTGGCTGCAGCAATGAGACAAATGACACTCTTGGCGGCAGCAATGAGACAAATGAGCTCTTGATTGTGAGTGAATGAGAATGTGGGGGTTGGGGGACTTATTTATTGTTGTTTGGAGGGCGAATTAGGTTTAGGTTTTTTGTTTTTTATTAAAAAACCAATTAAAATTTGAAAAACCCGATTCTGGGCCCGCGGACGTGTTCTTTTAGCTGGTCGGTCGGGTTATTACAGAACCGGCCAGTTAGGGTCGGTTTGGTAATGAACCGGTCCGGTTAGGGCCGGTTCATTACCAAATCGGACCCCCGGTCCGAGTTGACCGCTGTTCGATGCTCCATTTCCTTTGGCCGGTCAAACCGGTCGGTTTCGGTTCGCACCGGACGTGTTATTAAAACACTGATCCTGTCTAGTTTTTTTTAATTATTTGTAATTAAAAAATGTCCCTCGGCGTAAATTGTTGTAATGTAAAAGAGGAATAAGTGGTCCTTAGAGATCATGTATGGGGGTATGGGTACTCAAAACAAATGGCATGAGACCCCCTACACCCTTGAATGAAGTTTTGAGTCAAGTCATTAAGTTTTGATAGGGTTTTGGCTAAGTTTTCCTAAGTCAATCAAAAAATCAGGAAAAATTGCCTGTAATTAAAAATGACAAATTTTGTAAAGTCACTTGAAAGGGGGGAATTATGTTTTCTAAAGTCATATTATGTACCAAGAGGCAATTCAAAGGCCAAAAGGGCCCCCCCATGTAAGTTTTAAAAAGTTTGAAGTTGTCTTCCTAGGGAGGGTGCCCTCTCTCACCATCGAAAGTAGGAAAAATTAAAATGAGACAAATGGAGGGGCCCCACCTTCATGTACCCCTCCTTTGGCATAGAAAAAGGCTATAAAGCATGTGAATGAGGTTCCCCCCCATTCTTTTTTTTCTGTTTACCCATGGAAGCATCTCTCTAGAAAGTGCGCCCCCCTTCATGAGCTCCCCTTCTCTCCAAGTGACAAGTGTCATGCATGCAAGAGGTCTCTCCCCTCTCTCTTTTCCTATAAGAGGAGGCCTCTCCTCCTCTTTTGGGTTACCTTATTTCTACTCTCTCAAGCTCTCATGCTCTCATATTTTCCAAGAAAAGTGAACCATTGTAATTTCTAGCCATATTGTTTCAATAAGAAAAATCTTTGGAGATCTTGTGTTGGCGTTGCTTTGAGGTGGTTTTCTCCTACATTCTCTTGCTTGCATGTGCTATTGGAGGCCAAGGAAGCAAACTTATTTGCTTTGGTGAGATCTATTGCATTTGTGTTGTAGATTTCATGAGTTTCTCCTTTTGTATTTAAGAATTTCATGCATTTCTTGGTTGAATAGTGTGATTACTTAGATCATTGTGGTTGATTCTCATCTTCTTTGGTTTTGTTAAGCAAATCTTACAAGTTGCAGGTTACCCAAGTTGGAGAGTGGAATTCTTTGGTTGGATACCCCACTTCTTCAACCATTTGAAGAACAAAGAGCACATTCTCTTCCATTTCCTAAAAATTTTTGCACTTAAATTTTATTTCTCATTTATATCTCTAAAAGCTAGTTGATTTATTCATTTGCAAGTTATATTTGAAGCTAGTTGTTCATTAAAATTTTCAGAAATTTTTCTCATAGTTTCAACCCTAACATTAATAGTGTCCCAAAGTGATTTTGGGCATTTTATTATTTTGTTTGCTTGTTGTTTTTTTGCAGGTTTCTAACAGTACAAGGGGAAACTCTGCTCAAATTTGGCAAGGACAAAGCAAAAAGGGCATCCAAAGGAAACCACTTCAAGTCCACTACCAAAAATGGTCAAAACTCATTTCTTTCTCTCTATTCTTTCTCTTCTACAGTGCTGGAAATTTATCCTTTGTAACAAGTCCAAGAGTCTCTTGGACCCCATTTTTATTATAATTCTCAAGTTAAATTTGTACTTTCATTTCAGCCATCCATTGCATGCAAAGGTAATTGGGCTTTGCCCACCCTTGCATTGCAAAAGAACAAGGGCTAGAAGTTAGTTTGCCTTTTGCATTTTCAGCGTAAGTTTTATTGGTTTTGCCCCATCTCTTCATTTTGGAAGAGGGATTGAGTCGCTAGATTAACAATCTATTTCTTTGTTTTAATAATTTGTTGCCCACACCTTGCATGTGAAGTGGATTTTCCCTCTTGCAAAATCGTGCTGACTAGTGTTATTTGGTTTAAGTAGCATTTTTCATTCTTTTGAAAAGCAAATAAAACTTGCCTCACTTTTGCCCTGTATTCACTCCCCTTGTCAGTTAATCCGATCCTGGGTAACAAGAAAGGGCAAAAGATTGTGTTGAATAGTTTAATTACGCATTTTAACTACTTATTTGCAAATTGAGAAAATAAGGATTAGTCTGTGGAGCTAGAGGGGTAGAGGTTCAATGGAGCCTCGTGGCACTTTGTGTCCTCCTATTGAACACCCGACTTTACTTTGGAGCTGACTTGTGGAGCTAGAAGGGAACTTTGTTGTTCAATGTTGAGCACCCAACAGTGTCTCTCAATCGAAGGATAAGGGTTAGAGGTAGTCACATTGGATCAAATTTCTCTTTTCTTTTCTCAAACACTAATCCCCTAAGCTAAAGTGAGACTTAAAATTTACTAAAATGTATAGGACCATTGCAAAACTTCCAAGCATTTGTTTACTTTCAGACATTTGCTCTTTTTTTAGCTTTGAAATTTCATTGTGTCTTCCATATAAAGCTTTTTCACTTACAAGCAATTTATTTCATTTACTTTCTATAGCAATTTACCTCAATGTTTTAATAACCGGAACCGGGAATCAAACCGGTCAAGGGTCAACTCGGACCGGAACCGGAACCGGTAATGAGCCGGAGCGGTTTGATTTCAATGGACCGGACTATTAAAAAATACAAAAAAAATTACAATTTTAATCATAAAAATTATATTTAACATTCCAAGCTATATTTCAAAGCATTATACACATAATATGTATATTTGAAACCATTAGACACATAATATGTAAAGTCTACTCATATATATAAATCGGAAATCCATAAACCATGTATGGGTCACAAAATGGCACCAAGTGCACTACATACTCATAGTAAAGTCTCATAGCATATATCTCAAATTTTGAAACAAAATACAAAATCAATGAGACTCTATATCCTCTACAATCCAAAAAATATGATCAATGATGAGTCATGACTCATAACTAATCAATCATCAAACTCAGCACCACTGCTAGAAATGGAATGCTCAACATCAACATATGGCTCAGACTCCTTGGAGTCGGACTCCTCAGGGACATCTACGACCCTAGCAGTAGCACTAGTAGAAGCACGGGCTGCACGGCTAGGTCGTCTACTACCAATGCCACCATCACTGTTTGCCATGCCTGGATCTTGCTCTGCACCTGCATCCCCTACTCCTAATGGATCTGCATCCAACGCCAAGTCATATGTGACTGCATCAATATCAAAATCGGGACCAAACTCTGGCTGTTGGCTCTCCTCTACCCATTCTGAGGTTGGATCAATATCATCCAACACAATGGGATCTGTATCAAATCTTTGTTTAGCAATTGGTTGCGCCTTAGTCGGAGGTTGTATTGCACGAAGACAAGATCATTCAACCGTTTTTGTTCCAAACGGTTTCTTTTCTTCGTGTGAATCCTCTCAAAGACGAACCAATTGCGCTCACACCCGGAAGCACTGCAAGTCTGACTAAGGACATGAATTGCAAACTTTTGCAATAGACCACAATGGCTGCCAAATGATTCCCACCAATTTGCTGCATGGAAAAATAAAATATAACAAATTAGATTGTGAATTGAACATAAACAACTTAAAAGTTAAAGCTTAAACAATTGAACTTAAACAATAAAACTTGAAATTTGAAAGTTGAACTTAAAGCTTAAAGTTTCAAACAATTGAACTTAATGAAACTTTGGATTCTTGGAAATTTGAAATTGTTTACCTAGCTGGTCGTCATCTTTATTGCTACGCTTTTTCCAAAAGTGCCCGTGGCTCTTTTGAAAGAGGTAAGTTGTCGATGTACTTCACCCTATGAATGCCCCCCCACCCATGTGTTTGTGGCAATATTTGCATAAAAATTCCCCCTCAACACACTCAACATGGACCCATGCAGCATCTTTCACTCTAGGAGCCATTGGGAAAATGCAATTTGAAAATAGATTCTGCAAGTCCAAAATAATGGGAAAAAAAAATGAAAATGTGCAACTGCAAATGCATTTAAAACAAATTTAAAATTTAAAACAATAGATTTAAAAGCAAAACAGATTTAAATTTATAAAAAAAAAAATATGAGTTTGCATTTGCTTAAAAATTAAAAAAAAACAGTGCCATAAACAACTTCAAACAGCAAGCATACCTTGAAATCTGCAGCAGGATTGAAGGATTGAAGAGGATTGATGGCGAGCGGCCTCCTCCACAGTTAGCTGGCTTCACTCCTTGCAAAAACTTGAACACTCAACACACTCAAACTTGGCTGCAGCAATGAGAAAAATGACACTCTTGGCGGCAGCAATGAGACAAATGAGCTCTTGATTGTGACTGAATGAGAATGTGGGGGCTGGGGCACTTATTTATTGTTGTTTGGAGGGCGAATTAGGTTTAGGTTTTTTGTTTTTTATTAAAAAACCAATTAAAATTTGAAAAACCCGATTCTGGGTTCGCGGACGTGTTCTTTTAGTTGGCCGACCGGGTTATTACGGAACCGGCCGGTTAGGGCCGGTTTGGTAATGAACCGGTCTGGTTAGGGCCGGTTGATTACCAAACCGGACCCCCGGTCCGAGTTGACCGCCGGTTCGATGCTCCATTTCCTTTGGTCGGTCAAACTGGTCGGTTCTGAACAACTTCCGGTTCCAACCAGACCGGTTATTAAAACACTGATTTACCTATGCTACCAGATCAGCCAGGGAGGGTCCCAGGATCCACATATCCGAGGTTCCAAACCGGATCTGGATCTAAATCTGCTTGGATCCGCCAAAAATACACCACAGGACGGTTCAGAAAAAATGGGATACGGATCCACGATAAATGGCCGCACTTGAAATGGATCCGCGACTTAAAAAACCACACCGACGGAGATTTCAAGCAAAATTTTGTTAACTTTTAAGTTTTTTTTTTCTTTTCTAAGATTTTTTCTGATTATAAAATGCAGCCAGCTCCACATCCAACACTTCGACGAATAATTCGATGTTTTGTCTAATTGAATATTCCGGTGAATGACGTTTTGTTCGAAGAGATTATTCGATGTTTTGTTTCAACTTCCAAGACGACGACGACTCCAACGCAAGTCAACTAGTAGCCCATGATTATTTTCATCTGAATTTTGGATTTTTCATTGTATTTTTCCTACACCTATATTTTTTTCCTTATCCCTCGATCCTATTGTCGTCCACCTCTTTGTTAGTTTCCGCGGCAGTGCGCTACATTTATGTTGTCATCCTGTCACCTCTGTGTTTTATGATGTCACTGATTTATTGCTTTCGTTGGCGAGTGTTACCAGATGAACTAGCATGGCTAGCCTCTGATGACAAATGTAAGAGAAGTGGCCACTGTCACCTTAGCCAATTCTCCAACTTCTTAGGAGTGTCGAAACCTCTAAGGGGAAGAGCCCTTATGTGATCTATAAAACACTTTATGATAAAGAAAGCTATGTCTTCTTGACGAGAGTATTAGTGACCAGTGCCTTAGATGATAACTTTAAAGAACGAAGAAGACAAACTATTCGATCATGGATGTCAAAAATAATGTAAAAGGTGGGAATCCAATAATCTAACTTCCCTTATGAGAGTGAAATAGCAGTTATATCAGACTTATATCAAGAGTGAGATCATAATCATCCACTTGTAAGAAAACACTGAAAATATCACCTAAGATTCAAACAAGTACAAATTTCCACTTGTGCATAATAAACCAAGGTGACCACAGAATTATATCAGCAATGCAATGATAGTTACATATTGGCAATGTCCCAATAATTTGTAGCAATCGGGTAAGGTAAGTCAAAGTAGTTCTCAAACTTGGGGTATAGTATATTCATCAATAGGGATAGTATCAATTGTTAGAAAAGCAAATACACAACACCTTTAACCAAATAATCTCTCTCAACTTTATTCATCAAATCAGATTACATCAGGTGTATAGCAACACATCTTATCAGCAGTATATCAATGGACAATACAATGATCACAACAACGAAAGAACTTTACAGAAATAGAAGAAACAACTTCTACTTCACCTCTTTATTGCGTGTCATCCACAAAAAACAGTATACCAGACTTTAGGTTTACTTTCAGATCTGTATAAATGTTTGTCTTAGGTTCTCTTTTACCTTGTGATAGTTTTGCAAGATATAACCAACATATTTTGTTTGAGATGTAGTGGGCGCAGGTGTCAAGGTTCTTTGGGACAGTCAAAAGCTAGGTTTGCAATTTTATTGCAAACCTAATGTAGAATCTAAAAGGGTTCGATTTAGTCCAAAATTAGGGCTGCCAAATGAATGCGAGCTTTAGGAGGGGTCAATGGGATGAGACATGTTGCCGCCGGATTGCGCACCTGGTTGACGCAGCAGAAATCTATGCTACTACTCGGTGAGCCCTTAGGGACAAGTCTCGAGCAGTGAAGCACCACTTGCCCAAGACTCGCGAGTTTGGGCAAGTCAACCTCCAATCCGGGTACTCGCATAAGACTCGCCCAGTGACTCGGCAAACCGCAGTGACTCATCAAACCCGCAGGGACTCGGTCGAACTCACTGTGACTCGACAAACTCGCAGATAATCAGGGCATGAACTCGACACAGACTCGACAAACGCACAAAAAAATTCTAGCGTGAGAAAACCTAAAATTCGTTGAAATTCGACCCCAAATTCGTTGAGGTTCAATGCAACCGCCGAAACTTGCTGCATGATTCCCTGGTGTGATTTACTATGCCCACGGAAAAATATATTACTATGCCCCATGGCCATAACCCAAGCCCCACGAAAAAATGTATTACTGTGCAATCCCTGAATCCATGGTGCGATCAACTATTGCGAGTAGTAACCGTGCATGAGAGATGGCGGCTCAAATAATATTTTATCAGTTTATCGATTAAAACTTAAATCTAAGCCTCATGGTTCATTCAACATGGGAGACGGGGAATGGTTTAGTCGACATGGAGGACGGCGGCGAATGGTACAGAAGTGGTAATTTTTTATTTATTTATAAATTATTTAAATTTATCATTTTTTTAATAAACTTTATATATATTAACATATATATTAAACTTATATATTAACTTTATAAACTTATATAAACTTTTTAATAAACTTTATAAACTTTTAATACTCTTTAATAAACTTTTAATAAACTTATATATTAACTTTATAAATATATACTTATATGTTAACTTTATATATATATAAACGTTATATATATATAATTCAAAAAATATATATATTATATCAAGTTTCTACATACATTATGTTAATAAATTATATAACTTGATATAATATATATATTTTTCGAATTATATATATATATATAGACGAATATAAATTATATAACTTGATATAATATATACATTTTTTGAATTATATATATATATATATAGACGGATTTAATGACGAATCTCATTCGAGTCTCATCAAAAAATTCAAATTTGAATCGAATTTGATCATCAACGAACTCAAATTCAAACTGGAACCATGTGACTCGGAGTATATGTCACACATAACTTATAGTTGTATAACTTATATGAATTGGAAATGTCATAACTTCTTTTTTTTCCCAAAATTTACCATATTTTAAGTATTTTTTCTTTTTTGCCGAGTCTTGCCAAGTCTGTCCCGAGTCTTTCCCGAGTTGACGAGTCATATGCCAGTCGAGTCTTTGCCAAGTCCAAGTCGTGCAACATTGGTCTCGAGTCAAGGTTGTCACTTGATCTTGACTCCTCCGTTTAGGCCAAACTGCTAATCGAAGCCAAGGGGGTAGTCCCTACGAAATGTTCCTAAGGCAATTAGAAAGTTTTAGTGAATTGGTTAATGATGTTGTTTAAGGAGTTTTATCATTTGACTAAAAAGGGTTCCAAGATGATTCTACAAAATAGTTTGTAAATGCTTTCACCAGCAAAATTGAAATGACCACCAACAAATAGCACAATAATGATATCATATTAAGCAAATAAATAATGTGTTGTAGACCAGTGCCTTATGGAGTCAATATAAAAGATAAACAATGCTACTAAAAGGGAAATGTTTTGCAATTGCTTCTCGGTTGCTTTTAGATTATTAATGATTCGAAATTAGTTAGAGAAAAAAGGGAACTCCCGAGATACCGTGAGGTACAGGGAGGAATGTCCGAAAATTAAAAAATTGGTGGCTCCTCACGAGAACGTGTAGGATGGAATGGAGTCTCTAAGGCGGTGTTCAACACTACACCAACTAGGGTGTAGTCTAACTATGCCTTGAAGTCGCCTCCCAGTTGTTCCCGCTTTCTCTGAGAAATTTCCCCACACAAAGTTTAATTATTCGAAGTGTCGGATTTTCACTATGTGAGGGGTTGTGTATTTTTATTAAATGAGTTATTAACTTAAACGTGGAAAATTGAAAAGCGGATACAATCGTTTCTGATTTCCCACAGGCCCAGGCAAGATGCCCGCAAGGGGAGAGAGCATGCTCTGATATATAAACCAAATGTTTATTCCAATGTGTGATTGTAGTTGTCGAACAATTGTACAAAAATTATAAGGAAAGCAAAGAAGCACAAAACCTGTGTGTCACTTTTATGATCATCCACCACTAATTGGCAAAAGCCTTTGTGTGGTGGTGAGAGCATACTTCATGGCAACGAGGTTTGTGTTATTTCTAGATTTTATGCTTGCAAAAATGAAAGTGAATTAAAAGAAAAATATTAGTTCAAGTATACACCCTGCAAGCTCAATGTGTGTGTGTGTTTGTTGTGTTGTTAGAAAAATTTATTCACAAAATTTGTACACAGTGCAAATCCTTCTAGGGGGATGGGGTGGGGGCGTTGGATATCCCACTGCTCTCATTTAATAATTACAATGAAGATAGAAAAGAAGATGCCACTTAGTCCACTTTTAGTTGGATCTAAGGGCTTACAATAATGTAGAAGATTTATACAAGTAGATGGGGGTCCACCAGGATGGTTTTTTGCACTTTTTTACCGGTTTTGGTCACAAATCCGCCCACTTTCGTCACGGACCTGCTAAAAACCAACGAGCTAAAAGCGCTGCAAATTAGTGATTAGAGTACACAAATTTACATAAAAATTACAAAATCTAACATGCAAAAAATATTAGAAAGTTTTGACATATGCAAGTATAGAAAATTTTGATCTAGATCTAGTTTTTAAATGCAAAATTTGAGATTTTTCTAGATCTGATTTTCTGCTAAAATAAGTGTTAGCTTTTTAGCTCAGAAGGCACTCCGCATAGTTTTGTCTTGTATGCGGAAGTGACCTTGCATTTACATTACCTAGGCACTTGACTTTTATAAAGTTGTATTAAAGTGGCTCTTTAATAAAGTGACTTTTATAAAGTTGTATTAAAGTGGCTCTTTAATAAAGTGACTTTTATTTAATGTTCCTAGTTTATTATAAAGTGACTTTATGAAATAAAAGTGCACGTATTTCATAAGTGATATTACTTTATTAAAAAGTGTAACCGATTCATTTTTTGGAGGGAATGAATATTGTCCCTTGATGGCAAGATTAGATCTTGTCCATCGGATTTAGGGATGGGGAAGGTGAAAAGTCATTTTACCGTTATAAGAGCAAGCCTAGGGTAATGTGCAAGACACAGTTTTCCAAGAGTGTGAGCATTTGGCATTATTGAGTTTTTTGTGAGTGAGAGCAAGATTATCTAGTGGGTGGTTCGAATCCCTAGGTGAGGGACTCATCCCAAAAGAAGTGGCTCGAATCCCAAGGCAGCTCTACTGCATTAATTATTGGAGGTCGTACTCTGTAACTATTGGGCCGTACTATCTCTCTTGGCATGTAGATCGAGGAGGTTGTTCTCTTGCACATTATTTGAGGGAGGCCATACAGTTGTATGGACATACTGGGCACAGAAATCGATGAAGTGTTGGGCATGAGTTTCGAGAAAAGGCTATTGTAGTGGAGGCCGTATAGGCTGTACTGCTGCCTAGGCACGTTATTCAAGGTGCTACATTGTTTTCAAGGTGCTGGTACAGTCCATTTAATGCTGATTTTTCTTGCTGATGTAACTCTGTTTTCTGCCTGAGAATGCTCAATAAAATTTTGCTCTTGGACTGGTTTTCCCTTTGTGGGTTTTTCTAGGGTCTATTTTGACCAAAAATTCACTGTGCATGCAATTTTCAAACTGCTGTTATGTTAATTTTTCCGCTGCTAAATTATCTCAGCATGAGTGTTTCAGCTTGTTGTTCATTATTTAAGTGCCTGTGATTAGTCATTTATTTAATGACTACCTAAGTCTGAAATCTAGGTTTTGCTGGGGTATTGGATGGATTTTAAAAGCCTGTTTTTCATCATGGTATCAAAGGTTGGACTCTGAGATAACAGTATATTATTATTGCTGCAGTGTATTGAGTTGTTGGACAAGGTTATTGTTGATTTTGACCTTAGTCACCTGGTTCAAGTTCGTGTTCGAATTTGGGGACTTTGAAATTCGACAAAAATTCGGCAAGAAAAAATTTGTCGACAAAATTCGACATTAAGTTCGGGTGATTATTAAAAATATTTCATTATATATAAATATTATTAAATATAATAATTACATATAAGTTATTTAAATATTATATAATTTATTTACATTTATATAAATAAGTGAATCTAATGGTTAAAGATTAAGAATATCTAGTTTATTAAATACTTCAAAGTTTTAAATTTAAAAATATACAAAGAGATATTTTATTATTTACATCTCTATAATATTTTGGTTATTCACGAGAAACATGAAATATATATTTTATTTTCATTCTTAATAAATTAAAAAACATATGATTATTTAAAAAAAATTGATTGCATGCGGTTTGTTGTCCGCCGTTCTACCCTCTCGACCGACCGGCTGCCCATCCGGCAAAATCAACTCCGGTCACGACTTGGCACACGATCCACTAACTAGGCACACGATACGTCACCGCGAAGACTACAGTGTAAACACCCCCCTTGCAGAGATCCATGACCTGTGTGTCGAGATCCACAACTTGCAGGCTGCCACGAACCAACAACTTCAACGCTCTCGAAACCTAGTATGAATCTGAACCTGCTACAAAACTTACTTAATTTCATGAAAGCCGCATGCTCACACTGCAGAAAAACACTCAAAAAACTCGGTGGAAGTTTCGGTAGGGTTTACCCACATGAAAATTGGCGATTTTTCCGAACAAATTCAGCTTGCTGCAAAATTCAACGAATTTTGATTTTGAAGGAGAAAAATCGCCAAATTCGGTGACTTAGATTTTGACAACTTGTATATTGGAAAAATCTATCTGCAAGTGTTTTGCAGGTGTTGGGTAGACCAAGTATATCTTGGTTTATTTTTCTTTTGGACAACAGAGAGAGATGGTTGTTTGCATCAGATTTGAGGACCGGTTGGATGGTATTTCCAACTATTTGCAATGGAAAGTCAGAATGGTTGTTGTGCTCAAAGAAAGCACATTGTGGGTTAATTCCAGCATTGTGATAACTCCTCCCACTTCTGACCCTATTGCTCTTGACATTCATGAAGTAAAAGAGGCTAGAGCACAAAGGGTTATTCTGGATGGTGTCAAGGACCATCTCATCCCACACTTGGCTGAGAAGAAGTAAGCTTATGAGATGTGGAACACACTGAAAAACTTGTGTGAGGCGAAGAATGAGAACCGGAAGATGGCACTCAAGGATAAATTGCATGCAACCAAGATGGCCAAGGGTGAGAGTGTGGTATCCTAACTCACTCGGATAGCACAAGTGAAAGATGAGTTGGTTGCAGTTGGGGAGGTCATCTCTGACTCTGAGTTGGTGAGGATAGCCTTGAAAGGCTTCACCAAAGACTGGGAAGTCTTTGTGAAGTGTGTGGTTGGTCGTGAACATCTTCCAGATTGGAGCAGACTGTGGGACGATTTTACTCAGGAGGAGATCCGAGAAGGATCTCAGGGCAATGGACAGTTGGAGGGTGTTGTTGAAGAAAATGTTGCTCTTTCAGCTAAGAGCAAGAAGAAGTCCATTAAGGACTTGAGCAAAGTCAAATGTTTTGCTTGCAACCGGTATGGCCACCTTGCTTCTCAGTGTCCTGAGAAGAAGAAGAAAAGAAAAAGGATGAGGATGCGACTATTGCTGCAACTGATGAGATAGATGACTTTGCGGAAAATTTTGAGAAATATTTCTTGTTGTTCTCTCTTGTATCGAGTGCCGACAACAATGGATTTGTGATGAACAGTAGTTGGTTCATTGACAGTGGAGCCTCTCGTCACATGACTGGAATGTATCATATATTCCGCAGTATTACTGAGACAAATCCAGATCGGATGGTTGAGAGTGAAGGGGGAACGACACGTTCAGTGCGTGGATTTGGGAGAGTCAGATTCCAGGTTGGACGGGATGAACTCCTTGAGCAGGATGGAGTTATGTTTGTTACAAGGTTGAGTGTGAACTTGCTCTTTGTGTCAACCTTGGAGGATGCAGGGTATTCGACATTGTTCCGGAGGGGACATGTGTACATTTTTCCAGAGAGAGCAGTTCTGGGAAATGTTTTTATATACTCAGAGGGAGCGGAACAGATCCTACCACAGTTGATTGGTGATTGGTTCGGTGAGCTGTACAAGTTAGGTGGACAGGCCATGATTTATGATCCAGAGTCGGAAGAGGAGCAGGAGGCTACTGAGGCTGCAGTGGCACCAAGGTTTCAGTCTCGATTTCCAATGGAAGAGAGGGACTCTCTTCAGAGTACCGACAGGAGGCTTAATTGCTATGAGAGGACCAATGCTCAAGATTGGAGGCATAGTTTTAAAAATCAGCCAAACCGGTTTCGGAATTGGCCGATCTACCGATTTGATAAGGAACCGAATCAACTCGGTCTACAAGTCGGTTCGGTCGGCCGGTTTGGTACCGAACCGGCCGATCTGGACACTGAATCGGCCAATTCGGTACCAAACCAGTTTGATAGGCCGAGTTATGTAAAAAATCGGCCAATTTGTCCGGCAGTTTGCATGGGTGCCTACGGAGTCAAAAAAACAAAGCAATATCCCCATGGTGCAGTAGTATTTGGTGATATTAATGGTAATGTTAAATTCTTAAAGTAAATTTACTTAAATTTTTAACATTACCATTAATTGTTTCAGGATGTTTGAGAGTGGTTCCAACCTCATCGGACTTCATATGCAAAAAGTAGCATTTTAGATCCCATTCAGAATTCAACAGACTTAATAGTTTTCAGGATTTTAGGATTGCAAGGTTTCCACTAGATTCTATCATGTATGAGGGTATGGAATTGGCCTTATTTCAACGATTGGATTAGGAAGTTTCATCAAAATTGTAGGGTGTTGAGCCGTTGACTAATGTCCTTGGAAGATCAACTTTGAAATTCGAGTTAGAGGCAAGGGCTAGAGCCTAGATGAGGGAGGCATAGGGTGCTATTGATGAATAGGATCCCAATATAGGCAATGATTCGCTGACACGTATGATTGATGATTTATATTTCACATTCATTTTCTTAAATGTCCTTGCTCATTTATTAATATATATATATATATATATATATATATATTGCGTTTGCTCGTTTCCAAAATTTTGGGGGGTCATGTATCCCCTATTTCGAATTTCCCCTTTTCATCCCCGTTTCCTCATTTTGTGCAACTTAGGTTGAAGTTGTTCAAAACTTCAAACCCTCGTACAACAATTTTGAAGCAAACCTGTTCATGTTGTGACCTTTGTAGTAGTAAAAAGTCATGAAAATCACCTTAAAGGCTTATAAAATAAATGGTGGGCAGTACTATGGATGAAAGCAACCCTAAACAGCAAGCCTAGGCCAGTCATGAAAATCACCTTAAAGGCTTATAAAATAAATGGTGGGCAGTACTATGGATGAAAGCAACCCTAAACAACAAGTCTAGGTGCTCATTGGCCTTCAAACAACAAGTATGGGTCATAACAACAACCCTAAACTCTTGAAGATGTTGTTTTTCCTTAAAATTTAAATATTTTATGTATTTTTGAGTAAACCGATTCATTAAATTAAAATCTATTGATTTATGGCCGATTCCGATTCTGAGTTGACCCTCGACCGATTCCGAGTCCGATTTCGATTTTTCAAACATTGATTGGAGGATGGATTCTCCTAGGAGCTCGGGGTTCAGGGTTGCTGCCAAGAGGTTGTCTTCAAATTCGAGTTCAGTGCAGGTGGTGGCGTTGGCTCCAGGTTCAGAGGGAGCTCCTACTGTAAACAATGTGATGGGCCTGAGGACCGGACTCGCTGATGGTGATGGCAGTGAGTACTTCCCTCGCTAAGAGGGAGTGTTAGCTTTTTAGATCAGGAGGCACTCTGCATAGTTTTGTCTTGTGACCTTGCACTTACATTACCTAGGAACTTGACTTTTATAAAGTTGTATTAAAGTGGCGCTTTAATAAAGTGACTTTTATGTAATGTTCCTAGTCTATTATAAAGTGACTTTATGAAATAAAAGTGCACGTATTTCATAAAGTGATATTACTTTATTAAAAAGTGTAACCGATTCATTTTTTGGAGGGAATGAATATTGTCCCTTGATGACAAGATTAGATCTTGTCCATTGGATTTAGGGATGGGGAAGGTGAAAAGTCATTTTACCGTTATAAGAGCAAGCCTAGGGTAATGTGCAAGACACAGTTTTCCAAGAGTGTGAGCATTTGGCATTATTGAGTTTTTTGTGAGAGTAAGATTCTCTAGTGGGCGGCTCGAATCCCTAGGTGAGGGACTCATCCCAAAAGACGTGGCTTGAATCCCAAGGCAGCTCTGCTGCATTAATTACTGGAGGCCATACTCTGTAACTGCTGGGCCGTACTATCTCTCTTGGCACGCAGATCGAGGAGGTTGTTCTGCTGCACATTATTTGAGGGAGGCCGTACAGTTGTACGGACATACTGGGCACAGAAATCGATGAAGTGTTGGGCATGAGTTTCGAGAAGAGGCTGATGTAGTGGAGGCCGTACTGCTGCCTGGGCACATTTTTCGAGGTGCTGCATTGTTTTCTAGGTGCTGGTACAGTTTACATGATCACATTTGTACCATTTTTAGTTCTTGGAATGTTATTGCTAATATAGTTGGATATTCATTTTGCAAATCTGGTAAGAGAGCAGCATATGTGATATACACAGTAGCACCCATCTTTCTCTCAAGAGGCCAAACCATATCGAATCACAATGAATTCTTTCAAGTTCTTCCTGTCTTCTGTAGTCCTATGGGCATTCAATCCTACTGCCATCAATCTGTAGCGCCTTCTTTGAGCTTACTTCATAGTCTTCTCTAGAGGTCCAAAGAGTTGTGGTATCCCTGTATTTGGATGTGATAGACACAGTTGGAGGTAGAAGTGGAATCTGCAATAAAGTCAAAGCTAACCCCAGTGATTAGAGAGGAGTTGGAGATGAAATGGCAAAAGATATTACCGGAGATGCGATTGGCAATGGATCTTGAACAGGCCCTACAGTTTCTGATGATTTGTTCACCGTGCTTTTCTTTCCTTCTTGCCAGTAAATAGCACACGCTGAACATGGTTACTTTGCCTTCCTTCTGGAAATGAAAGCAATGACTTCCACTACAATAGTTAACCGACCTCAACCCACTTTTATGTCCAAATTCAATAGAGAATAATAATGATGAGGAGGTACATATACGTTCATGCACATTACCGGATTGTAATATCAGCATCAAAGACATTAGTCAGATCATAGTATGCAGTAGCATCCCATAAAAGCACAGGGGACCACATACTAGGTTTTTTCTTTAATATCTGATTCATAGTAAGCAACAACCTGAATACTCTCGCTTGAATACTGCACCTTCTTTTGAGAGGAGACCACGTATATGTACATCTTGCTAGGATAAATTATAAACATTAGAAACTAACTCTTACACAAAACTGTTTTAAGGGTAGAATCGTACAGTATTCCATGAGATTGGTCAATATACTGTCCTAGTTCTGCATTCTCATGTGTACTTGTAATTCCCCACTGCAAGTCAGAAAGGCCCGCACTTCCTACCTGCAACAGTACTGATACCCACTTCCAGTCTGGAAGCTGCAATGACCTGCACCTGTTTGAGCATTTGATCTTTTCCCAATCCTTATTTTTGGCCTCAAGACTTTCATGTGCAATTGAAGTCTTTAATTTTCCTGTGTGATTTCATATCACACTCTTGTTGCAAAAATATTAAGCAAACCAGTAAATGATTGTGTTTGACTATGGTTTACATGTGAACAGTAAATAGTTTTATAGAGTTAAATTGTTAACAAATATATGGAAAGAATCAGAAATGGCCACATTTGCCTACCATGATGGTAAAATTGTAAATAGTTTCCTTGTCTAGAACATTTAAAAAGACATAATTTAAATTCAAACAGGTAATTAAGTTGTAAACGATGACCTGCATTTGATTATTTATTGCAAATGAATGCAGATAGAAAAATTGTGTGCATCCTTATAGAGACATATATTTCAGGCAAACTTTCAAAAGATTTGTTGCACTGAAAACTTCTACCAAATGTGAACTTCCTGCATTCTTCCTGTGTTCGCATCCTAATTCCTTAGATAATTAAGTGATCCCTTCGTAATATTTCAATTAATTTTGGAACCACTTCCATCTCCCTATGATGTTTTATATTTTTGGTATTCCACTCTCATTAGTATTCCAAACTTCCTGCAGTGATTTATCATTTACGTATTCAAAGTTCCACTCTGGATTCCTAACAGAAAAAGACAGATCTAATTTTCTGCGGATTGATATAGCACGACATGTTTAAAATTTAAACAAATAAATTTCACTAGAGTATTTATTAATGACAGAAAACAAAAAGGCCATTAACAAAGCACAGTAAGTCAGATTTGACAAATAGGAATATATATAAATCTAAATTCGACCATACATCTGATACTTATAAAGTGATCACTATTCTTATACATAACGAAATAGAAATATCAAGGGTTGTTTAAATTTATATTTGAGAAGGCTGGGCGGAATACACAAAGAAATTTGTGAATACAAAACAAAGAAGAGCATAGTTTGCTTATGAGAAATGCAATTTCCACCAAAATAAACCTGAAAAACACCAGATCCTTTTGCTAAATCTAGCATGCAAAGACGGATATGCATAATGCTATCTGAAGTTTGAATAAGCATTTTGCCTTACAATGGGTGTTGTAAACTAGCACAGGATTCTCTTGTCAGAATTAAGAAAAAAAAATCATGATATACCTGTATCACCCGCTTGCAATTGCATGGCTTGAATGCATGGTGTTACTCCTTCTAGCACATACATCCTGCTATTGTTATTTGGCCAATATCGAAACTGAAATAACCAATCCTTGCCTGTACAATCCTGAACTGTCAAAGGTACCCCCTCTGGCTGTGATATTGGAGGAAAATATGTCTGTTCAAAGCAATCATATCAAGAATAAAGAAACCAGAAAGACAAAAACCTCCTTCAAGGTTTCTTTGTCTCAAACCTAAATGAATGTAAAGAGAGTGGAGCAGTAAATATCAATGCATGAAAATTGTTACTTTTATATCTTCACATCTTTAACTGCCAAAGTTAAGAGTGCACATTTCTCCAAACTAGGGGCCTTGGATGCTCCTTTCTATATGCTTTGATGATTAGGAATATACCATTGCCATGACAGAAAGTAGAAAATCAACAATATCTACAAATAAAAAAACAGGGTGAAATCATAGATTAAGAAAATCTCCTTGTGATAGATAATACTAGTGGGAACTCACCTCTGCACATGCTTTTGGAAGTACTAAGCGCCCTATCCTGCCTGCATCACTCGCACTTAATGTCTTCTGAAACAGAGGTGTTATACTGGAGTTTGAACTATCAAAAGTCAAGTTTAAACATGCATTTTCAGGATTCTGAATGAAGATACTCACAAAATCCATAAGCAAGGAAGAAAAACAAATGTCAGTAGCAAGAAGAGGAAACAGAAGCAAACGTGCATATCTTGTCAACATAATGACTTCACAAGCAAAATAAACATATCACAGCATATTTTGATGAGCTACATCACAGTGCCTTTTGGAAAAGATAAACTAATACTATAAAGACCTATTTCAGAACCTCTTTTCATCATTAATACGTAACCACAAGTAAAATCATTGCACTAAATAAAATCAAATACAATTGATCTCTAAAAGGATACTCTCTAGATATCAATTGGAGTTCCTGATCAGTGCTCCTTGGCCAATACCGCGGAAGTAGCTGATTTCTACCCCTTCCATCACCAGGCGGCCGTGCAATACGTATTTGAGGGTGCATGTCTTTTGATGATTCAGAGCCAGTACTGGGGCTTGCATAAGAAATTTTAGGTGGGACTTTAGATTGTCGTTGATACTGATAATAAGCAGAAGGAGGTATATTTTGTTCAGGAGATCCTGAAGATATTCCCAACCCAATGGTGGCAGTAGATAAGTTATTGCATACTTCAACCACATCCTTGGGAGTTGAAAATCCGAATGAGATATTAGAGCATGTGGTTGTTGGCTTCTCCAAGACTTTACTATCTACTTTTGAAGCTTCAAGATTTTCTCTCTCTGAATTTACTTCTCTACATCTAAAGTTATCCATTAAGTTGGGCATTCCTGTCTGTAAACATGAATTGGTCATACCCTTTGTATGACCACCTTCAAAGGAAAATATCTTCTGCAATGGTTCCTCTCTACCAGATTCAGATTCATTCATCTCTTCCACTGCTTCTGGAATAGCATTGCTTTCACCAGAATCATCCAGTTCTGATTGGTAAATTCCTTTTCTCTTGAAAACAGAAAAATCCATCTTGTTCAATTTCGAAGCAGACAATTCGTCCCATTTATTATTCTCTGCTAAATCAATGTCATTTGACCTGTCCATCACAGTCATTTGTTGAAACAAAGAAATTTCAGCTTGGCCAGTTGAAGGCTGCTGTGGATCAGGATGTTGCTTCCATTGCCCAAGACCACTACCACTGTACTGAGAAATCCTCGCTCCCATGTTGTCACTCCAAGTTTTGATGGGGAGATCTGGTAGCGTCTGAGATGAAAAAAGAAAGGGAGCAGGCTGCTGAATCTGATTTGATGACAAACACAAAGAATGGCAAAGCTAAGTAAGTATGAATACTTTCTAGAAAGTATCAAAAAAGTTAAAAACATAACTGGATAGGACACTCAATTTCTAACAAGCAACATTTCAAGCAATGATAAACCCAGCATTTGTGAAGATCACGTAGCTGGATGCCAAGTGAGAAAGCCATATGGCATATAACCTTTTGTTCAAATATACATATCTAAGAAACCCATAGAATTGCATAACGTTGTATGTATAACCAATATGGCATCAATTTCTAATAAGCAACATTATAAGCGTTGATAAACCCGGAGCATTTGTGAAGATTGAATAGCTTAATACCAAGTGTGAAAGCCATAAGCATCATGTTCAAACATGCACATTTATTGGAAGACACAGAATTGCATAGCATTGCATGTATAAAACCAATAAGAAGACACAGAATTGCATAGCATTGCATCATGCATGTATAAAAGCAATAAGGGCTAAACATCATGAATTACATACACTTTCATCAACACAAAGCTATGCTGTGTGGGAGCGCCCCCCACCCCCTCGCTCCCGCTCCCGAAGCTCGCTTCCTTCGGAAGCTCACTCCCAAAATGCTCCCAGTTTTGGGAGCACGCTCCCGAGGCGCTCCCTACCTTTCCTATACTAAAAGCTCCCATACTAGGTTAATCTTTTGATGACAACATTATGGTACCTCCTTTCATTGCCAAGCTCATACAAAAGTAGTTATGGTTGATCATTTGATGATAATGTTATAAGTTATAACTCTTAGATGATTGTTGTTATATGGTTTAATCCATGTTTTCTATAGCTAATTCAACATCCTACATGTTTTCTAGATATAAACCCATCAAAATATATCAAAATATATACTATATAAAAAACGCTCCCAGAACGCTCCCAAAACGGGAGCTTTTGAAAATTTCGCTTTTCGCTCCGCTCCCCACTCCTGCTTCTCGCTCCCAACAACATAGCCACAAAGCATCAATAAGCAATCATGTACAAATGAGACATTAAGTGGATACATAAAGCATGGAAAATTTTAAGGATCCTAAATTTTCTTAAAGTGTAGAAACCTTGGCGAATCTTACTAATTCTTAAATTTACAACCATAAAAAGTTGGGCGATATTTTTCTAAAATGATTCAAATTTCTAAGGGTTTTATGTAGTTTTGGACAATTTTGGTGATTTTTAGAGTAAATTTGTTTTTATCCCACGGAATTTGGGCAAATCAATTTAGAAAAAAATGGAAATTGGGAAATCTTTTTATCAAATATACTATTCAAGTGAGCTAGGAATAGTGATCATGTGGTTCATAAATTACTGAAATCAGAATTATACATAATGTTATTAATCCATCGGACACTAGAATGGATTCTAAACTCCCTGACAAAATATCAAAAAGCAGTCTTCTAAATGTGAAGTCTCTACCTGAAAGAGGCAATGGAAATTTTAAAAAGTTTGCTGATAAATTTGCAAAAATATCTGTGTACTGAATTCAAAGTCCCTAATATGTGTCTAATGGTTTCAAATATACATATTATGTGTCTAATGGTTTGAAATATAGCTTGGAATGTTAAATATAATTTTTATGATTAAAATTGTAATTTTTTTTGTATTTTTTAATAGTCCGGTTCATTACCGATTCCGGTTCCGGTCCGAGTTGACCCCTGACCGGTTTGATTCCCGGTTCCGGTTTTTAAAACATTCCTCCCAACAGCATAGCTCTAAACTATCTATATAATTACCTTATTAGTTTATTGAATCCCAAGTTGCATTTACTTTTACTTTTGACAGGCTTATTTTATTTCCAACACCCCCCTTTAATGACTAGCTTGTTAACTTTTACACCAGAATTGTCTATAAATTTTACAGAACTGTAATTGAACAATGGTTTAGTGAATATTTTGGCCGACTAATGTTCTAACCAAGGGGTCATTCCAACCAATTGAACCCCTGCATCTTCAAAGATTCTTCTTAGCCATATTGCTTCACATGCAGCACCAACAATTGCGTGTACTCAGCCTCTATGGAAGATAGTGCAACATGTCAAATTGAAGTCAACATTCCTGACTAATTTCTTGGTCTTGTTCTTCTGCAATGATGCAGACTCTGTGTCCATTGCATCACTCCATTCCTCACTTTACTTGGATTCTTTAACTATTTTGGGTTAAAATGGAGAATTAACAATCTCACTCAGCATAGCAAATTTAATCGAATTTACCACCTTTTGTTTCTTCTTTGTTGCTATTCTAGCTAACTTCATTATGACCGAAGGTCCTTCCTCTTCTTCTTCTCACTCCAGTCCTTCATCTTCTTCATGTTGCTCCGATCCTTCTTCTCCTTCATGTTGCTCTGATCCTTCCTCCTCTTCTTGTCATTGTGTTGCTGCCTCTTATGCACCTGGGGTTAACGCAACAGAAAACTTCAAGTTGCTCGGTGCATCCTTGGGGGCAAGTCTTGAGTCAATTACTGTCACTTGATCTTGATTCCTCCGTTTAGGCTTAATTCCTAATGAAGCCAAGGGAGGTAGACCCTATTAAAGTTACTAAGGCTTTAGGCACTTAGTTCTTTGGGATGAAAATTGTTATTTAAGAGTTTGGAATTAAAGACAATTGCAAAATGAAAACAACTATACAACATATATGAATAGAATAATCACGACAAAATATAGCTTAGTTGAATGACGCAAATAATAAATATCAAAGACCAATGAAATGGAGTCAAAATAAGTGTTGTTGTAAAAGTAAAGGTTTTGCAATTGTGTTCTTGGTCAGTTTTAGGAATTATTAAAGGATGAGTTAATTAAGGGGAGAATGGGAGCTCCAGATATACCGTGAGGTACGAGGAGTAATGTTGGGAAACTAGGCAAAGGTGGCTCCTCACAAAGATGTGTGGGTTGGAGCAGAGTCTCAAGGGCGTGTTCAACACTACACCAACAAGGATGTAGTCTAACGGTGCCATGAGGTCACTCTCCAGTGGTTCCCGCTTCTTTTGAGAAATTTCCCCGCGCAATACTTAGTGATTGAGTGTCGGATTTTCACTATGTTTGGGGGTGTTTATTTTATTTATGTGAGTTTTTAATTACATGTTGAGAATCAATAAGTTGCTACACTCTTTTTTATTTCCCTAGGACCAGGCCAATGTCCGCAAAGGGAAAGAGCATACTCTGAGAAACAACAAAATGTTCATTCAAATTTTGGATGCTTCAAAATCAAATGCTACAACAAAAAAATAACCTGGAAAAGAAAAAGATATGCTCACCGAATCTATGTGTAGTGTGAGAGCATAATTCGTGGCAACGAGAATGGCTTTATTTAACTACTTGTGAATATGAAAGAAAACAAATTAAACTACTTAATCAAAGTATACAACCTACATGAAAAATGTAAGAAAAAATCACACCACGAAAAGGAAAAACGCGAATCCCCCAGGGGGAATGGATGCCTTTGATTCTTATAAATCTCAGGAAGGCTTACAAATAGTTAAGAAGAGAAACTTAGAAGAAATAGGGGATCTCTTGGCTCTGGAAGGCTAAAATCTTCAAATTTTGGCCAGAGCTTACTTCTCTTTTTTCTTCAATTCTGCAAAATCACCTCTGCACATGGCAAAAATGTTGGTAGATTAGTTAAATAATACATAAAAAAATACAACTACTTTATACTCCCTGAAGATAAAAAATTATGAAGCACAAGTATTAAGTTCTAATGTTAAATTCAAGCTTAAAATGTGAATTAAATGCTTCTTTTGATCTAACAAAAATATGAAACAAGAGATGTATGCTAAACTTTAAAATGATCTACTTGTTGAAGAGTAAGGGAACCAAGAAAAAAATTTATTTTAATAGCGTAGAAGAAACAAGAACCCAACTTCGGTTTTGAAAGAGTAGAGAACCAAAGATGCCTACAACTCAACAACGATTAGACCAAGACAACCTGTTGTCGCCGGATCACGCACCTGGTTAACGCAACATAAATCTTTGCTACTGCTCAGTGTGCACTTGGGGGCAAGTCTCGAGTCAAGGTTGTCACTTGATCTTGACTCCTCCGTTTAGGCCAACTCCTAACCGAAGCAAAGGGCGGTAGTCCCTATGGAAAGTTTCTAAGGTTAATAGAAAGTTAATTAAAAAATGTTTTTAGGAGTTTTTAAAGGTATGATTACATTCATCCAAGTTTGTTGCAAAAAAGACTTAAGAAAATTCTTTCAACTACAGAAAATAAACCACCAGCATATAAAGGTTACACAACAATTTACTGATATTAAGCAAATGTAAAATGATTGTTGTTGTTGGGGACCAGTGCCAATGGAGTCAATATATATATAAAAAGATGTTGCTGAAAGGGAAAGTTTTGCAAGTGTATCTTGGTTGGTTTTAAATTATTCAAGATTGAAATTTGTTACGGGAACAGGGGAAACTCCAGAGATACTGTGGGGTACAAGGAGCAATGTCCGAAAATTGAATGAAGGTGGCTCCTCACGAAGACGTGTGGCCTGGAATGGAGTCTCTAGAGCGGTGTTCAACACTACACCAACAAGGGTGTAGCCTAACTGTGCCCTGAGGTCGCCTCCCAGTTGTTTCCACTTCTTCTAAGGAATTTGCCCACGCAAAACTCAGTAATCGTAGTGTCGAATTTTCACTATGTATGGGGTTGTTACTTTTATTAAGATGAGTTGTTTAATTAAAATGTGAGAATTTAAGGAGTAGTTGCAACTGTTTTTTATTTCCCACGGGACCACGCAAATGCCTGCAAGGGGAAAGAGCATACTTTGAGTTGGAAACCAAATTTTTATTTTGTTTGATTGCGGAAAGAGAAATAACTTAAGTAAAAAAGGTTATGTTAATTACTACAGGCAAAGAGTCTCTTTTTTTATCATCCGATCACGTACTAAAGCAAAGCCTTTTATGTGATGGCAAGAGCATACTATTAATAAACCTAAATAGAGCAAAGGTTCAATGCATTCCATCATATAGAAATGAGGAAGCAAGACCTCGCTTAAATAGAGCTTGAGAGAGTGAAGGGCGAATTCATGGAGAAGGGGTGTGATATCTCATGATCCTATTCTTGATTGATCTTTTGTTGATACTCTATCTCATGGGATGGCTGCCACCTAAGAGAGGCGCCTCCCTTCCACATTGTAAACATCTCCTAAACAATGGAATGTTGCCACATAAGAGAAGTCGCCCAAGAGAGGAGAGGGCGCACTTCTCTCATGAAGACAAGTCAACTTCTCCAATCCCTTGATTTGTGTGATTGAGTGGGTGGGCTGCCACATAAGAGAAGCACCACCACTCAAACCTTGAGATCTCCACCATCTAATATGGATCTACTGCATTACCCAATCGCACTTCATATGGATGATGTGATATGCGCACCTCTAATCCTCACGTGGAGTATGGCGCATCCCAAAACCATGTCATTTGACTTTTAGCATATGCTTTACTCACTTTGTTAAGTCACTTTCCTCATGTGACAAGTTGCCACCTCAATTTGCACATGTTAATTGCCCTTTTTTATTAGATTTTTTTTTATATTATGGTGCATTTTGTTGCGTCGTTAGCATTTACTTGCTATTATGTCGCCACTTTAGGGAAAAAAGCTCTGAGCGATGACTTAATCACTCGAAACATAGGAGAAGAGGGTCCTAGGGGCAAAAGGATGCTTTGAGTGTGAAAACGAGCATCCCCACGCCAAATTCCGCCTCCAGATCATACTTTTATTAAAATTTGAAATTTTCATTTAAACCATTAAAAAATGGTCTAATTTTACGAAAAAAAATTATTTTTGTCAGAATGAACTCAACTCCTAGGGGACCTAGTGCATATCCATATGACTTGTTATTGATGGCTAGCATGTTAAAAATACATAGACATATAGGATTTAATAACCTCCTAAGGTTCGACCACCATGCAAAATACTCCAGCTTTGGAGGTGTGAGTGAAAGACTTAGGAATTATACCCCATTGAAACGCAATGCATAATTCCTAAGGAAAAAACACTCTAGAGTATCCCCTTGACAGCTAAACCTAAGGTAGGCCAAGCCTTTTACAAAAGTATCATGCTTAGACCAAATTATTACAATCCCCTCCATGGGGGTCTGGACATGCAAATTTTACAAAGGGCCAAAAATTTGGCCTGGTGAACTTCTGAACTCTAGCAACGAACAAGGTGATTTGTTCAAGCCTTCTGAGGTTCACGGGGAGTCCACCTAAGTGCAACTTAGTGGACAACACAACCAACACCGAAGGTGGATGAGGACGCAACTGAGCTCAACCTCCTCCCTCGGATTTCTATCGTGCACTGTCACAAACACTTGCAAAAAGAGATTAAAACTAAAATACGTAATTAACAGAGATTAGAAGGGCATTAGTACAACTGAATACACCTGTTGCTTCACTATCTCTAATTAATCAAGCATTTATAAGCAAATCAAATATAATGAATGCTTATACTATGGGCACAAAGGTCGTCTAAGCTAGATAAATCTACAATTATTGCAAAATAATAAGTGATTAGCTAGATATCACCTCAAAACATCAACCAAACGCACATCCAATAGGACAGCTGCACAGCATATGGCCTCCAAAGCATTTCAATTTTATTCCAAAGAGAATGATAAACAAGTTACAAGAGTAGAGGTTCAATGCTTCCTTTTCAAATGAGTGAAGCAACCTTGCTTAAATAGAAAATGAGAGAGTCAGAGGGGGGGGCACTTACCAAGAGAGGGGCGCACTGGATGAGTTGTAAACAACTTGGCGTGAATTGTAATGGATTGGAAAAGGCTACAAATCAGCTTTCTTCCAATTCCTAACTCCACTTATTTGCTTTCTTACAACTTACTATCTTTTCTTGAGAGTTGCGCCCTCCCTATGAGGAAATGCACCCCACTTGGAGAAGAAAAATCATATTGCCTTTAACTGCCGAGAAAAACACACCGGAGTGTTTTAGAAACCTTAGGAATGTTTCCACTTTACTTTGCCAACTCAGAAAACTCACTTTTGGCCTGTTTCTGAGTTTTTAGAAATTGTCGGTTTCTTTATTTTCTCCATTTTCTTGGTCTTTTTTACCATTTTCGAGTAATATTCAATTTTGGAGATAAATAATTACTCGAAAACTTAGGAAAGTGGGTTGAGGGGTTAAGTGGGTGCTCTGGGTTAGAAAACGAGCACCTCCATGTCTAATTCTTCATCCTAACCACATTTTTATAACAATTTTAATTTTCTCAATTAAACTATTAAAAAATAGCCTAAGTTTACGGGAAAAATTATTTTTGTCGAAATTGACTCAAATTCCTAGGGGACCTAGTACATGTCCATACAACTCATTATTGATGGCTAGCATGTAAAAATACATAGACATTTAAACTTTAATAACCTCCTAAGGTTCGACCACCATGGAAAATACTCCATCTTTAGAGGTGTGAGTGAAAAACTCAAGAATTATACGCCACTGAAGTGCAACACATAATTCCTAAGGAAAAAACACTCTAGAGTATCCCCATGATAGCTAAACCTAAGGTAGGCCAAGACTGTTACAAAAAAAATCATGCTTAGACCAACTTATTACAATTTCCCCAAGGGGATCTAGACATGCAAATTTTACAAAGGGCCAAAACAAATGGCCTGATGGATCTCAGAACACTGATGATGAACAATTTGATTGTTCATGTCTTCGACGGTTCACTCGAAATCCACTAAGTGCAATTTAGTGGATAACACATTACTCTGATCCTTTCTCTGGAATAGGGTAATTTCTCTCCCCCCTTACTCCGAGGCACTAATCATTAAGTTCTTTCTAGTGGCCTCAAGTGTTAGGAAAGCCTTGATGAATCATTCAAAACTTCGTCCTAGGGTTTGGCAATCCAACCTTCACACATTTGGACTCTCACCTGAGGACATCGTCAAATGGTGTATTGGCTCCTTCTTCATATATTTCCATACTCTTCCTCCCCTATGTCCACATCTATCTCTGATATGAGTGCAAGGGGTTTCCCCTGCCCCTCTCATTCTTCCCTGCTTAAGATGGTGTGTAGCCTTTTATCTTGTTATATCTAGGGTAATCTTTTTGTTTACCTCTCTTTTAATAGTTTAGCATCTTTAAGTTTATGCACTCCTAAAATTTGTCACTGACCCACTATTGGAGGTGCTTTTGAGCCCCATTGACAAACTTTTCTAATCATTTGTGGGAATTAATAAAATTATTTCATCTTATCTTATATGGTTTCTATGGTTGTTTTTCAACTAGTCCTTTGTCCCTACTCTTGTATATGAATAACGGTTTCCTTGTTGCAACTTCTAAAGACTCTAGTGGAAACTTAATTCCAATGTTTTCATTACTTTTGTTTTCAGTGACTTCTAGCCCTTGTATTGCACTTATGAATTCATCAAAAACTAATAATAATAATAAGTCACCTGACATGAGGACACTGGAATATGAGTATCCAACACGGACACAATGACCCCCAGAATTAGGACACAGCGGACATGTTTTATATATATACACACACACACATTTAAATCCTTTTTTTGTAGAAACTAGAACATTTACAAATATTCAATATAAATTACAATCAATATACATTACGCATTCACACTGCATATGTCAATGATAGACCACCTAACTAAAACCCCCATTAGTCCTCATACTTACTTAGCCAAAGTCCTCATACTTACTATAGTACAATCACTGATAGTACACTGTTGTCCTTCAAATGCAACTCTATACTGAAAAATCTGCCATAAAAGAAACCAAAAGAAGATTTTTCTTCTAACCAAGGAAAAACAAATCATCATTCAACTCAAGAACATAACCCAATGACATTTGAAAGGAAATGGAGCCCAACCACTTCATAGGATATGTAGCATCATCACCCAACTCCAATCGCAACCCTCCCTCTCATTCCTAAAACTTGTGGAACAGTGTCTAGACATAAGTTATGACTCAATGCCCCACTCCACCATAGCATCTAACACTTGACACGGTGTTGGAAGATAAACAAGAGACCATGGAGAAGGTCATCTCAAGTTGGGATGATAACTCATCCACTCCTACTACATTATCTACATTCCTTGCAACTTGTTTCTACTACTTGACCTTCCCTTTCTTCTTCTCTGGAAATTAGCCAGAATAGTGTCCCTTTTGGTGACACCTAAAACATTTCAAATGACTTGAATCTTTCTTACATGGATTGATTCTTCCTTCTTACCCTTGTTGTATCCTTTCTTGTTTCGCTTCCTATCCTCCCAACAAAGGCTAGGTGCTCTAATTCCTTTTATTTTGCTGAACAAGATTCCAACCTTATCTCTTCTTGCACCAAGTCATCCCAAAGCTTATCGTAAGTCAATACTCACAAACACAAACACCCTAGACAAAAGTTTTCCGAGATGGAGCAAATTCATTGAAGGCAATGGAAACCAACT
The DNA here is from genome assembly GCA_027924585.1 of Larix kaempferi. Taxonomy (NCBI): domain Eukaryota; kingdom Viridiplantae; phylum Streptophyta; class Pinopsida; order Pinales; family Pinaceae; genus Larix; species Larix kaempferi. The sequence continues at coordinate 1,972,563 of BSBM01000815.1, read as the reverse complement.
CCTTATCCATTGTCCCAATGGAAGCCAAATGATCTCTCGACTCTATGACCCTAGCCAATTAGCTCACCACTGTATCTACGCTACTCATGAGAACAATTGGAAGCTTGTTTCGCAAGAACATCTATTTAGAGAAACTGGAATTCTAGTATAACTCAACCAAAGCATCATACATTAGTTACCAATCATCTTCTTTGTAATGTGAGTGATCCTTCACCTAATCACAAACAATTCTCTCTACCTTGGACTCCTTTTTTAGGATGTACAATCAATAGTTTCAGATCAATATGTGCAGTGACACATTCTCAATATGCTCTAATATATTACATCAATTTACTAAGCATACTGTACTATGGCAAAGAGCATGCACAATCCAGGTCGTCACTGTCATGTCATTGTTCTCAGCATGAAGGAGCAACAAATTACCATTATAGCAATCACTAAACAATGGCAAGAGATCTTACATAATTCAAGCTGTCGCTCTTCTTAGCACAATTGATGCACTCTATGCCTCCGCCATCAAGAAGTATAAATAAATGAATTGAAGCAATACACCCACAATGGAGGCGCTGCAAAATGCAAACTAAAATTAGAAAGATACTTCACTAAATTGTCCATTAAAGAATAAATAAAAAATAATGCGTATAGCCTTTCATAAAATAAAATGATTGTATTGAAAAGTAGATATGAATAAAACCTTGCCTATCTAAAGTATAAAACTGATTGAACACAATTTTAAGATTAGTAATTGCTTTACATTATTCAATTATAAGTTGAACCATAGTAGAACAAAATCATCAACTCCATTCAAGGCCTTCTAACTAGGGTTAAGACATGGGACTTCTCACATACAATGGCATACATTATAAACACTCCTTTTATGATCGCATACTCTACCTCTTGGATTAAGTACAATATTTTGTAGTATCCATAATTAATTTAAATGAGCCTGTCTTTTTGGAGTTCTTAGCATTGTCTATTGGGACTTAATGGGGATGTCTGTTACAACCAGCATAGATCCATCTTAAACCCGCGTCTATTAAACACCGAGAGGGATCCCATTTCTTGAGGTGTAAATTTTTTTACCTTAATTTTTTTACACATCAAGAAAAAATTTACACCTCAAGAAATTAGATCTCTCTCTGTGCTTGATAGATCCGGGTTTAAGATGGATCTATGCTGGTTTTAATTTTTTATTTTATGAGCCGACATGAATTATTTTAATTAGATTTTATTTTTGATAAGTTATGAGCCAACATGGGAACATTACGTTACGTAATGTGACAAATGTGAAAACATCTCCCCCATACTGGGGTGTACGCACCTCACTACTCTCGGTGCAATCACGTGTCACGTGGTCTTCAGGCAAAAACCTGATTTGATTGTTGTATGAAATTATTTGAATTGTTATTCCATACAATAGCAGGAGAAAAGAATAGCAACCATTCTTGTGGGACTATACCTTTTAACCTGTAATAATGAAGCCTTCAGTTTAAATTTCTCTGATATTGGATTTAGGCACTATTTATTAAACATTTGCTTTAATTTCCCTGATATCGGCTTTAATTATTAAAGATTGGCAATAGGCACTAAATTTACCTGATATTGGCTTTAAGCACAATCAAGCATTCCATATAACTTTCCCATTGTTACTCATTATTAAACGACATTTAGAATTAGTTGGACAAGTAAAATGCTACATCTTGAATTGGATCACTGGAGTCTAGATCCCAGAAGGAGAGATTCTAACTACAAAGACTCTAGATGTCAAATTCTGAATGCTGGCAGCATGCACATCTATTAAGTCATTAACAGAAACTCACGTTTACAGGACATGTGCCTTGTCATTGTCAAGAACTAACAATCTAGATTGTATGGCTAATGAATTAAAATTCTAAACTTCATCTTGGAAGTTGGCATTACTGTCTACAGCTATTCCTTAAAGAAAGATAGAAAGAAAACAATTATATTAATGTACTTTAATGAACAAAGACGGTCAATGAGATGGGACTAAGCTTGCATCATACATCACTGCCAAGCACAAAAGACAAGTCCATCATAATAAAATAAAGCAAAATAAAAGGAAGAAACAAACCCTGGTACATGTGGAATATGTAAAGCGATACAATACATAGTAGTGTTTGAAGAAAAGCCAGCTAAGAAATAGATCTAAATCTGGAAATTGCAAACCCAAATGAAGCATCCAACAAGCAGAACCAAACTGTGTATGTGCTGTATAGCTTCAACCATGTAGAACAACTACCCACTAGTCACTACTAATCTTCATCAGAAATAATGACAGCTGCAATATCTGCCATATGATTCATAGGAGCCTGCTTCAGGATGGCATCTGGTGAGGAACATGGAGTAATGAGACTCTCCTAGACAATCCTGGGAGGCAACTAAGTATTGCCATAAGAGGATGAAAAACAAACAATCTTATCATTCAAGGTCAAAGATCTCCTAAAAATAATAAAACAAAAAAAAAACTGTGAAATAACCCCCAAGTAGGAAGGTATTCTGCAATGACAAGGTCTCATGGCCCTCCTCGTGATAGAAAATCATGTCTGTCACCAAACAGCCCAGGTCAAAGGGCGGTGCCTGGTAGATTATTGTTGTCCCCAGAAAAGTCTATTTCCACTTGGGGGTAGTTTAAAACTAGCATTCCCAGATGGTGGATCGCAGGAATAAACAAATAGGAAATACAACATAAGCAACTATTCATTTGAACATTATGCAAGGAATCATACAGGTATCATCTGGTTGTTTCATTACTGTTATACAACCTTTGGCCTCCACATCATGGAGCTTTTATTCATGCTTGTTGTTTGTTGTATATTTACAGTTAGGTTTCCCTTTAAGATTTTTTGTTGTGTATGCCTGAATCTGTCTCAACCCCTGGAAGACCATTCATTATTGGACCCCTAGCCTCTGGACACTCCTTTTTGCTATGTTGTTTAAGCCCAAATCTAACTCAACCCCAAAGGATCCATAACTAACTTGTTAAATTTACCTGTGAGCAGCATACAGCAGAGTTCTATACAGCAGTACAGCCACCCACATTTCAGCAGTTATGAGGGCACACTAGCATAGATGGAGGAGAAATAAATAGGAGGCACATCCATGCTTTTCAGCAGTTCGTACAGCAGTTATGCATGCCAGCAGCCAAACATCCTCAGTCCAGTTCAACAGTTCAGTTCTAAATCTGTTTTTGATTTATCTAGTTTTGCATGCACAGTTAGAGGGCACAGTCCCCTAAGTTAGTATGGGATGCTCATGCATGTGGATTCCCAACTCAGTAAAGGGAGCATATCTCTAGGAGGGCACAGCTTAATTTGGCTCGGTTATCCATGCAAGCAAGGTGCACTGGGGTTAGAGTTCACACTGCCAGTTAAGACACTGTAGGGAATGCAGATGGATTTATTGTACCTCTCTTTTTCCTAGTCTATAAAGGAGAAGCAAGGCGAACCACTTTAAGGTTTGAGAGTTTGAATTTTGAGCCATTGTTTCTTTCGATTTTCAGATTTAACAGAAAACCAGTGATGCTGTTTTGAGTGTTCAAAGTTTCAAACTAGCATGTTTCTGTTTTAATGTCAGCAGTGTGTGTTTGTAGGATTAAGTACTCTATAGCAGAAATTTTTATTGGTGTTTTCAGTTTTAGCAATCTATAGTTTTAAGTTGGTTTCTACAATCTGCTCACCATGATCTGATTTTTTGATATGGTATCAGAGCATATTTTGCTAAGACCTTCCAGGAATCCATGTATGAATAGTGGGGCTGCTACCTGTGATAGGGAGTTGTCAGGAGGTATCAGGGTTAAATGCCCAAGATGCATGCTTGAGAATAGCATTGTGGACCTGTCATAGGTTGTTTTTAGGTTGCTGATCTGTTTTGTCTAGCAGGGTGTTCCAGGAGCAGTAGTATGACTACATTCAGTCTCAGATGTGAAGACGGACTGGATGGTCCTTCTAACTTCATCCGATGTAAGTGTCGAGTCGAGATGTTGAAGGAGCAGGATCTTTAGAATTTCATGGAGACAAAGCTGGTCAAGCATACAAATCCCGTGTTGTTGCCAGAAATAAAAGAAGATGACCAAGACAAAGCAGGTCATCCTTCACTATGTGAAGGATCCCATGATCCCTCTACATAGCCGAAAAGACAATGGGAAAGAAGATGTTTGATGCTCTAGTCATTATATTTCAGAGTGAGAACATCAATCGGAATATGTTGCCATGGAATAAGCTTAGAGCCACACAGAAGAGCAAGGCAGATACCATAGCCACGTACTTGATGAAAATTACTGAAACTCTGTGATCAACTTGCAACAACTGGAGAGATGTCAAGAGTGAAGAGCTGGTACCCAAAGCCTTATATGGGTTCTCTTCTTCCTGGCAGCCTTTTGTCCAAAGGTCTATGCCGGAAAAAAGCTTCCCACCTTTGAGAAGCTCTAGGAAGACTTCACCCAAGAGGAGATGACATTGGAGAGTGTTGCAGCCATAAAGGAGGTGTAGAATCTTGCCCTCATTAGCAAGATGAAGAAAGGCAACAAGAAGGGAGGACCCGAGAAGGGTCAAATGGAGAAAAAAGAGGATTTCAGGCTCCTCTAATCAAAGGAAAGGACTCGAACCACATCAAGTGTTTCAACTTTCAACAGTCAAAAGTTTCACCATTGTGCTTCTTGGTGTCATGAGAAGAAAGGGAATGGCAAGCAGTGGTAGCAAAATCAATTTGCAAGGAGTGCAAAAAGCATCAACTAGAGTGGATGAGCTTTCATCCAAGCTTGAGACATACTTCTCCTAGTCTCCTGCCTTTCATCTAACACCATGTCTAGTGTCAAATGGTACGAGGACAGTGAAGCCTCAAAATATATGACCTCCAACAAGAGGGGGATTTCAACAAAGAGGTAGGAAGGCAAGTGGAAATTGGTGATGATACCACATATCCAATAGCAAGAGTGGGATTTGTTTCATTCCTAGCAGCAAGCATAGGTCAACAAAGATTCTTGACCTAATCCACACAAATGTATGTGGACCGACGACTTCAACACATCCTTATGAAGTAACATTTGTTATCTTCACAGTTCAACTCATCAATGATTCTTCTAGGACATCCTGGATTTAATTCACAAAGACCAGGGATGAGGTCTTTGGGAATTTTCAAGAGTTTAAGGCTCTTGTAGAAAATTAGACAAGAAAGAAGATTGAAGTGTTAAGGTCTAACAATGGAGGGGAGTATACCTCCAAGGAGTTTGACATTTGAAACTTTTTGCAAGTAAGCAAGAATCAACAAGCCGACAGTGCCCTAAAACCCTCAGCAAAACAGGGTTGTAAAGAGAAAGAACAAGTCCATCGTAGAGACAACCAAATGATTCATGATCTAAACCAACCCACCTATCTCTAGGCAAAAGCATATCTTACATCTATCTATATTATAAACAAGTATCCTCATAAAGTTTTGAAGTACAAGACACCAAAGAAGGCATCCATAGGTGAGAAGCCTCATGTAGCACATCTTCATGTTTTTGGTTGTCCTGTCTATATATTCTTGATGAGAAAAGGATGAAGTTGGAACCTCCTAGTTTGAAGGCTATTTTTGTGGGTTACAATGAGACCTCCAAAGTTTACAAAGTTTACACCCCATCTTACGATAAGGTAATTGTGAGCAGAGATGTCAAGTTTGACGAGGATGTGTGGTCCTCCAAGTCTCGAGAACCTCCAGTAGACACTGAGGAGGTACCATGCTGTCCCAAAGGCTGATCCACTGATTTTAGAAAATCCACATTCAGATCAGCAAGATTCCAGAGGTGCAAGGGATGCCTCTTTACCATCCAGTTTAGCCAAAAAGCCTAGGTGGCTTACCCAAACATTACAAGATGCACAAGTGCAAGTTGGAACTCCTAAGACTTCATTTTGGGTAAGTCGTCCTCCCAAGAAACTTCTGAATTATGTGGCACTGATGTCTTGCATCATTGATGCAAAGCCTCTCTACTTTTGAGTTGGCAATAGATAGATAGGTTTGGCAGGATGCCATGGTGGAGGAGTACAACTCCATCATGAAGAATGATGTATGAAAGATTGTGCCTAGACCAAAGGAAGTCACCAATTGACTCTAAGTCATTGTACAAGGTTAAGCATGCAACAGATGGCAGAACAGAGAAATTCAAAGCTCTATTTGTGGCTAGAGTCCCAAAGGGTTCTCCAAGGAAGAGAAAGTTGACTATGAGGGGGCTTTGCTCCTATTTCCAGGTACACCTCCATCAAATTCATTCGCTTTAGCATCAATCTTTGGTTGGCATTTATATTGAATGGACATAAAGACAACATTTCTTAATGGTATAATTGAGGAGGTTTAAATAAATCAGCCAAGAGGCTTTGAGATGCATAAGTTTGAGACCCATGTTTAGAGGTTGAAGAAGGCCCTTTATGGGTTGAAGCAAGCACCACATGCATGGTACTCCAAGATCAATGAGTATCTGGTTTGGGTTTCGCCAAAACAAATCGAGATTCCATTATTTACTATTTGATTGATGATTCTAATCTGCTTGTGTTAGTCCTATATGTAGACAATCTTATACTTACAATGAATTCAAAGAAGCTCATAGCATGGTGCAAGGTCGAGCTAGCGAAAGGTGTGGCAAAGTCCAAATGAGGTCTTTCCTTGGACAAGGTAAGTATGCAATTGAGATTCTGAAGAGATTTTAGATGATGCACTATAATCCCATGGCTACTCCTATGGTAGCAAATACCAAAATCATTTGCTGATTTCAATTCAAATTTGAATGATTCATCTATGTATAGGAAATCGATAAGTTACCTCATATAGCTAGTAAATACGAACACCTTGGGCTAGTATATGGTGGAGCCCAAACAAATTCATTGGGTTGCTACAAAACATGTGCCTTATTACTTGAAGGACATAGTGCATTTTGATCTAAGGTATACTGGTGATAGAGATTTGGTATTGCATGGATTTACAGATTCTGACTAGTGCTAGGAGGAGCACTTCAAGGTGTTGCTTCAGCTTGGGTCAAGGTATGGTTTCCTAGTTTAGCCAATGTTTTAAAAATCGGTCAACTCAAACTCGGACTCAGGTGAGTTTAGCACCCACCAAATCAACTCAACCATCATATGGGCTCAAGAGCTAATTCTATACCAAACTAGCCCAACTCGACCAAGTCCGTATTGACTCAACCGAGTCATGCTGAGCAGAGCCCACGACAAACATCTTGAGGCAAATAACTTGTTTTAATTATTTTTTACATAATACCTAACTCATAAGACTCTACACCAAGGTTACTTGGGAGCGGGAGCGGGAGCGGGAGCGGGAGCGGGGAGCGGGGAGCGAGAGCGAAGCGAAAAGCGAAAATTTCAAAAGCTCCCGTTTTGGGAGCGTTCCGGGAGCGTTTTTTATATTGTATGTATTTTGATATATTTTGATGTATTTATATCTAAAAAACATGTAGGATGTTGAATTAGCTATAGAAAACATGGATTAAACCATATAACATCAATCATATAGTAGTTATAACTTATAACATTATCATCAAATGATCAACCATAACTACTTTTATATGAGCTTGGCAATGAAGGGAGGTACCGTTACATTGTCATCAAATGATCAACCTAGCATAGGAGCTTTTAGTATTGGAGAGGTAGGGAGCGCCTTGGGAGCGTGCTCCCAAAACTGGGAGCGAGCTCCCAAAACTGGGAGCGTTTTGGGAGCGAGCTTCGGGAGCGGGAGCGAGGGGGTGGGGATAGCTCCCACGCAACATAGCTCTACACCCTAAATGAAAGTCATAAAGAGATCTTGCCCCCCATTTGCTTCACAATTCTCTCATTGAGCATTTGTGAGCATTTGGAGGTTTGAAGCTGCCATGGCCCCAATTATGGCTCATTTAGTTCCCATGGGTAAAGGGGACAAAATAACCCCTAAGGAGATAAATTTATTTCATGTTTGTATACTTAGAATAAAAATTATCCTAAGTCTAGTATAAACAATAATTTTAATTATTTTTATGAATAATTATTCTTAAATATTGAGCAAGTAGTCCAAGAGGGCGCCCTCATGAGGATAAGGTTGCTAAAATAGAATTGGAGGCAAGAAAATAACAAAAGAGGAAAATCAAGGAAGGTGTAAGAAGATGACAAAAGCAGAAAAGTGGAAACATCCAAAAAAAGCTAAGGAGGGCGCAATTTCTAAAAGGGAGCTCAGTTTACAACGCAGGAAACATCTTGAGACAAAGGGGGGTGCAGTTTCTAAAGGAAAGAAAAGCTTGTAAGGAAAAATCAAGGCAAGTATTTCCACTCATGGGTGGCCCATGTGGAAGGGTTCTCGCAGGTCACCAAGCTATTCAACTTGCTCAGTAGGTCACCCTAAAATTCTATAAAAGAATGATTCCAACTCCAATTCACATCTTTTGACCATTTTGTAATTGAATGTAAGAGCTATAGCTCCTCTTGTTGAGTGATGTGCCTCAATCTTGCTTTGGGTGATGCTCCCCTTAGCCATTTTTGTTCTAGTCTCTCCTCCACCCTCTCTGGCAGGTATTGAAGACTAATTTGCAGCCATTGAAGACTGATATGCAACCTTTAAAGACTGATCTCAAGTTAGGGTTGAATTGCTTCAAGCATCCAATTCGAAATCTCTACTCATTCCCTTCATTTAGTGGGAACAATGTGGAAGGGCCGAAATGGAGCTTCTAGGTTCTGTAAATTTCCTTAAAACCCAACTAGGGATAAAAGCATGCCAATTAATTGCTACCAATAACCACACATGGATTTCTTCACTATGCAACGGAATAATAAATACTGAAAGAAATATAGCAACAATCACATCAATAGAGACAACACGATCTTTTTGGGTATAAACCCCCGGACAAAAGCCAAGATGGGAAAACCGGTGCAGCAATATGAGAGTATATTTTATTTCAGAAAATATGGAGCCTTTTACAAATCAAAAGATCAATTTTTCAGCCCACAATGGCAAAATCGAATCACACAAAAATATTGAGAAAAACTTGTCCACGGATCCCAATGCAGCAAGCTGCTGCTGATGTACGGCCTGCTGTACAGATCCATACGGACTGTACAAACTATACTGCATGGAATTCCATACGGTCACCTCTGCCTGTTGTTGTTTCTCTCTCCTACAAATCTGCCTTCGTTTTCTGGTTTTCTGCTCCTCCATCTTCTTCTCAAAACTCTCTCTCACACTCCTTTTCTCAGTCTCTTTCGGAATGCAATTGTGTGTCCTCTCCACCAATTGATCTTTCTTTTATAACTCAATGCTAAGCGAAAACCCTAATCTCACTATAGATCTAAGGTTGAGATCTTCCGATGAGATTGGATGGTCAAGATTAGATCTTGCCATCACTTTAAATATTTCACTTACACTTTATAAAAAAAGCATTTCATTAAGTCAATCATAAATTAGATCACTTTAATTTATTTTCCAAAGTGAACTTAGGAAAAGTAAATCAAATACATTTTATTGGCTTCTCTCATTTAATGTCTTCTGCATGCAAGGACACATGCATGCAAGAAGACCTTCCTTCGTTGTCACTTTCTAACAGGTTCAACACTTCTGAGAATTTCTGGGTTGTGAGACCTATTCTATTGCGTCTGTAGGGTCGTTTCCAGTAAGAAACGCCTTTTGTCTTGTTGAAAAAGGTGTCTGGATGACCAAGATACAACCATTCTCACCAGAGCCAAGGTTTCAATGTTAAGAAGCGCACTTGTGAAGTTTCAGTTGATGAATGCGCCCCTGAGCAGCTCAGAATGTCCAATGCGCACCGCATCTATAGTCAATAATCTGATCTACAGATCCATATTAGTCCAGCATTGAAGATTCTCAAGCTTCCATAGAGTGATCATTAGTTAGAGTGCCCTTGGAGAGAGTATTGGAAGATTTCATCAGAAGGAGGTGCTCCATTTCAGTGGAGAAGTTCAGTGTAGCTCAAAATGTCCAGTGTGCACCCCATCTACAGTTAATATCTCTGATCTCGTCCTCATATCAGTTTCAATGTAGACTTCCATCTATTCCTCCTCTTCTCATGCCCATTTTCTCAATAATGTAAGAATTTCTAGCATTGGAGATGCATTGAAGGTCTTAATGTTAAAATATCTTTATTCTATGTTCAAGACCACTTATTTCGACCTGTTGTTGTTCAATATATTGTATCAAAACCCTCCTTTATTCCAGAACTGATATCCATGAGCCTCTGAAGCTATTTGGAACAATTAAATGGAAGACTAGCTCATTATGCACTTTTATTTAACTAGTTTTACCATTTCTGCAATTCATGACCAAGTATGAGTCAGTTTTCTGATATGAAGGGTCATTTGAGGATCCTGAGACACTAATGAAGCTATCCCAACCCTTTTCCTGAGGATTCAAAGATTCCTAAGCCTATTTGGAAGAGCTTGGAAATCCACTAGTTGAGCAGTCCTAATTAGCGCCCTTGACTCTTTTGCTCCTAAACACCCCCAGATCCTCCGAAATTCTCAGAATATTTTGTCCACCCACTTATTAGAGTGCTAAAGAATATTTTGGCCCTGTCCTTAACATGTTTTGCTGCTGCACACATTCCCATACATTTAGCAAAACCTTAATATCTCAAATCCTTAATCCTGGAGTCATTTAATTGTGCCTTTGACCAATTCTTTTCTAACTAGTTTCCTGCTTGTCAAAGTTGTGTTGTTAAGTTGTAATTTTGCATAATCTCAACTCCAAATCAGTTCAAGGATATTACAGGCATTGAAGACTGTGATTTAGAGTGTGTTGGAAGCTTGTTTGGCAATCTTCTTGGTTTGTTTGTAGTGGAATTGGCATCTAACTAAGGAGGCTACAACCCATCTTCAAGCTTAGAGGAGTTGTTGCCAATTATCTTGTGTCCATTGAGCTCATTCCCAAGTATGTTAACAATTAAATAAGCCACTGATTTTTCTGTAATAAAAAAAATGTTAAAAGATATCTGAAATGTCTTATGTTGCAAAAAAAATCAAGGTAGGGTTTGCATATTTGCATTTGCATTTTTGTTTGCTTTTACCATGGCACCAAGAGTCAAAGACTCTGCATGGATCCATGTTGATGTTGGTGGTGAGATGTACTACAAGTTTTTTAAGAAGCACATAAAGGAGGAGGGGGAAGGGGGGCAAAGGGCATTCATAGGTTGAAACTTGAAAGTTGAAACAACACTTGACTCATATAAGAGGCCAAGTTTCACCATGTGAAGCACCATCAAAACAAATTGGAGAGATTAGGTTGGAATTGCAAAATCAGTTTGAGATATTTGTATAGAAGGCTAGGCAAAACAGTTAAAAGCTTAAATAGGGAGGAAGAGGCAACTTGCCATGATAAGAGGATGGTTCCTGGTCTATTAACCAGGCAGAGTAAGTCCCTAGAAGGTACCACAAGGGCCCCCAGCAGTCTCTTGGGGTTCTTGGACGGGGACTATGTTTTAAAAATCGGCCAAATCGGTTTCGGAATCGGTCGATCTACCGGTTTGATAAGGAACTAAATCAACCCAGTCTGCAAATTGGTTTGGTACCGAACCAACCGATCAGAACACTGAATCGGCCGGTTCGGTACCGAACCTGTCTAATCGGCTGAGTTATGTAAAAAATCGGCCGGTTTGTCTGGAATTTTGTGTGGGTGCCCGTGGACTCAAAAAAACAAGGCAATATCCCCATGGTGCAGTAGTACTTGGTGAGATTAATGATAATGTTAAAAGTGGCATTCTCCTTATCTTTTATTTTCCATCCTTTTACTTAAATTTTTAAAATTACCATTAATTGTTTCAGGATGTTTGAGAGTGGTTCCAACCTCATCGGACTTCATATGCAAAAAGTAGATTTTTAGATTCCATTCAAAATTCAGCAGACTTAATAGTTTTCAGGATTTTAGGATTGCACGGTTTCCACCAGATTCTATCATGTATGAGGGTATGGAATTGGCATTTAATCAAGCACATCAACCCCTATATGTACCTTGATGTTGGTGGTGTTAATTGTTGAATTCCTCTATCATGACCTTAATAAAAATGTACTCTTCACTCATGCAAAATCACTTATCAAGCATGGGAAGCTTTTTCTACGTTATTTTAGCGATTGGATTAGGAAGTTTCATCAAAATTGTAGTGTGTTGAGCCGTTGACTAATGTCCTTGGAGGATCAGCTTTGAAATTAGAGTTAGAGGCAAGGGTTAGAGCCTAGAGGAGGGAGGCATAGGGTGTTATTGATGAATAGGATCCCAATATAGGCAATGATTCATTGACATGTATGATTGATGATTTATATTTCACATTCATTTTCGTAAATGTCTTTGCTAATTTATTAATATACATATATATATATATATTGCATTTCCAAAATTTCTAAAATTTGGGGGGGTCACGTTTCCCCTATTTCAAAGTTTCCCCATTTTGTCCTCGTTTCCCCATTTCATGCAACTTAGGTTGAAGTTGTTCAAACCCTCGTACAACAATTTTGAAGCAAACATGTGCCTGTTATGACCTTTGCACCAGTAAAAAGTCATGCAAATCACCTTAAAGGCTTAAAATAAATTGTGGGCAGTACTATGGATGAAAGTAGCCCTAAACAACAAGTATAGGTGCTCTTTGGCCTTCAAACAACAGGTCTGAGTCATAACAACAGTCCTAAAATCTTGAAAATGTTGTTCTTCTATAAAATTTAAATATTTTAAGTATTTTTGAGTAAATCGATTCATTAAATTCAAATCGGCCAATTTATGACCGATTCATTACCGATTCCGATTCTGAGTTGGCCCTTAACCGATTCCGAGTCCGATTCCCATTTTTCAAACATTGGACGGGGACCAAGCAGGTTGATGCCATGGAAAAGTCCATAGCATGTGGCTAGGGCCCCTATCTATCTCTAGGGCATCTGGGACCAGACAGTTTCTTGGTCACGAGGACCAAGCAGATTCTACAGGATGAGACAGAGACATCCTGGTCTAGGACCAGGCAGATTCTTGGTCAAGGACCAAGCAAGTTATGCAAGTGGTTTATCAACATTCAGTCTGGGACTGAAAACTCAGCCTAGGGCTGAGGACCATTCTCCAGGAGAATGGATGACCTGGTCAGGGACCAAGGGGTTGATCAACATGATTCAATCTGGGACTGAAGCTCAGCCTTCGGCTGAGAGCCATTCTTTATGAATGGAGGATCTTGTTCATTTAACCAAGATGATGATGTGTGATGCCCTCTCCTAGGTCTTTGAGATGGTTGAGCTAGGTTGCCTTCTCAAAGGACTGACCACCCCTTGATGGAGTCACTAGCACTTGACATCATGAGCAGTCAGGAGGACTACGGGATCACATCATCCAGTGTGGACCTTCCTTATACAGTGTTGATGAACTTTCATTTAGTGTATGGAACTCTTGTACATTTTAGAGAGAGATGATCTAGTTGTATCCCCACCTTGTTTGCATATCCTTGGTCTTCCCACCTTATTGTTCTTGGTCTTGTGGTTAGAAGGGTTGTCTACCCACCTTGAGTTGTCTTGACTCTTAACACTTTGTTGTCTTTGGTCTTATGGGTAGAAGGGTTGTTTACCCACCTTGTTGTTACACCTTTGGTCATATGGTTAAAGGGTCATGTACCTTTCCTTGAATTATGGTTTGTGTTGGTGTGATCTTGTGTTGGCCACTTGTTGATCCTTATGCTAGTGCCCCTTTTAATATGGTTCCTAAGACCCCTTTCTATGACCCTAGTACCCACTACTTAAGACCCCTTTCAAGGAAGAGCAGCATTTAAGAAGAAGCAAGCCAAGGAAAAGAGAGACAATTAAACACAATTTGATGCCTATAATAGCTCCTTTAAGGACAGCTAAAGAATGCTTTGATGCCCTAGCAAATATTTATGAGAAGAAAGCACCTACTCAGAAGAGGGTTTTGAAGAAGCAACTTCGTTTATTGAAGATGGAGGAGAAGGAATCAGTTGCCTCTTTCTTCTTAAAGATCGCTCAGACATGAGATCAGCTCATGGAAAATGGAGTTGAAGTAAATGATGATGACCTTGTGCAAACAGCAGTAGATCGTCTTCCTACATCTTGGGAGACATTTCTTGCAGCAGTAAATGGAAGATAAGGTAATAAGATAATTATATTAATGTCCAACTAATGACCACAAAGTAGGTCAAAGGGACTGCTGATTACAATGATGTCCGTACAAAGCGGGAGAACCAAACGGTCTCCTATAAAAAGATACAATGCACGAAGAAAGAAAGAAAAGAGTGAACAAAGTGAACAGGGCTGAAGTATGAGAGAGCTTTGACTGCAGACGTGGATCCAGAAAACCCGCAATGGGGCGGAGATGTCCTAGCGGAAAAGATCCAGGAGCGAAAAGGTCTGAGGACGACCCACCTCTCCTAACATCCGAGGCCGAAAGAAGAGGACTGAAGAAAACTCAACAAAGTCTGTTGTCCCGATGAAGGGCTAGTAGAGAGTGCGGACTTCCCACAAACTCGTTGCCTAGGGGAGTTCGTACGTTGCTGAGGTCTGGAGGACCTAGCCCGTCTCTCAGGACGGAGTCTGCGATGAATTTGCTGCTGAGATCTCGTGGGTCAGGGTGAGGTCCCACGGATCCTCACTAATCTAGAGCCTAGATATGTACTGGTATCGGTTGGTCTCTTGGTGCCTCTGTCTGAAGGTAATACCGTGAAAAATGACGTGATCTTCTGTGTGGGGTCCGGTATGATGGGAGGCTAAAGAATATGCACTCGGAATCTGAGAGCCTCCTACATGTAGAGAGCCAAAAATCTCTGATCGGGGTACCTGAAAAACTCGGCAAGAGTCTGAGAGTCTAAACAAACAATAGAACCGTCCTCGGATCTCGTAATAACTGGGGCATCTAAAAATGAAGTGCGCCTCGATCTTCGCTTCCTGTAGGTGACATACTTGACAGATTCTATCTGGTCTATCAATCTAGTGGTCTGTCTCTATCCGAAGTCTATGAGAATCAACTCTGCACTGGCCTAGAGGGATGCAAAGAGCATGCATCCAGTGACGAAGCGTATACTGGGGTCGGACAATGAGCCTGTCTCTCAGCTCAAGGAAGTGCTCTGCGTAAAAGGCCATCTTTGGGCGTAGCCCTCCCAGAGGATTGACCCAGGTGACCTAGACGAACTGCCTGTAGATGTCTTCCTGGATAATCTTGTTCAGTTTTTGTCTAGTGGGTAAAAGGTGTCCAGGAGCATCCCGTGAATATCGGAAGGGGGGGAGACAATCCACCTGAATTCCCACTGCCTCTAGGAGATCTAAAACCCCTGTAAACTAACATCGGGCCCGACCCGAATGGGTAGAAGGGGCAATAGCCTCGGAAGAGCAGTATGCTAGGTAAGGGTACCGATCTCTTCCCTCCACCGAGTCTGCAAAAGCCCGGGACACGATGCAAGAATGAGACCAAACTGAAAACCGTCTCGAGCCTGAAGGGTTGAGCTCCGAACTCGGCAAGGATGATGTGCTGAGGTACTGTCTGTTTACATCTAATAATGCGGCGAAGAAGAAGGGTTTGGACTCTCTCAACTGAGGCCCAGTCTGACTCAAGTAAAGATGGCCCCCATATCTCGAACCATATAGAACAGTGGGACGGATCAAGGTGTCCATGAGGCTCATCTTGGACAAGATGTCCTGGAAGTGATGTCGAAAGCACTATCTCTCGAGAAGGGCTAATGATCCATAACCTTTGTTGATCTGAGGCTGAAGAGCAGGTCGCAAACTGAAGCGAGGACCTGAGAATTGCACCCCCAAGTAAGTATAGGTGCTGGTGATCTCAATCTCCTTTCCTCTGAATAGGAAGTGAAAGTCTGAAGTTTTCTTCACTCCATTGAAGATCATAACCTTGTTTTTACTCAGGTTGACTGTCAACTGTCGAAGATCGCAAAACAAAGCTAAGGCATCCAGTTGCCTCTGTAATCCTTCTGGGGATGAGGAGAGGAGGACCACGTCGTCGGCAAAGAGTAGAATAGATATCAAAACCTGGTGAAGAAGACAACCATCCGTGTCCTGGATATGCTCGTGTAGAAATGCCTCCAACTCATCAATGTAAATCCCAAACAGGGTGGGAGATAGTGGACATCCCTGTTTGACTCCAACCAAGTTTTGATAGGTTGTGGCATGATTGTCTAGAAGAAGAAGGAAGAATCCAAAGTAGATTTGAACCTCCTGCCGAAAAGAATCATGCCCTAGCTGCCAAGACAAAGAAGGGAAGAAGCTACCCCTAGCACAAGAACAAAGGTAAGGGATCTCAAGGTAAGCACTTTCATAAATCTAAAGTAAGGTGTTTTAACTGTAGCAAGCTTGGTCATTATGCAAAAGATTGTAAGAATCCTCCTAACAAGAAATGGCATAGAGGGAGGTATCATGCTTCAGCTACTACGGAATAAGAAGAGCCACAACAAAAGAAAACTAAGGCTGAGACCAAAGAACAAGATCAAAGAGAATGCTACTTGGTTTGAGCACTCTCAGGTTCCATCTCCAACTCAGTAGACTCCTGGTGCATAGATAGTGGAGCCACCAAGCATATGACTGAATTCAAGAAGGTTCTTGTAGATTACAAGGCCAAGAAGTTCAATGTGAAAGTGGAACTAGGAGATGGAAGTACCTATGCAATAAAAGGAGTTGGTCCATGATCCAGGAGGATCTAAGAAGGCAAAATTTTGAAGTCCTCCAATCTCAGCAAAACTAGCACTATATCGAAGGGCTCGTCGAGACGATTCCAACGGCGTTCGTTTCACCTCAAACGGACTCCGTATGAGAAAGTTATCGCGTTCTGTTCCATAAGGTCAACAGGCAAATTTGGCAAAAAGAGGTGCCACGTGGCACCACTGACAAGGTGACACGTGGCATCCGTACTGTACAAACATGATGATGTGGCACCACTCAGAGGATGACACATGGCATCCATACAGTACAGACCAATCACAAGGTGACATGTGGCATGATGACATGGCATGCTAAATGGCATGATGATGCGGTATGATGACATGGCATGCTGATGTGGCATGATGACATGGCATGATAATGTGTCATGATGATGTGGCATTCTGACATGGCATGATGATGTGGCATGATGACATGGCATGCTGATGTGGCATGATGACATGGCATGATGATGTGGCATGGTGACATGGCATGATGAAGTGGCATGATGACTAGCATGCATGCATTTGTGCTTGAAACGAGTTTTAGGAAATTCATGCATTTACTCATGAGAAATTGTAAAATGATTAATATTTGAAGTGAGTGGAAAAATTACTCACATATTACTCATTTATTTTATTCCTTGAGTTGTTATGAAGTTAATGCATGGTTGTAACCAAAAACAAACATGCCATATTTGTAAAGAAGTTGTAACAAGTTGGTTTATGGTTGAAAAAAAACCAACATGCTATTTAAAAGAAGGATTTTGGTATGTAATGGATTATTGTTGGATTTTGTAAATGTCATTATGGGGAAGTAACTAAATGTGAAAACCCATGGACATGTGGGCATGAACCATATTTTTGGTTTATGTTCTTAAAAGCCCAACCACATGGAAACCAACTTAGGGAAGTTGTAACCAAGGCCAAGATAGGCAAATTAGTTGCAACCAAAGGAATCCATGAGAGTCATGTGAAGAAGGGAAAGCCAACCTATATAAACCCATTCATTTGCCATTTCCCACTCATGCTTTGGAGTAGAGACTTTGTAGCTAAAGGAGAGAAGGGAGATTGTGTAGCTCTGCAGGAGGAAGGTACGAGTGTTTATACTCGTTTTACACCGTCTTCAGGCTTCGGAGTTGCTGGAAGCAGTCTTCTTGTGTTTTGGGCAGCGATTCTCTTCCTGGCCATTGTCGCCAAGGTATCATTGTATTATTGCCATGTATTTTGCCTTTATGCTGAGATTATAGATCGGCCCTCCTATTGAGAAGCAGGCCCGGAGACGTAGTCCATCCTGGACGAACTCCGTTATCAACTTGTTGTCTTTATGTGTGTATTGTCTATGCTGTTTGGTTCTCTTCTTATGGATTTGTGAGCTTCATTCATGCTCTTTATGCAATTCATGTTAACGTCATAGAGTAGCAAAGATCTTGTTTTCGGATCAGTCCAACTGCCTTACAGCTTGATTCAGGTAAGTTGATTTATGTTGAGGAAATTTTGTATGTTCCTGGTTTAAAGAAGAATATTATTTCAGTGGCAATTTTATAGGACAAGGAGTTCTCTTTAGCCTTCTCGGAAGGAAAGGCTCTAGTGTGGCCTAAGGGTGGAAATATGAGCTTAGCCATTGTGATTAGAGTCCGTGAAGGTGACCTTTATAAGGTTTCAGGAAATGTTGTTAAAGCTCTAGCTCATGACCCCTGTCAGAATTCAGAGATCAAGAAGGAGCCAATTGTGCTCTTCAATCCCCAGCAAAGTGGGATTGTAGAAAAGAAAAGTAGGGATGTGATTTTCCATCACTCCAGGGAGTCTTCCAGTGACTCAGATATGGAATTCTATGAGACATCTCATTCAGAGAAGAAGAGGGAGAAGGCCAAGAAGCCTTCAGTTGATCTCATTGAGGAGCCTATTGAGAGGCTTCAAGGGTGCTCCAGTGTGAGCCATGTCACTGATTCAAGATCATCCACTTATGTGGAGACAGCCAAACATCGGGTTTGGAAAGATGCTATGATAGAAGACATCCAAGTGATAATAGATAATGACGGGTATAAAGTAATTCTCAAACAACAAGGGAAGTCAGTTATAACTTCCAAGTGGATCTGTAAGATCAAGGTTCTTGCTAACATTCAGAGTTGTTTGAAGCTCTCAGAAAATCTTGTATTATATGACAGGTCGAGACAAATCGAGAGGAAGTATCACTATATGGTGCAGAGACTTCAATATGTTTGGTTAGCAAAACAGATTATTGATGTGTTGACTAATCCTCTGTCCACGACGAAGTCTAGGTACTTCTGAGACAAGCTTAGTGTTGCTGAGAATGCCTCCCTTGCTAAGAGGGAGTGTTAAAGTTAATGCAACTGCGAGACCCATTCTCAGGGAGGATGGTACCCTAGTCAATTAACTAGGGTTTCTAGTAAGTTAACCAGGCAAAGTAAGTCCCTAGAAGGTATCCTAGGGCCCCCAGTAGTCTCCTGGGGTTCTTGGTCAAGACCAAGCAGGTTGATGCCATGGTAAAGTCCCTAGAATGTGCCTAGGGCCCCTATCTATCTCTAGGGTATTCTGGTCTGGTACCAGACAGTTTCTTGGTCACGATGACCAAGTAGATCCTGCAGGCTGAGACAGGGACATCCTCGTCTAGGACCAGGCAGATTCTTGGACAAGAACCAAGCAGGTCTTGCAGATGGTTGATCAACATTCAGTCTGGGACTGAAAGCTCAGTCTAGGGTTGAGGACCATTCTCCGGGAGAATGGAGGACTTGGTCAGGGACCAGGGGGTTGATCAACATGATTCAATCTAGGACTGAAGATCATCCTTGGGCTGAAAGCCATTCTTTATGAATGGAGGATCTTGGTCAGTTAACCAAGATGATGATGTGTGATGCCCTCCTCTTATAGGTCTTCAAGATGGTTGAGCTAGGTTGTCTTCTCTCAAGGGACTGGCCACCCCTTGATGGAGTCACTAGCACTTGACCTCAAGAGCAGTCAAGATGACCACAAGATCACATCATCCAGTGTGGACCTTCCTTATACAGTGATGATGAACTTTCAGTTAGTGTATGAAACTCTTGTACATTTGAGAGAGACATGATCTGGTTGTATCCCCACCTTGTTTGCATATCCTTGGTCTTCCCACCTTATTGTTCTTGGTCTTGTGGTTAGAAGGGTTGTCTACCCACCTTGAGTTGTCTTGACTCTTACCACTTTGTTGTCTTTGGTTTTATGGGTAGAAGGGTTGTCTACCCACCTTGTTGTTACACCTTTGGTCATATGGTTAATGGGTCATGTACCTTTCCTTGATTTATGGTTTGTGTTGGTGTGGTCTTGTATTGACCACTTGTTGATCCTTATGCTAGCACCCCTTTTAATATGGTTCCTAAGACCCTTTTCTGTGACCCTAGTACCCACTACCTTAGACACCTTAACTTTATTTTATATTTTTATAAGTAATGATCCTTATTAATGTAAGGTGTCTTAACCTTATTTGATGAAACCCTAAGTCATTAAAGAATTATAACGTGACCCTTCTAGAAGCCACCAAGATAAAATAAATCCAAGGCTATTTTTCTTCATTTGACATATCAAAAAGACTTATCTCAGATCTGATTGTGTTGGTGTGGTCTTGTGTTGACCACTTGCTGATCCTTATGCTAGCACCCCTTTTAATATGGTTCCTAAGACCCTTTTCTGTGACCCTAGTGCCCACTACCTTAGACACCTTAACTTTATTTTATATTTTTATAAGTAATGATCCCTATTAATGTAAGGTGTCTTAACCTTATTTGATGAAACCATAAGTCATTAAAGAATTATAACGTGACCCTTCTAGAAGCCACCAAGATAATATAAATCTAAGTCTATTTTTCTTCATTTGACATATCAAAAAGACTTATCTCAGATCTGATTTATTTTGGGACAGTTTTAGGGTGACATCACAGTTCTCTTGTTGCTGCTAGGGCTGTTGGTCTGGGTCGTCCACCTGCTGAAGATTACTGCTCATTTTTAGTTGTTGATCCGTGACCTATGTGGCTACCCATGGATTGCTTTGATAGGCATCCTGCCTTGTGAGAGGGTCTGTTCCCTTAAGTGGACTGTTTTGCTTGTCCCGAAGCAGGCCGCAGCCCTAGGGCTGCCTGTTGGTTATCCTGGAGCAGGCCGCACCCTATCTATGGACTGATAGAGCAAGCCGCAGTTTGTTTAGGGCTGTTGCTGCCCTATTTGGAGGAGGTCTGCTTGCACAAGGCTGCCATTACCATAGATGTGGAGGCCGTTACTTCTTGTGGTCTGATCTATGGTTAGCCTGTTGCACTTTGAGAAGACTGTTACCTCTTGTGGGCTGATCTACTGCTGCCTGTTGAGTTTTATGGAGACTGCCATCTGTTTGTGAGCTGAATATTATTATTTGATAAGTTTGTTGCCCGTTGAAACCTTGCCTGGGTCAGATCTTTTGTACTTAGGGTGTGTTGAGCTTGCTTTGGATGAGTTCTACTATGTTAATGCTTGCTTTGGTTTAGATCCACTATGTTTAGGGCTGTCACATGTAACTTTTGAAGGTCACTACCAGTTGGGATTTTGTTTCGTTCATAGCCACTATGATTTGAGGTCTGTCATGACCTGTTGGTGACTATCACTTATTGTTCCAATTGATTGACTTGCCTCTGAGAGGCACAGTCTGTTCTGAAAGTTAGTTTTTTTTAGTACAAAGGAAGGTCTCAACACTCCAAGTAAGTAATCAGACTTGTTCTTTTTTTTATTGTGAGTTAGATATCTTATTGTTGTTATAACTTTGTTTAAATTAGTTATACTACTGCTGCTGATTACATGTTACTAAAGGTTTCAACTTTAACACAGGGACCTCCTTGGGAGTGTTAAAGTTGAAAGAGATGAAAATTATGTTTTAATTTATCTTGCCATGTTACAGTTGTACTATACTACTTTCAGTACTACTTCGTTAGATTTATTTTTTGCATCAAAGTATAAAGAATTTTAATTTTCTACCTCAAACCCTAACTTAACCCTAAATTTAACAACAAGTACCTTTGACCAAACCTAGCAAAGATTGCAAGAGATGTGGACCAACCAAGTAAGCAATTCCAAAGTTTTATGAAGTTCAGATGTTTAAACTTTAAATACTTGAACTTTTAGCCAAATTCACAATCTAATTTGTTGAGTCTTTGCAACACATTGGTGGGGTTATTTGGTATCCAATGTCCTTAATTGCAAAAGTTTGCAATTAAGTCCTGGGACAGACTTGCAGTGCTTTTGAGTGTGAGTGCTATTGATCTATCTTTGACTGGATTCAAACGAAGAAGAGAAATCGTTTGGCACAAAAGCAATTAAATGATCTCATCTACATCCAGTACAAACTCGGGCTAAGGTGCAACCAATTACTGAACAGAAGACCCAATACAAATCCCATTGTGTTGGATGATATTGATCCAACCTCATAATGGGTAGAGGAGTCTCACCCAACAGAGTTTGATCTTAATCATGATTTTGATGCAAATGAATTGGGATGGATTGATTTGGATGTGGATCCACTAGTAGTAGGCGATACAAGCATAGATCCAGATATGGCAGGCACTAGCCAACATAGTTGTGCTTCTAATATTACTACTATTACAGTTGCAAATTTCCCTGAGGAATCCAACAAGTCCAAGAAATCCGAGCCAGATGTTGATGACAACGATCTCATTTCCAGTAGTGGTAATGAGTTTGATGATTGATCATGTTGATCAGTGACAACTGACAAGTAGTAAGCTAGTAGATTGTAGCATGTTGTTTTTTTGAACTGTAGAGATCATTTAGAGCGGTGAGCCTCTGATTTTGTGTTTGTTTCAAATATGTATTGGCCATTTTGATATATTCACCCTTACATGGTAAATACATTAGTAGACTTTGTATATTTTGTCTCTAATGGTTTGGAATCTTTAAAACCAGCATAGACCCATCTTAAACCTAGATCTATCAAGCACCGTGAGGGATCCAATTTCTTGAGGTGTAAAAAATTTTTATCTTAAATTTTTTACACATTAAAAGAAATTTACACATCAAGATATTTGATCTCGTGCTTGATATATCCTAAGCTTAAGCCAACATCATTTGCATTTTTATTTCTTTTTTTATGGAAACGGCATGTTACATAATGTTATGCAATAATATTTTCATTAAAATTTTAATATTTTATGTATTTTTTTAGTAAACTGAGTCACTAAATTCAATCTGGTCCAAGTCAGAGCCAAGTCCAAGTTGATTCCAAGTTGACCCCCAGCCAAGTCCAAGTTTTACAATATTGAGTTCAGCAAGAAGCAAGATTCAAATGGCACTTAGTTCAGCAGGGGCAGAGTATATGGCAGCCATCTGTACAAGTTGTGAATCCATCTGGCTTTGCAAGTTATTACCAGAGTGGACAGATCAAACGTTGGATACTACATTGATTTACTGTGACGATCATAGTTGTATTAAACTCTCTGAGAATCTAGAGTTTCATGATCAGTCCAAGCATATTGAGATCAAGTACCACTTTTTCAGAAACAAGGTTTAGAAGGGAAAGGAGCAGTGGTTCTTCAATACATTCCTACAGATCAGCAGTTTGCAGATATATTAACCAAGCCCCTGGCAAAGGGGAAGATTGAGATGATTTGGGACAGGCTTGGTATGGTGGAGATCACTTTCCTCGCTAAGAGGACGTGTTAACTTTACCTGTGAGTTGTTCAGAGAGTGTTCCAACTAAAACACTCTTCCCTTTCCAGTAGAGCAGAGTACAGCAGTTATGACAGCGCACTATCATTTCTAGAATAGAGAGAGAGACAGGGAGCACATGCATGTGCTATCCTCAGTCTAGTTCCAGTTTTAGATGTTTTTTCTATATTCAGCAGTTCAGTTCTAAATCTATTTGTGCTTTATTTAATTTTTTTGCATGCACAGTTAGAGGACACAATTTCCTAAGTTAGTAAGGGCACTCCTGCATGCAGATTCCCAGCCAGTGAAGAGTGCAAGTCTCCAGGAGGCCACACCTTAATTCAGCTCAGTTATCCATGCAAGCAAGGGACACTAGCATTAGAGTTCACACTGCCAGTTAAGGCACTGTTGTCAATGCGTCCAGATTAATTGTACCTCACTTCTGCCTAGTCTATAAAGGAGGAGCGATGCAAACCACTTTATGGTTTGAGAGTTTAGTTTTGAACTGTAGCTTTAGCTTTAGCTTTAGCTCTCTGTTTTCAGATTTAATAGAAACCAGTGGTGGTGCTGTTTTGAGTGTCAGATTAGCGTGTTTTCTGTGTTAATTACCAGCAGTATGTGTTTCTAGGTTAAAGTACTCTATAGCAGAAATTTTGATTACCATTTTCAGTTTTAGCAATATATAGTTTTAGGTTAGTTTCTTAAGTGAAGAATCTGCTCACCATGGTCTAATTTTTGACATATCTGTGGTCTGTGATTGGTTCTACTTTAGCATCCAAACTTGCACACCTGTTATTTGCTGATTCACTGATATGTTAAGGCATGCTTGTGAAAGAGGTCAATAATATCATCTATCAAAAGCTTCATGCACAGAAGAAGAAAATACTTGGCTGAAAAACTACCCTATAGCAATTTGGGCTTGAGGACTCTTGGCAGTAGGCTCTTGCTTTGAGAAGATAGTTGCAAAAGGATGAGGAATTAAGACTTCAGTTACATTTTTTTAAGTGAGGAAAATGTTACATATAATTGCTGGCCCCTGGGAAATGTCAGATCATGCTCTCTTTGCATGCATTCAGAACAGCAATTGAAGAAATTCTGCATGGTATATGAGAATTCCTGTCGAAATAAAGATCAGGAAATTTTGATGGCTCCAGATCCTAGACACTGATAGGTCATACTCATAATAGGTCATGTTCATAAACAAGCTGGCGATAAAAAACAATGTTAGAGTTGCCCAATATGGTTAAGAACTTAGGATAAGATTAGATCATTTTAGCTTGTACTTGACCAATCATGTGTTGAGCTTCTTGAGTCACCTTCAGAACAGACAATTATGAATATATGGGCAAGCAATGACCCTTTGCAAAATTCATAGTATTGCATTAGTTAGCAATAGCATCATGCCACCTTGTAGTCTATCTAAATGATGTGGGACATCAATTTCAGCCCAACTTGACCAGGCAAAGCTTCCAACAGGTGTTGTCACTTAAACTCTTACAATTAAAAATAAAAACTGAAAATAGCACTAAGGGCATTCATATAGAGCAATAAAGATAATTCTTTCAATCTTCTTAAAAATGCACCTTAGAGGACCAAAATAGCCCCAACTAAATTTTGCACCAACTCCCTAACAGTTTTCAATCTGAATTATGATGAGACCTCTAAAGGCAATACTAGTAAATCAGGTGGAAAGTGAGCAATCAAGGACTCCAAAGGAAAGGTTGTACTGGTTTACATTGTTTGTGTAGGTTGTACTGGTTTACATTGTTTGTGTTACCAACTGGCCTCGAACTCTGTCTCAGCTTAAGCCTAAAAATGTTATAGTTGAAGGGGACTATCTGCTGGTTGTCATTCTTTTAATAGGCTTAGAGGAAAAAGACATCATTTCAAGATTGTTCTCAGCTGATTTTAAAAAATCTTAAGAATAACAGGACTGCTGGCCAATGTTGCAATTAATATTGCTTTGAATAAATCAAAATCTTAGAAAATCTCCAGTTGGGTCAAGGAAGAAGATTTACTCAATAATTGAAATTGGAGAATCTATTGTCCGTGTGCCACCAACTCTCTTTAATATTTGAAAAAGAAAGGATTCAGCTCAAAAAGGCATGACAAACCAATTTGCAGTGAAGGTTAGGAATTGTAAAGAACACTTTGTGCACTGCCCTGTCTTGCTGTTTCATGATTCATCTGCTTCATTCTAATCTCAAAGTCTTCTCTGCAATGGCAAAGCCAAAGGTCGAGGATCTCAAAGCAGCATATGGGAGAAAATATGAGCCTTTGGTGGAACAATATAAAGCAGCCCCTCATCCTAGATGAATTTACTGTCATGAATGTCTGCATAGTGGCCTCATAAATGCCAGAAAATTTCCAGGATTTTCTAACTGGATTGGGAGAAATACTTTCCTTGATCCATAATGGCATCACTGCCCAGCTAGACAACTAGCAGGCAGTCACAGTACAACTTTACAAATTCTGGAGAACTTTGAGGCATTCAAAAGAGAGAAAGTAGAGATTAGGGGAAAAGAGTCGCATAACAGTATTGTCACTAAGAGTACAAGGAAGAAGCTGGACCAAACTGACAAAGACATTATAGACCTAAACATCTTATCGAGGGAGGAGATTTTGCAGATGCAATACAAGCAGGAAACCTTCAAAGCAATCTCTCAAGGCCCACTGAGAAGGAATAATTTCAGGGGAGAATACTTGGGGTTTGATGCATATTCATGCTGTCAGAGTATGTATAGAAATCAGAGGCCTTTTCTTGGCTTATCTTTACGTAGTGGCTTATAGTTTCCATAGTCTATAGGCATTCTGGTGAATAATGTTGTCTATCCATAATAACCTACATAGCTTGCTTCTGTTGTTTAGTCAATAGTCCAGCCCAGAATTATACAATGCTAGGCAGCGAGAAGTTAGATTTTAGGGACAATATGTCATTGCCTTATGAAGGTCTCTGTACATCCAAACTATTACTAACCCCCAGCCACTGGTGGGACACCAATTTTTTATCTGTTTTGTAAATTAATGACATCTTTTTCCTCAGAAAAAAGGCTATTCTGGCCAACTGAAGCTGCATCAACAGGGTGAAGATTCTAACTACCATGTGTTCGATGCTTTAGACTATTTAGAGCAGCATTCAATAAGTGCATTACTTCTGACCTTTTTACACGTGTTGCAATCCTTCCAACCATCTTCTTCTGAATGAAATGTCTCACAAAATCTCAATTGCTCATATGCAGACCTGTGCATCAAAATGATCACGTAACAAGATGATTCCAATCGTCAGAAATTAAGGAAAATTTAAAAGAAAAGAAGATGTGTACAAGTAATTGCTAAGGTTTTGCTGTCTAAAAGGTTTTGAGTTTCATATTTACAAGCCCAGATAAATAAATTTGAGATCTGAATTTTATAGAATCTTGGAGATAACAAACAGTCCTTTGGTACTTTCAAAAATACTAAATAACACATAACTCATGACAGAATGTCAAAACTGGAGGAGAGAATAGCAGACAAAAAGAATATCAGAGTACTGTATAATTTGAGCCATATAAAGTTATAAACCCAACCTTCTGAACAAATTAACATCAGAACATCAAGGACATCCATTGAATACAATGCGGATACAACTGATACTGAAATATCCCAATAAAATGAATATCTTATGCAAAACTTCATCAGCGGCAAACATACAGATACCCACATGAAATATCCGCTAATAAAAAGGTAACCTGAAATTTCCATTGTCTCGGAAAAATTCAACCTTCAAAAATCCATGGCAAGAGCAACCACATTAGATGAAATTTTGTAACAATCGATCTTTTCTATGTAAAATAATATAATCCAATCTAAACATGAGCTTCCAATGAACTTCCCACTCTTTTAAACACTAGCCCAGGTACATTTAAACCTGGGACTGGTATGCACCTTGAGGTTGCAAAGCTTGTGTCCAATATTTATTACCCAGGTATGCGTGAACTCTCAAGATTCTTGAGCTTCACAAACTCGAGGTGCATACCAGAACTGGGTCTAGATAGGCCTTTGCCAGTGTCCATAATCATTACACACAATGTATTATCTAGATTCAATGCACTGTTACACATATGTGCAAAGAGTTGATTGATCACCCCCACCCCTGCCTAGGCTATAGAGTGCATCTCGCTTCTATCGATGCAAAATATAGCAATAACCTAAACCCGAACTGTTTAAATCACAAAAAAAATATTTTAGAAAAATAATCAATCTCTCCAGAAAAATGACAGCAGCAGTGTAACTAAAAACTTTCCCACATAAGCCCTTTGGTGCACATAATAGAACATAACTGATCTATTAGCTTCAGCCATAGCCCCTAAAGCAAAATCACAGGGGCAATCCACCAGTTAACTGCCTATTTGATGAAACATCAACCAAACAGGACATTAGTTTCTGGTTTACCAACAAAGAATTTGTCAGATGTGGTCTCAAGTGCCATTCTGGCTAGTGACTACGATGCTCTTTCTAAAGCCTTTAACCAGGCCTGCTATCAGTTGGATTCCAAGCTGGGCAGTAGTCATATGAATGTGGAACAAAATCCTTAGCGAGGGAAATGCTATGCCACTATCGTTTAGTAAGCTTGCATCTCAAATGACATCATAAAGACAACAATAAAGGTTGAATTCGTGTGCTTGTTACTGAAAATTGTTATAATCACACCTATCTGTGCCTGCTGGATTTTGTTGTAATAGCACCTACTGGTGCTGTGGAATGTGTTGAATAAAATTCCTCTATTTAAGATATGAGATTTAAAAAACAGCATAACGAACAAGAATACATGTGTACACAGAATTGTGTGCTTCAAATATAAGTCACACACGCAATCGAACCATGAAATGCTGACACAAAGCCCTTTGGGTTAGATAATAGAACATAATTGATCTATTAGCTTCAGCCACAGCCTCACAATCAAAATTACAAGGGCAATCTGACAGTCAACTGCCTATTTGAAACCGCAACAAAATAGGACATTAGTTTGTGGTTTCCCGACAAGAATTTCTCAGATGTGGTCTCGAGTTTTATTCTGGCTAGTTGACTACGATGCTCTTGCAATAGCCTGGCCTGCTATCAGTCGGATCCCAAGTTGGGTAGTAGTCATATAAATTTGGAACAAAATCCTCAAAAAGGGAAATGCTATGCCACTGTCGTTTAGTAACCTTGCATTTAAAATGACATCAGAAAGACAACAACCAACGTTGAATTCGTGTGCCTGTTACTTAAAATTGTTATTATCACACCTACCCGTATCTACCGGTTTCTGTTGTAATAGCACCTAAAGGCTACTGGTGCTGTGTAATGTGTTGAACAAATTCCTCTTTTTCAAAATTAGATTAAAAAAACACAGTAACGAACAAGAATGCATGCGTACAAAGAATTATGTCCTTCAAATATAAGTCATACAAGCAATCGAAACATGAAATGCTGACAGAAAGCCCCCATTCCAATTATAAAACCAACATTAGCATCAACACAATGTCCAAAACTTTAAAAAAAACACACACACACACAATGGAAAACCAGCATATCATAAACTGCCCAGAACAATCGAATCCTGAGCTAACACCGCGTAAATTCACAGGTTTGAACATAAGGATAACCTAAATCTTACTTAAAAATCAATTTGCCCCAAAATTTTCACGAAATCGCAAACTTTACACAAATATTTAATTTCTGGACATTTTTGTGAGCCACGAAACCGCCATGAACGACGTAAAAGCATGAGAGAAAGCTTAATTTGTTCATACCCGCAGGAGTCACAGAGATCGGCATGGCGGCCCGAACGTAAAATCCACCCTGTCCTCCACACGGCCGAAGCCGCGACCCGGCACTTGGAATTCCAGCAGACTTTCTCCATAGCACAAAATCCACCCTAATCCACGTCGATTTTGAACGAATTCTCTTATTGCTGTACGAAACCTCTGCCTGGACGATCGCCGGTTCAATCCCGAGGAAAACCAAACCCGATTTCAAATCCTTCAGCCAAATTGCATAAATTTAAGGAAAAGGAACCGGAAAAAACTGTAAATTCAAAAGATTCTCAGCTGCTCAACACTATATCCAGTTGCCTTCGGCTTTACTCCTCGTTTTTTAGTACTTATTAGGTAAACTCCTCTAAATTATCTCCTCTGGGTTTCCCTCGACATGACGACGTCTGAAATCCAAGCATCCGCCATTTTAGCGGCACCAGGGGCTGAATAACGCCAAATTATCGGCTGCGCTCGTCCCCTGCGGTGTCTTGTGTCGTTTTTATCGGTTCCGAGACGTTTCTGCGCCGTTCGCCACCATTCATGTGCCGTTCGCCGCCATTTTCGCCCGCAACTTCGTGAAAGGCTGTCGCCGGACGTTCGTATTCTTGAAACCCCGACCTCGTTCGCTTCGAATTCGTCTCACTGCTCACGCTACCTTGCATTTAACGGCCATGCACGAGCTGTACTGCATGCGATCCGCCGAAGAGGGGGCTGTAAATATTTTTCACGAATTGCTAAGGTCGACATCCCTGAAACGGTCCGTCCGTATGCGTACGTTCATGCAAGCGTATAAAGGACTCTTGGTAAGTGTATACAGACACGTATGCACACCTGTACACGTGGCGATCCGGGACCACGTGGGATTTAAGGAGTCAAAATTAATGGAAGACGAGTTACGTAACTTCCCCGGGTTTCGGGCATTAGGGCTAATATTATTCATGGTCTGTGGCGTCGTGGCTAGTTATTCATCTCCAGGGCTGTGGACCCCACGTAGATAATGATGTACTAAATTCCTTTCCTCACGCCGTCTTCGTGTGGGGCTTTGACAGTTGACTGGAGTTTACCGCATGACAAGTAAAGGTTTGGGTTTAGTTTTTTACGTTAATTTTAAATTGGTGAAGGTTTGTGTAGTGTTTATCTCTTACATTTTAATTTTTATGGTGGGAATCTTTGAACGTTATTGGTTGTTATTATTTATATTTTATTTAGTTAATGTTATTTATTGGAGACACTGTTTTCTCTTTCTTGGAAGTTGTAAGGTATGTGACTTCTTTTGCTGCTGGTGCTCCATTGGTTGGAAAGGAGCTTAAATCAGTGGTTTTTCGATTTCCTATCTTCTTTTCATGTTTGTTGGTATTTTTTTTGACGATGCAGAAAAGGGTGGATTCTGTGGTACGAGGGGATTTACAATATGAAAGCACATGCACTTTCCAAAGGAAGCTTGAAGCTCTCACAAGGATGGTCACATTTCCCTGGTTTTAAGACCATGTCCTTATTGAAGACACAGTAGGTGGTGGCTATATTGATGGTTCGGGGGAACATGATGTTTTATTTTTCTTTTATTTTCATTAATTAATTATTAGTTTTGTTTATCTTTTTGTTGAATTCTCCATAAAAGATTTTGGGATTTCTATGTTTGACCGATTCACTTGTATTAATCGGTATATAGAATGATTGTAACTTCTTTGATTCAGAATTGAATAGCATATTAGCAAGAAGTTTTTTTTCTTTTGAAAAAAAAATAATAATAATAATTGTTTTGGTGCTATCTTTGGCAAAAAATAATAATTGTTTTGGTGCTATCTTTGGCAAAAAATAATACTTGTTTTGGTGCTATCTTTGGCAATCCTTCCTTCTTTCTTTTGTAATAAAAAAACATCCTTGATATTGCTCAAATATAATTCATTTATAAATTTAGTCAAATTTATTATCATTGTAATTTATTATATTTATTTAAACGAAGAGTTTTGTCTAATTTATATTTATTTTTTTTATTTATAAAATATTAATACTTTCAGATAAAACCTACATTTAAATAATGTTTATTTATTTTAATTATAAATTACTTAGAGAGATATTTTATAACCTACTTTAAATAATGTTTATTTATTTTAATTATACTTTATATAGTTATCTCTTTATATTTTAAAGTTTTTCATATTTTCACTTTGCTTATATGTTTTATAGGAAATCGTTTTCATTTTCATGTTTAAAAATGGTTTTTAATTAATCTTTGGTGTTTATTTTCTTAATGCCTCAGTTTCTAAAAATAGTGAAACATTTGAGTTTACCATGATTAAATTTAGGGTGTATATATAATTTATATGTTTTCACATTTTGATTTTGAGTTCAATTTTTTGAAGTTAATAAAGAGGGGTGAGTTAAATTCTTTATGGTTAATAAAATGAGTGTTAAAAAGTGGATAAACATAATATTGGATAAGGATTTTTTTTTGTTTTTTTGGGTAAAATTCTATTTTCATTTATTGTTTTTTTTTTAAGTTAATGTTTTATATGGACGTGGTCAAATTCATTGAGTTTAAAATCTAGAGCCAAAACTAGGTTATTAAGGGAGTAGTTTAAATATTCTACATTTTCAATTTTTTAGGAGTATATTTTTTTATTTGTTTTTGTGATTTTGGTTGGAAAATTTTAAAAAATATTAGTCACATATATTGGTTATGGAAATTGCATAATATGAACGCTATAGGGGTGAGGGTGTTGAATCCATTTATGCAATAAAAATTACATTTTAAACGCTTCCAAATTTGGATTTGACCAAAAAAAAATTACCGGATTCCGACCAAAAGCCATCGGAAGTAAAACAAATAGACTACTATGTATTAAGTAGTGACACAATCTTGACCTCTAGATCACATTTCAATTATCTTACCAATAGAAAGGATCACTAGCCAAGAAAAAAATGTATTTCTTTGAGTTACATTTTTTAGAGTTCGATCATGTCTCTTCCCGTGCCTTTCACCTTGTGATTTATTAGTGTGGATCCTGACAAGTGTGGAACATTGGGCAAGTCAATTTGCTTTACCAGCTATATCCTAATTCATGACAAGCACCCCAAAATGTTCCAATAAGGAATTGTGGGTTGCAATCTCCATCTTCTATGCAAAGCCACACTTTAATGTAACTCAAACTCAAAAAATCAACACCCCTTACTCGTGGATATGGATCCTTAACCAAAAGACCAAATTGGGGTTTTGGGTAAGTGCCTTTTAGTCAACCTCGATTCGATACTAGTTAACAACTAGTTAAGATTTGCCACTTCAATGTCTCTACCATGTTGAGACCATACTGCAGTAAGGGGGTTTTACTCAACCTCACTCTAACAACAAGTTGACAATCAAACTTGAGGTTTGTCACTTCAATGTGTCTATTTTGTTTAAAATTGAATAAGCTAGGGATTAAACCAAAGACTTAGACAATCAAGAAGTTATTCTTAGATTGTGAACTACATGTCCATACATGACAAGCACCATTAACGATTTGACATTAAAGTGCATATTGTTATGTTCACATCCCACTCAATCCACAACATTGTGTTTACCATGTTGAAAATTTAAAGGTTTTTCTCCAACTCCCCTTCAAGGCACATTGTTAAGTTTATCATGTTAAGAATCAAATAGCCTAGGAATCAAACACAAGACTTTCCCCCAATTGGCAATATGTGGTACCAAGAATTATGTATTATTCATAACAATCGCCCTTAACCAACTATTTGACATAAAAGTGTAGATCATTATCTCCCACATAAATCAAACCCGGTGCTCACCCTTAGTTGGCAAGTTACCCTACCATGAACTGCGATGCGCATTCAAGACAAATATCCTTGTTAATTTAATGTAAATGTGTATATTATTATCTCCAACATCCCCCTCAATTCACATTACTTTGTTTACCACACTAAAATTTGGACATCATCATTCTAACATCTCCCTTAAGCCACACTACTCTCTTACCATGTTAAAAATTAAATAGGTTAGGAATCTAACCTAGAACTTGTGAAGTGTGTGCCTACTCCTAACAAGCATTAACAATGAGATATAAACAAGTAAATTGATATCCCCAATGTCCCCCATAGACCACTCTTCTTTGTTTACCATGTTGAAAAGTGAACACTTTAGAAATCAATCCCAATGTTTGTTCATAGTTGGCAAGTTTCTCTATCGCTAACTACATGCCCATTCATAATAAGTACTCTTGAGAATCCATTGTTAAAGTGTAAATTGATATATATAGCATATCCCTTAAGTGATACCCCTCAAGCCACATTGTGTACTTGTCATGTTCAAAATAGAAAAATCTAGGAATTGTGTAATGTCCCCAATGCAATTATAGGCAAAATGGATGTTTTGGTTGTGTGATTTTGCACAAGCATTGAATTATGGCTTTTTACAAACAATTTGCATATCTTCTCATAAAGGCATTTTGTTAAGCCCTAAATATTGGCACATTACCCCTTATGTAGTGGCACATTACCCCCTTTATCATGGTGCATTACATATTATTTATGTCAACTTGGGTCTATTAGTTGTTATTGTACCCCTTTGTCTCCTATATATAGGAAGGAGACCTTTTCATTTTAGTCATCATTCTATCTTGTCTTGTCTTACGTACTTAGTACATTGTGTAAGGAGGTTCCTCCCTCGAAGAGGATTGTCATTCATATCAATTATTTAGTATTAAGTCGTGGATTACTTTCTTTTGGTCCATTTCTGCTATTTTTATGCTATATATGGGACTTGGTTGCATAACATTTGGTATCGGAGCTCTTTCCTTGGGATTGGTTTCTTCAAAACGAGTCATCTTGGAATTTTCAGTATAATTTTTTTCTACAAGGATTCAAAAAGCGAGATTAAAAGCCCATCTCCAAAACAAGCTGAGCCATCTATGGTCCAATTTTCAGATCCTTATACTGTACAGGTTCGAAGATATTTTCCTTGGAATATAGGGTTTTTTACTAGTCCAAAAATTAGTCTTAAACAGGTGTTCTAGTGAAAAAGGTAATATCTGGGGTATGAAAGATCTAAATTGAGTGAGGACATGTTGGCATCATAAAGAATAAATACCACAGTATCTGTGGTAGGGTTCTCAGACTCAGATCCAAAATATTGGACACGTGGCATACCCTACAAGTTCGCTCTTCTGGAAAGACCTAAAATAAGAAGTGTTGGGAGATTCACAATAACTTCTTATTGGTACATCAGAATTAGGTCATACCCATGGAATTGGAAAAATGACACATCAGGATGAAGTTTCAGACCCAGAGGAGCAGAAATTTCAAATTTATCTCAGTTACAAGTCATCCATAAAACAATCTTCCAATCAGGGTTTGAAAAAGGTACGCCATTTTAAATTTGAATAACTTTGAGTAGAAGGATATAATTCTGGTGAAACCTAAGGTGTGATATCTATTTATATTGTTCAAAATGCCACTAAAAGGAAGTGTAAAAAAACCACACTCCCCTCAAACCACCATAGGATCATCCCCAACGTACAATGAAAGGGAAGACCTATCTTTTAAAGTGTCCCATTTGGAAGATATGATGAAAGGGATTGTGAAAAAAGTTGATTTAGTTAATTTAGAGGAGAAACTGAATAAAATGGGGGAAAATATGAAAGTTTCGGTGACATCAGTTGATTTACTCAATTGAGAGGAGAAGTTGAACAATATTGCTAATCTCATACAAAATTCAAGGGATACTCCCACTACAGGTGATGATGTGTTCCAGGATACTTACGAGGATAAAGCTAATTTCCATGTTGATAAGCATTCCATGAGTAAGAATATTCCAAGAGGAAATTATTATAGTACATGGAAGTCATCAAGGAGGGTCACCAAAGGGTACCCAACTTCCTAAAATTGACATGAGAAATGTTGATGGTAGTGATCCAATAACTTGGATATTCCAGATGGAGCAATATTTGATCTACACCAGGTTCCAACTTTACAAAAGGTAATTATTGCATCCTTATATTTAGAGCCTGATCAATTTGGATGGTACCAATGGTTTTGTGACCGTAAAAAATGACTCTATTATCTCATGGTCTATAGTCACAGAAGAATTGATTGCACATTATGGGGATATAAATAGCAACACCTTCTTTATCCAGTTGGTAAATCTAAAGCAAAAAGGCCCAGTTACAGAGCACATCAAGCAATTTCAGAAGCTAAGTCTTAGAGTGAAGAATATTTCGTAAGATAATTTGTTGGACCTCTTTACTAGAACTTTGAAGGATAACATCCAACATGAGTTTCGCCTTTGGGAACCTAAGTCCTTGGAGCATGCATTCAAGGTGGCAAGAAAAGTTGAAAACAAAATGATGGCAACAAGGAAGTCTACCACTTACAACTATAAAGAAGGAAGTGTGGTCTCAAGTCATCCACAACCTACAAGGTTGACACCACAACAACTAGAGGAAAAAAGAGCAAAAGGGATTTGTCACAGTTGTGATAGCAAATACAGTAAGGGCCACAAGTGCACTGAGAAGAAACTATTTTACATAGATTGTGAAGCAAAGAAAGGAAATGAACAAGAAGCACCAAAAGAACGGGAATCTTCTCAAGATGAAAGAAATAGAAGATACTACTTCTGAAGAGATTAGTCCCACCATATCTTGTCATACATTGGCTGGAATTAACACTCCTCAAACTCTCAATATCGAAGGATATATCAAAAAGAAAAAGTTAACAGTGTTGATTGATTTTGGTAGTACTCATAATTTTATTCATTGTACATTAGCCAAGGTTCTCAATTGTTTTGTATATCCAGCACTAGAGTTTCAAGTAATGATTGCATATGGAGGAACTATCAATTGCTCAGGAAAATGCCATAATATCAATCTCACTATGGGGGAATATGTATTGAATAATCCAATGATTGCTATTTCGATGGGGGGTGTTGATGTTGTCTTAGGAGTTCAATGGTTACAATCATTAGGAACAGTGGATTTTAATTTTCAAAATCTTTTCATGAAATTTTTATGAGAAGGAAAAGAATATGAGTTGAAGGGTATCATAGGGAAACCAAGTAAGGTGATAAGCTCTAATGGTATGAGAAAATTGATAAAAAAAAGGGACATCAATGTGTAATTGCACAATTATGCTCATTAGATGTTCAAACATCTAAGTCTCCTATTTCCCCATGTCTCCAAAAGGTGTTTGATAAGCATTCCAATGTATCTGAAGATATTCCAAAAGGTCTTCCACCTGTTCTATATTTTGATCATGTTATTCACTTAATTCTGAGAAGTGTTCCTCCTAACATCAGACCTTACAGATAACCCTATAGAAAGAAGAGTTAAATTGAGCGTATGGTTGAAGAAATGTTAGAGGCTGACATAATTAGGCCTAGCCTAAGTTTTTACTTTGCACTAGTGGTAATGGTACACAAGCCTGATGGATCATGGCGTATTGGAAAGAAAATTTTTGCTAGTGTTCTTTGATGATATACTAATCTATAGCAAGTATTGGAAAGAACGTCTTCAAGAGGGTACTGCAACTACTAAAGGAGCAACAACTATATGCAAAACCTTCCAAATGTTTCTTTGGGGTAAAGGAGGTAGAATATTTGGGTCATATTATATCTTAGGAAGGTGTCAAGGTAGACTCCAACAAAATTAAAGCCATGATGGACTGGGCCGATTTCCAAAACTCTAAAGAATCTTCAAGGATTCTTAGGTCTGATAGGGTACTACCACAAGTTTGTTCGGAACTATGGAATAATAGCAGCACCTCTAACAACATTATTGAAGAAAGATGCATTTTCTTGGATTCCATAGGAAACTCAAGCTTTTTAATAGCTTAAGGATGCAATGTGCAAAGCTCTTGTTTTGGCCACACTAGACTTCACAAAAACATTTATTGTGGAATGTGATGCTTCAGGAAATGGCATTGGTGATGTTCTAATGCAAGAAGGACACCCGCTTTCTTTCACAAGTCATTGAATAAAGGGAAAGCACTTACAGAAGCCCATTTATCAGAAGGAAATGTTTGCAATTCTACATGCTCTTAAGAATTGGCATCCTTACCTGATAGGTAGACATTTCACGGTCAAAACAAATTATGATAGTCTGAAATACTTCTTGGAACAGAGATTATCTTCGGAAGAGCAACAAAAATGGGTAACCAAGATGTTGGTATATGAATTTGAAATCATCTATCGAAAATGGAAACATAATGTGGTGGCAGATGCACTTTCCAGAAAAGATGAAGATGCCAGGGCATTACTTTGTGCAATTTCCATTCTACAACCCAATTGGGTAGCAGTAGCAAGAGAATAATGGAAAAATTACCTATATATGTGGACACTCATTCAAAAGATACATGGCGATTCAATTGTATCAGATACTTTTGTGTGGAAAAATGATTCACTATGTTATAAGGATCGCTTATATTTATGCAAAGACTCCTAACTCAAACAAAAGGTCCTCTCAGAATTACACACCTCTCCTATAGGTGGGCACTTTAGATTCCTGAAAACTTACCACGGGGTCAAGAAGGAATTTTTTTGGGAAGGTATTAATTCCAATGTTCAAAGGTTCGTGGCCGAATTCTTGGTTTGCCAACATAATAAGGTGGAAACAGTTAAGACCTCGGGACTTCTACAACCATTAGACATACCTTGCCAATGCCAGGAAGAACTCTCAATGGATTTTATCACATGTCTACCCAAGTCAGAAGGAAATAATGTTATTATGGTGGTTGTTGATAGACTCACAAAGTATGCACATTTGTGTGCACTCTCTCACCCTTTTAATGCAAGTAAAATAGTCGCAGCTTTTATGGAAACAATTCAAAAGTTACATGGAAATCTGAAGATTATTGTAAGCGATAGAGATCCAATTTTCACTGGAAAATTTTGGATTGAATTATTTTCTTGTTTGGGTACCCAATTGGCTCACAGTTCATCTTATCATCCTCAATCTAATGGGAAAACTGAGATAGTGAACAAATGTTTGGAAGGCTATCTTTGTTTCTTTGCATCTAATAAAAAACACAGTGGGTGAAATGGTTATATTTGGCATAATGGTGGTACAATACTTCCTTCCATACATCATCAAAAATGTCTCCATTTATGCCACTTTATGGGTACCAGCCTCCATTGATCACATCTCCCTTAAAGGGAAAATATAAAGTTCAAGTCATGGAACATCACATAGATAACCAACAAGAAGTTCTCTAGATACTTAAGGACAACCTAGCTATGTCACAAAATAAGATGAAACAACAAGCTGATCAACATCAGAGTGAAAGGATTTTCGAAGAAGGGGATTGGGTATTTATGAGGCTACAACCTGACAAGCATATGTCCTTCAAGAAACTAAATAAGGACAATAAATTAGCACCCAAGTATTATGGTCCTTATAAAGTGTTGCAGAAGATTGGTAGTATTGCTTACAAATTGGAGCTCCCTTCATCTTCAAGAGTGCATCTAGTTTTACATGTTTTTGCTTAAAGAAGGTAATAGGAGACAAGATCCCAATTCAAACAATCTTTCCCGAGCTTGATGAAGAAGGAAGAGTCATATTAGAACTTGAACAAATCACTGAAACAAGGACCAAACAACTTCGTAATTGGGCTATTACTGAGTACCTCATCAAATGGAAGAACTTTCCAGTGGGAGATTCAACATGGTAAAATGAGTCATTCATACAGAAGCATCCACAACTAATCAAGCATCGAGGACAACACTTGTCTAAAGGGGAGGGGAATGTTAAGCCCTAAATATTGGCACATTACCCCTTATGTAGTGGCACATTAGCCCGTTTATTATGGTGCATTACATATTATTGATGTCGTCTTGGGTCAATTAGTGGATCTATTAGTTGTTATTATACCCCTTTGTCTCCTATATATAGGAAGAAGACCTTTTCATTTTAGTCATCATTATATCTTGTCTTATCTTATGTACTTAGTATATTGTGTAAGGAGGTTCCTCCCTTGAAGAGGATTGTTATTCATATCGTTTCTTCATTATTAAGTCGTGGATTAATTTAGTTTGGTCTATTTCTGTTATGGATAGAGAAATATAATTCTCTATGGATGCTATAGTAACTACAACATCAAAACAAAAAGATGCAAATATCGGGATTATCGCCACATCTCCCCTACTAGTTTATGTGTCCCACCAAAGGCTCTCCTAGCCTCCAAATCCTACGCAAGAGTGATGATGCACCCTCCAAATGCCAGAAAGGGAGGTGTTAATCCTCCAATTGGTCACGGCTCCTCCTAAGATGGCCCACGGCCTCCCCCAAGCCCCTTTGTGACCTGCCAAAAGGGTGAATCAGCCCCACGATGCTCACAACTTCTCCTAAGTGTCGTGTCCCTCCACACAAACCTTCATGGATTGTTCCAATCTTCAGCCCCACTCAGCAAATGCCTTGGCTCTATCTTCTCTTCCAAAGCCGTAGCTTAACCAAGAAAAAGGGGTCACACCCTTGTGTGCTCTCTCCAATCTCCTATAGCCACATAATCCCCAAGAGAATGAGATTGGCCACAACTTTTCCCAATGAGGAATTTGACCCCTCTTATAAACCTCGACAAATCCTCAAGTGCCATGTCCTGCAAGAAGACACTCGACCACCATAGTGAATTGATCCTCTTTTAATGAATCAACCTCCAACAAATATTTGGTCTCTTCATATCAACTCGGCTCCCACTATAATGGATGTGGCCCTCCTCAATGGAGTTGACCCTATAGAATAAATAGACACTATGGGGATGAATTTGACCCTCTCCTTAATGGATTAATCTTTCCTCAATGTCGTCAGCCTCCTCAAATGCACTAGGTCCCCATTGGTGAATTCGGGTTCCATTCACAGCTATGCCACTAAGAAATCAAACCCTCAAGATGGATTCGTCCTCTACTAGAGAATTTGGCCCCCACAATAAATTTTGGCTTCCACAAGCAAATTTGATCTTCCCCAAATGAGTAAATCGGTTCCTCCATATATTTTCCCAAACAAGACTTGGAACCAAAAATTGGATTGAGATTGTCTAATTAAAGCTCAATTGGAAACCCTGGATGGATTTCCCATCATTTAGCTAGGGTGGATCTCACACTAGTGAAGCCAAACTAAGATGGAAGGGTTTTTCCAAACCCTAACGAAAACCCTAGTTCACCAGCTACTCCACAAGAGATCAAAACCAAAATACATGTTGCTCAGATGAGGCATTGTCCCTCCTCTTATCTTCCTCTGAAACTCCATACCATGGAACGCCCAATACCATCTAAAATGTGACTTTTAAAAATAAAACATTTTAGGCCTACGTACACATCAAATAATCACCTGGACTGATCACCTAGAAAGGGACATTACAAATTGAACTTGTGACTTGCCCCTATTTACAAGTTACACTATATTGAACTATGTCCCATTAATGATAGCCACCCTATATTATTTAGTGTAAAAGTTTACATGGTTATCTAAAACACCATTCTTAGTGGGAATCAAGCCTAAAACTGATCCATTGTGGGAAACCTACTAGAATCTAAGCTACATGGCCATTTCATGGCAAGCACCTTTGATGCAATTTCACCATAAAAGTATAAATCCTTATCTCCGACATCTCCCTCAATCCATACCACTATGTTTACCATGTTGAAAGAGAACATCATTATCTCCAACGTCACCTCAAGTTGCATTAATTCAATTACCATGTTGAAAATTAAAGAAGCTAAGAATCAAACCCAAGACTTTCCCTAGTTGGTAAGTTGCTCTACCAAATAGTCTACATATTCATGACATGCACTCCATAATCAATACATAAGTCTACATTGCTATCAACAACACCCTCCTCAATCCATGGTACTTTATTTATTGTGTGGAAAATTGAGCATGCTAAGGATCAAACCTAGGAATTGACTAGTTGACAACCTACTCTAATATGCATTACATGCACATTCATGGCAGCACCCTTATTGTTCAACATAAAATTGTATATCCTTATCTCCATAATCTCCCTCAATCCATATTGTTCTCTTTACCATGCTAAAAACTGAACATCATTGTCTCTAACAATGTTCTCAAGCTACAACAACTTGTTTCCCATGTTAAAACTTAACAAGTCAAGAGTCACAGCCAAGGCTTGCTACCAGTTAACGATTTGCTCTACCATGGACTACATGCATGTTCATGATAGGCACCCTACACAAGCAACATGAAAGTGTACATTGTGATCAACATCTCCTTAACCACACTACTCTATTTACTATGTGGAGAATTGAATAAGATAGGGATAAAATCAAAGACTCTCCCCAATTGGAACTATAATCTATTATGAAATGCATGCCTATTCATGACAAGGACCCTTAGCAATTCAACCTAAAAGTATAGATTGCTATCTTCAACATCCTACAAAAATCAAGGCCTCCTACTCAACATCACTCTAACACCATGATTAAAATTGAATAAGTTACCAAGAAAATACAAGACATGCCCCTAATCAACATGATGATTTAACACTAAGTTTCATGCCCAATCATGATGAACATGATGTTTTGGCACTAAGCTACATGCCCCCCTAAATCACAGTTAGGATCTATAGTCGACCACACTTTATTGCCATACTAGGAATTGAACTTGCGACTTACCCCCAGCTGGAAGTATTCTCTCATTGCATGCCCATTCTTGCAATAAACCTTAATAATTCAACCTAAAAGTTTGTATTACTATCTCCAACACCCCCCTTAACCCAAACTTTTGACTCCGACTTCCTAAAGAGCCTTTTTTAATATTGTGTTGACAACTCAAGAACATAGGAACCAAACCCAATATCTATTCATGGAGGACATGTTGCTATATTGTGAGCTATAAATTTTTGGAAAGAACGTTTAAATGCTTTGACCTAGAACTATGGGTTGAATTATCTTTAAGAACCCCCTAAAGTTGCACTTCAATTGAGCCCTTCTGTTAAACCTCACTCTTATAACATGTAGAGAATTAAACAAACTAAGAATGAAACTCATGAGATATTCATAATTGATGGGTTGCTCCACCATAGTCCTCCATACTCCCATTCATAATAAACAATGTTAAATGCTTTGACCTAGAAGTATGTCATGGAATTTCCAACACCCATCTAAGGCTACACTTTGGCTAAGGCCTCATAGACAAGCTGACATTGACATTGTGTTGAACAAATGAATAAAATACAAGACTCACCCCAATTCATGATACTTTACTATGAGCTAAATACCCATTCATTACTAGCAACCTCAACAATTCGACCTACAACCATGATTTACTATCTCCAATGCACCCATCAAGCCAATGTTTGGTTGAGGCCTCCTATCCATTTTTTTGTAGAAATACTCCTTATAAAATCTCTTTGGCTAAGTTGCGGTGCTATGAGGGGCATATACATCCTCATCCACACCCACTCAAGGGGTTTTGAACCTGGATCTATGCATTAATACAAACTCAATCGCATTGCTTGCTTCTAGACCACAATCTTGTGGGCCTCCTACCCAACCTTGCCATGACAATATGTTAAAAAGATAACAAGCTAGGAATAAAATCCATTATCTACAAATAGTAAGTGAGCTACACCCAAATCACGACAAACACACTTATGAATTTGACCTAAAAGAGCGGGTTGTTATATCTAATAGCACTTTCAAGCCACGCTTCAACTAAGGCCTCTTGGTCAACCTCACTATGATAACATGTTAAAAAAAACACTAAGAATTGAACCAATGATTTGCCTCTAATTAATGGCTTTCTCAACCACAAGATACATATTCATTCATGATGAGAACCTTCAATGATTTCAACCCAAAAGCTTGGACGTTATCTTGGATACCCTCTCAACTCACACTTCCATTAAGGCATCCAAGACAAACTCACGCTAATACAAAATGAAAACTAAACATGTGAATAAGCCTCAGACTTACCTAAATGAGAGAGGCTCTTCTTCCATGAGTGACATGTCC
The DNA here is from genome assembly GCA_027924585.1 of Larix kaempferi. Taxonomy (NCBI): domain Eukaryota; kingdom Viridiplantae; phylum Streptophyta; class Pinopsida; order Pinales; family Pinaceae; genus Larix; species Larix kaempferi. The sequence goes on along the minus strand of BSBM01000815.1, from coordinate 1,929,506 downwards.
ATTCATTACAAGAGACTTATTTTGACCTCTTCATCTTATCACGATGCTACAAGCACACCCTTTACAAATCTAAAAGTATTATAATTATATGTAACCAACTTTAAATATTCAATAAGAATGCTTTTATGAAGGTATTGTAAGCGGGGTGTATTTATTTGGTCAAAGTCACTCGAGACTCACAACATCTAACTCAAACTATATAAATCGACTAAATTACATAATCAAAACAACTTGCAAAAATAAATACATATCACTATAAAATTTAAACTTCAATGACGAAAATATTACCACCTTACTTGATCATCAAACAAAAACCCAATAAAAATAAATATTCAATTACTCAAATCTTAAATAAACTATATATAAATAAATGATAAGAATACAAATTCAATTGAACCACATATAAATAAATGATAAGAATAAAAAATCAATTACTCAAATCTTAAATGAGCCCAATATAAATAAATGGTACCTTTCCCATCATTTAGTAACTCTTCCTTTGTATCTTGACCAAAAGTAGGAGAGCTATCAACTTTGATCATACCCACCTTTGTATTAATCAACTTGTCATACCCACCAAAATAGACAAATCATTTGAAATAAATGACTTGACATGTCACTATAAGGGTCAATTCATCCAATGCATCAGTATAACTATTTTAACTCCTATGCAATATAATCCAATGCATGTATAGAAAAGGTCTCGCAAACCTTTTTAATCCAATGCATGTATAGAAAAGGTCTCGCAAACCTTTTTAATCCAATGCATGTAAATAAAGGGCCTCAATCCAATGCATGTAAATAAAGGGCCTCACAACCATTTTAGTAAGCAATGAGTACTCAAGGGAGGACTTAAAATGAGCACTTACAACACCAATTATGTCATGTCATCTATATACACATTTTCTCCAATACGACAAAACTTTGTTGTTGGTGTTTATGGCTCGTTGTTATTTATGTTTCTCTCCTTAATTTTGTTATTGTGTAGTTGCTAACACCTCGAAAGAAAGATAAGTATATTCCATGTTCATGTAAACCAATTCGTATTGGGAAACTTGATTTTCTATGAAAGTGACTTTGACACGACGAATTGATTTGTGCTCTCAAGTTCAAACACGAGAGACAATCACTAACTAACTTGAGGATATGATACGTTATGAGGAAGTATGTAATTACTATAAGGATGTGCAATTATGTGGAAGTATGTAATTACTATAAAGATGAGCAAATGTGCAATTATGTTAGAAGATATTATAATGGTGAAAATGTGCAATTATGTTAGAAGATAGTATAGTGGTGGTATAATGTATAATGAAAAAATATAAGTTAATATTTCACAAATTAAAATTGTAAACTTCTTATCATATATTTTAATATATATTAGAATATTAATAATAATGTAGAGTAAGATTGGTCTATATACTAAAGTCTTGGGGAGTGTTGTAGTTTGAGGGTTTGCATGGTTTGCCAATAATACAGTAAATATATATAAAATATCACATAGCACACAATATAAAGGTACAAGATAACAAAGTAAGTGGGACAACAGTAACAAGTTTTTGTATTAACAGATGTGGAATATTGTACAAACTGATCTCTCTCAGATCCACGGCTCAACGACCTATTTATATGATTTACAAGTAGTTATTCAATTATAACTGACAGTGCGGTGGACTAACTGAGTGAATGGAGCGACCCGACTATGGTCGGGCGGATGACCTAGTAGGCCAGTCGACTAGGCTCCTCCAAAATCTCCCCCACCAACAAAACGTTTATTCATCCCAAAGAGAACAGGGAGATGCGCAACAAAAATGAGGACTGCAAATACAAAGACTTATTCAACTTTTCCTTATGGTTGCAGCATACTATATGTGGCAGTCGACTGATCATGCTCAGTGCATGCTTCAACTATAGCTTTGGTAGAGGAGGCAAGTCGTCCTTGGAATTCCTCCTACTCATGCAAAGCTGTATGGATGTTCAAACTTACAGAGGTTAGATCCAAGAGTTTGGCAATTTTTTTAGTTGCCGAATTGTCCTTAACATTTTGTAAATAAGGTCCTAGGATCAAGTGCTAGGTGTCGACTTCAACAAGTAGCTTGTCGATCTGTGCTAGTAGGAAGCCGACTTCTATTTGTGCAGGATTTGCTTGCTTTGACTAGTGTTCGGCCTGCTTCTGATATCCTAGCAGTCAGTTCTGTTCCATTTCAATCTGTTGCTCTAAATCTTGTAAAGTTGTCGGATCTGCAATAGCCTTTTGTTGAAAAATAATTGCTAAGTTGTTTTGAAATTTGCTCATTTCTACAAAAAAAATTCCATAGTGCAAATACTAGTTATTTAAGACATTGATCATCTGCTTTGCTTCCGTATCGGACTCTTTCAACTTATTGTGACATTCTAAAAAGAGTTGGTACTGATTGACGAACAACATTGCTATCTGCTACTCATTTTCTTGATTTTTCATGTTCAAAACTTCCTCCAAGATGGTAAGAAGGGATCTGAAGAGGATGATTATCCGATCCAATGGTCTCTTGGCATGAGTTCCATGCAGATTTGGTCCAACCTCCCTTATCAGGATTTCACAAGTCTCGAGTACTCTGGTCTGCTCGACATCGACATTGTCGAGCTTCCTTTTGTCAGCTGACCATCTTTTACTTTTCTCTTTGATTACGACCTGTAGAAGAGCTTCAAGTTCATGGTCCTTAACTGCGATAGGTTGAATGTAATTGGGGCACTTGAAGAATCTATCGCAGACTGAAGATGAATCCTCGGGTGACTTCCTTGCGGTTGGTTCTTCTTAGTCTTTTTCTTATTCTTGTAAGATACATTGGTTGTCTTTTGATTGGGATGAGACAGGGTAATCAAAGGTACAGTTGAGGTGGAGGGGGACGGAGTAGAAGAGGATGGAATAGTTACAGTTGGAATAGTCAAGGTTGGGATAGACGAAGCTGGGACAGGCGACACAAGAGGGGTAATGATCGAAGGGAGATCTGTAGTCGAAGCAGGTTGTACGGGTGAATTCGAAGAGTTTAATGAAGTAGTTTGAGTTGTCGGGGTGATGGAGGGTTACGGTGTTATGGTCAACATTGACGGCAATGAGGATGCTAAGGTATAGACTAGACTGGGAGTGGAAGGAAGTACTTGGTTAAGTGCAACTGATGTGACTGTATATTGGGTAAAAATTGGTGGATTCATGGGTTCTGGTGAAACTCTCTCCAATGTAATTTTGTGCATGCCTATCACTACTAGTTTCTTGGGTGGTTTTAAAGACTGTTTGTTAAGTTTGAATCCAGGGGGTGGTCTAGCTCTAGTTTTTGGGGGTGTAGTTGATTCTTTCATGACTTGCTTGGTGAAATTTTTTTCCAATTAGGGAAAACTTGGGGTAGATTAGCTACAAACTTATGAAAATCGGGATCTTGAAGGGTGGCGACATATGCTTGCTCTGTTGGGATTTCTTCGATGGGAGTCAGTGACAAAGGTGGAGAATTATCAGGGACTGGAATAGGGTTTTCTTCTTGCGATTGCATTCTAATTTTGATCCTTTTGGGTTGGGAAAGGCTTACCTTAACAACAACAACAACTTGTATGGTCAAATTCTTCTCAATCGACTATTCGATTGTGACCTTGTTGAGAATGGCGTCTTTCATGACTTGTTCAGCTTCTTCATGTAGTTCTTATATCTCTTCCTCTATCGGTGCTTTTAATATCATTTTCCTTTTCTTGGAACCTACGGTTTTAAAGTTTTGTTGCATTTGATATATCTGCTTGGCTACTATGTTGATCTTTTCTTTAGATAAGTCGGGCTCCAACTATTCTGCTTCATCTTCTTTTGTCGTTTCTCTTGACAGATTCTATGTTTCTATTGGCTTGGGATGGTTCTTCGACACTACAATAGCCAAAGGATTTGCTTCTTCTTTGATGGGGCCAAAAATTTCTAAGTATAAGCTAGCCTCATATACTTCTTCCTTCTCTCCGTCAGTCAGGGGTTGTTGTAATTCCTAGACTTCTTTCCATGCAGTATCTGGAATCTGGTGGATTGTGTTTGACTATTTTGTTAGATCACTAAAAATGTATTGGATGGCTAGATAGTAGTCTAGCTCAATTGCATCCATGGATACTCCTTGCTTGAACCAAAATTTTGTGAATTCGAGTTTTAGTTGGATGTGAGCGATCAGTGGTAGACTTCAATGGATGCATTGTGATACCTCCATCTTGAATAAATGGTCTTAAGGACTTGAAACCAGTTTTCAAGCCATAGTCGAGCGACTACAGGGCCTCTGGGGAATCCTCGGGGTTGAAAGATTCTGAATTTATTCATTAGTGGTTATGGTTTTTCTTTGAATGTGCGATCTCCTACTGGGGTAATTTTGTACATTTCGAGCCAGGTAAGCAGTGAAGGGTATCAGATCATCGATCCCATCTCTTGACATTTTTCGCATGTCGCTATGACGACTGCGGTTAGGTATTCAGACCACTTGAATATTTTTGCTTAAGTGACACATCTTTGACAGCTTCCATCATGTTGAGATTAATGTCTGATGGTCGGCTAGTGTTGGTTAAGCATATTGATACAATTATGACATTGAACTTATATGCATGATACTATATTTTGTTGATTACAAGCCCTTTTGATTTATTCCCTGGAGGAGTCCCTGTGAATTCTTCAATTAAATTCGGTTTCAGAATGACTAGTACTGGCAGCCCTTGATTTGGTAGGCTGATCACATGTGCAATGAGTGCACCATTAATCTCAACTAGTTCATTAAACCACAACTTACCTCTATGGTATCTACTAACAATATTTTGTGTAATCAAATATTTCAATCCGTCGAAGCTATCCAGCAGAGGTGCATTGAGATAGTGTTAGATTTTTTCTATGGACAACTTATTTGTTGCTTCAGACCATTTGTCGTTCTGTATACCCCATTAGCGAAGCTCCTTCTAGTATATTTTCCATTGGTGTTCTTCAGTGCGAGATTTTCATATTTTGGATAGTTTGGATTTCAGCGGTGGCATGACGACTTCTTCTATCTCCATTTGGGTTATTTATATTGCTTTCATGGCTTTGGTAACCACAGTTTCTTTCTTTGGATCCATCTTAGTTGTGTTTCCAAGAGCAGGTAATGGGCTAGGACGTTTTGGTATTTATAGGTCTTGTTGTGTTTGTTCGATTTCTTTGCAAAAATGCTCCCAACTCTATTATAGTTCTTCATTTATAACTTGGCCACTCAGTACGCATTCAAGTTAGGTAGGTGATGGAATTAATTGTGGGGTAAGTGGTTTACAGCTACTTCGCACATGTGATGAGTCTTTTGGTCCAAGCTTTGGTCAACGTTCTTCATAACTTCTTTGACGAGGTCTATCATGATGGAGTACGCCATATGGTGTTCGTTCGGCTGGTTGATTTGTTCTGTGCTATTTTGAATGCTCCGTTAGAGATCATCAATCGATTTCTACTCATTGGTCCATTATGGTGGGATTCTCTGGTTCATCCTTTGGATTTTCCTTGGCTCGTTCTGCTTGCTCCATCCTACCGTCATTGTATTGCAATTGTTATTGCCAACATCCATGTCTAAGAGCCTTTTTATATGGGTTTTGGTATAAGTTAGTTTTTATAACGGTTATTCTATAATCACTTAACTAATGTGGTTAGTGTAACTAATATATAAATTAACTGCAAACTTGGGGCATGACGGTTGACCAAATGGGGATACAACCATTGGTTGGCATCGTGCTAGATCTATGTTTTATATCTTTTTAGCCTTGTGTTGTTGACAACTTTTGTAAAAACTCTTCCTTGCATTGTGTTTAGTCGGACCGGCCCTTTTCTGTTTAGTTCTTCAACTATATATGGACCAAACCATGTTGTATCCAGCTTTTTTAGTTTTCCTTTTATTCGACTGTCATATAATAATGTTAGGTCACCGATCCAAATATCTTTCCTTTTTATATTACGGTCGTGCCGAGCTTTCTATTGTTGTTTTTGTATTTCCTAATGGTGAATTACTATTTGTCATTTCTCTTCTAATTTAATTAGATCAAAGTTTATATTCTCTTTTGCTTTGAAAACATCTAAGTGAAGTATGCCGGCAATAACTGGTGCAGGTTGTTTAAAATGTAGTGGGACGACTGCATCCTATCCATAGGCACGTTTAAAGGGTGTTTGTCCTGTCGACCATTTATAATTTGTTTGATAAGCCCATAAAATAGCAGGTATCTTGTCATCCCATTCGTCATTATCAATATTGCAAACTTTTGTTAATCCTTTGGTTAGATTTTTATTGAATGCTTCAATGGATCCATTCACCCGTGGATGATATGATGAGCTCTTTTGATGGTCTATCATGAATTCGTTCAGTAATACTGAAATAGTCTTATTGAGAAAATGTGTTCCTCTGTCACTGAGAAGATTAAGAGGACATTCAAATCTTGTGATGATGTTTTCTTATATAAATTTGGTGGCTACCTCACCGAAGCATGTTTTTACAGGTTCATCTTCTGCCCATTTGGTGACATATTTGACTGTCGTAATAATATATTGTGCTCCGATTTGATGGATAGGAATTGGGAAGGGTCCAACGAAGTTGATAGCCCATATTTCAAATATTTAGCTTGGATTAATGGGTATTAAAGACATTTCATTATGTGGCAATGGTCGACCGATTCTTTGACATATGTCGCATTTGTTCACCTATGTTCTGCAATCTTTATGTAGTGAAGGCCACCATAGTCTATATTGTAATATTTTCCTTGCAGTCATGTCAGCTTGGTAGTGTCTTCTAGTAGGCCCACTATGTGCTTCATCGATGGTATCTTGTCACTCATGTTCTAGGACACATCATCGAAGTACTTCATCTGGTCCTAATTTATATAGGAATCCATTTATTAGAGTGTATGGTGCGACCTTCATTGCAAGTATTTTCTTTTTCTTTTCTAGCATACCTTCTGGTGCTTGACCTTCTTCCAGATACTATGTTATATCTTCAAATTCTGTCGGTACAAACTCGATTCTAAATAAATGTGCATCAGGTAGTTCATCGTTGATACCGACATGATCTTCTCCTGTTTCTACTCTTGACACATGGTCGGGGCCGACATTAGTTATTTATAATGTCCAGTTTAGAATTTATTTATAATATATTTTTTAGTAGAAAATAAGCGAGTGAGCTAAAAGATCAACAATTTGTACTTATTATTTGACTATTTTTTCAACCAAAATCCGGCGGAAATTGTTAAAATTGCAGTTTTAGATTGTTGGAATTGCAGATTTAGAATGTCAGAATTGAATCCATTTATGCAATCAAAATTGTAATTAGAACAATGAAAACCACAATTTTATAAAATATCGTATTGTCAGAATCCAACAAAAATTGCTGAAAAAATGCAAATCATCTACTCTTTAGCTTACTCAAAAAATAAACATTCAGTTGCCATTAACATCTTTTTATGTACAAATTTAGGATTGTTTCCAAGTGTTTGTAGTAAAAGAATATCGTGTATTTATTTAACGCTCTTTCTCAACAATCACCCTTGATCTGCCTCATCTACATACACAATAATAAACAACAACAATCTCATCAAATGATTTGGATGATTTGCATGGTAAGGTTTCCTTTGTGTGGTAAAATGGTATGGTGAACCCAACATGCTAAATACACGTGGTGATAGTTTACATGACATAACATACATTCAACGATTCTCTTTGGTGTGTGAGACAAGCATCACCCATATCAACTACACTTGATATAACGAAAGTTGCAAAACAACAAAGTGACATGTCGATCATGAACATTGTGCTTAGACCATGCCAACATAATATTTAGAGGTACCAAGTTAATGCATTTTGTGTTTACAAACAAGTCATTCATAGCTTGATTAGTTCAAATGCTAGAGCATGGAATTAGTTATCCCATATGGCATGGTGGTTGATAATCAATTGGTTTGTGTGGGGTTTAGTCCCCATTAAGTTATGGGTTCAAATCTCATGGGGAGGGAATGAGGGTGGGAACTACTTGTGGGGTATAATTTCACTTCTCCATGGGGTGTCTAGGTTCAATCGAGCCTCGTACAAACCTGGTGGAAGCATCCCACTTGTGGACAAATCGTTCTTGTTGGTTGTGGAGCCTGATCTTCCTTATTTAGAGGTCGTGTTTTAGGCATGTCTGGATCCCATGCCATGACGGGGGGGTTTGGGGGGGCATTCCCCCCCAGTATAGTTTCCATGGGGGGCGACGACTACATTTTAGTATCCCCCCTGGTGGGGGTTCGGGGGCAGCGTCCCCATAGCGAACATTTCGAAAAAAATGCCTTGTAAAATGTTGCAATTTCATAGTCATGACTTGGTCGATAATGGGTGATTACAAGCCCATGGTATTGGGTATTCCATAGTATTTTCCCATGGTAATCCCTCTTTAAAATGAAGGCATTGTAATACAATTGGGTATTGTAGCATTGTAAAGATGTCTATAATTGTGTAAGTGATATTGTGAAAGAGTGAAAAGAAAGTTGCAGTGGATGTGTTGCTTTGCTAGATAGTATAATAAAAGGATTGACAATTTCTCCGTGGACGTAGCCCAGATTGGGTGAACCACGTATATTGCTGTCACTCTTGTATTGTGTTTATGTGATTTATATTTGCATCTTGTTTATTGTTATTGCTCTGCGATCTTGTTTTTCTAACAGTTCTACCTATCCAACATTGGGGCTGGCCCTGGCCTAGGAAAAACATGGATAAAAAAAAAAATCAGTTCTTTATATCTTCAATGGGTTCACAATTGTAGTAAAAAGATGCAAAGTAACTGATGACTTCTTGTTTGAATAAAGCCTCCTCAAAGAGTAGGCTTTAATTGTTATCAATACTAAAGATAAAATATTTACATTTTATTGTGAAGTTATAAGGGGATCCATTTTTAAATTTGTAAGAAGTTGTTTTTACAATGATTATGTTTTTGCAGACTATAAGGAGTAAGGAGTTCTATGCATTATTATAAGGAGTTATATCGGGTGGTGTTTTTTGTAAAACAATGTTATACATAATTTTATGCTTTTGCATATTTGTTGAGTTATAAGGTGATAAGATATTCAAAACCAGTTTGCGGTCATTTGACACTTACAATAGTTCTTTTTGTAAGTCTCAAATTAATAGTCAAAATTGACTTGCATTGTAAATGGGTGCATTTTTTGTAGAAGTTGACACCATCCATTTTTTGAGTTTGAATTGTCAAATCTGATTTCTAAAGGGTGGAGTTGCAAGAAACCATTTGATTTCTAAATTCATATTTAACTGGCTCGAACTAATGAATTATTAGAGTTACTAAATACTCTCATACTCTCTACTATCGACAATATAGTCACAATTAATAAAGCAATCCTCACCAATGTGCTGACCTATTTACATGATTCACATGACAAAATGGAATTTTTCATGCTTGAATCACAACTCCAACAAGATGAAATACAACAAAAGAATCAACATTTTGAACTAGATATTGTTCAGGACAAATCTCTTTTTGAATTTGATCGTGATTAGCAACCAAAACATGATCAACTTAGTAAAACTAATTCAAAAGAAGATTCAAATAAAAATGAAGTATGTCATGAACAACTTTCACCCATCATCATACCTTCGGAAGAGATGTCTTAAAAAGAAATCAATATGGCTTAGAATATGAAAAGGATCATGATAAACTTTTTCATGTTCCTGATTGTAGCAAACCGGTTAGATTTGTGAGTGGAGGATTTTTGGCTGATGCTGATCAAAAGATAGAACTTGAGGATAATGGTAAGAAGCAAATACATGATGATATTGTAGTTAAGAATGATCAAAATGATGATGATTATGCAGATGCAATTGATGATACTCAATTGAACAATGAACCATACAGTGCCAACACTGTCATTGATTTGGCCATCATGTGTTAAATTATTTTTATATTCACCCATGTAGTTTTCGTGGGGAGGCCAATCAACTCTTTGAAAGATGCCAGATGGGAAAGAAGATTCAATGGAAACACATACATTTTCAATGGTTAGGAACTTGGTATTGGAGTTTGGAATCCAAGTTATTAGCAAGATCTTGTCGACGGGTTCATACACAGGTTCACCATGTTTATGAGGAGCAACTTTTGCAGTGGATTGTTCTCAGTGTTTTGGATTTATCGATTTTAGAGAAAGACCGAGGCCCACTTGAGGTTGTCTTTTGAGTTGAAGATTGAGTCTTTATACTTCTCTTAAAGATAATGCAATTACCACTTTCTAATTTTAGGGGAGGGTATATTTGATGATTTTAGGATCATTTATTGGTCCCAGACTTCTCACCTTTTAGTTGACATGGGGGAACATAGTCATGATTATCCAACTTCAAGTTTCAAAGTCTACATTGATGGATTGTAGTTTATTCAAAATGATGACTAATTATAGGTCCAAGAAGCACTTCCAATTAGCAGAAGACAACAACTTCTAGATAAATTAGGAAATGTTTCAGAGAAACCATTAATATAGAAAAAGAGTTAGAGCCAAGTTCTAGAGGGAACCGTTGAGCCATAACTAGAGTTAGAGCCAAGTTCCAGAAAGAACCGTTGAGCTAGAACCACTTAGTAAAAGATTTAGAACTTATGCTAGATTTTAATTTGTGGTCATTCACAACCACCATAGCTTCTGATTGCTATAAGTTTGTGGTCATCTTAAAACCATCCATGTAGTAGAATACATCATATTTTGCTAGTTTTTGGTTTGTGGTCATCCCAAAATCACTAGATTCATAGAGCATCTTCCATTAATAGAAGACACCAACTTCTAGCTACATTACTTGGTGAATCACGTAAGAAATGTTCAACCATTGGCAGTTTTTCACTTCTAGTTTTCAGCTCTCTACATTTTGCTTGCCACATTTAGAATTTTTAGGCATTTTCATTGGTGGCTTTTCAGGCATATCTTCATTGAAACTGACGAGGTTTCAAACCATGAGTTTATGATTAAAGACTTGGATATGTTATCAACAATTGGTGTTGCTTAGTTGATACACTTGTATGAACTTATGATTAAGGGGAGGATTGTTAGACACGCTCCTAATCTAAGTCCTAGTACAAACTTAACGCACTTCTAGTTATGATACGGTTGTAAGGTGTTTATGAAAGATGTACTATAAATATGTGTTTTGTACATATGAATTCGAGTCACTCCATGAGCCTTTTCCTCTATGTCGTTAGTTTCTTGTTGTTCTTGATTTATTAAATGTGACTCTAACAGTAAAAAGCCTTACTATACCATTATGTCCAAAAAATGATTCCTTTTGTAGATCACAAAAAACCATATGAGCTAGATAATTAAAAATTATATATCTTAATCATCATCTATATTTGGAATTACTGGCACCTTAGAGTTCTAAACAAGGGCCTTGTTCTGCTAAGGAACAAGCTGCATCTTGAATTCCATTCTTATAGTGTTTTTGTCAAGTAGGTTTAGCTTGGAATCTAAGCTTAAGAGAGCCTTTATCAGGACATTGAACCTATTATTGAGGGTCTGGACCTGATTTTGGACTTCATCTACTTGCAAGAGAATTTTTTTATGCTTTTCTTATTTGTCCATTAAGACTTTGCTTAATAGGGCTTTAAATTGCCAATACATAAGTATTGTTTTCGCGTGCTTAGCCTCCCTTATATGGGAGGTGCTGGAATCCTAGACCTTGCTTTGGATCTCATGCTACCTTGCCTTGACAGAGAGAGAATCATTCTCTTTGCTAACCCAGGCTTCAACCTGTTGAAGTTTCCCTTTGATATTTTTGAGAATTCAAAGGTGGAAGGAATCCTTCGCCTCATCAATTTCTTGCTTAACTCTAGGCATGTGGTCGTAGCTACGACTCTATCTAGTTCAATCCCCCCCATGCCATTCTAATGCAGACCATGGATATTGACAAAGAAGCAATATTACAACTAGTAGGAGTAAGGGAGAGATACCGATAATCATGACTTCCAAGCTTGCTAGCTGATTTCCTTTCAAATCTAATTCCACAAGGATTTCGAACTACAATTGATTTCCAAGTAATAGTCTGTGGATTGCAGGGAAGTTGAAAACTTGGTTCCCCTAGTTCGTTCACGGGTATCCTCCCACATAACCTTAAGAACAAGAATTAGGCATTGAGCAATGTTGGCCCAGTTCTTATCTTTCCTACCATTGTAACCGTACTGCAAGAGAAATTGGATGAAAATTTCTAAAACCAAGGGTTGTGTTTTGTAGAACACCTCTAGAATAATTGTGGTAGGAAGAGGTAATTTATCTTGATTTCCCAAGACCAGGATGAATCCACCTTCCGTCATGATGATATACCAGTGCCCGTCCTTCACATAATTTCTACATCCAACAAAATCGTTAAACCCTAGGGTCCGAGTAGACTCCCCTTCCACGATCACCTCCATCTATGTATCCATCAAATTGTCTGAGTGTGACGGTTGAGAAGGTGTCCTCCACCCAGGGTGGTTCCCTTTCATGACAACGCATGTATGGTATAGGTGTATGCTTGATCCTCGAACACCTTCCTTGGCTCATGACTTTTGTCATTTACCATAGAGAACACCCAACTTGGGGGAGGAAGGATGCATAATTTTCATCTAGGTTTTTTAATCTCCTCGATTGAATATGCACCCAAACTTAGTCACTAATCATGTTACTATTCACATTGGCATGATGTTAGTTGTGTCCTTGTTTATACTTGAACATTGAATAGTTTAATTTTTTATGTACTTATAACTACACATTTCTACTTATTCGATAAATCTTATGGCCTCATCAACTTACTTATAAAACTAAATGGAAGGACATGTATTTGTTGGCATTGTATTAATAACATATATTAGTAATGTAGGTTGGAAACCAAGATAAACTTTAAAATGTTTATGTCCAAAAGAGTTATCTTGAGCTCTCTTATAGATTTCTTCAATGAAATTCAAGTTTTTAGCACACGTGTGTTTGTGTTTGTGAGTATATGTGTGCAAGGGATGTAACATGGTTCATTTGAATACCTTTGTTTGGCCATATGTTTGAGGATGGAAAGTTTTTGATGCATCAAACATACTGCACAATGTCTTCCACGGTGATGTGAAATGTGGTTGCTCTATCCAAAAAAATATTTGATTTGGGAAAGCGAAAGTGTACACTTACTTTCATGAATAAAAACTTAGTTATATCTCCGTTGTCAATCTTATGAGATGGAGCAAGTGCTAGAGAATTGGTCAACTAACATGAAAATAATATCCTTGTTGCACTTACTAGTTGATAGATGATATGTCCCCAAGTGTTCAACATACTCCCCACATTATTTTCTTATTCCTATTTTTCTAATAATGTATGTGAGTGGGATACGTGGTATTCCCCTAACCTACATGCTTATATTTAGGTTCACTCTCGTATTAGTGATTTTTTCATTCTTATACTTAACATTCTTGTCAATAATAAGTATTTTCTTTGTTAAGCCTTATATATTGAGTTATTATATTCCCATTGTTATATTAGTGTTGTCTTTATTGGTTGGTTAGACCCCTAAATGGTTGGTTAAACCCTTTAACTATAATGGTACCCTTTGTCTCCAATATATACCAAGGAGACCTAGTTTTAGAGACCATCTCATCTTGTCTTGTGCATTGAATATATTGTAGGAGGTTGTCCCATCAAAGATGCTTATTATTTATTGAATATTTAGAGTTATCAAGGTGTGGAGTTACTTTTATTTGCATTTTTATGCTATTTGGGGAATTTGGTTCATAACATTTGGTATCGAAGCATATGGTCCTTTGCTCAGATCCTCAAAATGAGGTGTCTTGCCATTTTTTCTATAAACTATTTTATGGGATGTTTTAGATCGCAAATGTTTTTGGATCCTTAGATAACACATCAAAGTACTTGTGGTAAAATTTTTAGGTTCTAGTTCACTATAAATATAGAGTTATAGTTTGTGAAATTTGGCGCTTTTGACCAATCCAAAAACTAGTCTCAAATATGTGTTCTGTGTGTAACTATTGTATCTGGGGATTGCAAACTACAAATTGAGTACGACTAGCTGCATTAGAAGTAAGATAGACCATAATGTTTCTAGTGAAAATTTTCGAAGTAGATCTGAAAAATTGTACACGTGGCAGGTTATACAAGTTTGCTCTTCTGAAAGGGACAAAAACAACAAGTACTGGGAAAGTTACAAAAAAAAATCTTGATACATTAGAATTTGCTGAAACTTATGGCATTGTAGAGAAAACATACTAGTCTACTACAAACCATAATTTTAGACTCAGAGGGGCTGCAATTTCAAAGATACTTTTGGAGAAAGGTTGGCCAACAAGACATCCTACAAACAAGGTTTTTTAAAGGTATGTTAAGTTTAAATTTGCATATAACTATTTTGGGTGATTCAAAAGGTGTGATAAAGAGGAAAAGAGAGAATTATAGGTAAATATCAATTTGGGCTCACATGACAAAGGGTTCTCTAGAAATTCTACACCCATTAAACCTCCTAGGAGTTCATAATTGACACCACAGGAAAATCAAAGGATGGATTTTAGGATGTCCAAGATCGAAAAGCAAAGATAAAACTTTAAAGGAAACATGCTACAAAAGGTCAACATCTTTGAAATGATTAAACAGGGACAATTTGAAGAATTTAAAAAAGGATCTCAAAGAAAATATAAAAAATGATCTTAAATATATGAAGGAAGAAATTTTGCCTCCTTACCCCTAATTCACTTCAAGAAAAGGATAAGGAGAACAAGAGGGGTGAGTCATAGTCATATATTAAGAAAATTGAAACACAATTGGAGAACAAGAGGTTTAAATCCCAACACTTGATCATTCATCACTCCAAAATCCACACCATCATGGGTTCAACTCAAGACCACAAAACTATTTCATTCCCAATATTGATATGAGAAATTTTGAAGGTAATGATTTGATAACATGGATATTTCAAATGGAGTAATTCTTTGATTTACACCAAGTGGCAACTTTAGAAAAGGAAACTATTGCATCCTTGTATTTAGCACCTAGTCAATTTGTGTGGTGCCAATGGATTTGTGATTGTAAAAAGGACTCTACTGTCTCTTAGTCTCTATTTTATGGATGCGTTGAAAACACACTCTATGGATATTAAGAGTAACACATTTTTAGCAAATTGATAAATCTCTAGAAAAGAGGTCCAGTTACACATCACATTAAGAACTTTCAAAGGTTGAGTCTTAGAGTGAAGAACATTCCGCAGGATAATTTGTTGGATCTCTTTGTGGGCACTTTAAAGGAGAGAATTCAACATGAGGTTCATCTCTTGGACCTAAATAATTGGAGAATGCTTTTAATTTGTCAAGGAAAGTTGAAAGTAAAAATATGGCTACTAGAAAGGCTACCACTGACACTGATAGAGAAGAAAATTTTCCCACTCCTCACCTTACTCAACCTATAAGGTTGACACCTCAGTAATTAGAGGAAAGAAGAGCAAATGGATTATTCTTCAATTGTGATAGCAAGTACAATAAGGGGCATAATTACAGTGAGAAGGAATTATTATACATAGATTGTGAAAGGGAAGAAGATCAAGAAATGGATCAATCTCAAGATATATAACTAGAAGATACTACTCCAATCGTATCTTGTCATGTATTATCTAGCATTAGGACTCCTCAGACTCTCAAGATAGAAGGACATCTCGACATAAAAAGGCAACATTGTTGATTGACTCTAGTTGTACCCATAAATTCATTAGTTACAAAATATCCAAACTTCTTAATTACTTTATATATCTAGCACCAACGTTTAAAGTATTAATGATTACAGATGGAGGTGCCATAAATTGTTCAGGAAAGTGTCATAGTATTAAGCTCACTATGGGGGAGTATTTATTGGATAGTATAATGATTGCAATCCAAATGGGTGGTGCTTATGTTGTATTAGGGGTCCAATGGTTAGAATCATTGGGAACGATGACTCTTAATTTTTAGAAACTTGTCATGATATTCTCCTCAAAAGGAAAGGAAATTGAATCAAATGTATTCTAAGGAAACCCTGTAAAGTGATAAGATTTGACAACATGACAAAATTGCTTAAAACGGGACACCATGGTGTAATTGCACAATTGTCCTCACTAGATGTTGAAACATATAGAACCTATATTCCCGTCGATACACAAAGGTTTTTTGACAACCATTCCAAGGTATTTAGAGATATTCCTAAAGGTCTTCAACCTACTTGAGATCATGACCATGATATTCACTTGCAACTAGGAATGGTACCACACAACATGAGACCTTCTAGGTATCCATGTGCACAAAAGAGTGGGATTGAACATATGGTTCAAGAAATTTTATATGTTGGCATCATTAAACCTAGACAAAGTTATTTCTCTTCACTAGTGGTGATGGTTTACAAAAAAAAAGGTTCATGGCATATGTTTCCATATTATAGAGAGCTCAAAAAGATGACTACTAAATATAAGCTTCCCGTTCCTGTAATTGATGAATTACAAGGAGCAATTTTATTTACCAAGTTGGATATCCATTCCATAGATAATCAAATCATATTGAGGTAAGAAGACATACAAAAAATATCCTTTAGAACACATGAAGTTCATTATGAGTTTTTGGTGATGCCATTTAGCCTTACCGATGCACTTCCAAATTTTAAAGCTTGATGAATTCTATTTTTAAACCCTTTCTCATAAAATTTGTGTTAGTATTTTTTGATGGTATACTATCTACAACAAATCTTGGGAAGGACATGCACAACTTGTTGTCATGATCTTAAAATGATTGGAGGAGAAACATCTATATGCAAAGCCTTCCAAGTGTGCCTTTGGGGTTCAGGAAGTGGAATATTTGTTCCATATTGTATCTCATGAAGGAATCAAAGTGCACCCTAGTAAAATTCAAGATATGTTGAAATTGTCAATTCCCCAAAAAATTGAAGAATCTTAGAGAATTCTTAGGATCGACAGGTTTCCACTGCAAGTTTGTGAAGAATTATGGCCAAATAACAACACTTTTAACAATATTATTGAAAAAGGAGACATTTTGTTATACTAAGGAAGCAACAAAATCTTTTGAAAAACTTAAGAAAACTATGCGAACAACTCGTATCTTGTTGACACATGTATTCACAAAAACTTTTATTGTGGAGCATGATGCCTTAAGGCATGGCATTTGTGTAGTTTTAATGCAAGAAGGAAGGCCCCTTGCCTTCATAACATGTCAACTTAAAGGAACACAAATTACTCAAAATGATTTATGAAGAAATGAAATGTTGGCCATACTACATACAGTTAAAAAATGACACCTTACCTAATAGGAAGACACTTCAAGGTAAGAATAGATCATGGTCGTATTGAGTACTTCTTGGAACAATGATTATCTTTAGAAGACAAACAAAAGTGGGCTACAAAGATGCTAGTTTATGACTTTGAAATTATCTAAAAAAAGGAAAACAAAATGTGGTGGTAGATTGTTGGAGGAGCCTAGTCGGCCAACCAACTAGGTACTCTTGACTGACTAGCATATAGTTGGCTTAGTTAGTCGTGTCAATCATGGTAATTGACTGAACAAATATGAAACAATAATAGAATAACTATATGTATCAAATATATAATAGGTTGGTGAGCCAATGAAAGAGAGATGTTTTTTGTACATGTTCGACCTGTCTGATAAATAGAGATACGTGTTCCTTGGTTCCCCATTACTCTATTTCATCATTCTCTCATGAATGTATGCTTATGTGTGCAATGCATGATTGTATTTATGATCGATGTGCTATTGGTAACTCCATGTAATCCCCCATATTACAACATTGGTTCTATTTTTGATAGTATTGACTCGAGACATGAAGCATTCATACATATGTTGAGTGAGAGGGAAATTAGAGTTTGGTGGAACCAAAAGATTGCAAACTATATACAAAACTATGCCAGAAGGAACAAACTAATTCTTGAACATGCCCGAGAAAATTTCTTCACTGATTCCCATGAAATATTTATAAAAGTCCTTCCCCAAGAGATAAAGAAATTTCTCAATGTTATTCATGACCAAGTTGGACGCCCATAATGAAAGACTCCTAATGCAACAGATTTACAATGGAGGTATGATGAATTTATACGAGTGGTTCAAAAATATATGTAAATATTTTTGTGAAGAACAAGCTATAGAAGATAGATCATCAATCGACCAAGTTCGATGCAGATTTTACACTGACCTTCACGAAGGATTTTTCTGTTCTATACCAATCTTGCTATATAAATTTTTAGTTGAAAATGAAGCTAGTCACATAGTCGAGCCACAACCTGCGTTGGACGTGCTTTCTTCATCAAATTGAGAACAGATGGAAAAATACTGAGAGAGTTTCGTTAATGAGCGCTAGTGGAAATACTTTTTGAACAAATGAAGTCCATTGTTGAAACCACTTTCGTCAAACAATAAGAGTTGGGTCGAAAATGGGGGGGTCTCCAACCATGTGTTCTTAATAAAAGAATGATGCTAGTTAATAGAAGAAGAAAAGAATGAATCCATGCAAGAAGTCAAGTCACCTCCGATGAAATAAGTGCCCAACTGCTCACAAACAAATAACAAACATTCAAAGATTAGAAAGAGAACAAATGGTACAAGTGATGAGAGAAACTGAGAGATATTGCAAGTCCTTTGCAAGAAAAAATAATACTAAATAAAAAACCAGTTCAGATGGTTGAGCAACCAAAAGGCCTGCCTAAGTCGAGGGAAAGTCGACCAGAAGAGAAAGAAGGTGAGGTTCCGACACCGGTAGAATGGTCGCACACGATGGTGCTGAATCTGCAAACTTTGCACATTGCAATCTCGGATGCCTCGACTCCCGTCGAGTCTGTACCAATGATAATGACGACTGGGCCAACCATTAGACAAATTTTCAAGTGTGACATGGGAATAGGACCAAGTGACAATAGTATATGGAGTCAACTAGATCAATGTGGATGAATTATAAACATATTGATGATTCAATGACCATTGTATGGTAACTGGATTACCTTCATACCCGATTTCGAAACACACTCATTCAAATGATTCTATTTATACCACATGGAGGTACACCCCTACCAACAACATTATTGATAGAAGCAACTCGCCTGTCAGAGTGGCAACCTAGTGACGAAGAGTCCTCAGAAGAAGTATGTTTGTCGTGGTACCGGTCGTACCCGGAAGAAGTTAACAACAAACATCAAGTAGTAAGTCAGTTAGTTAGTCAATTTTGTCTAGTGAATAGTAAAAATTCCACTTCTATCAATATTTATTACCTCATTCCAATAAATACTCCTATTTTTGAAGGGGATAGTGATCCCAAGAAACATTGGCTTGTATGTGAAGCACTCTAGAAATCTAACCTGATCGATGTTGAGAATAAAAAAATTGCACAGTTTGCATGAGGTTTCATAAACATAGCTCTCACATGGTACATGAATCTCATGGAAGAATTTCCCAAGATGAAACAACAAGTAAAAGATAACTTCCTATATTTTTTTACAGCCGATGATACGAAGCATCTATCCGAACACAAACTAAAAGCAATCAAGCAACACATAGGATAAACAATACGTGAATATGATAGAAGATTCAAAGATCTCCCCAACCAGATGCCGTCAAATATGGACCAAGCTTTCGTAATCCAATTTTTTGTTGCATGTATGCAACCCCGAATGAAGACACCACTACTGCTACACGAGTGCACACCATATGATGATGTCTTAAAGAAATCTCTAAGAGTCGCGTCAAATGCAGACTACTCGATTAGACCTGGCGAAAGACAACTAGAAGAAAAGATTGAAACAATACAAAGGTCACTTGAGCATATTACCATGACGAATAATGGTCTCTGGTGCACCACGTGATCAAGAGAAGGCCACACGAGAGACAATTGCCCCTATGACGAGAAACAATAGTATAATGACGACTGAAACACATACTAGAGAGAAATGAAACAATTCAAAGAAAATTTGATAATATTCCTAGAAGAGGGGAAGCTAGAGAATTTCCAGATAACACAAACAAGTTATTTTTGCGGTATTTGCAAAAGGTTTGAACCTCATTCAACAACAGACTGCCCCTATAATGTTGACAACGTAAAGCCAAAATGGTGCAGAATAAGTTGAACGACACAACATTCGACTGGAGAATGTATCAAGAACTTAAAGACTAAAGCAAATTACCATATAGTGTACCATACATAGACTGTCGAGTCGAAAAGTCGGTACAATTGCAAAAACGACCAACGCAGCAATGGCAATAGCCGACGAGGCACATACAATGGTTGTGGAAGATGCAACAATTGGGGATACCTCCCACCAGGTCGTGGAAAGCTGCGTTGCTTCGTGTGCTATAGTGAAGAGCATCTGAGTCACAACTGTCCATGAAAGAATAGAACAAACCCAAATTTTTTTACAAATGTGGCATTGGGGAGCACAATTTAGAAGAGTGTCCCATCATGTTAGAAGCACTTAATAATAAAAGGAATGTTAATCTCTTGTCTAATGTCCCTAAGCATGATGCATTGAATACTACAAATTTGCATGTAATCACTAGACAAGGTACAAAGACCAGAGGGGATAACCCTCACATCGCAAGAATACAAAGAAAGGAAGATGACTATCCTAACCTACGGAAGCAAAAATAAATATTTAACAATGCTACAAAAATATTTGCAGAAATTGCATATGAAGAAAACACTACATAATCCATAAATAAAACACTTTTATTAGTTACTACAACTCTTAACAAAGGAAGAAGTTGTTGCATGATTAATTGAGTTAATGCATATTATTAGAAACAAATCAACAAATGAAGGATCACCAAAAATCTTTGCAATTAGAATCAAAAAGGAAAAATTGATATTGACCCTTTTATTGACCTTGAATTCGAAGGGTTCTGCATTTCACAAGTCGTCCTTTAGGTTGCAAGCCAATATAATGATGAGGTTGACATGGGAAAGCTTGGGTCGGCCACGACTAGTAGAATCAAGCATCTATCTTAAACTTGCCGACCAAGGGCCGATTGAACCCATTAGTGTATGGAAAAATGTTAATACAACAATTATGGGTATTAGCACACGTATTGGTTTTGCAATCATTAACCTAAGGGAAGGATCCAAATCATTCCCAACAATAGTCGATCACCCTCGGGGCCACAAAATGAAAGGCTCTATTTCCTTAGAAATAGAATAAAATTGAAAGGAAAGGAAAAAAGGTCATATTACCTATCAATCCATCTCAAGGGAAACCCTGGGTGGAACCAAATCATAATCATAGAGATATAAGACAATGATACAAATTCATGCAAGATAATGAAGATTCAATAGAACCAAACAAATTTGGAAAAATCCATCTGGGTTCTCCTATGTCTGTCAGAAAAAACTCTGACCCTGAACTATATGACTGGCAGATTGAAAACTATGAAAAAAATGCAAGAGAATGTTGGACGGTCGAAGTCACTCCCTCGACAACCAACACAACAATGCTTCGCAATAAGTGTAATCCCAAAAAAAATTGAAAAAAGAGAAAAAGAATATCCAACCCTTATACCGACGAAAAATGAAATGACAACTTTGCCCCCTTTGAGGTTCAAGGAACACGAGTCACCAGTACTTCATGTCGAGCAAGTATCTAAAACCATAGGTGAACACAGACGATTGCAAAGTCTAGTCGAAACATTCACAGGACAAGCAGCTTGATGGTTGGACACCGATCAATCACAAATGCAGACTTGAACAACTGCATCGACATATTTCATTGAAATATTTGGAGGAAGGAAATTAACTTCTCAACTGAAAATTCAGAATTTTGTACAAGGTCTAGACCTTGCCATGCATATAGAAAATTGCAAGAAAGAATGTAAATGAGCAGTATACAGAGGTGAAAGAATTTGGCCACATTTGTTTCCAAATACCTTAGATGACCTACCTAACAAATGGTACAAAATGGAAGAAGAAAGAGGAGAAACATTTAACTGGAAAAATATTAAGAAATTTTTTATTAAACATTTCTCATTTTCACCTGCAGAAGAATGCCTTCACGACGTAGTACAAGAATTGCACTAGTTCATTAAACCGACAAAACAAGAGGATGACCCGAGCATTCGACCAGTCTCATACTGTAAAGCAATTTCTATTAAATAGAAGTAGTAAGATCAAGCAACGATTCGACTAGAAATGGAGAACAGGCATACTTATGGGAAAATATTTCAATGGCAAAAATATCACCCACAAGTAATTCATCTAGTAAAAACGACTTTTAAAATTTCCACCAAAGAAAAGGAGAATGAAGATGACGACAGAATTCCCCCCAACTTTCATAGAATTTAAAGAAGGCGAATGACCAATCAGTGAATCAAAAGCACCCTAGTGGATGGATGATGAAAGTAAGACAAAGGAAGTTGACATATCTATCGATGGACGACCAAAAATGGCAAATATAGGTGACTACTGGTTGGAACAACATACAATGGAAATAACTAATCCGCGTAAAGAGTATCGGGATGTATTTGCTCGAGACTACAAGGATTTGAAAGGATTGATACAAGAAATGGGGAAAATGAAAATTGACATAATGCCTGATGCTAAACCCATCAAGAAACAACCATACAAGTTATCCCACAAGTATAAAGATTTAGTCAAGAAAGAAATTGAAAACATGTTAAATCCAAGAATAATATACCCAGTGGATCAATCAAAATGGGATAGCCCCATGGTTTTCCAACCAAATAAGCATGACCCAAAAAGAATCTGTGTCTACGTCAACTTTAGAGGCCTCAATAAAAAAACTCTCATATACCCCTTCCCGACCCCCTTCACCAACGAGAACATCAATGAAGTCACTGGGCATGAATACTACTCATTCACCAACGGATTTTCTCGTTATAACCATGTTCCCATCGTGAAAGAAGACTAGCATAAGGCTACATTTTATGTGAATTTCGATCGTTTTCCTACAGAGTGATGCCATTTGGCCTAAAGAATGCCCCAACTATTTTCTCCAAAATAGTTATAAAATCCTTCCAATAATTTTTATATAAAATAATGGATGTTTACTTCGATGACTGGACCATATACTCAATGCTCAAAGACCATGTATAGTGGCTTCGTCTAATGCTAGAGAGGTGCATACAAATACAATTATCCTCAAATATAAAGAAATGCATATTTTCCACACCAATAGGAATACTATTATGCCATGTTATGTGTAAAGATGGCATAAAGGTGGACTTTCTAGCTAAAATAAAAGTCATCCCGGACTTAAAACCACCAATAAACCTAATCAAGTTAGAATATTGCTTGGACATACTGGATGTTATAGAAAATTCATTTGACATTATTTTGACATTACATTTCCCTTGGAATAATTACTTAGAATACAAGTTGAATTCTCATGGACTTCAGAATGTGAAGAATCCTTCGAATTACTTAAAAGAAAACTAGTTGAAGCTCCAATACTTAAATTCCCTTATTGGTCAAAGAAGTTCCACGTCCATATTGATGCATTAGGCATTGCAGTCGGAGTGATATTAACACAACCTGGAGATGACGGACTTGAATACCCTAATGCATACGTGAGTCGGAAGCTAAACAAAGCTGAAAGAAACTACTCAATTTCTAAATGTGAAGGATTGGGAATGATATTTGCACTATAGAAATACCGACATTATCTATTGGCTAATCCATTTGTATTTTATACAGACCATTAAGCTCTCGAATACTCGGTGAATAAACCACTTCACCATGGTCATATGTGCCATTGGCTCTTGTTGTTTCAAGAATTCGAATTTGAAATTATAGTTCAACCTGGAAAGTCGAATGTTGGCCTTGACCACTTGTCACACATCAAAATTGGAGAAGAATCAATCAACATCGATGACTAACAATGCGCGCATACATAGTGTAGCAGCAGTACATAAAGAATTAGCATCTATTGCAAAATTTTTACAGGAAGGCCAGGCACCTCAAGGAACATCAAAGAAAAAAGAAAATTAGCAATGAAAGCAACACCATACACAATAATCAATGGTACTTACAAACTAGGGCCTAATGACATACTTCGTCGATGTACACTTGAGCATGAACAGCAAGACATCATACAAGAAGCACATTTAGGACTTGCAGGATGACATTTTCACGTCGACACTATCCTCGAAAAAATATTACAATCAGGAGTATGGTGCCCATCCCTTCATAGAGATTACAAAGCTCATGTGAATAAGTGCGAAAAATGCTAAAGAATGGGCCGACCACTTAGATGACATGAAATTCCATTAATATATGTTAATCCCATCCTTACATTTAAATTATGGGAAATAGATTTCATTGGAACCTTTCCAAAACTCGGTCGTCGGACCGTGGAACGATATATTATTAATGCAGTACAATATGCAACAAAATGGGTCGAAGTAGTTCCAATCAAAGCCCTCAATAGTGAAGTTGTAGCCCGATTCATCTATGAAAATATAATCACAATATTTGGATGTCCATTAGCAATCAAGGTACACACGTTATTAATAAAACTATCAATGTGTTAACTACATAATTCATGATAGATCATCATAAAAGTACAACCTACCACCCCCAATCGAATGGAGATGTCGAGTCATTTAACAAAACATTGACTAAAGGATTAACTAATATTTGCAACATCGATAAAGATGACTGGGATGACAAAATACCCGCCATACTATTGGCATAAAGAATGACATACAAATATTGACAGGTCAAACATTGACCAAAGGATTAACTAAGATTTGCAACATTGACAAAGACGACTGGGACGACAAAATCCCTACCATAATATGGGCATATAGAATGACATACAAATATCAACAGGTTAAACACCATTTAAGCTAGTATATGGACAAGAAGCAGCTGTCCCTTTTCACTTTAAACAACAAGCACTAGCTATTGCCCAAGTATTGCATCTCGACATCCTTCAAGCAACTCAAGATAGAATATTTGGCTTACAAAAGTTGGAAGAGGACATAATGATTGCTATAAATCATCAATAAGTCCAGAAGACACAACAAAAATCTTGGCATGACCAGAACATAAAAAGCAAAGACATCTCCATTGGTGACCTAGTACTATTATACAATAATCGAATAAAAGGAAAATAAAAAAAGCTTGAGACCGGATGGTTATGACCCTACATTGATCCAGGATCTTTTATTCGATGACTATCATGAATTGCATAAAAACGAGCATGAACAAAGCTTATGTGCAACATAAATGAAGAGTCATACACATGAAGATGAAGCACCAAAAAAGAACAGAAGACATGATAATGAAGTTCGTCCAAAGATGGACTTCGTCTTTGGACTCACTTCTCAATGGAGATGCCTTTTCATTATCTTAGCAAAATACATGGAAATACCTATGATTCCCAAAATACGCCACTCGGATCCAAAATCTGACTGCACCAGTGACTCCATCTTGAAAAATACATGAAAAATGACTATAAACACTGCCACCTTCACCCCAAGACTAGCCACAACAATATCCTTCTCTCTCTCTCTGCAAAATTATGTAGGATTACATAGAGAATTTGTGCCAAAGGCCCTTGGATCTCCCCCAAATGTACTGGCAGGCTCAGTTTATATAGCAGTATGTTCGGGGGAGTTACCAATGAAGCTATTGACAAGTTGGTCAGCATGGCTATTTTAAGTTGTTTGTTATTGGTGGTACATTACATATATTCGTTGTTTCCGTTGGCATTGGTTCAAACCTCCCATGGTCAAGTTTGTTAGCGGTCCCCCATGTGCAATGTATATATATATATATATATATATAAATATATATAAACAAACATGGGGTCAAAACCCCATGGCTCCGATCCTCCATCATGTGGGTTATGGTTGGGGCTTGACTAGATTGGCTGCCGGATTCGGTGCCGGTGTAACCTACCTAGAACTTGAAACATTTTATGTTGTGGAAAACATTACATTAAAAGTTATTGTAAAGTTTTATGTTATTGACCAAGGATGGTCAAGGATGACTGTAATTGAATATTATTATTATTTAATAAATTAAAATAGGAGACACTCATCCAAAGAGGACTGTTGAAGAGTGTTCACTGACCCACTAGGAGGAATGAACTAGTGTAGAAGGAAATTGACAGGTGGTAGCATCTGCACTCACTTACTAGCTGTTGCAGGAGGCAAGCTCCCTAAAAATGTGGTCATGTTCCCCAAGGAAGGTGGAACTGAGCAGGTGGCTCATTAAATGATTTAACTGACCCAAATACCTAGGCAGACCTATATCCATCGAATTAGGCAGGAGGCTCACAAATTTTTTCCTTGTGTTTTTGCTGGAAACTGTAATCTTGAGCACACAAGAGATTCGATGAGGGGAATGCTAGAATGAGTTGCAGTGTAGGACTGTAAGTTAAAATTCTACTGAGTTGCAGAGAGGGTTTTATATGCAAGCCTTCATGATTGCTGAGATACAAAGAGGTTGTTACATGCTCCTACACAGTATCTTCGTCCTGGTGGTTCAGTGAACAGGCTCGGGGGTCCTAAAGCAAGTAACCTTGGCTGATTTCAGGAGACGGTTGGGAGGAATAGTCTTCTTTGGGTGTTTTTCCACCTACACAATTTAAACAGGTTCTGCATTGTTTTGTCTTTTTATTTCTAGACTCTCTGTTTATTTATGTGCAATTCTACTTTTTATATATCAAGTTTTAGATGTTGTTTGGATGTTTACTTAGCTGCTGAAATTTAGTTTAGTACAGAACTAATGAATTTATTGTGTATAAATGGCTGAATGATTAGATCTGGAAAAATAGAATATTGAATAAATTTCCTCTCTGTATTTTTCCTTTCACTTAAAAGTGATGTACTCTAGTACAGAGAGATGTTTAAGAAGCATATGAGAAATGATCTATATATAAATTATCAGTCTATGTATTTTCCTACTAAACAGATAATAGTAATTACTGTTTAAAGATCCAGTTAGCAAACTTAGAACCCTATTATTAATTTTATATACCTATAGGAGCCATTGGCAAAATCAATGTATATACAATAAAAGTTTAATTATTGCATCGAGTTCTTGGAGCGAAATGAGGTTTCTTGGTTTTCAATCTTTTAATCTGCGTGCTGATCCTTCTCGCCATGGCTCCCGGAGGGGGCCTCAAGGCCTCCCCTCTTCCTCCCGAGCTAGCTGCATTCAAGAAATTGGTGGCTTCAAGTGGTAAATGCCCAGCAAGTGAGCAACAACAAAACATCGTGAAACATATGGCCAACATTCCCACAGTCTCCCTGCCGACTGAAGACCCTTGCAAATATGCCTTGAATCTTGTTGAATGAGGACTCATAAGGCAGTTCATCGGCCTCTGGCCATCACCCAAAGCCGTGGACAACTGGGTGCAACGGAACTGGAGATATTTGATTCAAGATGGCATCAGAAGCTATTTAGTTGGTAAGGGATTCTTTGTCTTTTTTTTTGACAATATCGAGGACAGGAATCTCATCTTTAGGAATGGTCCTTATTTTATGGGCCCTCAGGGGCTGTATCTGAATAAATGGACACCAGAATTTGATCTGATGCAAGATGTGCCCTTGATAGTCCCAGTTTGGGTTCGCCTGCCTCACTTACCTCTGCATTGCTGGAATCCCAAATCTTTAGAAGCCATTGGCAATAAGCTTGGAAAATACATAGATCGTGCAGAGAGGAAATACCAATACACCTGCGCACGAATATGTGTAGAGGTGGATTTGGAGGTAGGAATTCCTGAATCTATAAAGCTCATGGTGGCTGATTGGTCATACATTCAAGAGATTGACTACGAGCAACTCCCATTCAAATGCCGATATTGCCATGGTTATGGCCACTTAGCCAGGTACTGCAAAAAGAAAGGAGGAGGCTGAGAAAATAAAGGGAGATCAATGGACTGCGGTCCAGAAACCAAACACTACAAAACAAAACAATAGATCAAAAGGAAAAGGAGTACCCACTAGGAGTGAAGTCCCTCCCTCTGGACAACTCCATGGTGAAGGGAGTTTAGCCCCTCCAAGAGCAGAGATAATTATCAATCCCTTTGAGACTCTTAGTACTCCAGAAGATCAACCAGCTTCAACTGCTGATGAGGTGGAACAATAGTCCACAAAAAATGATGAAGTCAAAACCTGGAAGAAATTGGCCCTCTACAAGCTGGATCCCCAACAGGAGCTTCTAGCCCTCTCTCCTATGCAGAAATGACAAGGAAGAAGGCTCCAGAGATTTCAGGATCCTTGGAAGATGAGACCTTCAAGAGGCCATCGAAAAGAGTCGGGAGAAAATATCATAGGGAGACAAGGGTAGAAGAAGCTGGGAGGCAAAAAATGAAAGGTAGCCAGTCTATGATCGAGTGTCCATAGGCAGAAATACTAGAAGCAGGCCTCCCAAGGGAGGAGCTGCTCCTTCACCTGCTAGTAAATAATGCGACTAGTCTCTTGGAATTGCAGAGGCTTGGGGAATCCCTTAAAAGCCGAAGCTGTAAACAATCTGTTGAAATTAGAAACCCCTGAGATCCTCTTGCTCCAAGAGACTAAAATAGAAGGGGAAGCCCTTCTTGATATCAACAATTCAAAATGGAAAAGAAATGCCAGGAAAGCAGTAAGTGCAAGGGGCTCCTCCGGAGGGCTGGCTACTCTATGGGAGGATAACAAATTTCACCTCGAAAGCTCCTTCGAGATGCAGCACTGGATCTTCACCGACCTCTGTCACGTTACAAGTAAGACGACCTTTGCTCTTGTCAAACTTTATGTTCCAGTCCTTTATGTAGAAAAGAAAGACTGTTGGCAATCTCTGTTTGAATTTCTAGAGATGCGCTCTCCCAAGAATTTAATTCTTGCTGGAGACTTCAATTTAGTTTTTGAACCTAAGGAGAAGCGTGGAGGCAACATCAGCAGAGACCATTTTCTCCCATTTGTTGAAGACCTTATTTAGTAGTGGGATTTGTTGGATTTCAAACCTAAGAAAGGGATTTACACTTGGTCAAATAACAGAGTTGGGAGGCATCACATTTCAGCTCGGTTGGATAGATTCTTATTGCAAAGTACCTTTCTGACGGAATTTTTTTTATCTCTACTAGAGTTCTGCAAAAATTGACTTCTGACCACAAGCCTATTTTATTACAGTTCGAGGAAGAAGAAATATTGGGACCTATCCCCTTCCGGTTCAGTCCTCTCTGGGCTGTAAGAGAAGGGTTTGTGGACACCATTTTGCATGCCTGGAGAACTCCTGTCATAGGCTCGCCCAGCTTTGTTTGGGAGAAGAAATTAAAAGCTACTAAATTGGCCTTGAAAAAGTGGATAAAAAATCCCTCAACCTCTCCTTATAGCCTCAGAAAGCAGTCCACCAATCAGTTGCTAGACATGCAATTTGAGCTGGAGTTTAAAGACATCACCTCATTAGACATTCACAATGAGCAAGTTGTCCAACTTAACACATCTCTCTCTTACAGGCAGGAGGAAGAGCATTGGAGGTTTAAATCCAGAAGCCTTTGGCTCAAGTCTGGCGACAAAAATACTACCTTCTTTCATAACCAATTTAAAGCTCGCCTCTCTCGTAATCATTTAGATGAAATCACTACTCCTGATGGGACTATTCACAAAGAAATAAATCAATTAAAAGAGGCTGCAACTTCCCATTTTCAACATCTCTTCATTGAAGAAGGCATGGACTCTGAGGAGGAATTCTCAGATTTTCTTACTCACATTCCGAGATTGGTTGAAGAGGAGGACAATTCAAGTCTTTTGCAGCCCTTCTCTGAAACTGAAATCAGCAATGTAATATGGTCAATGGAGCCGGACAAAGCTCCTGGGCCCGATGGTTTTTCCATTCATTTTTACAGAATTTGCTAGGACATAATTAAGATGGACTTATTTCGAATGATCAAAGGCTTCCTCCAAAAATCCAAGGTTGGAGGTAGCACAAACTCTACATTTTTAGCTTTAATCCCCAAGGAAACAAACCTTGAGACTATTAGTCGATTCAGGCCTATATCATTGTGCAATGCTTCTTATAAAATTCTATCCAAACTCCTGG
This sequence comes from Larix kaempferi, assembly GCA_027924585.1. Taxonomy (NCBI): domain Eukaryota; kingdom Viridiplantae; phylum Streptophyta; class Pinopsida; order Pinales; family Pinaceae; genus Larix; species Larix kaempferi. Next base: position 1,899,467 of record BSBM01000815.1, on the reverse strand, counting down.
CAAATCGAATCAAGCCTCTACTGGAAAAACTCATCTCTCCTAATCAAGGAGGGTTTGTAAAAGGAAGACATATCATGGATAATGTGATCCTTGTGCAGGAAACCATCCATTCCAATTATCATCGGCAAGAGCAAGGGATGCTTATAAAGCTTGATATGGCTAATGCCTTTGACCGGGTGAGACAGTCCTTTATTTTTCAAGTTCTTCTTTCCTTTGGATTTAGTACTAACTTTGTAAGGCTTATCAAAGCATGTGTAGGAAAGCCTTGGATCGCTCCTCTAGTAAATGGCAGGCCAGCCAACTACTTCCAAGGCACGAGGGGCATTAGGCAGGGCTGCCCCTTGTCCCCATTCCTGTATATTCTGATGGTAGACTCTCTTAGCCGAAAACTGATAGCTGAGAAGCTAGTAGGGATAGCTCCAAGTATTCGAGTGGTGAAAGAGCTAGAACCTTAAACCATGCCTTGTTCGCCGATGATTCTCTCCTCTTGGGAGGCACCTCTGTAAAAATTGCCAGGGCTTTCAACGATGTAATCCAAAGCTTCTGAATAGTTTCTGGAGCTCTGGTTAATACGAGAAAAAGTGCAGTGTATGGCTGGAAGGTAGATCAACCTACCATCCTTCGAATTGCCCATTCCTTAGGCTTTATGGGATACACAGTGTGGGATTCCATCAAATATTTAGGCCTGCCTTTAACTCTGGGCATCGCCAAGGCTTCTCAATGGCTCGAAATAATCAACAAAATCAAGGCAAAATTGGCTGCCTAGGGTGGACAGTGGCTCACTACCGTTGGAAAGCTAACTCTCATTAAATCGGTTATCTCATCTCTTCCCATTTTTCAGGCTTCATTTCTTTTGGCTCCGAAGATGATTAACGAGCAGGTGTCTAAGCTAAATCGATTTTTTTTGTGGCAAGGAGGCAAGGGGAATAAAAAAAAATTTCATTTGGTTAGTTGCGACATTGTGAAAAGGTCATTCTTTGAAGGTGGTCTCCAGGTAAGAGACCTTGGGTTGGCTAATTTGGCACTGGGAGGAAAAATACTGTGGAAGATCTTCTCAAATCAAAGTCATCCAGTAAGCCAAGTGCTGACTAAAAAATATTTGAATGGGCTCTCTTTGAATAGCATGGATGCAGGAATATCCAACAAAGGCACCACGCTATGGAAGTTGTGTAGTCGAGGGTGGTAGTTCTTCAAAACCCAACTCTATCAAATTCCTGGCAATAGGAATAACATCTGGTTGTGGGATGACAAAATCATGGGAAATCAACCTCTCATGCAATCAATAGAATTTGCTGAGTTACGAGAATGGCTATCTCAGCATGGCATCCAAAAGTTGGCTGATATTTCTATTTGGGATCCTGGTGGAAATTGACAAGCATGGAATTACCCTCGACCTCCAGAATGGATGCAAGTACACGAGAACTCTCTGCTCGTGGCGCTTTCTGGGTTAGCTCTGGTCCATCTCCGAGATTAGGATAAATGGGGATGGGGATTTGCAGGTGTATACACAGCCTCCCATGGTTTTTCTATTCTCCAAATGCATCATACTCAGACTCACTCAATTGCTTTGTGGAAGCACGTATGGGATTCCTACAACATCCCTAAGATTAATTTTTTCTGTTGGGTCCTCATGCGCATAAGAATTTTGACAGGTGAGAATTTAGCTAAGCGTGGAATTATTGGGCCTCACAGATTCCCACTCTATTGTTCGACTCAGGAATCAATTGACCATGTGTTCATTGAATGCCCATACACGTAGGAAGTGTGGAAGCAGGCTTTGTAGGGGCTCAACGCTATATTTCCATCGCAGAGCACTATTGTCATATTATTTTCCACCTGGAAAGATCGATATCCCCAAGCGATTAAGAGCAAATCTCTTTGGTCAAAAATCTAGTTTGCACTCCCAAAATACATTTATTTGGAAGTGTGGTTAGCCAGGAATGAAGGCATTTTCCAAGACATCTTGTGCTCCCCTTCCATTGTGGTTGCCAAAGCCAAAGCACTACTATTAGAAACAATGGAAAATCGTCCCCCTAAACAAGATAATCTGCTTCTTCCTGAAGAGATTAGCTAGCTTGGAGCTCCTATGCAACGAGCTAGGAATAAGATATCTTCTCAACCTATCAGCAATCCTACGTGGACTGCGGAGCACTGAATCTGAATTCTATCTATTGTGGCAGAATCAAGGTAAAGTCACGATTTTCTTTGATGGAGTAGCTAAAGGTAATCCAGGGACAACAGGAGCTGGAGGAATCATCTACGCCCTGGATGATCACAGTAAAGACACCTTTAGCTGGGGTCTCGGTCAGAGCACTAATAACCAGGCTGAAATATTAGGATTTCTCAAAGCTTGTCAGCTTTCCCAAGGGAATGTTGGCCAAGACATTCAAATCTTTGGGGACTCATAAATCTTAATAAAAATTCTAAACACGGAAGATAATTTTAATAATTCGGTGCTCAACAAGACCTTGCAGAGGGTTCGTAAATTGCTGCAAAATTTCAACTCCACCTCCTTCTTCCATATTCTCCGGAGCCTAAACAAGGAAGCAGATGCAAAGGCCAATATGGGCTGCCTCTTAGCTCATGCAGAGCTGAAAAAAATGATGATGATTCTCTTTGGTCTCCTATCCCGTAGGAAGGCAGTTTCCTGTAAATAGTAGGATAAGGTACTCTCCATACAAGTGGGCAAAAGGAAATGTAAGGGAGGTTGATTAGGCTATGGCCCAACCGTGTAATTTCCAAATAAAATATAACCGTTTTTGTTAAAAAAAAATCAATGTATATACAGTAATATAGAAGCCGAATGGCTTAATAATATATTTATATATATAGTATAACAAATGGATTTATATATGTATATATATATATATATATATATATACTTCATATTCACTAAACCATTATTAAATAAAGAAGAGAATAGGAATTTATTTCTGATATAATAAACCAATATTTAAACAAAGACTGATGCATCATGTATATTATCATTATTTTTAAATATAACCATAAGTAAAGAATTTTAAACATCATTAATAGGTTTCGACAAAGGTTATAGTAAATCTTCAAAAGTATAACACATATAGAGTTCTTACATCGAATCCCATAGATAACCATTAAGTGGTCTAATAAGAACCTTAAGAATTCAGTTGGAGCTACGAAAACCTTCACAGGTCTCCTAACCAACTTACAAATCAAACTAGGGTTCGAAATACATATAGTAATAACCACTAATTTAAAAAGTAATCAAATATCTTGCAAACAGAGTTAACAAGCGACGCAAAGAAGAATTGATAAACATTTTTATGAACTACATTTTAGGGCTTTGCCCAATAATGGTTCCTAATGCACTATCTATCAATAAACATCATACAATCGAGAGATTATAATAGTAATAAGAATGAGAATCCAAATATAAACATTAGTTATATAAAAAAAACAAATCGAATTCGAACTCATTGTCCATAATAACTTTAGCTAGGGTTTAAACAATGAAATTAATCATAAGTTGAGAGTTTGAAGACCCGTAAGGGTTCATTCCCTTAGTTACATAAACAGTATGAATTAGGTTCATATTTATTACAGCTTGTGTAAACTTCCAAGGTGGTTCCAATACCTACGGATATAAACCCCTAAAAACAAATAACACACACAGTTTACAAAGTGCGTGGATTCGGAATCAAATCCCAAAATTGATTTCAATTAACAAACGTTACAACAGAGCAGAAATGGCGACCAAGCAAGGAACCCAAAAATAAAATCAAAATATCGGTTGCATTTACATTTGAGGGCTTTGCCTAGACTAATTATGAACCCATTCTATGAACCAAAATAATACATATTCAAGAATGCCGAATGGCCAAGATTTATCAATACACAGTAAATTGTTCCACAAATTATAGTTCGTTTAATTTCATTAACCGAACCATTAAATAGATGCAAGAATCCAAATAAAAAAAATTACAACGCAGTAATACTGCTCAGGGTTGGCCGAATGGCTTCCAAGAACACATTAATAAACCTGAGTAAGTATGCAACCCGGTTGTCAGGCAAAACCCCAATTCTAGCATGTAGCCATAGGAACATTTACAACACTGCTAGAATGTCGAATGGCTTCAAAGAACAACTAAACTGTAATGCTGATAGCATACAACACAAACTTCGTTGAACAAAGGCGTTGTATGTGGAAGGCCCGAGGCTTACCTAATCCCAATCTTCCCTTTCTTTTGCTCCCGCATCTTCATTGCAGTGAAACTTCACAAACCCTGTCACTACAATCAAAAGGATTGTATTAGAACCTGGTAATGAAGCACAACTTGAAAAATAATTAATAGCATTATAACTAAGCAAAAAAGGAACTACCTTCGAAGTGGCTGACACCTTTATCATTCATGATCACCTTCATCTGAACAGAAAACATCCTGGTAATTGGTAGCAGTTAACCTCTGCGCATAAGGTAGCCCAGCCATAGCGGCCAAGAGGTCTAGGAGCTCGGCTCTCCAACGAGCCTACAATCCGAATGACCTTCAATATAAACCCATTTCGATGTTAGGGTTTAGTATTCAACCCTCGAGGAGCCAAATTGGCGTTAGTCACATGGCCACATTAAATACAAACAACTGCCAACCATCATACTACGAATTCTCACCCACATTGCCATAGTTTTTCTATATAATATCCTTTGGAGTAATACCATGGAATATCGTTGCTAGGATGAACCCTTCTCCAAAGTTGTTGGTCGATATTATATAGATGCGCCCTTAGAATAGTTATTATAACTCTTAAATATTTGCAAGTCATCACCTTAGCATCGACCTCTTTGGAGTTAGTAAATTCATGCCTATAGTTTAACTTTAGGATTAGCATAGAAATATCATGCCTTGGAAACCACAAGCTAGGTTAGCATATAACCTTGTTACAAAACTCTTACCTGTAAAAACCTGGAACAGTATGAAGGAAGGTTTATGCATTAGCTTGATAAAAGCTAAGTAAGCCTCGGGGCATCACAAGGACCCCTTCAACAAAAGAAAAACATATCTCAGTTCCAACATCATAATAATAACAATAAAATGATCCATGTTTATAATTCAACGTAGTCAGCAAGTAATAATACAAATTATGAGTTACAACTGTTAGAATCGAAAGGCTGTCATGTTTAAAGGGATAGTATCATAATAATTCATAGGAGTCAATCCTGTACTCGTAATATAAACAATAAGAACAAACGTTTAAAACTCTACATTCAACAAATTATTAATTAGATCATAGAACTTAATGATCGGTTTACACTACTTAGAAAATTTTTAATTTTTTATGAATTTTGGAGGTGTTATAGCCGGCCGGTCAGCCCCTTCCCCCCAACTATCAACCCGTTCAAACTTAAATACAAGTTTTAATACATAGCTATTAAGAACCACCAGTGGGCGGAGTGGTTAGGGAATTGGGCTATCAGACATGAGGTCAGGGGTTCGACCCCCCTTGGCCTCACATAGATTTTGATAGAGGTTGCAATATAATGCCAACTCGGATGCCACGTGTCGTGGAAATATTGGTCCACCTCAATGCCATTAGATGCCAACTACCATGTGTAAGAATACTATTGGTTCACGCCATCACCAACCTTCCATGTGTTGTCATGGAGGGCTACCACGTAGGCACCATACAAGCCATGCGACACCCTTTCCATGGTTCCATGTGGCACCTTGTTTTGCCACTCTGCATACTTATAAATGTTTTATTGTCGAAACTTTAGATTTGAAGATATTTCTCATTCAAAGTCTGTTTGATACGATTCAAGTGGTGTTGGAATAGTCTTGTTGAGCTCTTCGACATGATACCCTTTATGTAGACATTTGAGGACCTTGAATTTTAGGCCTTTTATAGATCCTCCTGGTTCATTCCTCTCCATTAAGAAGATTTTGGGCCTCCAAAATCCTTATAAATCAATAGATAGGTGAGGGAATTGCTTCCTCACTTTTCCCTTCTCGATCCACCAGGTTTTGCTTGGATGTGTGCCTTTAAGACCCACTCAAATATATTCAAAGTCACCCCTGCGTGAAGTCCTTGTTCTTTTGTCCAGGATGGAATCTTCTTTAAACTCGTCTAAGTACTCAGGAGAAAAATCATCAACTGATGGTATTGAAACACTCTCCCTTAGATCCATGATCATTGGAGGCTCATAAAGTTTCAGGTTTTCAACATTCACAATTGAGTATATCTACATATAAGATGGTAGATCTAGGAGGAAACCATTTGTGCAAATCTTCTCCAAGATGGTGAAGGGTCCATATTTGATGGGATTGAGCTTCTTTCCTTCACCCTTCAACCTATCCTTGCTGATGTGAAGCTACACTTGATCTCCAACTTGGAACTAATGATCAACTCTATGCTTGTCATGCTGGGCTTTGTATTGTGCCTGACTCTTTTCCAACTACTCTTGGACTGTCTGGTATATTGTTGAATCCTCTGAATGAACTTGCTGGATTTTTCTTCATATCTTGATTCACTTGAGTCTACATCTTTCCCATATGTCAATTCCAACGGAGTCTTAGGTAGATACCCAAAACATGTCTCAAATGGTGATCTTTGAGTGGAAGATTGCAATGCTCGGTTGTAGGCATGCTGAACATACTATATTTGATCATACCACTATTAAGTTTAAGCTAATTTGACTAGCAAGATCATTGAAAGAAACACAATCACAAGATAGACAAAGATTTACCCTGGGAAACCCTCATGGGGTAGAAAACCCAACAAAGATTTCCTCAATATAGATGATCAACCAAATACAAGATGTAGACCAAGACTAGACCTCCTTCTTCCTCCTATGCAAACCTCTCTCTCACTTGTGCACTACTCCCAAGTGGATGAATCAATGATATAAGTGAGGAACATGCCTCCTCTACTTATACTTGTTTTTCGACTGACTTTTTACCCTATGGGGCTGACCTCTCCCAGGAGACTCTAATAACCCTCAAATAACTAACTCAGGGCCGACCTCACATGGGAGATCTAATAACCCTAGTTACCACAATCTCTCGGAGGAATAAAAATCTCCGGATACATAATAAAGTCCCATCGGAGGAATGAAACATATCCGGAATGAAACATCTCCGGAATAATAAAATACAAATATAATATTTTTAGAAGTTACAATATTTCAACACTCCCCCTTAACAAGAAGGATATTATAACATCATCTGCAGGAGAAAGGAGTCATCGACTACATGATACATCTATAAATCATTGGAAGCTTTCTTTATACATCATCATCAGTAACTCAAACAGTTACTGGAACATAATCAATACTAGAATATCATCATCATTAGTATTGAGTCTTCATCTTCTGCAGCACTTGATCAGTTACAGCATCATCATCTGGATCTCTCGATCAACAGCCTCATCGTCTGGATCTACCGATCAACATCATCATCTGGATCCTCACGATCAACAACATCTTCATCTAGATCATCATGATCAACAACATCGTCATCTAGATCATCACGATCACATCATCGTCATCTAGACCATCACGATCAGCAACATCTTCATCTAGACCATCACGATCACAGCATCGTCATCTAGACCATCACGATCACAACATCATCATCTAGACCATCATGATCAGCAGCATCGTCATCTCACGATCTGCATCATCATCATCACACTATTAGCATCATCGTCATCACACGATCAACATCATCGTCATCAACTGGATCCTCTCGATCAACAGCACAATAGAAGCATACCCTGCAACACACATGATCTATTTAAGACACCATATCATGTCTAGGGACGATGTAGTCCACTCGTCAACTTAGACGAAGTCTAAGGGCCACTTCTCGGAGACATATGTCTATGGATCAATTCAGGGACCGAAGTCCGGGGATGATACAATCCCCTCACTCTCTAAGACATCTGTCTACGGATCACTTTAGGACTGAAGTCCAGGGATGATACAATCCCCTCACACTCAGAGACATCTGTCTGCGAATCACTTTAGGACTGAAGTCCAAGGATGATACAATCCACTCACTCTCGGAGACATCTGTCTGCAGATCACTTTAGGACTGAAGTCTAGGGATGATACAATCACCTCACTCTCGGAGACATCTGCCTACGGATCACTTTAGGACTGAAGTCTAGGGATGATACAATCCCCTCACTCTCAAAGACATCTGTCTATGGATAACTTTAGGACTGAAGTCCAGGGATGATACAATCTACTCACTCTTGGAGACATTTGTCTCCGAATCACTTTAGGACTGAAGTCCAAGGATGATACAATCCACTCATCGTCCACTTAGACAAAGTATAAGGACCATCTCATCGACCTTATTGTTGGAACAGGAAACCTCATCATCAACCTCATCGTTGGAACAGGTATCCTCATCATCGATACAGTATCCTCATCAATACAGGTATCCTCATCATCAATACAGTATCCTCATCATCGATATAGTATCCTCATCATCGATACAGTATCCTCATTATCAATACAGGTATCCTCATTATCGACCTTTTCGTCGATATAGGCAAGCTTATCATTGATACAGGTATCCTCATCGATACCCGTATCCAAATATCATCATTGACCATATCAATCCCCCTTTCGAGGACGGTCCTTCTGAACTACACCAAGCTTGTCTCAGAAATACTCAAACTTTACTCGAGACAGAGGTTTGGTCAACACATTAGCAACTTGTTCATCAGTGCCTACATACTCAAGCTTGATAGCTCCTTTCTGCACCATATCCCATATATAGAAATATCGGATCTCTATGTGCTTTGACTTGTCATGGAATACTGGATTCTCTGTCATTTTAATACAACTCTGGTTGTCACACAGGATCACAGTGGGTTCCATCTCTAAGTCAAACAATCCTGATAGTAACTTCCGAAGCCATACTGCTTCACAACTAGCAGAGCAAGCAGCTATATATTCTGCTTCAGCTGTGCTGAGAGCCACACTTGACTGCTTCCTGCTATACCACGAGATCATGGCAGATCCCAGACAATAACATCCACTCGATGTACTCTTTCTATCTGATATGCTTCCTGCCCAATCATCATCTGTGTATCCATATAATCTGAAGTCATGATCTCCACGATAATATAGACCAAAGTCTATTGTACCCTTTAGGTACCTCATCACATGCTTTGCAGCAATCAGGTGAACTTTTCTAGGTTCCACTAGATACTGACTTAGGGTGTTCACCGCAAAGCATATGTATGGCCTGGTATTCGTCAGATACATTAATGACCCAATAATCTGTTTGTACAAAGTTACATCCACTAACTCTGAGGAGTCATCAACTAATAGCTTCAAGTTGGAATCCATGGGAGTGGCCATGGCTTTGCATTCCAACATATCGAATCTTTTCAAGATTCCCACAACATACTTACCTTGGTTGAGAAAGATTCCATTTGGTCCTTGCCATACTTCCAGACCTAGGAAGTAGTGCATCAATTTGAGATCTTTCATCTCAAACTCTGATGAGAGATTCTTCTTGCACTCGATAATCTGTTTCTCATTTCCAGTCAGAAATAGATCATCCACATATAGCAACAATATGACAGGTTCGTCATTCATAACCTTGAGATAAAGATTGGGATCAGCTTTACTTTTGGTAAATCCCAAGCTTGTCAAGAAACTGTCAATTCTTCCATACCAAGCTTTGGGAACTTGCTTCAACCCATACAAAGCCTTCTTTAGTTTGCATACATGGTTTCTTTCATCTTCCACCTCGAATCCTTGTGGTTGTTCTATGTACACTTCTTCCTCAATCACACCATTCAGGAAGGCTATCTTTACATCCATCTGGTGTAATTCCCATTTCATCATGGATGCAAGTGCCATGATGGTTCTAATGGAAGTGTACCTTGCAACTGGTGCAAATGTTTCTTCATAGTCAATTCCCTCTTTCTGAGAGAATCCTCTGGCCACAAATATTGCTTTATATTTTTCAATGCTACCATCCGCAACATGCTTTATCTTGTATATCCATTTGGAGGATACCACACTTTTGTATTTTGGCTTGGGAACTATATCCCAAACATCATTCTTGATTATTGACTGGTATTCCTCTGTCATTGCCTCTACCCACTCTTTCTTGTGAACTGCCTCTTCATAACTAGCAGGTTCTTGATCTACAAGATCACACTTCAAATCCATATAGTTTGGGAAACGCTTTGGTTTCTTTCTCACTCTAGTGGAGCCTTCAGGAGCTCCATACTTTTCTGCTCCTAGTATAATATCCATTTCCCATGATGGCTTTCTTTTCCTTGAAATATTTGAAAGGGGGGGTTCTTGTGGTACTATCATATCATGGTCTTCAGGTGTTACATCTTCAGGGATGGGTACAGCCTCTTCAGTTTTGGGAGGTGCATCTTCTTCATATACTTCTTCATACTGGCACTTCCTAGATCTCTTGAGAGCTGCTTCTTCATCAAATGTCACATCCCTACTTATTTCCATATGATGAAAACTTGGGATGTAAATTCTGAATGCTTTGGATGCTTCACAATATCCAACAAATATTTCCTTCTTCCCAGAGGGATCTAACTTGGTCCTCTTTTCTTTTGGAATGTGAATGTACACTATCCAAATATCTTGAGGTGACTTACCTCAGGCTTCTTTCCTGTGAACACTTCTTCTGGAGTCTTTAAATCAAGAGCACTATGAGATAGTCTATTTTTCACATAGACTGTTGTCCTAGCTGCTTCAGCCCATAGATACATAGGTAGGTCTTGATCATGTATCATTGTCTTTACAGCTTCCATGATGGTTCTATTCTTTCTTTCCGCAACACCATTTTGTTGGGAATTGTAGGGAGTGGTTAGCTCCCTCTTGATTCCAGCTTCCTTACAGAAATCTTCAAAGTCCCTTGAAGTATATTCTCCGCCATTATCTGTCCTGAGTATTTTGATTTTCTTTTCTGAATGATTATCTATCAAGGCTTTGAACTCCTTGAACTTTCCAAAGACTTCATTCTTTCCTTTTAGAAAGTATATCCAAGTCTTCCTTGAATAGTCATCAATAAATGTGAGATAGTATTCATATCCACTCAAATATGTGGAGGGCATTGGTCCACATCATCTGAAATGAATTAACTCCAAGGTACTCTTAGTCTTTGTTTCACTCTTTGGAAATGGGTTCTTGATATTCTTCCCTTTTGCACATCCTTTGCATGTGCCATCATGATCAATCTTCAAGGCTGGCAGACCTATAACTACCTTGCTTACATGAGGTAGTGCTTTCTAGTTTAATGTGAGCAAGCCTCCCATGCCATAGCTCATTTGGGATAGTGGCTTCATGTACAAGGGCATCTTCTGGATGGCCTTTGAGCTTGTACAGACCTCCTTCTTCTTCACCAATGACAATTGCATCCTTAATAGATTTACCTTTGGACCACATTAGTACGTGTCCATCAATAAATGCAACCCTATAACCTTTCTTGTCCAATGCTGAGATGGAAAGCAAGTTCTTCTTCAATCCTGGTACATACAATATTTCCTTCATCTCCATGGGGGTTCCAGAATCAAGCTTGTAGTTTGCTTCACCAATTCCCTTGATGGGATATTGATAGTCATCTCCTAATGACACTTTTTGTGGAGAAGTCTTCTCTTCCAATTTTGAAAGAGTTTTCTTTTGTCCAGTCATATGTTTTGAGGCACCACTATCAATAAGCCATGTATCTTCTCCAGGTGTTATAGATCTAGAGAGTGCAGAGAATAGAGCATACTCTTCTGCATCTTCTTCTTCTTCTCTTATATATATTCTCTTGAAGAAGGGCCTTTCTTCCTCTTCTTCTTCTCTTCTAGATCTTTTCTTGTGAGGCCTTTCTTCCTCTTCTTCTTCTTCTTCACTATCATCTTCTGCAAGATGTGCTTGATGTCTTTTATGGTGAAGATCTTTCTTCTTCTTTGAAGGACAATGTCTAGCAATGTGTCCTATTTTGTGACAATTGAAACATTGTAAGGAAGAGTGTTTTTTTCTTCCTTTCTTCTGAAAACTTTGTGGAGATTGAGACTCCTTGTGACTATCCTTCTTGAAGTAGGATTGATTCCTTCTTCTCTTGGTCTGTGTAGCCAAGGCTTGGTCATCTTCTTTGAGCAGGGCTTCTCTGTTGGAAACCCTAGCTTCTTCTTGAATGCAATCCTCCCAAACCACATCAAACTTCATACTTTCTTTTTTAGCACACATGGTTTGGATGAATGACTCCCAAGATCTAGTGAGACCATTTAGAGCAGTCATGACTAGTTCATCTTCATCAAGGGTGTCTCCAATAACATCTAGTTGTTCCTTGAACTAGGAAATCCTTGAGAAATAGTCTTGAACAGATTCTCCTTTATTCATCTTGGTGCTCTTCAATTGAGTTCTCAGGTTCATCTTCCTATTGATGTTCTTTCCCTCAGACATTCTGGAAAGGGCATCATACATTTCCTTTGGAGTCTTCTTGGATTCCACTTGGGGAATCAAGTGGTCTTTGATAGAATCAACAATGATTCTCTTTGCCCTAATAAAATCCTTCCTATGCTAATCTTTGGCTTCATCTTCTTTAGGTTCTGCAACCTCATCCTTGATATATTGGGCAAGATCATTCTCTTCAAGAATGAGACCAATTCTGTATTTCCATGCCCGGAAATTTTCTATACCCTCTAGCTTGTCTTCAAGCTTAGTGCTTGGGGCCATCTTCTTAGGGGTCAAGGAGATTGAAGTTTCTCAGGAGATAGAATAACACTTACCAGGAGATGTGTTTGATTGAATTGAAAGTTCTGGTGTGTTCTGCTTCTGGAAACTTCAACTTTTCACCTTCCGGATCTGCAACAGAATTTCTGGTTTTCTGGTTTTCTGGAGCACAGGTTCGCAACTTTTTTGGTTCACTGGTGCATAGGTGCGCAACTTTTCTGGTTCTCTGGTTTTCTGGTTTTCTGCACTTTTGGTCAAACTAGGGTTTGACTTTCCCAGAGTTCTACCCAACCAAAAACCTCGATCCAGGGCTCAAAACTTCGATTTTGAGGAGGGCTATCCAACCATGCAATCAGAATCCAAAAATTCCTACTTTTGCAGAAACCCTAATTTTCACCGGAGGAGGAGAGAGAAATATTTTCACCTTGTGAAAGATGTCCTATTCAGGCTAGCTCTGATACCATGTTAAGTTTAAGCTAATTTGACTAGCAAGATCACTGAAAGAAACACAATCACATGATAGACAAAGATTTACCTTGGGAAACCCTCATGGGGTAGAAAACCCAACAAAGATTTCCTCAATATAGATGATCAACCAAATACAAGATGTAGACCAAGACTAGACCTCCTTCTTCCTCCTATGCAGACCTCTCTCTCACTTGTGCGCTACTCCCAAGTGGATGAATCGATGATATAAGTGAGGAACATGCCTCCTCTACTTATACTTGTTTTTCGACTGACTTTTTACCCTATGGGGCCGACCTCTCACAGGAGAGTCTAATAACCCTCAAATAACTAACTCAGGGCCGACCTCACGTGGGATATCTAATAACCCTAGTTACCACAATCTCTCGGAGGAATAAACATCTTCGGATACATAATAAAGTCCCATCGAAGGAATGAAACATCTCCGGAATAATAAAATACAAATATAATATTCTTAGAAGTTACAATATTTCAACTTAGGATGTTTTATGCAGTAACCTTGGAGCAACTGATCCATCGTTCTATTGACCACCTCTATCTGTCCGTTGGTTTGTGGATGGGAAGGAGTATTCCTCTTCAGCTTGTTGTCCATCATTCTCCACAATCTTGTCCAAAAATCTCCAAGGAATCAAGAATCCCGATTTGAGATAATGGATGTGGGAAATCTAAAGTGAACCCATACATGCTGAAAGAAAATATGAGCAGTTTGCTCAGCAATGATCTACTTTTTACATGGCATCAAGATACACATAATTATATCCACTACATGACCCCCTTGCGGCACAGGAAAACCCCCTACAAAATCCATGGAGAAACTCTCCCAAGGATGAGAAGTAATAGGAAGTGGTGAGTACAGCCCCAATTTTCCATTAGTGGGATTACAACACACACCCCTTTACATTCATGGTTACAATCATTTTCATAAGTACTACAATCTTCCCAAAATTCCCAACTACAAGAGAAATGTAAACTTCTCTAATGACATGCACTTTTTCAATGGTGGGAATACAAAGTTTACTTACATGGTAGAGAAACTTGCCCTACAAACCAAATTTCTCCAACTGCAAACCATGGATTAGCCTCTCACATGCATCTTTGAATACTTCATCAAGAGAATACTATTCAACATAACTGACATGAACTAAGGAATCATTCTTCAAAACAATATATGTATAAATAGGAGGTCTGAAAAGCATAAATCCACTTATGGCATCTGCACTGGTACTGGTCTCAATATTGAATGGTTGTTGCATGGTAGGTAGATCTAGAATTGGTGCGGTGCTGATATTTTTTCTCGAAGTGTTAAAGGCTCTTTGTTGTCTACATTCCAATTGAAAGACATGTCTCATCTCAAACATTTCATTCTTATGAAAAGGATCCAAAACATCAGAAGCATTAGACTCATCAGGATCTTTTGCTTTCACAATCGTAAGCACAAGGTTCTTGTGAGTATTTACAACTCTCTTCACTTGAACTGCACTAAAAGTGATGAGTTAGATTCCATGCTATGAGCTCTAACAATATATTCCACTCCATCCTTTGTGAGATTGTACTTGTTCTCTTTTCAAAAGAAGATAGCCTTTTTGTCTTAAATATAAGGACTCCCAAGCACAATACCACAAACATAGAAAGGAACCACATCCAAATCAACCTCATCTATCAACTTATAAGCACTAACAAACCTCAATCTACACCGTCGGGTAACTTGAAGTTTTGCATTGTCATGGACCCAACCTAGAGGGTAAGGTTTTTGGTGAGGTCTTGTGGTTAGTCCCAATTTCTTCAAAATCTCTTTAGTTATCAAGTTAACTTGTGATCCCAGATCAAATAGAGTTTCCACCTTTGTGTGCTTTGTCACTACTCTTATGTGGAATAATTCACTTCTTCTTTTATCATTTTCAAGAGATGGAACTGTAGAAATGGAACTAGCACGAGAGGAAATTTTACCTTGCAATCCAAATGTTGTGATCATCTCTTCATCACCTGAATCATAACCCAAGGCTTGTTGCATGGTAGCCACAGGTTTTTTCTTCCCTTTGCCACCAAAATTTTTTGGTATTAATTCTGGATGTAGGTTCCAATAGTTCTTATCATCATGCCCATCTTCCTCGCAATGAGTGCAATGGAGCTTCCCTTCTCTTTGTTTGTCATATTTGTCCTCTTGTCCTTTCCTTTTTCCATGAACTTGTTGTTTTGGAACTTGGAAGACTTCTTTGGATGGTATTCTTGCACATTCTTTCCCCTACTTTCAAGGTGATTTGATTGTACACTCACTTCATGCAAATTAGTAGGATCCAATAACAACAATGTGTGACAAAGTTAATTGTGAAGTGCACCAATATATTTCATCAAAGTATCTGGAGAGTCTAAAGGAATTTCCAATTCAAGTTCCTTTTTACTAAACTCTTCTGTGAAACTCTAAACACTCTAACCTTTCCCTTGTCGAAATTTTTCCATTCCATCATAGCTTTTTGAACATGACCCAATGGATAAAATTGCTTTCTTAATGCAGAAGTAAATTCATACCATGAATAAAGGGGTTTACCTTTATGCTTGCTAACTTTCTGAAGTTTTCTCTCCCACCATACAAGGGCTTCCAGTCGAAGAGAATCCAACTGAATCTTCACCTCTTCTTCTTCGATCCGTTGGATACAACAATAGACTTCGATTTGTCTAATCCAATTGTTTAACTTATATGCATTAGATTCTCCATTAAACATGGGCAAATCAAATTTGACATATAGTTTCAATATTGGAATTTTAAAAGCTTCTTTCTTATGAAAACCATAATGATGGGAATGAGAGGAAGAAGAAGAGATTTAACTTGAACATGGAGATGGCGGTTCAGGAGGCTCTCCCCCATTTTTGTGGTTCACTAAAGCATGATCTTCTACTTTTGCTTTCTTCTTCTTTTCCTTCTTTTCCAATCTCTCTCGATAGTCTGTAAACAATTATTCTACCCTATCTACCATCTGGTAGAAAGCCTTGTGGAAATCCTTCTCTTTCTTGTTACGAGAGTCTTCATCCACCATTTTCTTTGTTCAAGCTGCATGTCTAATTTCTGGGTTGAAAGGATCAATATTTCCTTCACCTTCCTTGAGCTTGGCCCTTGTAAGCATCCAGACTCACAATTCAAGTCAAAGAACCTGGCTCTGATACTAACATGATCCATGATCTTTTATTCGATGACTATCATGAATTGCATAAAAAGAGCATGAACAAAGCTCATGTGTAACATAAATGAAGAATCATACACATGAAGATGAAGCACCATAAAAGAAGAACACCGGACGTGATAACGGAGTTTGTCCAAAGATGGAATATGTATCTGGACCCACTTCTCAATGGAGAGGCCTTTTCATTATCTCAGCAAAATACATGGCAATACCTTAATTTTGATGATGCCTAAAATCCATCACTCAGATCCAAAATTTGACTGCACCAGTGACTATAAGCATTGTCATCTTCACCCCAAGACTAGCCACAAGAGTCTCCTTCTCTCTCTCTACAAATTATGCAAGATTACATAGAGAGTTTGTGTTAAAGGCTCTTGGATCTCCCCCAAATGTACTGGAAGACTCAGTTTATATAACAGTATGTTCAGCGGAGTTACCAACAAATCCGTTGGAAAGTTGGTTAGCATGGCTATTTTAAGTTGTTTTCTTGGTAGAGTTTCCGGGTTCAAAATATGTGAACCCCCATTTTTGGTGGCATAATACATATATTCATTGTTTCCATTGGTGTTGATTCAAACCTCCCGTGGTCGAGTTTGTTGGCGGTTTCCCTTGTGCAATGCATTGATATATATATATATATATATAAGCAAATGTGGGGTCAAAACCCTATGGATCCAGTCCTCCATCACATGGGTTATGGTTGGGGATCGACCGGACTGATCACCAAATTCGGCGCCGACTAATCGGCCCCTTCCCCCCAACTATCAACTTGTTCAAACTTAAATACAAGTTTTAATACATAACTATTAAGAACCACCCACAGGCGGAGCAGTTAGGGAGTTGGGATATCAGACATGAGGTCAGGGTTTTGAACCCTCGCGACCTCACATAACTTTTGATAGAAGTTGCAATACAATGCCAACTTGGATTCCACGTGTTGCAAAAAGACCAGTCCACCTTAATGCCACTAGATGTCAACTGAACTATGCCAACTACTATGTGTCAGAATACTGTTGGTCAACGCCATCACCAACCTTCCATGTGTCATCATGGAGGGATGGAACGTAGGTTCCATATAGGCGACGTGGCACCCTTTTACTAATGCCACATGACACCTTGTTTTGCCACTCTGCACACTTAGAAATGTTGTCTTGTTGAAACTTCAAATTTGAATATCTTTCTCATCCGAAGTCCGTTTGATGCAATTCAAGTGGTGTTAGAATTGCCTCTACAAGATCTTCGACATGGTTCCCTTTTTGGTGATATTTGAGGACTTTGAATCTTAATCCCTTTATAGATCCTCCTCGATCATACATACTTGAAGAACTTAACAACAATGGGTTAATAAGGTTAAAAACCCTTCAAGGTCGCGTCTTCAAAAAAGTTGTGAATGGCGCACGACTAAAAAATTATCGATTATAAAGGAGGCACGATGCCGACTAGTGTCTGTATCATCACTAGTCGGAAGTCATGTCACAGGTTTGTTAGAGTTAGGAGAAACTAACTAATTTTTGTTATAATTAAAAAGCAGTTACATTAACTAACCTAGAAAAGTAGTATAAAAAGCATTAAGACATGGATTGCTTTGGCAGAGTGGATGCAAGATAGAAAACATGGGAGTAAACTAGGCATAAGAGGCAGAGTGCATGAACACAAAAGGACACCACTTTCAAAGCAGTCGACTTACCTATAGTGACAACTTGAAGTACAAAGATACAAGGAAATACTCATGGAAACAATTCACTAAAGCATCTCCGAGACGACCAAAGACAGACGATAGGAGATATAGAGTAAAAGAACGATAGGAGTACCAATAAACACAATGACTACTAGGCACACAAACCAATGCACGTAGAAAAAATCTAGGGAAGTTAATCCACACACATGAGTGAGCTATAACCCGCCAAATTTGAATTTAATGTGCTCACCCACCCTCCCTAAAGCACTAAAACTTGTTGCACCTATAAATTCACATGAAGACTCATGCTCATACTTCACAACACCAACTGAACCAAAGCAAGCAATTCACCAAGACTCTCTGTTAATCCTCCCTATGGAAGAATGAGCCATGGAACCAAAGAGATCCCCCATAAGAACAAGGTCCAAAGCCGCTAAGCTGCGAGCTAAAATGCTACAACAAGAAGCCACCATGACACCTCTGGAATCCAAAATACATAGAATACAAAAATCCAAGCTCAAAGAGCCCAATTGGGGAAGATACCATGCAGAGTTTAGAGAATGGGGTGTCCGAGACAACAAATGGATATAAAGCGCTCATAATATCAACATAGCCTCAATACAACAATACTTCAATGCACCTTTGATAGCATAATTCGATGGTTTAAAGGAAATTATTGCAAAATTTCTAGTTAGCAGAGACCATGATGGGAAAATTTGGATAGATGAGGCCATCCTTATCACAAATTCCCTCATTGGCACAATTACAGGCCTTTCAAGCAAAGGACCAGCAATCCCAATGACCAACAATTCACAATCCTTAGTGGAGGAGTTTACAGGGTCAGCTACTCGAAATAATTCAAAAGGATTGATAATCAACATAGTATAGTATGAAAGCTATAAATGGAATTCCATTATTATTTCCTTATGTTTAACAAGCTTGAGTCGACCATCCAACTTGCGGCTAGACATGTTGGAATCTATAAAGCAGGTTGCAACCAATGCAAGGGTTTTCAATTGGGCCAACCTTCTATCTCAGCCAGTGAAATAAAACTGTGGAATCCGCACACACCATTAGATTTCCATCATTATAAATTTGTATAATAATGGAAAAAATTACCCTAGTATGAGAAAAAGAATTTTCCAACAATTACCAACCTCTCAACGAAATTTCAGTTATTTGTAGGAAAAAGACCATCGTTTAAACTGAATAGAGCAAAGAATTATTTGGAACTTTGGCTCCAAGACATAAAAAATAGATGCACAAGATGGAGAGTATCGCAACACGTCCGTCATTGCTTACCCATGGAAGCACACATTGAAATTTTCCTCGATTGCACAAAAGTATGGTACAACCAGGGCACAGGTGGAGAAGACCAAGAATTGGATTTTTATCTGAATATCTTGGAGCTATTCACTGATATGGAAAAGCAGACGAATATAGTATACCCCATACCGACCTTGGCCATAGTACAACATATGAGTCTCGTCGATCCCGTGTCAGAAGGAGAACTTGAAGAGTAGAGAGAAGTTTACTTATATATCATGATCATTCTGTGTAGAAGAAGAGCCAACTCCAGACGCAATTCAAGCACTAGAACAACATATCCATATGGAACAACAATGACTAGAACAAATATGACAAAATTAGTACCGATGGATTCAGCAAGGAAACCAATCTCAAGAAGAATGTATTCATCTCACTCAGTGGATTTATCGTCTAATGCGATCCGCTGAGATTCAGATACAAGCTTGTGGCTCCGACATGTAAAAGATTATGAGGGAACCGATGCAGATCAAGCTTATCCAGCTCTCATAATTGACCATATTGACAACAAATATCAAGACCATCTTATCAGAATGGGATGACTTCCATGACTGCTTCACTCTCTTTGCTCCAGTAATTGCTGAAGCTTGTGTCGAATGCATTCCTATGGGTCAAACATCCATGTCGCAACATAAATAGTAGGATTTATTTTGTAAATTTTGTCTACAAATTTTACATCTTCCTGAGTCTCTTTGAGACAAAGAAATGTTTTAGGGTGGGGGAGATGTTGGAGGATCCTAGTCGACCAGCCGACTAGGTCCTCCCGACTGGCTATCATATAGTTAGCTTAGTTAGTTGTGCCAGTTATGGTAACCGACTGAATATTATGAAACTATAAGATAATAACGGTGTATAAAATATATGATAGGTTGGTGAGATAGGGAAAGAGAGATGCGTTTTGTACATGTTTGGCTTGTATGATAAATAAAGATACTTATTCCTTGGGTCCCCATTACTCTATGATGTAAGTATGATTATGTGGAATTTATGCTTATATTTATGATCGATGTGCTACTGGTAACTCCATGTAATCCTCTATATTACAACATAGATGCACTTTCAAGGAAAGAAGAAGACATTGAGGGTTTACTTTGTGATATTTCCATTCCACAATTACATTGGGTAAAAGAAGCAAGGATGGAATGGAAGAATGATCATAAGGTATGAAATATAATTCAATAGCTACAAGAGGACCCTAGTACATTATATAAATTTTTGTGGAATAATGATTCACTATGGTATCAAGATCACCTATTTGTATGTGAGAATCCCCAATTGAAATAGAAGGTCCTTCTGGAATTGCACAGTTATCTTGTAGGAGGACATTTAAGGTTCTTGAAAACTTACCATAGAATCAAGAAGGAGTTTTTTGGGAATGTCTTAAAACTGATGTTCAAAAGTTTGTGGTGGAATGTTTGGTTTATCAATAGAATAAAGGAGAGACAATCAATACCTCTAGTTTTCTATAACCATTAGCCACACCAAGTTAGCGCTGGGAAGAGGTCCCAATGGATTTTATCATAGGCCTACCAAATCATAAAGGAAAGAATGTCATCATGGTAGTGGTGGATAGAACCACAAAGTATGCCCATTTATACTCTCTTTCTCATCCTTTTAAATCAAATATAGTAGTTTCAACATTCATGGAAAATTGCTCGTCCTTTTAAAGCAAGTATAGTAACAAGAACCTCCTACTCAACATCACTCTAACACCATGATTAAAATTGAATAAGTTACAAAGAAAATACGAGACATGTCCCTAATCAACATGATGCTTTAAAACCAAGCTACATGCCCATTCATGATCAATATGATGCTTTAGCACTAAGCTACATGCCCATTCATGATCAAGATGATGCTTTAGCACTAAGCTACATGGCCCTCTAAATCACACTTAGACTCTATAGTAAACCACACTCTATTACCACATTGGGAATTGAATTTGATACTTACTCCAATAGTTAGAAATCTTCTCTCATTGCATGCCCATTCATGTAATGACCCTTAATAACTCAACCTGCAAGTTTTTATTGCTATCTCCAACACCCACCTTAACCCAAACTTTCAACTAAGACTTCCCAAAGAAACGTTTTTAGTATTGTGTTGACAACTCAACAAGATAGGAAAAAAACCCAATATACAGTCATGGTGGACATGTTGCTCTATTGTGAGCTTTGAATTTTTGGAAAAAAAACATTTAAATCCTTTGACCTATAAGCATGGGTTGTTGTCTCCAAGAACCTCCTAAAGTTGTACTTTGATTGAGGCCTTCTACTAAACCTCACTCTTACAACATGTTGAAAATTAAATAAGCTAAGAATGAAACTCATGAGATACTCCCAATTGAGGGGATACTCCACCATAGACCTCCATATTGTCATTCATAATAATCAATGTTAAATGGTTTGACCTAAAAGTATGCCTTGACATTTCCAATACCCATCTAAAGCTACACTTTGGCCAAGGCCTCGTAGTGAACCTCACTCTGACATTGTGTTGAAAAAATGAATCAAGTACAACACTCACTCCAATTTAGGCTACTTTACTATCAGCTACATGCCCACTCATTACTAGAATCCTTAATAATTTGACCTATAGGAATGAACTACTATCTCTAATGCCCCCATAGAGCCAAAGATATGTTGAGGCCTCCTCGCCAAATATTTTTTAGAAATACCCCTTATAAAATCTCTTTGGCTAAGTTGTGGTGCTATGAGGGGTGTATCTAGCCTCATCCACACCCACTCAAGGGGTTTTCAACCTAGGTCTATGCATTAATACAAACATGAATACCTCATTACTTGCTTCTAGACCACACTCTTATGGGCCTCGTAGCCAACCATGCCATGGCAATATGTTAAAAAGATAACAGGATGGGAATAAAACCCATTATCTACACATAGTGAGTGAGATACTCTACAGTGAGCTACATCCAAATCATGGCAAACACCCTTATCAACTTGACCTAAAAGAGTGGGTTGTTATGTCCAATATGCACTTCATGCCACACTTCGACTAAGGCCTCCTAGTCAACCTCACTCTGATAACATTTAAAACAAAAAATAAGAATTGAACAAAGGAGTTTCCTCTAATTGATGGGTTGCTCTACCACAAGATACATACATATCCATTCATGATGAGAACCTTTAATGATTTTGACCCAAAAGTGTGGATGTTATCTCTGATACCCTCTCAAATCACACTTCCATTGAGGCATCCCAGATAACCTCACGTTAATACAAAATGAAAAGTAAACATGTGATAATTGAGGCTAAGACTTACCTAAATGAGAGAATCTCTTCTCCCATGAGCAACATTTCCATTCATTACAAGAGACTTCTTTTGACCTCTTCCTCTTTCACGATGCAACAAGCACACCCTTTCCCAATCTAAAAGTATTATAATTACTTGTAATAGATTTCAAACATTCAATAAGAATGCTTTTATTAAGATATCATAAGTGGAGTGTATTTATTTCGCTAAAGTCACTCGAGACTTTTTTTTTTTTTTCATAAGAAAAAAAGCATAAAAAAGTCACTCGAGACTTGCAACATCTAACCAAGACTATATTGACCAACTAATTTACATGATCAAAATAACCTGCAAAGAAAAATACATATAATTAGAAAATTTAAAGTTCAGTGACAAACATATTACTACCTTACTTGATCATAAAAAAACCCAATAAGAGTAAATATTCAATTTACCCAATTTTGTTTTTTAAATGGTGATTCAGTATTTGTTAGAAGACTAGTTCACTAAGAGAAATGCCAATACCTACCATTCTAAATAGAGAAAAACTACATACACATAAATGATAAGTTTGAATATTCAATTACTCAAATATTAAATGAGCCACATACAAATAAATACCTTTCACATCATTTAGTAACTCTTCCTTTACATCGTGACCAAAAGTAGGAGAGCTAATCATACCCACCTTTGTATAAATCAACTTGTCATACATAGTTGTGTACCCACCAAAGTAGACAAAGCATATGAAATAAATGACTTGACATGTCACTATAAGGGTCAATTCATTCAAAGCATCAATATAACTATTATAACACTCCAACTCCTATGCATTATAATCCAATCCATGTATAGAAAAGGTCTTACAAACCTTTTTAATCCAATGCATGTAAATAAAGGGCCTTACAACCATTTTAGTAAGCAATGAGTTATGGAGGGGGACTTAAAATGAGCATTTACCACACCAATTCTGTCATGTCATCGATATACACATTTTTTCCAATAGGACAAAACTTTGTTGTCTAGTGTTTATGGAAACTTTGTTGTCTAGTGTTTATGGTTCGTTGTTATTTATGTTTCTCTCCGTTGTTTGTTAACAGCTCGAACAAGAAAGATAAGTATATTCCATGTTCAGGTAAACCAATTCGTATTGGGAAACTTGATTTTTCATGAAAGTGACCTTGAGATGACGAATTGATTTGTGCTCTCAAGTGCAAACACGAGAGATAAGTTAATAGGTCACATTTTAAAATTGTAAACTTCTTATCATATATTTCAATGTATAGATTAGAATATCTATAATAGTGTAGAGTGGATCAATTTATATACCAAAGTCTTGAGGAGCATCGTGAGGTTAGTGTCGTTAATAAAACTAATAGAAAACTAAGTTTTTGCAAGTAATGTAATATTACTAACATTTAACTTCAATGTCTTCATTTTGTTAAAGTCACTTTTGATAATTATACTCCAAATACCCCATTAATATATATAATGGAGTATAATAATCATTATAACATAATTACAAAATAGCTAGTTAGGGTTATGGATACTAGCACCATGTGGTTGATTTTACGAGATGGTCTAACACATATCTATGCTGTGGATTGATTTTCTATTGGTGCATCTTGACCTACTTTGGTCTAGTGTAGGTGGAGGTTATGCATGTCAAGGATTGTGATGTAGTTTCTTTGTGTGAGGCCAATGTAAGCTTAGCCTATTATCAATGTAAACATTTAATAACATGCCTTAGGCAATTTCCATTGCACCACATTATCTCTATAATTATGTTCGAATCAAACGACCTTACTTGATCAACAATGGTACCCATTATGTCTATTTTATGATGAGGAAACTTCTATTCCACTTGTTATGAGGAAAGTAATTTGATTTGTTTAAGGGACCAACCACCCTTGATAATGTGGAATAATGTAACTACCCTTTTTTTTTCAAGGAAAACCTTGTGAGATCACCCACTTCCCCAAAATATCAAGATGAAGGGTGGCTCAACTACTAACCACAACAACAAATGGAAACCCCAAGGGACTCAATTTGATTTGAACCTATGGCCTAAGGCCTAGGGCTATTAACAACATTCCTTGAGAGGATGGATCGATTCATTGATCTAATGAAATGACCTTGGTGTGTGTATGTTTTGTCTTCATCTCTATTTTCTGAACATTTTATGAAGGCATTATATTCTAGATCTATGTATGTTGTAAATCTAATTAGATTATGTCAAGGATTGTAAGACCAAATAAGCTCGAAATTAAGAGTAGGGCACATAATAAGGTATTCATTTTCTCCAACTCAAAAGAAATTTTTCCTTCTTACTTGGCAATTGTGTATGGTTTATATTTGAGGAAGAAGGCATAATCTTATTTTGTAAACTAGTCTATATTATATTGATCCAAAATAAAGAGATAACAAAGAGTGCATTAGAATGGTTTCTCATTTGGGAAACCATACGAATTATAATGCAAAATAGTCTTTCTTTTTGTCCATATTGCAATATGGATATAAACATAAGCATTAAATGTTAGATACATTCCTAATCTAAGTCATAATACTACCTTAACACACATCTAGTTATGATATGATTATAAGGTGATTATGAAATATGTACTATAGAGTACACTAAGTGAGCCTTTTCCACCATGTTAGTTTCTTGTTGTTCTTGATTTGTCAAATATGATTTTAACAGTGGTATTAGAGTGGACGTGTGATTCTAACAGTGATATTAGAACGACATGAATCCAGTATTGAGCAGCTTTTGCAACGACATGAACAACGTGACGTTCTTGACTCAGATGATGGCACACATGACAATGTCTCTATTGTGGAGAATCGGTAGATGGTAATGGAAATGGTAGAAAGATATGAACGATGTTCAATACATATGATTCTATATTGTGTAGAGGAAGGTAAGTTGCATTCCAGCTTTCAAATGTCAATCAATATTTCACCATCTCCGAGGTTCTTGGGAATTGGTGTCAACCATATTGGGTGGTAACATGACGTTGTTAGAATACCTAACCAACAATAGAAATTATTCATATGGCAATGATCTCCTACGTTAAGTTTCACGTGTGCGTCGAGTTCAGAAGTTATTTTTAATAGATGGTTTAGCAGAAAATAAGTTCAAAGATCTACATATTTTTTTTACGATTATTCCAGTTAAAAATTGGTAGAAAATGTTGAAATTGTATAATCAGGATGTCTCATGGCTAATCAAGGTAGCTGAATCCATTTTTGCAATCAAAATTGTAATTTGAACAATGAAAACAATAATTTTAACAAAAAAATGTATTACTCAATTCCAATAAAAAATGGTAAAAAAAACCAAATATTTTACTGTTCAACTTTCTCAAAAAATAAACATTCAATTGCCATTACTATCAAATGTCATTTGATGTACAAATTCAGGATTATTTCCATATGTTTGCAGTCAAAGAATACCCTCGATCGTCCAACGCTCTGTCTCTCTCAACAATCACCCATTTACATACATAACAATAAACAACAACAATCTCATCAAACGATTTGGATGATTTGCATGATAAGATTTCCTCTACGTGGTAAAATGGTATGGTGAACCCAACATGTTGAATACATGCGGTGATAGTTTACATGACATAACATACATTCGACAATTCTTTGACATAACATACATTCGACAATTCTTTTACATGACATAATCTTGAGAGGTACCAAGTTAATGCATTGTTTTGCTACAAACAAGTAATTCATAGCTTGATCAGTTCAAACGTTTGAGAGTGGAATTATTTACTTCTTTATATTTTCAGTATCAAGCTCTTTATATTTTCAGTGGGTTCACAATTGTAGTAAAAGGATGTAAGTTAATCAATGACTTCTTGTTTAAAGAAAATCTTCCCAAAGAGTAGGTTTTGATCCTTATTAATCAATATTTACATTTTATTGTGATGTTATAAGGGGTCGAACCTTTTTTAAATTTGTAAGGAGTTGGTTTGTGAAGTTATAAGGGGAACTTTTTTCAAATTTGTAAGGAGTTGTTTTATTTGCAAACTATGAGTAAGGAGTTTTATGCATTATTATAAATTTACATTTTATTGTGAAGTTATAAGGGGTTGAACCTTTTTCAAATTTGTAAGGAGTTGTTTTGTGAAGTTATAAGAGGAACCTTTTTCAAATTTGCAAGGAGTTGTTTTATAATGATTATGTTTTGCAAACTATGAATAAGGAGTTCTATGTATTATTATAAGGAGTTATATCAGGTGGTGTTCTTGCAAAATAGTGTTATATAGAGATTTTAAGGTTTTGCATATTGTTGAGTTATAAGGTGATAAGCTGTTTAAAATCAGTTTGTGGTTATTTGAAAATTACAATAGTTCTTTTTATAAGTCTCTAATTAACAATCAAAATTGACTTGCATTGTAAATGGGTGCGTTTTTTGTCGAAGTTGACACCATCTATTTGCCGAGTTTGAATTGTCGAATTTGATTGCTAAAGGGTGGAGTTGAAGGAAACCCTATGATTTCTAATTCCATATTTAAATGGCTTGAATTGATGAACTATTAGAGTTACTAAATACTCTAATACTCTCTACTATCCACAATATAGTCACAATTGATAAAACAACTTTCACTAATGGCCTGACCTATTTACATGATTCACTGGACAAAATGGATTTTCTTATGCTTGAATCACAACTCCAGTGAGATGAAATACAACAAAAGAATCAACATTTTGAACTAGTTCTGGTTTAAGACAAATCTCTTTTTGAACTTGATTGTGATTAGCAACTAAAACATGATCAACTTAGTAAAAATACTTCATAAGAAGATTCAAATAAAAATGAAGTATGCTATGAACAACTTTCACCCATCATCAGACCTTCATAAGAGTTGTTCTTAAAAATATATCATGGCTTAGGATATGAAAGGATCATGATAACCTTTTTCATGTTCCTGATTATAGCAATCCAATTAGATTTGTGAGTGGCAGATTTTTGGCTGATGCTGATCAAAATATAAAACTTGAGGATAATGGTAAGAAATAGATACATGTTGATGATGTAGTTAAGAATGATCAGAATGATGATGATAAATGCATATGTAATTGATGATACTCAATTGAACAATGAACCCATACAATGCCAACACTGTCATTGAGTTGGCCATCATGTGTTAACTTATTTTGATATTCACCCATGTAGTTTTTGCGGGAAAACAATCACCTCTCCGAAAGGTGCCAGAAGAGAAAAAAGGTTCAATGGAAACATATACATTTTGAATGGTTAGGGACTTGGCATTGGAGTTTGGAAGCCAAATTGTTAGCAATATATTGTTGACAGTTTCATGCACATATTTGACCATGTTTATGAGGAGCAGTTTTTGCAGTGGATGGTTCTCAATGTTTTGGATTTGTTGATTTTAGGACAAGACTAGGGCTCACTTGAGGTTGTCTTTAGACTTGAAGATTGAGTCTTTATAATTCACTAAAAAATAATGTGATTACCTCTTTCTAATTTTAGGGGGGCTATATTTTATGATTTGATGATCATTTATTAGTTCCATAATTCTCACCTTTAATGGTTTTTCTCCAATTCACATTCAAGGCACATTGTTATGTTTATCATGTTGAAAATTGAATTGATTAGGAATCAAACCCAAGACTTCCCCTCTATTGGCAATCTGCGATGCCAAGAATTATGTATTATTCATAAAAATTGCCCTTAATTGACTATTTAACATAAAAGTGTAGATCATTATCTCCCACATAAATTGAACCTGGTGCTCACACCTAATTGGCAAGTTACTCTACCATGAACTACATGCCCATTAAAGACAAATATCCTTGTCAATTCAATGTAAATGTGTATATTGTTATCTCCAACGCCCCCCTCAATCATTGTTTACCACACTAAAATTTGGACATCATCATTCTAACATCTCCCTCGAGACACATTACTCTCTTTACCATGTTAAAAATTAAATAGGATAGGAATCTAATTGAGGGCTCTAGTTGGCAGTATACTCTATTGTGAAGTGTGTGCCTATTCCTAATAAGCATTAACAATGAGACGTAAAATATTTGATTGGTATCACTAATGTCCCCCATAGTCCACTCTTCTTTGTTTACCATGTTAAAAATTTAACACTTTAGAAATCAAACCTAATGTTTTCCCATAGTTGGGAAGTTGCTCCACGACAAACAACATGCCCATTCATAATAGGAACTCCTGATGATGCATGTTACAAATTTATATCTATAACATATCTCTTAAGCGATACCCCTGAAGCTACATTGTCTTCTCGCCATGTTCAAAATTAAATATTCTAGGAATTAAACTTGTCACTTGCCCTTGTTTACAAGTTATGCTATAGTGAACTGTGTGTCCATTAATGATAGCCACCATAGATTATTCAATATAAAAGTATACATGGTTATTTAAAACACCCTTCCAAGTGCGAATCAAACCTAGAACTTACCCATAGTGGGAAACCTACGAGAATTCGAGCTACCTTTGATGTAATTTCACCATAAAAAGTGTAAATCCTTATCTCCAACATATATCTCAATCCATACCGCTCTCTTTACCATGTTTAAAGTGAACATCATTTTCTTCAATATCACCTCAAATTACATTAGTTCAATTAATACCATGTTGAAAAATTAAACAAGCTAAGAATCGAACCCGAGACTTTCCCTAATTGGTAAGTTGCTCTACCATAGGGTATGTTCATATTCATGATAGGCAACCCACAATCAATATATAAATATACATTATTATCAACAACACCCTCCTTAATCCACACTACTCTATTTACCATGTGGAAAATTGAATGGGCTAGTATCAAACCTAGGACTTGACCCAATTGGAAACCTACTTTGATATGCATTACATGCACATTCATTGTAAGCACCCTTAATGTTTAAACATAAAATTGTATATCCTTATCTCCCTCATATCCCTCAATCCAAATTGTTCTCTTTACCATGATAGAAATTAAACATCATTGTCTCTAACAATATTATCAAGCTACAACGACTTGTTTCTCATGTTAAAATTTAACAAGCCAGTAATTATCACACCTAGGTTTTGCTACTTGTTAATGAGTTGATCTACCATGATATACATGCATGTTCATGATAAGAACCCTACACAAGCAGCATGGAAGTGTACATTGTTATCAACAACATCTCCTCAATCCACACTACTCTATTTACTATGTGGAAAATTAAATACGCTAGGGATAAATCTATGACTTTCCCCAATTGGCACTATATTCTATTATTAAATGCACATTCATGACAAGGAATCTTAGCAATTCAACCTAAAAGTATATACTGTTATCTGCAACATCCAACAATCAAGGCCTCCTACTCAACATCACTGTAACACCACAATTAAAATTGAATAAGTTACAAAGAAAATATGAGACATGTCCCTAATCAACATGATGCTTTAATACTAAGCTACATGCCCATTCATGATCAACATGATGCTTTATCACTAAGCTACATGCCCCCCTAAATCACACTTAGAATCTATAGTCAACCGCACTCTATTGCCACACTGGGAATTGAACTTGATACTTACTCCCAGTTGGCAGGCTTTTCTCATTCCATCCTGTTCCATCCCCATTCACACAATGACCCTTAATAATTCAACCTAAAAGTTTGTATTGCTATCTCCAACACTCTCCTTAACCCAAACTTCCAACTAAGGCTTCATAAATAACCTTTTTTAATATTTTGCTGATAACTCAACAAGATATGAACCAAACCTAATATCTAGTCACGAAGGGCATGTTGCTATACCGTGAGCTATGAAATTTTGGAAAGAAAATTTAAATGCTTTGACCTAGAACTATAGGTTATTGTCTCCAAGAATCCCCTAAAGTTGCACTTCGATTGATGAATTCTACTAAACCTCACTCTTGTAACATGTTGAGAATTAAATAAGCTAAGAATGAAACTCATGAGATACTCCTAATTGAGGGGTTGCTCCACCATAGACCTCCATACTCTCATTCATAATAAGCAATGTTAAATGGTTTGACCTAGAAATATGCCTTGACATTTCCAACACCCATCTAGAGCTACACTCTGGCCAAGGCCTTGTAGTTGACCTCACTTTGACATTGTGTTGAACAAATGAATCAAGTGTGACAACACTTACTTTGATTTAGGCTACTTTACTATGAGCTACTTGCCTGCTCATTACTAGAAACCTTAATAGTTTGACCTGTAGGTATGAACTACTATATCTAATGCCCCCATCAATCCAAAGATTTGTTGAGGCTTCCTTGCCAATTTTTTTCATGAAATACTCCTTATAAAATCTCTTTGGCTAAGTTGTGGTGCTATGAGGGGATATCTAGCCTCATCCACACCCACTCAAGGGGTATTGAACCTAGTTCTATGCGTTAATATAAACTCGGTCATCTCATTGCTTGCTTCTAGACCACACAGGCTTTTGTGGGCCCCTAACCAACCATGCCATGACGATAAGTTTAAAAGGTAACAAGCTAGAAATAAAACCCATTATTTACACATAGCAAGTGAGCTACTCTACCATGACCTACATCGAAATCATGGGAAACACCCTTATCAATTTGAACTAAAAGAGTGGGTTGTTACGTCAAATAGCCCCTTCAAGCCATGCTTCGACTAAGGCCTCCTAATCAACCTCACTTTGATAACATGTTTTAAAAAAATAGAAAACACTAAGAATTCACCCAAGGTTTTTCCTCTAATTGATGGGTTGCTCTACCACAAGATACATATCCATTCATGATGAGAACCTTCAATGATTTTGACCCAAACGTGTTGATTGTTATCTTCGATACCATCACAAGTCACACTTCCATTGAGGCATTCCATACAACCTCATGTTAATACAAAATGAAAACTAAACATGTGAATAATTGAGTCCAAGACTTACCTAAATGATAGAGGCTCTTCTCCCGTGAGTGACATGTCCATTCATTACAATAGTCTTCTTTTGACCTCAAACTCTTATCATGATGCAACAAGAACACCCTTTCCCATTCTAAAAATATTATAATTATATGTAACCAACTTTAAACATTCAATAAGAATGCTTTTGTTAATAAATTGTAAGTGGGGTGTATTTATTTTGTCAAAGTCACTCGATACTTGGAACATCTAACCCAAACTATATAGATCAAATGATCTGCATGATCAAAACAACCTACAAAGAAAAATACATATCGCTAGAAAATTTAAACTTCAATGACGAAAATATTACCACCTTACTTGATCATCAAACAAAAACTCAATAAAAATAAATATTCAATTACTCAAATCTTAAATGAACCACATATAAATAAATAATAAGAGTAAATATTCAATTACTCAAATCTTAAATGAACCAAATATAAATAAATGATACCTTTCACATCATTTAGTAACTCTTCCTTTACATCATGACCAAAAGTAGGAGAGCTCTCAACTTTGATCATACCCACCTTTGTATTAATTAACTCATCATACATAGGTGTGTACCCACCATAATCACAAAGCATTTGAAATAAATGACTTGACATGTCACTATAAGGGTCAATTCATCCAAAGCATCAATACAACTATTATAACAGTCCAACTCCTATGCAATATAATCCAATACATGTATAGAAAAGGTCTTATGTTTCACGGACAATCTACCGAGAGCGGACTCAAGGCATGATCTCCCTAGCTTAACGTAAGTCTAGAACAAATAGGACAGAACATAGATTACTTTCGTAGATCGTGTAGAAGTACAAATGCAAGAGTAGATCATTTACCTTAGATTTGTAGATCCCTTTCTCCTTCGTTGATCCAATGCCCCAACGTTGCCAGATCGCAAGTAGCTAAACCCTGTTGAACATGTAGCAGACCACGAGAAGTGAAAGCATATATCTCACATGACAGATCTAAGTTAACTGTTAAGGAGGAAAACTCTAAACATTATCAAAGAGACAACATTTATGGAAAGCAATTATATTAACTGTATTGAAGAGTGGAGAAGTACAGTAGAAAAGAGGATTACAACCATAGCCTTAACGCTACAAACTCCTTCCAACAAGCCATGCCAAAGCTCCTAGAGAGAAGTGAAGGTTCCCCAAGCTAGAGTGTTGGATCTGTTGGGCTTGATTTCACCAGCATAAGAATACCATAGACTTCCTCCCTTTAGAATGGGAGTGAGCTTAATTTAAATAGGACTAAGTGGATAGGATAGGTTGAGATATGATAGGAGAGACTTAAGGGATCTTTCCAAGGTATTAGGAGTCGAGTGCCAACTCTCCCAAGAGGTCAGGGATAAGGTCCCAAGTCAGTAAGCTTCGAGAAGGAGCTCGAAGAAGCTATTTTTTCCATCTAACTGACTTCGTCGTACCCTGTAATGGAGCAAGGTGCGACATCGCATGTTGCATGAGTGCAACCTGCGACGACCTCTCAAAACCTAGTACAAATGGCCACAAATCCTTCCAAGTAAATCACTTAATCAAGGTAAATCCAGGGGTGTATACACTGAATCTCATGATGGGAATATTTTAGGTGTAACATAATGCCCCCCAAAGCATGAAGCCGTTGAAAGATAGATAGGTGAAGTGCTTTGACAGAAGGAATGGCAATGGACTTGTCGGACGAAGGATGCTACTGCAGTACAACTGACTCTGAGTACATAGTCCCAAATGACTAACAACATGGCTGCCGACCAATACAATGCAGATCCATGGTAGTAATGACCGACTGAATACAATCATGGCTACTAGACACAAGCGTAGATCCATGATGAGATGATAACACATCCACGACCAATACAAATGTGGATCTGTGTGATATAACTCAATACAAACTTCATCGCAACTTGGGTAGAACATGACTCCCCAGGGTCTTTAAGCTGAACCTACAATGATACGAATCTATCCATGTGATTACAAATGTCTTGATGTCAAACATGGTAGAAACCACTTGATTACCGGTCATTGATGTGAACCATTAACAAGCGCGAGGGAGATCATCATTAATGTCAATGATTCCCGAGGTATCACAGTACATATCATCAAGCGTGAATAAGTGAGTTGAAGTCGAACGCAAGATGAAATCTTTCAATCAAGAGTCAATGATGTAAAATCATGTTGAAAGTAAGGTAACTTGCCATTGAGGCATGCAGGGCCAAGGTACTTGGTTGGTTTCTAGATTCAGTCCTTGGATGATGAGCTGATGTCGACAAGGATGAATCCATCGAAGGAGGGCCATGATGAATCCCCCATCAATCGACACGAAACACGACAAAATATGTATAGAGTAGGTCGGATGGTACAGTGACATGCAAGACTGACTCAGAATAGACCGACATGGTGGCGGATGTACTGACTACAGATGATAAATGATGGATGCATTCTTGAACATGGGCATGGCATGACTTGGCAGTATTTACATGACGAGTACGACACAAATCCCTAATGCGACCGCTGATGGAAGCTTTCTTTGAATGACTCAAGGGAGTAACAAGACTTAGGAAATAAGCGAAACTTGAAGACAAACAGATGATCCAAATGCTATATGCAAATGCAGATGAGTGCCATGTTCAAGAACGACTACGTACTGCCACTAGCAAAGTGTGTAACATAAAACCTTTCCTTTTTCCCCATCATGAACTATGAGTGCCTCATGTGTTTTTTACGAGCTTGATGAGGGTAACCAGATGCTCGGTATAGCTCATCTCATAGATGAGTCCAATCCCAAATATTTTCCAAACCTGAGATAGGAGGGGTTCGTCCCATGGCGGGCCCTTCAATGTAAGAGTTTAACGAGTCCATAGAAGGCAAACTCGGTCGTCATTTCATGTTTAGAGAGTTTGAAAAGAACTAAAGAAGACTCCAATGGTCCTTTTTCGTAAAGTTAGCCTCATCGCCCGAAAAAGGGTAAAACAACGCGGGAGAGGACTCTTCCAGTCATGATTGGCTGGAGTATACCTTTTTCGTAACTAGTGCCCCCCTGGTCCGAAAAAGGGGGTAAACTATCACCAGGGAGATGACCGTTCAAATTCTTTTACAAGAGGGAACATGACAAGTTCGCTTGGTAATCTTTTCGTACTTCGAGAGCCTGAAAAGAGCTTAACGGTAGACTCCGGGGGTTTCCTTTTCCGTAGGAGTTTAACGAGCCCGAAAAAGTGATAAATCGTAACTTGGTAACGTATTCTCATGGTTTCAAGAGCACGCGAAAGAACAAAGAGTAAGCTCATAATCATTAAATAATTAAAATTTACTGAATCGAAAAGATAAACGACAAAATACACAAGGGGTGTTCATACCTGAGATGACCGTTTCAATATGAAAATGGCGTAGAAAAGCACTTCACAACTCCTGCACAGTCGGAAACTAGGTCAAATAGTCAACCGAACGTTCAAATATAATAAAACCGATCCAAACTATAGCAAATGGCATAATGGCATCAAATATTTGAAAAAGGAATATTCCATTTTATTTATAAATAGAAAAATGGGCCAAAAATAGTCACCATTGTTTCATTTGCCAATTTGGGAGCAGAAGTGCCAATTTGGAGCCAAAACTTCCTTTGTCGATTTCGGGAGCTACGAGCCACCATTTCACCCACCGTTTGGAGCAGGTAAGCCTAAACTTCATCCAGCAACTTTCTAATGGATTAGATTTTGATTTTAGGTTCAATTTTTTGGGTTTTTTGATGAATTCATGGAGGGATATTGCGCCCTCAGCTCGTTGCAGTTTGCCCTTTCAGGAACTGCGACGAGACCAACTTGGTGCAAATCCCGAATGCGTGGGGTGCGACGTCATCGCACTTTGTGCAAAATCATGGTGCGGCGACAGAGATGCATTTCCCAAACATCAAATTAAACCCAAAAAGGGAACTTGTTGTGGTTGAAGTAATATCTAACAGTGTTTAAATGCCCATTTTTGCAGGCTGTCAGCAAGCAAACATGGTTTTAGAGTGGCGGGAAAGAGAACATGAGGTAGAAGACGTACAAGCTGCCAATGATCCAGAGTGCGTGAATGCTTTGAGAAACTGCGGTTTACTCAAGTTCTTCGAGGTTCAGGGGATGAGATCCCAAATCCTGTTATTGTCACATATGCTCCGGTGTTGGGATGCAGCCCAACAACACTTTGTGATCGGTGAGCATATCCTCACTATAGATGTTGAGGAAATCTATTTTCTTACTGGTTTGTCTCGGAGAGGGGACCTTGTAGCTCTCACTGGGTCACAGGATAGTGACTGCACTGTCGATGACATGGTGTCACAGCGTTGTACTGCTCTTGCTTGATCTTCCAGTGGGAAGATTCCTATTAGGGATGTCGTGAACCGCCCACTGCGTACCATATTGTTCACTATTACTAGAGTGGTAGGGAGCCAAGCACCACACATGGCCACTCGGGCTCAGATGCTTTATGTGGAGGACCGTATGTCCCCCAGGATCTTCAACTGGTGCGAGGGTCTCCTCACAAACATGCGAGCTCAGCTGACAAAGTGTCGACGGGGAGATCTCAAGCAGTTCGACTATGGATCCATAGTGATCTCGTTCTTACTGGAATGGGTCCCCCTTTTATGTCCTCAGGTACCACTGGAGGATAGGGATCCTAGAGATCCTCACATGGTCAGGTGGGTCGATGTGATGGCCCGACATGGTGGGGGCCCTATTATTGGATACCCTCTTGAGTTTTTCACTTGGCTAGAGGGCCAGTTACTAATGGTGGAGGATTTCCCATACAGCGGTACAGACTTTAGAGATGAACTAGACTTGCCGCTGCTAGAGGGAGCGGCATGGGGAGACCTTGGTAAGAACAAATGACCCTTGTATCTTTTTAGTTTTGTGCATTTATATAATTTTTGATATAGTGCTGACAAATGAACAACATGTGTGTGTAGATGTGGGACCTGTATGACCTGTGGGTACCTCTCTTCTATCCAGGAGAGAGAGAGGGGATGCAACAGCTGTGGATCTGGCTGTGCATGCTGCCATCGCGGAGATGGATAGAGTCTATGCCATCCTGAGTGGGTTGACATTAGACGTCCCTGAGCCATCGGTGGATGAGGTGCCGCGGCCCATGCAGGTACACACGGTTGGAGCTCCTGTGCGCTTCAACGTGCTGCTTCGCAAGGTTGCGAGAGCAGTTGAATGTTTCCAGACTCAGCAAGCTAG
This sequence comes from Larix kaempferi, assembly GCA_027924585.1. Taxonomy (NCBI): domain Eukaryota; kingdom Viridiplantae; phylum Streptophyta; class Pinopsida; order Pinales; family Pinaceae; genus Larix; species Larix kaempferi. The sequence goes on along the minus strand of BSBM01000815.1, from coordinate 1,862,697 downwards.
GGCTGCTAGACCTCCTAGGGTTGTATGGGCCAGGAAAATGGTGATATGTTGTCATTGTGTGTGTATTGAGAGCTTAGAGGCCTCAGATTTTGTATTATTGAAAGCTGCGAGGCTTCAGATTTTGTAGAGACTTACTGAAAGCCGTCGTGCTTCAGATTTTTGCATCGGCACTAACTTTTTGAGATTATATATATATATATATATATATATATATATATATATATATATATATATATATATATAAATATATATATATATATATATATATATATATATATATATATAGACAGTCCGACGATTTATACATTATGCGTTCCAGAAATAATGATGTGATCTTGTTTATATGCTTTGCTTTTATACAGTGTATTATTTACATGTTGTGAATGCTTTTGAGTATTATGTGTGTGCGATGTACCAATCTAGAATGAAGTTGGCCATCGAGTCAGCAATTGCATTTAACTCTCGTGGAATGTGCAGGTATTGAATGGATTCAAATGACCTTTCCAGGAGACGAACTCATCTAAAGAGACGGAGTAGGGTAGGATCACGGATAGCGTAGACCCGATTAAGATGGGAAACCACTAGTTGAGAATCCATGTGGATGAGAATGTGGTTCATACCCAAGGAAATAGCATTGGTTAAGGTTCCAACTACTTCCAGATATTCTGCGGCGTCGTTGGTTGCGAATCCAACGCAACTTCCTCCTGAGATGATGAACTTGCCTGTTGGGGAATACAGTACCCAAGCTACTGAAGCAAGGTTATGGGTATGCCGGCTGGCGTCGTCCACGAATCCGTAGCATGTTTCCATCTGCACACGCATACAGAACATGGTATAAGAAGCAGAAACAAGATCTAGAGACATTAAAAAACAAGTGCATCACACCACACAAAAACACACCATGTACAGTATATACAAGAAGGTCTATGCATGACAAGATCAGGCATAGTACCTCTTCAGGTAAAGCCCATTATGGGGTTCACCCAAAGAAATTTTGTCATAATCTTCAAGCTCGTAAGCTCCTTTTTCCAAGACACGTTTGACAATGTAAGGTCCGTGCCACATGGACTTGAACTTTCCTGCCCCTAGTTTGTCATGTCTCTGGTCGTATGTAAGGACCAGATCACCCTCGTTGAAAATACAAGGTTCAACTGACTTGTCGTACTGAGATTTGATGCGTTTCTTGTGTGCTTTGTTAGCAAGAGCGACATATCGGTGGGACTCGTCAAGTTTTGCTAAGTACAGGAAACGTTCTTCCTCAACATTAATGTTAGGAAGAAGTTCGACAGCGAGTTGTAGAGACAGAATTTCGCACTCTATGGGAAGGGCAGCCTCCAATCCATACACCAATTGAAAAGGAGTGAAGCCTATGGCGGTTTTAACGGAAGTTTTGTAGGCCCATAATGCTGAAAATAACATATTATGCCAGTTGGACTTATGCGTACCTACCATCCTTTGGACCATGGTTTTCAAGACCTTGTTAATGGCCTCGACCTGTCCATTGGATTGCGGGCAGTAGGGTGTTGAGTTTTCATGGCGAAAACCCAATCTATCACTCAGTTCATCAACCATATGGTTCTGAAAGTGAGAACCATGGGCGGTCACTATCGCCTGCGGAACTCCAAACCGCGCTATTACGTGATTGAACATGAAGAGTGCGATGGTTTTTGCCGTCGTTTTGGTATGTAGGCATTTCCTCGGCCCAGTTTGTAAAGTAATCCACAGCTACTATGGTGTAACTATGCCCCCCGACTGAGGTAGTCTTATAATGCATAAAATCGATGTCCCATTTTGCGAAGGGGCCCACGGCAATAACCGGGTGTAGCGGGACGGGATGGGTGCACTTCTTTGTATGGAATTGTTGACATGGAGGACATCTTTTTACGGCCTCAATACAATATTTGAAGATAGTAGGCCAATAATATCCTGCACGCAAAATCTTCTGGGCTGTAGCCATCCCAGAGAGGTGACCGCCACATGCCCCGACGTGACAGTCATTTAGAACGCGTTTAGCCTCATCGTGAGTTAAACAACGTCGAAGAATTAAATCGACGCCACGACAGTACAAAGTATCACTTATGATCAGATAATACTTCGCATGGTGACGTATTCTACGACGGTCGTCACGAGACAGTTGAGGATTGAAGCGTTGGGTTTAAAGATACAATGAGATATCTCCATACCATGGATCAGTTGTACTGATGAAAAACAATGATTCGTCCGGAAAAGAATCATTGTGCTCAACTTCTACATCAAGACGGGGAAGGTCACAAATAAGCTCAGTAAACACCAAAGACTTTTTAGACTTATCTTTCTCGAAAAGAAGGTCAAATTCTTGCAGTATCACAATCCAGTGTGAGTACTTTCCCCCAAGTACCTGACATGTCAGTACGTGGTACATGGGGTTCGTAACTGCAATGATGGTGGTGGTGCAGAGCAAAATATAGTGCCGAAACTTTTGGATGGCTATGACTGCTGCGAGAGCAAGCTTCTCGACATGCGAATATCTGGTTTCAGCATCAATGAGACCCTTACTTGCATAGTATATTATGTGTTCCTAGGCGTTTTGATCCTCCTGTACCAAAACCATGGCGATAGTGGTAGCAGAAGCAGTGAGGTATAAGATGTAATCTCATAAATAGTTAGGCGGTTGGATTACAGGGGCATGCGTGATGGCATGTTTGATGCCATCAAAGGATTTTTGAGCTTGATCGTCCCAAATGAACATGATGTCCTTCTTAAGCAGCTTCATATACCCCTTAGTCTTCTCCACGAAGTTACAAACAAAACGCCTTAAATAAGTCGCCTTCCCTTGGAGACTTTGAAGTTCCATCACATCGGTCGGAGGTGGTAGGTTAACAATGGCCTCCACCTTTAAGGGATCGATGCAGATCCCATCCTTAGAGACAATAAACCCTAAGAGGCGTCCAGACTTAACACAAAAGTTACACTTATGAGGATTCAGATGGATATTGTACTGTCTGCATCTGAGGAAGATGGCCATCAAATGATCCATGTGGAACTCACGCTGATTTGAATGAGCAGGGAGATCGTCCAAGTAAGGTTCCACAAAGTCCTTAATGTCATGGAAGGCATACAACATGGCCTGCTGGAACATGGCTCCAACATTTTTAAGTCCAAACGGGAGTTTGCGATATGCAAATGTCCCCCAAGGACAGATGAAATCCGTCTTATGTTGGTCAGCTGGATTGATCTTTATCTGGTTGTAACCGAAAAAGCCGTCCATGAATGAAAAGATGATGCTTCCAGCACAATTGTCGATAATCTGGTCAATGAATGGGGTCAGGTAGTTGTCCTTTGGGCAAGCCTTGTTAAGGTCCCGATAATCGACACAGACGCGAATGGTACCCTGCTTTTTGTTCACAGGCACGATGTTTGAGACCCAATACGTCAATGGGACATGATAGATGAAGCCATCCTTTAAGAGCTTTTAAATCTCTGCCTTGATCACTGCAATCTTCCGGGGGTGTACTGGTCGCAACTTTTGACGTACAGGTTTGATGTCGGGGTAGGTTTTTATTTCATGAGAAACAATCACGAAGTCTATCCCATGAATCTCCTCATAGGACCAAGCGAATACGTCTCGAAATCACTTGAATAAGGCCGTACCAATAGCTATTTCTTCAGGGGAAAACTTCTGGCCTATGCGAATGTGTTCCACTACACCAGGTTTCACCGAAATTTCTATCGGGGTGGTAGGCTCAATGTTGGCCAGGTTGCCCTTATAGTCCGAAAGACATGTAAGTATGGGAGAATGAGGGAATGGGTAGATATCCGGTGAAAAGATGGCGCTAATGTTTTCCTCTATGTACTCCAAAGGCGTAAGAAAAGATGACCTATGGTGGAGGTCATCCCACAGACCATCATCAACATTCATGACTTCCATGATGGACTCATCTGAATGAAAAGTCCGAAGTAAGAGATCAGGGAGAGATGATGCCCGTTGTAGAGAACAGGGTGGGAAGGCCAAAGTTAAGTGGTCCTTCAGTGCTGATTGGATAACCTCGTAAATACGTTCAACAGGTGAAAGAGGCATTGCGTCTCCAATCAGGGGTGTTGTGGCTTCGTCAGGTACAAGCCAAGTATCAATGGAGTAAGATGAAATCTCTGCGAAGATCATGTTCACCGAGGCAACATGATTAGGGGGGTCCGAAGTGGGAAAAACACCCATGAGAGAAGAGTCTTTCAAAAGGCCAACCCCTATACTCTCATACTATTTTGACGTTTGTACAATGGAAGGAACATGGTCACTAGGATGAGTAGTAGTGTCTGGTGTGCAAAAATCTAACTGGTCGACGGTAACAATTCGTCCTTGATGGGGGAATTGTACTACATGGAAGACTGAAGAGGCTACCGCTTGCATGGCGTAAAACCAGTTGCGACCAAGCAAGAGATTATAATCTATCGTGGTGGAGACCACTTCCACATTGATGGTCACGGTTTTTCTGCCTAACTCAACTGCGAGAGCTTGTAAGAGCCCATGAGGTTGAAAGCCACGTCCGTCGAATGCTTTCAACGTGGTAGGAGAACGATTCAATTCGGGAGACCCGATGGCCCTCCAACAGGCGATCGACATGACAGAAGTAGAGGCGCCTTCGTCCAAAAGGGTACGATGGACAATTTTCCCAGCAATGTTTGTAGCTACTTGGAATGCGAGCTGATGGGAAAGCCTGGGCTTGAAGTAGTCAAGTTGGAACATGATGGTATTCAAAGAATCATGGTCAACCACACCAATCGCTGCAAGGAGAGTTTTGCATTGATTGGGACAATTCTGCAAAACTTCTAGCGTGGACATAGCGCAAGGGGCTTGTGCCAAGTCTTCTATGATATTGTAGTTCTGTGCCGCCCGAGCATTAGGATTGAAAACAACTTTTCTAATCGTGCTCTTGGGCGGTCGCAATATCAAATATAAGGAGGACTTCTCAATGGTGAGAGAAGTTGACGGTATAGTGACATCAGGTATAGAGTTGGAAGCTTTTTCAATATTACTTCCAATAGGTTCTTTCGAAGAGACCGGGTCCTATGATTGCAAGCAAGTGTTCAAATTGATCATCTTGTTACGTACCATGAGAACATGCGCGGTATTGGATGGTTCTCCCTGGGATGAGGGAGTTTGAGCAATCATCTGCTGGTTTTGAGCGGGAAACGGGTCGTTGAGGACTGCAGGAGTGGGTTTACCCCTAAGAAACTTTTGGACTTCATCTCTATGGGGACACTCTTTGGAGAAGTGATCATCTCCACACAGTAAACAAGGATACTTTAGCTTCCGCTTCTGTTTGGTGTCCTAAGGAGTGCTCTTTTGTTCCTGCTGGGCAAAAAATTTCTTAGGTTTTCCCTTGTTTTTCTTCTTATTACCGGACTTTTGAGGTGAAGCTGATGAGACAGAATTCACTTCTTCAGTAGCGGCAGGAGCGGATGACTTGGTGGTACTGAGACCAACCTGCGTTGGTGATGGGGATGAACCCTGGGGGTGCGAAGAACCAACAATTTGATGAGGAGGCTGGGTGTGAAGGGATCCAATGATGCCATCGGCTTGGGGTCCCTTGAGTGGTTTCACGGGGTCGTTAGCGTCATGGGGTGCATCAGGAAGAATATCAAACAATGTGCCAGATTGAGTATAAACTAATTCTAGCACATGGGCGCGCGCGATGGCTCGTTCTTCAGTGACAACACCTCCCATGGAAACATCTCATGCTATGATAGGGATGAGGGACTTCGTAAAATAGTCTGCTAGGAGTTGGTTTGGGATAGGAGCTTTAATGAGACGACGTCTCCTTCACCACTCATGAATATGATCAGAAATGTGAGTGGCGGTATTCTGATGGAGCAAGGTTAAAAGCTCAGTACCAGTTTCATACCGTATAGGCAGCTGGAAATGAGTCAAAAAGTTCATGGCAAGAGAACCAAAATCAGGAAAAGAGTGGGGTGGTAGCTCGATATACCATTTGGAAGCCGAACCGGTGAGAGTCCTTTGAAACAATCTAAGATGGATCGAGTCGTCTATTAAGGAATTAGATGAACACCATAAATGGTATGTCATCACGTGGTTTTTAGGATCTTCACCCAGCTTGCCATCAAATTTCGGGATATCAGATGGAAGTTTCAACGGAATAGGTGGCCAATTAGTTTTGTGGTAAATGGGGTCGTTGGTTAAACGAGATAGGTCAGGTACGTCCAAGGTAGCCAAAAAGGGTAGTTGTGGATTAGGCTGTGCATATTGATGGTATGGATAAGGCGTGTAAGGACCATGATGACCATAGGGTGTACCAGGAGGAAACTGACCATATGGGGGTGTGCCGCCCGGACTATAAAGGGGTTCGCCACCATAAGGTGGTCCATTCCAATAAGGTGGGGGTCCGCCTCCACCACCGGGAGGAGGTGGAGGTCCACCGCCACCGCCGGGAGGAGGTGGGGGTCCATAACCATAATGTGGTGGCCTGCCACCGCCTCCGCCTGGAGGGGGTGGTGGACCACCTCCAACACCTGAAGGGAAATGTCCTCCTCCACCATAATAGGATGGTCCTCCACCGCCTCCGCCTGGGGGGGGTGGTGGACCATTCCCGCCACCGTCGGAAGGGTGGGGGCCGTTGTTGGTAAAATGAGTTGGACCTCTGGCAGAAGGAAGTGGTCTGCCCCCTCCTAAGTTAGGTGGGGGCCCGCTGCCTCCAGCAGGAGGTGGGGGGGACTGATCGGGGGTGGTGGCGCTTGAGGGATAGTTGGTTGGGGTCCATGCTGAAAAACAAGCTGTTGCCCCCATAGAGTGTAAGGATTTCCGGGATAGGGTATCCCGTATGGTGCGTTTCCGGGAATAGATTGGCCCGGCGTAGGGTTAATAGAACCTGGATACGCTTGACTCCATGAGGGTAGAGCTACATTGGATGGCCCCTCAATATGAGATAATCCCATGGTGGATGGTCTAGCATGTTGGGGAGGTCCAACAGGAGGTCCGTTGGGGATTCCACCGCCTACGTTCTGGTTAGGAAACGGGGATTTCCCCCCAGCCACAATAGGCTGACCACTATTCAAAGATTAAACCAACAAAGGTTGTTGATTAGCTACCATAGTAACAACGTTACCAATGAGATAATCCGGGGGAATGGAGTATCCTCCCCTCGAATTTTGAGGTGGGGGAGGAGCTGGTAAAGTAATCGTGGTAGTAACAGGTGTGTTGGACTGTTGTACTTCAACCAGTTGGTTTACTTGAGGTGTAGGACTGGACTCTTGCGAGGGTTGAATAGTCTCATTAGTGGTCAGGTTGTGGGGGGATGGTTCTGGTGAACCAAAAGATAAAGAGCGACCTGGGATTTGTTGATAAGGGGGTAACGATGGGTCTTCAACCCTTCGTTGGAGACTTGAATTCTGACACCTCTCAGCCATAGACCGAAAGTGAGCCAATTGGCTACGGTAATAGGCTAAAGGATCATTCGGAGAAGTCTCATTAGGTGGGGTTGCAATGGAAAAATGGGCCACTGGGCGATCGGTAGAAGATGTCCAATAAGCTGCTAAAGGACCAATAGCTGCTGTGGGGTCGTCCTGGGGTTTATTTATCCATTCCAACGATCCAGGTTCTCCTAGAATAACAGGAGAGAGGTCTTGTGAAGTGGGAACTTGTGCTTCTTCATCCTGCGGGGGATGAGAGGCAGGTGAATCTGGAGGAGTATGTTTAAACAAATGTCCTCCAATATTCAAAGTGGGGTTTTCCACTTCTTGTGACCCGACCCTGGCTTGAGGATCCATCCTTGCCTTCGAAATTACCTCCTGATTAAGGGGATATTCAGGTGGTAAGTTTTGGATTCTACGGGACCTTCTCCAAGGAAAGTCAGCCAGGATGAATGAAAAAAAAAGTTTCTCCTAAGGCAAGCTAAAAGAAAAGCAGCCCAGACAAAACCCTACGCAAACTAAGGCAACAAGCAAACTTACGTGATAAGAGTGGATTCAAAGTTTGGAACCTCATGGTATTATCAAGGCATCACAAACCGCTATATACTGCAGGGTCCAACAATATGATGCGATAAGGAGGATTGGGACCGTACCCTTGCCTGCATACCTGATTACCTGGACAGTACGTGCGTGCTAATCTCCCCGAGTGTTGTTCTCGGTGTATTGCTTTGCCAAGACGAACAAATGGTTAACTCAGTTGGTTTCAGGAATCCTAGTGGTGTCTCCTGATATACGCAAGGTACGTGGGAGCTCAAATCTGTAGTGGTGCTGTCTAATGCACAACCGTTCGGCAAGAGACCTTCCGATATACTACCGAGTACATGATACACCCTTCGATATACACCAAGTACGGATTATGGTACTTGGTGGGTATGTGAAGGAGCTTGATATACCGATAAGTACATGGAAGAATACAATACCCCCGAGATACAATGCTGGCAAATAATGACAGCTACCACGCTTAATGACGTCGGAACACGTCTCTAACTTACACACAAGTTTCTAAATATTTTACCCTAGTTCTACCGCTAATTTTATCTTGGACGGTTTGCTGAATGCATGAGGTGAGTACATAATCGGAAACATAATGCAAGCCCTAGCTACATGCAGAAAATATGCTTTTCTTTCGATGAATGCTACCTATGGGAAGGAGAAATCTTCTTTTTCTTTCCAATAATTTTGCCAAAGCAATGCAATGTAACACAATCCCAACTCTACGAAAAATGATACTGAAACATTCTTTTCCTTTTTCAACGAAACACAAAAATCACAACACTACTAATCCAAATCACAACATTTTTTTCCTTTTCTTTTTCTTTTCAAAGCAAAATGACACTAGGTAATGAAAAGAGAGGATTCTAAGATGGAGTATGCAAGCTTTTCAATCTCACTTTCAATGATCTAAAAGAAATAAGAATTAAAATTGCATCTACCTTTCCTTAGCATGGAATTAATTTTGCAAGAACTGAAACATGCTTTGAGTCTTTCAAGAAGATGAACAATTCATAATTCAAGAAAAACGCAACTGGTCACACATTCATTCAATTTTTCCAAATAATGCATGAGCAAAACATTCCAATGCACAATATTTTCTTCAACAATGCTTGAGAAATTATGGGAAAGAAACACTTTCAACTTTTCAATGGATGCATCACAAGATTAGCTTGATAGAAACTATGCTTTCGGACGTAAATGATTGAAAAGAAAACACTACTTGCAGTACTCAGTACACTTAGAAAAATCAAGAAAAGACAAGCACTCAGTCAGATTGGAAGACACACAAGACTCAAAATCAGACAATAGCAAGCAAACCAAGCAAGCCAAGCTCAAAAGATAATGAAAATGAGGTCTTGGAGATGATCTAATGAAGTAAATAAATTAGTTAATGGAGAGGAGGGAATGCAAGGGTGAGCGGATGAAGGTGGAGGATACAAAAGTGTCCACCACTACTAGTTCTCATACTTGTCCAAAGCGGAACCCAAAACCAAGCCAAACACTCAACACACAAACCAAAGATGGGATTTCTGGCTGGATCTTGCAGCACAGAGTGAGTTCATACAGCAAACCAAAGCTCATATCAATAGATGGAGAAGGGATGCCTGCATGTCAAATTTGACAAATCGGCGCACTCTGTGTCTATACACAGTGCGACGTCACAGTTCACCAATGCGGGAAGTGTGACGTTGTCGCAGTATGCCAATGAAAAGACTGTGATGAGTAGCTAACCGGAAAAGAATAAAGACCAGGAAAGACACAGTGTCGCTTTGTTTTCACTAACCAGGTGCGACAGGTGAGATCTAAGTTCTGAAATGGAGCAGATCTCCAAGCAATGAACCATGAAATGGTTTGGAAATGAGTAGTATAAACTCAGAGGAAGTAGATCATAATCTTCGACATGAAGATCTGATGGTGAATATCGACTCAAGAAGCAAATGACAAATAAAAGGCTTGTGTCAAGCAATCAACTGGAAATGACTCTTAGATTGAAACTATTAAGACAAAATGAACTATCCCCAGTATGGTCACCAGATTTGCTTCACGGACAATCTACCGAGAGCGGACTCAATGCATGATCCCCCTAGCTTAACGTAAGTCTAGAACTAATAGGACAAAACATAGATTACTTTAGTAGATCATGTAGAAGTACAAATGCAAGAGTAGATCGTTTACCTTAGATTTGTAGATCCGTTTCTCCTTCGTTGATCCAATGCCCCAACGCTGCCATATCGCAAGTAGCTAAACCCTATTGAACATGTAACAGACCACGAGACGTGAAAACATATATCTCACATGATAGATCTAAGTTGACAGTTAAGGAGGAAAACTCTAAACATTATCAAAGAGACAACATTTATGGAAAGCAATTATATTAACTGTATTGAAGAGTGGAGAAGTACAATAGAAAAGAGGATTACAACCATAGCCTTAACACTGCAAATGCCTTCCAATAAGCCATGCCAAATATCCTAGAGAGAAGTGAATGTTCCCCAAGCTAGAGTGTTGGATCTGTTGGGCTTGATTTCACCAACATAAGAATACCATAGAATTCCTCCCTTTAGAATGGGAGTGAGCTTCATTTAAATAGGACTAAGTGGATAGGATATGTTGAGATATGATAGGAGAGACTTAAGGGATCTTTCCAAGGTATTAGGAGTCGAGTGCCAACTCTCCCAAGAGGTCAGGGATAAGGTCCCAAGTCAGCAAGCTTCGAGAAGGAGCTCGAAGAAGCTATTTTTGCCATCTAACTGACTTTGTCGCACCCTGTAATGGAGCAAGGTGTGACGTCGCATGTTCCATGAGTGCAACCTACGACGACCTCTCAAAACCTAGTACAAATGGGCACAAATCCTTCCAGGTAAATCATTTAATCAAGGTAACTCCAGGGGTGTATACACTGAATCTCATGATGGGAAGATTTTAGGTGTAACATCTTACAAACCTTTTTAAGCCAATGCATGTAAATAAAGGGCCTTACAATCATTTTAATAAGCAATGAGTAATAGAGGGAGGACATAAAATAAAATGAGCGCTTACAACACCAATTATGTTATGGCATCTCTATACACATTTTCTCCAGTATGACAAAACTTTGTTTTCTAGTGTTTATGGCTCGTTGTTATTTATCTTTCTCTCCTTAATGTTGTTATTATGTAGTTGCTAACACCTCGAACAAGAAAGATAAGTATACTCCATGTTCATGTAAACCAATTCGTATTAAGAAACTTGATTTTCCATGAAAGTGACCTTGAGAGGACGAATTGATTTGTGCTCTGAGTGCAAACATGAGAGACAATCATTAACGAACTTGAGGATATGATAGGTTATGAGGAAGCATGCAATTACTATAAAGATGATGTACAATTATGTGGAAGTATGTAATTACTATAAAGATGTGCAATTATATGTTAGGAGATAGGAGATAATAAATGGTAGTACAATGTACAATGGAAAAATATAAGTTAATATTTTAAATTCTAAAATAGTAGAGTTCTTATCATACATTTCAAAATATATTACAATGTCAATAACAATCTAGAGTGTATTAATCTATATACCAAAGTCTCGAGAAGCACTGTGAGGTTAATATTGTTAATGAAATTAATCGAAAACTAAGCTTTTGCAAATAATGTAATATTGCTAACATTCAACTTCAATGTCTTCAGTTGTTAAAGGTCGCCAAGATAATTATACTACAAATACCCCTATTAATATATACAATGGGGTAAATAATCATTACAATATAATTACAAAATAGTTAGTTAGGGTTATGGGCACTGACACCATGTGGTTTATTTTATGAGATGGTCCAACACATATCTATGTTGTGGTTTGATTTTCTATTGGTGCATGTTGAGCTACTTTGTTCTAGTATAGGTCGACGTTATGCATGTCTAGCACAAGGATTGTGATGTAGTTTCTTTGTGTGAGGTCAATGTGAGCTTAGCCTATTATCAATGGAAACATTCAATAACATGCCCTAGGCCATCTCCATTGCACCAAATTATCCCTATACTTATGTTTGAATAAAACGACCTTACTTGATCAACAATGGTACCCATTATGTCTATTTTATGATGAGGAAACTTCTATTCCACTTGCTATGAGGAAAACCATTTTATTTGTTTAAGGGACCAACCACCCTTGATGATGTGGAATAATGGAATTACCTTGTTCAGTTTTCCAAGGAAAACCTTGTGAGATCCCCCCTCTTCCCCAAAATATCAAGATGGAGGGTGGCTCAACTACCAACCACAACAACATATGGAAAAACCTTTGAACGTATGGCCTAAGGCCTCCCTATTAAAAACATGCCTTGAGAGGATGGATCAATTAATTGAGCTAATGAAATGACCTTGGTGTGTGTATGTTTTGTCTTCATCTCCATTTTCTGAATTTTTTTTATCAAGGCACTATCTAGGTCTATGTATATTGTATAACTAATTAGATTACGTCAAGGATTATTCCAACAATGGGGCATTGTAAGACCAATGAAGCTTGAAATTTAGGATAGGGCACATAATAAAGGTATGCCATTTTCTCCAACTCAGAAGAAAGTTTTCCTTGTTACTTGGCAATTGTGTTTGGTCTATATTTGAAGGAGGCATGTTTTTTTTTGGTAAACTAGTCTATATTATATTAATCTAAAAAAGAGAGATAACAAGGAGTGCACTAGACTGGTATGCCACTTGGGAAACCATGTTGGTCACAGTGCAACATAGTCTTTGTTTTTGTCCATATTGCAGTCTAGACATAAGCATAAACAATAAATGTTAAACACACTCCTAAGTTGTCCTAATACCACCTTAACACACATCTAGTTACGATACATTTACAAGGTGGCTATGAAATATGTACTATAAATATGCTTTTTGTACATATGAATTGAGGACACTCTGTGAGCCTTTTGTGCCATGTCATTAGTTTCTTGTTTTTCTTGATTAACAGTGGTATTAGAGCATAGAGTCTTAAGGCCTAATGATTGTACGGACTGAGATCAAGTATGTCTTAAATGATGGAAATTGAATAGTTGGGAGAGTGCATTCAATTGAGAAATATATTGCATTGAAGATGCCGAATCATTCTGAATCTCTTTAATTCCATGAAGGATGTCATTCATAGTATATTTTTTGAGGAGTTCAAGATCGACTATATGAATCTCGCGAGTGACTGCGGAAATCTGTAGATTGGGTATGATCTTTTGGAGAAAGACATTTTTGCTAGTATTTTGGTTTAAAACATCCAAGATATCTAGTGGGCCATTGGCATTATTTTGCTTGAGTTTTGCATAGCTTATCAAAGTAACTGCTAATGCTTTAGAGATCCATCCAGGCGGAATTGAAGAGAGGGATACACATGTTGAGATAGAGAATGAGTATGCCACATGTGGATTTAATGTTTGATTGCATGCTTAAAGAAAATCGTAGCTTAAGGAGGTAACATATGCGTGAAGGAAGAAAAGGTTGCATTTGAAGATAATCCATCATAAATTTTTACACTACCCTACTATTTCATCCCTAGGAATCAAGGGTAGCCCATGCCCTCCCCTGGAATGGACCTTGAGACCTATGCCCCCACCCCCAGCATAGGTGTCGTTGCGCCATTCCATCGGGTGTACCTATCCATATCAACTGCACTTGATACAAAGAAAGTTGCAAAACAACAAAGTGATATGTCGACTGTGAACATTATGCTTAGATCATGCAAGCATAATCTTGAGATGTACCAAGTTAATGCATTTTTTGTTTACAAAAAAGTCATTCATAGCTTGATTAGTTCAAATGTTTGATTGTGGAATTATTTATCCCATATGGTGTGGTGGTTGATAATTCAGTTCTTTATATTTTCAATGGGTTCACAATTGTAGTAAAAAGATGCAAGGTAACTGATGATTTATTGTTTGAAGAAAACTTCCTTAGTGAGTATAAAATATTTACAATTTATTGTAAAGTTATAAGGGGATCCTTTTTCAATTTTGTAAGCAATTGTTTTACAATGATTATGTTTTTGCAAACTATAAGGAGTAAGGAATTCTATGCATTATTATAAGGATTTAAATTAGGTGGTGTTTTTGTAAAACAATGTTATACAAATATTTTATGCTTTTGCATACTTGTTGAGTGGGCTTCTTTGACGGTGCCAAGAAAAATGGTGTATGCGGGGCTGGTGCAGTATTAAAACTCAGTCACTTACACACCTTTCATATTTTTGTGTGGGTGGGAAATGGCACCAACACACATGTTGAACTTCTGGCGCTTTGGGAATTGTTGTGGTTTTCCCAGCGGTTGAATGTTGGCTCTATACATGTCTTTGGAGACTCTATGTGTATTGTTGAATGGGCGGCGTGCATAATTGATTTGAGATCTCTTTCTTTTCACCATTGGATCTTACGCACTCATCATCTGATTGATGTTTTTGAATATATCACTTTCCAGCATATTTATAGGTCTTATAATACTTTGGATGACGATCTTTCTAATCGTGTGTTAAAAGGGGTGGATGGTGAACTGTTTGTTGAGGAATTCTTGGGTAATTCCTCTGTTGGTTTTAATCATTTTCATGTTTTCTGATATTGTTCATGTTTGAACATTGGATATTGCTCGTCATGTACATACTGCTAAGTTTTTGCTTATTTTGTTTGCTTCTTTTAGGAGGTTACTTGCTCACGTAAGACCTCATTTTGTAATGTGGATGAGATAGCATCTCGCTTCTCTCTATTCTCTTTCGATGTACTGGTTGATACAACTTTGTGGTTAATATAAAGTTATTATGAAAAAAAAATAAGGTGATAAGCTATTCAAAAGAAGTTTGTGTTCATTTGACACTTACAATCATTATTTTTGTAAGTCTCAAATTAACAATCAAAATTGACTTGCATTGTAAATGGGTGCATTTTTGGTAGAAGTCAACACCATCCACTGTTAAGTTTGAACTGTCGAATCTGATTGCTAAAGGGTGGAGTTGCAAGAAACCCTATGATTTCTAAGTCCATCGTTAAATGGATCGAATTTATGAATTATTAGATTTACTAAATACTCGAATACTCTCTGCTATCGACAATGTAGTCACAATTGATAAAGAAACTCTCACTACAGTCCTAACCTATTTACATGATTCAAAGGACGAAATGGAATTTATCTATCTTGAATCACAACTCCAATGAATGAAATACAACAAAAGAATCAACATTATGAACTAGTTCATGTTCAAAACAAATCTCCTTTTGAATTTGATCATGATTAAAAACTAAAACAAGATCAACTTAGTAAAACTACTTCAGAAGAAGATTCAAATAAAAAATGAAATATGTCATCAACAACTTTCACCCATCATCATACCTTGGGAAGAGTTGTTCTTAAAAATAAATCAATATGGATTAGGATATGAAAAGGATCATGATAACCTTTTTCATGTTCCTGATTATAGCAAACCATTTAGATTTGTGAGTGGAGGATTTATGGCTGATGCTGAATAAAATATAGAGCTAAGACACAAATACAAGATGATGATGGAGTTAAGAATGGACAAAATGATTTCGATAATGTAGATGAAATTGATGATACTTAGTTGAATGATGAACCCCTACAGTTCCAACATTGTCACTAAGTTGGCCATCATGTGTCAACTTATTTTGATCTTCACCCATGTAGATTTTGTGGGAAGACCAATCACCTCTCCAAAATGTGCCAAGAAAGCAAGAAGGTTCAATGGAAACATATAGATTTTGAATGGTTAGGGACTTGGCATGGGAGTTTGGAATCCATGTTATTAGCAAAATATTATCAGTGGGTTCATACACAAGTTCGACTATGTTTACGAGGAGCAGTTTCTGTAATTGACGATTCTCATTTTTTTGGATTTATTTATTTTAGGGAAAGGCCGAGGCCCACTTGAGGTTGTCTTTTGAGTTGAAAATCGAGTCTTCATACTCCGCTCAAAGGTAATGTGATTACCCCTTTATACTTTAGAGGGAGATACATTTGATAATTTGAGGATCATTTATTGGTCCTGAACTCCTCATATTTCAATTGACATGATATTGCAGCTGCAACCTTATCCATGAAATATTCTTAAAATTATAGGGCCCTCCTTCTATTTTTTGATTTACTTAAAATATTCAATTACTCAAATATTAAATGAGCCACATATAAATAAATGATACTTTCACATCATTTAGTAACTCTTCCTTTACATCGAAACCAAAAGTAAGAGAGTTAATCATACCCACCTTTGTATTACTCAACTTGTCATACATAATTGTGTACGCAACAAAATAGACAAAGCATATGAAATAAATGACTGGACATGTCACTATAAGGGTCAATTCACTCAAAGCATCAATATAACTATTATAGCACTCCAACTCCTATGCAATATAATCCAATGCATGTATTGAAAAGGTCTTACGAACCTTTTTAATCCAATGCATGTAAATAAAGGGCCTTACAACCATTTTAGTAAGCAATGAGTTATGGAGGGGCACTTAAAATGAGCATTTACCACACCTATTATGTCATGTCATCGATATACACATTTTTTCCAATAGGACAAAACTTTGTTGTCTAGTGTTTATGGAAACTTTGTTGTCTAGTGTTTATGGTTCGTTGTTATTTATGTTTCTCTCCATTATTTGCTGACAGCTCGAACAAGAAAGATAAGTATATTCCATGTTCATGTAAACCAATTCGTATGGGGAAACTTGATTTTTCATGAAAGTGACCTTGAGATGACGAATTGATTTGTCCTCTCAAGTGCAAACACGAGAGATAAGTTAATAGGTCACATTTTAAAATTGTAAACTTCTTATCATATATTTCAATGTATATATTAGAATATCTATAATAGTGTAGAGTGGATAAATTTATATACCAAAGTCTTGAGGAGCATCGTGAGGTTAGTGTCGTTAATAAAACTAATCGAAAAGTGTGTTGTTAAAGCCACTTTTGATAATTATACTACAAAAACCCCATTAATATATATAATGGAGTATAATAATTATTATAATATAATTACAAAATAGTTAGTCAGGGTTATGGACACTAGCACCATGTGGTTGATTTTATGAGATGGTCTAACACATATTTATGTTGTGGATTGATTTTCTATTGGTGTATTTTGAGCTACTTTGGTGTAGTGTAGGTGGAGGTTATGCATGTCAAGGATTGTGATGTAGTTTCTTTGTGTGAGGTCAATGTGAGCTTAGCCTATTATCAATGGAAACATTTAATAGCATGTTCTAGGCGATTTCCATTGCACCACATTATCCCTATAATTATGTTTGAATCAAACGACCTTATTTGATCAACAATGGTACCCATTATGTCTATTTTATGATGAGGAAACTTCTATTCCACTTGTTATGAGGAAAGTAATTTGATTTGTTTAAGGGACCAACCACTCTTGATAATGTAGAATAATGGAACTACTTTTTTTTCCAAGGAAAACCTAGTGAGATCCCCCCACTTCCCCAAAATATCAAGATGGAGGGTGGCTCAACTACTAACCACAACAACAGATGGAAACCCCAAGGGACTCAATTTGATTTGAACCTATGGCCTAAGGCCTCCCTATTAACAACATTCCTTGAGAGGATGGATCAATTGATTGATCTAATGAAATGACCTTGGTGAGTGTATGTTTTGTCTTCATCTCTATTTTCTGAACATTTTATCAAGGCATTATATTCTAGATCTATGTATGTTGTAAATCTAATTAGATTATGCCAAGGATTGTAAAACCAAATAAACTTGAAATTAAGAGTAGGGCACATAATAAGGTATTCATTTTCTCCACCTCAAAAGAAAATTTTCCTTCTTGGTTGGCAATTGTGTATGGTTTATATTTGAAGGAGGAGGCATAATTTTATTTTGTAAACTAGTCTATATTATATTGATCCAAAAAAAGAGATAACAAAGAGTGCATTAGAATGGTCTCTTATTGGGAAACCATACGAGTTATGTACTATAGAGTACACTCAGTGAGCCTTTTCTATCACCACTATACCCCTAGGTGCACCCACACAGCCTGCAAGCTTTTCCATCACCACTATACCCCTAGGTACACCCACACAACCTGCAAGCATGGGGCACGGGTGATTTGAACTAGTGACTTCCATTTACAACATTTCATTCCTATCAAAGGAATCGCGGATTGAGCAACCTTTTCCACCATGTTAGTTTCTTGTTATTCTTGATTTATCAAATATGATTCTAACCGTGTGGTATTAGAGTGGATGTGTGATTCTAACAGTGATATCAGAACGGATGTCTTAAATGATGACAATTGAACAGTAACAGTTGGGAGAGTGCATTCGTCTAAGCAATATATTGCATTGAAGAGGCCGAGTCATTCTGAATCTCGTGAAGCCCATGAAGGATTTCATTCGTAGTATATACTATATTGATTTGAGGAGTTCGAGATCAACTGTGTGAATCTCGTGAGTGACTACGAGAATCTGTAGATTGTGTATGAGCTTTTGGGGACAGACCTTTTTGCTAGTATTTTGCTTTAAAACATCCACAAGATCTAGTGGGTTGTTTGCAGTCCTTTGCTTGTGTTTTGCAGAGTTTCTCAAAGTAACGGCTGATGCCTTGGAGATCCATCCAGGAGGAATCGAAGAGATGGCTACACAGGCCGAGGAGAGCGAATGAGTATGCCACATGTGAATTGAATGATTGATTACACGCCTAAAGAAAAATGTTACATTTGCAGATAATTCATCATAAATCCAGTGTTGAGCAGCCTTTGCAACGACATGGACAACGTGACGTTCTTGACTCAGATGATGGCTCACAGAGCAATGTCTCTATTATGGAGAATCGGTAGATGGTAACGGAAATGGTAGAAAGATATGAACGATGTTCAATACATATGATTTTATATTGTGTAGAAGAAGGTAAGTTGCATTCCACCTTTCAAATGTCAATCAATATTTCACCATCTCACCTTTCAAATTTCAATCAATATTTCACCATCTCCGAGGTTTCTCGGAATTGGTGTCAAGGGTGGTAACATGACGTTGTTAGAAGACTTAACCAGCAATATAAATTATTCATATGGCAATGATTTCTTATGTTAAGTTTGGTTTGGAGTGTGCGTCTAGGTCAGAAGTTTTGTTATGTTTTCGAAGGGGATCATATATATTCATATGGTAATGATCTCTTACGTTAAGTTTGGTTTGGGGTGCGCATTGAGGTCAAAAGTTTTATTATGTCCTCGAAGGGGATCATATATGTATCCCGGAACTCCTATTAATTTGGGCTAGATGCTATAGGTTTTTCCGATGATTATAGTTTAAACTATAATTTAAATTATATTGTATTAAATCATATTTTTTAAATAGTTTTTTTTTTTAATTCTTATTGGTTGCATGACGTCCTCCTCGATTTTCCCTTCCGAGGAGGGGGTTGTGGGATGACGTCATCCTCCTTTAAATGTTTTTTCCATCTTCATTTTGTACATTCCCCTGTGCAAGTTTTTAATGTTGGGTTTTAGCTAGAGGTAAGTGTTAGCTGGAAATCCCTAGTTGTTTGCATTTTGCGGATCAAACTTCTTTGTATCAGGTATTATGTGTGTCCGGAGTTTTTTGGTTTTATGCAATAATTGTTTCAGTAACTGCCGAGGCATTTTCAGTAGGCACTCATTTCATTTCATTTAAAATGTTTGGTTAGACAAAGAGATGTACTAGGTAGTTGTTTATTTCGAAGTTATATGTGGATGTTAATATTGTGTAATTTCATTGCATTCGAATCGAACAGATGGGAACATCTGCTGATACCCATGGGATCTCATTTGATTCCGATGAGAGGTCCGTGAGTGGTCATCAAACTGCTTCTGCAGAATCACAACAGATGAATGGTGATGAGGATGACGACACTGCTTTGAATTGGGAGTCAGGTTCTATGTCGAATCATTCTGGATCGTTGAGTAATAAAATGAGAGCGGGTGAAAACGAAGAGGCATCTTCGGAAACAATTGCCCATGCTGAGGGTGTCAACAATGCAGATATTTTGGCAGATGAATTGAGAGAGAATTCAGTTTGGGTTCCCGATATAATTTCAACGCGTGAGAGGAATGAATGGAGGGCTGAGCTTATCTCGCCTGTACGTTCAGGCGAGAAGCTCTTGACTCCGTTGACCGGGCCCATGGCCACGGTGGCCCCCGGGTCGGAGATTTTAAAAAAAATTCAGGAGCCCTTTTCCCAGCTCTTTTTTTAAAATCTCTGACCCGGGGGCCACCTGGCCGTGGGCCCAGTCAACAGAGTCAAGAGCTTCTCGCCTGAACATACAAGGCGAGATAAGCTCAGCCTATTGAAATGGTATAATTATCCATTAATTTGTTGAATAAGGATTGCTTGATTAAATAAATAATTCTTAATCTTAATTTGTTTAACTTGTGGGCTTGTGTCTTATTTAAATGATTTGGTTATATTTAAACATACTCATATCTATGATAATAGATTCCTAACCTATTGTATAGACCTTTATATGAAATATAACTGGAATAGAAGAGTTATCGTAGCAATAGATATAATATCATTAACTTGGTTTATTCCTCCTGTAGATACATATTAACTGGTTGGTGTAAACGTTGATCTAGCATACTTTGCTACTTTAATAATAAGCATGCAAATTTGTAATAGGCGTCGTGTAGAAATGACTGTATAAAAAGGGTTCTCAATATGAAATAGCAAAAGGTATGTTTATAGATAGGTTCAACTCCAGGAGTGATCCCTGATTGATTAAATTAGATGGACAAGTTTAGAGGATGGGTTCCCATTTATATCATGGTTATTTCTTTTTTTATTGCGTCGAAAGGTGTTCTACAGCCTAGTATGAAGGAGATTTTGTGAGTTGAGTGTTCAAAATAATAACAAAATAATAAAAATAAAATATTGTAATATTGACCATTAATAAAAATAAAAAAATAAAATCCATGTTGATTCATAAAATAAAAAAAATTGATCAATGTTTATAAAATAAAAACTTAAAACTTAAATCCTGATGTATAAATTAAATCAATTAAAAAAAATACACTTCAAGAAATTGGATCCTTCTTATGCTTGATAAATCCGAATTTAAGATAAATCTAGACTGGTTTCTATACAACCATGTATAACATCTCATAATTATTTACCCAAAATTAAAGCAGCAAACATCAAATGTATACATATGCATTCATCGTTCACTTGTTTAGTTCCATCATCCATTTGCGGGGATGGATGTGCTTATAAACATGCTTACTTCATTGATATTATCGACTTGACTGTGTAACGTAATTTGTTTATTTCTTGCTTACTGTAATTTTTTATTTACTGCACATTTTATTTTGCATGTATTTACTCATGCATGCATTGGTGTGCACACTGTAGGTTAAGACTTCCCATGGCGTGGATATTTGCAGAGTCGAGGAATTAAGAATAGAGTCGCCAGGGTAAGCCTCCCTACCTCGGTCTATTAATGCATGGATACCTACTGGGTTCGAGTCGTTGGAGTTTTTCTTTAAAGCTCAGAACGAGCTTAGGCTCTCCGAGCATTTGTAAATTTGTCAATACAATCAATAAAATTTGTGCTAGGACCTCACATCCCATTTTGTGGATTTCTGCGTTATTATAGCTCATTTTCATAGATTATTTATTTACCATTAGTGTTCTATATAAAGATATATGTCATATTGCTCTTTCAATGCAGAATCCAACATTGTATTTCTTAACATTGTATAATATTAACTCATGCTGCAAATGTATTTCTTGTTTATTAGTTATTTATCAAGGGTTTGAACCCTGTAACTTGTTAATGAAGAGCCACGATTCTCACTGTGCCCTTATTCATTTTCTCACATAATGTTAATAATATGTCTGTGCATATATTTACATTCGTGGCCTTATCCCTTATGGGATATAATATAATCTGGCCCTTTTTGTTTTTCTTGTAGAAATCATTTGTATTGTTTTTAATGTATAAGGAATGAATGCAGGGTTTATGGTTGCGATCCCAAGCTAAGAGCGATGAGGTTGTTGTCCTTTTAATGGCTTCGATCCTCAAGCTCCGAGCATACAATTATTGTTATATTGAAGTCTAATATGAAAGATCCTGTCAAATCTTTTCTTTAGTTGTCTATATATTATACCGTGACCCTCATGGGTTCTTTATAAGTCTCTGTTCAATTTTACTGTTAACATAAATAATTTCTATGAGTTCTTTACTATACAATAATGCTGGATAGCATTCATGTATTGACTCGCTACCATATATTCGTATAGTGTTTTGTTTCTTTCCTTATCACATGCACATGGTATATTGGGAAGGTTTCGACCTCTTACCACATGGTTTAAATGATAAATTTAAATGATAAATGGTCATAGTATATTGTTTACATTGTTTTGTTTTAAACGTTAGAATGAGACTATGTATTGTCTATTATGCCTATTCGCTCCCATCGTGGAGCTACAATGGACTTTTTGTTTTGAAGTTTGTTTATGATACACTGCTATATAATGTATATACCATATATTATATTACACCCCATCACGAACATAGGGGAGTGACCATGCAAAGGGTTCACACTATTTCCCTATCGTGATTGGGGATTGGGGTTTGACTAGGGGTTTTCTCCATTATATATACATATATATATATATATTACATTTAATAAATAGCTTTATTTTGTTTATAAAAATGGTTCTGCTGTAAAAAGGCATCTTACTCTAGGTTTTTATTACAGAACAAGTATATAAATTTATTAAAAACATAGATAACATGAATAGAAATATTATATCTATTACTAAGCTAACTATTTAGTATTTTTGGTCATTTCCATGAAAATAATACTACTGCAATAACACAAGAAAAGACTTATAAATTCCATAAGGACATAGATATAATAACCAAAAATATTCCTTCTACTATTAGGTTAATTGTTTAATATATGTAGGCATTTTTAAGCATATTTAGGAAAAAAATTCTGCTGTACTAATAAAAAACAAAACATAATTACTTTATTGAATTTATCAAACCCTAAACGAATAAATCATTAACCAATACATAAAAGGAAATGTTAGAATTTTCGCTCTAAAATCCTAACTCAACCAACCATTTATTAAATAATAAAAAAGTAAATAAACTTAAACATAAAACTCAAACAACTTATTTGAAACTCTACTTCTCCCAACTTGCTATGGAACTGCCATGTTCCACCATACCATAGATTACTGCTGCAATTCATAAACTCTAAACTTAAGTAGATAATCACCCCCGAGCCATACCAAGCTTACTAAGAAACTAAGACCTAGGGTTATTTTCTATGTAAAATCTTCATTAAGTAGACTTGCCAATATGATATCTTTAATCAGTTCTCTGGTTCCTATAAATAAATACTCTTTTTGTTTAAGGAGTCCACACTCCAAAACCTTTGCTTGGACCAAAGACCACTAAGCGCTCAATAGGAAACTAGGTTGGACCTGTACTGTGGAAATGGGCAGACTTTCCTTTGCAATCTCCCTTATCTACTGTTCATTTTTCGTCTTCTTAGTCCATTTTCAGGAATGGATTTTTCTTTCTATTTTGGCTTCAAGAAAATGTTAGCAGCTGAGAAAAATTCTCAAGGGAAAAAGAAGCAAAGAGCAGTCTCCCTCTTTCTTTCTTTTCCCTTTTATATTTTCTTGCTTTCAAGAAAGAGTAACTTAGTTAGGGTTCATTTTATTTTCCTCACAATTCTTGAAAATCATAATTATTATTTCTCTCATCTTATTTATCTTTTCTATTTTTAAAATTTAGTTACTCTCTAGTCCTAATTCCCTAGTAAGCTTGCTCTCTCTTTTAATAAGTAGTCACATGGCAAGTAGGTAGAACATTTAAAAATAATAAACCACTTTAATCTTATAAAGTGTTATTTGTCCATGATGCCTTGCATCATTCATAAGTCCAAGTCTCAAAACATATTTACATTAAAATTCATTTATTTATTTACATAGGGGTAAAACTCTTGGGATGTTACACAATGAGAGAGATAGTCCATCTGCATAGAATCTGATCCCTTGTTTTAAGTGTTTTTTGTTTTGTTTTTGTTTTAGAGCACAAGCTAATGTCTTTATCGCTACTGATTGATGAATAAACCTTATCCATTTGTTTGATGTAGCTAAAATTTAATAAAATTCATTATTTAATATCGATGTAATTTGTCATTGGGAAGAGTGGCCTCTTCTTAACCATCCTTATTATTTATATATTATTGAAATTCCTTTAAACTTAAAGAACGTAGAACCTAACAAATGGTATTGATAAGTGTAGAACTCAATTACTCTTTTATCGTGAACACACACATTCACATTAGTTATATTGATTTTGCTAAGCAAAAGGTGACCAAGTTCCATGATAAACTCGACTCTCTCCATTTTTGTGTTGAATACTAATTGACATAATGTTTTATCCATTAAAATAAATTAGAGTTACCTTTTAAATGCAAAATTATAATGTTATAATGAAAGTCAAGGAGCTCTAATAATCAAAGATAGTATGAATTATATAGTTAATCCAAGTATATTAGTTGTTAAGTCGAGTAGAGACTAATAGTTGTGAAGACAAGCTTATTGATTTTGAAACTAAGCTTATTGTTTTAGCCATAGGTGCGGGTTTCATATTTAGGATGTATTGAGAGAGCATTGAATAAACCTTATATGGGATGGATATGTTTAATTAAGTGAAAGTAAATAGTGAATCAAGGTAATTTGTTAAGTTAATTATATGTTTCTTATGTATAAATATTGCATTTGACATGATTATAATAGCTTATATTGACATGATTAGTAAAGCAATTAATTTATTGGTTGTTGAGTGATGTTAAAGGAAATTTTTTTACACCACATATCCTAAAAAACTACTGTGGGTACTGAGTTGTTACAATGTTCAAAATCCTTTAACACAAGGTATTCAATAACCAATTATGACATGGATAAACTCACTTAACTTCTCTAGTATAAAGAAGTTAATATAATGCTTACATTTTACTTAATATAATGCATGTAAAAATAACACAAATATATTTGTATAGATATACCAATTTTCATTAATGTTACATTCTACTAATATCATAATACATTCAATTTCAGTTACATGCTTCTTTAGTCCTTATGATATAGATGTCTAGATATAGATGGATGATAAACATATCATCCATCACCTCAAATCCTTATGACCAATTAAAACATTAGCTTACAAACTTATTTACTTTCATGTATTCTGCATTCAAATGTTTTACACATTTGATTGCCTAAGTTAGCTATATCATACCAATTTTGTAGATGCACTCTATTCCTCTTACACAGTTTCATGGCACTTACACTTATGGTTTCATGACCAACTACTTACTTAAAAAAACATATCGTAATATTTTATATATGTGTGAAGGTAAAAAACTTATTTAAAAATGGATTGCTTAGAAATTCTTGATAGATAAAAATGGATTGCTTAGAAATTCTGATAATCTTAAAAATGGATTGCTTATAAATTCTTGATAGATAATTTAAAAAAACGGATTTCAATTTGATTTTGTAAATTATTGAAAATTTAAATCATAACAAAGAAATCAAGGTAAAAAATAAAACCATGTGTATGGATAATGCTTATGCCCAAATTATGCAGGTTTAAACCAAAAAACCAGTAAACAATTACATTGTTGAACTCAAAATGACGCTACAACTACATTGAAGAAAGAAGCGACTACCGGCATACAAATTGGAGTTTCTCAGTCTTGAGATCAGGATCATTTGTATGCTTTTTCTTAGTATTTATGGTAGATATCTCAACAAATTGAGATTTTCTTTGTCACGTTCTAAGAATTCCTTTAATATCAAACTGTTGATTCGCTCTTCTATTGCTTTGAAATCGGGCTTGAACATACTCTGGAGTTGTTCAGCACAGTCAATCAACAGTTGTTTTTGAGGTAAAACTTTTATAGCTTTCATTATCCGAACTATTGCACCGTCTATTGCGTAAGGTCTCCCATCGTCAACAATTTTAATGGCTTTCTTCTTCTCATCAACTTCGGTAAGTGGAATCTTAATCTTCTTCAATTTGTGTGTAAAGGAAGGATTGAATTCAAAATTGTCACTGGTAGATATTGTAGCAGTGATCGGATGCTTTAGAAGAATGTTATACTTTCCACATGCAACTGAATGCAGTAGTCTAGTAACATCTTCATCTTCTAAATTTAACTTCGATTTGATCTCTTCATAACTCAACTTTTCACAGTCATTGAAGAACGATAGCAAAACTGCTTGATATGTTGTCACTGTCATTTGTATTGTCTTTGTATCAAACCTGGAGATGATCTCGCAATTCCCCAGCGAGTATATGCATGTAAGTTTACGATGCTTATAGGTGGTAGAATAAAAGTCCTTGAACACCTCAAGACATCTGGCCATCTCCGAGGGTAGGTTAAGCTGACAAGACTGGTACGTTGGCCAAGATGCATTATTCAAAACTGTAACATTAACAGCCAACGTTAATTTGAGGTTGTTATTTGAACGATTAAATCTTGCCTGGATTTCCTTTGAAACTGCCAAATCATTAACCATGCCCTGCATCTTTAGTGTTAACTGAGAACCACACTTCTCCTTCAACATACTTACCAGCTTCTGCTCACGATCAATATGGACGCCTTTATCAGACAATAATCTTCGACCTAAGTTTTTCTTGCAAAATTCTATAAATAAATCTTTATCATTAATATACTCTACCAGCTTTACAACCTTTTCCAACATACTGTCAATATGATCATTCGTCCTTTTTCCAATGCTACCCTTCTTAACTACATCATCACAAAATGCCGCCAGCATCTCTGCACTTGTGCTTCCACCAACTCCTTTATTGCATATTATTATAAATGCTTGTCTCATAGCCTTACAAATGAAACGATTTTCTTGAAATGCATGCTTGACATAATAAATATACTTGTCATACATTTCAATAACCTTCTGAACATATTCATGTTCTTGTTCTTGTTTGCCAAGTACATCCCTTCCGTTAGACTTATCTTGTGCCCATTGAACTAATGCTAATCCTTGCCTAGTTACATGCTCTGCAAAAATATTTACAACTGGTTCCAAGCCATTGGGTATTCTACAAAATAACCTATACATCCTACAAACGTCATTTTTTCTATCATCACTGAGCAACCCATCCAAACCTGAATCCTGTTTTTCCAAAAGCTGAGTTTCATAACGGGAAAGGACTTCATTTTGTACTTTCTCCATTAACTTCTGCACGCTGCTGCTGGAGTGCAAGTATCTGACAACTCCGTGCTCTTCATTTCTCAAGCACTCTTCAGCCTTCAGCATATATTCTGGACAAGAATGCTTTGAAATCCATAAAGCAGCCTTTCGGGCATAGTAAGTTCCGGTATTTTCAAGCATGGGTTTTTCAAAATCATCCATGTCAATATAAATGTCCACGCTCTTTTTCAACACAGCCCTGTCAATCTGCTCTCCCTCACGCTCTCGGTCAATCAGCTCAAAGATTGCATTCTTCACATCAATCCGTATGTTATTCCAGAGACACTCACGGAAACACATGAATGCAACTTCTCTTATAGGGATGATATTTGGTCGCAGGAAGTAACGATCCAAATAAGAGAACATATGTAACATGATTGGCACCACGAGCTTGTAATTTTCCAAACGTTTCTGAAGTTCTCTTAACATGAACTCATCATGTCGTTTCGCTAAAGCTGGTAAAACTGTGGAAGAGATGTAATCTTCGAAGGACTTCCTGTACAGATCATACAGTTGCTGTTTGTAGTCATGAGGTGGGTATTGGTTGTACATGGTGCAGATGGTATCATAAATGTGCATTTGCATTTCGAAACTAAACGGATCGTTCAAATCTCCTTCCACTTTGCTTATCAGCTTTTGGATACCACTGGAAATCAAAGCCGATCCTTCCTCCCAACATATTATCGCTGTCTCTGTCTCCATTATATACTTCTTCGACTCCAAAGATTTCGGTGGAATTACCAAGCCGGATAAATCAAAGATTTCGACCCGTAATTACAGCAAATAACAGCCCACAAACCAAATATACCAGAAAGTAGAGATCAAGACTCTTATCGCAAAGGAGAGCATCTATGGCAGGGATTGCCTACTCTTTGAGCTTGTCACAACGGGTCTATGAAGTAGAATATATTGACAAAGACTTATGCCATAAATTTATAGGCGACTACTCCGATATAATGGGGTTTCGGAGCTTCTCGGCCGACATTTTTGTCCCATTAGCGGGTCCACATAATCTCCTTTTTACATTGAGGCTTGGTGCTTGTGAAGATTGAAAGGTGTCCCTACCTATATAAGTGAAGTGTCGTTATGTTATTTTATATACTTTGTATATGCCAGCTATGTTATTGAGGGGTTTATACTGGTTATTGAGGTGGTAGGACCGATAACTGGTGCATTTCTAGCGTCTTTGGTCAGACTACTGTATTGTATCGCTTATATAGGGAAACTCTTTTTTCTGGGTTATTTGGCAGGATTTGTTTTATTATTCATTACTGTATCGGTTGTGTGGGGAAACTCTTTTTTGGTTATTTGGCAAGATTTGTTTTATTATTCATTATTCTGCAAGCTTTTGTTTTTGGGTATTGGGTTTTGGACTACTCTATTATGTCATTGTGGCCTTTTAAACAATGATTATTATTGTTTGGTTGGTGATTGATGGTTTGGTTGGAGCCTGGGGATGTTTTTCCCGTGATTTTTGGGGATGGGGGGTTCATTATTCTCTGGATGTCTTGGATGAGGATCCTTTATTATCCTCACATGGGGAAGACTTTTTTCTTGTGGATAACGACTCTGGCACAAATGATTATTATGAACCTGTTATACTGCCGCGGGGGAGGGGTGGTTCCTTCGAAGCAAAAGAGCACTGACACGTCTACATCGTGCTCGGAAGGGTTATAAGCTTCGAGAGGTGGTACCAGAGATCACTGTTGGTCGGGATGTTCAAATGGGTAGGGTCCTGAGCCTATCTTCCAGGGCCCTAGTGGGAAAAGTTTGCTATGCTGAGGTGAACAGGTCTACGATTTTATCATGGGTGGTAGAATACTGGAAACCCCTATTAAACTATTGTCCTCGAGTTCACATCTTGGTCAATAAGTGGGTGGCTTTCCACTTTTTAGATGATGATCATGCTACTCTAATACTGGATAGAACTTAGGTTTTTGGTCGTGGTTCACTTAGCTTGGAGTGTTGGACATTGGATTTCAACCCTGTCTCGGCGGTGATTAAACACACCCATTTGTGGGTTCTCTTAAAAGGATTTCCACTGGACCTCTAGTCTCGGGAGGTCTTTATTGATCTGGCAAACTAGATTGGGCATTTCATATATTTCGATGAGAAATCCCTTTATCATGAGGACAAGAGAACGGCTTGGGTACTAGTGGAGATGGATTCCACTATTGGTTTGCCAGAGGTTATCCTTATTAACTGGGGAGATAAGGTTATACATCAGCCTCTGGACTATTGGCGTTTGTCGTTCCGCTGTCATAATTGTGGTGCTGCAGGACATTTACGGAATAAGTGCATTGTGAGAAATACAATACCCATTCCTATTTTAGATATGAGGGCGGGGGATTTATCTATTGACTCAATAGATGCACTGGATACCGGCAATAATCTTGTTCATGGTGTTTTGCAACCCAATGTGTCTTTTTCGGGTAATCTTGCTACACTTTTCCCTAATTTTTATGTGTCTCTTTTGCTGGAAGATTTGCGTTTATTACAGGCTGGTGAAAATATGGGGTTCCCGGTGGTGGGTGGTCCTTCTTGTGTGGAGGAGATTCCTGGGGATGGGGTTTCTATTGAACAGACTATTTCCGAGGAGGTTATGGATCTTCAGTTACTGAAGGATGAGCGTGTTATATTTGGATACTTTGGGCCCTGTCAATGATCCATTTATGGATCTTTCTATTACCAAGGGTTTAATGGGGAACCCTATTCCATCATTTTGTGGGAAAGAGTCACTTAACACCACCTCTTTAGTTGCTAATCCTAATGTTACGATTCGCAAGAAGAATGGTGGGAGGAAACAAAAAGCCCTGGCGCACTGTAATGGGGAGAGTCTTTTTTGCTCTCCGGAACATGATGGATGTACCTCGGGGGACACTAAGACTGAGTCTCAGTCACTCTCTGCTACCTTTGGGCCACTTAGAGCATTGGAGGACCCTTCTTGGGTTATCTGATGCTGACTTTATCTCTGAATATTCGTGGGGTTGGGGGTGCCCCGAAAGTGCTAGCTCTCCGTCGTCTATTGTCTACTACTTCTCCTGATCTTATTCTTTTTCAAGAGACCATGACTGTGGGCGTCAAAGCTTGCAACTTATTGTGGAGTATCCTCCCGGATTGGGAATATTGCACCATTGACTTTGATGGACTTTCTGGGGTTTACTTGTGGCCTGGAACCCTCGGAATATGACTCTTCTTTTTCTGTGTGTGGGGGTATCCTACTCCTTGGAAGACACAGGGATTTGACTTGGCCTATCCAAATTTTCAATTGTTGTGCACCTTATGAGGGGCATCAGGCTTATTGGAATTCCTTGGCTGCTACTGGGATTCTTGGTTTAAAGCACATTGTTATTGTCAGAGATTTGAATTTGACTTTGCACTCTAGTGAGATATGGGACCCTAAGGATCGGGGTGATCCTTTACAACCTTGGTTTTAGGCACTTTTTTCAAGACATGACCTTCTTGATGTGGTGCCTATGCCCCTGCGTCCTACCTGGAGAAACGGTAGATCAGGGGATTCTTATGTTGCTAAACGATTAGACAGGTTCATGGTCAGTGGTGGACTATTTGACTTAGCAAATTGTTGTACTTCTAGTATGGTTATGGATTCTATTTCGGACCATTTTCCGATTGTGCTGCGTTTACATGGTCTTCCTTTGCTTTATCGGTACCCTTTTAAGTATTTCCATGCATGGTTCGATGAATTGGATTTCATTAATTTGGTCCGTGAACACTGGTGTTCTTTTTCTACTAGCACTGGTGGGTGGGCTATGGTTACTCTCCTTGCATTCCTCAAATCTCTTAAAGCGATCATTGTGCCATAGATCTCAGCTAGGAAGCAGGCACATTCAGCTGCCATTGTTCGCATTGAGGAATGTCTTGGGGATTATCATTCCGATCCACTCTTCGGTTATCATTCTGATCTTGCTGGTAGAATTTTACATTTTCTGGAGGTTGAAAAGGCTTCTTTATTAAAAACTGAGGAGGTACTTTGGCGTTTAAAGAGTAGGGCTCTTTGGATCACATTGGGTGATCAGAATACTGGATTTTTTCATAAGTTTGCCAATTCGAGAAGGAATTCTAACTCGATTTGGGAGATAGAAGACTCGGCTGGTAATTTGGTATCAATGCAACAGGATATTGAAAATGCAGCTGTGAGGCATTTCAAAAGTCTATTTACTAAGTCGGAGGATACCAATCTTCAGGCACAAATGAAGGTTATTCAGGCTATGCCTGGTATTTTTTCGGCTGAGGACAATGCTGTTATTGGGAGACCGGTCACTGTTGTTGACATTGAAGGTATTCTAAAGCGGATGGCCAAGGACAAGAGTCCGGGGCCCGATGGCTGGTCTGTGGAGTTTTATCTTCAATTTTTTGATATTCTCGGCCCTGAGATGGTTCGTTTGGTGGAGGAGTCACAAACCATGGGAGTGGTTAGTGGTGGTTTAAATGCGACTTTTATCTCATTGATTCCTAAGGTTTCAGATCCAACTTCATTTCAGGACTTTAGGCCCATATCATTATGCAACCTCCTTTATAAAGTTGTATCTAAAGTGATTGTTGATCGCATCAAGGAGGGTCTATCCCGGGGCATATCTGATGAACAATTTGGCTTCCTACATCATCGACTGATATTCGATGCTATAGGGACGACCCAGGAGACTATTCACATTGCTAAGAAGAGCCAAGTTCCTACTATGGTCCTCAAATTGGATCTGGTCAAAGCATATGACTTGGTTGATTGGGCATTCCTCGGACTTCTATTGCTGAATGTTGGGCTTGATTTATTGATCACCAACTGGATTATGGGGTGCATCTCATCTGTGAATTTTGTTGTTCTCATCAATGGAAGTCCGACTATTTTTTTTAAGGGTTCTCGTGGTCTTTGCCAAGGTTGCCCCCTCTCCCCACTGCTTTTTCTATTGGTTATTGAAGGACTTAGTAGACTCCTGATCCAGGCTAAATCGGCAGGCATGATTGCAGGTATCAAAGTGTCTAATCATTTTTGTGTCACTCATCTTTTGTTTGTTGATGACGTATTACTATTTGGTATCGGTAAGTTGGTTGAATGGTCATATATTAAAGAAATACTTGATCTTTTTTGTACTGCTTCGGGTATGATTATTAGCATACCTAAGTCCTTCCTCTATCACCTTAATTTATGCTCGGAGATCTGTGGCCATGTTTGTAGTCTTTTTTCTATTGACAGTCGAGCCCTGGTAGATGGCATCAAATACCTGGGTGGGGTATACACTTAAGCCCAATGAATATACTATCATCGATTGGCGTTGGCTGATTAGGAATTTGAGTTTAAAATTTCTGGGTGGTACTTTAGAAGTTTATCACTCGGAGGTCGACTTATATTGTTGAATTCAGTATTGGCAAACCTGCCTGTTTATTGGCTTACACTTGCCAAGGTACCTGCTGCGATACTGAACCAGATCAGAAGGCTATCCTATAATTTTCTTTGGTCAAGCAGGAGGGATAAGGTGGGTATACATTTGTCTGCATGGTCGTTGATCACTGTACCAAAGGACGATGGAGGTTGGGGCATCCAGAATATTTATCGGTTATACAGTGCTTTACACTTGAAAAGCTTATGGCGGGATCTGACACATTCTGGACTGTGGGAATTAATTATGCGAGATAAATATTTAAAGGATAGGTTTTTTATTGACTGGATCCAGAGTAGGCCCAGGAAGCCGGTTGGGGCATCCAATATCTGGAGTGGATTATTTCAGGTCCTATCGATTCTTATCAAACAATTGGTTTGGCAGGTGGGAAATGGCTATCAGGTTAGGTTTGGGGTGGAAGCCATGATTGGATGCACTAGTATGTTATCCCCTGCTATGGTGTCTCTGCTTCATCAACAGGATTTGTATCATTTAAATCATGCTTATAATCCGGTTGGTACTAGTTGTGGTGATAATTGGAAGATGGCGGAGGATATAGGTATCATAGGGGTTGCTGGTATGGAATGGACGGTTTATGTATAGAACATTACTCATGCAAGTATTACATTATCCAATGATATGGATACTTTGAATTGGTGCTGGAAGAAAGATGTTGGGGATCCTTCGACAACAAATGCATACATGGTGATCGCACAGCAACATCTTTCGGGTCATTATCAATGGTGGTTTAAAGCCTTGTGGCAGTGGAATGTCCTGTTGAAGATTCGGTGTTTCCTTTGGCTCTTATTTAAAAAAAAATTATGGCAGTGGACAATTTTATCCGCCAAGGTGGTTATGGTCCAAACATTTGCTATCTCTGTTTACAGGCTGCCGAGTCGGTTGGCCATTTATTTGTCACTTGTCTGATTACTATGCAACTATGGGCCACCAGTACTGAGTATTGGGGATTTGATCCTCATTGGGGACAACATTCTGTCAAGAAAATTTTACATAACTGGCACTTGGGCTGCCGGGACTCCATTTCATACCCCATTTTTTTCATCTGGGGCATCTGGAAACTCCGGAATCGGGTCCTATTTGGAGATTACAGTTTTAAATTTTGAAGTGCACTACATTTTATGAAATTGATACTATCTGCAGCTGGTGTGAAGAAGACTATTTGTAGGGAGAAGATATTGACTGAACCTTTCATTGTAGAGTCGGGGACCTTTTGGTTTTTTTGATGGTGATGGGCAGCTTGGTAGGTGTGGGGTAGGCGGCCTCATCATTATCTCTTCAACTAAATACTATGAGCTTTCAATGGGCTGTGGTATGGGGAGTAATACTCGTGCTGAATTATTATCTCTATGGTGTCTCCTATATTATCTAAACCACCTGCAGATTAACTGTGCACAGATTTATGGAGATTCTTCAGTCATCATTGGGTGGGCTATGGATGCCCAGGAACTTAATGTGGCCTCACTTGTCTACTGGAAGAAGAAGGTCAAGCTACTATTGGATCAGTATGGTAGATACAATATAAAACACATTTCCAGAGTTTTTAATATGAGGGTTGATGGACTCTCTAAGAAAGGACTTGTCTTGGATGAAGGAATACTAGTGGTCACACACTACCATGAGCTAAGGCCCCCGGAGAGTGTGAATTACTGAATATACTAATGTTGTTACTTTCCTTAGATTATATGCACTTTTTGTTTATTTTTCTATTTTAGTTTTATAGTGGATGCTTTTCATTATGAATTTGTAGCAGAACTAATGACTATATCGTCTTATATCAGTATTGGTAGGATTGTTGTAATATTGTTTTCACAGACATCTGATAGATGGTTGACTATCCATGGGATAGGATTTACTGTAAATTTCTTTGATTCACACCCATGAATAGCAAGAAATTTCTTTTTCGTTTGAAAAAAAAAGAAGTGTCGTTATGTTATGAACAAATGAAGCATCTTGAATGTGTTCCTTGATCTAGTATCCAAAAGTAATGGGAGGAAGGGTTATTGGAATGTCATACGGCGTGAGAGTTGATGATCATAAAATGCTTGGGAGAGACATGTACTGTTTGGTTGTAAACATGTTGCAAAGCATGTAGGTTGGTATCCTACTACCTTTTCAATTTTAGTAAATGTATAGAACATATATTCAAATAAGATTTATCACCTCGCTTTGTCGTTCATATGTGGGTGAAACACTATAGAAAAACACAAGTCACCATAACACCCTGCAAGAAAAACACAAGTCCATCCAAAAATATGTTTTCCATGTAGGAAACCATCACCATGTATTGAAAATATGAACCCATGGAGAAGAGAAGAGGCTTGCTTGCTCAAGCCAACCAACCAAAATGTTCTCCAAATGAGCTGTCAATGATCAACAATGCCATGATCATCAAGTACCAATATAGCAAGTATGGGATGCTAGGGTCCCAATACTTCCGCACTCTCCTAGTGCACAATGTCATCAAGTACCAATCTAGCAAGTATGGGATGCTAGGGTCCCAACACTTGCGCACCCCATCAATACATAGTGTGAATACATAAAAATCAGAATGTGAGATGCCCATGTCCCAATGCTTGTGCATTTCTATCATGCACAAGGTCTCCCAAAACAATACATCAAAGTAGGAGGTGTACAATATCCTCCAAATTATTTCAACCAAGTGTGGAATGCCAGTATCCCATAACTCGCGCATTCCATCAATGAGCAAAGTAACAAAAAAAATTTCATCAAGGTGGGGGATGCCAAGATCCCACTCTCTAAAGAGAATCCTCCCAAACATTGTAAGTACAAAAGATAGAACATAAAAGTACATATCAACATCATACAAATGTACATCAAGAAGGTGCCTCATCAAATGATCATGAAAGTGCTTGTCCATCCAAGCAAGTAGACCACCATTTTCCAATTGCACACAAGCATCAAGTGACCGATCAAATATGATCCAATGACATAGGTAAGGATCCCATGTCCTATAATGTTGCTCCAAAATAATGTAAGAAGCTTCAAAATAATCAGCCATGTGTTCTTTCGTATCATCAATACATCCATGAATGTGAGAGTCATCCAATGAGAGCAATGGATGCTGCCCCAAGGAGGTGTGGAAGGTATCAAGTAATTCAACCATATGGCCTTTCACCCAAACAATGGATGAAGGAACTCTCCCATCAAGTACGGAACAAAGAGAACAACGAGCCTTCAAGGGGATAAAAGGTGTACCATATGTGCATCCATGAAGATGTGTACCATCAAAAGGTAACAAAGGATGCTACTGCAAATTTAAAGAATGAGTTTCTCTAGTCATGTCATCATCAAAAGGAGAGGTAGGAGTATCATACTCCTCATGTGGCACCATAAAAAAAACCTTTCGCCCATACTTTGTTAGGATGAATGATGCAAAATGTGGAAGTGTAGGATGTAGGAAAATGAACCAACTCACCCAAATGATAAGAAAGTGTGAAAGTTTCATCATGTGAAGGTTCCATAGGGGTAGGATCATGGACCAAAATATCCTTACTGCAACCCTCATCCATCAAGCTAATGGATGCATCAACTCCATCAAAGGCTGGTCCATCACACGGGAGCTATTTTGACTCCTTAATGGAGGAATGACTCACTCCATGAAGAAGCTAAGTTTCGCTCTGGTAGAGAGTATGTGCTTGGAACTCACCATCTGCATCCCAAAAGTTCTCAAGCACATGCATGTCATCCTTCACCTCATGAGGTTCCTCCATGAAATTATGAGTACAACCAACCATAAGAGACCGACTGACTAGAATAAGTGATCTTTGAAACCTTTAGTGAAGTCGCTCTATCTCCATCTTGGTGTCACAACACCATTATACTCGATTTTTAAAATTTTTATATGTGCATGTTGACGACATAATTTCTTGTGTCACAGGTATGAAATACCAAGAGGATGCAGTTGTGACTCCGCATCGTCAATTGTTAAGGTAAATGTATTTATGTCCTATACATGTGTTAAATAATTATTATAGTTCTACTTGCGGAAATGAGCTAGCCTTAGCTTGGCGAATACATCGTGATTAATGTTAACACTTGACTATAAACAACAAATGCCATACTTTGTTTATAAGTGTGATCAGATCGTTATTTACATACTATTTGCACACTATTTATCATAGTATGTATATGACTATGTATCTATGTTCTGATATTTATACAATTCAATATATAAACTATATAACAACCTATGTTCATTCGAGCTTTGTGTTAACGTTGTTATTCTATTCATTAATCGCATGATCCTATGGATTAAACCTAGCATAAGTGATACATTTATTATGCTTATAAACTAATGCATGTTCCTACTTAGACTTTGCTCTTATTAACACACTACGCTTATGTTATAAGCTTACAAGCTTCTGCCAAAGTTTCACGATATTACCAATATACTAAAGTATTGGTTAAACATATGTTATGGCAACGTTATATATATATACAATGCATTATAAACAAACAATGCATAACAACTATGTCTATGTAACAATATATGAAATTCTACCTAACCATGCATAAACTATACGTATCATATACCTATGCTCTTTCGAGATTACCCATAAGGATTAAGCGTTTGTAACTATGTGGGATAGGTTAAGCATGCTCTCATGAGCCATGCTAACCAAGTTATGAGCTCTAAGCTTATGTGTCGTATGTCATAACCATGGTATGAAACGACTACATACAAGTTATGGAATTGTATGATTTGAATATTGTGTTGATTAAATGTTTTACCAACCAGATATAAATGCGATCGATATATATTTGACTTGCCAAGGTAGAATGCTATGGTTAAGATCTACAATACCCAGATTACATGCTTCAAATCCCAATTTCATAGCTGTAACACCTAACTGGAAATTCGTATGAGATTTGGTATTAATTTAAAATCTCTGTATAATTAATTTGATGTAAGGTTGTATTAATGTGTGTCCTGTTTTGGTTAACGAAGGACCACAGGAGGCTTCCAGCTCGGATAAAGGATAGTGAATCCATGTGATGGCTTGATCCCGTATCTTGTATTGGTTCGGCTCTAAATGCGTGGCAATGATCTGATCGTTGATCACGATCCTTGGGATCGTAACTATTTTACTTTCAGGGTTTAGTCAAACGACGAGGTAAGGTAATGTTCATTTGTTTTCCTCCAGGGCAACATTACGCTACTGCGAAGAAGGGTGGCTCTGTGTAGAGCTTGCCCCAACCTGTTGTTTCCATGGTGACGACTGGTAGGTTTTTCCATGGTTCAAACGTCTTCCATAACTGAAACTTGCGAGGACTTTCCCTCCAGACCGATAGGTATTTACTACTTTTTGTTTCCACTCTGTAGTTTTTCTCTGTTTAGTGTTTGGGCTCTATTGGTCGACGTTTAAGTTTTAGCACTTGAATCCTGATGGGATTCATTGGAAACCAATGCAGATGGTGTGAGCATTGGATCTCTTGGCATCTCTTAATCATTCTTCAAGGTAAGTAGGGATCTGTTTAAACCTTTAACATTTTTAATAAGTAGAGTCACGATGCTGTAGAAGTCTTGCTATTACTGGCAGTTACGAATCTTGAATATTTTCATACTCATGTTTATCGTTTGCATTGTAGGGAGAACGTGCTATGACGTTGATTGAGGGAATACGATAGCTACCATATCTTTGGTAAGCATTCCTTCCACTACTACATTTTAATGTTTATTTATTACTCAAGCAATTGTTTGAACCCTAACTCTTCGTTAACCAATGTGTTACATGCAGTCTCATGGTTGTGGCTATCGCTTGGGCGTTTAAGCCGGTACACGTAACTGGATTTCCACCTGAGTATGTTACTTGTTTAATGTCTCAAGCATTCTCGTGGGCTGAAACAACCATGGTGACTTCATTAATGATTTGCTTGTGTAGTCATCGAAACAGTCGGTGTTGTTATCTATTTATTGACTTGTTAATTAAAGGATGTCTATCGGATTGTTCTAAATGTGTTGATGAAAGCTGGTAGGATTTTAGTTTATGAATCTTTAAGCTCTGTAAAAATGTTGTATGAAAGCCTCAACAGCCATGTATCTCTGTAATATATATATTTGAATTCGGTGTTTATCAATTCGTAATTCTCTGTCAAGTCTGAATGCAATGTGTCTATAAAACTTAGTGCCTTTCGACATTCAAACCCTATGTTGATTATGCGAAGGCCATTCGGCTCTATGATTACCTGGTTATTTATCTTATACGTATGCAATGCACTTATTTTAGGCATTTCTGCACTGTTTAACCCATTTGGTTTTTACAGAGATTGCTCTGAATTAAATTCGTTACCCACGAAAGCGTTAATGAATGCAGTTCAACTCTATATGTATTAATGTATGGTTGCACTATTCGTTCGACCTGATTTTTATTATGGTTATACGACTGGTTTACAATGGTTAACCTAACTTGTTAAAAGGACAAGCCTTACGACTTTGTTCCTAACCATTGCAACGATGGTAAATCATATTAAAGAGTCATACGACTCTGTTTATCATTTACGTATTGTTATTTATCTTAGCAAAGCCTTCATACTAAAATTGTAAACGTTTTCATGCTACAATCTTAACCTAGCATGCAATGCATGCGAGCTTAATAGATCAATGCGTTATGATGTAAACCCTAGTTACTATTCGAACAAGCCTCATGGCTTGGTTCCATTAAGGACACTTGTGATGGTAACGGAATCGTATTCCCAAATGAAACTATGAGTAATACGAATTTGTTTAACCCGTGGTTATCCACAGAGATGAAATCGTGGCTCTGTTTCTAAATGCATGTATTATCTTTTGAATACTTTTTGGTTATGAACTCATATCGTAACTCTTGGAACTGTATATTGTTTTGCTTGGTTATTAACTTGATAATGTTACTGTGTTTGAACATAAACAATATATATATATATAGTTTCATTTATATAT
This sequence comes from Larix kaempferi, assembly GCA_027924585.1. NCBI lineage: Eukaryota > Viridiplantae > Streptophyta > Pinopsida > Pinales > Pinaceae > Larix > Larix kaempferi. Next base: position 1,823,117 of record BSBM01000815.1, on the reverse strand, counting down.
ATACTCTATTTTCATACTGAATGTTTATATAATAATAGCATGTATATTTAGATCAAAACCCTAGTTCATTTTAACTAAATATAACGATTACAAGATAGAGTTATAAAGCTGTATATAAACATTCTATCTACAATAATAAAATGAAAATTCATAGATAGAACAATGATAACAGAATGTAGATAACATAACTGAAATAAAAATGATCGCATATAATTTAACCCTAAGTAGAATCATTAAATTTGATATAACATACAGTCCATTAATATCTACTAATTTTACACATTAAATATTAACAGATAGTAAATACAAGTGCATAACACTAATAAACAGTAATAGAACCTGACTAAAATAATAGACCGAATCCAATCTAAAGTTCGACGTTCCTCCCAACCAATCTTCTAGAACATCCAACTTGCTGATACTGAAACCCCCGAGCCTGTTTGCTAGACCACAAGGACAAAGACAACCGAAGAAACGAGAACTATCACTCAATTCTCAACTCAACAAACTAATTTCCCTCTTCCATCCAAAACCTCCTGTTTGTCTTATGGGAATAACTTAATAAAGCATTTCCTAGGTCTTAGGTCTATAATGGGCCTCCTGCTCGAGAACCTCTTTCAATTTGAAAATTTCTTTCATAAATATCTCAACAATATTAATAGCCTTATAAGTAGATTTAACAGGAATAAAAGGTGCATCTTTACTCAACTTTTCAATCACAACCATGATAGAATCATTCTATTTATTATTTCTAGGTAAACCAGTTATAAAATCCATACTAATGACTTCCCATTTCCACTTTGGAATAGGTAATGGTTGTAGTAAACCTGCTGGATGTTGGTTTTTAGTTTTTACTTGTTGGCATTGCATGCACTTGGCTATGTATTCAACAACTTCTCTTTTCATATTAGGCCAATAATATTCCTTCTTTAACATTGTAATCATTTTCTGATAACCTAGATGTCCTAAATAAGGTGTTCTATGCATTTCATTCATTATTAACGGCTTTACTTCTGCAGAATTTGGCACATACAATCTGTCCTTATACATTAATTATGCATTTCTGCTAAATTTAAAATCTGATTTTACTTGCCTTTCTTCATTTTCTATTGTTTTATCTTTTATTTTCTGGTATTCTTCATCATTACTTGATGTTGTTTTTATTTTAGCTTCTAAATCAGTTTCGTAACATCTATTTGCATCCATGTACAATATGTTAGCATGACGACTTAAGGCGTTGGCTACCTTATTTTCTTTTCCTTTAATATGTTTTGTCTCTGTTACATCGTAATCTTCCACCCTGTGAGAATCAGCATTAGTTGGCCTATAGGATCCATTTCAGTGACTCAGATCCACTTATATCCTTCAGAGATACTATTTTTCCCTATTTTTGTTCCTACCCGCATGTTGCATCATTATAGCATGCGTACCCACGAGTTGCATCACTATAGCCCGCGGGTATCAAGTAAAATGGTAAAAACGACTATTAATTACTTTTTACTCCCAAAAAGCAGTCATTGGGTGACCTTTGGCTCTCGATCTGCCCGAGTAACGTCTCGATGTGTCCTTTCACCTACTTTTGAGAGGACTATATATTGAGCACATATGGCTTATGGACAGGAGGAAGAAGATAATAGTAAGAGAACTCTAGTGGATTTTTTCCCTATCTTGAGTCTGCACTCATTGATCCTTGTAGTTGTGAACCCTTTATGTTCACCTTCCAAACTCCTATCTAGTTTGAGTTTGCCATTCATGGAGGATTGAAGTGTTGGAGGCACAAGTGGATTGATCTAGATCTTGGTTCAGATTGGTTGCTGGCAAGAGGTCGTATCACTTTGTACTTCTTCTTGTTCATTAATAGAAATACTCATATTCTCGTCCATCATGTTGTGAATGTTGTTTATTATACATTGGGTTACATTTGCTTGTGATATTATGGACCATTGTTATTGATAATGTTAATGTCATTTATATATTATATGTACTTGTTGGATATTGGCCGTCAAGACTAATTTGCAGATTTCAAGTGCATGGATTGAAAGCTCCAACGGGGATCTACATCAAACGTTTGGATCGAGGTTGGTTACATTTTCTCCATTATCTTAACATTATCATTTATAATAGCATTGTTTTGAGAATTGAGTTGATTTCTGGTAGTCATCTGTCTGTTGTGGTATTCCCAAGCCATAGTGAGTTTTCTCCAATACAAAAATGTCGACTCCGCTAGGGAAAACATCCATGTTTGGGAAATTTTTTGAGCATTAGTCCATAATTAGAGTTGTTGTTTATCGAAGCTCCGTGTCACTGATTGGCTGTTAAGATACACCATAGAAAACTTGCTTTTTCTGAGCCATTGGACTCTTTATTTTCCCATTTGCCTTTCCTCACCCGCGGGCTAGCTTAGCTCAGCTTGCGTATACTCGCATCTGTTTACACTACTGCTCGCAGGTACCTGCAGGTATTTCTTCGACAGTAGCGTATAACTCCGGATTTTGTTGGTTTATGACTATTGGTTGTTGCTAGGTTTGCTTTGTTGGTTCCTGAGTCTTTGTTGGCCTCTTTCTTGACTGTTTCATGCCTTGGTTGTGACCAGAACTCTTCGTTTCTCTTGGTTGAGCCTTCTTGGTTTTTTACCAAACTTTGGATTTAGCCTCTTGGTTTTTTCCTTTTGAGCTCTTTCCTTTGGCTGAATCTTGCTATTTAGGATCTGTTGGGTTGTCTTAGTGATCTTCTCGGCACTTCAGTGACCTAATAGTAGGATTTTGCTTGCATTTTTTCATTCCATTTATATTGAAAAAATACAAAAATATACATTTAGTTTTTTTGCATTTTCCTTCTTGTTTATAAGCGAAAATACAAAAATATTTTACTTTCATGTACTGCATCTTGCATTGAGTGCTTGTTGCCTTCATTTTAGGTTCTGCTTGTGCATCGAAAAGATAAAAGATTGCATCTTTATTTTAGAATTGTTGGTTGATTTTGCATATTAGTGACATTGTTTTAATTGGATAGATGAGTCTAGGATTGGACGATGTTGCATACTATTGAGTCTACACATCACTAGTTTCACGATCATATCCCTGGAGTAACCACAACCACTAAAATTAACGCTTAATCATTCAAATTGATTAGACTGATTTTATTTATAGGGTACACCAACTAGCATAGGTTTAGAGTCTTGGAATAGATCATTGTGAGTTAACAATCCAAGACTACTAGACGAAACATTAAGTGTCTGACCAGGGAGTGAAGGAATCCATGGTATAGATCGGTGTTCTCAAGAAGCTCTACTCAATCCAGAGTTAAGCACGAGGTCACGGGAGGTTGGTTGAAGAGATATCCCTCTGATACCAGTTGAACGTGGGAGATATATCCAGGATTTGTTCGTATCTGGGGGTACCGGAGGTTCGTCTTCTTGTGCTTCAGGCTTAGCTACCCTGCCCATACGACGGATCCCACTTGCGACTGCCCCCCTGAGCATTGGTTATATTGCGGTGACCATAGTTGCCTTACCTAGGTATCGCACAGGGTACTTGCAGTGGTTATACTGTTTGTGTCCTGAGTCAGATAGGGATTGGATAACACAATTGTGTTTGTGCAGTGGACTTGACCCTATACACGCAGTGAAGCCTAGGTGTCTCTATAACTGATTCTGTTACCTCCGGTTATAGTTTGGGAGTCTCCAGCCTCTCCTAGGCGAGACATACCGGCTCTAGTGTCGGGAGCTCATTTAGCCACTCTGTTTGTCTGTTCTTGGCTGTAGTTTCTCTAGGTGTGTGCTTTTGATTTACTGTTTTTTATCGATAGTTGGCTTTTAGGGGACGTTTTGGTTACATTTTCTCTCTGGAGATATCGTGGCGCGAAGCCCTACTCTCCGCCAATCCCGTCGTTTGGCTGGTTTAAAGCCACTTGAGTTTTCACGCCATGTTGCTAGAGGACGTCGGAGGGATCCCTCTGACTCTTTGGATTCGTACGAGACTTATGTCCAAGACGTCATGGCTGCACATCCTGATACTGAGGAAAAAACTTCGACTCCTTCGGGTAGAGTTGACCATACTTCCGATCCCCATACTCCTCGTGAGGAGTGGGGAGGTGATCCACCTGAAACTCAACCTGGTTCTATTTGGCCTAATCCACTTGATTGAGCTCCATTTGGTCCTTCGAATCCAGATAATTATCTTTATGGGATGCTTGACTTACCCGAGGGCGAGCCTTTCGTTCCTTTGTTTCCACGTAGTTATAGATACGGGATGCCTGAGTCACATAATGACACTATGATCAACCCCACCGCACTCTCTTTGGGTATGCCTAGTCATAGTATTATCGAACCATCCACTACGGTTGGTAGTCACGCTGGCACTAGTCAAAGTGTTAGCCATACTATACCCGCTGGGGACACTACCCTCGCTGGGGGCACTACGTTGTCCACCCACACACATAGTATGGGGACTGGTCAGATTCCTAACAATGTTAATGCTGGAAGACGACCACCTCCTAGGATTACCCAACCTAACCGGAATGTTGTTCGGAATACGACTCGCCATCCACCACCTAATACACATGCCGCTACTCGTCAACCTAGGACTACTTTTACGAATGATACCGTTCCTCCCAACCATGGGGGTGGACATATACCGCATACTTTTGCGTCCACCGCCGCCACTAGTAATGCTAATGTAGGGGGTGCGAATATTTCCTATCCACATGGACATCACACCACCAACCCTGCTACTAATCACACCAATGTTGGGGCTGGGAATACTTCTCACGCTTTTGGTCATCACACGACTGCTTAAGCTAATCCTAATGCTGGGGGTGGGAACATACCATACCATTACGGTCATTACAACACAGTTCTTGCTATGAATAGTACATACATGCCCCATACTCATGGTGGCAACCCTTACTACAACACAGTTGGTGCTGGCCACCAATATAACCTGCCACCCCAATATGGTGCCCAAAACACGCATATACCTGCTTACTCTCAAATGGGTTAGCCAGGAGGAGGTTATCAATCCTATGGCCATGGGCAAGCTTATGGACCGTCAGGTCCTCATTATCAGCAGTTTAATCCTCATGGTCAAGCTTTTGGTCCATCTTATAGCACAGTTCCGTTTAACCAACCTTTTATGGGAGCTTATAATCAAGCTTTCCAGCCTCAACTCCCGTTCCTTGCGTGCTTAAACCTCCCGGATCTTTCGAAGCTCATGAATGATCCGGTGTGTCACGACCCTACTTGGCCCTCGGTCCCTACCAAGCTCCCTTCGAAAATTCCATAGTTGTAGGGGAAAGGTGGTGAGGACCCGGGAGATCATGTCACGACATTTCACCTTTGGTGCTCCTCCAACTCTTTGAATCATGATTCCATTAGATTATGACTATTTCAATGCACCCTCATGGGGGCAGCCGCGAAGTGGTATGTCGAGTTGCCGGGGAACACCTATAGGGAATTCAACGAGATTGCTTTGGTTTTCTTAGACCATTTCCAGTTGCTGGTTCGTTATGATACTGGTACTGAGTTGTTGTCCACCTTCTATTAGAATAAGGCTACACATATTTCTTACCACGTTCAAGAGTGGCATCGACGGAAGAGATTAGTGAAAGCCAGCATTCCTCCAGAGTTCCTGTTGGAATGGTTCCTTAAGTCTTTACTTCCATACATTGCTAAGGATGTTTCGATGTCCGACATTGGACTGAGGAACAAGCTATCTTGAAAGTCCAGCAGTTAGATCTACTTTATTCTCAATCTGGCATTTTGTATGACATTATTCCTGATGCACCGAGAACAAGACATGAGCCTACATCAATTCCTGGACCACATGCCGATGGCATCGTGGGGTCCGCATGCACTCGCCCCATAGACTTGGTAGCTAATCAAATGCAAAATTTGTCTCTAAACCAGTCTGCTCCCGGATAGGTTCACACCTTGTCCACTTCCACTCCATCGTCTGATGTACACAATGTGCAATCAACGAAACCGTTGGGTAACCAGCAACCTGGTGGTAAGAAAAAGGGGAGAAATAATCGTAGGGGTGGAAACAATGGAAGTAATAAAAATAGAAATCGTAATACTCCTCGTAAAGAGAATGCCAACCCTCCTCAGGAAGGCGGTAATGCTGGTGAGGATCATAAACCTAGGCGTAAGGTGAAATTCCCTTGCAAGCTTTGTGGGGAGGATCATCTTACTCACTTATGTCCTCGAATTGAAGAAGCATCGTAGCACTTGGCACAGAGCCCAACTGTGTTGAAGGATCCCCTACCGCATCACCAAAACATGGCTTCGCATGCTCCCACCATTGGTTATGGTACTAATTAAACGGCAACGTCTTCTTCCAATACTAGTGGTTATGGATGTGTGAATATGGTTCAGTCGGAGGTTTGTGTTGCTACTCGTCAGCACGATTATGGTGCACCACAGCCCAATTTGGGGAGTGAGCCTCCCCCTCCTCTTGACAATTCCTTGCATATCGAGAAGCCCTCTGTTATGCCGCGGATACCGAAAGGTGTTCTCAAGCACTCCACGCATAATCCCAATGCTCGAGCCACCCATAATTATTCCATCGTAGAATATTTGGGCCAAACTCCGTGTGCCATGTCGGCTCTTGAGGTTTTGCAAGCATGTCCTTCTCAGAAGCATGCCCTTTTGAGTGCGTTAGGAGTTTAGGATGGGGGAAATCCTAGTGTTATCAAGTTCAATACTACTGATGTCCAGCCTCGCTTACCTTACCACATGGCTTTTCAAATCCAGGTGGTTTGCCTTAAGAGCTTCGTCAAACGTACTATGGTTGATGAAGGTGATTCCACGTCAGTAATGTCGTTAGCTTGTTGGAAAGCTCTTGGTTCTCCTCCTCTACTCGCGTCTAGAACTACACTCACTGCATTCGATGGTATATCTTTTACGCCGCATGGAATTATCCCTTCCCTTGTTGTCTCCTTGGGAGGTAAGTCTATGCCTATTGAAGTCGAAGTGGTTGATGTGCCCATCGACTACAACCTTTTACTGGGTCGGAACTAGATGTATGCTATGAAGGTTGTCGCGTCTACTGTATTTAGAGTTATTTGCTTTCCCCATGAAGGCAAGATTGTGACGATCGATCAGCTGGATTTTGTTGGCACTCCTTCCGCAGCATCTACGAGATCTGTAATCCCTCAAGTTTCTAATTCTCATCCAGCAACTGGGAACATAGGTGTTGGAATGTACCCTTCATTGATGGGAACTTTTAACCATTTTGCACCTGTGAATTTTATTGGAACCATTACCGACAATGCGTCTCCTCCTTCTAATAATATGTTATTCCGGACCTCCTATTTAGATGATCCGTGGACTTTACCATCCACGAATTCCATGTCTGGAGACATTGCGCATGTCGGGATGTCTATGCCTTTATATGTAGCGGAGCTCGCTTACGATCATATCCAACAAACCATTGCAAATCCAGATCTCTCTTCTTCCCGGACAGTTGAAGAAGATCCCGTTACGCTGCCATTTTGGGCAGCCAACTCATCTTGTTTCCACGATTGCCTTGATGATACTTTACCATCTGATGAAGCTATCCTCAAGGCCATGTGTGGTAGTGAGAGGCCATGGGAAGATATGCACCTTTGCTCTTATTTCCTTCCCAACCTTGAGCTCGTTGAGCAAGAGGAGTTTAGGATGACTCTAGTAGAGATGGTTGGTCACCCTATGGCTCTTTTGGAGTCGCATGATGTTTTTGCGGAGGGGAATATGGCCAATATTTCCCCAACCATTTCGATCAACATCTCTCGCATTCCTGGAAAGATGGATAATGTTTACATCGGTGCCGATTGCACTCCTGAGGAGATCGCTATTTACACTGACTTGTTTACAAAACTCCGGGAAGCTTTCGCTTGGTCATATGAGGAGATGCCAGGAATAGACCCCCGCATTGTTGAACATGATATTAGAACGTACCCTGATGCTAAACCAGTTCGACAATGCTTACGTGCTATGAACCCTAGGAAGGCAGCTACTATTAAGGAAGAGGTGGAGAAACTACTCAAAGCTGGTTTCATCTACCCCGTTCCTCTTACCGAATGGGTGTCAAACCCCGTTCCTATGGATAAGAAGCAAGGAACGATCCGTGTATGCACTGATTTTAGAGATTTGAACCGTGCATGTCTGAAAGACAACTTCCCCACGCCATTCATTGATCAAATATTGGATGCTTGTGCGGGGAGTGAGATTTTTTCATTCATGGACGGCTTCTCAGGTTATAATCAGATTCAAATCAAACCCACGGACCAACATAAGACGACATTTATTTGTCCATGGGGAACATTTGCATATCGGAAAATGCCCTTCGGCCTTAAAAACGCCGGAGCTACTTTTCAGCGAGCCATGACCTATGCCTTTCACGATCTTAAGATGATTATGGAAGTTTTCTTGGATGATCTTGCTGGCCATTCTCGTAAGAGAATGGACCACCCCAAGCACCTCCGTATGATTCTTGAACGATGTATCCACTACAGAATTCGATTGAATCCAAAAAAATGAATCTTCGCTGTTAGGACTGGTCGCCTTCTAGGATTCATAGTTTCGCAGGAGGGTATTAGAGTCAATCCTCTCAAAGTTGAGGCAATACTTCAATTGCCTCCTCTGCGTAATTTGTTACAACTTCAGAGCCTCCAAGGGAGAGCTACTTTTCTGCATCAGTTTATAGCTAACTATGCTAGTATTACCAAGGTTTCACAAGCCTATTGAAGAAAGATACACATTTTATCTGGGATGAGCGAGCCCAGCAGTCTTTCGACACCCTTAAGAAAGCTTTGGTATCTTCCCCTGTGCTTAGTCCGCCGAACTTTACACGAGATTTTATTCTTTATGTGGCCGCGTCTCAAGAGACTATTGGCATGGTCTTGGTTCAGGTAGATGATGCGCTCATCAAGCATGTTATCTATTATCTCAGTCAAAATTTAGTAGACGCTGAGCTAAGGTACACTCACCTAGAAAAGCTAGCACTTGCGACTGTCCACGCAGTCCAGCGGTTACGACATTACATTTTGCTTCGAACAACCACCGTTGTAGCTCACATCAATCCATTTCAGTTCGTGCCATCACGACGCCTTATCGGGGGTAAGTATAATAAATGGATTGTGATCCTTCAGGAATTTGATCTTGATTTTGCTTCGGTGAAATCGGTGAAATCATTGGTGTTTGTTGAGCTTATGTCGGACCTTCCATGACTTGATGAGGATGTCATTCATGAAGATTCCTTTGTGGATGAACACTTATTTCTTATCTCGTCTGAGGACCCTTGGTATGGGGATGTCATTGTATATCTCCAAACTTTGAAGTTTCCTCCGCATTATTCACGAGATGAGCGACGGCATGTGAAACATCACGCTAAAGACTATGCTATCGTCGGTGACACTTTGTATTGCCGAGGAAAGGATTCCATTCTTTGTCGTTGCTTGACTCACGAAGAAGCGGAATGGGTACTTAATGATTGCCATGCGGGGGTGTGTGGCGGTCACTTATCCGGGCTTGCTACAGCCCAGCGTATCATGCGAGCTGGTTATTTTTGGCCTACCATCTTTAAAGATTGTATTAATGCTATGAAGAGATGTCACCCTTGCTAGGTGTTTTCTCGGAACATACACTCGCATCTAGCGCCCCTCCATCCGGTCATCACTGTCGGTCCCTTCACTAAGTGGGGGGTAGATTTCATGGATTGCAAACCAGCTTCGGCTGGGGGGCATCACCATATTATCATGGCCGTGGATTATTTTTTCAAATGGGCTAAGGCCATGCCTACTATAAAAGTCGACGGTGCTACTGCAGCCCATTTCGTGTTCAACCAGATTATCACTCAGTTCGGTATCCCGAAGGAGAATGTCACTGACCATGACAGTCACTTTCAAAACAAGATGATGGAGGATTTGTCTCTCAAGCTTGGGTTTTGTTAGGAACACTCGTCTTCCTACTATCCTCAAGCGAATGGTCAGATTGAAGCAGTAAATAAGTCTTTAAAGACCATTCTCCAACGTACCATCCAACAAAGCAAGACCAGTTGGCATATCATGTTATATCCTACTTTGTGGGCATATCGAACTGCAGTCAAGACTGCCACCAGGTTCTCACCATTCCAGTTAGTTCATGGTGTGGAGTCACTTTTACCGATTGAATGCGAAATTCCTTCGCTCAAGCTAGCCATAGAGCTCCTCCCTGATACGACAGAGATTGAGCAACGTTTAGTACACCTCGAGCAACTTGACAAGCACCGTCGAGATGCCGCTATGGCCATTGATGTTAATAAGCGTCGTGTCAAGGTTCAATCTGATAGGTCTGTCCGTCCCTGGCAATATGCTGAAGGTGACTTGGTACTCTTGTATGACCAAGCTAAAGAACCCCTGGGGGCAGGAAAGTTCAATCCCATGTGGCACGGTCCTTACATTGTGAGGTGTGTCCTCGAAAAAGGATCTTATGAGTTAGAAGACTATGAGGGAGTTGCCTTGAAGGAGCCTAGAAATGGGCTCTACCTCAAGCGGTATTACGCTTGAACCTTTGGTTCGGGTTGATACTTTTGTACACTATTGTATAGTTTTTCTGTACATAGTTTAGCTTGCCCTTTTCGGTTGTCAGGTCTGCTGATTAGCCTCTGTTTGATTGACAGATGTCAACGGAATCTCCTACATTATTAGGTTTCGCGGATGGTGCTAGCCAACATACGCAGCATCTTGCTTCTGCTTCCTGGGTTATCTTCTCACCTGACCACCTAGTTGTGTCCTCAGGAGGTGCTTGTCTCGGCCCTACATCTAATAATGTGGATGAGTATAGTGTCGTTATTGTGCTACTTCGGGATGCTATTTCACATGACATCCAGTCTTTAGAAGTCCGCCTGGATTCACAACTAGTTGTGTCTCAACTGAATGGGCAGTACCGTGTATGAGACCCTACATTACTACGGATATTCCTTAAGGTACGACTCTTGGAGAGACATTTCGTTTCAATTACATACATTCATATTCCAAGAAGTCTTAATTATATATCTGATGCATACGCTAACTATGTATTAGATTGGCATTTGTCACATTCATCATGAAGCACATAAATAAAAAGACATTCATACATTTGTACATACACATGTAGTAGAACCGAGAACCAAAGTATTATATATATATAAATATGTCCAAAAATGGTAGTGTCATACAAGACTGGAGCCCTTATCCCTCAAAAATATACATATCGATACAAAAATGAGACCCTAGGATATCTATTCCCTCCGAGGAGGTCTAGCTGTCGCCTCGACGGGATGTGTCTCATAGAAGTACTGTGCTGCATTGGCCACGTGCTGCAGTAACCGCACCCACTCACCAGGAACACCCACTACCTGGCGCTGCATGGCCTCAGGTAGTCGGGCTACCTCTATCTGTGGTACTCGGGAAACTATCCATGATATGTTGCCCTGCAATGTCTGTAGTGTGCGCCCTGCTGCAGCATCTGCTGCCACATCATCTCTACCCCGACGACCATGTCTCGGGAAGCCCTCGGGTCTCACTGGGCCTTTGTCTGCGAGCAAACAGTCACCCATTAGCACTTGATACTACCACCAAAAAGATTTTTTGCATTTCAACTATAATAAAAAAATCCATAAAAATTTAATAAAAACAAAACCAAAAGAGTACTCACCGATGTCTTCGAATGCTGCGCCTGGTGGGAGCAGCATGTCACGGTCCTATCTGAAGTCTATCCCCACATAGGGATAGTCCTTTATAGCGATCACCTGCCGATTCCACCAAAGGAAGAACTCCTTAGTATATGGTGACGCTAGACTGCCACCACCCTGTCGTGTCAGAATCTTAGCCCACCGGGTCAGGGCTGGATCGCAGAGACTATGAGGAGGGACATCCACCCTTGGACTAAGCCCCAGAACCCTCTCAAAGAAGAAGCTGCATAGAATGCTACCATACCCAAAGTTTTTGGGCTTCCCCTCTTTGCATTCCGTCAGTTGTGTCTTCATAGACACTAGCAGAGTAGTACACCAGTCGAATATAGTAGGTTGCATGCATTGTGATGCATAGAACATCACCGGTCTGGATGCCTGGTGCAGTGCTTTGGATCCAATGATCCACACCAGGGTAGCCACAATGATCTTTGTACTCAGATCCACTATGGCGTTGATGGGCACTTGGCTTCCCACCGCTCATGTGTTTGCGGGACAATACCGCGCTATGTAGTCCTGAACAGTGATCCCACCACCCACGGTCTGAGACCGAAGACTAGCCACCTCCCCTCTATCGGACAAACCGGTAATGAAAGAGATATCCTCCACTTCCAGTGTAAGGGTTTTCCCGTTGAGGATGAAGTTTTGTGCATCCACATCCCAATAGTTTATCAGATGACGGAGTAATAGGTTTTGGGACCTTAAACCCCCTATACTCCAGAACTTATACAAACCACATGCTTGCAATGCTTGTTGTGCTTGCAAATTATTGCGCACGACCTCATCAACCTGGTCATGCTCTCTTTCCCTCCACTCTAGAACCATCCTGGAGTGCAAAACAAGTAAATTTTGGTCAATTTCATGATTAAAAATTTCTTCACGATCGTACCCGTGGGCTAATTTGTATACAGTGGCGGGTACCCGCGGGCAGCCTATTTTTTGACTGCGCGTTTCGTGCCCTACCCGCAACCCGCATAGTTATAGCCCGCGGGTAGCGCCGAAGCCATCTAGGGCTTGTCCAAACTAAAAAATCAACTGACCAAAACTGAAATAAAAACATTAAAATGAAAGGTATGGAAGTAACCACCAACCTGCTCCGAACGGTTCGCTGAACGGTCGCTTGCAGCTCCCACGATCGACAACTGAAGTTTCAAGTGAAAATTACCACTAAACTCCAAATTTGTGAATAGTGCAAATGAATTGTAATTTGGAAAATTTTATTACTATTTATAATTTTCTGGACCCACTTTTCTATAGTTTTCACCATTTTGAGCCGTTATGAACTAATATCGTGTCATGGAGTAGTGTTTTTTAAACAGATTTCCTCAACGAAAGTTGTTCTGAACCATTTCACACCTACAGCAGGTACGTTTCACACCTGGAATATAGGTTAGATGCCATTTTCACATGCATTATGCAGTTGACCTGTTGACCATTTTCATAAACCCTAGGTGCGACCCCACTTCGTAACTGACAAAGAACCTTCACACTGCTTTAGAAGTGTCATTATGTGGCGGTAGGGCTTTTCCGAACATGGGTACCCTAGTTAGAACCCCCTGATGCATTTTGGTGCCCATGCCGTTGTTTGTCCTTAGGATTGGGAGTCCTTTGTAGTTACGCCATGACATTGCGATAAAGACTCATACTCTACTTTGTCTTATGTTGGCAATCTCCCTTAAGGACTCCCCTCAGTTATATCATGTTGTGATTGCATTGCATCATCCTGCTTGCTGCTTGAGCCTTGTGCCGGCTCCCACTTACTCAATTGTTAGCCTGGTGCCTGAGCACTTCCCCCTGTCGAGCCCTGCAGAGCTTATATATTTTCCCTTCATAATTTGATGACCCTTTTGACCCTGAGGGAACATACCCCCGAGTGTCCACATCCTGCACGCACTTCCTTGCATTGAGCATAGGTATGTTCCACTACTTGGGACTAGTCTGCTAGCTATTTGACACTCGTTCCCTCACCTGTTGTATTATAAGCAATTTTATTCTTTTTCAAGCTTTTCCCAAATATGAAAAAGACAAAAAAAACCAAATATTCCAAAAAACTGGATGGGATTATGGTCACTATTTCTTGTTGGCAGCTGTTGTGTCGCCTTTGAACAGAGCATTCATTCCACTCCATATATTATGAGTCAGGACTATAGTTGGGCCTTAGGAGCTGTACTTGTTTCTCAGTTTTCTCCACCGATTGGTTAAGCTTCCAGTCATTATGGAGCCCTCTGTAATGCCTCCTGCATTGTACAGTTTATGTCAAGTCTATGCTGCCTGAGTCTATCCATCTGCTCATGCTCTTGTTCAAAGGAAGTCCTGAAACCAGTGTCGGCCACTCCTCAGATCTCTTGACTATTGCATGTCGGCCATCCTTATTGAGTCAGTCTGGTTCACCTGAGATCTTCCAAATCTTTTAGCATTGCTGGTACCTCGTGCTGGTTTATGGAGGATGCCTTAATGCCCTCCTTCCATCGAGTCTCATTCCGTTGACTTCAACCCATTTATTCCGGGACTTGAGGCTTAGAGTTCATTTGAGTACCTTGAGGCTTACAGTCATTAGTGGTAGGTTCTCTCACCATCGACAGTTTTGGGAATACATCAATGTCCCCTGATCGATGGATTCATCCTAGTGTTCAACTTCAACCCATTTATTCACACTCCGATGATTATGCTCTGTGCCTTGATTCCCATTTTCATTATTGGTGGGTCATCTTGCATCTGTTAACTATATACATCATTGAACGGTAATCAGATGATGTCTCATCAGGTTCGACCCCAACTCCTTTATTCACTTGATGGGACTTGCACCGTCGAATACTTGTGTAGAAGACCCCAGGCGATTATGGCATTCAGTATGCTACTATGACTTTGACTTTACATCTGAGATATCACCTCTCAGATTTCAGCAGTTTGTACCTCTAGTTTGCACCAGTTGTCTTCTTTTCAGCAGAAGACCATATCTTACTGTAGAGGGATCATGGCTATGATCACTTATGACATGTATCCATTATGTACTGCCTATTCATGGCCATTGTATCAGATTGTTGTACTATACTGACATGTATTCATAGATACTATTGTATCATGACGAGTGAGCTACTCTTTCCACTTGTGTTTCCATCACTCCACTTCTGAGTTTTATAATGTATTTTGGCCATCGTAGCATCAGTCTCTGACCTCACACATTAGGGGGCATCTGTTACATCGTAATCTTCCACCTGTGAGCATCAGCATTAGTTGACCTATAGGATCCATTTCAGTGACTCAGATCCACTTATATCCTTCAGAGATACTATTTTTCCCTATTTTTGTTCCTACCCGCATGTTGCATCATTATAGCATGCGTACCCACGAGTTGCATCACTATAGCCTGCGGGTATCAAATAAAATGGTAAAAACCACTATTAATTACTTTTTACTCCCAAAAAGCGGTCATTGGGTGACCTTTGGCTCTCCATTTGACTGAGTAACGTCTTGATGTGTCCTTTCACCTACCTTTGAGAGGACTATATATTGAGCACATATGGCTTATGGACGGGAGGAAGAGGAGAATAGTAAGAGAACTCTAGTGGATTTTTTCCCTATCTTGAGTCTGCACTCATTGATCCTTGTAGTTGTGAACCCTTTATGTTCACCTTCTAAACTCCTATCTAGTTTGAGTTTGCCATTCATGGAGGATTGAAGTGGTGGAGGCACAAGTGGATTGATCTAGATCTTGGTTCAGATTGGTTGCCGCCAAGAGGTCGTATCACTTTGTACTTCTTCTTGTTCATTAATAGAAATACTCATATTCTCGTCCATCATGTTGTGAATGTTGTTTATTATACATTGGGTTACATTTTCTTGTGATATTATGGACCATTGTTATTGATAATGTTAATGTCATTTATATATTATATGTACTTGTTGGATATTAGCTGTCAAGACTAATTTGCAGATTTCAAGTGCATGGATTGAAAGCTCCAACGGGGATCTACATCAAACGTTTGGATCGAGGTTGGTTACATTTTCTCCATTATCTTAACATTATCATTTATAATAGCATTGTTTTGAGAATTGAGTTGATTTCTAGTAGTCATTTGTCTGTTGTGGTATTCCCAAGCCATAGTGAGTTTTCTCCAATACAATCTCAAAATCATATTCGCTTAAAAAGGACAGCCATTTGGCTTGTCTTGCGTTTAAGTTTTGTTGATCGAAAAGATACTTTAAACTTACATTATCTATTTTTAATAGGAAATGTCTACCAATCAAATAATGACGCCACATTTTTAATGCATGAATTATAGCAGCTAACTCCCAATCATGAGTTGCATAGTTTATTTCATGTTCTTTTAACTTTCTTGACTCATAGGCTACTATGTAATTTTCTTGCATTAGTACCCCTCCTAACCCTTCCTTGCATGCATCCGTACAAACAATAAAATCTTTATAAGGATCTGCAATCTTAAGGATAGGCGCGGTTGTTAATAAATGTTTTAATTTGTTAAAACTTTCTTCACATTTAACACCCCATTCGAATTTCTTTCCTTTCTTCTGTAAAGAAGTTATAGGATAAGTGATTTTCGAAAATCCTTCTATAAATTTTTTGTAGTAACCAGTTATTCCCATGAATGATCATATGTTAGATACGTCTTTAGGTACTAGCCAATCCATAATTGCTTTTACTTTATCAGGGTCAACTAATATACATTCTTTAGTTATTTAATGTCCTAAGTATTGAATCTTATCCTTAAAGAAATTGCATTTGCTGAACTTTGCATAAATTTCTTGTTCTCTTAACACTTGTAGTACAATTCTTAAATGTTCTTCGTGTTCATGTTCGTTATTAGAATAAATTAAGATATCATCAATGAATACGACAACGAATTTATCTATGTATTTACTTAGGACATTGTTCATTAAACACATGAATATTGTTGGTGCATTTGTCATCCCAAAAGGCATCACAACAAATTCATAGTGACCATACCTGGTCCTAAATGCAGTTTTATAAATGTCTTCATCCTTTACTCTTACTTGGTGATATCTCGAGCGCAAATATATCTTAGAAAAGATAGTTGCTCCTCTGAATTGATCGAAAAGATCATCAATTCGGGGTAGCCGGTATCTATTTTTAATAGCCATCTTATTTAACTGTTTATAGTCAATACGTAATCTTAAAGTGCCATCTTTCTTTTTAACAAAGATTACTGGTGCTCCCCAAGGGGACACACTTGGTCGTATGTACTTTTTTCAATTAATTCCTAAATTTGAGCTTTTAATTCATTTAGTTCCAAGATGTTCATTTTGTAAGGAGCATTAGAAGTTGGTATTGCTCTTGGTATGAGATCGATTGAGAAATCAATCTCTCTTTTAGGAGGCAGTCCTAAAACTTCTTCTGGAAATACATCCTTAAATTCTTTTATTATGGGAATGTCATTTATATCAAGTTTATCACTTTTATCTCTGTTATCTAATATGTGAACAACAAAAAATTTACAACCTTTTCTAACTGATATTTTCATTTGTAAAGCAGAGATTTATCATATTGTAACTTTTCTAGGAATTCCTTTCACTAAAATAGATTTGTTTTCTTCATCATGACATGTAAAAGACTTTTCATAATAGTTCAAAATAACTTTACGTTTCTCTAAATCCATTCCTATTATCATGTCATAGGATCCTAAAGGTAAAATATTGAAATCCGCATGTGTTTTCATGTCATTCATGTAAAATTCACAGTTTTCAACAAAACTAGTCACTTTTCTTTTTGTGCCTGTAGCTAACTATACTAACCATGATTTATCAAATTTACTTTGCCGAAGTTTACATGAATCTACCATTCTAGGAGATATGTAACTTAAACTTGCACCTGGATCTATCAACATAGAAATAGACTTATTTTGTAACATACCTTCTATTTCAACCATTGTTGATTGATGTTCTTCCTATCGATTCTCCAATGTTGCTTTGATCCTTGGCATACTTCTGCCCACATCACCTACAGTGGTTTCTTGTTGTATAGAATGTATATTATTAACAATTTTCTTCTTCTTTGGACAGTCCTTAAGATATTGTGGTTCACCACACTCCCAACACTGTAATGGACCTTTTGGATTATTACCCTTGTTACAGCTAACAAGTGTATCTCTTCTTTGAAAATTTGTTGCATTATGATTTTTATTTCTGAAATTATTACCTTGATAATTTGCTGCGTTTTTATTTATGAAATTATTGCTTTGATAATTTCTATGGTTATTTGCAACACTTCTGAAAAAATTATTATCTCTTTTTTGTTGGTCAAAGTGTTTCCCTTTCCATACTGGTAAACTATCTCTTTTGTTTTTATTTTGATCAAAACAGAAATTAGCTTTCCTCATTGCTTCTTCCAATGTTTTTGGATTATCATACTCAATTCTCTCTTTATACATAATAGGTAAACAATGTTGATGTATATGTAACTTCGGAATGTATTTCATCTGTGTATTATATATATATTTATTGTACCCTTATAAGAGATGTGTTATTCCTCTATAAGGAAGTGTCGTCATATGGATTGACAAGTGTCACAAGTGTGTGTACTTGCCGATGGGTTATTAGACCACCATGTGGGGTCGGCCCTAAATTATATATAATATAATGTGGATGTATCTAGATAGACAAGTCAGCCCCATAAGGTTACTGGGCAAAAAGGTAAGTATAGATAGAGATCGGAGATCTCTATTTTATTCACTCGAAAAAGTAACTCACTCTCACTTGAAAAGTGGTGCACTAGTGAGGAGGAGGATCATCTGCTATCAGGAGACTATCTCAGTGTTATTTGGTTGTACTTTGGTTGAGCCATTGCTCTCTCTATCTCTGAGGAAGTTGTGGGGTTTTTCACCTTAGGGTTTTCCCCATGGAAACTCTGTGTCTCTTGTCTTTATGCTTTTGATTCTTGTGATGCTTGTGATTGTCATGCATTGATATACTGTAGATGTTATTCTCTCAGCAAAGATCCTAGAGTATTGTGAATTAATGCTCAAAATTTAACATGGTATCAGAGCTAACATAAGAAGAAGACATTTTGCAGTGATGGAAGCTTGAGTTCCTTGTTTATTGGGTTTCTCTCCACATATTTTTGCAAATCAGTATAGTATATTGACTCTACTCATCAAGGCGCATCTATCTGTCCAATCAGAATTGAATTCCGAGCATTTTCAGATTTGGCCCTAAAAATTAGGGTTTCCACAAAAATAGGAATTTCTGGAATTTGAAGACACAGCTGGAAGTTCCTTGAAAAAATCGAAGTTTAGAGCTTTGGATCGAGATTTTTGGCTGGGTAGATCTCCGGGAAACTCAAACCCTAATTCAGGGCTCTCCCTAGTGAAACCAGGAGGACAAAAAGGCAATTCTGAAGGGCAAGACTTTGCTGATCTCAAATTCTGAATGCACCAGGCTGATCAGCTCATCAAGGCGCATCTTTCTATCCTTTCAAAAATTTGAAATTCACATTTTGAAATTTTAGGGTTTCTCTGACAAACCCTAATCCGGGACCAGATCCAGTTTTCAGCACTTCAAGTGGTAAGATCTAAATCTTTTCTATTTCCATTTGAAGTACTCTTTAAAGATGTCTCTCCACACCAAGCTTGAGGATAAGCTTGAAGGGGCTGATAACTTCCGAGCCTGGAAGTATAGAATTGGGTTAATCCTGGAAGAGAATGAGTTGGACTCATATGTGAAAGAAGACATCCCTATCCCAGAGGATGAAGAGGCCAAGGTATTGCATAAGAAGAACTTGGTCAAGGCAAAGAGAACCATTGCTGATTCTATCAAAGACCATCTCATACCCCATGTATATTCTCTTAAGACACCCAAGGAGATGTTTGACTCTTTGACCAAGCTGTTTGAAGGGAAGAACATAAATCGGAAGATGACCCTGCGGAACCAATTGAAAGGAGTAAAATTTCAGAATGGAGAAACCATTCAATCTTATTTTTCAAGGGTCTCCCAGATGAAGGAATAGCTAGAAGCAGTGGATGAAATAGTGGAGAATGTTGAAGTGGTGATGACCACTCTAAATGGCCTACCCAGGTCATGGGATTCCTTTATCCAAGGAATTTGTGCAAGGGAGAAGTTGATCTCCTTCAGTAGACTACGGGAAGAATGCTCACAAGAAGAAGCAAGGCTTGTGGCACGAGAAGAAAAGATGGGGAATGAAGATCAAGCTCTCATAGCTCACACCAAGAAAGGGAAGTCCAAGAGAGAGCCATCTCACTCCAAGAGATCTTCACATCACTTCAAAGAAAGAAGAATATGCTTCACCTGTAATGAGAAAGGACATATTGCCATAAATTGTCCCAAGAACAAGAAGGACAACAACATCTCCAACAAGAAGAAGAAGGGTAGCAAAAGAAGGTTTCATGCTCATGCTGCCGAAGATGATGAACCACCCAAGAAGAAGGCTAGGGCAGAAAGTGATGATGACTCATCAAGTGAAGAAGAGTATGTTCTAATCTCTGCTCTCACAGGTACCATCTCCCATGGTTGTAATGATTGGTTGATTGATAGTGGGGCTTCCAAACACATGACTGGGTTTAAGGAATCTTTTGTGAATCTATCTGAACATGAATCACCCCATAAGGTGAAACTTGGGGATGATTATCAATACCTAATCAAAGGAAGTGGTGAAGCCTCCTACAACCTAGATTCTGGAAAATCTTTGAAGATGAAAGAAGTTCTTTATGTACCTGGGCTCAAAAAGAACTTACTCTCAATCTCTGCATTGGATGCAAAAGGTATGAGGGTTGCATTTGTGGATGGCCAAGTCCTAATGTGGCCAAAGGGAAAGACCATAGATGATGCAGTAGTGATTGGAGAGCAAGAGGGAGGTTTGTATAAATTGAAGGGACAACCTGAACATGCCATGGTGCATGAATCCATGGAGCCAAGTGAACTTTGGCATAGAAGACTTGCTCATATGCACTATAGAGCACTTCCAATTGCAAGCAAGGCTATAGAGGGTCTTCCAGAAATCAAGACCAAACATGAAGGTGTTTGCAAAGGATGTGCAAAAGGTAAGAACATTAAGAAGGCTTTCCCAAGCAGTGAAAGCAAGGTAAAAGACATCCTGAAAATCATCCACTCAGATGTATGTGGTCCTATGTCATCCAGTTCTCTAAGTGGGTATGTTTACTATGTCTGATTTATTGATGACTTCTCCAGGAAGACTTGGGTATACTTCTTGAAGAGCAAAGATGAGGTGTTTGATAAATTCAAGGAATTCAAAACCTTGATGGAGAATCAGACTGACAAGAAGATCAAAACATTCAGATCCGACAATGGTGGAGAATTCACCTCAGGTGACTTCAAGAAGCTTTGCAGTGATTCAGGGATTAAGAGGGAGTTGAATGCTCCGTATAATCCTCAACAGAATGGAGTTGCAGAAAGGAAGAACAGAACTATCATGGAAGCAGCAAGGGCAATGTTGCATGACCAGGATCTACCTATGCCTCTATGGGCAGAAGCAGCTAGAACAGCTGTATATGTGCAGAACAGAACACCCCACAAGATATTGGACAACAAGACACCAGAAGAGGTCTTTTCTGGTAAGAAACCTGAAGTCATTCATCTCAGAATATTTGGTTGTCCAGTATACACTCATGTCCCAAAGGAAAAGAGGACTAAACTAGATCCTTCAGGAAAGAAGGGTATCTTTGTGGGTTACAGTGAAAGCTCGAAGGCTTACAGAATATACTTTCCAGGGTTCAAGAAGATTAATGTCAGCAGGGATGTAACATTTGATGAAAACTCAGCATTCATCAAATCAAGAAAGGCACCTATCGAAGTTTATGAAGAACCTAAGGAAACTAGATTTCAAGACACTACCATGACTAAAGCAGTTCCAGAAGTTGTTCGTGAGTTTGAAGATCCGCAAGAACCTGTAGATCCACCCCGTGAGGATAACTCTCACAAGAGGAAACCTGCATGGGCTAAGGAGCTCATTCAAGATGCAGAAAGATTTGGCATTCCAGAAGAAGAACATAGAGCAAAGAAGAGAACCAGATCACATACCAGCTATGTTGCTTTACTCTGTGACATTATGAACAAAGAGCCTTCTAGTTATGAAGAAGCAGCGGAAAAGAAAGAATGGAAGGATGCCATGGTTGAGGAATACCAATCAATAATGAAGAATGATGTTTGGGATGTTGTCCCAAGACCTAAAGAGAAGTCTGTTGTAACTTCTAAATGGATCTTCAAAATCAAGCATGTTGCGGATGGCAGTGTGGATAAATACAAGGCAAGATTCGTAGCTCGTGGATTCTCTCAGAAAGAGGGAATAGATTATGAAGAAACTTTTGCACCTGTAGCCAGGTATACTTCCATCAGAACAGTACTTGCCCTGGCTGCAGCAATGAAATGGAAAATACACCAGATGGATGTCAAGACTGCTTTCTTGAATGGTGTAGTTGAAGAGGAAGTATATGTGGAGCAGCCACTAGGTTTTGAAATACATGACAGGGAGTCATATGTGTGCAGATTGAAGAAAGCCTTGTATGGCTTGAAACAAGCTCCCAGAACTTGGTATGGTAGGATGGACAGTTTCCTATCTAGTTTGGGCTTTACCAAGAGTAAAGCGGATTCCAACCTTTACTACAAGGTTGAGGAAGGGAATCATGTGATTCTACTCTTGTATGTGGATGACTTATTTGTAACAGGGGATGACAGACTGATTGCAGATACTAAGAGGAAGCTTGTTGCTGAATTCGATATGAAAGATTTGGGAATGATGCACTATTTCCTAGGTATGGAGGTGTGGCAGAGTGTAGGTGGGATCTTCCTTGGTCAAGGGAAGTACACAGTGGATATCCTGAAGAGATTTGGGATGATGGATTGCAAGGCCATGGCCACACCTATGGCATCGAATCTGAAGCTTCTATGTGATGCTTCATCTGAGCCGGTTGATGTCTCTATGTATCATCAGATGATTGGGTCCTTGATGTACCTGACGAACACGAGACCAGACATTTGCATGCTGTGAACACATTGAGCCAGTTCCTGATGGATCCGAGGAGTGTTCACCTGATTGTTGTAAAGCATGTTCTGAGGTACCTGAAGGGTACAGTGGATTATGGGCTCAAGTATGAGGCGAATCAAAAGTTTAACCTGCAGGGTTATGTTGATTCAGATTGGGCTGGCAGTGCTGCAGATAGGAAGAGCACATCTGGGTGCTGCTTCAGTATGGGATCAGGTGTGATCTCTTGGTTTAGCAGGAAGCAGTCCTGCGTAGCACTGAGTACAACTGAGGCAGAGTATGTTGCAGCCTGTTCAACTAGTTGTGAGGTAGTATGGCTACGGAAGCTATTGTCTGAGTTATTTGATATCCCGTTGGATGCTACTGGTATCTTTTGTGATAACCAGAGTTGTGTGAAGCTGTCCGAGAACCCAGTGTTTCATGACAGGTTGAAACACATAGAGATCAAATATCACTATATCAGGGATATGGTGCAGAGAGGAGCCGTGAAGCTCCTATATGTTGCGACGGACGAGCAGATTGCAGATGTATTGACGAAGCCACTGGCCAGAGTGAAGTTCGAGTACTTCAAAGAGAGGCTTGGCATTCTTCAGATCGAGGACACTTCGAGGAAGAAGTGATGGACACATTTGCTGAAGCCATTCCAAGCATGTTGGAAGGAGGATCCTTCACATGGCTGTGGATGTAAGCGCTGGATGATGAGCATCAGGATGATGTTCTGGTTTCTGCTTTATATGATCAGATGGATCATTTTTATGTATGTATGGATGCATCATGTTGGATATGATCAGTTGGATCATTTTTATGTATGTATGTATGCATCATGTTGGATGCTGGATATGATCAGTTGGATCATTTATATGTATGTACACATCATGTGGGATGCTGGATATGATCGGTTGGATCATTTGTATGTATTGTGTATATGCATCATGTTGGATGCTTGGACCATGTATCTGTATATGTATTAGGTGGATACATTGTATGATCAGGTAGATCATGAATATTGATATGTATCAGGTATGATCAGGTAGATCATGTATTTTGATGGATACATTGTGTGGATCATGTATCTATGTATCAGGTGGATACACTATGTATGATGATATGTATCAGGTAGATACTTGGTGTGCATCAGATGGATGCATTGTATGATCAGGATGATCGTGGATGACGAGCTTGTCCAGATGACATGCAACAGGATGTTGCAGTGATGATGATCAGGATGATCATGTGTACATCAGGATGATGTATGGTAAGTATCAGATGATACTTTGTGGCCGTGGATCAGGTTGTGCAGGTAAGCATGTAATTTGTGCCCTGGGAGATTTGCAGATGGTCTTTCGAGGTTTTGCCTATGGCATGTAATTCGGTGCCCTGGGACATCTAGCAAATGCTCTTTCGAGGTTTTGCTTGGGAGGACATATAATTTGTGCCCTGGGAGATCTGCAGATAGTCTTTCGAGGTTTTTCCTATGGCATGTAATTCGGTGCCTTGGGATATCTGGCAGATGCTCTTGCGAGGTTTTGTCCTATGGCATGTAATTTTCTCTTGGGAGATCTGGATAGGATGAAAAAGGCCTCAGATGCTTCAGCCAAGTTTTGCCATGACCACATGTAATTTGCTCCTGGGAGATTTGGACAGGATGAAAAAGGCCTCAGATGCTTCAGCCAGGTTTTGTGGTGAGATCACATGTAATGTGCTCCTGGGAGATCCGACAGGTAGAGCCGTGTGCTCGTAACAGCCTGGGATTCTTCAACCATTTTTTGTGATGGGTCACATGTAATGTGCTCCTGGGAGATCCTACAGGTAGAGCTGTGTGCTCGTAATATCCTGGGATGCTGCAGCCAGGTTTTGTGACGCACATAATAAGTCCTGAGGATTCCACAGTATGGCCAGTGATGATGAAGATCTACAGATGGCGGGCCTACATCCAGTATGAAAAGGGATTGGCTCTGTAGAACTTCCTATGACGAGTAGAGTCAGAGATTGGTTGAGATAGCAGTAGTAGTGACAATGATGATGACGATGCATCGATGACAATGATCCCGAGAAGAAGACTTGTCTAGCAGATCTGTGTCGAGAAATACCTTCCTAGTTAAGAGGGAGTGTTGATGTATATGTAACTTCGGAATGTATTTCATTTGTGTATTTTATATATATTTATTGTACCCTTATAAGAGATGTGTTATTCCTCTATAAGGAAGTGTCGTCATATGGATTGACAAGTGTTGCAAGTGTGTGTACTGGTCGATGGGTTATTAGACCATCATGTGGGGTCGGCCCTAAATTATATATAATATAATGTGGATGTATCTAGATAGACAAGTCGGCCCCATAAGGTCACTGGGCAAAAAGGTAAGTATAAATAGAGATCGGAGATCTCTATTTTATTCACTCGAAAAAGTAACTCACTCTCACTTGAAAAGTGGTGCACTAGTGAGGAGGAGGATCATCTGCTATCAGGAGACTATCTCAGTGTTATTTGGTTGTACTTTGATTGAGCCATTGCTCTCTCTATCTTTGAGGAAGTTGTGGGGTTTTTCACCTTAGGGTTTTCCCCATGGAAACTCTGTGTCTCTTGTCTTTATGCTTTTGATTCTTGTGATGCTTGTGATTGTCATGCATTGATATACTGTAGATGTTATTCTCTCAGCAAATATCCTAGAGTATTGTGAATTAATGCTCAAAATTTAACAAACAACTTAGAAATCTTTGAACTTTTGGTTTCTCTTCCGTAATGTAAGGTACATAGCGTAATAAACTTAGAAACTTATTGCATAATTCTTTCATAGTTAATGTTCTGAGTTTTAAATCATAAAATTCCTTGGCCTTTTCATCATAGTACTATTCAGATAAGTACTCTCTTTTGAATAATTTCTTAAATGAACTCCAAGTAATATTATGTTCTTTTATATTCTTTAATCTTTTAACATCTTGCCACCATATATTTGCCTTGCCATACAGATTATAGATAGCCATTCTTGCTTTAAGTTCTGTGGAATAATTATAAATTTGAAAATATTTATGCATTCCGGGCAGCCATGCTTCGGATTCCTCCCCAATTTCTACTTCACCATTAAACAGAGGTGGTTTTATTTTCTTGAACTCTCCATAAATTTCTTCATAATGTTTACTCTTTTTAGGAATTCGTTCTTCATCACTACAATCACTTGTATTATCTTTCTATTTATGATTTCTTGTTGAAATACCACTTGACGAATCACTGTCATTATCTACGAAAGTTAACTTTATTCCATTACGTTTATATGATGGAGTTTTCTCATTTTCCTCATCTAATGGTTTATTTTTCACTGTTTCTTGTTCAAGTCGTTTAGTGAGAAGCACATTATTTAACTCTTTTTTAGCCTTCAAGATACGTTCGTTATCTTCTTTAACACTTAAAATTTCTGCTCTTAATTCCTTAACAGTTTATAAAATTCCAAATTGATTATCATTTTTTTTATCGTTTAAATCAACCCATAAATTATCATTATTTATGTTTTGTTCAGGATTATTATGTTCATGATTTTCTTGTTCACTGTGATGTGAATCATCTTCAACAGCTGTCTCTACTCACATTTTCCTGCAAAACAATGATTATATTTATGTTCCAGAAATATCATAAGAAAAACATAAGTCAGTTTTGTTTTCTATTTTAAAAATGTTCATGCGTGTTTGTTCCAATTTTCAGGCCTAGTGTTGTAACGGTGCTCTGATACCAATTTGTCACAACCCCATTTTACTCAATTTTAAAAAAAATTATATGTGCATGTTGACGACATAATTTCTTGTGTCACAGGTATGAAATACCAAGAGGATGCAGTTTTGACTCTACATCGTCAATTTTAAGGTAAATGTATTTCTGTCCTATACATGAGTTAAATAATTATTACAGTTCTACTTGCGGAAATGAGCCAGCCTTAGCTTGGCGAATACATAGTGATTAATGTTAACACTTGACTATAAACGACAAATACCATACTCTGTTTATAAGTGTGATCAGATTGTTCTTTACATACTATTTATCATAGTATGTATATGCCTATATATCTATGTTCTGATATTTATACAATTCAATATATAAACTATATAACAACCTATGCTCATTCGAGCTTTGTGTTAACGGTGTTATTCTATTAATTAATCGCATGATCCTATGGATTAAACCTAGCATAAGTGCTACATTTATTATGCTTATAAACTAATGCATGTTCCTACTTAGACTCTGCTCTTATTAACAAACTACACTTATGTTATAAGCTTACAAGCTTATGCCAAAGTTCCACGATATTACCAATCTACTAAAGTATTGGTTAAACATATGATATGGCAACGATATTATATTTATAAACTATATATATATTAATACAATGCATTATAATCAAACAATGCATAACAACTATGC
The DNA here is from genome assembly GCA_027924585.1 of Larix kaempferi. NCBI lineage: Eukaryota > Viridiplantae > Streptophyta > Pinopsida > Pinales > Pinaceae > Larix > Larix kaempferi. Next base: position 1,796,032 of record BSBM01000815.1, on the reverse strand, counting down.
CATCTACGTAACAATATATTAAATTCTACCTAACCATGCATAAACTATACATATCATATACCTATGCTCTTTCAAGCTTACCCATAAGGATTAAGGATTTGTATCTATGTGGGCTAGGTTAAGCATGCTCTCACGATCCATGCTAACCAAGCTATGAGGTCTAAGCTTATGCATTGTATGTCATGACCACGGTATGAAATGTCTACATACAAGTTATGGAATCGTATGATTTGAATATTGTGTTGATTAAATGTTAAATACCAACCAAATATAAATGCGATCGCTATGTATTTGAATTGCCAAGGTAGAATGTTATGGTTAAGATCTACAATACCCAAATTACATGCTTCAAATCCTGAGTTCATAGTTGTAACACGTAAGTTGAAATGCGTATGAGATCTGATATTAATTTAAAATATCTATAGAATTAATTTGATGTAAGCTTGTATTAATGCATGGCCTTTTTTGGTTAACGCAAGACCACAGGAGGCTTCCAACTCGGATAAAGGACAGTGAAGCCATGTGACGGTATTAGGAACCTATGTCAATCCTTCTCTTTACTTTGTTAGTATATTGTTGTTGGACGCATATGCTTTGTAAGTCATCCCGAAGTATTTGTTGATCCATAGTTTGTATTAGCCCATGGTATTGACCCATAGTATTGGACGAATATGCTTTGTAAGTCATCCCGTAGTATTATATGTCCCATAGTATTGACCCATAGTATTGGGCATAGACTTAGTATATAAGTGTGTGTTGAGGCCAATGAAGGGACCGTGAAATTATCTGTATTGAGCTTGCTCAAAGGAGGTTTACCCCTCGAAGTGGCCTATGATCAATAAAGTGATTCTGAGTTTTGTTATTTCTGCTATCTAGTGTATTCTCATTAATTAATTGTTGCAGGTTCTTCACATCTAGTATCATAGAACTTTCTTGGGCTCATTGGGTGGAATTTCTGCCAAATTTATTTTTTTCGCATCTGTTGCAAGTTCGGATCTGGGAATAATCCCTATCCGCTTAACTGTGGGAAGTACTAGGCATAGGCCCTAAAACTCATTGTGAGGAGTACCACGGGAACGTTGAAGTAGCTGGCTCATTGAGAGGACCTGCCAGCGAAAAGGGCAACGGCCCCTACCTGATTGACTAGTTCCTACCCGTGAGGTAAACCAATAGTTGTCGTTTGTGGCAAAGTGGTTATCAATTTTACCTGAGCCATGGAGTGAGGAGTACTGTCCCGATACGCAAGCCGTCAGACAACATTGGTGGCCAAGTGAAACCCCTGAACTGTTAGGAATCCTAGGATGCCTGGGGTCCATTTCCAGCTGAACTGTTGCTGATCACTTCGGCGTCGTTTCAGATTCAACCATTTTAGATCCATTCCGAGTCGTCTCAGATCCATTCTGAAAGTCATTCCAGATCCATTTGTTTCAGATATATTCTGAAATCCATTTCAGATCCAGTCGTTTTCGATCCATTCTGAAAGCCGTTTCAAATCCATTCTGGAAAAAAAAAAATCTGACACGCTTGCAATCCCATTCTGCATATTTCATTCCTGGGGACCCTATCCCAAATTCCACTTCCCAAAACCAGAAATCCCAGATTTGTCTATTTTTAGGGTTTTCCATAACTGCTTCGATTTTCACCAAATCACCTTCAAATTTTGCCACTGTGTTCATTCCCTATTTTTGCTTCGTTGTCCCTCTCTGACAAATTTTCTCATTCTTTCACCCCGCTTCTGAAATCCTCATTTTCTGCTTCCCTATCCATTCCAAAGTGTCCAAAACCTAGTCAAACCCCAATTACCCATCCGTGTTTTTCCCAAATCCAAATTTCCATTTACTAAATAATCTTCTGTTTGTGTTTTTCTACCCATTCAAAAAAAAAGAAAACTCCTGGTTATGGTTGTCACCCACGCAGGAGCAAAACCCATGTAGGAAGCACTTGCAACCATCCAAACCAAACTCCAGGATCTGGATGAAAAATTTCTCAGCCTCCATCTTGATCATTCAGCCATGAACAACAAACGACAGTTTGAGTCTTCATCAAACAATGGGTTCTCTTCTTCCAGCCATTTCCGTGGTCCGAAGCTTGATATTCCTCGCTTCAATGGTACTAATCTTACTAGATTGATCTATCGTGTAGAACAATATTTCAGTCTGCATAGTACTTTTTATTTCAACAAAGTTCCACTTGCATCCTTTCATTTGGAACAGGAAGCTCTTCAATGTTACCGTTGGTACATCAAAGCTCATGAAGAGCCAAAATGGCCAGATTTTTGTCAGCTCCTTTTGCACCGATTTGGTTCTAGTGCTTTTGATGACTTCACAGGAGCCCTCACTAAACTTCGCCAAATTGGCACTGTGAGAGAGTATCAGACATAATTTGAGAAACTAGCCAATCATACAGAAGGATTGTTTGATGAATTCTACAGAATTTGTTTTATCAGTGGTCTTAAGGATGAAATCCGCTCAGAGGTTAAAATGTTATGTCCCAACACAATGATGGAAGCCCTGGGGTTGGCTAAGTTGGCAGAAGACAAGATTGCATCCCAATATCCCTCCAAACCCACTTTTGTTCCCTTCTGAAATATGGGTTCTCAACGACCTCCCATCCCGCCAGCTCCTAGCCCAACTCCTATCAAGCTTTTGTCTGAAACAGAGATGCAGGCACGCAGAGAAAAACGGCTTTGTTATAATTGTGATGAGAAATTCATTCGGAGACATCGATGTTTTCAACAAAAGCTCTATCACTTGGATGTGGATTCTCCGCTTGCCTCTGAAATTGGTGAAGAAGCTCCAGATACAATGGATGATCAGGCCAAAAGTTAGGAGCCGCCTATTGACCCTCCATCTCAGGAAGACCACCCAGAGATATCTCTCCATACTTTAACCGAAATCACCACCCCCCAAACAATGTGGGTCATGGGTTACTTCAAGAAGCTTCCTCTTACAATACTCATTGATTCTAGTAGCACTCATAACTTCATTGACCCTCGGATCGCCAAATAGGGTGATTGTTTTGTCCATCCTTGCTCCAACTTTGAAGTCATGGTTTCCAATGGGGACACATTACCTTGCAAGGGAAAGTGTCACAATGTGTGTATCTCTCTAGAAGATTATAACCTACTCTCTGACATGTTTTCCTTGTCCTTAGGTGGATGTGATGTGGTTTTGGTCGTTCAATGGTTACGCACACTTGGCCCCATCTTATGGGATTTTGCTGAACTTTGGATGCATTTTTCAGTCAATGGGACACAACACAAATTTACGGGCTTACAACCAGGGTCTCTCCGCATCATCAGTTCACATCGCCTAGAAAATATCCTTAAGAAGAATTCACATGGTGTCATCGCTCACCTCCATTCCATTCAGATGCACCCATCAATGGTCTCCACTACTTCCTTGGATAGATATGCAAGTGTCCTTGGAAATGATGACTATTTTGCATGTAGTACAAAAGTGGTAGCCATCCCTATTAGGGAATTATTTCTGCATCAAGGCTGATATCCAGAGTCTGGAAAATTTCCTGGAACAACGGGTCTCCTCCTCGGCACACCTAAAATGGGTTATCCAACTCATGGGTTATGACTATGTGATCACTTACAAGAAGGGTAAGGACAATATGATGGCATATGCTCCTTCTCCCACATTTGATGACCCCGTTTCTCTTACAGCTATTTCTCTGCTTGTTCCAAATTGGTTGCAATCTTTTCAACAGGGTTATCTCTTCTATGAACTCCATGCTTCTTCATCGGCAGGGCACTTTGGGTTCCTCAAAATGTATGACCGGGAACAATGTAACTTCTTTTGGTAGTGACTGAAAATGACAATTCAATAGATGGTTGCTGACTATGATACTTTCCAGGTCAACAAGGGTGAAACGAACCTCCTTTCGGGTCTGCTCGGACCCTTGTCCATCCCTACATAGATTTGGACAACTAATTCTATGGATTTCCTAGAAGCACTCCGGTGGTACACTACCACATCTAAAAGGACACCATATCAAGCAGTCTATGGACATGCACCGCCAGTTCTTCTTCGATACACCCTCAGCAGCTCACCAGTTCAGGCAGTTGACTCGGTTCTTCGAAACCGTGATCAGATTCTTCTCATTCTGCAGGACATCTTCACATGGAAAGAATTCGACTGAAACAACAAGATGAGCACCGTTCTAAGCACACTTTTCACGCAGCTGATATGGTTCTTCTTCATTTACAGCCTTCTAAGCAATCCTCCCTGAAACTCAAAAGGCGTCAGTGGCTCGAAATGCAACCCGAGGATGCTACAGGGGAACTAATCCTTCAGATTCTGCATCAATTTCCACATCTAAAGCTTTGAGGACAAAGCTTTTTCTAAGGGAGAGGGGATGTTAGGAACCTGTGTCAACCTTCTCTTTACTGTGTTAGTATATTGTTGTTGGACGCTTATGCTTTGTAAGTCATCTTGTAGTATTTGTTGATCCATAGTTTGTATTAGACCATGGTATTGACCCATAGTATTGGACGCATATGCTTTGTAAGTCGTCCCGTAGTATTATATGTCCCATGGTATTGACCCATAGTATTGGGCATAGACTTAGTATATAAGTGTGTGTTGAGGCCAATGAAGGGACCGTGAAGTTATTTGTATTGAGCTTGCTCAAAGGAGGTTGCCCCCTCGAAGTGTCCTGCGATCAATAAAGCGATTCTAAGTTCTGTTATTTTTGTTATCTCATGTATTCTCATTAATTAATTGTTGCGGGTTCTTCACAAATGGCCTGATCCCGTATCCTGTACTGGTTCAACTCTAAATGCGTGGCAATGATCTGATCATTGATCTCAATCCTTAGGATCGTAACTATTTTCCTTTTAGGTTTTAGTCAAACGACGAGTTAAGGTAATGTTCATTTGTTTTCCTCCAGGGAAACGTTATGTTGCTACGAAGAAGGGTGGCTCTATGTAGAGCTTTCCCCAACCTGTTGTTGCCATGGTGACGAGTGGTAGTTTTTTCCATAGTTCAAACGTCTTCCATAACTGAAACTTGAGAGGACTTTCCCTCCATATCGATAGGTCTTTACTGTTTGTTGTTTGGACTCTGTGGTTTTGCTCTGTTTAGTGTTTGGGTTCTGTTGGTCGATGTTTAAGTTTTAGCACTTGAATCCTGATGGGATTCATTGGAAACCAATGCAGATGGTGAGCACTAGATCTCTTGGCATCTCTTAATCGTTCTTTAGGGTAAGTAGGGGTCTGGTTAAACCTTTAACGTTTTCAATAAGTAGATTCATGATGTTACGAATCTTGAATATTTTCATACTCATGTTTATCGTTTGCGTTGTAGGGAGAATGTGTTGTGTCGTTGATTGAGGGAATACGACAACTACCATAACTATGGTAAGCATTCCTTCCAATAATACATTTTAATGTTTATTTATTACTCAAGCAATTGTTTGAACCCTAACTATCCATTAACCAATGTGTTATAAGCGGTCTCGTGATCGTGGCTATTGTTTGGGTGTTTAAGCCAGTACACGTAACTGGACTTACACCTGAGTATGTTACTTGTTTAATGTCTCAAGTATTCTCGTGGGCTAAAACAACCACGGTGACTTCATTAATTATTTGCTTGTGTAGTCATCGAAACAGTCGGCTCTGTTATTTATTTATTAACTTGTTAATTAAAGGATGCCTGTCGACTTGTTCTAAATGTGTTGATGAAAGCTTGTAGGCTTCTAGTTTATGAATCTTTAAGCTCTGTAAAAACGTTGTATGAAAGCCTCAAGATCCATGTATCTCTGTAATATATATATTCAAATTCGGTGTTTATCAATTCGTAATTCTCTGTTGTCTGAATGCAATGTGTCTATAAAAACTTAGTGCCTTTCGGCATTCAAACCCTATGTTGATTATGTGAACGCCATTCGGCTCTATGATTACCTGTTTATTTAGCTTATACATATGCAATTCACTTATTTTAGGCCTTTCGGCACTGTTTAACCCATTTGGTTTTTACAGAGATTGCTCTAAATTAAATTCGTTATCCACGAAAGCGTTAATGAATGTGGTTCAACTCTATATGTATTAATGTATGGTTGCACTATTCGTTCGACCTGAGTTTTATTATGGTCATACAACTGGTTTACAGTTGTTAACCTAACTTGTTTGTGACATCCCCCAAAGAATAAAACACTTTATTAATAATTTTTAATTATTTTCGAATTGTTGATTTTTCAATAAAATGGTTGGATATGAAATATGTTGAAGTCTTAGAAGGACTAATGTAATAAAACATTGTGGTGGAATTTTAATAAAAGAATGAAGGGAAACAACCATGTTAAATGAGGAGATCATGCATGAAAGAGTAAGGGATAAGTGAGATTTAACCTCATGGAAGTTGAAACAAGTGTCAGAAGTGCATTTATGGCACTAGACATGCCCTGAAAATCAGGGATTTTACTAACTACTAAAATTCCGTGAGGAATTGGTTGCTAGTGGAAAGACTTAGGCAAAAACAAAACTATAAGAAGGAAGCATATGTGGGAGGCAGGACGTTGCTTAGTATGCTAGAGAGAAGATTTCTTGCTGTGTGAGCACTCTGTGTTAGGAAAGACAATTCTGGAAGAATAACAGAGAACTAAAACTGAGGTTGACTGTCCTTACTTTTTGCATGGCATGAATCTAGCTCGGGGGTGATTAAGGGCAGACATTGTAGATGTGCCTAATATACGGTTGGGTGGAACTTGGTTGTTCCTGCTGCATTCAGATCATATATTCCAGGTTTTCTGTAGTGTTGATTATTGCAAGTTTCTAAAAGATTCTACATTCAATATTTTTTATGTTTTTATTTATTAAATTATTAAGATGGATTCTGGAATGATTAATTTCAACCAATATCATGGATTTAATACATATATAGATATATTTTGAATTATAAAGATAGATGCAGATGATTCATATATACTATATCCAGTAGTAAATCCTAGCTTGAATAGTCGAAATTAGATAATATTATACAATGTATAGTCGAATGAAAGGAAAAACTTTGATAATCTCGGGTTACAAAAATGTATAGGTTACTGACAGGACTTGCGATAAGTTTAGTGTTTAAACTTCTTTTTATAGCATGAGCTGACCCTAGTTTATTTGCTCCATTTTGAAAAGGAAGGATCTATGTTGTTTTCCATTGTTCCTATTGTTGAAAAATGTTAATCTTAATTTGGTAAACTGTATTGATTATCGAACCCGTGGGTCAAGCTAGATCCTGAGCTAATTTATATTAAAAAGGGTTACATGGACATAATTATAATGGTTAAATATTATGAATGCAAAACTGAAAAATCAACCTGTGGATCAAGATGGATCCTGGGTTATTATATTTCAAATAATTACATAAACAGAGTTGTAATGATTAAAAAACCTATGAATGTTAATCTGAAAATTGAACCCATGGATCGATATTTGGAACCTGGGTCATTGCTCTTAAATTTATATATATTATATAGATATAGTTTACTCTATTCTATCCTTACAGTCGGATCCATGAAAAAAACCCCTTGTTGTGGAGTTAACCAAAAACCATTGTGAAAGTTAACCACGAAGCTTCTGGGTTATGGCCTCGCAGGTGCCTTACAAAAACTGGGTTTTTCGCATTTAAGAAAGTATAGTAAAGAAATCATCATCCATATGATAAGAAAAATACAAAATGAATGGATTACCCAATCACAAAAGGAATACTAATAACTATGAGATATTCTCGTTTAACTACGAAGCTGGCTTTTACACTTTAAGTAAAGAAAAACAATAACTAATCCTTTACTTTTCACGAGGTTGGGTGGATCCAAATTCTACAGCTTCTGGATTTTATTGGTGTGAATATTGAGCACCATACAATGAGAAGTAAATGGGAAAACCAGTATAACATCACGAATAGTGTTATGGGCATTTAACATACTAATAGGGAGCTAGTTGTAAGAGCAAACACCCATGGAATTTTTCATATTGAAGTTACAGGTTAAAGTCCTAGGAAGCAGTAACACCATCCTTGTTCTTTACTTTCCAAGAAAAAATTTCGTTAAAAGATAATCTGAACGATTTAAAATTAAGGATGGGTCGTAAAACCTTAAATGTCCAAACGCTTTGCAAATAACGAAAATAGAGCGATATGCTTACTGTTAAACAACCATCCCTTCACTTCTTTGTATTTAAAATTATTACAGACCTTAAAAAAGAATGTTGGTCGGCCTCAGCTTTAACATTTACCCAAAACATAATACGAGCCTACTGCTAAGCAATGGCATTTCTCCATGGCACAAATGTCTAGTTAACCTTAAGCAAGTTAAATACCAGTTGTTTGCTCGCCCAAAACCAAGGAAGGTCTAGACCGTTCCTCGCAGACCTCCATTGAAGGTCTTTTCACTCCTGAGTCCTTCTAACCAACGAAGAGAACAGACCATAGTCAGTTTATTGCTTACCGAGGAATGAAGGTTGCCTGCTATGGAGGTGAACTTCCTCGAAAGCGCCCTGTCATCAAATTTAAAACCTAAGTCAGGCCAGGAGGAAATAATGACTTCAAATTAACTAGTTTATGATGATATTGTAAAAACAAAGTATCGGGCTTACCAGAAAATCGTTGATTAAAAACACAGGATTCCGGAGAAGTGAAGATGCACCGTCACGATAGGCCAAGCCACGAAGAAAACTACGAATTTGGGTTTTGAACTGGAGCGTAGCTTGTATGGAACTGTTTGTAGTTAAAATATGTGCCTTGTTCTCGAATGCTTTAGTGGATACGTAGAACCCCTAAGCCGAGGCTCTCTGTCTCAGGAGTCAAAAGGTAAACTGACCCAAGCCTTACTTCGCTGCCAAAAACTTACAGCTCGAAAGTACCATCACATGGGATGAGTAATTGCCAATACGAAGGAAAGACCCTTTCGCAGAACCAAAGGTCAAGTGTAGTACAGGGTGTTGCTAGTACCTTCATAACCATAATGCAACCACCTGACAGTAGTTGGGTGACTCATACCTTGCTCCATGTGCCTCTTGGGATTCATGCTTACTTCATTAATTTGGTTATGATGTTGTTCCTTTCGATATTTTTGCTTGATTCGTAGGATGCCAAACCTTTACAAATTCTAATTTAATGGGTTATACCAAGGTTGAATGAGACCAGGTGAACCTTTGTGTTAGAAGATAAATGGAGATCCTTAGGAGAAGGAGTCCATCTTCGAGTGGCATACATTTTAATACCATGCTTTTACTAAAAGGATACCTATATCAAAGTTAAATTCATTAGCATGGTTTTATTGACATTTTATTTACAAAGGAAAAACCTTACAACTTTAATGATATGGACTCTTACCTGCAAACAACTCTAGTTCCTATTTCTGTAGATTACACCTATCATGATAGAATATGAGGGGTTAGCTGAATCTAAGTAAACAATAAATCAGCTAATGCTATCCATCTGCTAGTAGAAAGAACCCTGAGTGTTTTTAGTGTTTATGATTATTAAAGAGAGTTCTTTTGGAAATTTCGATGCCCAACTATGAAGCAATTGTTAAGTGTTATAATTCATAAGGTCTAAAAGAATAATTGAAAAGAAAAAAAAGAAAAAATTTATGGGTATTTCACATCTGGTATTAGAGCTACAGGTTCAACCCCGTTGCCTTTTGGGAACATCTAGTTTCCACTAAAACATAGAAACACTAGTCTAACATTAAATTTTGGGATGTTTGTATACATGCATCAATTTTTGTTTTTTCTGGGATACAACAATGACTTGAGATAATGAAAATGAGGGCCAACATGAAGAAAATGAACATGCACCACATTAAACACAAGCAGAAGAAGAACATTCTGAATCTAGTCAAGTACTTGATACAATGAGAAGTTTGGTCGTGGAAATACAGAGCTTCAAGGCAGATAATGAACAGTTGAAGAAGGCTCAGGAAAAACAGTAGGAAATCAATGAAATATTATTGCAGAATTTAGATGAAAATAACAATGGTAAAGAACAACGGACAGAGACTAGGAGGGACCAAGAAGTTGGAGAAAGTGTCGAAAGAAAAAGGCAGCTCCTCCAATGAGACTCAAAAATATGAACATCACGACAAGACTGTTGGGAAAAGAAAAGTTGACCATCTGGAAGGAGAGTTCAAGAAAATTAAACCCATCAGTTTTGATGGGGAATCGAAGACCGGGGAGGAAGCGGAAGCTTGGTTGCTAGACATTAAGAAATATTTCCAAATTTACAATTATTCCAGCAACATGAAGGTACGGATGGCAGTTTACAATCTGAAAGGTAAAGCTAGCATTTGGTGGCAGGACCTCAAGATTTCACATGGCTTGAAGGAAAAGAATCTAGAATGGTTATAATTAAAGAAATTGTTTAAGAAACAATATCTGTCGGAAAGTTATTATGAGAGAAAAACGAAGAAGTTTTACGAGTTAAAACTTGTCCAAATGACCATGGAAGATTTCATAAATAAATTTATGGATCTAATGTGGTTCATCCCTTATATTAAGGAAGAAAAGGTGAGTACAGAGGTTCCTAAGTTGTCTGCCACAGTCTTATAAAGACCGTATCGAATTTGATAATCCAAAAACATTGGATGAAGTACTAAGAAAAGCAAGGTTATGCTTTGAACAATATAAACAGAGGAATGACACCACCAAAGTATGGAAGGTTAAAAAGAAAGAAAAATTTAACCAACAGAATAAAGGATTCAAACCACCACCTTTCAGGAATATACCAAGAAATTCTCAAGGAAATCCCTTTTATGGAAATGAACAGGTGCAGCAGAAAGGTGCTAAACCCACTAACCTGGGATCAAAAGGGGTTGTTGGGACCCCTAAAGAACCTCTCAAGTGTTGGGAGTGTGGAGAACCCCATCTACGACGAAATTTCCCACACTTCAACGAAGCAAACAAAGTTTTATATAACACGCACGAAGCATCTACTGTTGGGGAAATTGGGAAAATTACCACAGAATTAATGCAACCCTGGAAGATCGACAAGAAGATCATCAATCTACAATCATAGAAATTGAAGGTACAATTTCTAATCATACCCTAGTTATATTAATTGATCCAGGAGCCACTTTAAGATACATCACTCCCAAGATGATGGAGCACTTCCAACTCACTAAGGTAAAGCATTCGAAACCCTGGTTAGTTCAACTAGCCACTGGAGCTAAACGAAAGGTATCTGACTTTATTGTTGATTGTGAAGTTGAAATACAAGGTCATAAGACTAGAATTAACTTGAATGTTTTGCCTCTAGGGTCATACGATATGACAATTGGCATGGATTGGTTAGAAAAGTATAAAGTAGTGTTAAACTATTTCACAAAAACTTTTACTTATATTGCTAAAGACCAGATCCTTCGAACGGTAAATGGCATACTTAAACATGTTTATGTAAGACAAATTTCTATTATGCAGCTGAAGAAATGTAAGAGAAAAGATTGCAAGATTTATGTGGTATGGGTTTCCGACCTACTCCTGAATGAAAGTAAAACATCTGTAAGTGAACACCCCGTCTTAAGTGAATTTTTAGATGTATTTCCGGAAGAGATACCAGGATTACCCCCTCAACGAGAAATAGATTTCTCCATCGAGTTGTTACCTAGATCCACGCCGGTATCAAAAATACCTTACAGAATGAGCATTCAAGAACTGACTAAGTTAAAAATGCAAATACAAGAACTGTTAGATAAAGGCTATATAAGACCTACTGTATCACCCTGGGGAGCACTAGTTCTGTTTGTTAAGAAAAAAGATAGGACGTTAAGACTGTGTATCGACTATAGGCAGTTAAACAAAGTAACCATTAAAAATAAGTATCTGCTACCACGAATTAATGATTTGTTCGATCAGGTAGGGGGAGCCAAAGTCTTCTCAAAACTAGATTTACAATCTGGCTATCATCAGATCTGAATTAAAAATGAAGACATAAGAAAAAAAGCCTTCAGAACACGTTACGGACACTACGAATTCGTAGTGATTCCTTTTGTCTTAACTAATGCTCCTGCCACATTCATGTGTCTAATGAACAATATATTTAACAAGTACCTAGATCAGTTTGTATTAATTTTTATCGATGATATCTTAATTTATTCCAAGACGGAAGAAGAGCATGAGCAACATTTAAGAATTGTCCTACAAACCTTAAGAGATCATTAGTTATACGCTAAATTTGAAAAGTGAATTCTTTAAGAAAGAGATTCAGTATTTAGGTCACGTTATCTCTGAGGAAGGTATCACGATGGATCCGCAGAAAATAAAAGCTATATCTGATTGGCCAGTTCCCAACGATGTAACCGATATTCAATCCTTCATGAGACTCATCGGTTACTACCGAAGGTTTATCGAAGGATTTTCAAAGATTGCCTATCTCACTACCTCATTGCATAAAAAAGGAATAAAATTTGTATGGCCTTCGAAGTGTCAAGAACGTTTCAAAAATCTTAAAGAATTATTAACCAAGGCACCCATCTTAAAAGTAGCAGACCCTTATAAAGATTATATAGTCTAGTAAAGAGGGAATAGGAGGAGTGTTGTCTCAGGATGGACATGTGGTATGTTATGAGTCCCAGAAACTGAAAGAACATGAATGAAATTATGTGGTTCATGACATGGAATTAACGGCAGTGGTACACGCGTTAAAGATGTGGCGTCATTACCTGCTAGGAAAGAAATTCCTTTTGCTAACTGATAATACCTGCGTAAAGAATCTATTTACTCAGCCAGGACTCAATGCTAGGAAAGCAAGATGTATGGCCTTTCCAAGCGAATTTGACTTTGAAGTAAAACATATTAAGGGTAAGGAAAATAAGGTGGCAGATGCACTTAGTCGAAGGACTCACGAAGTTTATGAAATAATAATGAGTCATCCCGAGAGTGATCTCGTAAATAAAGTGAAAACAACAAGTGGGAAAGATGCTGAATATGTAAAACTGCTAAATAAATTACAAATAAATGAAATGCATAAACCGCCTTTTGCAGGTCATCCCGGATACCAAAAAATGGCAACCGCTCTCAGGAAGCAATTTTTTTGGCTAGGTTTGAAAACTGACTTAGTCAATTATTTATCTAAGTGGTTGGAATGTCAGCAGGTGAAAGCAGAACATCGGCATCCCACTGGGTTGTTACAGCCTTTACAAATTCTTGAGTGGAAATGGGAAGTTATCTCCCTAGACTTTATCATTGGTTTGCCAAGAATGCAAAAACAACATGATTCTATTATGGCAGTAGTCGATAAATTAAGCAAATCTGCGCATTTCATTCTTGTAAAATCGACTTACACAGCAGCTAATATTGCAGAAATATTTTTAAAGGAAATATTTTGGTTGCACGGAGTGCCTAAAATGGTAATCTCAGATAGAGATGCTAAATTCACATCAAAATTTTGGAAATCCTTGTTTGCGGGTTTAGAAACCAGATAAATTTCAGCATCAGTTATCATCCTGAAACTGATGGAAAAACCGAATGTACAAACCAAATCCTTGAAGATATGTTAAGGATGTACGTTATGGAAAAACCCACTAAATGGGAGGATTATTTACATCTGGTAGAGTTCGCATATAACAATAGTTATCAGGCCTCGTCAAGGATGAGATCATTCAAAGTCCTTTATGGTAAAAAGTGCACTACCCCAATTAGCTAGGATAGCCTCGTGGATTGTCTACTGGTAGGACCTAAATTGTTACAGGACATGGAACAAATTGTTCGAAAGGTGCAGAAAAATTTAAAAGTGGCACAAGACCGCCAAAAGAGTTATGCTAACTTAAAAAGATAGCATAAGGAATTTTCAGTTGGAGACCATGTCTACAAGTCAAACCGAAAAAGAGATCTCTCAAACTAGGGAGTTGCACCAAATTAGCACCACGATTTTGTGGACCTTTCCAAATACTGGAAATAATTGGACCTGTGGCATATAAGCTGGTGCTGCCAACTCATCTAAAAATTCATAATGTCTTTCATATTTCATTATTGAAAGGTTATATACATGATCCCGCTCACATTATTGATTAGAATGTGGTATAGGTGGCACCAGAAGGCGAATTTTAGGTGGAACCTTTACGCATTTTGGACAAGAAAGAAACAACACTTTGAAACTAAGTCATTGCTCAGGTAAAGGTGCAATGGAAGCACTTTAGCCCTGCAGAGGCGACTTGGGAATTGGAAGAAGATATACGAGGAAAGTATCCATAATTATTCCCAGAACCAATGGAAGAGGATTAACAACACTAAGGATAGTGTTCACAATAAGGGGGTAAGGATGTGACATCCCCCAAAGAATAAAACACTTTATTAATAATTTTTAATTATCGAATTGTTGATTTTTCAATAAAATGGTTGGATATGAAATCTATCGAAGTCCTAGAAGGACTAATGTAATAAAACATTGTGGTGGAATTTTAATAAAAGAATGAAGGGAAACAACCATATTAAATGAGGAGATCATGCATGAAAGAGCAATGGACAAGTGAGAGTTAACCTCAGGGAAGTTGAAACAAGTGTCAGAAGTGCATTTATGGCACTAGACATGCCCTGAAAATCAGGGATTTTACTAGCTGTGAAAATTCCATGAGGAATTGGCTGCTAGTGGAAAGACCTAAGAAAAAACAAAACTATAAGAAGGAAGCATATGTGGGAGGAAGGACGCTGCTTAATATGCTCAGAGAGAGGATTTCTTGTTGTGTGAGCACTCTGTGTTAGGCAAGACAATTCTGGAAGAATAACAGAGAACTAGAACTGAGGTTGATTGTCCTTACTTTTTGCATGGCATGAATCCAACTCGGGGGTGATTAAGGGAAGACATTGTAGTTGTGCCTAATCTATGGTTGGGTGGAACGTGGTTGTTCCTACTGCATTCGGATCATTTATTCCAGGTTTTCTATAGTGTTGATTATTGCAAGTTTCTGAAAGCTTCTACATTAAAGATGTTTTATGTTTTTATTTATTAAATTATTAAGATGGATTCTGGAATGATTAATTTCAACTGATATCATGGATTTAATACATATATAGATATATTTTGAATTATAAATATAGATGCAGATGATTCATATATACTATATCCAGTAGTAAATCCTAGCTTGAATAGTCGAAATAGAATCATATTATAGTCGAATGAAAGGCAGAGCTTTGATAATCTCAGGTTACAGAAATGTACAGGTTATTGACAGGACTTGTGATAAGTTTAGTGTTTAAACTTCTTTTTATAGCATGAGTTGACCCTAGTTTATTTTCTCCATTTTGAAAAGGAAGGATCTGTATTGTTTTCCATTGTTCCTATTGTTGAAAAATGTTAATCTTAATTTGGTAAACTGTATTGATAATCGAACCCGTGGGTCAAGCTAGATCCTAAGCTAATTTATATTAAAAAGGGTTACATGGACATAGTTATAATGGTTAATCTTATGAATGCGAAATTGAAAAATCAACCTGTGGATCAATATGGATCCTGGGTTATTATATTTCAAATAATTACATAGACAGAGTTGTAATGATTAAAAAACCTATGAATGTTAATCTGAAAATTGAACCCATGGATCAAGATTTGGAACCTAGGTCATTGCTCTAAAATTTATATATATTATATAGACAGAGTTTACTCTGTTCTATCCTTACGTTTGGATCCATGAAAACAAACCCTTGTTGTGGAGTTAACCAAAAACCATTATGAAAGTTAACCACGAATCTTCTGGGTTATGGCCTCGCAGACGCCTTACAAAAACTGGGTTTTTCGCATTTAAGAAAGTAAAGTAAAGAAATCATCATCCATATGATAAGAAAAATACAAAATGAACGGATTACCCAGTCACAAAAGGAATAGTAATAACTATGAGATATTCTCGTTTAACTGCGAAGCTGGTTTTTACACTTTAACTAAAGAAAAACAAGAACTAATGCTTTACTTTTCACAAGGTTGGGTGGATCCAAATTCTACAGCTTCGAGATTTTATTGGCTCGAATATTGAGCACCATACAATGAGAAGTAAATGGAAAAACTAGTATAACATCACGAATAGTGTTCTGGGCATTTAACATACTAATAGGGAGCTTGCCGTAAGAGCAAACGCCCATGGAATTTTTCATATTGAAGTTACAAGTTAAAGTCCTAGGAAGCATCAACACCATCCTTGTTCTTTACTTTCCAAGAAATTTGTTTGTTAAAAGATAAACTGAACGATTTAAAATTAAGGATGGGTCGTAAAACCCTAAATTTCCAAACGCTTTGCAAATAACAAAAATAGAGCGATATGCTTTTGGTTAGACAGTCATCCTGTAACTTCTTTGTATTTAAAACTATTACATACCTTAAAAAAAAAACGTTGGTCGGCCTCATCTTTAACATTTACCCAAAACATAATACGAGCCTACTGCTAAGCAATGGCATTTATCCATGGCACAAATGTCAAGTTAACCTTAAGCAAGTTAAATACCAGTTGTTTGCTCGCCCAAAACCAAGGAAGTTCTAGACATTTCCTCGCAGACCTCCATTGAAGGTCTTTTCACTCTTGAGTCCTTCTAACCAACGAAGAGAACATACCATAGTTGGTTTATTGCTTACCGAGGAATGAAGGTTGCCTGTTGCGGAGGTGAAGATCCTCGAAAGTGCCCTGTCATCAAATTTAAAACCTAATTCAAGCCAGGAGGAAATAATGACTTCAAATTAACTAGTTTACGATGATAGTGTAAAAACAAAGTACCAAGCTTACTAGAAAATCGCTGATTAAAAATACAGGCTTCCGGAGGAGTGAAGGTGCACCATCATGATAGGCTAAGCCACGAATAAAACTATGAATTTGGGTTTTGAACTAGAGGGTAGCTCGTATGGAACTGTCTGTAGTTAAAATCTATGCCATGTTCTCGAATGCTTCAGTGGATACATAGAACCCATGAGCCGAGGCTCTCTGTCTCAGGAGTGAAATGGTAAACTGACCCAAGCCTTACTTCGCTGCCAAAAACTTGCAGCTCGAAAGTACCATCACATGGGATGAGTAATTGCCAATACGAAGGAAAGACCCTTTCGTAGAACCAAAGTTCAAGTGCAGTACAGGGTGTTTTCATCACCTTCATAACCGTAATGAAACCACCTGACAGTAGCTGGGTGACTCATACCTTGCTCATGTGCCTCTTGGGATTCATGCTTACTTCATTAATTTGGTTATGATGTTGTTCCTTTCGATATTTTTGCTTGATTAGTAGGATGCCAAACCTTTACAAATTCTAATTTAATGGGTTATACCAAGGTTGAATGAGATTGGGTGAACCTTTGTGTTAGAAGATAAATGGAGATCCTTAGGAGAAGGAGTCCATCTTCGAGTGGTATACCTTTTAATCCCGTGATTTTACTAAAAGGATACCTATATCAAAGTTAAATTCATTAGCATGGTTTTATTGACATTTTATTTACAAAGGAAAAACCTTACAGCTTTAATGATAGGGACCCTTACCTGCAAACAACTCTAGTTCCTATTTTTGTAGATTGCACCTGTCATGATAGAATATGAGGGGTTAGCCAAAGCTAAGTAAACAATAAATCAACTAATGCTATCCATCTGCTAGTAGAAAGAACTCTAAGTGTTTTTAGTGTTTATGATTATTAAAGAGAGTTCTTTTGGAAATTTTGATGCCCAGCTATGAAGCAATTGTTAATTGTTATAATTCATAAGGTCTAAAAGAATAATTGAAATGAAAAAAAATAAAAAATATTATGGGTATTTGACATTGTTAAAAGGACAAGCCTTACGGCTTTGTTCCTAACCCTTGCAACGATGGTAAATCGTATTAAAGAGTCATACGACTCTATTTATCATTTAAGTATTTTTATTTATCTTAGCAAAGCCTTAATACTAAAATTGTAAATGTTTTCATGCTACAATCTTAACCTAGCATGCAGTGCATGCGAGCTTAACAGCTCAGTGCGTTATGATGTAAACCCTAGTCACTATTTGAACAAGCCTCATGGCTTGGTTTGATTAAGGACACTTGCGATGGTAACAAAATCGTATTCTCAAATGTAACTATGAGTCATACGACTCTATTTAACCCGTGGTTATCCACATAGATGAAATCGTGGCTCTGTTTCTAAATGCACGTATTATCTTTTGAATACCTTTTAGTTATGAACTCATATCGTAACTCTTGGATCTATGTATTGTTTTGCTTGGTTATTAACTTGATAATGTTACCGTGTTTGAACATAAACGAAATATAGATAGATAGATAGATAGATAGATATACAGTTTCATTTATATATATAGACTCTATTTTCATACTAAATGTTTATATAATAATAACATGTATATTTAGATCAAAACCCTAGTTCAGTTTAACTAAATATAATGATTAGAAGACATAGTTATAAAGTTGTATATAAACATTCTATCTACAGTAATATAATGAAAATTCATAGATAGAACAATGATAACAGAATGTAGATAACATAACTTAAATAAACATGATCGCATATAATTTAACCCTAAGCAGAATCATTAAATTTGATATAACATACAGTCCATTAAAAACTACTAATTTTACACAGTAAATATTAATAGTAGTAAATACAAGTGCAAAATACTAATAAACAGTAATATAACCTAACTGAAAGAACAGATCGAATCCAATATGAAGTTCGTCGTTCCTCCCAACCAATATTCCAGAACAGACGACTTGTTGATACTGAAACCCCCGAGCCTGTTTGCTGGACCACAAGGACAAAGACAACCGAAGCAACCAGAACTATCACTCAATTCTCAGAACTATCACTCAGTTCTCAACTCAAAAAAATAATTTCCCTCTTTCATCCAAAAACTCTTGTTTGTCTGATGGAAATAGCTTAATAAAGCATTGCCTAGGCCTTAGGTCTATAATGAGCCTCCTGCTCTAGAACCTCCACCCGGAGTTCTGACCTTAAAATAGGGATGATGCCTCCTGCACCTATTGAGATATTAATTAGTGGTTTTCACCACTATGGGAATTATGCCCAACACATGTCATTCCTCCCTGTGGGCCAGCAAACACTCTTTCAACAGATACTTCAGATTGGATTCTCCTATTTTATTTATTAAATAATAAAACTAATACGATATCCTCAAACATGTGTCTTTGACCACACTTGGTCAAATAATTGTTCAACAATAATTAAAAACATTATTACAAAGTATTTAAACTTTAACTAAGGGTCTAGGGGTATTACACTTGGATTATTGGAGGGCACTTTGAGTGCTTCTCAAATAATCTTGGGTGGCCATTAACTCATCATGGAGCTTGCGAATATGTTCATCATCCTTCAAGGATGCTCCCTGCAACATGTGTACAAGATCATACAAATAATATATGTCATAAAGCATATGTGAAAAATTACCTTGGATAGTATTCATTGCTTTCTGGATTTTCTCCATGGATTCAAGGAAAGATGAATATTCCAATGAAGCAGCTCTCCAACAAGACTGTGACACTGAAACATGTGTGTCATGGAGAATTTGTAAGGCCTCCTTGATCTTCCTTTCCCTCATCTTGAGTGGCCTTTCAAAAGGATAAGGTTGAGAGAGAACCTCCTAATCATCAATTAGTCGATCAACCTCATGAATCTCTTGTGGTGAAAGTGAGATTGATACTTGGATCTCTTTATTGATTGCAAGGATTTCATCTTCTTCAACCTTAGTGGGTTTTCTACTTGCAGTAGCCTTCTCAAGTGGTATCTCTATGTCACCAACATAGAGAAATGGAAATCCATCAGTATATGTCTCCTCAAAACTTATGCACCCATCAGTAGGTACCTCTTCATGGAATCCATTAGTAGATGCTTCTTCAAAACCTGAACAACCAACAGTAGATGCCTCTTCTTGGCACCATTCAGCAGTGACTTTTTGATCAAGAACTAGATGATCCTTAGTAGAATTATCGGTGGCCTCTTCATGCTCACAACTCTCCTCAGTAAGTATTGTACCTTCATCTTCTTTAGATGGATGATTTTTACTTTGTTTTTGCTCTTTAGTTTCCTTAAGATCAATATCTTTGCATAATCTTTTTGAAGTAGTTCCAAAAATTATCATCAAGTATGAAGCACATGTATCCAACGATGCTTTAGATATTTTTCCGCTCTTTTCACAAGTAGGTTGATCTTTGACTGTGGTACATGCAACTTTTCCATACATATGGTTATAAGAATAACCATAATTTCTCCTTCCGAATATGATCTGATGGGAGATACTTGTATAAGGTACCTCTTGCGCATTTTCTTCCTCATACTGTCTGTAGTACTCTTCATATTTCTCATCATAGTTACCATCATACTTCTCATAAAAATCATAATCAGAGTAAGAATATTCTTCACTGAGCATGGACATGTCTGCAAATTCATTGAATTGAGAGTCTTAATTTCCATATACCCTAATTTGCATCAATGTAAAGAAAAAGGAAAATGACATCATAACGTATGATACAACCCAAATGCAATTATAACATATTAGTTAATACGTCCCTAAATACGCATGGAATTAAGTGCATTTGTTAACATACATAGTAACTCATACAATGCACACTATGAAATACTAACCCAATAATGACAAGCAATGAAATAGAATGATTTTGGTGAGGCGTTCCATAAAAACTCTTGGCAATTCTTTCTAGCAAGACAAGTCATAAGCAATATTTTACCGCTAAAGTGTTCATTTAATTTTGAGGTTATTTTGATGACCCTTCTTGAGCATTCCATAGGCTGCAATGGGTTTGTCAATTTGTGTTCATTGTGGCTGCAAGCCCATTTATAGTGATAGACAAAGGGTTTCAAGGACACTCTAACAACCCTTTATCAAACTCCTAGATTTGCAAGTCCTCCACATTCTTCATGGCCATGTTGTAAAAGTGTCCCACTATGGCAAGCTTGTTTATGAGCAAAGATAATAGGCAAAGGAAAAAGGGAATTTGAGAAGCCACCATACTCAAAAATATTTGGCCCAGTACATCAAAATCTTTGTGTTTTAAGGGGATGAATGCATGAGGTCACTACCTTTCGTGGGCTTGTTTTCATCATATTGTTTTGTTAGCAAGGAAAGGGGTACTATTGGAATTGAATTGGAATAATGTATTAGCATCCCTATCCTAATTCTTGTTGATGGGACCTATAAGGAACAGAAAAGCAACAAACAATGATTTTGCATCCTGTGAGATCAATGATCCATCGGCAAAAACGGTTTTGCCACAACAAGCATCACAGAAAGCAAAATAGGAATAGAAAAGCAGCAAACGATGCTTTTACAGTTTGTGAGATCAATGATCCATCAACAAAAATGGTTTTTCCACAACTTGAAGGGTTTGTAAACCCAATCTTGTTTCATAGGGAAAATCCAAAAGTGGTGACAACCAACCTTGAAGTCATCAATTTTTGAAAGAATACGGAGACTAGAAAAGGGGATTCAAAAGAGGCTTATTTAATTATAGACATCAATTATCTTAATTCAAAGCAATTTGACTCATTCCTTTTATTGGCCATAAGTTGGGTTTTGTGGGAAACAAAGTTCATTTGTCACACAGAACCCAATATTTATTATACCAAGGCTTTGGTACTGGCCTCCTAAACGACTCAATCTTACTAAATATTTTTTACATTTGAACAAACTAAGCAAGCACTTTTTTAAATGAAACTCAAGATTGCATAATGGTAAGATCCCAAATGGGAAAAAATATAGATTTGGATGGAACAAAATTATTGCAGAGAAAGTAAAAGTAATTGTGTAAGCCATGGGAACCAACTGCGATACAAAAATACTTTGAAAGTCAATACCTACATCCATAGCTTTGTTCTTTTGGATTTTTTTTAATTCAAAAGGCAAGGACTAATATTTTTTAAGCTCTAGTATTCTTTTGTATATGGATATGCATTTCCAAATTCATGTAGTGTTATCTCTTTAAGAGGTTGCAGAGGCATATCTTGTGGGTATATTAAAAGATACCAACTTGTTTTCCATTCATGCCAAGATTCTAAAATTACATTTGATAAATGCAAGTCCTCATATTCAATAGTGCCCATTTCCTCAAGTACAGTATACAAAGAATGGTGGTGGATGCATTGACAAAAAATATCATATTTAAAGATTTCAAAGTAAATACGAATTAGGATAATGGGGTTGATGCCAACTGAGGGGAACAAATAAACCACAAATTCCCCCTTAATTTTGGTAACCATATCCAAGTCCTAGACAATTGTAATGAAATTCCAGTAATAGAATAGAATAATGAACTCATAGAATAGAATATTTTTACTTTATGTCATGGAGACCCAATAAGGTATATGGGATTGATCCTATATGCGGTCGATGCAATTGTAGATTAGTGAATTAGTATGATCGCAAGCAAAAGTTTAAAACAATTAAACAACTTGGATTCAATGAACCTCAATGGATACTCTTGTCCATTTTTTCAATTCATATTTCAATTTAAATTTCCTTTGTTTGTAACTCCATGACCTACTAAAATTTTAGCATAATGATACCGGTTCTTGCACAAAACCTAACACCCATAAAATATTATGAATTGCTTGAGAGTGTTATTTCACATATTTATTTTATCATTTTTATAAAATCTAAGATCTTGCTAGGAGCAATTATAATACAGATTCAAACAACTATGCTCGCATTACAAAACATGAAAAACCAACATAAATTCAAATCAGAGATCAAGTCCCAATATTTGGTATTCTTAAGCATAGAAACCAGTCGTAAAATCTACAACATTTCTTAGATTTGCAGCAAAATACCAGTTCTCAAAGTTGGTAGAAGGCATATTTAATTATATATATAAAAAATACAATATGAATGTTTGCCACAAGGCATATTTAACTTTAAGAAACCAAAATTTGACAATGCCTCAATGTTTGTAGAAGGCATATTTAATTAAAAACATAATTGACAATGCTTGAAATTGTATACCAAGTAATCATAACAATAGTGCCAAATGATATACATATACAGACTCTTATACATATTCAATGTAAATTATAGTAACAGTCCTAATACATTTCTTCTACATACTGTCATGTGCTTAGTTTCTTAACAATGAAACTATATTGGCTTACAAAATTTGCTTAGCAAAAATAAACATCCTATGATCATCGTGAAAATGTTCCTTCAGTTTGTCATAAACAATTATTTTCCCTCCATTGTATGCCCTGAACAAAGTCAAACCACAACAACTAGATGTAACAATAAATGTGTCCCTAAAACCTCAGTTTGGAAGATTAATCATAAATGGATCTAGTAACCACTGATAGCTAGGCTCCAGTTCAATCCTCCACCGTAATGAGAGTATCTACAATCATATCCAAATTTTGTTTCGATAGCTCATCAAACTAGGTATTTAGTTCTCTGTATACATGAGTGAGAGATATTGTTGAAGCTTCTTTCCAATTATTTTATTCTTGCATATACATGAGGTAAAAGAAACAAGTTGTTAAGTTCATTATTTTCTTGTAATCAATCAATAACAATTTTGGAATCACCATAGATCTGAAACCGTGTTACTCCTCTTTCAATAGCAACCCTTAACAAAATCCATAGAGATTCCATCTCTGCCCAGTTATTGGTACCTTCACCCATGGAAACCTTAAAGGCTAGTCTTATTGTTGTTCTGGATAAAGAGTATGCCTCCTTCCCCACATACTCCAAATCTTCCTTGACAGGCCCCACCAAAAAACCCAAAGATTTTGGATTTGTTAATGTTTACTTTTGTTGTTATTCTAGGGTTTATTCTTTCTAACCATCTAACCACAACCTTGCATATCAATTTGTTGTCAGGCTAGGTTGTGACCTTAAAAATAGATTATTATTATGATTTTATGTGTACATGTTTTGGTGGGTTGCTTGATAAGTAAGGACATATTTGTTTTGGAATAGCGTAGCATTCCTAGCTAGCCCTATGGCCCAAGAGATCACACAAGGCAATGCTTTGTGGTCCCTAACTGACTTTTCTTCCATCCAATGTTTCAAGCAATCCTCAATAGTATTTCCTTGCCATAAACCTAGATCTCCAATCAAAGTCAAAGATTCATCCCATACTTCTCTTAAGAAGGGCAATGGATAAGCAAATGGTTGGTGGTTTCATCTTCAGTTTTACATAGAGTGCATCTGGCAGGGCCATGCCGAGCTCTTTTTTTCAAGACCTCCCAAGCCATGTACTAGAGGCAATGGCTTCATCAATGGCCTTCATAGAACTTGAGTTCTTGAGCCAGTATTGATGTCAGAGACACTTCTGCCATGGAACTAGCCATTCCCAAAATTTCTCCTTGAATCAAGCCACACATAAGTACACTTCACAACTAAGTGAGCATAGTACCATGCAAGCACTATCAAACACAACAAAGAAATATGCAAATATGAAATTTCAATATCTATTAAAGAAGACACCCAAGCAATACCGTGTGTGTGTGTGTGTGTGCGCGCGCGCGCGCGTGTGTGTGTGTGTGTGTGTGAGAGAGAGAGAGAGAGAGAGAGAGTTACCAATTGATACATAACAGGTTCACCTTGCACACCTACAACAACCAAATTCATTCATCAAAATAGAAAAAATAAAAAACAAAGTGCAATCTATAGTCACTTCACTGCCAATAATCAAGTCTAGTATTAATAAAAGAAGATCACAAAACATGAATGTGAATTAAAGCAATATCGGATGCTTTTAGTAGTTAAAATTTTTCGAGCAATCAATTGTGAATGATACCCTCTACCAAGTAAAGCTACTTCGCAATAATCCTTTTACAAAACAATGTACAAAAGCAAGTTGAATAAATTATTTTATGGGAAATCACCATCAATTAATTGGCCAATTGTTGTTGCTCGGCATTAATTACCTATTGTTATTCAAAATTCATGCCCACTACCGTGCAACATTAATTGAGTTAACTACTTTGCTACAAAATCAGAAGGCGTATGACACATGATGAAACTCGTCGTTCACAATGTCACTCCCCAATTTTGACTTGTATATTTCTCTTTACAAAAGCAACAAAATTTCATGAAATCTAGGACATAAGGAGGAGGCATTAATTGGCAGATATCTTGGGTAAACTTTTGTGAGGAGGAGACTACAATGATGATTTGAAGTTTTGGGACTTGAAACCTTTTAATTTGTGTTGTTCTCCACAAAACAACCACAAAATCTCTCAAAAATTTATGGAGAAGGTCACCCCAACTAATAGATCTTAACTAAAATTTGATAGTGGTTGGTTGCTTCAAGGGTGTGTAGTGATGATATAACATTTTATGGCTTGAAAACTTCAAATGCATTGTGTTCCTCGAAAACCACCAAATCTTATATGGAATAAATGATTTCACAAGTGTATTAGCATAATATAAGCAATGTGGATAATTTCACAACTCTCTCTCTCTCTCTCTCTCTCTCTCTCTCTCTCACACACACACACACACACACACACATTGTGAGTTCTTTTCTTGAAAGGATTTGAATAGCCTTCCAAATAAGTTATAGCCCCATGTAACTTGAACATAGTTAGGATATTTCCTCATGACCAAAGCTTTGAAACGAGCGATAACAAAATAATGGCTTTAAAATATCAACACCAATCTCAATCTATTTTGAATGTTGGAACCAATCGGAAATGGCTTGTTGGGTTGGAAAAAGGAGGGCCTTAATATTGCTACCACTGGGGTTCAAATATTCTAATGACAAGGTTGTGTTAATATGCTCATGGATTCCCTACCACAAACAAGAGTGGTTGGGGCTAGGTGCAAAGATTGGCCTTCTTTGGCATAATTGATACCCCTCACTCATAATCGGTTAGCTAAAGGAATCTGAATTGAATATTGTTAGTTGGAACTTTCTCAGAGATAGGGTTAAGGTGCACTAGAGCCCACATCATTATAATAGGTCAATTCAAAAATTATAATTATATATAAACCATTTTTGCCTACTTAAATTGGAAAATCTTAAACTCGAGAGATAGTTAGCATATAATCAAGAGTGCTTTGACCATATTGTTAATCGCAATCCATGAAAGATGCAAGTAACTTAGCAATAGAACATCGCACAAGTTGGGGGTAGGGTTTATAGCCTATCCAAGTTTTAACTTTAAACATGGCATGAAACCCAGGATGTTTAAGTGGCTAAGACTCCCAAAGCCAAGTGCATCACAAGTGGAGTCTTGGAAATTGCAATCCACACTTTGTATAATAGGTTTCCAATCATGAAAAGGGCATGTAGATAGGTGGTAGAACAACCGACGGAAAGGGGTTGGGTTTTAGGTTTAATTCCTGGCATTTCTAGGTTTTGACACTTCACCATTCTGATGAACTCTATATGCTGAAATGGTAAATTTTATTTATTCCAAATAGAAAAATCATCAAAAGCGCTGTGAAGTATTCTTTGGAAGGTAAACAAAAACTAATATCATTTTTCTATATGATGCATCACATGAATCCCTTGATTTAAAAATAATTAAATTTCCAGGCTTATGTGATTGATCTTAGTAATCAAATAAAAATGTTTAAACTTACAATATCCTTCCAAAACTTAGATAAAGTATTGGTGGACAAAACATTATTCTAGCCTATGTGAAAATCGACTTTGTGATTGCGTCATATATTCCATGAGAAATATTGCATTCTTACTGCAATTGAAGAATGGTTTTCGAAGGATGTCAACTGCATTCTTACTGCAATTGAAGCAGTCCATGTCAATAGCATGATTTTCGAATGATGCCATTGAAATTCAGTTTAAAGCTTGACCAATGCATCCATCCTACGTGGAAAAGATTGACATGTTGTGGAAACCTAAGTTTTAAATATGCTTTCGTCCATTGCAATAGTAGTATAAAGGCCTCCAATGAAATTTCTAAAATCTATTTCTCATGTACATTCTTCTATGTTGGGCATATCTCTTTTAGCAAGCTACAAATTTCTAGAAATTGTATCAGGCAACACATGGGAAAAGTTTTAGATGTAGAATAAGAAAATTTGAATAAACATCATCATTATCACTACTTGGGATAGAATCGTTCTTATGCATTTATTGTGCTATTTTCCAAAGAACATCTTGTAACTATGCATATCAAATAATGAGAGCTCAAAAGCATTTGAACTGAAAAATAAAGCTTAAAATTCTCCAAAGAATATCATATAGATGTCGACTTTAAAAGTATAGGTCTTAGGTTCAAACCATGACATAAATTAATCAAAAGTGGTTACTTTAAGAATATAGGTCTTGGGTTCAAGCAATTAGAGATATTAGTCAAAATCCATTAGTTCAACATAATTTTGATGTAGAGGAAGGACCCATTCACTCATTCACAACACCTTTCATTTTAGCATTTCCTCTCCAACTCAATCCCCTAGTGTCTTTGGATAAACTATTTTTAGTTTCTCATCTCCTGTCTGAATCGCATGGCTTGCTTGCTAAACACACAAAAATAAATAGAATCTAATTGTTGGACAAACTAGGTTTAGTTTCTTGGTTAATAGACAACCCATTCTCAAAATTCAAAATTTCATGGAATTGTTTCCATTTCGTACAAACAACATAACCTTGTCAAACTTAAAATTTCATAATAACAATAAAAGGATATTATTTAAGACAAGTGACATATGCATCCACAACATTTCGATAAAGATACACAATAAATATATGACTAAACAAAATTGATTTTTCCATCAACTATGAAATAAATCCCTGATACAGAAGACCATAATGTTATCAAAGATAAGAATTCCACACCAAACAATAAAAGGTGAGATCATAATACAAAACAAGGCATGCCCTGACTCCAAAGGTAGATGCATTTAGGACATTTCAACGAAGACAACAATTATATACCTAAAGACATTTCACTTTGCAAGCAGCCAACAACACAAGCCTTGATAAAGTAGACATTGCCAACAACATAAAAGGAACCTTTTGAAGTTAAAGCTCAAAGTTGAAATCGTGTGGCAATAACTGGGAAAAGGTCCAAAGAATAAGAATCAGGAAAAAAAGGCAAAAACTTGCCAAACAATTAAAACAACATGCTAAAAATGATGAACAATAACAAAAACTTTCCAATCACCAACTAATCAAAGATTGTGGTAGCATATGTCAATATTACCACTTCCATTGCCGCTTATCTTTCTATGCATGCCTGCATCCCCTCTACCTCTCCCAACCCCCTTGATCAACTCGTTCATAAATCCCACTTTTCTGCCATCGGCTCTTGCAACCTAATAAAGTCGTTTCTTTGCAAAATAAAAAATCTTATGGCTAGGGCTAGCAAAAATCCAAATCGACCTCATCCCTTCATAAACCTTCAATGCATCCAAATATTCCAAGTCATAACATCATACCAAACCAAGTAATCCAATAGTTTCCTTAATGGCCTCAAATCCCCAACCAACTGCTTTGTCTTCCTTCCTTGAGGTATATCTAAAAGCTCATGGAATCCCATCCCTTCATCTATATGCCAGTTGAGTACTTTAGAAAAAAAGTATACCATATAGCACTATTTAATGAACTTTGTTTGAAGCCACCGAAAATTGATTTTTTTTCCAGCATCGAAGACTCCTTACCAACTTTCTTTGCTACACGAAAGAGGACCTCTTCAACAAGATTTTGAGCAGGATCTCCATCCGGAAAAGATGACATAAACCATTCTACATGGTTAACCAACTCTTCATTGGTAAAATATTGATAAAGACCATCTGATGAAAGTACCAAAAAATGGTCTTCATGACCCAACCTATGGTGATTAAGCGCAGGTGTGTAGGTGATGTATGGAGCGGTACCAACATAATCAATTCTAAACATTTCAAGAAGAGCATCGTTCCATTTTGGCTGCCATCACAAGAAGATAAGCATCCACCAGACCAAGAGCATGACCTGAACAATCTATTTCACTGGCTATAACATACCATTCTAAGAGTACATTAAAGTTTAAACTGAACACATGAATTTCATAAACACAGCCCTACGAAACTTAACAAATCTAACTTTACTTGATAATGATCAAAATTATGAACAAAATAAGCAGTTTATACAAATTACAATGTGTGTTTACCTATAATGCTTTAAAAGGATGATGCTATTTTAGATAATCTAACTTCCCAAGTAGTTGATACAATTTGAAACCAAAATATACCCTAGATTGATGTAACACTGAGCGTAGGGTAAATTCCTGAATGGATAATCGCTAAGCTTAAGGAAACCTGCACCAAATGCACGTGTGACCTTCAACATTCCCTTGACACGATCATTCATGATAGATAGTACATCATCTAAATGCTCTGCCTTGATCCTCTAAACCTCCCGAAGGCACACCACTGAAACAAGTCAATACTAAAATGCATACAACTTGACAGTAAGATGTCTTAGACGACCAATTTGAAGAGGTGGATACTTGGAAAGTTGAAACATAATAGAAAGAAAAAAAGATAAACTAAAACGAATTTATGATGTTGGCTGCAATAAAAAGAACTATGATATTGTCTCTTCAACACCAGTACCGTGATCCAAGGATAACCGCACAACACCTAAGGTTGGCCTCTTTCTTAGCTGATCCATATCATGTGAGCAATCATCGAAGGCCTCTAAATCATGTGAAGTTTCCTCAATGATTCATTCACATGAAATGACTTAAAAGCTCATTCTCTATCGTCAAGTCCTCCACATCCACTTTATTAGCCTTTTTGAGCTCCTTCAAACAAGCGTCCATGACCTCAAATCACTCATCGGTTCCTTCCTGGAGGGGTAGCATACAATATGAAAACCTAGGTGATATCCATATCTTTATTCAAACATTGGTGCAGAGACTAGGAAGTCACATGGTATAGGCCCATGTGTGTTGCATTTTTGGAGTGATATCAGAATACTTTCCCGGCAGTAAAACATGTGTTAAATGTTGCCCCGCATAACTCATGTTTCAAGATGGATTTATGGAAGGTCTGTAGCAGTTGCACCATCACTTGGAGGTTTAATGGCAACCCTAGGTGGGTTACATACTTAATGGAAGCCCTAGGTGGGTTTCGTACTTACAAGGTAGCGTTGGACAATGAAACCCTTGTTTCACACAATACTAGTAAATCACAGTGGCAGGCTCAGTGATAACGGGGTAGAAGGGCAGATGAAGTCACGTGAAGCCATCAACAAACATCCGGATGGGCCAAGGAAACCTCATGAACACAAAAATTCATTAAATTAAATTTTAAAAAACAAAAAATTCCTGAAATACGTGGCAACTTCTGATTGGATGGAAGGACAACGAAAATGCTACACTGTTTCTCAAACCCTCCCTTGGAGAAAATGCTTATCGGCGTAATTATTTCATAAAAGTTCAATATAGTGATTGAAGTATAAATTTTTAATGTAATCACAATATAAATATATGTAAATTCTATCATAATATTGAGTATAATATACATAACAATTATAATAATAAATATCAATTTAATAATAAAATATACAATTATAATTCTATATTTTTGAAATTTATATAATTCGTTTTTTTAATTACACACTTTAAAGTGATTTTGAATGTTGTTATCCTCCCCACCTGGATTCAAATCTCGCTTTGTGACACTTGCTCCTTGGGACCTACTTTGACCGTATTGAATGGATGTATTTCTGGTTATACCTTGATTCTTTGGAATATCACATATTGATATTTTTCAATAAAAAATAATATTTCGAAACATAAATAAATTAAATTAAATTTTTTATTGATAAATGATAATAAAATTATTAATAATTATTTTATTTAACAATTTTTGAAATTTAATATAAGGTTTTGATTTTTTTAAAACAAACTTGAAAACATTAATTACGTATTACTATTTACAATATACAACTTCTGTAGTAGAGATCTAGTCATTATAGTGACCTTTGTTTAATTTAACTTAATTTTAAATATTTTAATTTTAAAAACAAAATTTAATATATAATTAATTTTCATTGTTTTTAAATATTCCAAAAATTATATAAAATCTTTATAAATTTTTTTTTCCAAACATAAATTTCAAATCTTTATACCCAACACACTTTAAAGAAAAGTGGTAATATTGAAATGGATTAAACACTAGTCTAGATCCAAATCCTAGGCTCTATCAAGCGTTGAGAGGGATCAAATCTCTAGAGGTGCAAACCTCTCCTTGAATAGCTCCTTGAGTGCAATACCCGAGCCACCTAATCCTAAGCTCTACAGTCTCTAGTTTAAGTCTCATATTTACTTTTTACTTTGTATTATTCTTTTTTGTTTATGGTCGACATAATATTTATTACTTTTTACTTTGTATTATTTTGTTACTTGACAAACACTCGACAAACACTCTAAAGTCTCATATTTACTTTTTACTTTGTATTAAAAGTAAAAAGTAAAGTCTCTAGTTTAAGTCTCATATTTACTTTTTACTTTGTATTATTATTTTTTTGTTTATGGCCGACATAATATTTACCACCTAATCTTAAGCTCTAAAGTCACAAGATCTCCCCCATACTGGACTGTAGAGCGCCTCTCGATGCAATAAGTAAACTTTTAACATTAATCTCGATTACCGATAGTGCGTTGTGCCAAATTCAATGGATTGAATCAACTTGTTACATTGTGATAAACTTTTTTATGGTGACATAATTAAGATTGTTTCTATGTTATGTAAGGACATTTATGGTTACATAATTAAGATAACATTTTGGCAAAAAAAAGTTGTTTAAAAATTCGATTATTTGGATTGGATGTTAATTTTTAGTTGAAATTTGATGTTTTTTATTTTACAAAATCGAAATTTAGCTGCATTTTATTGGAATTTTTTATGGTAGAAATGGATTCAACACCCTCAAAAACCCCTTGGGCACCCAAAATTCTAGTATTTAACAGTTGTAACCCGGATTTTGAAAAATTACTACGAATTTTAAAAAAAATTGTGCCCCAAAATTCATCTATTCCAGTTCAAATCATAGAATTTTTAGACTACCTAAAAAATATAAAGTGTGTTAATTTTTTAAGAGTATTTTAAGATTAAATTTAATTTAAGTAATAAAATTGATTATAGTTTAGTTGTTAATCAACAATTAGTTAGTGGTTTATGAAAGGGTAGATTTTCACTTCTACTAAATACAGTTGGACTTTGAAGTGTTAATTTGTTTCTTTATATTAAAAGACCAATTGTTAATTGTTAGTTAATAAGAATATCAAAAACATTTAAGGTGACAAAATCTATCATAACCCAATTGTCAACCTACAATGAGGACAACCATCACTTGTTGCTACTTGTAAATGTTGGCTAACTCATCACCATTATTCAAGGAAAACCATGCCACCTGTAATGATTTGTTGGTGGTCC
Organism: Larix kaempferi; assembly: GCA_027924585.1. NCBI lineage: Eukaryota > Viridiplantae > Streptophyta > Pinopsida > Pinales > Pinaceae > Larix > Larix kaempferi. The sequence goes on along the minus strand of BSBM01000815.1, from coordinate 1,763,734 downwards.
ATATGAGATCAGACTTCCACTCTTGCCAGACGTCTCTACATCTTGGGTCATTAACTCGTTTCCTTACGTTCGAGGAAGATGAGCTCTTAACTAATCATAAGCAGTTTTAGGTCTTTTTATTTACAATAACATATATTTATATTAATAAAAAAGAAGAAGACTTGCGACAAAGCCATCCAACCTTCTTATACAAAATGCTTACAGAAGGATGGGTAGGCAAGTCCATATATGTTCTAGAGGTTTGATTTTGCCCACTATTGCTTGCTAACTATTCAAAAAATTTCTAGAATTGTCAATTACATGACTGGTAAACAACCTCAAAATTTCCCTCAGTATTGGAATAGTTTTACAAAACATCTAATATAGAGATAAAGATGCTTTACGTTGCTCTTTGCGAGCTATCCCAATTGTTATGCTTGTGAATATGTGTCATGTCCCCTCCCATCATTCCAAACTACGGAGGGAACATGACTGTAACATGGGGTGTCTAATTCATCCCCAAAACCATAAGATTGAATTTTACCATTTAAAATCAAATGCACAATTAAATTACATAGCAGAATTAAAACTCATATTAACACACTAAAACTGAAATGCATCAACATATTTATCTCTAGCAAATGACGAATCAACAGGCAGAGAATCCACAATATTCTCATGCTATGTACAGACTTCATGTCAAGCATAATAACATAATCATTCCATCTCATTAACATGAAACAACTAACATTCAGAACAGATCACGAAATGAGCATAATTCAAACCACAAAGAACACTTGTCTTTGAGATGAAGTTGTCCAACAACTGGCTATGCGAGAGCAACGTTCCACCCAACCATAGATCTTTGTCCAGCCTGTATTCTTTCAGCTGAGAGATCACCCCCGAGCTGGGTTGTGTATCCACTAAGGAGGAACTAAATGGGCTCACTCACAGTCATGGTTTCACTCAACAGCTATGCTAAGCCAACACACAGTTGGGTTTATCAAACATACAAGAAGATAGAGGAGAGAAATGCTAAGCCAGTGAGCTCATCCACAAAGCTACAAGCATCTCAAATGGATTTAACAGTATGGCACCCACAATACCTACCACACCCAACACAAGGAAGGTCCCCTTCTATGCTGCACAGTCCCTCAAGCGTCCCTTCCCTCCAGTGCTCTTTAGGATGGGCATAGAAAGGTCCAGTTGCTAATTCTTTGAGATTCTAGCCTTCACTGGGTTTATCAAGCAAACCCAACCTATGCTCAGTCATTTACACTTGGATTTCTCACAATTTTGTCATCCAATAACTCAATCCCGTCACTTGATTTCTGGGCTGTAAAAACTAGGTTTTCCAATGGATTTCGGGGTATCTAATACTCTCAATTTTGCCTCAAAGTTCATATCTATGGATCCCCCATTGAATTTTACTGTCAAATACCAAATATGGGAGTTTATGGCTCTTCAAAACGTGGGTTCTTGCAAAGTTGTGATTTCTGGTTTTTCACACTATTGGGCATTCGTTTTTGGGTGAAGATTGATGTTGGGATGTTCCACAATGGAATGAGAATGAGGAATAACCAATCCCCACGAGGTAGAGTGACTTGTGGTACAAGAAAACAAAGCCCATACTCTGCCATACGAATTTCTGGGCTGCCCATGCTCCATTGAAGCCATGGACTGAATTCTTCAACAACTTCCTTACAACAAAATTAAAGGTCAAATGGGTTCTCACACTAACATTTGGCAACATATGGTTCATCCTTACAACCCCCTCACAACTCCCTAGTGGATACACATGGCCCCTTCTCATTCGTTGCTTCCATAGTCATTTTTGGTATTTTATTACAATATCAAATATTTACATCATTTACAATATGCCATGGCTTAATAGGACATGGTTATCAAAATATCAAATACTTGTCCATTTAAATAAAATCCGAGCATACACTAGCGAGGCCTTGGCCTTGAGCTCCACGCTAGGGAAACATACATTGTTTGTATACAATATTTACATTAAAAGCCAATATTTCATAAGGGTCAAAATTGGGGTATTACATTCCCCTCCCCCTTAGAACAACATCGTTTTCGGTGTTCTAAAAGCTGAACAAAAATGGGAATGCCTCTCTCATGGAATCCTCCAGCTCCCATGTAGCCTCATTGGAGCTAAGGTGCTCCCATTGGACCTTTACCTGCCCGATGGCTCTGTTCCGGAGCAAAGTGACCTTCTTGTCGAGGATGCGCATAGGTTCTACTTGGAACTCTCCCTCGGGTTCCACCTGTATCACATTCCAATCAATCATATGATTAAGATCATGTACATACTTCTTAAGCAAAGATACATGGAAAACATTATGAGCTCTTATGTTAACAGGCAATGCAATTCTATATGCAAATGACCCTATCCTATCAAAGACTTCAAATGGCCCACAATATCTTGGCGACAACTTAGCACAACTCCCCAGCTTGAGAGAACTCTTCCTTAGTTTCACTCTCAAATAAACATGATCGCCAATCTAAAATTCCTTATGCACTCTTTTCAAATCTGCATAACTCTTCTGCCTATCTTGAGCTGCCTTTAAATTCTGCCTGATTTTAACAATCTCCCGTTCCATTTCCTTGATCATCTCTGGCCCAAGCACTACCCTGTTCATCGGACTATCCCAATTCACTAGAGTCCTGCATCCCTTGCCATACAATGCCTCAAATGGATTAATTCCCAATGATGCATGATGCCCATTATTGTATGTAAATTCTACCAAGTGTAGATAATCTTCCCACTTCGATGGTTTATCCATCACATACATTCTCAGCATGTCTTCAAGAACCTGATTCACCCTCTCAGTTTGGCCATCTGTTTGAGGATGATATGCTGTACTGAAATTCAATTTAGTCCCCAATTCTTGGAATAATCCCTTCCAAAAATTGGAAGTGAACTTTGTATCATGATCGAAAATTATTGCCTTAGGCAACCCATACAATCTGAATATATCTCTCATGAAGATATTTGCAATGTCATTAGCCTTGTGAGTGGACTTGACTGGAATAAAATGAGCTACCTTTGATAGCTTGTCCACCACCACCATGATTGAATCATGCTTCTTCACTGTCGTGGGCAGACCTGTTATAAAATCCATAAAGATCACTTCCCACTTCCACTCCGGAATGGGTAAGGGCTGCAACAATCCTGCTGGATGTTGGTGCTCTGCCTTGACATGTTGGCACTTTTGACACCTAGTAATGTACTCAGCTATGTCCTTCATACCATGCCAAAAGTATTGTTTTCTTGCTGCTGTTATAGTCTTCTGATATCCTGGATGTCCAGAGTATGGCATTTGATGTATTTCATCCATCACTAGCTTCTTCAAATCTGCACTATTTGGGATGTACAGTCTGTCTTTGTAGATGAGGATATCATCTTCACCAAGCCGATATCCCGCACACTTTTCATCTACATTACCCTACTGCAACTTCTCTTTAATTTCAAGGCAAGTTTCATCACTGTTTTGGGCTCAAGAACTCGTCTTCAGATCTAATTGACACACACTTAATGCTGCAACATGAAATTTTTTGCTAAGAGCATCTGCGACCTTATTCTATTTCCCTTTCACATGCTTAATTTCAAAATCAAATTCACAAAGAAACTCCATCCATCTAGTTTTCCTAGCATTCGAGTTTGGCTGATCAAACAAATACTTCAAGCTCATGTGGTCTGTTCTAAGCTCGAATCTCCTTCCCATCAAATAATGTCTCCACATCTTGAGAGCATGTATTATGGCTGCTAATTCTAAATCATGTGTGGCATAATTATTTTCATGTTCTTTTAATTTTCTTGACTCATAGAAAATCACAAATCCTTCTTGCATGAGCACTCCACCTAGCCCTTCAATGCAAGTATCTGTGCACACTACAAAATTCTTATTTGGATCTACTATCTTCAAAACAAGAGCGCTGGTAAGTAACTCCTTTAACTGCTGAAAACTTTTCTCACATTTTTCATACCATACAAACTTGATATTCTGCCTTTGCAATGAAGTGATTGGATGGGCTATCTTGGAAAAACCTTCAATGAACCTTTTATAGTGACCAACAAGACCCATGAAAGATCTAACATCTGAAACATTCTTTGGAGTAGACCAATCCATGATGGCATTAATCTTTTCTGGATCAACTGCAATTCCTTCCTCAGAAATGATATGACCCAAATATTTGGTAAAACTCACATTTGCTTAACTTGGCATACAACTGATGTTCTCTAAGGACTTGTAATACCATCCTTAGATGTTCCTCATGTTCTTCTTCATTCCTTGAATAGACAAGAATGTCATCCAAGAACACAATCACAAATTTATCCAAATATTTGTTGAATACACTATTCATGAGACACATGAATGTAGCAGGTGCATTGGTAAGACCAAATGGCACCACAGTGAACTCATAATGACCATATCTAGTTCTGAAAGCTGTCTTGTGAATGTCTTCTTCTTTTATCCTCACTTGATTGTAGCCAGACGTCAAGTCAATCTTGGAAAACACTTTAGCTTCCTTCATTTGATCAAACAAGTCATCAATTCTTGGCAATGGATACTTGTTCTTGACTGTCACTTTATTTAGCTACCTGTAATCAATACACAACCTTAAAGTCCCATCTTTTTTCTTAACAAACAACATCGGTGCTCCCCAAGGTGACAAACTAGGCCTAATATACCTTTTGTCCATTAATTCTTGTAGCTACATCTTCAATTCTACTAATTCTGGTGTGCTCATTCTATAGGGAGCTTTGGAATTCGGCGTTGCCCCTGAAATAAGATCGATGTAAAATCAATATCTCTCTTTGGTGGTAGTCCCGACACCTCATCCAGAAATACATCTTGGAATTCTTGCAACAATGGAAAGTCTTCTATCATTGGACCTTTCTCCTCTAACGAATATGATATATGGATTGCATATAATTGACAACCTTTCTTATAGAACTTTTTCAACTGTAAGATTGAAATTTGTCTTACTGAAACTTGCTTGGGAATTTCTCTTACCAACCTTGGTCTTCCCTCTTCATCAATGCATTCAAGTGCTTTCTCATAACAGTCCAACTTTGCCCTATGTTTTTCTAACCAATCCATGCCAATTAGAGCATCATAAGAACCCAATGGTAGTATATTTAAATCTGCGTGTGTGTGGAGTCCATTCAATTCTATGAGGCACTTCACCACTACTTCACTAACTTTTCTCTTGGTCCCTGTGGCTAATTGAACTAACCAAGACTTATTGTGTTTCACTTTTCTAAGAGAACAACCTTCAATCACTTTTGGAGAAACATAACCATGAGTAGAAACTAGATCAATCAAAACAGAAATAGATTGCTTAACAATCTTACCTTCAACTTCCACCACTGATGATTGATGATCTGCCTGATGATTATCCGACAGTGCATAAATTCGAGGCGTTTCCCTTGCCATGTCCTCTAATGTAGTTGCTCCCTTTAAGTTGTTCAACCTTCGGGGGATATCCTTCCGATGTGGACAGTCCTTGAACATGTGGTTTTCTCCACATCCCCAACATTGGAGTGGCCCTTTTGATGTCTTGTCTGCTGCTATTGCTGGCTTGAATCCACTCCTTGCTTGCTGCCCCTGTGGAAAGGTTCTGGGCTGACTCTTGAATGGTGACTTGAAGCCACTTTTCTTTTGATCAAACGTCCCTCTTGAATTTGCTTTCCATGTTGGGTTAACTTCTGATTTACCTTTATTCTGTTCATAGCAATGAATTGCCATTCTAATGGCATCATCAAGACTTGGTGGATTGACAAACTCAATTCTATCTTTGAAACTTTGAGGTAGATTCCCAAGGAAACATTGGATTTTTATCCTCTCATCTTTAATGTAATCCACATACTTCAATAATTCCAAAAATTTATGGACATGTTCTTTCATAGATTTTTGGCCCAACCTAAGTTCATTGAACTATTTTCTCTTACTGTCATAATACCTAGCAGAAAGGTATTTTTCCTTGAAGTACTTCTTAAATCTCTCCCAGCTGATCCTCCTTTCGTTGATCCCTTTCACTTGCAAAAGGTTGTCCCACCAAATTGAAGCTCTTCCATCTAGATTGTAAATGGAAACTCTGGCTTTTTCATTCTCTGAGTAGTCTTGAATTCTAAAATATTTCTTCATTCCAAGAAGCCATGCCTCTGCCTCTTGGCCAGTCTTTCCTTCTCCATCAAATGTGGGAGGTCTTGTCTTTCTGAATTCTCCCTTTGGGATGCCTTTGAACTTCTTTATTCCATCAAATCTCTTGGGCATATGCCTTGTACTTCTTTGAGAACCTCTAGAGTCACACGATTTGTTAGAAGAAGATCTAGAGGAAGGTGTTCTATGCTTTTTGCTCACAAAACTCTTCCTTGGGCTTGGAGTCCTCTTCTTTGAATGACCTCTAGAGCGACTGTCTGCATCTCTTCTTTCTTCACCTACATTGCTTGGGTTGGAACCAAGGTTTATCTTCTATTGCATATCAGTGAGGCTTTGCAAAATAGCAGCATTGAGTTGGTTTTGTTCTTCTTGAGCCTTCATCAACCTTTCATTGAAGCTCACCATGGTTTCAACCAAATCCTGAGGAGTTGTTTGCTCTCTTCTCCTATTGGATTCAGTCTCAGCATTCCCCTCTCGCACATTTTCTCCTAGCACATCTTCTTCATGCGCATAATGATCCTGAGCATCATTTATGGTCACCATTCTCTTTGGAGACTCTCTTCCCTGTAGGTTACTTCTGCTACACTATTGAATCTTATGAGCTGCAAGCACTGTGCATTATGAAAATATTTATTAGACATTGTAAGAATGCATATAGAAATATAAAATATCATTAATTAACATAATGAAACTCATGGAATCATTTACAGAGTTACTATGTCTTCATTCTTTTTGCCCATTTATGCAATTCTGGAAATTGTCCATATTGTCAACAATATGTCAAAAACAGTCACTGGCACTTTTCTGCTCTAAAAATATATGGTGTGTGATAGCCCCATTCAAATTCTGATTATGTGCTCTTATTCCCTGCTGGATAAGCTTTCCAATGCCTATCCTCGTGCTCCATTCCGACATCAGATGTGGGAATTGCATTACTTAAAAAATGACAACTTTCTCCACAATTCTGCACATTTTTACATAGTTGTATTTTGGTCTGGAATGCCAACTTCAGCCACCTGTGGAAGAAAATCCATAAGGATTCAGGAAAACTTTTCTACCGAGCGAAGTTAGTCCATATAGCAAGGAACACTCAGCAACTCATAGATCGCTATTCCGATGCACCATTCATATTCTATAAAATTTTGGGTTTGACTACTTCTCACTTTTCACAATTTTCCCAAATTTCAAATTTTGGGCCAAAAATGGCTATTTCCCAAACGGTGCATTTCTGAGAAATCTTTGTCTAACATGAATTGTCTGTTTTCATGAGAATAAAAAATGTTGAGCTCAGTAAATTTCCTGATTCCGAATTATAGGGTTACTTTCATCCATTCCAAGCTTTTCAAAATTCAAAAAAACGTGACCCGGAATAGTGCTTTCTAGCCTTCTTGCACACCCCGACTCCACATCCTTTGGAGTTTGGCTCCAAAACTCCAAACTTAACACCGTGCCTGCTCCACGACTGCTCCATATCAGTTTCAGCTCAATCCGACCTTTTGTCAGGCGTTGGGACACCAATTTGTAAAAGCCATTAATCCTAATTTTATGCCAGATCGGAGCATAATGGGCTCGGGATCTTCAATGGAACTTCCATGGCCTTTGATAATGGCCTCAGAACGCCACTGAACTCGTCCAAATCCGATTCCACAGGCTCCTGTTATCCAAAAATTATTTTTCGGGCTCTATATTTTTTTTTTTGGCACCCCGCAACCCACAACCCGAATCCCAAAGGACGAAACTGCGGGTTCGGAAAGCCAGGCCACGGTCACGGAGATGTGACCATTCTGCAACCCGCAACCCAAAACCCAAAACTGCGGGTTCGGAAAGTCAGGCCGCGGTCACGGAGATGTGACCATCCTGCAACATGTAACCCGAAACTGCGGGTTCGAAAAGTCAGGACGCGGTCACGGATATGTGACCATCCCGCAACCCGCAACCCAAAACCCGAAACTGCGGGTTCGGGATTGCGGAAACCAAAGCGCAAATTTTCTCCAACTTTGCGTTCCCGCAACCCGCAACCCGAAACCCAAAATGCGGGATGGGATTGCGGAAACTGAAACGCAAATTTTCTCCAACTTTGCGTTTCCGCAACCCGAAATGCGGGATCGGGATTGCAGAAACCGAAACGCAAATTTTCTCCAACTTTGTGTTCCGCAACCCGCAACCCGCAACCCGAAATGCGGGATTGGGATTGCGGAAACCGAAACGCAAATTTTCTCCAACTTTGGGTTCTTGGAACCCGCAACTCGAAACTCGAAACTGCAACCCTAAAACACGTCCGACCCTGCAACTTCTAGGGTTCATAACTCCTTTGTCCCTTGGCCAAATGAGGCGAGTCTGGTACCGTTGGAAAGCTGTTGGAGAGCTCTCTGCAATGGTGTGATCATCTGCTGCACCTGATAACTCTAACTCTGCCATTTTTCCATCCCAAAATGACGCCCCAAACTTCTCAAATACCACATTAAACATTCTGTTACTTGCCTATAACTCAAATTTTGGCCCAAGCAGCCCTAGTGCTGCAAGCTGGGCTCTGATACCACTCTGTCACGTCCCCTCCTATCATTCCAAATTACGGAGGGAACATGACTATAACATGGGATGTCTAATTCATCCCCAAAACCATAAGACTGAATTTTACCATTTAAAATCAAATGCACAATTAAATTACACAGTGGAATTAAAACTCATATTAACACATTCAAACTAAATGCATCAGCATATTTATCTCTAGCAAATGATGAATCAACAGGTAGAGAATCCATCATATTCTCATGCTATGTACAGATTTCATGTCAAGCATAATAACATAATCATTCCATCTCATTAACATGAAACAACTAACATTCAGAATAGAGCACAGAATGAGCATAATTCAAACCACAGAGAACACTTATCTTTGAGATGAAGTTGTCCAACAACTAGCTATGTGAGAGCAACGTTCCACACAACCATAGATCTTTGTCCAGCTTATATTCTTTCAGCTGAGAGATCACCCCCGAACTGGGTTGTGTATCCACTAAGGAAGAACTAAATGGGTTCACTCACAGCCATGGTTTCACTCAACAGCTATGCTAAGCCAACACACAGTTGGGTTTATCAAGCATACAAGTAGATAGAGGAGGGAAATGCTAAGCCAATGAGCTCATCCACAGAGCTACATGCATCTCAAATGGATTTAACAGTATGGCACCCACAATACCTACCACACCCAACACAAGGAAGGTCCCCTTTTATGCTGCACAGCCCCTCAGGTGTCGCTTCCCTCCATTGCTCTTCAGGATGGGCATAGAAAGGTCCAACTACTAATTCTTTGAGATTCTAGCCTTCACTAGGTTTATCAAGCAAACCCAACCTATGCTCAGTCATTCACACTTGGATTTCTCACAATTCTATCATCCAATAACTCAATCCCGTCACTTGATTTCTGGGCTATAAAAACTGGGTTTTCCAATGGATTTCGGGGTATCTAATACTCTCAATTTCACCCCAAGGTTCATATCTATGGCTCTCCCATTGGATTTTACTGTCAAATACCAAATCTGGGCGTTTATGGCTCTTCAAAACGTGGGTTCTTGCAAAGTTGCGATTTCTGGTTTTTCACACTGCTAGGCATTCGTTTTTGGGTGAAGATTGATGCTGGGATGTTCCACAATGGAATGGGAATGAGGAATGACCAATCCCCATGAGGTAGAGTGACTTGTGGTACAATAAAACAGAGCCCATACTCTGCCATACGAATTTCTGGGTTGCCCATGCTCCATTGAAGCCATCGACTGAATTCTTCAACAACTTCCTTACAACATAATTAAATGTCAGCAAGGAAGTTCAAATGGGTTCTCACAATGACATTTAACAACATATGGTTCATCCCCACAACCCCTTCACCACTCCCTAGTGGATACACATGGCTCCTTCTCATTCGTTGCTTCCATAGTCAGTTTTGGTATTTTATTGCAATATCAAATATTTACATCATTTACAATATGCCATGGCTTAATAGCACATGGTTGTCAAAATATCAAATACTTGTCCATTTAAATAAAATCCGAGCATACACTAGCGGGGCCTTGGCTTTGAGCTCCACGCTAGGGAAACATACATTGCTTGTATACAATATTTACATTAAAAGCCAATATTTCATAAGGGTCAAAATTGGGGTATTACAATATGGTAGAGGAAGCCTGTTGTATCAGCTCTGAAGAGGTTGCTTCTAATCTCCATTGTCCTTGGAGCTGCTTGAAAGTGGAGCTCCAAAAAACTGTGTTACTGCTTCCAGATAAGACTTGACCTCGATGAAGAAGAGTGAAACCAATGAATCCTCTAATCGTGGGGAGTGAAACAAAAGGGCAGAGGTACTAAAACAAAAACTATAGTCAAGAGTTGATAAGATGAGAGCAACCCAAAATAGAGAATCCCGAGACTATGCTATAGAGCATAGGGACTTAAAGCAAATAGGAAAACCTAAGACAAGGATCAAAACCTGATACAAGGAGTGCAACCGAGAACAACGCCAAAGTATGAGAGGAGAGATTTGTAGATGGATGCAATGGTTAATGGAGACAGATACCAAAGAATAGTCTTGTGCCATAAGCTTGTAGCCAAGACCTCACAACCAAACTTTACGCTAAACATGAGCTTGGGAGAGAAAACCATAACATAACCCAATTCATAATGAGGCAAAAAACCATTTGGGAATGCAAGAATAACCATATCAAAAAACAAAGAACCACTAAAAGTCAATGCAACAAGAATTGAAACCTAAGCTAGAAGTCATTATGGAATTGAAACCCGAGGTCACAACAAGAATTGAAACCTAAAATTGAAACATGAATTGAAACATGGGATCGATCTTTCCCAAAACAATCACCACGAGTAGGGAGATCCCTCTCGCATCCAGGATTTCCTTTGCTGAAGGAAAAAGTAGAGGGAGCATAGCCTTAGAATTTGAACTGTTGTTTCCGATAAATGATACCAGGTCAGGAGCATAGAGTTGGATTATACGACAAGGGAAATCGTAACCCCTATCAGTCAAATAATAACTTAGAGGAGTGAGGAAGGATGCAAGGACATGGGTGATGTCCCACATATCCCAAAGCAAATGATGACACCTCAAATTCATGATTATAGAGGGGGAGAAGTAAAGTGGGTCATTAACTTAGGGGATGGAATAAAAAACAATAGTCCCCCCATTTTCCAAGTATTCACCTTGTTGCAGATTGCTCCTTTTTCTGGCTTTGCTGTCAACTAAGCTATTAAGATCTCTCAGAACATGAAAGCATTGGACCCGTTGGAAGGTGTGAATGATGTTTTGGATTCATAACATACTTCTTTTGAAGTACGTGTCACTTGGAGAATGCTTCTGTCTCAAATACCTAATTATGATCATAGAGTCGCCTATAACTGTGAGGATTCTTATTCCTTTTTCACTTGCTTTTGTAAGGCCTTTTCATAGCGCAAGAACCTCAGCTTGATTATTTGAAGCATTTCCAATTCCCCAAGCATAGGTAAATACATTATTTCCTTCGGAGTTGAAAAAAACCCTACACCTGCCACCCCTATAAGCAGTTTTCTATTATCATCCGTTATCCTCTGTGGTCGAGACCATATCCAACAAATCATATACTTTCTAATAACCTTTAACATTTTTTTCATATACAAAGCCAAACCAAGTACTACCATAGCAATTTAATCTCTTAACTACCTACCTTACCCTACTAACAATTAAATTTAAATTTATACCACTTATTATGAATATTTCAAAACCTACCCTTCCAACAAAATTTATACCACTCTTTATGATTCATGAATATATCACATTAAAAATCCACGTGGACCGCATTTCAAGTACTTTCTTAATGTGTTTGCCGCGGCCTGCCACCAACAATTTCCTCTTGGTGCCCGCCAAAAAAGCTAAAATACAATTCCTTGCTGCCTATGCTGTTGTCTAACAGTAATTCCGCGGAGGTCTATGGCAGCTGGCCTTTCTGGGTGCACCGTGTTTCAATGCATGTACGATGTGTAGCTGTCCTGCTTTGATTTTACCTTCCATTCGGAATGAAACTCCCAGATCAAGAATGGGGGCTTTAAAAATATACTGAGAGGGCATAAAGATTCTTCTTGGCCTTAGTTGGATTTGGACCTTATCGTTGCAAGAGGGCACTGAGATTCATCTTGGCGTTGTTGGATTTGGACTTTATCGGATATTTTTGTGGGAATTTCCTCTAGAGGTTGCGAGCGAAGTGTTTAACAAAATGCCTGCTAGGTTTTGTGTTTAACCCCACCTCGGCCGACTCCATTGCAGAAAACTCAATGATAGTAGGGACCTTGTAATGGTAGTGGGTTAAGGATCTACATCCATGTGTCAGAGGTTTCCAGTTCGAGTTCCTAAAGCATATGACGTTTCATTAAGTTCTATTGTTGCAGGTCCCAGGGTATGTAGATTTGGCTTGTATAAGGTCAGCCCATGGAATGAAATAATCTGTTGCTGCAGGATGCACTTCAATGTTGCTCAAGGAGAATGTGTGACAGAAGATGCTGCATATTATGTGCTGCTATCAAAGATTTATGCTGAAGCTAGCAGGTGAGTTGATGTTTAAAGTGCAAGATCAGTAATGACACACACATGATTGAAAGCAATCACCAAGATCTATGCCGAAGCTGGCAAGTGAGTTGACGTTTAAAATGCAAGATCAGTAATGACAGACACAGGATTGAAAGCAATCATAATGTATTTATTTCATGATGGTCACAGGTTAGGTGGCATCTTAAGTCTCAGGAATTTTATGAAATGTTTGGTAGCCATGGCTGCTAAAATGCTTAATACAAACTTTTGTTTCATGACGGGGGAGAAGAGGTTAAGAAGGTATGCTTTGGAACCGTAGTGAGGAGCTAGCCATTGCTTTTAGGCTCATCAACACAAATTCTAAAGCACTTGTCTGGATTATGAAGAATCCGTGTATATGTAATGACTGGTACACTGCCACTGAATTCATGTGCAAGTTTGCGAATGTAGAACGTTTTTTAAAGAATAACTATTCCACCAAAGCTGCCTGAGACTTGCACCTGGCCTCATTTCTTTTTGAGATGTACTGAGTGAGAATGGGCTCTGGTGGATGGCTTAATACTCTGGGCTCTGAGGGATGGCTTAGTACTCTGTCGACTTTAGTGAATCAAAACCCCATTTGCAAATCATTATATTATTATGAAGGATGCAAAATGTTGCCATTATTCCAAAATTGATCATGTTCCTGTGGTGATCATGTTTGAAATTAGCTACAAACGGGTGCATATGGCTCAAGATCCTTAAGGTATGTATGTAAATTCTTCGAGTTGATGTCCAGGGTTTAATATTTTGGTAACTCGAGAGATCGTATGTTTTGTTTATTTGTTTTTTCGGAAATTTGCTTCAAGAAATGCAGCCTCTCTGATGTTGTGGGATGCACAAATATCATGGACTTACTTTGCCACAGGTTCCAGATCCGAGGGGTATCATTCCGCTGTTGGCAAGATGTTGCAGTGGGAGTGAAACTCTGTTGGATGGCTTAATACTCCAACTTCACCAGTGAACCAAAACCCCAATCTTAAAGTAACAAAATGTGTATAAACTGAATAACATGAGATATTTTGAGTCACCAGTGAACCAAAACCCCAATCTTAAAGTAACAAAATGTGTATAAACTGAATAACATGAGATATTTTGAGTCACACACTATTGTAGGTTAACTCATCCATCTTCTAACCAAAACGCCAATCTTAAAGTAACAAAATGTGTATAAACTGAATAACATGAGATATTTTGAGTCACACTCTATTGTAGGTTAACTCATCCATCTTCTATTATTCGCTGATGATAGTCCTACGTCACTGGTTGAAGTTGATTGCATGAGATTATTTAAGCAAAACAGAAGAGTGTTTTCCTAGGTAATCTATTAGATATTTCCCTTCATTTTAATGGTGGTGATGGTACTCAGGGTAAACCCTAGATTCTTCATGGTCCGAGGTTAGATCAACAGTTTATGAATAGATCATAGAGTGGGATTTGAATCTAGGTGGATGGTAACAACTTTTCCTCACAACCACTTGAACTAAGGAATGATGAATATACTCTACATAGACCATGGAGGGCCATTGGCCCATTTGCTGAAGATCAATTGTGAAAGATGTTCATGTAATTTATTCATTTTTTTCTTTAATATATTGTGTCCAGTGGCCATATTAACTACCTCTTCTTTGAGGGTTTTAACTATGTAAACATTGGTGTATTGATCTTTGATATATGTGTGTGAGAATTTATCTTAAAATGTTCCTCCTTTATAAATATACCTTTTTTTTTAAACAAAATTATCCCACTCTTCATTGCCCTTAGAGTCATAAAAAATAACTATTCCACCAAAGCTGGCTGAGACTTGCACCTGGCCTCATTTCTTTTTGAGATGCACCGAGTGAGAATGGGCTCTGGTGGATGGCTTAATACTCTGGGCTCTAGGGGATGGCTTAGTACTCTGTCGACTTTAGTGAATCAAAACCCCATTTGCAAATCATTATATTACTATGAAGGAAGCAAAATGTTGCCATTATTCCAAAATTGATCACATTCCTGTGGTGATCATGTTTGAAATCAGCTACAAATGGGTGCATATGGCTCAAGATCCTTAAGGTATGTATGTAAATTCTTCGAGTTGATGTCCAGGGTTTAAAATTTTGGTAACTCGAGAGATCATATGTTTTGTTTATTTGTTTTTTCGGAAATTTGCTTCAAGAAATGCAGCATCTCTGATGTTGTGGGATGCACAAATATCATGGACTTACTTTGCCTGAGGTTCCAGATCCGAGGGGTATCATTCCGTGGATCCATTGGAATGCTTAATACTCTGTCAACCTCATTAGTGAAACATAGCCTTGTTGGCAAGATGATTGCAGTGGGAGTGAATCCCTGTTGGATGGCTTAATACTCCAACTTCACCAGTGAACCAAAACCCCAATCTTAAGTAACAAAATGTGTATAAACTGAATAACATGAGATATTTTGAGACTCGCACACTATTTTAGGTTAACTCATCCATCTTCTATTATTCGCTTAAAGTGACAAAATGTGTATAAACTGAATAACATGAGATATTTTGAGAGACTCACTATTGTAGGTTAACTCATCCATCTTCTATTATTCGCTGATAGTCCTACATCACTGGTTGAAGTTGATTGCATGTGATCATTTAAGCAAAATAGAAGAGTTTTTTCCAAGGTAATATATTAGACATTTCCCTTCATTTTAATGATGGTACTCAGGTAAACCCTAGATTCCTCATGGCCCGAGGTTAGATCAACAGTTTATGAATAGATCGTATAGTGAGGTTTGAATCTACATGGATGGTCTAATTTTTCCTCACAACCACTTGAACTGAGGAATGATGAATATACTCTAAACAGACCATGGAGGGCCATTGACCCATTGGCTGAAGATCAATTGTGAAAGATGTTCATGTAATTTATTCATTTTTTTCTTTAATATATTGTGTCAAGTGGCCATATTAACTACTTCTTTGAGGGTTTTAAGTTTTTTAACTAGTAAACATTGGTGTATTGATCTTTGATATATGTGAGAATTTATCTTAAAATGTTCCTCCTTTATAAATATACCTTGTTTTTTAAACAAAACTATCTCACTCTTCATTGCCCTTAGAGTCATACTTCAAAAGTTTCTTTAAACCAAAATTAGACACTCTGGCCCGTAAAATTCTTTGCTCGACAAAGCTGTTTGGTCTTGCATCAATCCTTTTTCCCGCAGTTTTAAAATGTGTCATTGTTAATGGATACATGTAGAAATCATTTTATTATTTGTCATGTATCCATTCCTTATTCTTGGGTACATGCATGGATAATGTTGCATTTGGCTATCATATTCAATATTGTTGATTGGGCCTCATTCATCACCATTTTTTTCTCTCTTGTAAACACCGAAGTCCAAGCCTAGAAGTCCCATTGGTTTCCACTTCAAGGTTTACCATTTCGTATTTTTGTCCTGTTATTACACTTCTCCTTTACTCCCTCCTTTTTCAGTAATTGCAGAGATTTTATACTTGTTTGACCTTATATGTTCAGCAGGGTGTGGCAAAGCGATGGTGGAAAAGAAAAGGTTACCAGATAATGGGGTCAGAAAGCCCACAAATATTCCAAGATAAAAAACTCAAGATAAAAACCTAATCATTGAGAAGGGGTGTCTTCTTGTATTCTACCTTCCTTTAGTTCCTAAAGCACAGTGATTTGGTTGGGCTTCAAGAGCTTCATTCTTTTAATCCTAAAGTCCCCGAGGGTGGTAGGTCACTTCAGAACTATGTTACCAGATCCACCACCCCAGTGTGTAGGATCTGCAGATCCACGGATCCGATATGTATCCAGATCGGATCCACCTAGGATCCTTCATGGAAATGGATTCCCTGTAGAAGGAAACGTATCCTGGTCCTATGAAATGGATCCTTTGAAAAATCAAACAATTCCTGAAATTTTCAAACAGATCCTGAAACTTCCAGTGCTTCTATGACCCATTGATCCCCCCCAAAAAATTGTTTTTTTAATGAAAAACTTCAAAAGCCCTAAACAACTAATCGCTAAAAGTGTAAAACCCATTCCTGCTCAAGGTCTGAACTATCCTTATGTCAAGATCTGCTCTTGAACTCTGATATATCAATATGAAGTTCTACTCACAATATTTTTATTTGATTTACGGTCAAGGTCTGCTGTCAAAGGCTGATCTATCTTTATGTGCTATGTTGTTGCTCACTTCACCTACACTGTTATGTAGTCTTGCCATAGCCTTCAAGAAACCCACTTTATTCCCTGCTGATAGGGACATGTGGATGTGGCTCACAAAAACACTATCATGACCTGCCTCAAGTTCATGCTAAAAGGGATTTTCAAATTATCAATATCAGTCATGGTTACAACTCATCAAATTATCAGTTATGGTACATGAACTCTCTTTTTTGGCAATAACTTATAGTTCTATTCTTGTGTTTCATGAATAGTTTTGATTCCTCACTCTATATTTTTATTTATTATATAAATATTTTTATTTATTTTTGTACTTGTCGTTTCCCCACTGTATCCGGATCCTGGGTTTTAAAAAATCTGGCGGATCCGGATCCGTATCTGAATCCAAATCCATATCCGTATCTTGGTAACTTAGCTTCAGAATGATAAAGAATGTGTATATTTGCCCACCTTGGGCAAGGTTCTCTGAGGCTTTCTTTCTTCATTTACATTGCTCTAGCCTCACTTTTGGGGATGGTCTCACACTCTTAGCAAGGCGCTGTTGAATCAGAGCCCTTCCCTTGCCCTCTTTCCGAAGATTAGAAGGATTTCTGGTGCACGAAAAAAGAGCTTCTTATGGAAAACGCAAGTCTAGCATTCCTCTTTTATAAGGAGTTGATTCATTGTAGGAACTAATTTAGCATCGTGGACCCCATTACTTTGGTCTTGAGTTCATCCATTCTAGTTAAAGTCACCTTTAAGCACTTACTAGTGTTATTTCTGCCCTTATTTTCCATTGGTTTTGTCTTCAACTCTATTAATGAAGCCTCTTTGCTTTAACTGTCGAGAATTTCATTTCCAGTTGGAGACAAAGCAGGGAGATAGAAGATCGATAAAGAGAACTTGTTCCATCTAAACGAAAGCAGGTATAAATATTTCATTTTCATGTACAGGGTTTATATAAATTCTGACTCTTTATTACACAAGATATTGTTATCATAATTTTTTGAATAAATCTTCTCTCCTCTCTTGAGACTTGTGTATTCAATGTTGAAAAGCCCTTTTATGAATGTTTAAGACAAACCAGATCAGGAAAAGACGACTGATTTTACAGGTTTAAGACAACTGCTTGGTATACTAACATTTAAAGCACCAAGACAGGCTAGTTCTTTGAATTCAAAAGCATTCACTATTTTCATTGTTAATCACTGTGCATGTGTGGAAATATGAAATCACAAATGCTTCATTTTTTGTATAGAAACACTACATGCAGGAAGTCATCATAACTCGGGGAGTCAACTCCTTTCCTAAAATCTGTTTGAGACAACGAGATTAACCTAAACTTGCCAGTCAAAGTCAAGACTTGACAACTCTTAAGTCTTAACTGACTAGGTGATTCAAGGAAGTACTCAATGAGGCACAGGAAACATGTCACGTACAGATTTCTCTTTACAGGTATGCATCTCTTTGTTTGTATGATACAGGTGAAGAAATGGTATCATAAATTAGTACATTATAAAGCATGCACTATTAATGTTTTATTGGTATATATATAGGACCATGCATAGATACAGTTCTCGTTTGAATCCTGCTTGACGAAATGAGATCTGCCCTAAAATGGTTAAAAAATAGTGAAATAAAAAAGACAGTGTATGGTCATTTTGTAAGGGACCTTGATGGGTGTTACCTGACGTCCAAAATAACCCTTGGGTCTTGGTCATTGAGTTTCAAGCAATCTAGAGTGTAGCATGGGTGGTAAAGAGCCAAGTATTGAGGGATGAAACAGGGCAAGACTCCTGTTTTTAATTTTATTTTTTAAAATGCTACTAGCTCACATTCATGTTACACTTGATTCCATCTTACAATATAGTATCGTTTACACTTATTTGTTCCGTCACCCAACTCGATTGTCAATCCAAATGGATGAAAACAGGCTACGACCAATATAACTTTTGGTTCTACACAAAGTCAGCTTTCAATGTTCCCAGATCCCCATACTAGCAAAGCATAGTTAATAATGTTATTGTGAAAGTCTTCTAGGTTGAGCTGGCTACATTAATTGTAATAACTCTCAAATGTCAATAAGATGTTGAAGGCATTTTTGAATATGATATTAGCAATCCAAGCAAGGAAAATGATATCATGTGGTACCTATCTTTGTTTTTTTCTTAAATTTAGAATCCAATTTTGTAGTCTACTTGGTTTTTGTATTTATGATTCTTACAATTCATTTATTAATATTGTCATATGGCACAGACTAGAAGACTTTTGGCTTTGGCCTTGTATAGTGGGAGAATTTTGGAAACCATGCTTGTGAGCCCCAAAAACACTCATTAAGTGTTGATCAAAATCTGTAGTGCTTCTAGATTCGAGTATAATTGAATTATGTTTAAGCATATAAACTTCAAGACGCATAAGCCATTGGCATTAAAAATGGATAAACAATATTGTATATGTGCATTGCAATATTTAACTCAAATACATAATTGGAAGAAAAGCAGACATTGTCTCAACAATCCCATCAGAAGAAAACCAGATATGGTCGATCATTCAAGGTGTCTATAAAGTATTTGTGATTTAACTTTTGGTGCCTACAAATCCTTTGAAGCTTATATCTCTTTTTAATCTTGACGTGAAGTCTCTTTTCATTTATGGGAACCTTCATATCACACATTACTTCGCTTCGCCTTGTTTTGGCACTATTGAAGACTTCCAACTAAAAAAAGTTTGGTTCTAAGCCACAAATATTTCAAGTTGGATTTGATCCTGTAGAGTCACCCTTTTTGGTTTGAAACTTTGAAGTAATCCTCCATAACTTGTTTAGTTTGGTGTCCAAAATGGGCTTTTTATTCAACTGGCCAGTAAACATGTAGTAGCAATGAACAATTAATTATGATAGAGAAAACCTAGTAGGAGTAGTAAACATGTGTAGCGGCAATTGTTGCATATTTAAAATTTAGCAACCGATGTCATGTTCTTGGTGATCCATTTAAATCGATGTTTTCAATCACTTCCCAAAATTGTCTCGAGAGACTTGGAAAGCAAAAGAAATCCTCAAAAATTCGAAAACCTGGCTAGGTTGTAAGCCAAACCTTGATCTCTTAGCCAGGCCAAGATTTCTCTCTCGCTTGTATAACATCAAGTATTGGCAAATTGATTTTGAAACCTGAGGCTGCACAAAATATTTATCATTTGAAGATAGTCTATAGTGTTTTCCATCGTAGAATTTTAAAAATCAGAGAGGGTTCGATCTAAGAAACCATGTCGGAGAGTGCTAATAATCTGCGTATCTCATAGTAAAATTGGAGAGTGCTAATATTCTGTATAGCTAATAGAATTTAAAAGATCAGAAAGTGCTACTAGTCTGTGTAGCTCAGAGAAATTCAACTAGCGGAGTGGAAGTTTTTTCATGAACTTGTCAGGAAATACAAAAATTGGAGAAAGAGTAGATGGAATTCAGAAAAAAAAAGATCTTTTCTCGCAATGCTTTTAAGAAAGAAAGCAGAAAGCATCGTCAATTCTGAAAAATGATGTACTTGTAACCATTTTATGAGAAGTGGGGTTGAAAATTAGAAACTGAATCTACCAATATTCTGTTATGCAGCATATTGAAGTTCAGAAAGACTTTCGTCCACACCGCAGGGATAAAATCAGAACCGTTCAATGCTTTTCAAAGAATTCCAGAACCGAAGAAGAAGATTAGTGTCCAATAACATCTACAAATTACGAAATAGCAACTTTTCCACAGGATGGATCTAATCACATGCAAATGCGGGAAACAAACATCCTGGAAAATAATAAATGCACTGAAAGATTTTGTAAAAAAAATTACAATTTTCTTACTGTAATCATTTTCTGAAGATTTTTGTATGCAAAGCAGGTAATTACAGCAGCGAATTTTCATATAATAAATAAGCTACATAGATTTCAATTCATCAAAAACATGTAGAAAGCAGACATGGATCTAATCACATGCAAATGCAGGAAACAAACATCCTGGAAAATAATAAATGCACTGAAAGATTTTGTAAAAAAAATTACAATTTTCTTACTGTAATCATTTTCTGAAGATTCTTGTATGCAAAGCAGTTAATTACAGCAGCGAATTTTCTTTATTTTTTCATATAATAAATAAGCTACATAGATTTCAATTCATCAAAAACATGTAGAAAGCAGACATGGATCTAATCGCATGCAATCTCAGAAAACAAACATCCTGGAAAATACAATTTTCTTACTGTTTCTGAAGATTTTTGTATGCAAAGCAGGTAATTACAGCACTGAATTTTCATATAATAAGCCGCATATATTTCAATTCATCAAAAACATTTAGAAAGCAGACGGACAATAAAAGGTCTCGTGTCCAATTAAATCTGTTGAAATTTATTTCTCACAAACGTAAACGCCTGCAGCCTGCACCATTCCAAAAAGGCCGGATCTATTCACGGGCATACAAACGGACATCAGTATGATGTACAAAAACCCTAAAATATAACAAATCTTTTGACAGCAACCGAATTCTGAATACCTTTGTAGACAAAGCCTGTAATTACACAGGCAAACTTTCAAATGATAAGCTGCATAAAATTCAATTCATTTAAAAAACGAAGAACGCATACAGAAACAAAAAATCTACTTCCAATCGGATCTGTTAAATTCCGTTGCTGATAAACCTAGGCGCCCGCAGGCAGCTATATTCCGCAAGCCGGATCTATTTACAGGTAAATGTTGGATTAAAATGGCCACCGAAGGATAAATGTACAAAAATATCTATGAAAAAAATTACAGTTTTCTTACAGCAACGAAATTCTAAACACCTCTGTACACAGGCGGTCTTCACAGCGGCAAATTTTCATTCTTTCGTGCGCAACCAGAGTAAATATGATAAAATTTGATTAAAAAACAAATCTCCCCAGGGTCCAAACTGAGACCGTAACCTTTGGCCGTCGTCTCAGCCACCAGGGTTCGAATCACAGAGGCCGCAAATTCGAGCCTCCTGCAAATTCGAGCCTCCTTTAAAAATCCGCGTCCATCCGGAACTCTGGCTGTTCCTCGCCGCCACACCTTAAGCCCAGTCGCCCCAGCCGCGGCGGCCCCTTGAGCACCGAGAAAACCTCCCCGCCTCCGCCGAATTTCTCAAGAATAGCCTCACCAAGGCACTTTTTGACCTCCTCCTTCAAAATTTCGATATTTTTCCTCCACATCGCCTCCTCCGCTTCCTCGATCCGCTGAATTTCCTGCTCGCAGAGGGCGCTGAGGCCGGCGAGGCAGAAGAACTCGGCCTCCTCCTGGAGCTCTCGCAGGAGGCCAACGTTCTGCAGCCACACGGTGCCGCTGCGGAGATAATTCAAGACATGTGCGAACCTCTGGCCGTCCCTGTCGATTTTGATGACGGAATTCTTGTTATTCTTATCATCCTTCTCCCAGTGGCGGAGCACTAGGGCGGCGAGCATGGAATTCCGGTCCGCGCACAGCGTCTGCCGTGACGTTTCGAACACTTGACCTCCCACTCGCAGCACCAACCAGTCGTGATCGTCCCTGCCATTTTCTGGCTCTTCTTTCCAGTCGGGAAAGGTAGCCTGCGTCATTGAATGCATCGATTTCTCCGATCAAATTCTATTTCTCTTGGTCTTTCTCGTGTTTTCGAGAGTGAATGCGATTCGAACCAGGGACTACACGATGGAGAATGTTTTCGCCCACACGTGGCCTTCAAGAGCTAAGCATTAAAGATTTCTCGGACCAAAAGAAAAAACAAAGCATCGATAATACTCTTTTTCTTTTCGCTTATTTATATCCCTTCAAATTTTTAATTAGCTATTTTATTTATATTGTTATTTCTAGCTGAATGGATTCGGCCCTTCGGGTTAGTTGGGTTCGTTGATGCAGACATCTTAAGCTATGGTAAAAAAAATCTCAAAGTGGGACACCTGTCTCAAACCTATCATTTTGTTTAAATTGGGTAAAAAACTTGATTGGAAGTGGATTTTTTTGTTTTGTTTTGTTTGGAAATTGGAGTTTTTTAATATGAAAAACAAAATTTTTTTAATATGAAAAACACAATTACATAATTGTATGAGAGTGAAGATTAAGAAAGTAATTTACATTTCAAGAAATTTGAATTTTAGGTAATAACATTAAAATTAATTAGAGTGACAGAGAATATTAAATCAAATCTATAATGATAAATGTGAGATCACTTATGTATCTTTCAATGTGTTAGGGAAGCTTAAGATTGGAAATGTGTTAGGTAAGCTGAAGATTGGAAATATTGGTAAGAAATAAATAATAATCTATATTAAATATGTTGATTCAAAAATAAATTATAAAAGCATTTTAAATTATTTTTAATAATAGTTTGTTAATATATGATGAAAGTTCAAATTCTTAACCAAATTTTATAAGAAATTCCTTTATTTGATTCCATAGAGTTTGAAGATTGGAAATATTGGTAAGAAATAAATAATAATCTATATTAAATAGGTTGATTCAAAAATAAATTATAAAAGCATTTTAAATTATTTTTAATAATAGTTTGTTAATATATGATGAAAGTTCAAATTCTTAACCAAATTTTATAAGAAATTCCTTTATT
The DNA here is from genome assembly GCA_027924585.1 of Larix kaempferi. Classification (NCBI taxonomy): domain Eukaryota; kingdom Viridiplantae; phylum Streptophyta; class Pinopsida; order Pinales; family Pinaceae; genus Larix; species Larix kaempferi. The sequence continues at coordinate 1,740,235 of BSBM01000815.1, read as the reverse complement.
TGATTCCATAGAGTTTTATAATATAGAAATTCCTTTATTTCATTCCATAGAGTTTTATAATATAGATGGTTGATATAACACATTGACCTTCTGTTTTTCATCCCTATTTGTCATCTAACACATAAAATGGTTGAATTTTATAATATCGAATGTCAATATAACACATTGACATTGTGTTTTTCATCCCTGGTGTCATCTAGCACATCATTAAAACATGTTTTGTCATTAAACACATCATTAAAAAATGTTTTAAAATAGTTGAGTTATAATATTGAATATTGATATAACCCATTGACCTTGTGTTTTTCATCCCATGTGTCATCTAGCACATCATTAAAACATGTTTGGTCATTAAAAGAACGCTTCCATAGGGTTAAAATGGTAATGATTAAAAGTAGTCAAGCAACATAAACTAATTTGGATTGGAAGTATGATACGTGGTAATGGAGTGTTTATAGGAAAATCTTGTTTTGAGAAGAACATTACTCATGGTGTTTAGTTGATGTTTAGTTGAATGGTAACATAGATTACTAGAAAAGGGATGTTTAGAGTGTTTTTTAATTTAGTTTAAAAATTATGATAAATGTTATTTTAAAAATTATTTGAATATAAGAATTTGTAAGTGTGAAGTATGGCTTCTGAAGTTATTGTTATGGTTGATGTAGTAATATAGAAATATTGCTTTGAGAACATTACTCATGATGTTTAGTTGAATGGTAATATAGAAATATTGTTTTGAGAAGAACATTATTCATGGTGTTTATTTGAATGATAATATAGATTAGTAGAGAAGGGATGTTTTGAGTGTTTTTTAATTTAGTTTAAAAATGATGATAAATGTTATCTTAAAAGTTATTTGAACATAAGAATTTGTAAGTATGTGGTATGGCTTCTGAAGTTATTATTATGGTTGATGGATAGTTTGTAGGCCATGCCCAATTCAAAATCAATAAATTAAATTATTACGATATTTATGTTAGAGGTGTTTATAAAACGAGAAATTATTTACATTGAACTTGATAATATATATTTGATCTGATACTATTCATTTTTTATTTCATAAATACATCAACGAATTCATAAATTGACTCCATAAATGAATAAATTATTTATAACATAAAGGCAACGCAACCATGGGTCACATTGTATGGAGAGAAGAGAAGGAAATGGGGAAATGATAAAGAATTTAGATAATTAAATAGTAGAAGCATGCCTTGTTTTGATCATTTAAAAGAAAATATTACAGTGATTTGTCCTGCAGTTGGGTGGCTGACTAGATTAGAGGATTCTTAGAATGCATGTATATGATGATGGAGTGTCAAAGGGATACTTTGATGGGGCTGCTAAAGAAGGATATTGTGGTGCGGGCATATTGCTTTTGGTTAAATTGGGCCATCAGATCAGATTGTCGATGAGGGCTGGTGGAGGCACCGATATGAAGGTTGAACTTTTGGCGTTATGGGGGTTGTTGTGGTTTGCCTCGAGGCGAGGTATTTTTAACCTCTGTGTTTTTGGGGACTCAAAAGTGGTGATAGAATGGGCGGTTGGTCTTGTCACTTTCAGGAAAGTCATTTGGATCATTGGACCTCTCCTACTAGGACACTTATTGACTCTTTTTCTTTCATATCATTTGACCACATCTTCAGGGAGTTAAACAGTATAACATACTCACTATCTAAGATGGCAGTGGGTTCTATGGATGGTTTTCTTCATTTTGAAGAGTTCAGGGAGGATTTAATGGTGGATTTTGGATCTTTATATATTTTATGAATTATGTTTTATGCTCATTGGATATTAGTGGCCTCGATGATGGAGTTGTAGTTCTTCTTTTAGTATGCTTGAAAGACCCCACTTGATAATTTGTATATTTTTTGAATGTAGTCATGGTCTTGATGGACGTTTCTGCCTATATGTAACTTTGATTTTACTCTTGAAATAAGAAGTTATAGTTTTTTTCGATTTGAAAAAAAAAAGAATAGAGAGAAAATAAATTAAATTGTTTTGGAAGATTCTAATAAAAATAATAATGCTTATTGGTGTGCTAAATGTGAAAAATGCATTGCATCATTTCACATGTCAATTATGTTTTTGTTCAAAAATTATTTTCCTATTGTATTGTGTTTGTTTTATAAAGTGATTGGTTGCACGTGTAATTCAATATTGGCGGGTAAGGTAAACATTGCGCAAGCATTGTGTCTTGAAATATAAACCTTATAATATACAAATTGTATAACCCCTATAATGTATATCCCCTTAAATCCTAATGCATAACCACTGCAACTATCCCTAAACCCCTAACCACCATAACCTAAAATCAATATGAACCTAACCCCTATGACCATTAGTCTCTAAATTTTAAACCCTTAATCAATGTTACTACTATAATCCCTAATCCCCTAACCCCCTAACCCTTATATCTTATCACCTTTTACCCCTAACCCATATAACTTAAAACCTTATAACTTCTTACTCATTACCATTTTAACCCCTAATTCTTAACGTACAATCATTGTAACCAATATTCCACTAACCCCTATATCCATTTTTACAACTAGCTCTTAATCCATATAACACATAACAACCATAACCTTGAACTTATAAACATTAACCATTATAAACCCTAGTTCCTTTAACCCATACCCCTTTATAAATGCTAAACATTATAACTACTCACCCCTATACCATCTAACCATTATGACCTCTATCATCTATGATACTTTTAACTACATAGATCTTGACCCTTAACCTCCATAACCCCTTATTCCTTATAAGTAATAATCTATATAACATGTAACACCTATAACCCATAAATCATAACCTCTAACTATTAACCTCTTATAACCATTGAACATAATAACCACTCACACATATAACATCCAACCCTAATAACTTTATCATCCATGATCCATATGACCTATACATGTCTTTGCCCCTTATCCTTATATATTTATATAACCCCAACATTTCTAACTCCTATTCTTTATAATCACTAACCGTTAACACCTAATACATGTCCCCTATAATTCCTAAAGCCTAACCTCTATAAACATAGATTCTTATGACTCATAACTCCTATAACTTCATACCATTATAAACCTACATCGCCATTCCTTAACTACTTTAAAGCATATAAATTATAACCACTATAAACCATAATCCTTAAAACCACTTATCTGAATCATTATATTCCAAACTTTAATCCATATAACCCATAATTTGTAAAAAATATAAACATTATACCCCTATCGTCCTAACTCATAATTTTCATAGCCCCTGATTGGTATTATGGTAAACCTCGATCCCTGCAACACCTAACTTTGATTAATATAACCTACAATATAAAACTATAAAACAATAAGGCCCATTCATCACTTTTTTTTTAACAGTAACAGAGAAAGGATTGTATTTATAAAGCTGTGCACAGCTATTCATTACAGACTTGCAAACAGAGTTTTTAACAGTGCTGAAATGTCAGGACCAACTAACACTACTAAAACTATCTGCATTACATTATAATCTCTGAGCTTGGTCTTCCTGAAATTGTCCAGCATAGAGCTGGAATAAACCTTAACAAACTGACTACAGAGGAGTATACAAAAATGCATTAACCAAAATGAGCAAAAAAATTTTGAAACCTGGGCTGTGCTAGCCTTTCTTCCTTATCTTGACAGACGAAGCCTCCACCATCACCTGGTTTATTTCCTGATTTACCGTTGGATTTTCGTGCACCCAGCTTCCCTGCGTCGCTCTGATGAAAGCGGCCATGTCTTCCTGCATTCTATCAACTTTCCCCATTAATTCGAGAATATTTCGTTCCAGATCATCAATTCTGGAATCCTGACAGGATAACTGAGAGCAAACGTGCGTTATGACCGACGCCATTTCAGCATTCTGGTTCACATTGGAGCAGACCGCTTCATATGTTCTCCGGACTGCAAACTTAATGTCAATCAAGGTTCTGCTTAAAGCGGCTATGGATGCCCTAATTGACGGCATTGTATCCCAGATATCCGCCTGCGAGAGACGAGGAGCAGAAGGAACAAGCTCCCCGAGGGAGAGACGGCTCAGAGTTTCGGGGAGATGGGGAGGGAAAGCCATCGCGGAGGTAGGAATAGGGAGGACGGATGGGGGAGTTAAGGAAGCCCCGTGGGAGCTGACACCGGGGGAGAGAACGAGGAGACAGGTGGTGGGTCGGACGGGGAGGCAGATGGAGGAGCGTGTGGGTGGATACACGGAGGTCGTGTTCAAACGAAAAATTAAAAAGAGGGAGAGGCCATAGTTTAGCAAGGGGAGTGGATGGTCCGTTGATGCCAAGACCCTAACCAAAAACCCCGTCAAAAAAACAAGGGGCCAAGACATTGATGCGTTAGGGGATGACATGAAATCCCAAGACTCCTTTATGATCCTTTGTTTGCCCGACTTTGAGCATGATTCCTTGATTTGCCGCTAAATCCGCCACCCTGTTGTTCTCTCGGAGGATATGAAAGAAGGAGGCCTTTGAGAATAATGTATTGGTCTTAATTCTTTGCATGTATCTATCTGCTTTTGAGCCTGGCGAGGCATATCCTCTTCGCATGATTTGGATGACGTGCTTGGAGTCTCCGTAGATTTTGAGATTGGCTATGCTGTAGTTGGAGGCCATTTCTAATGAGAGGATGAGAGCTAACCATTCTGCCTCATTATTAGTTTTCCTGCCTAATCCCCAAGCAAAGTCTGCGATTTTATTTCCGCCGGGATCGAAAAGAATCCCACCCGCACCTGCCACCCCGGCCCATTCATCACTTAACCTCTATAACCATTGTTAATAACTAGCCATTATAACCTACAACTTATAACATGTAACACATATTAAACTCATAATCTTAACCCCTAATCCCTAACCCATAAAACCTAACAATTAACTCCTAACCTCAATAACCTGTAATGACTATCACCCCTACCCTATAGTGACTAACCCATGTGATATGTAATTACAAACCTATAAGCACCTCAATACATATAATTCGTAATTCTTATAATTACTAAATTCATTATTTTTGTATTCCTTATAAATCCTAATCACTATAATTCCCATTACCCTTAATCATTCCTTTTTCCTATTCCTTACAACCCCTAATCTCTATAAGTTTATAATCATCAACCCATCGTTTCTATAACCCTTAACATAATTGATATGTCCTATAAGTCCTATGTCTATAGATTATAACACTTAATCCATCCATGACCTTCTATAATCTCTGGCCTCGATAACCCCTAAGTCATTTTACTGCTATAATGAAACCTTAGCAATTTTTGTAAATCCAAACAACTATCATAACTAAGTTTTAATCTTTAACACAAAATCAAATATGTAGCATTTAGTTTACCACTTGTATACTTTGTATTAATGATGTTTTGTGATATATGAATGTACACAAATTTTGTTTTTATGAGTGGAATAATTTTAAGTGATTCATATTTATTCTTTACTTTAAAGATGATATTAGTTTATATGGAGTATTATTGCTATTTTGATTTATGGGAAATGAGTTTTTTTTTTAGTTAATAACAGGTATTCTATCAAAGAAACATTCAAATATATCTTTAGATCTAGAATTTTGTCAAATTACCATAGTCTGTACATCATTTGTATTAATTATTTTTAAGCCAAATTTCATGTCATTTGAGTTGTGCAACAATTGACTTCTAAAAATAATAATATCATATGAAATCCTAACTAATCATGAAAAGTATTATAAAATAGTAGTTACATTTGCATCCTTGTATCATGTTTTCATATGGAAACTTGTAAATATATGTTCATAAATCCAAACCACTATCTTAACTAATTTCTAATCTTTAACACAAAATCAAATCCTTATTTAGTTGATTACTTGTATACTTTGTATTAAGGATATTTCCAGGTATATGAACATAAACATATTGTGTTTTAACGAGGAGAATAATTTTAGGTGGTTTATATTTATTTTTATTTCAAAGATGATATTAGTTTATGTGGAGTATTATGGCTATTTTTACCTATGGAAAATTAGTTTTTAAATTTTTTTTTTTTGATAAGTCCAATTCAATCAAGTCTAGACGGCTTTGGCATCCATGAATTTATAGTTGCAGGCATTTTTTAGTTGCATGTGTGGTTTTCCTTCTCTGTAGGTGCATACAAGTGTTTTTCCTTATCAACAGGCATGTAAACATGAACTTTCACCTACAAGAAAGCATGTATATCCCTTTCTAAAGCAAAAAATTGTTGTAAGTGTATTTTTTTCACTATTTTTTTATTGAGGGTTTGCAGATCTGTCGATAAATGCTCCAGGGTTTTGTCATTGGTGAGTGTTTATCTTAAATTCTTTTCATTAGTTTCTTGTTTTTATTGCATAAATTTTTTAGTTTCTTATTTTTAATCATCATGTTTGCATAGGTTGTTTATATTCCTGAGTTACTTGCCACTGACATTTTTGTTTGCAAGATGATTGACATTTACAGGAGCACAAATCTCTAGCATTTTGTCATGGCGACAACAAGAAACCAACCAATACCAAAGACTAATATGTTTAGTGGAAATATATTTCATCTATATGTGATATCAATTTCTTGCATCCATATTTTGCAAAATATTTATATGCTCTTGATAACCTTCTTTGTGTAAAGGCAAGTTCATGTTTTTATATCTTTCATGTTCCATGTCTTGAATTTTATGTCATTGTGGGATTATCATGTTGATTTTATGATATACTCTTGGAATTTCTTTCGTGTAGATTAGCTCTCTGTTTGCTTCACTTTCTCCACAACGGTCTTTATGAAAAGTTGCGAGACTAATTGTTTCTATGGATTGTTCATGTTTTGAATTTCTTAGCATATTGATGGTCATTTGGCATTGATTCTTGATAGTAGTAGGTGTCTTCTACTTGCACTTTATTGAGGATTTGATTACAGTTTGTAATGGCTTCCTACATTGTTCCTCTCTACATCTTATCCTTGATAGCAACAAGTTTGAAACTATTTGCCACTTTATCCGAGATATTTGAAGTTGCCATTAAGAGGGAATGTAATGTAATGTAATAAAAAACCATATATGCCACCTTCTTCTAGTTAAAAATGGAAGGCCATCTTCTTCTGTAAAGTCATGATGATTGTATGTGGGCCACATTATTCGATGTATAGGCCATCTGAGGTTTTTGTACAGACAATGAGGTCTACTACAAAGTTCTTTCAACTTGATTGTGAAGATTTCCTGATAGACGCATTTTCCGATGTATAGGACATCTAAGGTTTTTGTACACAGAATGAGGTATACTGAAGAGTTCTTTTAGCTTGGTTATGAAGACTATTTGTTGGACACATTTTTCGATGTATAGGCAATTTAAGGTTTTTTTAGAGACAATGAAGTCTACCACAGAGTTATTTTGACTTGGTTGTGATGACTGTCTGTTGGAAACCTTTTCCATTGTATAGCCTATCTAATACATTTATACACACCTTGAAGTGTCATGTTGAGTTCATCATTCATGTGCAATTTTATGATTAGTAAGAAGTGGTTGCTATCTTCATCAAATCCAACAGGTGAAGTTTGTCCATCTTTCTATCTTATTGGGAATTATGGAAGTTGTCATCAAGGGGAATGTTAATGTAATGTCATCTTCTTCCATTTGTGTTCTATCTCCCTAGTCATCATTAAGGCAGAATGTTGGAATGTGTAATGATGTCTAGTGGTCTCATTTATTGTTGTACAAGCCTAGCTAAGGCATTTTGTAAACACAATAGGTCCAACCTAAAAGAAGAAGACATAATACTCTTCATAACTCTAGATTTATGAAAAATGATTTATCCCACATGCATCATGGAGTAAAATTATCTTATCGCTATTCTTTATATAAGAGGTGAAAATCTATTTATCCCACATGTATTATGGGATGCAATTTCCATACCTCTAACATATATAATAGAGGAGAAGGAGGCTCATTTAAATACACACACACACACACACACACACATAATGTTGAGATATAAAGTCAAGATGGAATGTGATGTGATGTTTATGTGGGGTTCTGAAGAATAAGAAGATAACATAGATAGAGTTAAATTCAAATCCAAGCAAATTTATCTTTTATAAACATAAAGATCTCAAATTTATAATTGTAATGCATTGCAATTAAAAGTTACTGTAATTTTAACTAATACATTATTAAATAGATTAAACATTATATAATGACATTAAATCATAGCATCTCAAATCTAGATCACTCAAAGGCAATACCTTTACCTTTGTCACCAGAGATAGAGACATTAGTACCTCCTTTAGATAAATATGTAGAATGAAGAAGCTCATATATCTCACCACCATAATCTATATGTGTAGGAGAGTGTGCTTGGTCAACTCGATGAGGAGGATAGGGTATTCGATTGACCTGTGGATCGAGAGAGGGTGGTCGACCAACTCATTGAGCATGATAGTATGGTCGCACACCATGTGGAGGAGAAGGTGGTTGTTCAATCAACTCTATATGTGTAGGAGAGTGTGCTTGGTCGACTCGATGAGGAGGATAGGGTATTCGATTGACCAATGGATCAAGAGAGGGTGGTCGACCAACTCATTGGCATGATAGTATGGTCGCACGCCATGTGGAGGAGAAGGTGGTTGGTCAGTCAACTTGGTGACCAAGAGAGAAAGAGAGTGTGGCCAGTCAACTTAGTGACCAAGAGAGTGTGGCCATGATACTAATTTGGAATGGGAGTATGATAAGTGGTAATGGAGTGCTCATAGGAAAATCTTGTTTTGAGAAAAACATTACTCATGGTGTTTAATGGTAACATAGATTACTAGAAAAGGGATGTTTTGAGTGTTTTTTAATTTAGTTTAAAAATTATGATAAATGTTGTCTTAAAAATTATTTGAACATAAGAATTTGTTAGTGTGTGGTATGACTTGTTGATGGATAGTTTGTAGGCCATGCCCAATTCAAAATCAATAAATCAAATTATTATGACATTTATATTAAAGATGCTTATAAAATGAGAAACTATTTACACTGAACTTGATAATATATATTTGATCTGATACTATTCATTTTGATTTCATAAATACATCAGCAAATTCATAAATTGACTCCATAAATAAATTAATTATTTACAACATAAAAACAACACAACCATGGGTCACATTGTATGAAGAGAAGAGAAGGAAATGGGAAATGATAAGAAAGAATTTAGATAGTTAAATAGTAGAAGCATGCCCTATTTTGATCATTTAAAATAAAATATTCTAGCGATTCATCTTGCATTTGGGCTGTTGACTAGATTAGAGGATTCTTAGAATGCTTGTATATGATGATGGAATGTCAAAGCGATACTTTGATGGGGCTGCTAAAGAAGGATATTGTGGTGCGAGCATACTGCTTTTGGTTAAATCAGGCCATCGGATCAGATTGTCGATGAGGGCTGGTGGCACGCTGGTGGAGGCACCAATATGAAGGTTGAACTTTTGGTGTTATGGGGGCTATTGTGGTTTTCCTCGAGGCAAGGTATTTTTAACCTCCGTGTTTTTGGGGACTCAAAAGTGGTGATAGAATGGGTGGCTAGTCTTATCACTTTCAGGTGAGTCATTTGGATCATTTGACCTCTCCTACTAGGACACTTATCGACTCCTTTTCTTTCATATCATTTGACGACATCTTCCGGGAGTTTTTAACACTATAGCAGACTCACTATCTAAGATGGACGTGGGTTCTATGGATGGTTTTCTTCAGTTTGAAGAGTTCAAGGAGGATCTAATGGTGGATTCTGGATCTTTATATCTTTTCTGAATTATGTTTTATGCTCACTGGATATTAGTGGCCTCGATGATGGAGTTGAAGTTTTTTTTTTTTTTTTTTTTTTTTTCATCTTTTAGTATGCTTGAAAGACCCCACTTGATGATTTGTACATTTTTTGAATGTAGTCATGGTCTTGATGGACGTTTTTGCCTATATGTAACTTTGATTTCACTCTTGAAATAACAAGTTATAGTTTTTTTCAATTTGAAAAAAAAAAATAGAGAGAATAAATTAAATTGTTTTGGAAGATTCTAATAAAAATAATAATGCTCATTGGTGTGCTAAATGTGAAAAATGCATTGCATCATTTCACATGTTAGTTATGTTTTTGTTCAATAATTATTTTCCTATTGTATTGTGTTTGTTTTATAAAGTGATCAGTTGCATTTATTACAATATTGGTGGGTAAGGTAAACATTGCACACGCATTGTGTCTTGAAATATAAACCTTATAATATACAAATTGTATAACCCCTTAAATCCTAACTAATAACCACTACAACTATCCCTAAACCCCTAACCACCATAATCTAAAATCAATATGAACCTAACCCCTATGACCACTACTCTCTAAATTTTAAACCCTTAATCAATGTTAGTACTATAATCCCTAATCCCCTAACCCTTATATCTTATCACCTTTTACCCCTAACCCTTATATCTTATCACCTTTTACCCCTAACCCATATAACTTAAAACCTTATAACTTCTTACTCATTACCATTTTAACCCCTAATTCTTAACGTACAATCATTGTAACCAATATGCCACTAACCCTTATATCCATTTTTACAACTAGCTCTTAATCCATATAACACATAATGATCATAACCCTGAAATTATAAACATTAACCATTATAAACCCTAATTCCTTTAACCCATACCCCTTTATAAATGCTAAACATTATAACTACTCACCCCTATACCATCTAACCATTATGACTTCTATCATTTATGATACTTTTAACTACATAGATCTCGTCCCTTAACCTCTATAACCCCTTATTCCTTATAAGTCGTAATCTATATAACATGTAACACCTATAACCCATAAATCATAACCTCTAACTATTAACCTCTTTAATGCACATTGGTTATAACCATTGGACCTAATAACCACTCTCACATATAACATCCAACCCTAATAACTTTATCATCCACGATCTATATGACATATACATGTCTTCACCCCTTATCCTTATATATTTATATAACCCCAACATTTCTAACTCATATTCTTTATAATCACTAACCATTAACACCTAATACATGTCCCCTATAATACCTAAATCCTAACTTCTATAAACACATATTCTTATAACTCATAACTCCTATAACGTCATACCATTATAAACCTTCACCACCATTCCTTAACTACTTTAAAGCATATACATTATAACCACTGTAAACCATAATCTTTAAAATCACTTATTTGAATCATTATAATCCAAACTTTAATCCATATAACCCATAATTTGTACCAAATATAGACATTATAACATATAAACATTATACCCCTATTGTCCTAACTCATAATTTGCATAGCCCCTGATGATCCTAAATTCAATCCTGATCATTCTTTCCATCTTCATCTGAAAGCTGGCAGTGGTACTAACACTAGAGGAGAGCTCATTGCTCTTTAGGGTTTACTATAGTTTGCTAGACACAAGGGACTTCAGATGATTCATATTCTTGGAGACTCCCTTTGTGTGATCGATTGGGCTTGCGGTAGATCTACTTTACACTCGGTGGTGTTGGATGGCTGGCTGAAGCGAATCTCCATGCTCATTACAAATTTCTCCTCCATTCCTTTCAACCACATCTCCAAATCGTACAAAGTGGAAGCTGATACTCTCTCCAAGAGAAATTTGGGCCCTATGGATGGTACTATCTGCTTGGAGGAATACAGAGATGGGACTCTGTCTAGTTTGGACACTCTCGATTGTTGTTGAATGTTGTTTTAGTCATGTGCAGACAGTTTCATATTTTTGGTCTCCTGCTAAGAACTTTTGTCAGTAAATTTTATGTCATTATTAGGGACACTACTCTATTTGTAGTTTTGTTTGGGAAATTCTTTCTTTTGGATATTTCCTTAGGAGCTAGCAACTCGCTCTCCTTGTCAATTTGTATATATTTGACACAACTTTTTCATTTAATAAACAGTTGTTTTTTTTTTCCAGTGTGAAAAAAAAATTGTGGTTTATATTTATTTTTTATTTTAAAGATGATATTAGTTTATGTGGAGTATTATGGCTATTTTTACTTATGGAAAATTAGTTTTTAATTTTTATTTTTATTTTTTGATAGGTCTAATTCAATCAAGTCTAGATGGCTTTGGCATCCATGAATTTACAGTTGCAAGCATTTTTCAATTGCATGTGCGGGTTTCCTTCTTTGTAGGTGCATACATGTGTTTTTCCTTATCGACATGCATGTAAACATGCACTTTCACCTACAAGAAAGCATGTATACCCCTTTCTGAAGCAAAAAAATTGTTGTAAGTGTATTTTTTCACTATTTTTTTATTGAGGGTTTACAGATCTGTCGATAAATGCTCTAGGGTTTTGTCATTGGTGAGTGTTTATCTTAAATTCTTTTCATTAGTTTCTTGTTTTTATTGCATAAATTTTTTAGTATCTTATTTTTAATCATCATGTTTGCAGAGGTTGTTTATATTCTTGAGTTACTTGCCACCAACATTTTTGTTTGCAAGATGATTGACATTTAGAGGAGCAGAAATCTCTAGCATTTTGTCATGGCGACAACAAGAAACCAACCAATACCAAAGACTAAGATGTTTGGTGGAAATATATTTCATCTATATGTGATATCAATTTCTTGCATCCATATTTTGCCAAATATTTGTATGCTCTTGATAATCTTTGTTTGTGTACAGGCAAGTTCATGTTTTTCTATCTTTCATGTTCCATGTCTTGATTTTTATTTGTCATTGTGGGATTATCATGTTGATTTTATGATTTACTCTTGGAATTTCTTTCATGTAGATTAGCTCTTTGTTTGCTTCACTTTCTCCACAAGGGTCTTTATGAAAAGTCAAGTGAGACTAATTGTTTCCATGGATTGTTCATGTTTTGAATTTCTTAGCATATTGATGGTCATTTGGCATTGATTCTTGACAGTAGTAGGTGTCTTCTACTTGCACTTTATTGAGGATTTGATTACAGTTTGTAATGGCTTCCTACATCATTCCTCTTTACATCTTATCCTTGATAGCAACAAGTTTGAAACTATTTGCCACTTTATCTGAGATATTTGAAGTTGTCATTAAGAGGGAATGTAATAAAACACCATATATGCCACCTTCTTCTAGTTAAAAATGGAAGGCCGTCTTCTTCTATAAAGTCATGATGATTGTATGTGGGCCACATTATTCAATGTATAGGCCATCTGAGGTTTTTGTACAGACAATGAGGTCTACTACAAAGTTCTTTCAACTTGATTGTGAAGATTTCCCGTTAGACACATTTTTCGATGTATAGGACATCAAAGGTTTTTGTACACATAATGAGGTATACTGCAGAGTTCTTTTAGCTTGGTTATGAAGACTGTCTGTTGGACACATTTTTCGATGTATAGGCCATTTAAGGTTTTTTTAGAGACAATAAGGTCTACTACAGAGTTATTTTGACTTGGTTGTGATGACTGTCTATTGGAAACCTTTCCCATTGTATAGCCTATCTAATACATTTATACACACCTTGAAGTGTCATGTTGAGTTCATCATTCATGTGCAATTTCATGATTAGTAAGAAGTGGTTGCTATCTTCATCAAATCCATGAGGTGAAGTTTGTCCATCTTTGCATCTTATTGGGAATTATGGAAGTTGTCATCAAGGGGGAATGTTAATGTAATGTCATCTTCTTCCATTTGTGTTCTATCTCCCTAGTCATCATTAAGGTAGAATGTTGGAATGTGTAATGATGCCTAGTGAAATGTTATGATGTCTAGTGGTCTCATTTATTGTTGTACAAGCCTAGCTAAGGCATTTTGTAGACACAATAGGTCCAACCTAAAAGAAGAAGGCATAATACTATTCATAACTCTAGATTTATTAAAAATGATCCCATATGCATCATGGAGTAAAATTATATTATCACTATTCTTTATATAAGAGGTGAAAAACTATTTATCCCACATGTATTATGGGATGCAATCTCCATACCTCTAACATATATAATAGAGAAGAAGGAAGCTCATTTAAATACACACACATAATGTTGTGACATAAAGTCAAGATGGAATGTGATGTGATGTTTATGTTGGGTTCCTAAAGAATAAGAAGATAACATAGATAGAGTCAAATTCAAATCCAAGTAAATTTATCTTAAAGATCTCAAATTTATAATTTTAATGCATTGCAATTAAAAGTTACTATAATTTTAACTAATATATTATTAAATAGATTAAACATTATATAATGACATTAAATCATTACTACATACAAATGGTATTAAATTATTTTAACTAGAATTAAACATTATATAGCATCTCAAATCCTAGATCACTCAAAGGATATCAACATGAAAAACACACACACATATATGAATGATAATAACAAAATTATAATATATGTTCAATATACATCATCTAGTTGGCCCACCATTGGATTTAAAGGGATCAATACCTCCACCACTAGAGCCAGGGACATCAATACCCTCCTTTAGATAAATATGCAAAATGAAGAAGCTCATATATCTCACCACATAATCTATATGTGTAGGAGAGTATGCTTGGTGGACTCGATGAGGAGGATAGCGTATTTGATTGACCTCTAGATCAAGAGAGGGTGGTCGACCAACTCATTGAGCATGGTAGTATGGTCGCACGCCATGTGGAGGAGAAGGTGGTTGGTCAGTCAACTTGGTGACCAAGAGAGAAAGAGAGTGTGGTCAGTCAACTTAGTGACTATGAGAGTGTGGTTGCTGGATATGTGAAGGAGAGGGTGGTGTTGATGGGAATTTATGACCCGCTCGCCAACAAGGGGGTAACAGCCGAAGCTAGAGGTGTTTAACAACCCCTAGTTTTTTGGGATAGCCACGTACCCAACGAGTTTAACGGCTTTGTTAGCCGGATAAAACACTAATCTATTATAAACTAACTAAATACTAATCTGAACTATTTAAACAGTAAACTAAGATATATACAAAATGTACAAATTTACAATGGATTTATTGGAAAGTCCCAAAAATAATTTGGATTTTTTATAAAGAAAATAAATAAAAAAATGAATCAAAAGATATGAACAAAATAAACTTAAATTAATTATTGAACTCTTAGTAAGCAAACTTCAGAATTCAAAAAGCAGGCAGCTCCATAAAAAATATATGTAGTGCAAAACTAAAGCTGTAAAATGTTATCCTACACTTGCAGAGTGCAATTCTGACGGTTGTAGAATAAAAAATGTAATATTAAGTACTAATTAAGTTAATAAACTAATATTAATCCTATACCAGAATCACAATGACTTCTAAACAATTCAGCTTGCATGTTAAACCTGGAAGACCTTGCCTTATCTAATCATTACAAATTTAAAACAAATAAAAAATTTACTGCAGAAATAGTGAAACACAGTCATGAAGACTTTTAATTCTACAAACTGAAATGAGAATTGCACTAAACAGATCAGATTTCAAAATGGTTATAAGAATCCTTATCAAACATATTTATAAAGAATTATGATTATAACTAAATTTGAATGAAAGAAAACACAGTTCCATATTTATTCAAATTCTGGAAAGAAGACAAATTTCATTGCTACTGTTAAAACAGTTACACAGAACAAACAGAGCAAGATGAAGAAGATTTTACAGTCCTTGACCAGTGGTCTCAAAAATCTAATCTCTTGACTACCTGAGCAGAGCTCTCCCCCTTCAATCTTTTCGAGTGACAATTACAAAAAAAGGAATTGGAGATTACAGCAACGAAAAAACATTCAATTCCTGTTACACTGAGATCGCTTTTTTTGGGCTATGAAATTCTCCACTTTATATAACTAATAAAGTGTTTTTCTCACTGAAAATCATCTAAACTTATGTCGATTGCTGATTCCCTCCGTCCAACAAACATGGAGCAAAATCAAACTCAACCTTTGACCTTGCTCAGCAATCAATCGAGATAAGGATGGCGCTGAAAAACTGATCCAACAATTTCTGACCGCTCCGTTTCATTTGCAATTGAGGTCGAATGGAGGATCTTTTATTATTTAACAAACTCCCCTTTTTGTGATTAATCGCATTTATCTCCGTGAGTCCTCCTTTCTTGCTTCCATCATAACCGCACAAATCATAGTTTATTTATCAAAATCATTCAAATAAAATATAACGAAATGTGAGCAAAGAAATCTGCTTTGGAAACTAATCCATGGATCGGTAGCTTGTTTTTTCCTTCCTCCACGAGATGATATGACAATCAAAATTTGCATGGAATCGTCACCAACAATCTGGTTACATACATCAGTTAGCAGGTTTGACTATTTTCCATAAATCCATGTGGCAGGTGGAATAGCACTCCTGGTTGGCGGTCTTGTTCACTTGATGGCGTGACAGCTGGTGTAATTATCCAAACCATCTTCTGCTAGCTTTTTGGCTCTTCAGTTGCAATGTGTATTATATGAAATCTCTTGAAGCTCCGCGATGCATTTGATTGTAATTTATTGGCAATTTTCTACATGCTTTCTGCTTTAATGGAAATTTGAAATAAACAATTATAAAAATAAAAGAAGAATAACTTATAGTTGATGCATGGATAAGTCATAGCTCGTGGATGGATAACAAGTAATGAGAGACAACTCATTTAACTAAAGAAGTAATTGGTAGCTGAGGTAGATAACAGATGATTGCAACTAAGCATAGAGAACAAGTAACAGATAATTGTTCATAACACTTAACAGACAACTGATAGCTGATGCATGGATAAGTCATAGTTCATGGATGGATAACTAAAGAAGTAACTGGTAGCTGAGACATAGATAACAGATTATTACAACTAAGCATAGAGAACAAGTAACAGATAACTTGTTCATAACACTTAACTTGTGATAGGAATATTTTATTTCAATGATTTGGCAAAAATTTGACTTACAATTTTCCGCTGTTCAAGTGGACACCTAGTGATAAATTTAACACCGTCTCATCAAGTGGACTTACAGTTTCGAAATCTTTTGACAGTGGTTACTAACCACTGCATATAATCCTATAAAAATAAATGTAAGTAAGAAAAGAGCTTTCCATGATTCTCAAAGATAGGAAAACCAAAACAATTTTTTTTGAACTTTTATTTATATATATATATATATATATATATATTACAAATTTCTAATATTTTGTTTTGTAAGATTAGAATTAAGGAGTAGAGAGCATTTGTTTTGTGACCAAACTATTCAACTGCCAATGATGTGCATGCAAATAGATTTTCTTTTTAAATAACCATTGGCACTCAACTATGGTATAGAACCAACTAAAATAAGCCCATGAATTACATATAAGCGTTTTAGGAACAATTATGAGTTCACAAGATTCAATGGATGCAAAAGAGTCTAACCACCAAATCATTATCTCACAAAAGACAATCAAATGATCAAGCCTGAAAAATTAGAGGAAACCATCAAGTCAATTAATGAAATTCAAAACACAACCAAATGAAAGCAAAGTATTTACAAAGATAAATAGGGGGTCCCCTAAAGTTTATGAAAATTTTAAGGGCGGGTTGTTGAGGTGCCAACAAGTGGTCACTCAGTGTGTGGAGGAGATGGTGGTTGGTTTTGGGGGAGAGGGGGTCACATGGCATCTAGAGAAAAGGGTGGAGGAGGAGAAGGAGGAGGTGGATGACCCCTCCACTCAAGAATCCTAGGTGCATTGACAATATGACACATCAATAATGTCATATCATGAAGGAGCATTTCCCATATAGATTTGAGCTTAGTGTTTTGTAAGATCTGGTTAACTCATATAAGGTGCACTCTCTACCAACCCAACAATGTAGATCATTGAAGCACCACTTGCTCAAGGAATCTATGGTATGGCATGCATCGTAAGCTAGATATCTATCATTGAGGAATCTCCTTAACCTCAAGCATCTCCTCGTTAGGTTGGGAAGTAAGCTCCCCAACATATGTGCCAACATCTACAAAGAAGTAATCAACAATAATAAGACTCTTTAAAGGAAATGTTACAATAAATTGCATGTGCATTAAATACGATAAAAAAAATAAAACTATATAATTAATCAAAACATGATGGTAATATTATCTCTATCACCCAGTGGCTCATCCTAGGTAAAAAATATGTTTTGACATCCTCACTAGTCCATCCCTTAATATGGGTACTGAACAAGATCCGTGGTGTGATCATACTCCCTTGAAAGCATCTCCAGTACCTCTGAGCTAATCTTAGAAGGGAACTCTTCCTAGACCCTCTTAGCAATCATTTCCCCCCACATACACATGCATGCCTCAGTCTTTAGCCTAGGAGGGTGGCAGTCAAATGATGGTTCAATCATCGGAAACCTCCAAAAAAATAAACAAAATAACTTTGATCCAAAAGGGAAGCCCATCCTCCCATTAAACACATAACGAAAGTGATGCAAAGCTAAACAAAATCGTTGCAAAAGATTGATAAACCAACCTAACCAATATGGGTCTGTGCACTTTTAAATCAACATAGTACAACGAAGGGAAACTAATATGTTTCTCATTTGAGGTGTAATGGACCACTGTCGTGACCATAATAGAGAGGCAGCTAACCTCCTATGCACCAAATGAAATTATATGCAACTAGCCACCTACGACATAGAAATCACCTGAGACAATCACATCCTCACTGACATATTGTTGAACATATGACAATTGAATCTCTCCAGCGATGTTAGGTGGGAGATCGAAGAAATGAGGAAAATCATCCCCTCTCTTAGACAATCCAGTGATAAATACATGTCCTCCTCCGTGGGGTGGTACCATAGATTAGTATAAACTCTAAATTCCTATCGTGCATGATCCCAATGACGAATCAACTACACCAATAAGTGCAACTCCCCCCTAAGGGATGTAACCTCCTCATAAAACTTGAGGAGACCAACATTCATCGGGAGGACATGTGTCTCAATAGTAATAAGTCGAGGTAAAAACCCCTCTCCCAATCTTAGGCCTCCCACATCTCTCATACAAACTTGTACGGTTCTACCAGTTGTTGTTGTTGTCATTGCCATGATCTCTAATTCACATACAACATTTGTTAGGCGCGCGCGCACACACACACATATGTATGTTAAACAATCATCTTTATTTTTATTTATTGATAATTGAATATTTTTTTTCCAAAATAATTATCTAACATAACCGATGTGCCTTAAAAAACAAAACGCATTGTTACTTCAGAACAATAACTGCATCGCTAAATATGAGAT
This sequence comes from Larix kaempferi, assembly GCA_027924585.1. NCBI lineage: Eukaryota > Viridiplantae > Streptophyta > Pinopsida > Pinales > Pinaceae > Larix > Larix kaempferi. Next base: position 1,721,008 of record BSBM01000815.1, on the reverse strand, counting down.
ACAAATAGTTAATCTACACCATTATTGTGGTGTGGAAGTTTCCAGGGCTCATTGGTTCTCCTTGTTAAGGCACACTAGTAACATTGGTGCACCACTATAAAAACAAGGCACCGACATGATGCGCTAAAAATTAACATACACGTTGGCCAAATGCTTTTGAAAATTTCAAAGCGCAATGACCCGGTGGGATTTTCTATAGTTGACAATGATGACAGTGCATTTATGACATCATAATGCACCATCATCAGTGCCAAAGGAATATTAAATGCACCGCATGCGTGATTGCTAGGGAGTAGGGTGGGGTTTCTAAGTTTAAGCAATGTGGTTTCAATATCCATATGCATATTATGTATAATGCTTCTAGGTACTAAAAAGAGCACCATTACAAGTGTTTGCAAATTTACATGTTTAAAAGGTGCGTTTGTAATACCTATCGACACCATTGACGATGCATCATGATATTAATGTCCACTGAAAGCACCGTCATTGGTGTTTTTAGATATTATAACTGCACTGTTGCTGGTACGACTATTTGGCCTTGAAACGAATTGTCTATGGTGTGAGCCAAACGGTTCAAACACATTGCGCGGAATTTAAATAAAAATAAAAAAACAGACAAAGTATTGATAAATTTCCAATTTTAATATGCTACAATTTAAAATAAATAGATAAGAAACAAATTACGTAATGTGTTGTTGTCTCACGGGAATGGTTGCCACATACACAAGAAATGAGTTTTCCAACTGATTTTCACAATTGGAAAACATTCCCAATCAATTGACAAATCAAAGGGCATGGGAGTGTGATAGCTAAGCAGTAGTGAAGACTGTATGGTTGTCGTAATAACTCACACCAGTGCTCTCTCTTCTAAAAAATGAAGAGTAAAAATAAAATTACTTGTTTTTTATTTTTATTTATACACTATCAATATGCTGTACATGTGTGCATCATTCCCTTAAGAGCACCATTGATTGACACATTGTAGAATTCAAGTAGTGCACAATTAATTAAAATGCACTAATGCATTTTGTGAATGTTATTGCATCGAGAAGTTTATGGAGATTTAAAAAAATACTAATTATAATATTATTCCATCCACAAACATCTCAATGCTAAAAATATTTTAATATGCACTAGTGTATTTAGATATTTAACACACACCCTTCAAGTTTTAAAGAGTATTAAAAGTTAAAAACTTATATCTTACTCTTTTATACTACCTTGGTGCTTCATTTATCATGAAGCACTAGTGTGTATTTTTGCAGTATCACATCGATGTGTTTCCATGTATTTATTGCACTGTTTATATCTATAGATATTTTTAAAATAAAAATGTATCATTATCAATAAAATTCGGCAAGACTTGCATTTTGTCATATTAAACGCACCAATAAAATCATGTGTTAAAATAAAATAAACTATTTTTTTTCATTCAATATAGAGGTATTTTGTCTTTGGTGCTTGATAAATTATGATGCATTAGTGTGTATTATAAGGGGTGCACGGGTGTATCATTTAACACTTAAGCACACGATTAATAAAACCTCAGCTAAAACTTTCGGTCACCCATCTCCACTATAAATGAACAAATGAAATTACACGGTTGTGGTCTCTCTTCTCATAAAAATGAAATGTAAAAATAAAATTACAAAAAAATTATTTTAGGGCCTACCATAGTGCACTTTACAATATGTCACATCGGTGCACATTATTCCCTTAAATGCACCATTGATTGGCACATTCTGGAGTTCAAGCAGTGCACAATTAATAAAAATGCATTAATGCATTCTATGAATGTTACTGTACCAAAAAGTTTATGGAGATTTTGAAAAATACTGATTATAATTGTATTCTATCCATGAACATCTTAGCGCTAAAAATATTTTAATATGCACTGGTGCATTTAGATATTTAACACGTACCGCTCAAGTTTTAAAAAGTATTAAGATTTTAAAACTTATATTATTAACAATTTTTTCCTATCTCGGTCCTCCATTTATTTTGGAGCACCAATGTTGTATTTTTGTAATATTGCATTGAAGTGTTTCCATATATCTATTGCACTATCTATATCTATATTTTTTTAACAATAAAAACGCGCCATTATCGATATAATTTAAGAAGACTTAGTGTGTTTCACTACGGTATGCACCGATGCATTTTTTTCATATTAAATGTATTGATAAAATCAATTCTTAAAATAAAATAAAATAAACATTTTATTCATTCAATATCGAGGTATTTTGTCTTTGGTGCTTGAAAACTTATGATGCACTAATGCATAATATAAGGGGGCACACAAGTGCATTATTTACTATTCAAATGTGCCATTAATAAAACCTTCGATAAAACCTTCAACCCCCCACCTCCGGTAAAAACCTCAGTTATAGATAAACAAATGAGACATTTTTTTGAAAAATTCCACAAAAACCTCCACTAGAAAGTATTTTCCTTATAATGATTGTAGACATAAATAAATTGTTTTGTAATAATGTTGCTTGTTTTTTAACTAATCATTCATTTTATTTGTTTATATTTAAATATTAAAAAATTCATATTCTTAAAAATAAAATATACTATTTTCTTACACCATAACATTTTGCTTTCTAATTCTCATATGGATTATTCAAATTTTATTTTAAAATATAGATTATAAGGGTCATATCGTCGATCATTCATGCAAATATCTTCTTTTATAGAGAATAATTGCCTCACATTCCAACTTGTTATTTAGTAACATGACATTACATTGACTTTTTTATATCTTATTTATCCTTCCTATCTTTCTATAATAGGATTGGTTTTTAAGGAACCATCAAAATTAACCTTAACCCATTCCTTATTAGTGATATTTATATTTTAGCCCATTCTTTATTAGTGATATTTATATAGGATTGGTTTTTAAGGAACCATCAAAATTAACCTTAACCCATTCCTTATTAGTAATATTTATATCTGTTTCATGCTTATTTATATCCTATGCCATTCTTATTTTAAAAAGGACACTCAAAACTCATGAATGATATCTTATTTAAATTTCCCGTTTTTAAGTTGACAATTTAAATTATAAATATATTAATTTTAGTTTAAATATTGTCATGCATGTTATTTTTCTTCAACAGCCTTGTTCTTATCTTTCTATAAAAAAAAGATAATGTAACTTGGAGATATATATAACATTTTTTAAGGATATCATATTCTTGATGCAATAAAACCTATTTGTTTGTTATTTTGAACCAGAGAATGTAACTTGGAGATACATATAACATATTTTTAAGGATATTAGATTTTTTATACATAGAATTTATTTATTTGTTATTTTAAAGTAGAAAAAATAATGAAAAATATATAATAAAAAATCAAAATATAAAACTAATCAAATGAGCATGTGAAATGAGAAGAAGGTTTGGAGTAACACAATAAGATGTTGGCACATAAAAGAAATGATAAGTGATATATAATAGTTTGCATAAGGGAAGACAATATTTTGCAAATAGAAGTTGAAGAGCAAAGGTCTAGCAGAAGGTGTTGAGGTGGAAACAATTTCAATCCAAGATACAATGTATATGATCCATTTTAATCATGCATTTGAGGTTGGAAGCCCATGTAGTGAGGAAAAGGAGAACAAATTGGTGTAGCAAGAAGGGAATTAGAAATTGATTTGGCTTCATAGGAGAGAACATTGGATTTGTAAGAATTAAAGTTAACTACATGAAGAAAAAGAAGATTAGTCATTTAGAATAGAATTGAGAGAGAAAGAAAATGAACCTATGAGAAGGAAAATTTGAATATAAGAGGAGTTTCCAAGAAGTAAGAGGTTGCAAGGAGGGCGAAGTGAATCCATTCCTACAATAAAGGATTAGAACTTGAGTGATTAGATCTAAGAGAGTGTGGGATATAAAGAAGTGTTTGTGGAATTCATGAACTGCAAAGGCAAGATAATAGTTCTTAGATAGCAGACAATGTTTAGAGAAATAAGACACTAGAGATGAAAGATATATATAAGTAAAGCAACGAGAGAAGACTAAAGACATAAGTGCCACAAGTGCATACAACTATAATCATAAGGCAGATAACCTTATACTTCATCTTTGAATATTTGCAAATTGCAAGCAATGAGTTGTATCTATATTGTATACAAATAGATTGCATCACATTTTTTTGGAGGCATTGATTCTAATTTGAAAGGATTATATATATATATTTGTAATTAATCAACTAATATCCCACCAATGAGCAAGAGTGCCATCAGTTGAGATATTTAAAAGATCGAGCCATTGATCAATCTTTCCAAGGAATCGAGTCAGGTCTCTTTAAAGGTTACGGGGCTCGTGTTTAATCACCCGCTGCCGTTGAGGTAAAGAAGCCGACATCTAAAGATTCAATCGTCTATGGAAGCCGCAACATGGCATCTTTTAGTTTTTAAATGATTGAGCCGACGGTTCTTCAGATCAAGTCAAATCATGCAACATCTATACATTTATGAGGGGGCAAGTTCAAGACCGTTTTCTGACAATGAGACAAGCTGCATAAAAATGGGAACAAGTAGCCCGGGCTATCGGGTGTATTAAGAAAGAACCTCTAGACATGGAATGGGCTAAACTCTAGACCATTTGCACCTTTACCGGAATCTGGCGAAGGGGAAATTGCTGAAACTGCGATTTGGGTTGCTTGAATTGCAATTTTGGTTGCAGGAATGGATTCAGCGACCTCGATTGTCCCTGGGGCACCCCGATTATGCAATTCTAGCAACCCAAAACTGTCATTTAAACAATTTCAATCGGATTTTCGCTGGAAAAATCGCCGAATTCCTGGTGCAAACGGTCTAGAGTTTAGCTTACTCTTCTAGACATTGGCCAAGGTGTTGAAGAAAATTAGATTTCCTGCAGGCATTTATAACATGTGTAGTCTTAGAAGTTTTAGTATTTTTTTGAAATTACTCGTTACATAGATTTCAACATCCATCCATTATTTTTGTCTTCTTAGAGTAGAATATTATTTTGTTGGCAAGATCTGTTGAAGAAAATTAGATCTCCTGCAGGCATTTATAACGTGTGTAGTCTTAGAAGTTTTAGTATTTTTTTGAAATTACTCACTACATATATTTCAACATCCATCCATTATTTTTGTCTTCTTAGAGTAGAATATTATTTTGTTGGCAAGATCTTTGACAGATTAGCAGCAGCGCTGTGCATTTCTTGGTTGTTCACACTATGTTCTATCAATTAGTGGCAAAAATGAATCGTGTATGAACAAGTTTGGCTATCTAGGGAAACCCAGATGAATCTTTCATATTTTAAGAGGCCCATAATTTGAAGTCAACAAAGGGATCAGTTAAAAGCTTTTAAAGAGAGTGGTTTCCCAAAGATTTCAGTAGCTATGGATCTAGGGAAAGATTCCTCATTGGTTGAGACATGCATGTGGATTACATTCTACTAGTGAGGTTATGTGATATACATGTGGATTGATGTCCAGTAATTGACTTCAAGAGATCCATGATTCGAAAGTTCAGGGAAGTGGAATCTGGGAACTCAGGAATTACACCCTTCTAAGGATTATGAGGCATCTTGATGGAGCTCAACATAGTCCAGGAACTATGTTCAAAGTAGAAGCTTCCAACAAATCTTTTGTTTTTAGTTTATGTGTTTTTTAGTATATGCATTTGATTTCGACATTGTACACCTTATGGGGGGGTGTCAAGATATAAGGCTACAAATGTAAAAAGGGTCACCTTAGTGATTTTAGGTCAAAAGTTAGGGTTTTAGATGTCTTAGGTTTTTAGTCATATTAGGGTTCGGTTTTTGGTCACTCGGACTCTTTATAAGAGCGAGGACCCTCATTGTAATGTTGTACCGTACCATCTCATAATAATATTGTGTTATGCGTTTTTGAGCTCTCATGTCTTAACCTACTCTAGGGTTTCTATTCCCTTTGGTTCTTGAAATAACAACATTGGTACAACATCAAAAAATTTACCCAATTGTAGTAGTGTGGCTCACCAACATCACAACCCTCCTCTACTCTAGGTCTCCTATCAACTCTTATCCAATCAAGGCCTCCCATGTAGTATCCATGTCCACCTCTATATATGAGGGTGTGTAAAGTGAAGGGCACCCCCATTATCCTATAGATGTCCTCCAAGATAATAGTCATGTGCCTTGTGGGAACAGGAAAAGGTGGTGCTCTGAATACTAGTGGCTAACCAATCCTCTACATAACTCTTGATTAAGTCTACAATGGAAAAGTATACCCAACCTCTCTAACCATGCCCTCTACATGATGTTCTTTGCCTCCATCCCATGGATTTAGGCTCCAGGTTGTGGGTTACAACATTATTGCCTCTAAAAAACATAGTGCCACCACTCAGAACCTTGGACCAAGCCTTAATCAAACCATGGGATTTTCTAGTGACCCATGGGCTCGTTCACACCTATAACCCACAATGTCATTTTCATGGTGAGCAATGTGTGGGCTTGAAAAAAAAATTGCTTTTCCTCTTTCTCCTCCCTAGCCAACTGTTGACAGGTCGAAATGACCCTAGCCAACAATAGGAGTTACCCCCAGTGAAAGGTCTCAATTAGACAAAGAACTGTTTGGGATAGGGTACCCATCTGTATTTTGGCCCGACAACCATTAATGATTTTGGGTTCTACCGATTACGACCTGATCCACTATCTATGGCTTTCTAAGTCATAATGAAATGCAACTGCTCTAAAATGCAAAATGCAAGTGTCCGGACATGATAATAGTTACAAGTAAGCACAAAACCATACATGCTCTTATCAATAACCCATGAATTAGTTCGTTGAGAATAAAGACAAGAACATGGAAAATGGTTGTAAAATCATTGACAATTATGTACTCACAAATTTAGACAGCATTTTCAGGAAAACGAAAATAAGAATGTAGTACCTACACATAAGAATGGTCCACAGTGGGATACATTCTTTCACAATTTTGATGCTTAACAAATGCAACAAAATAGTCCACAACATATATACACAGGGATCAGAGCTTCCCAAAAAACGACTTGGCCAAAAGTTGGCTTCTCCTCATTAACATTCATCAGTAGTGCGTGAAAAGTTAGAGAGCCAAAAGCCTCTTCTCATTCGATTCCCCCCTATTTAAACTTTCTCCCTCAGAAGTTGAATAGTTCCTTTGAGTAACTGTCAAATTGTTCCTCTTATAGAGACTTTTCATCAGTTCCCCCACTTTTCTAATGTATTTCTTTTTATCTTTATTTCATATGGTGTATCTACTCTTCTTGGGGGAAACTTTCATCACATTTAAAATGCCTCTTGAAATCAATGCCCAACTCTATTGTTCATGTACCTTGTTACAATAACCTTCTTTACTTGAAAACACCTCCTAAATTTCAACACCGAGATTGCTACCCAAATAAACAGAGCCGAAGGTGACCCTTTTATCTCAAAATCTGTACCAAAAATATTATCGATAAACAATGGTAAAACAAGCCTGAAAATGCCTCTCCAAGCAAAGAACAACGAGTAAATTCTCTCGATAGGTGTGCCCAAAGGACTTCGAAATCCCCCTTTTGGGTAGGTATAAACCTGAAAGTTTCATTTAGAAATCTAATTTCCAAGTTTGATTTGTCCTCTCTTTGTGTAGATTTGCGATTAGCAAATATTGTTCGTTTCCTCTTTTGTTCTTGTGTTGTCTTGCCCTATGATGTTTTCTAAAGAAAAAGCCCCCTCACTCTCTTGTTGTTCCCCTTTCCCAACCTTGCTTTTTAGCTAAAACTACTTAACTAGTGGCAACACAATTTTAATTTCTTCTACATAATCAATCTCATAGAGTTGCAATTCCATTAAAATGGATTATCATTTTTTCATACATATTATTTGTGAACTTGATGATGATTCATGGAAACGCAATAATCGTGTATATATACTATATAATTTTTAATTATATTATTGTATTTCAATGATAACCAACATTGGTCATTTAAGTGATCTCAAAATGATATCTTCAAGTTGTTTCTAATTTCCTTTGGCTTCGTGCCCTTCCCCGCAACCTTAAAGAAATAAAAATAAAAATAATAATCTAACATTGGCCATTTAAGTGGTCTCAACCTAATATCTTCAAGTTGTTCGCTAAGTTGCACTAAAATAGATACAAGGGGAAAATAGATACAACAAATCTTCAAATTACCATTTAATTTTTAGATTCACATTCAATGATTCATCCTTTAGATTTTAAAACTAGATCAGCATCATCATCATAAATTAAAATATCACTATTATCATCATCAACATCATAATATTACCATTGTACATCATCATCATAATATTATCATTGAACATCATCATCATCACCTACAATACTATCTAATATCATCTATCATACATGATACTATGAAATTTGTAAACTTTTAACTAGTATCATCAATCACACATGATGTTATGTAAACTTTTGAGATTTTAACATACTTTAATTGGGGAAGCCTACTATCATATTCAATGTTCATTGTTAAAAAATTGAACATAAAAGTCAAAACATTACGTAAACTTTTAAGATTTTAACATACTTTAATTAGGAAAGCCTACTATCATATTCAATGTTCATTGTTAAAAAATTAAACACAAAAGTCAAAACATCATTACAAATTGCAATCACATAATCACATAAAAGTCTTCGTCTGTGTAAGGAAACTCAACATCAACATGTTCATCCTCTCCAGAACTAGGAACATTGCCGCCATGTCTACTTGAAGATGCAATTGTTGGTGACTCCTCATCGAACAAATTAAGATGAGACATCGTACTCAACATTATATCCAAATTAACCAACTCTGGTTCTAGATCCTATAGTTTGGTGGGCATCGATTTGTATTCATCATTTTGGTGTTTGATAGAAAGCAAAGGTTGGAGTGAACATACAAAAGTTCCTCAGCCTTCTTGGAGCCCAATTTATTTCGCTTCACTAAATGGATGAAGCCATATGTACTCTAATTCCTCTCCGTCGATTGGGAAATAACAACCTGCGACAAGATCCTAATTGTCAATTTTTGGATATTTGGGATTTCCCCACCATGGAGTTCCACCAATCAATTGGAGTTAGTGAGGTCTTGTCCCGCATAGCCTCAACATCTGCACCCAAACCCTCAGATCCCACAAAATGAGAAAACTCAATACGAATCTGAACCCCAATATCGAGATCTAGAAATAGTTTTCTAAAAGCTTTTTTAAACCCTTGGGACACTTATGGGTCATTGTTTGGTGCAGATCTATTTGGTTCACTCAACAATTGTGCAAAATAATATTTGGGTTTAATGCATAAACTAAAAGATGTAATGGGGTAGCCATTTTGTTCCACCTCTTGGTTAGCATGTCATTTACTTCATTGTAAAAAAGTTCATCTAGGTCTTGCTCCTTAGCATTAATGACCTCTCTTATCTTCTCTATCATGGAATTAATGCCCTCATACACCTCTCCCAAACTAGGTCTATATGTATTAAACATCCATAGCAAATCCATAATTGGTTTAGAAAATACCAAAAGGTACTCCACCCTATCCCACCATTCATCATAAACAACCATCCTCTTGATTACCTAAGCTCTTTCACTCTAGGATTACATACATTGAGTCCAAAGAGAATTGCATGCCATTGATTGTAAGGCTTCTTTCACTTGCATAAGCCTCCTCAAGACTGTGATGTGAGAGGACAAACGGGTCTCAGCAACCTACATGTGCCAAAATTTCAGTAAATTAAAATTTAGATTCTAGAATCTAAATTGCATATCTTATTTATTATGAACCATAATTTATCCAAAATAAAAATCGAAACAATTGATTAGAATTTAAATCTTGAAGTCCTAGAAAATATGACGCAAAGTTTAGGTACCTTAAGAAGCTCCAACTTCGCAAATTCCTGATAAATGGCTAGGGACATGTGTTGGTTTGTGATCAAGACTTGAATTTCCTTAGCCTCTTCAAAAATCTACCTAATCCACCCAATTTGGGTCCCCATCTTGCTCAACATGAGGTTTAGTGAATGTATAGCACAAGGGATCCAAAAGATGTGTTGATATTTGCTTTCAACAATTAGGCCTGCTGCTCTACACACCTTCGCATTGTCCATTATGACTTAGACAACATTTTATGCCCCCACAAATTCAATTGCATCAATCAAAATACTAGCAATGAACTGAGCATCTTTTTGTTCCCCTTCACAATCAACCGCCTTCAAAGAAATTGTCCCTTTAGGGCTTTGTGCAGTCACATTGATCAGTGGCCTATTCCTTTGATCTTTCCATCCATCAGAGATGATGGACACCCCTGAAATGCGCCATGAATTACAAATGGAGTTCAAGGCACCCTCCAAACGTAACTTTTCAATTGTCAAAAGTTTAGTGTGGACATTCTCATAACCAAGCGGCTTGTACCCTTTTGGGGCTCCATTAACTACTTTAATCATTGTTGCCTAGCGAGGGTGTCGCACTAGGTTAAAAGGAAGGCCATTTGCATAAATGCATCCGCCTATAGCTTCATCTGTTGTGCCCCAAGCATCATTATTAAAGCTCTTTTCAAGTGGTCCCAAATTAGACCACTTGGAAGGAGTGTTGGTTTCCTGAGTGTTATGGAGGTCTTGATGAAGTTGCTCCCATTATTGTTGCTTGTTTAAATTGAAAGGCAGAATTGGACTCTATAGCTTTAGTATTTGCCTCATCCTGTTCTTTCTTATAGTTTGCCATGTTTTCCTTGCTCAAACCCTTTCCATATGTCCCATCAAAATTAGGTGGACCAGTGAATACTTGGATTCCAGTGATCTTCAATTTAGTTAAATGTGCTTTCACATGGGTGTAGGATGCCTTGAATTCTTTTTAGCATTCACTACAAATCCATATTAATGACCCCCCTCCTTGGATCTTCCCCATAACAATGATATATTTCCAAAGATAAGACTTTGGATCATTTTTTTACTTAGTGGCAAATTCAATTCCCTAGGCCTCAACATTCACGGATGATGATTCCATGATGAATGCACAAATGTAAAAAAATAGTCATTGTACCCTGTGATACCAAGAAAAAAAATACAAAAAATTAAAATAAAAAAAATGAAAAATGATCTAAAATGAAATTGAAGATTCAATTATTCAGATTTTCACAAGTAGACATTATATCAACTGAGTTTAAATGGAGACCCATGTCACGATTTTGATTCTCAACACACGTTTTGGACTACGGATCTACGCCCATCTTCAAAAGAACTACATATCTACACCCATCTTCAAGAGAAAGCATTCTCTCAAAGATGGACGCGGATCAACAATCCAAAACGTACGTTGAGAATCAAAATCGTGACACGGGTCTCCATGTAAACACAATTGAAATTGAAGATTGGCATGTTAAATATCAAATTCATCATCGTGAGCTATATTTTTCTATTTCAAGCCATAAAAATTCTATATTACTATCAAATCGGATGATGGCTATCTTCTTTTCCTAACATTTATGGACATAATTAATAGCCACATCCCCAAATGGACATTTACATACATTATCATACATACCCCCAAATGGCCTTTCGGCTTCCTCTAGTATTATCCTTACTCTTGGGATTCCACACACACATTGTTTATAAAACACAAGTATCTCAAAGATTTCCCTACCTTAACAATTTCAAGTTTATGGAACAATGAACATTGAAGACATAAAGATTATCCAAAAAAACCTATAAGGCATCCACACACACATTGTTAGGTTCTTCAGTGGCTAATATAACTGATTGTTCCTACTTGTTCCTTTTCCTCCTCTCCTGTTCTGATTTAAAATTGACAATAAATGCCTTTTTATTGGTGCACATCTAATACAACATGTACGTTGTAATAATTGTATGTGACATGCTTGAATGCCCCTTGAATTCCCTTTTCGCTTCCTTGACAAACCCATGCAAAATCCCTTTTGGAATCCTTTAGAAAAGGAAGTCAGTGTTATAGTTGGTATACGTCGAATTCCCTTATCTAGTCTACAATATCCTCTGCATATATTTGGTGTAGAGCCTTTTATTCATAGACACTCTCAAGGTTTTATGGCTATTTTAAAAATGGTTTCGTCTTTCGGAATTTCTCATCACTGCACCACCAATCCTTATTTGTGTAAAGGCTAGTCACTGGAAAGTTTGATCATGTTCATTTGGAAAAAATTTAGAAACAATGCCTTGCACTAAATGTAGCGAGGTTAACTAGTTAAGTCTGTAATGAGTTGGTAATGGCACTTAACTTTTCTCTACCAGAGTTGAATCATGTAATTTAAGCATTTAGAATCTTCATGTATGTAGGAATCATTTAAGGCATGACTATTGTAGAAATAACTGTGCTTACTTGAGGTGAATCTTATAGAGACATTGATGAGTGAGTATATGCCCTCTACGTGAAAAATATGTTTACTTAAGGTTGTCTTTCATTCATTAAAGTCATATTTATAAATTATAGCAAAATTATTACCACCATTGATTAAAGTCGTATTTATAAATTATAATAAATTTAGTGAGCGTAATCTAAGCCTAAGCCAAACAACCTAACAGGTGATGAAGAGCAACCTTTCGCTTCTACAGGATTTATGTTTCTTTGCCATTTGAAGGTGTATTGTACAAGAACAAAAATGATATATGCTAAAGCTCTAATCCAATGGTGAATTCCTATTGCAAAGACGACCATAGAGTTCCCAAGAATGTTAATGGTCGACCATACCTAGAACAGTGGAAACTGGAAAATGACAAATTGATCCTTTGTTCCTTCACACTTTGCTCCCCGTCACTCAAGCTTGACCACCAACTACAAAACTCACCCATTTGATAAATTTGCAAGTTTGTTGTGTGTTTATGAGAGGGAAAAATGGTGTTTAATGTTAAAGTTAGTGCAGCTGCGAGACCCATTCTCAAAGAGGATGGTACCCTAGTCAGTTAACTAGGGTTCCTGGTCAAGTTAACCAAGAAGAGTAAAGAGTAAGACCCTAGAAGGTACCCTAGGGCCCCCAATTGTCTCCTGGGGTTCTTGGTCGAGGACCAAGCAGGTTGATGCCATGGCAAAGTCCCTAGCATGTGGCTAGGGCCCCTATTTGTCTCTAGGATATTTTGGTCTGGACCAAACAGTTTCTTGGTCACGAGTACCAATCGGGTCTTGCAGGTTGAGACAGAGACCTCCTCGTCCAGGACTAGGCAGATTCTTGGTCACGAGGACCAAATAGTTCCTGCAGTGACATACCTGGTCAGTTAACCAGGTGGATCTTGGTCAGTGGACCAAGATGATGATGTGTGATGTCCTCTTCTCCTAGGTCTTCGAGATGGTTGAGTTAGATGGTCTTCTCAAGGGACTGACCACCCCTTGATGGAGCCACTAACATTTGACCTTAGGAGTATAAAACAAGAAGGGTTCCACACCCAAGGTAAGTACCCTAAATTGTTATTAATTGTACTTGTTAATCTTATATTGATGGTTACATGTTACTGATGATTACTTTAACACGATGGCCCAATTGGTAGTGTTAAAGTTGAAAAGTTGAAAGAGATGAAAAATATATTTTGTTGAAGTTATTTTGTATGATTACTGATGTTATTAATTGTACTTGTTAAGCTTATATTGATGGTTACATGTTACTGATGATTACTTTAACACGATGGCCCAATTGGTAGTGTTAAAGTTGAAAAGTTGAAAGAGATGAAAAATATGTTTTGTTGAAGTTACTGCTGTACTATTTCGTTTCAGTACTAGTTTATTAAATGTGATTTTGCATTAAAGTACATTGATTGTTTATTTTTTGCATCAAACCCTAACCCTAACCAAAATTCAACATGGTATCAGAGCTTTAGGTCTTGTAGCTAACTTTGTTTTGCAGGCTAACAGAATCTACATAGATCCCAAGGTAAGGGTTTGTGTCCAATCAACTTGACTACAAGTTTACGGGTGTTCTTGGCAAGTTGGTTGTAAGGGTTTGAGATGGCTTCTAACTCACTAAAGGCAGAAGATAGGCTTGAAGGAGCCTCAAAGTTTAATGCATGTAAGGCTAGGGTTTTGAATATTCTGGAGGAGAATGACTTGGATGAATTGGTTACTAGGGTTGTGGAAGAGCCCACAACAGTCCAAGGAAGAGCAGCATTTAAGAAGAAGCAAGCCAAGGCAAAGAGAGTCATCTTTGACTCAGTTAAAGATAATTTGATGCCTGTGCTAGCTCCTCTAAGGACAGCTAAGGAATGCTTTGTTTCCCTAGCAAATCTCTATGAGAAAAAGGCACCTACTCAGAGAATTTTGAAGAAGCAACTTTGTTCATTGAAGATGGAGAAGGAATCAGTTGCCTCCTCCTTTTCAAAGATTGCTTAGACAAGAGACCAACTCATGGCAATTGGCGTTGAAGTAGATGATGATGATCTTGTGCAAACAACAGTAGATGGTCTTCCTACATCTTGGGAGACATTTCTTGCAATAGTGAATGGAAGAGAAATACAACCAAGCTTTGATAGGTTGTGGCATGATTTCCTAGAAGAAGAAGGAAAAATCCAGAGTAGATTTGGGCCTCCAGTTGAAAAGAATCATGCTCTTGCTGCCAAGACAAAGAAAGGAAGAAGCTTCCCTCAACATCACAACAAAGGTAAGGGAACTCAAGGTAAGCACTTTCAGAAGTCAAAAGTAAGATGTTATAGCTATAGCAAGCTTGGTCATTATGCAAAAGATTGTAGAAATCCTCCTAACAGGAATTGACATAAAGGCAAGTATCATGCTTCAACTGCTACAGAAGAAGAAAAGCCTTAGCAAAAGAAATCTAAGACTGAGACCAAAGAGAGTTCATCCTGGTTTTAGCACTCTTAGGATCCATCTCCAACTCATCAGATTCATGGTGGATTGATAGTGGGGCCACCAAGCATATGATTGGATACAAAAGGGCTCTTGTGGGTTACAAGGCCAAGAAGTTCAATGTGAAAGTGGAGATGGGAAATAGAAGTACCTATGCAATAAAAGGAGTTGGTTCAATTGCCTTAAAGCTTGATTCAAGGACGTTAATTCATGTTGAGGAAATTTTGTGTGTTCCTGGTTTAAAGAAGAATGTTCTTTCAGTGGCAATTTTAGAAGACAAGGGGTTCTCTGTAACCTTCTCAAAAGGAAAGGCACTAGTATGGACTAAAGGTGGAAATATGAGCTCAACTATTGATATTGGTGTCCGTGAGGGGGACCTTTACAAGTTCTCAGGACATGTTGTTAAAGCTCTAATGAATAACCCCTGTCAAGTTTCAGAGATCAAGAGGGACTTAGATATGGAAGCCTACGAGACATCTTGTTCAGAGAAGTAGAGGGAGAAAGCCAAGAAGCCTTCAGTTGATCTCATTGAGGAGCCTATTGAGAGGCTCCAAGGATGCTCCAATGGGAGCCTGTCACTGATTCAGGATTATCCACTAATGTGGAGATAGCCAAACATAAGTTTGGAAAGATGCTATCCAGTTGATAATGGATAATGATATGTGGAAAGTGGTTCTTGGACAGCTTTGCCTAAAAGTAATATTTCCGAGTATAAAACATGAAGGGTTCCACACCCAAGGTAAGTACCCTAACTTGTTATTAATTGTACTTGTTAATCTTATATTGTTGGTTACATGTTACTAAAGATTACTTTAACACGATGACCCAAATGATAGTGTTAAAGTTGAAAAGTTGAAAGAGATGAAAAATATGTTTTGTTGAAGTTACTGCTGTACTATTTCGTTTCAGTACTAGTTTATTAAATGTGATTTTGCATTAAAGTACATTGATTGTTTATTTTCTGCATCAAACCCTAACCCTAACCCTAACCAACAAAATTCAACATTTAAGAGGTAGGTTATGTCCCTTAGTAGTGGGCCTTTTAGGCTTTTATTTTAGAATCAATAAATAAATTAAAAATCAAATTTTAAGGATGAAAAATTGCTAGAAACGTGGCACTAAATGGATGAAACGTTTCACGATTTTGACTAAAAGGTATCCTCCTCAGCCTAAAACATATCCAACTCAGCTCGAAAAGTATCCACCTCAGCCTGAAACGTATCCAAATTTGCTGAAACTTATCCATACAGGTCTGAAATGTATCACTAGTGTTTCAAGGCTGTATCCCATCTGTTTCAGCATCCGAAACAAGGAACGAAGTTTCCCAAGGCCTACTAGGGTGTTTCTGGTAGCTTAGAGTTGTTCAAAATTTCCTTTGGCTTCATGCCCTACTTCCCTGACCTTAAATAAACCTAATGGCTGCAATAAAAGCAATCATACAGTCCTTGCTTATATATATATATATATATTCAACAATATGTAGCAGTAAACTGATAGATTCAATTATATATATATAATTGAATCCATCAGTTTACTGCTACATATGGTTGAATATATATATTCAGTTTATTGCTACATATTGTTGTTTAGCTTATCAAAGAGACCTCAAGCTGGAAGATCTTAATATAAGCTATTAAATGCTCACAAAGCAAAGTATATAATTGAATCTATCAGTTTACTGCTACATATGGTTGAATATATGTATTCAGTTTATTGCTGCATATTGTTGTTTAGCTTATCAAAGAGACCTCAAGCTGGAAGATCTTAATATAAGCTATTAAATGCTCACAAAGCAAAGTGGGAATTGGGAATAATAGGGATCGAAAACTTCAATATTTCTCTGTAAGCTAAACGGATTGTAATGGTTAGCAAAGTGCAATGATGCCTAGAAGGTCTTGAAAGGCAAAATACTATGGGCATCGGAATACATGAAAAATCTCACCTAATTCTTCCAGGCCAAGGTTAAAGATACTGTAATGGTGCACAAATGCCTCCATATTTCAACCAAGACATTTGACTTTAATCTTAACAGAATTCTTTGTATAATGGAAAAAATCCATTCAAAACCTAATTAAACTGCTAGTGCAAAATGACCCTTATTTAAATTTCTTGTGGCAGAGGAGGATTGAATAAAGATACTGTAATGGTGCACAAATGCCTCCAGATTTCAACCAAGACATTTGACTTTATCCTTAACAGAATTCTTTGTGTAATGGAGAAAATCCATTCAAAACCTAATTAAATTGCTTGTGCAAAATGGCCCTTATTTAACTTCTTGTGGCAGAGGAGGATTGAATGATTTTGGTGAGTATCTACCAGCAAAAGAAAGCCCCAAGGGTTAGCTCAAGTGGTCATGAGCCAGACATGAGATCTCTTCCCCCAAAATTGGAAGGTCATGGGTTCAACTCTCTTGATCCCCTTGGGGTTAGGCTCTATAATCAGGGCCGACGGTTTACCCCGTTTATCATCCATGAATCATGGGGAAGTACTCGGAGAATTTTCAGTGAGATTATTCCTCGGGAAAATCTACCAGCAAAAGAAATATTTATTTAGCTTATGTATCCATTACTATGATCATCCAAGAAAAAGGTACCCAAAATTTTTTGCATGCAAACACTGCTGAGCACAGGTGTGGAAAAATTAAATCCAATTCCCAGTTCTAGTAATATCCTCAAACCAGGCACGCAGGGGTGTAGACCAACTGGCAAAAGGAGTGAAATGATATGACATATTGTAAAAGAGGTCACAAGTTCAAACCCCGACTTATTCATGCCCCATGCTTGTGGGCTATGTGGGTGCACCTAGGAGTATGGTGGTAGCGGACGGAAATCGACCCTGTGTAATGCAAGTACGTGCACTGCCCCAGTTGCTGATTCCCCTAGTATAAAAATAATCCTCAAACCAGAGGAATCTGGTATAAGGTGTACATCTTTGCCAGGGAAACTTATTAGTTTAGCTGATATTCAACATTGTTGTATAAGTTGTTAGGTTGCCTTTTTTCTAGAGGTCCTACAATATTTGAAGAACTGAAGTATTGCCACATGACCTTGATGACCAGGAATTTGGTAGTCTAAGGAGGTGGCAATCCTTTACAGAGTGCAACAAACCATACTTAAAGTTTGGATTTTCATACCGTCAACGGTCAAACTGTACCCTGCAAATACAAACTCAAAGGTGAACAGAGAAGACAGAAATAATGTTGAAATTGAACATTTACTCGACATCATAAATTGGATGCATCCATTTAAGTGGACAGCAACTCCTCTAGATCAGGGATCTGTCAATATGTTAATTTAGCTGTTGCTGCATGTGTGTTCTCCTACAGCAGCCCAGCAATGATGACAGATGCGTACTACTGAGGTGCATACCAGCAGACTCGCACCAGCCTAGGGTTATGTGCAGCAGAAGTTGCTGTGAGGTTGAGGGCACGGAAGCAACAGTTATAGTACAGGGTGCATGCAAGCTGAAGCCTTAGAGACTCCAGATTTGTCTTTTCTTTAAATTAGACAGTGCTTTTCCCACATTTATATTTGCTTTTGCCAGCTTTTGAAGAGATGCATGGGTTAGGGAGTACCGCCAGATTTAGCTAGGGCACTATTTCCAAGAATAGAAGAAGCATGCACACATGCATTCACTCTTTTCCAATGGGCATGCTATTCTAGACAGCTTTCTCATGGAAGCTAGGTGCACTTTTCTGGGCAGCCTATTGTTAGGTTTTCCACTCCTAATTTGGCCGCACCACTGAGATGGTCTAATTTTGTAAAACCCTAACCTTATCTTCATCTATAAAGACAGGGTAGAGATGTTATTCATTAGAGTGAACTGTTTGCTGTTATTCATCAAAGTGGGTTGTTTTCTATGTAATTTTCTGTTTTGAGTTAATAGACAGATGTGTGATTGGTTGCTGCAATATTTAGCATGTTGTTCACATTTTAGTTATCCATGTGTTTGTAGATCTAACATTCTTACAGTTTTGAGAGGCCTTTGTTCCTTTAAGCTACCTAGGGTTTGTAGGAGGGCAGGTCTGCTTACCATGAATTAAAGATTTAACATGATATCAGGGCTGCCTATCTGAAATCTTCCTGGTATCCATGCATGGAAAAGGTGTCTGCTTGTGAGAGGGAGCCATCGGAATGTTTCGACAGGCGTGGCCCAAGAGTCTTCAGTGAGTCAAGCAATCCATGCCTGAGATAGGCACTTGGTTAAGTGACAGGTTGTAGACTGTGATCATTGATGCCCTAAGTGCTCTAATAATTGGAGAGGGCAATCTGCACCTGTTATAGGTTGTTGATCTGATTTGTTTTCCTTCTGATCTACTTGTTTGAGTTGTGTTCCAGGGGTTGTAAGGATAGCCAATGTAGGTCTCACAGATTGTGACCAGTTAGAAGGTGCTGTAAACTTCACTCCTTGGAAGTGCAGATTTCAGATCTTGGAGAAGGTTGATCTTTGGTGTTTTGTTGAGGGCAAGTTTACAATCCCTACCAATCCCACACGGTTGGCCAAACTCAACCAAAAGGCGACCAAAGCAAAAAGAATCATTCTTGATTCTATAAGGATCACTTGATCCCTCACATCACGGATAAGAAATTGGCCCAGGATATGTATGATGCCTTGATGACTTTGTATCAAAGTGTGAAAATTTCCTACAAGATATTTTTGAAGAGCAAGCTCTCTGCCACATCCATGAGGGACACAAACACAGTGGCTAGCTACTTGATGAGGATCAGTGAGTTGAAAGATCAGGGTGCTGCTGTTGAGATCTACGCCGTCGGGAGGGGGGGAGCGAGAGCGGGAAGCGGGAGCGAAGCGAAAAGCAAAATTTTCAAAAGCTTCCGGGTTGGGAGCGTTTTTTATATAATATATATTTTTAATATATTTTGATGCACATATGTGAACAAAACCATGCAGAATGTTGAATTAGTTACAAAAAACATAAAAACATGGATTAAACTATATAACATCAATCATCTAGTAGTTATAAGTTATAACCTATAGCTTGTAACATTGTCATCATGATCAAATCATCAAATCATCAACCATAGCATCAACCATTTTCAATATATAACATTTGTAATTTTGGCATGACTCATCAAATGATCAATCATCAAGCTCATAATTCTTGTAACCAAGTCACCAAACTATAACAGAGAACATAAAATGATCAAGTTCAAGTGTTCAACCATGAAATGAAACAATTCAATTCACAAAGCAATGAACTTCAAAGTTCAAACATCAAACTTAAATTGCCATATAATGTCTTCAAAATTGACTATAAGAAATATTAAAGAGTCAATAGGTATTGTAGTTTGCAAAATGCAAAGTACTGAAAAACTAGAAAAAGACAAGTACTAATATTTCTTTTTGCCACGGGAAACTTCTAATTTCTTTTCCCATGCTCTATGAGCACTGCTAGCAGTAGTATTAGGATCCTCATCCTTAGTAGGTGGGAACTGGAAGTTGTCGTGAACCACATCCAACAGCTACACCACCCCCATGAAACAATGGAGGTTGTGAAGCTAGAGGAAAAACCGGTACATCTGGGATTGTCGCTGGAAGTGGAAGTGGACGTGGAAAACTACTACTAGAGGGAGGTGGCATCGCTGCTGCTGGTGCACGGTCAACAATAACATCATCATCGTCCAAAATTTCAGCCTCCAAGCGCTCTAAAACCATGGCTCCATCCTCCAAATTATCCTCCTCCGGGTTGTTGTCCCAAGTGACAAATGTTCTATCACTTTTGGCCCACTCACAATAATGAGACAACAACCTCAAGTTGTAGTGTACAAAAACCAAGCTTTCTGCCCGGTTTTCATTTAGGTTGTTTCTTTTCACATTGTGGATATAGCTATAGGTGCTCCAACACCTCTCTGCAGAAGAAATATTAACCACCTATGCAATCACTTTAATGGCCAATTTATGCAACTGTGTGGCGGCGGAGCCATACATATTCCACCACGGGAGGAATCCTTTCTCGATCTTTGTTTGCATGCAAAGTACCAAACACCCCATGTTGACTAAGATATTTGCTCAATTGAGCATGCAATATGGCACTTTCCTCTTCATCAGGGACCAACTTATCTAATGCTTGCATGTACCCATTCTGTACCTCTGGATCTGTGTGGGGTTTTTTCCTGATCCCACCCCCAGGTGTTGGTTTGGACAACCAAGATGGAGAATAATGTTTTGGTGTAAGGACGTAGGCTAAGGCATGGAGTGGAACATTAAGATTATCCCACCTTTTGACCACATGTTTGCGAATATGATCATACAAGATGGCATCTTTTGGCTCAACAATGTCTTTTATTTGGCCTAGCATGCTATCCATTTGCTCATACACCTCCCCAATTACCAGCTCATCAGTATCTGCAAACCGAATCATGCGATAAATGGGCTTGGTGAAATTCAAAACATACCTTACACATGACCAAAACTGACCATCAAGAACGATGTCCTCCACCTTCTGAAAATCTTGCCTGTCAGATGCGGATGTAGCCCTGTCTTTCAAAACCTGCCATGAGTCACTTGATGCCATACTAGCCAATGCCTCTCTTACCTTCAAAAGGCGCCTGAAGGTGAGGTAATAGCTAGCAAATCTAGTCTTCGCAATCTTCAATAGCTCCAACTTTGAGTGACTACGGAAAATGTGGTGGGCATTACTATGATTGGTAATGAATCTTATCATGAACTTGCCTTTCTTGTACAATGAACCAATCCATTTATAATCATGTTCCTTCATCTTGATAATGTCATGCATCAAAAGGTTCAATGTGTGAACCAAACATTCGGACCAAAATATGTTGGGGTATCTATCCTCAATGATTGCTCCCGCTGCCTTACAATTAGTAACATTATCAATAATGACTTGTATGACATTGTATGACCCAATAGATTCAATGGTTTTAATTAAGGCTGATGCAATTAGGCCGGTCTTGAAGCGATCAGAGTAGTCATGGGATGAAAGGAAGATTGCACCACTAGCAGACACCCCAAGAATATTTATCAATGACTTTCCCTTTATATTTGTCCAACCATCAGATACAATGGAAACCCCATATTCATTCCAAGCATTTGTGAATTGCCCCAAAGCATTTTGGATCTTGGCTTTTTCCTTGTCAAGACCTGCGGTTCTAGTTTTGTCATACCCGGGGCTCCTATATCCTTTAGGGGCAGAACGGATGGTTTCTATCATTTCATGCCAATAGGGGGAGCAAAGAACATGGAATGGTATGCCACATGCATAGAGAAACCGGAACACTATTGCATCCACATCATCCCTACCACCTTGGTCAAGGAAATATGATATTGTTCTACGCCCTGAACTTGCAGGCATGGTCGAGAATCCACTACCATGGGTGGATGGGGTTCCAGCACTGAATCCTCTATGTGAGCTTGAGGTCTCCTGTTCAACCCTTGATTTTTTGGTTTGGTATTGTGCTTCCTCCTCTTCCCTCTTATATTTGGCTCTATCTTTTGATGGCACTTCAATACAAGTTTTGACTCCTATAGTCTTATTTTCATCCCATGGAATAACCCCACATAAATGCTTTCTCACACAGGTATATGAACCTGTGAATGTTACTCTACAATGGGGGCATGCAAATTTTGTGGTTCCACCCCCTTTCCCTCCTCCAAGCTTTGTGACATACTTCCACAAGGGTGTGTGGTTCTCTCTGTTTTTCCTTCCATCATCATCACTATCCTCTTCCTCTCCCTCCTCTTCCTCCTCTCCATTATATGCGCCACTACCCACTTCTTCATCATCTCCGTCATTTCTCCTTTGGTTTCCAATCAACACCATCATAACAAACAATGGAACCAAAAAGAGAAGCGACATTGGAATACCCATGATCATCATGCTTGTAGCAGTAGAGGTTCAAACTTTAAGTTCAAATAATAACCCTTTGCCTGCAATAGAATGAGGGAGAAGGAATGGGAAAGAGTAGGAGAAGAAAACATACAAGTAACAAGCATTCAATTTCAAGCCAAAAAAAAGGGATGAGTTTAGAGCCTACCTCTTTGGCTCTCCAATGGTGCTTGAAGCCTTGAACCCTTTGGAATCCTTCAATCTCCCCTCCAAGCTTTCACAAATGGCACCCTTCAATCTCTCTTCCAAGCTCTCCAAGAGTCCAATCTTCTTGCAAAATCTCCAAATGCACTCCAAGTTGTTCAAACCCTTGCAATGGTGAATGAAATGGCAACAATGAAGTTGAAGAGTAGGAGAAGAAAACATACAAGCAACAAGCATTCAATTTCAAGCCAAAAATAAGGGATGAGTTTAGAGCCTACCTCTTTGGCTCTCCAATGGTGCTTGAAGCCTTGAACCCTTGGAATCCTTCAATCTCCCCTCCAAGCTTTCACAAATGGCACCCTTCAATCTCTCTTCCAAGCTCTCCAAGAGTCCAATCTTCTTGCAAAATCTCCAAATGCACTTCAAGCTGTTCAAACCCTTGCAATGGTGAATGAAATGGCAACAATAAAGTGAAATGAAGCGGGGGAGTGATTTATAGCCCAAGCAAACTCCCCCCAAAACAAAACAAAAAGCCCACTCATCTTCAATCCGCGAACTTCCTCGGGAGCGCAGTCGGGAGCGACGAGAAGCGAACATGGAGCGATTTTCAAGCGTTTTCGGGAGCGATGAGGGAGCGATTTTTCTCACCCCAGAGCGCACTCCCAAAAATTGCTCCGGATCGGGAGCGAAAGCAGAGCACACTTTTTTAGCACTTCTGCATCACTTTGGCTCAGAGCGAGCTTTTGGAGCGGGGGCGGGGCGGGGGGGGGGGGGGGGGGGCGCTCCCACGCAATGTAGATTGAGATGAACGTAAAGAGTAAGTTGCTGCCCATAGCACTAAATAGGTCTCTTCATCTTGGGAACCTTTGTTTGGAGTGTTTGTGCTCATTAGACGTTGCCCACCTTTCAGAAACTTCAGGATGATTTCATCCAAGAGGAGGCTAGAGACAATTTCAACCAGAGTGAAGAAGATCTAAAACCTAAGGAAGATGAGGAGAAGAGGTAAGAAAGGAGGACTCGAGAGGGATCAGAAGGGGACGGTGGAAGATTCAGGGTCTTCAAACCAGGGTAGGAAAGACTTAAGTCACGTCAAGTGCCACAAGATGGGTCACTATGCATCTCGATGTCATAAGAAGAAGAAGGCAAATGGAAAGTAGAAACAATAGAAGCAATTTGCAAGGAATGTAGAAGCTTCAAGTAGAGCAAAGAGCAAGCATCCGGGCTTGTTACAAGATTCTCCATGGTTTCTTGCTTTTCCACTAAGACCATTTCCAGTGTATGGTGGTATGTGAATAGTGGAGCATTCAAACACATAACCTAAAATACGAAGGCTTTCTGCAAACTTCAAGAACAACAAGCAAGCATATAGGTGGAGTTGCGTGATGATGCCAAAAATTTAGTTACAGGAGTGGGATTTGTCTCATTCCACATGCCATGAAGTGATGTTCTTGAGCTAAATGATGTCTTGTATGTTCCTAGTCTAACAAAGAATCTTCTTTGAATTTCATCCATGACAATTCTTAAATGTGTGACTAAGTTTGATCAGTTCGATGATCAATAAATTGTAATCAGAGATTAGATTAGTGATCCTAGCTAAGTATTGGCCAAAGGAGTGCAAAAGGGTGACCTGTAGAAATTACTTCTTGATCCAATCAAGCATGGAGCTTTGGTGCACAACAGTGAAAAATCGTGCGATCTTTGGCACAATAAATTTGGTCACCTGATCCTAGCTAAGTATTGGCCAAAGGTGTGCAAGAAGGTTACCTATAGAAATTACTTCTTGAACTCAACAAACATGGAGCTTTGGTGCATGACAGTGATAAATTGTGCATCTTTGGCACAAGAAATTTGGTCGCCTGCACTATGGAGCATTAACTCTCTTGAAAGACATGGTGCAAGAATTAACAAACATCAAGATCGGGAAAACAAGAATGTGCAAGGGTTGTGCACTCAACAAGCATGCCAAGACTGCTTTCCCAAGCAGTGAGCAAAACATTTGACCAATGACTCCAGCTTCACTGACAAAAAGCATTCATTATGTTTCTTTTATTGATGATTCCTCTAGAAAAAACTAGATTTACTTTCAAAGATCAAGGATGAAGTCTTCAGTAAGTTCCAAGAATTTCAAGCTCCTGTGGAGAATCAAAGTAAGAATCTTGAAGTGTTGAGCTCTGATAATGAAGGAGAATACACCTCCACAAAATTCGATGCCTTTTGCAAAGACGGGTGGATCAAGAGGGAGCTGACAATACCTTACAACCCTCAGCAGAATGGAGTTGTAAACAGGACACACAAGTCCATCATAAAGACAGCCAAGGCTATGACTAATGATCTAGATCTGCCAAGGCTATGACTCATGATCTAGAAACTTGCAATACAATTGTCTTTACAGAATATTGAAGGACAAGACACTACACAAAGCTTTCGCTAGTAAGAACCCACAGGTATCACACATTTATGTTTTTGTTTGTTCTATGTATATTCATATCCATTGACCATGATGAGAAGAGATCTAAGCTTCTAGCATGAAGGGTATATTTGTTGGTTACAGAGTGTCCTTCAAGACTTACAGGATCTATCTTCCATCACAGCAGAAGACAGTAATGAGCCGAGATATTTAGTTTAATGAGGATGCTTGGTCCTCTAGTTCTCAAAAACCTCCCATGGAAGTTGAGGAGAAAGAAAAACTTGCTGTCCCATGTGCTAATTTGAAAGAAAAGTAAAAATCAGATTCAGATCAGCAAGGTTCTAGCGAAGTAACAGAGACTGTTTTACTATCCAGTTCAACTAGGAAGCCGAGAAGGCCTACCCAAAATTTGCAAGAAGCACAGACGCTAGTAGAAACACCCAAGACTCCTTTTCAAGTGATAAGAAATTCCCTAATCATGTTGCATTGATGTCATCTATCATTGCTGCAAAGCCTTCCATCTTTGAAGAGGCTAATGTAGAGGAAGTATAGCAGAATACCATGACAGAGGAGTATAACTCCATCACGAAAAACAATGTCTAGAAGATTGTGCCAAGACTAGTGGACACATCAGTGATTGATTCCATGTAGTTGTACAAGGTAAAGCATGCAACTCTAAATGTATGTAAGTGGCTGGCCACATTAACTTTCTATTGTTTTTTGGGGCAAATTTGAACCCCTTGAACAAGGGACAGGTGGACTGTTATGTCTGGGAAGCATGGAAGCTTGTCTGTGAAGGTATCAGCCCTTTTTTTGTAATGTGCACACTGCACCGTGTTTTTTGTTATACACTGGAATAAAAAAATACATGTTTTCTTTGGGAAAAAATGGTAAAGTGTGCAACTAATGGCAACATAGAGAAGTACAAAGTCAAGTTCATAATGAGAGGATTCTTGCAGAAAGAGTGAGTTGACTACGAGGAGACCTTTGCTCTTGTTGCAAGGTATACTTCCATCAAAACCATCAGTGTCATATGCATCAGTTTTCAGTTGGTCTTTATAGTTTATACCAGATGAATGTTGACACTACTTTTTTCAATGATCTGGTTGAGGAGGAAGTACACATTAATCAACCAAAGGGGTTTTGAGGTGCATGGGCAAGATACCCATGTGTGCAGATTGAAGAAGACCCTTTATGCACCGAAGCAAGCACCGCGTACATGGTACTCAAGGATTGCTTAATACTTATTGAATAATTTGGGCTTCACCAAGGCTATTGCAGATCCTAATCTTTATTACTTGTTTGATAAATTTGATCTACTTGTCTTGGTAATGTAATGGAGATTCTAAATAGATTTCAGATGTTGGATTGTAAACACTTGGCTACTCCTATAGTTCCAAATCTGATGCTGTACATTGATTTAGCTTTGGTAGATCCTTCCGTGCATAGGATGTGGATTGGTTCTCTTATGTATCTCAAGAACTCTAGAACTGATATATGTTTTGTAGTGAATACGTTGGACCAGTTCATGGTTGAACCCACGCAGATTCATTAGATTGCTGCAAAGCATGTGCTTCAGCCTTCTGTACCTGAAAGGCACAATTCATTATGGTTTGAGTTATGTTGGAGAAGGTGAGTAAATGCTGCATGGTTTTGTTGATTCTAACTGGCCAAGAGATGTAGGTGATAGGAAGAGTATAAAATTTTGTTTCAACTCAAGGTCAGGTATGATACCTTGGCTCAACAGGAAGCAAGTAGCAATTGCACTTAGTTCCATGGGGCAAAGAATATGGCAGCCAGTGTCGCTAGTTGTGGGGCCATATGGCTTTGCAAGTTGATAGCAGACTTGACTAATCAGGTGTTGGAGCCCACTGTAGTGTTTGAGACAATCAGAGTTGCATCAGACTCCAGTTTTTCATGATCACTCCAAGCACATAGATATTTGGTACCATGTCCTCATAAATAGACTTTAGATGGGAGCAATGGTTCTAGTCTCTAGAGTATATTCCTGCAGAATTATTGGTTGCTAACATTTTGACGAAGCCCCTAGCTAAAGGGAGAGCTCAAGATGTCGAGGGATGGGCTTGGTTTGGTAGAGAATAGTTTCCTCACAAAGAGGGAGTGTAACTTTACCTGTTGCTGCATGTGTGTTCTCCTACAGCAGTGCAGCAATGATGGCAGATGTGTAGTGTTGAAACTTGAGGCACAGCAATTACCAACAGACTCTCACCAGCCTCATGATCTGTGCAGCAGAGGTTGTTGTGAGGTTGAGAGTCCAGTGATGAGGCACAGCAGCAGTGGTTATAGGTAGAGGGCACATGCATACCTTTAGAATGCATGCACCAATGTTAGAGAGACTCTAGATTTGTTTTTTCTTTAAATTAGGCAATACTATTTCTATTTTTAGAATTTTAGATTTGTTTTTTCAGATTAAGAAAAGATGCATGGGCTAGGGAGTATTGCCATATTTAGATAGGGCAATGTTTCCAAGAATAAAAGAAGCATGCAACATGCATTCACTCTTCTCAAACAGGTACAGTATTCTAAGCAGGTTTCTCATGCAGGCTATGCCCACTTTTCTAGGCAACCTATTGTTAAGGTTTCCACTCCTAATTTAGGTGCACTAGAGGGATGATAAAATTTTGTAAAACCTCGGCCTTTCTTCATCTATAAAGAAAGGCGGGGTAGAGGTGTTATTCATCAGAGTGAGTGGTTTGCTATGCAATTTTTTGTTTTGAGTTCATACCTAAGTTGCCAGGGTACTTGGGTTCAAGGACAAAAATGGGGACTGGGACAACACTTTTTGAAACAAGGGACTTGGGTACGTCAGGAGTACTATAGACATATATTATAATATATGTCTAACATACTTTCAATATTTAAACATATAAATATGAAATCATTTTCAGCAAGTAACACACTAACATACTAACTAAAACATGCACATTGGTTCATCGATATAAAGTTATAAAATATAAATTTTAAACATATTGATATTCGTATGATATATGTACATTGTCATACGACACCCAAAATTTGCCTAATGGCATTTCCAAATATGAAATAGATAATTCAAACAACATTGAGCAATGAACAACATAGCTAATTTGGCTTCCTCAAGCCATGTCTGCTAGGCCAACTACATTTGCATCATCATTGTCATCAGCATCACTAAGGTCCTCGATCAACAAGCTCCCTAGGTAAGATTCAGTATCAAGTGGAGGCTCCTCCTCATCCAAAGAAATTGGAGGTATCTCGACATGGTTGACTAGTTCTATCTCCTCATCCACACATATGGCATCATCGATGTATTGGTCACATCTCTTGAAAGAACCTTCCTTGTACCCTAGGTCTTTCTAAGATATGAGACAAAGTGTGCTATGAATGTAGACTAAGTTCTCTGCCTTCTTTGATCCTAAACGATTTATCTTCACTGAATGGATGAAAGCATAAGTGCTCCAATTCCTCTCACAAGATGAGGAACTAGCTACTTGCCCAAGTAATCGTATGGCAAATTGTTGCAATTTAGGAGCATCAACACCATGACACCACTAAGTATGACACCATAGATCCTTTTCAAAGCAAACTAAGTATGCCCTGTGGTAGTGATGGTAAACATAAGAGAGGGGTTAGACCCAATGTAACCATGACCTAACTCCTCAACTTCTTCGGGTAACTTCTAAACCCAGGAGAGAGTCCCTAATGGAGGAAGAACACCTGCAGACACCAAAACGCTTGCAAATACCCTTCTACAAGCCTTATGGCTAAGATCAGTGCCTCATATGGAGTCAACAATTAATAATAAAGATACATAAATCATATAAAAGGAGTTAATTCAATCTACCAATCAATATCAATAAATATTACCACTTCAATACACTTCACAAATCCCAAGGTAGGGTTTCACACTTCCCTAGGCACCACCTCAAAAAAGTGTGCTCTAAAGGGGAGATGACCAAGTGGCCTAGGGTGCACATAATGGTCCAATCAGAAATGCAAGAACCTTGCAAAAACCCTAATTTAAGTAATTTCACATTTCCCAATGCACTAGGTCAAAGTGGGATGCCCTCAGAATGATCAAATTGCAAATACTTTTGGTTTTTTTACTTATTTATATTTTTAGGGTTTTTCTAGCAATATTTAGATTTTTAGGGTTTTTCAATATATAAAGAAGCATGTGAAATAAAAGCCGTGTAAATTGATAAAAGAGAGATAGATTTGTTGAAAAGATAGAGCATATGATTCTTGTCTCAATCCCTAGGGCATTGAGAGATCGATACCAGCGTCCCTCTCTTAGAATGGATTTCAATACTTGCAATTAGGGCATCAACTAGCAACCACAAGGGTTAAGTAGAAGAGCCTAATTAGGGAAAGCGAAGAAGTCCAAGGCCCAATTAACAGTGGCGAGCTCCTTTGATAGGAAGGTTTCCTCATATAATGTTGACAAAATGCTAGCAAGAAACCCTAACTTAGCCCAAACCACTTCAAGAATGACGTTAAACTAGGGTTAGGAGATAAACTTACCAACATTAACCAAGGAATGAGCAAGAAGATACACCTTAGGTTACCCTTGAGCACGAGTTATCACAACTATTCTTAGCATCAACCATAGCATGTGCAAAATTAAGCCCTAGAAACGACTTCATTCATCCTTCAAGCAAAAAAAATCATCCAAAGAGAGGTGCGCATAACATCAAGAGCTCCAATAAACCAAGAGAAATAGAAAAGATCTCATAATGAACCCATATCTTGTTGTGTTTTTACAATGAGGGAGGCGCTATTTATATGATTTTAAGTTATGAGCCTACAAGATAATGTAAAAATATAACATTCGGCTTGCTCACCCACAACTTTGGGGGCTAAACCACTCAAAATAACAATAAAATATCTCTAAACGACATAAAAGTAGTAATAAAAATGCAATTACGCTACACCAAGTGCTAGGTGTGCCAAAAGGAGGACGTCATGGCCGAACTGACCCCAACAGATGTGTGCCCTCAACATCCTCCTTCATTATCCTTGTAGGCTTCTTCAATAAGGACGTACAATTTGCGGGTAACACAACCCAAAGGAGGGGTTTAATATCACAAAATAGGTCCAAGTGAGCAAATAAGGTGTGCTAGATAGGGTACACGTCCCTTTACAAAATGCTATCACCTTTTACATGGCAAATAAATGAGTGTGGTCATGCATCCAAGTGATTATCTCCCCAAGGGCACCAACCCCTATAGGGCGAGCACCTCCTAGAAGCAGAAATCAAGAGGACCATCCATGACATGATTAGGGGTATTTAGCCCCAAATCAACACTCTACGCTTCAAACTTGGCCTTTACATCAAAACATTTTAACCCCTCGCTCTAGTAGACCTAACTAGGAAGGTTGCAGATATTCTAAGGCGTAACACTCCCTTTGTGCACTAGGGAGTCTAGTGGGATCCTATAGGTCTTTGGTACAAATTGCAATGCCCTTCTTTGGAACATTCATAAAATAGAGTATAGTTTCCTTTCCATTCAACATGACATAGTTTGCATTTTATCAATGCGTCCCCCCTCCACCCTTTATTGCTTTTGTCCTCTCCTCATATTTCCATAGTGGATAATGAGGATTTGATGATGTCATCTTGGTTGGAGAAATAAGGAGAATGGAGATGATAAATCTGAAAATTGAAACAAAGAACTTAGAAAATCTGCCAAGGCCCAATCTAGAAATTCAAAGAGTCAAGACAAAGACAAATACCTCACTCATTCAATGATGGACTATTTATCCCATACTGTTGGACTTCCCCTCCCTTCTCTCCCTTCATTTTTGGACTTTTAAGAGTCAAGCCCTTCACTGTTGTTATGGAAACAACAGGATTGTCTCCCTTCACTTCTGTTATGGATACTGTTGGACTATCTCCCTTCACTAGCAACTACTGACTAGACTGCTCTCCTTCCACTAGTGGGATAGAAATGAGGTAAATGGAAGTGGTTTTGTGTGTTTAAAATGATATTATGACTTTTGGAGGGGGGGGCACCTTCCCCCCTCTTCTTGGTTTCTACCCGGTTGAGAGAAAAACAAACCCACAGGCCACATGGACATCCCCCTAGCGTCCCCATTTACAGGGTACAACATCCCCCATGGGCACCACATCCCAATGTAGCATGACTTAGCCAAGACTCGCGGGTGTTACGTGGTACCAATACCAACACACACCTTCAAATGTGGCCCCAAGGAGAGAGGGTCATTTTTTTCAAACCAAGAGGGTTGTTATCCAGCATTTTCTGAGCGAAGGTTATGACCAGACCTTTTGGTCCTTCTCTTAGGAGTACTATGGCTTAGTGGTTTTGTTGACTGCCTCATTAAAGGGCTTGAAGCCCTGAGGTTGGTGCCCGGGGTTCCTAGGGGTGGGTCACTGGGTCACATGACCCCTTACCAGTTTCATTACTCTAGTGACATTTCTCTCAGCTCCGAGGCCTTTGCCTCTCTTCCAGGTCACCACAGACACCCTCCTGGCCCTCTACATCATAGCGCCCTCTCTCCTTGGGCCTTTTCCAAGGATGATGTCATCATCCTCACCAGGCCGTATTGCCTTTTCTGGGGGCGTTGAGCAATTATCAACACTGTTGGGGTTAGATGGGGCATGACGTCCCCCCCTGCCTACTCCAGCCTTTAGTTTGGAGTATTTTGCTCATTTTCAATCATTTTAGTCACTTTTGGGTAAGCTCTGGGGAAAATGCCCCAAGTTACCCACATATTTGATTATTTTATATTATTTTATGTTGTAATTTTAAGTTGACATGTTATAATTTTAAATTAACATTTTAAGGCATGTAAGCCTGGTTATTTTTTAAAAAGTGAGTGTGAGATCATATAAATACAATCTCCACACTTCATTTTTACACACAACTATGGGATAAAATTCATTATGCTACTCTTTTACCCTAGAAGGGCCTTATGAAGTGATGCACACCTCTTGGAGGGATGATTTTTCTTGCTTTTGGATTAAGTTGGATGCTTTCTTTGTCTTGCTAATGCTTTGTGGATGCTAGAATGGTTGGAATAACTCATGCTCAAGTCTTTACATTTTTAAGGTTTGCTTGATGAATGGTAGGTAAATTTTGCACCTTGAATGATTGAATGGTAGCCCTAGGACTACATTCTTTTTTAATAGGGATTTTTCCTGCCTTTCTATCCTCATTGCATAGTAAAAACGCTCCCAATAAGAGGTTTTTACAAAACTTGGCCTTGGAGCTCCAACTTTGCCCTAGTTTAAGCTCTTGAAACCAACCCTAGAGGTTGTTCTAAGAAGCCCTGACCTAGTTGACAAGGAGAATCACCTCCAAGAAGAAGGCTAGTCACCTTCCTCTAAGGCTAGGGTTTGGGGTAACATCCATTAAAACCCTAAGTTATTAACTTTTACTAAATTTTACTTGCCATTTCATGGTAGAATTAGGGATAGACTTAAGTCTGCAATT
Source organism: Larix kaempferi (assembly GCA_027924585.1). Classification (NCBI taxonomy): domain Eukaryota; kingdom Viridiplantae; phylum Streptophyta; class Pinopsida; order Pinales; family Pinaceae; genus Larix; species Larix kaempferi. The sequence goes on along the minus strand of BSBM01000815.1, from coordinate 1,688,326 downwards.
TTATGCTAAAAACCCTAGAAAATAAAAAATAAAAAATTGATTTTTTGGCCTTCCTAAAATTTATGTCCTACAATTCTGCTCTGCCTTCTTTAGGCCTAAAAACCCTAGGGCGAAATTTTAGGAAGCCCTAAAAATTTTAAAATATCAAAAACAATTCCTAAAAACCCTAATTGGACATGTGTAAATATTATTTTTAGGTTAATTTTAAGTTTTTCTTTTGTAATTAGGTTTATTTTCTGAATTTGTACATTTTTTAAAAAATCCTAAAACTAAACACTAAACCTAAAAATCAGACCTAGAGTTGGCCCTAAAAACCCTAGCGGCCTCCCTTTTCTTCCTCCTTTGCCTTTGTTCTCCTCTCCTATCTCCTCGGCCCCTCCTCATTCACCTCTTCCTACCCTCACTCTCCCTTTTTCTCACTTCGGCCACCCCTTTTTCCTCCACCTCTCCTTCCCTCTCTTCCTTTCTCCTTCTCTTCCCCTTACCTCGGTCTCCTTTGAGGATGTCCAAAATCAGGCTGCAACAGCCCTATAGGCAGCCCCCTTCCCTGTTGCATAAGTCTGCAATAAATTGCAGACTGTCCCTCTCTTTGACAATCCTAACACCTGCCACATAAGCACACAAAAATTACCATAACAGGGTTAGCATAAGACTTTAAATTTGTTGTTTGGTGAAGACTTATTAAAGGGATTGTTTTTTATTAATTAATGTTGCTGTAAAGGTCTGCAAAAGATAGTAAATTGTCATACTTGATAGTCCTCCCACCTACATAAAGCGACCACATCAAAGTTGGTTATAATTGCATTGAGTTACTGTTTTAAAGGACTGTCTTATCTAATAAAAGAGGTCTACATACAGTCTGAAAATTCTAATTGGTGACAGTCACATATTGCTAAAGCTTATTAGAATATTTATTGTGCAAGTTGTACATCACATATATATCATTGGGTGACGTAAATGTTATCTTAATTGCCATTAAAGGACTGTCAATATTGCATGTTGTTAGGACTGTCATACCAAATTTGTTCTTGAATACAACAGTCCTCATGCTACTTGAAAGTGATTGGTTGGTCATTTACTATCATCATTACACTTACATTAGTTGATCTATGCTTCATGGTAATACTTGTGATTGATGAATGATCTCTCTTGAGTACTAAAGTGATATTGAACGATCTCTTATATGCTTGGAACTCATTGAATGCCATTTATCATCTATGTTTCCTATCTCGAAATACATACATTGAATTGTTACATTTATTCTTATCATCTACAAACATTTTCTGTGAATAGTATGTCTTCTTCATTCATAGAATCATATTGAATTACAGGCACCGGTCACTAACTTGGTCTTCTAGAAGACATAACATCTTTTTATCTTGAGTGTTTGCAGATCATTGAAGGGCTCTCCCCTTGGAGGTTTTGACTCTCCAAAGTAGTTGGAGGAGTGACTAAGGTGACAGTGGTCACTTTCTCCGTACATTTGTTCATCGGATATTAACCCTGCTAGGTCATCCGGTAACAGCAGGTACTCGCGAGTTTGCCTGAGTCAAACCCAAAAATGAGTAACTAGTCCAAACTCGGGGACAAACTCGCCACTTAGCACATACTCACCAAAATCGGGAGACTCACCCATTTTCGCACATACTTGGCACTTACTCAATCGGACTCACCCAAGACTCGCAAAAGCCCACAAAAGAGACAGGTATCGATGGTTCTCTACAAGTATCGCTTTCCTCTTAAGCTATTCACTCGAATTCAATCCAATGAATGCCAATTCTATGGGTGACTCAATGAAGTCATCACTACCAATCTAGCATTCCAATAGTGAACCTGTCCATAAATTTCAGCAGCTGCCAAACGTCTATCTGCCATCCTACACACGTCCTCTTACAGGTATCACTTTCCTCTTAATCTATTCACTCCAATTCGATTTAGTGAATGCCAATTCTGTGGGTGAATCAGTGAAGTTGTCGCTACCGATCTATCATTCCACCTCAGCTCCTTCATCACCCACTTCACTGTGCTCTCCCATCATCTCCACTTCTCTGTTGCGATCTCCTCTCATCCCTGCGCCATCTACACCTGCATTTCCACACCCTTCCCTGCCCTCAAACGATCCAATACATGCCCTTCCACACCAGCGACAACCTCCTGCAGCACTACACATCCATACACCCTCCCAAATCATCAATCATCATTAGTCAATCCTCCCATTTGTAAATCCTTCATGCCATCCTAGTGTTTAAAAACCCTAACTCCCTCTTATTAAAAAAAAAAACAATATTATAATAATATTATTGTTCTTGATAATAATTATTATTATAATATTTAATTCCTAAACTATTATGTTATATAATAGTAAAGAATTGAATCGATTATCATAGATCGATTGTGTTATTATCATAGTGTTATCACATCTATGTTAGCTGGAGCTACCATACTGCAAACTGTGTGGCCGAGGACCACACAGTACTTTTTTTTCCAGATCAGAGATTGGATGCCTTCAGAGGAGGCACACGATTTTGTTCAGATTGCCCCGAGCAGATATATCAAAGGGGACAGACGATTGTACAGTGGTCCAGACATGTTACTTAGCATTTACCGCAGGGTCACCCTTCCTTGCCAGGCTTTGAGATGAGCCCATTGAGACAGTTGCCTAGTCTTGCTTTGATTGAGACTATTACAGAGTATTGTTGGTTTACTTTAGTGCTTGGATTCAGCAGAGATCCAATTCAGAGACAGCCTCGGCAGCAGGTATATGGTGCAGTAGGTGTTGCATTTGATGTTTATTGCTCATGGTTGTTGGTTAGACTTGTTTATACATGATAGTACACTAACTTTGCATATGATGATTGATTTGGCGATCTAGCTATTGTTATGGTATGTGATTGGACCCTTGGTGATGTCAGTCCACCCCTTTCTAGTAGGCTCCTGTATATGCACACCGGGTCACACCCCTACTCTAGGTATAGACTTGGTCATTTAGTCCCCCTAAGCAGCTGATTTTGGATCCACCTTCACTTTCTCCATCTATCTGACTCATCCATGATAGCCTTTCCTGACTTGGATTCCGATTTGTGACCTTGAGGATCCCCTTCCCCACTGATCTCTGAGTATGCCATGACTCCCTGTCTTTCGTGCCTCAGCTCTTTAGTGTGTGAGATGCACTCTCAAACCTTGGATTTGCTCCTGTCGGTTGCCCCTGATGTTGCAATGCAGTTAGGATTGTGTAGCCTCACCGGGTGTTCCCCATTGGTCATCGAAGCATGTATTGCTCACCCCCATTACTTTGCAGTATGAGCACCATGATTATATCTATTGAGATATGTATGTAGCCCAAAAAGGGCCTTGATGTAAAATGAAGAAATGTAAAGCAAGCCAAAAAGGCTTTTTGTAAATGTAAAATCTAGCCAAAAAGGCTAAGTATGAAATTCATTGTAAAATCCATGCAATGTGTTTGTAAACACACATGGACACAGGTCAGCTGTACATGTCAGCATTTATAGTGGTTATTTCATCACCTAGTCCTGCGGGGCAAGGAGGTGAGAGGGAGCAAGGGGCAAGCTCAAGATTGTCCCCTAGAGTCTCAAGTTACAGTTTGTCGGACACCCAGTTTGGCGGCTCTAGAAAAGAACCTCACGAAATCTTTGGGAACGGATGTGAGTTGTGAGGTACTTGTTAGATGACCAGTGGCGGTTTCCCTGCACTATACCCATTTGTGAGGCACCACCCTTCCCCGTGTTTTTGTCATGGCATGCTTATCTCAATGGACCCCATTTTCCCGAGTTATCCAAAAGGTCACATGATCTTTGTCCTTGTCATCCCTCATCCTTCACCTTGTATTCCACATCACCCAAAGTCATCTAGGTGGTCAAGTCTATAGGTTGTGCATAGCAGTTGAGTATTTTGGAGATGGTGGGCCCACCTCACCTGGGCCTTGTATTTTTCCGAGATTTAATGCATTTTTTATCACCATATTATTGTCATATTGTTTAGTAATGTACTAACTTGTATAAGGAAGCCTTTCACGTCATGATTGCATACAGGTATTCAGCTGGCACCATTGTTGACCAGATTTGACTTGGTCAAACTAGGTTGACCAGGCCAAAAATGGGCCCGAAAAAATGTTGCGACCGAAATTTCAATTTTGGTCAATTATTATCTACTAGGGACCCATATGAGCCTCCAAGTGACAGAATGCAAAAAGATCGAGGCGTTTGTGAGATTTTTAATTATCACTGGTCATTAATGACCTGTTTTAATTAAAAATCATAGATTTTGTGCAAATAATGCCTAAGTGATGGATCGGGGTCGTTCGAGTGACCATTCCTACTATTTTTGGGGTCCACGATCGCATTGCAACAAACAGTTAGACAATCCGGGCAATATAAGTGGGTCAAAAGCCCATTTTACTCCTTCAGCAATATAAACCAGCAATAATTTCATGGAAAATCAAAAAATTGGCTAAGGCAACTATTAGCAATCGCAAAAATCAATGGCTGGCAAATAAAAGGGTGATTCCTAAGATAAATTGGTTATTTTGACATGGTATTTGTGCATTGTGGGGCCCTCTCTTGCCCAGCTCACTAGGTTGGACGAATTGCCCATGGGGGGCGTTTTTTCTCCACTTGGGCAATTCGATTTTGATGTAGCATTGGCATGTGGGGCCATGATGTATTAGCTAGGGGGCTAAAACACCATATAGACACCCCCTAGCATCTTATGTGATGTTGTATGGGCCCTACAAGGGATCCCCCCTCCACTAGTGCGCTTCACTTGGGCAATTCGCACCCCCATGAGGAGAGATCTCCACCATTCATTTTGGCTGATTTGGGAGTTGATCTCAGCCCTCCATTTTGGAGGGAATAGGTTTTGAGAGTGGCCTTTCTCTATAAGAGAAGGCACTCACCCATTGTACACTTCTTCTTAGCATTTTCGATTTGCACTTGATAGAGAGAGACATTCCATTTGTGGCTTGATACTTGGTGTTCTGGAGCAGATTTGCGGTGATTGTTAGCTAGTATATTGGATGCATTGTGGAGATAGTTTGTGTGGTATTTCTATATTTGCTTGCTGGTTTAAATTTGCAGCGTTGATGGCCATTTGAAGGAGGGCGCTATACTTGGAGCGGGAGCTCCACTCTAGCAATTTTCTTCAAAATTATTCACAAGGGAGTTGTCATTTGCTTTCAGCTAGTCAATTCTTTTATCTTTCAGCCATTTCTTTGCTGTTATACTTGGTTATTTGCTGCATTTACTGATCATCTATCACTTGTAGCAGGTACCTAGGGCGCACTTGGTGTCCAGTCACTTCTATTGCTCAGGGAAACTCGCAGGCCTCTCCACATTTGATCTTCCGGGCTAGTCCTCGCTCAAAGCTCTCCATTTCATATCTTCAGGTATTCTTCATCTCCTTGTCTCTTCTTTGTCATTTTCACTGTCTTGCTAAGCTGGAAAATCACATAAAAAACCCATAAAATACAAAACTTAAGATTTCACCGTAGGATTTTGTTTTAATTTAAAACCCACTGATGAAACACTATTGAAAGCCTAAACCTCAAGTTTCATCTTTTTCCAACTCCATTTACCCATAGTTTAGGCACTGGTCTGCTTAGCAAAAACGCCCACCTGGGGCGTTTTTCTCTTCTGCTTGCTTGGGTCAGTTTGGGGTTCTCGGTAGTCTTGATTTTGGTTCTAATCATCTTTCTATCAATAGATATCAAGCTATTCATCGCTAGAAACATTTTAAAACGAGTATTTGTTGATGCCCTAGGTCCATTTACTTCACAGCTTAATTGTTTTCCTTGGGTAACTTCATTTCATTCCTTTACTTCTAGCTTACTGATTGTTCTTTGCTTATTTCTAGCCACACGATTATGAATCCAATCCTTTTTATTCATCTTATTTGATTGTTGGTCACATCTCAATTATTACGCTCATTTCATACCTGTGTCCAGCCCGTGGCTGAGATTAAGCTTAGGACCTATTTACACTCATTTCCTATCTTTACTTCTTTCCATCTTTTAGATTTGGGTGTGTTTTGTCTCTCAACCATCACCTGGTTGAGCGGGGTCTCCCCCCTGACTTGGCTACGTGCCTTGTCTAAAGTGACAGTAGCCTCATCCGGTGTGACTTCCGTTCCTTGAACGGAGGACCTGGCTATTGTCAGCTACACCTTCCTAGCTATTCACCTCTACCATCCCTGTTGGGACACCTACTACCATCAGCTAGAGATTGTGTGATAACACAGTTTATGAGATGATGTTATGAATTATTGCAGAGATTGTAGTTTTATAACTTATATGGATTGGAAATGCCATTAACCTTTTTTTTGTGTGCCCAAAATTTACCATATTTTAAGTTTTTTTCCTGTTGGCCGAGTCTTGCCGAGTTTGTCCCGAGTCGACGAGTCACATGCCTGCCGAGTCAGAGTCCTGCAACATTGCCACATCCCCTTTTTTGAGGGTACGACGTTTACCATTGGCACCACATCCTAGGTTCTTTAAGGGAAATCCAAGACGAACCAAACCTCGTTTCGGGGTCGCAGATACAAGTACCCAGGGCAGGGACACGCACCCTACCCCTGGGTTCAGGTATGCGTACAACATAGGTTAATACACAAAGGTGTGATCAATTGCTGCAATATTTAGCTTGTTGTTTAGATTTTATCTATCCATGTGTTTTCAAATCTAGCATTCTTGCAGTGTTGTGAGGCTTTTGTTCTTTTAAGTTACCTAGGGTTTGTAGGAGTGCAAGTTTACTTACCATAAATTAAAAACTTAACACAACACAAGGCATTGAAACAAATGAGAGAAATGGTGGGCCCACAAGACAAAGAGGTAGTAAAAGGGAATTTGAAGATCCTTCTACCAACTATTATAAACAAAATTCATCCATTAGGATAGATCTTGCTTATCTGGCCACGAGGCAAGTTACAGACCCTTTGATACCCTTACTTCCCAAGGCAGAGGCTACCCTTACCAACGGACAGTCCTTGGTCTGAGGCAGTAAAGAGGGAAGAATGAGAGGCGAAGGCTACAAAGTAACCCTCTTGGGACCACCCTGTGCGGGTTTTGACCTCTCCAACTCCGGGACGATCTAGATGACCATAGGGTGCAATAAGGGGTGCATATAAAGCAAAAGAGGTCATTGATTTTTCAAATCAGCAAGCTGCAATTTGTGAACAGTGAGCAAAAGCCCCCTTTTTAACTTGGAAAAACACAAACCAAAATAACTCCCGGGTCAATCAGGAGTGAATGCACTTCAACTAAATGTTCTTTGATAAGCGTGTTTGTCTAAAAATGCCTTAAAAGGGGGAATGCAATGGCTTCAAATCTGGAAATTTTAGTGGTTGTCCAATTCGGACAGCAAGCTAAAATCAAGGAAAAAATAGCTACTGGTCACTGGGTGACTTGTATAGCTATAGGAAATAAATCCCTTGGAATTTTAGTTCTGGGACTTGTTTCAATTTCTCAAACAAACAAAAAAGTGGACTGACGAAAGGTTGACTCAATTTAAAAGATTTTATCAAATTTTATCTTGTTAGTCAAACAAGCAAATGGTTGACCATACCATTCTGAAGATCCTCTCAAGCAAGCTCGCACCCTATCATCAAGGTCACCTTAGATGTAGCAGAGTGAGTGGGAAATTAGTTGGCTAAAACTGGAATACCTCGTGCAGTTCAGCAGGAGAGGGGTTGGCCCTTCCTCGTCACTAGCATAGTATCCCGCAAATACCTCGTGTAGTTCAACAGGAGAGGGCTTGACCCTTCCTCGTCACTAGCGTAGTATTTGTTGTTTCAAGACAATATCAAATACTCACTAACCAACACTTAAGAGACCAACGATGAGGGGCCCTTGACTGAGGATTCCTTGGTTTTGACAGTTCGAGTTCTAGAAAAATTGAAATGCATGAAATGAAAGGACCATGCCATCCACGTGGCAAGATCACCGCTTGTTTTCACAAGAGTGTCTCCTGTTCTAAACTGCAAAAATGAAATCTAAACTAAATTCGTATAATAATACACCCTATAGCAGATTCCGAGCATACATATATATAACATAGTAAGTTGATTTTGTGAATGAGGCGGACCCCTGCTTGGTTTTCAATTTTGTTTGGTGGAGAAAACCCCTGTCTTTATTGTTTTTGTTTTGCGGTTTTGTTTTTGCGAATTAACCTTCTTGGGGTGCGAGCTGTAAGAGAACACGTCAATAAATAAAATGCATCAAACAACAATGAAAAAAAATCAGCAAGCATGTACAAAAAACTAAATTATCCAGTCCAAGGAATGGGACTGGTTTCCCTCACGGGCGATAAACCCGCCATGGGCGAGGAAAGTGCCAATTGATTCCTAGGTTAGCGGGCATGTTTTGTCAGTGAAAAATGCAAATTTAAACTTGTAAAAATACTTGAAATTAATTATAATGGTGTGTGAAAGGTTTTAATTTCGTGGGTCATGTTCAAATTTGAGCCGAATATTTATTTGCTCACACTATTAAGTTACCAAAAGACCTGGTAAACTAGATAGGCCATAATAAATGGAATAATATTGATAATTGAATAGATAATAGATGATAGGTTACAATGGTGGCCCTGCCTTAAATAAGACTTGGGTATTTGATGTTTAGGAGACGCCTCCTTTCATAATAACTATAATTAACCTAACTATTAATTATTTAACTATTTAATTATTATCTTATTTATGTTCGTTGCATTGCCACTCTCTTAGAAAGGCTTTGTCCTCAAAGCCTTGTAATGTTGTCGCATCGTTCCTTGTGATGTTGTAGCTGACAAAACATGTCGATACGAACTTCTTAGTGTAGAGCATAGCTTCTGATATGTGGATGGATAAATCCATCCCAAATTGATTTGTTGTGGACTGTTGGGATTCCATACTGATACGTCATCAGGAGCTTTGGTCATATTATTACCATTATGTTTCGACAGTTCCCACTTTTTGGAATATCGGTTTTTATGGTTGGGGTGTCGATAGGGAATTTTCACAATGTCATTTTCTTTTACGAGCGTCATCTTTTGAGCATGATCTGAGCTAGAAGTTGTATTTTCGTCCCTTAAGGTTTAAAGGTTTCGTTCTGTAACTTTTCCAACTTGTTTACTAACTGCATGTTATCATTTTGAAACTTCTTAATCAATTCTACTTGCAATTTTCTGTCATCTTCAGACTTCTTAAGTTGTTCCTTGAGATCTTCGTTATGACTTCTGATGCAGTTATTTTCTTCCTGCTTGTTTAGAAGTTTCCCTTCAATGTCTTCAGTAGAGTGTTCTGCTTTCCGACTATTTTTCAACTTCTTAATTTTTGTGACTAACGTCTTATTATGGTTCTTTAATCTGAAGATTTCTTCGGAATTGTTGGATATTGCTTTATTACTTTTTGCTATCTCCAACTTGTATGCCTTTTTTGAGTCGTCATTTTGTTGTTGAAGAACTTTTATCTGTTGTCGGCACTGGTCGACCTCTGATTCTTGATCGTCTAATTTCTTTCGTATCTGCATCAGTTCTTCATCCTTGTCATTAACGACTTTGTTCAAGCATATTACTTCTGCTTTGTAATTGTCTATTTCTTTTTTCATATCTTGATTTTTTAATCTCTGATTGAAATCGTTTTTGTCTTTTAATTCCTCAATTTTCGCACATAATTTTTCTATATGATTTTTCTGATCGGAAATGTTTTGTTCCTTAAAATTTTCTTTTCTCTTATGTATTTCAATTATTACTTCCAATTTTGTATTCCTGTCGCGTAAATCTTCGTTGTCTCTTCGATATCGCTTTAACTTTGTTTCTAATTTTTCTATTTGTAGCCGCAAAACAGCTTCCATGGTATTCGACTTTTTCGATGATGGGATGGTCTTCTTTGATTTCTTTGATGAGTCTTACTTTGACTTTGTTTTCTTTGATGATAGAGGATATTGACTTCTTAGATGAGAGAGGGCCTTCCTTTGATTAGGTTAAATAACCCTTTTTAGTAACTATAATAATAATTATTATTATAAAATAATAAATTATTACTATATATATATATATTGTAAAATATTTAAATATTACAATAATAATAAAGTTATTATAATATTTTTTGTATTAACAATTGTTTGGGTGTACGTAGGATGTTGGATTTAGGGCTAGCATGGAGGCCACTAGATTGATGGCTGGTCACGGGGGAGGGAGGGGAGGTCGAGCAAGATTGTGAGGGCAGGGAAGAGAGCACGTGGAAGTGGCTGAGAAGGAGCGATGGCCAATGCAATGTGGGAAGGCACAAGCGGAGCCGTAGCTTGGAGGTGCAACCTGTGGGAGGAGGCCGGCTGGAGCACAGAGTTGCAACACAGGCAGGACGCAGCAGGGATGAGGAGTGGGTGGCAATGGTTGAAAAGGAAACAGCGCGTAGGGCGGGAGAGAAAGCCACGGCTAAACGTGGGGGAGGTGGCCACGTTGGAAGGGGAGGGAATGCGCAGGCGACCGAGAGCAGGAACGCGGGGGCAACATGGATTGGGGGCTCGCGAGGAGGTAGCAGACTGGCGCGCAGGTGGGAGCAAGGGAGTGCTGGCAGATGGATGGATGGAAGGGCATGGGAGGCAAGCAGAGCAGGAGTGACTACGCGGGAGTGGGCAACGCGAGGGAAAGGTGGAAGAGGAGTGAGGGGACTGCGTGTTGGTGCGGAGCAACGGAGAAAGGAATGCGAGCGGTGGTCTAGTGGTCTCTTGGGATGGATTGGATGGAGCTGGAATGGAGGGATAGCATGGGAATGGAGGGGAGTACAGGTGTTGGGTGGGGGTGGGACTACGGAGGAAAGGCACAGGACGTGGAGCGTGGCTAGCGCAAGGTGGACGAAGGGCGTGGGGTTGTGAACGCAGATGGGTGCACGGTGGATTGGGAGTCGACGCAGGTAGAAGGGGCATTGGCTTAGGAGTGGACTAATACGTGCAGAGAGGATTGGGACTCGCGGAGGAGGTGGATGAGGAGAGTATTGCAGTGGAAAGAGGAGGTAAAAGGTCAAGGACCCGAATCACAGAAACTCTAAAAATGACCAGACAAAGTCTGAATATTTGGCCAAAGGCAGGATCAGCCAATCTGGCTCTGATACCAAATGAGTCGAATATTTATTCACTCACACTATTAAGTTACCAAAAGACCTGGTAAACTAGATAGGCAATAATAAATGGAATAATATTGATAATTGAATAGATAATAGATGATAGGTTACAATGGTGGTCCTGCCTTAAATAAGACTTGGGTATTTGATGTTGAGGAGATGCCTCCTTTCATAATAACTATAACTAACCTAACTATTAATTATTTAACTATTTAATTATTATCTTATTTATGTTCGTTACAAGATTGATGAAAAACTTGAAAATTATTGAAAATCCCAAGGTTGTCCTATGTCTTTTGTTCACTGCCCTATTTGGCCACGTGCCTGAAACAGGTCTTTAAGAGGTTCCCCACCTGGAAAGGGCGGCTGGGGCAACCAAATAGTTGTGGCCTAGGGGCAGCAAATGTTATGTGTTTTTAAACTAATATGCAAATGAAAATGCCGATTTTTACAATTATGTGCAAGGGAACAAGCAGCAAACAACAAACAACAAACAACAAGAAATATACAAGAAGAAAATGAGGACAAAGAGGCAAAGGCTCAAACCAAAGAAACCGGGGTAACCAAGGTAATGACCACGACTCCTTCGACAAGGAACACCTATCTAAAACCTGCACAAAGAAAACAAACACAAACAAAAGCACACAGTTGTTAGATGTCAAAAAGCATAAATGAACCCAAGGAAGCAGCAAATAATACTCTAGCTAACCAATCCGAGAAGCATATAACTAACTACAAGCATCAGGAAACAACCCCTGAACCCTCACTAGCATGCATCCTAAAACCCAACACCTGTAAAATGAGAAACACGAGTGAATACACAAGATCCCTGTGAAAACTAGCAACACTTCTGTATAACTTAAGTCTTTAAGAAAACAATGAACCCCTTCCTCCTTTTTATAAAGTTCAAGGAGGTAAATAGGGTTAGGTTACAAAAAGGAAAGTCACTTGGATGTGACATTTGTCCTCCCAAAAAGTCAAAAGACTTTTGACTTTCGGGAAAGGACCTTTAACTTTTTCAAAAATAATAAAATATTACAAAATCTCTTTTCCAAATCAAACATTTGGGAGTGTAAGAAGAGAGAGAAAGAAGAGAGAGAAGAGTCCACTTTTTTGGTGACTAGGATGGCAGGATGCCATGTCACCCATGACTAGGTTTTCTCAATCAATGAAAACTGATGAGCTGACTAGTCTGGAACATTGTTGGTTGCACGTAATTCGAGCACTAGACTGCTCCAAAAACTTGCCCAACTAGCCTCCAACGGAGCTAGACGTTATGGCACGTGGCCCCGATACTTGGCTTTCGTTGGAGGAAAAGGGAAACTTGGCCTTTAACGGTCATGAAGAAGAGGAAATGACCATTGTTCAAGCACTTTTCCAACATATACTAAGTTCCCCCTCGCTACCTATATGAAAAAATTAGTCAAAATTTCAAAATTGGACTTCAAATGAGCTAAAAATGAGCAAGGAGTAGCCTGGCCTGCGATACTAGAGGGCCACTTTTGCTACTGTAATAGATTTGAAAGTTGAGTTTCATTGGCTCATTGTGAATTCCTTGGAAACACAGTCCAGCCACTTTTTGTTTGGCATGAATCGAGCTCATGATGAGCGAAATCCATCCTTCGGAAGATTGGGCCCTGGGTGGACTAGAGGGACTTGAAAGGCAAATTTTGCAATAAAAATAACAATTCAGATTTCTTGGGCTGAAATGGATCGTTGTTTGTTGAAGCCTGTTGAACCAGCTCAAATGGGTTTCTTTTAGATCTGAGAAATTTGATCAAAAGACCCCCAATTAAGCACACTTCCAATGCTTGTCCGTCGAACCAAAACAGGGTCACTGTGATTTCTGGAAATTTATGAAAAATTACAAGCTTAATCTCAGAGTGTAACCCCTGTAACAGTGAAGTAGACTTCACCACGATCCTATAGCTTTTTTTCGGGCTCAAAAAGGCAGTCGGATGAGGGAGATATGGCACTTTTGGCTCAAGAAAATATTTGGTGGACAATTACTTGGTTGAGGGCTTTTGTCAAACATTTAGTGGACAGCCTTGGTTGAGGGCTTTTGTTAAACATTTAGAGTGCAGCCACCTACAACTCTTCCTTCTATGAATTCCTTTCAACATTTCAATAACTACCATAAATGGAATTAGACCCAAACCCAAGCAAAAACACCCTTAAGGGGAACCTGCATTTTCACAAAAATACCCAGATCACGGGTTTTGGTTCTGCAAACAAATTTTTTGGAATCAAAATGGGGGTTCTAAGTCCAAATGATACAGATAACCCCTGATGTCGAATTGGTTTGAAATAGAATCGTTTGTAGACATGATTCTTTGAAAAATTTACCGTGAAATGCTGTTTGAAATTAAAGGAATGTTTAGGGCTATGGAAAGCCATGGCTTGGATTTGATTTTGGATTGGCACATGGAGGAAGGAGAATGGGGTCGGGTTCAAAACCCATCCCTCTTTACTACTGCTACAAAAAATAAAAGGGCCTCTTACATGCTTCAAACACACTTAAAATTCTTGATGCAAAATTGCCAAGGGTTTCACCTTAGAAACCCTAGCTCAAAGAAAGCATGAAACCTAGGCCTTGTGCCCAGGAGGGGTTTGAGTCCCCTCCTTGCAAAACTGAAATTAGACTAAATCTGAGTTCTGTAATTAAAACAAAATGCAGCCATGCACTTAAATTCTCTGGAAGCCAAGGCAAAATCTTTAAAACTTGTGATTTTTCTCCTAATTCTATCATTGAAACTTCCAAAATCTAGGGCACAGGGTACCTAGACCAACAGAGAAGATGGTTGCCATTAAAACTCTGATTCCTTGCTTCCAATCTACCATTAATCCCTCTGGTTCGTGCTGCCTTTAATCTCTCCACAAAAACCCTTTGCCTGTGTTGCCCTCTTTATTCTCTTTGAATTGCAAATGAGGGAATGGGGGAGGCAAAGGGGGGTTTTCTTCTCTTTGTGCATGAGGGCCATGCATGGCATGCCCTTATGCCTTTTTCCATTTTCCTTTTTTAATTTTTATTTTCTGTCTTTTAGTTTTATTTTTTTATTATTGTTTTCTCGTTTTGTGTGTCGTGTTGGAATAATGTAACTTCGGAAGTTATTCTTAATGTACTTTATTATATTATTGTTGTACCTCCTTCAGGAGAAGATATTGATGTAATTGATCATGTAAAGACCTTGAAAGAATCAATGTAAACCTTGGGTTGAAATCACCCAAAGAAAACATTTATTAAATGTAATTTTTGTATTCCCCCAAGACAAGTCAGCCCAGTGGGTAAACTGCCCCAAACAGTGGGCATTCTGCCCCAAACAATGGGCAGGACTACCCCAGTCAAGTCGGCCCAGTTAAGTAAAAAGTCATTTTTTTACTAGTATAAATAGAGAGGTCACACCTCTCATCTGTTCACTCACTCAACACAAGCTAGTTTGCTCAAGAAGAGGAGAAGTTCGCTGCTGCAGTTAGAGAAGGCTTATTTGGGGTTGCTACTATTGGAGAAGTTTACCTTTCTCTCTATTATTTGTGATATTTGGATGTACTCTAATCTCTTAACCGATTATCTCTATACGAAGGTTGTTGGGTTTTCTCCCTGTTGGGTTTCCTAGGATAAAACTTGTGTCTATTGTTTTTGTGCTTGGTTATTCTTTTAATGATCCTGTTTTTTATTGTCTGCTTAAATTATACTGCTAGAATTGTACAAAATCTAATATGCCGAGCCGAGCGACTGAAAAATGGGCTCGGAATAACTGGAAGCCGAATTGGAAACTAAATATACTGCCGGAAACATCTCGACGAGACCATTCCAACGATTCCGATGAGAAATAAATCTAGTGTCATCTAACCCTAAAAATATGCCTAGGAAGATATGCCATTAAATGCTGTCAAGCTCATGGGGCCCACTAGGAGGTCAAACTTATGACAACTGCCGAATCACCATACGATGTCCTTTTGAGAAAAAAGAAGTATCGTCGAAAAGGTATCGATGAGTACTTCAACATGAAATTGACAGTAACAAGTTTTAATGAGATCTGACAGTGAACTATAAACCTTGAAAACCTACCATGCAAGCTGCCCCAAAAATGGCGGCTAAACTTCTAACTGGCCTAAGTCAGGCATACAATGTCGGAATGAGGCAAACGAGATGTCCACAGTGAGGTTTCAACATGGAAGACAATGTGACATTGACAAGACTTTGATCCCAAAATCTCTGTATCACATTTTTTCAACTCAGAAGTTCAGCTACCCTGAACAAGCCCAAAATAGGTCTACAACTTGCGAAAGTTGCCACTTGACAATTGGAGCTCGTGACAGAGCCTATGCTATATCGTCAGATAGGTATCAATGAGCTCTAAACATCTACTAGACCAGAATCTGATGATGTGTCTTATTCTGAGCAAGATCTGGCTAGGAAGTTCCAACAAGGGATTTTGACCCCCTACGGACTAGACAACTCGGGACCTTCGCAACTCGGGCATACGAGGTCGAAACTGGGTACGGTAGGGCTTGTTGGAAAGCTCATTCAGAGCACACAGAAGTGTGGCCCATCACAATTCTGAAATAGAAACAGCATTCCTCCCAACAGCAAAGAGAAAACCGGAACCATCATTGGCCCCGCCTTATGACCAGTGAAAGGGGCCAACAATGAAAATTTTGCAAACTGTCACAGGGGCTCGTGAAATCAGGCAAGATTGTCTGAAACTCGTAATTCTACAATATGGGAGGGTGCCTGGACTCAAAACAAAGTTTGGAGTGGTGTCCCCACGGCCTCAAAAGACAGGGATCCAACGCAATCCTAGCAAGGCCCGAAAGAGGCCGACTGAAAGCAACTAACATGCTGAGAAGCATTGGACACTGATGAACGTTGTTAAACTTCCCTAAGGGACATTAGTGAGCTATGACTGCTGACTCGTGAAACCTTTCTTAGCCACACTAATCCCTTTCCTGGTGTAGGAAACTTGACTGCTTTAGCCCTAAGTCACTGAAAATTGTCAATTTTAATTCAAGCAGAAATACAATATGCAAATTTATGTTTTCATCAATTACATGTCATGATCAAAGTGCACAAATTTATTCCACATGAACACAATAGTTTTACCCTAGAGAAACCCTTAGAAGGGAGAAAAACTCCAGCAAACAATCTTCCTTATATAAATAGTATATCAGGCCTAGATTACAAAATCACCATGATCTATGCTCTTCAATGAGTTTTACCAAGAAAATAAATACCTCACTGTATGACCAACAAACTTAGAATTTAGGGCATCCTTCTTCAATCTTCACTAAAACAGTAAACTCAGGTACAGGACAACATCAAACCCAGAAGATATCAGCTCATGAATCAGCAGTATATCGTCAATATACTCAAGTATAGGACAGCAGTAAACTGTGGCATAAATCTTCCTTGCCTTAGCTCTCAAGACTCAATGAAAACGAATGATTTACATGGGGGGTCAGGGCCTGTTTAAATAGCATGGGTGGCTGCCCTAAGCATCCCCCAAGGGTCACCCTAAAGGCTGGCCCATGTGGCAGCCAAGGGATGCCCCCCTAAAGGTTGGCCTTTGGGGCAGTCAAAGGCTGCCCCTTTCCACCACCTTAGCAACTCAAGCTTCCCTCCAGCTAAGCAGCTCAAGCTGCCCTCCACCTAAGCAGCTCAAGCTGCCCTCCAACTAAGCAGCTCAAGCTGCCCTTAAGCTAAGAAGCTTAAGCTACCCTCCAATGTGGACACTTGAGGCAAGTTTACATGGTAATTTGAAAAATGAAATTTAGCTTTCGAAACACTCCCTCTTAGCAAGGAAGATATATATTACCAACTGATACATTATTTACATAAGGAAGATTCTTTGTTTCTAGCTCATAGGAATATTCATCCTAACTTTTGTTGGATGCCTTGAATTTTGCTAAATGCTCACAAGGCTTTCTGTCTTGACTTTTGACATGACTCACAAGGCTTTCGCCTTGACTTTTGCAATTGTCTCACAAGACTTACTATCTTGACTTTTGGTATGGCTCACAAGGCTTGTTCATTCGCCTTGACTTTTGCCATGACCTCACAAGACTTATTAAGGCATAATCACTTTCGTTTTGACTTTTGTCCTGGTTCACAAGGCTTGTATATTTGCCTTGACTTTTTGCCATGACTCACAAAACTGTTTAATCTCCAGATCTCCCTGGCAGCTTTGATTATCACAGTGGATAATCGTAGTCTCAAGCTTTTCAGTAAACAACCCAGAAATGAGTTTTCTGAGCCATACTGCTTCTCTGCTGGCATTACTTGCAGCAATGTATTCAGCCTCAACTGTGCTCTGAGCAATAGATTCTTGTTTTCGACTGGACCAGGAGATCATGGCTGATCCCAAACTGAAGCAGTAACTAGAGGTACTCTTTCTGTCTACTGGACTTCCCGCCCAATCTGAATCTGCATAACCATGCAGCATCACACCACCACTGGATGTGAACGTTAGCTCATAAGCTATGGTACCTCTAAGATATCTCAGAAATATGCTTACCTGCCACCCAATGTCGTTCTCTTGGCTCAGCCATAAATTGGCTTAATGCGCTCACTGCAAACTGCATATCTGGTCTGGTATGAGTTAGATACATTAATGACCCAACAAGTTTCCTGTACATGGTGGGGTCCACCAAATCTTCTCCTGAGCTTGAGTCATGTAACTTCTTTAAATTTGCAACCATAGGAGTTGACATACTCCTGCAATTCATCATACCAAACCTTTTCAGTATGTCTACTGCATATTTTCCTTGAGATAGAAAAATCTCGTTTGGTTTCTGCCAAACTTCTAATCCTAGGAAATAGTGCATCATTCCTAGATCTTTCATTTCAAATTCAGCAATGGGTCTCTCTTTGCATTTGGCAATCTGCTTTTCTTCTCCTGCAAGGAAAAGATCATCTACATATAACACCAAAATCAGAGGTTGATTTTCAACAACCTTAAAATAGAGGTTAGAGTCTGCAGTACTTTTATTGAACCCTAATCCCTGCAGAAAGCCATCAATTATGTTATACCAAACTCTGGGTGCTTGTTTAAGACCATATAGGGCCTTTTCTAACTTAAATACATGAGTTTCCTTTTCATGCATTGCAAAGCCATCAGGTTGTTCTACATATACTTCCTAGTCTATTTCACCATTAAGGAAAGCAGTCTTTACATCCATTTGATGTAATTTCCAACCAAGTACAGAAGCAAGAGAGATAATTGTGCGGATAGTGGTACACCTAGCTACTGGTGCAAATATCTCATCATAGTCTATACCTTCCTTTTGGGAGAATCCTCTGGCAACAAATCTAGCTTTGTACTTTTCGACACTCCCATCAGCTGCATGTTTTATCTTATACAACCATTTGGATGAGACAACTGACTTATTTTTGGACCTGGGAACTATGTCCCATACATTATTCTTCATGATGAACTTGTATTCCTCCAACATGGCATCTTTCCAAACCTGCAATTTGGTAGCTTCATTAAATAAAGAAGGTTCAGCATCACTAATGTTACTTACCAAAGCAGCATAACCTGTAAATCTTTGAGGCCTTTTGCTCTCTCTAAAGGTTCCTAAAGGAGCTATATTTTCTCTACTTCTTGCATAGTTTCTTTGAACCAAGCAGGTCTTCTCTTGATAGGAGGTTCTTCAAGAGACCTTTCTAACACCTCAGCAGGTTCTAACACTGAGTCTTGATCCATTGGATCATCATGACTTTCCTCCCTCTGAAAGTCAGAACCAGAAGTCTCGGTTGGAAGAGAATCTGGCTCAACATCGGTCTGAAGCTCTTTAGATTGTTTAAAAACAACTTCCTCATGGAAAGTTACATCTCGGCTAACCTCGATCTGTTTCTGACCTGGGATATAGATTCTGTAAGCTTTAGAAGATTCGCTATATCCGCCAAAGATTCCTTTCTTTCCTGAGGGTTCCATCTTTGTTCTCTTCTCTTCAGGCACATGGATGTAAACTGGGCATCCGAATACTCTTAAGTGATCTACATTTGGTCTCTTACCAGAGAAAGCTTCTTCAGGAGTTCTATCTTCTAGGATAGCATGTGGACATCTATTCTGAATGTATACAACTATGGTTGTAGCTTCTACCCAAAGAGAATTGGGCAGATCTTGATCAAACATCATAGCTTTTGCAGCCTCACAAATAGTTCTATTCTTTCTTTCAGCCACGCCATTTTGCTGAGGATTGTACGGAACAGTTAACTGACGTTTGATACCAACTTCCTTACAAAAAATTTCGAACTCTTCTTTGCGTTTTTTTCCAACAACCTTTGCATACTCCATTTTTATCAGAAGAAATAGAAGGCATACCACATACCATAGATTGAAGTCCATGAAGAGCTTTGAAGTGAAGGTGACTGAATCTTCTGTGCCACAATTCGCTAGGACTGACTGTAGAATGAACAAAAGCACGAGCAAAATGATTCGTTACTTTGTAGAGACCAGTGTTGCCGAAGCGTCCCCCCCCCCCGGTTCCATTGGCAAATTCGCGCTCCGAGTGAGTTCGTGCCCGAAGCGACCTCCAAAGCGCGCTTCCAAAAAACCGAACCGTGAACTGGGTAAAAAAAACCGGTTCCTGCCACTGTCGGAAGCATTTTCGCTTCGGCACGCTCCGCACACCAGGAAAAACGCTTCGGCCTCGAACTGAGAGCGCTCCGGGCCGCGAACTGGCAGCGAACTCCAGTCGAACCCCGAGCGCTTCAGAGGGGAGTCCGTCGAACCCGCGGATGGAGGCCGAAAAGTAAGTTTTTTTTTGGTTTTTTTTTTTTTTTTCTTTTTTGGCTTTGTGGGTGGGCCCTAGGGTGTTTTTAGGGTTAGAGAGGGGAGATAAGGCAAAATATCCCCCTCTTTCTTCCTCATTGTTTCATTTTGGAGTTAGAGTGGAGAGAGAAGGAGCTCTTGGAGTCTTGGTGTTGGCTTGGTGTTGGAGGCTTGGAGCAAAGTTGGAGAGCTTGAAGAGGATTTGAGAGAGCTTGGAGGAGACAACAAAGGGTTCCATCTTCTTGCAAATCAAAGGAGATCAAAATAGATATGCACAATGTGTATTTTTGTTCAATATTGTTCACAAAATGTCTTGTTTGTTTATTGTTTATTGTTGTATTTGTTTCTTCTCCTACATTTTCCCATTTCCCTCTTCCTCCTCATTCTATTGCAGGTTGTCCATCTAAAACTTGAAGAAAATGTTGTTATTGTGATGTTTGCTTCCATTTTTGGTTCTCGTGGTGTTGGTTGGGAATAGGCGTGTGAATGAAGAAGAAGATAGTGGGTCATTCTCATAGTGACCCAATGAATGAAGGAGAGGAGGGTGGTGAAGAGGGTGATCTTGAAGCTGATAGTGACAAAGCTTCATCAACCCCCTTGTGGAGGTTTGTCACAAAAATTGAGGGAAGAGGTGGTGGAACCTCTAAGTGGATATGCCCACATGGTTGTCGTCCAAATAAACCTTATAGTGGTTCATACACCCGTGTGAGGAGGCATCTTTGTGTGGTGTTAGACAATGATGATAACAAAGGGTCCCTTGGTATTACAATTTGCCCCAGGATAACACAAGTAGAGAGAGAAAACTACATTAAGATGGAGGAAGTTGCACAAAGAACGAATGCTAAAAAACAAAAGGTTTACTTTGATGCTTCTTCTAGCTTTGGGAGCCCATTTTCATCTCCTACTTCACCTGGCGGAAGGTCCTCAACTGGTAGTGGAAGTAAGAGAACCATAAAAGATTTCCTTGATATTGGTGGCAGGGAGGATGTGGATGCAAAAATGGTGAGGTTTCTTTATGCATGTGGTGTGCCATTCAATGTTCTCCGCTCCCCTTATTGGCATTCCATGGTTAAAGCCATTAACAAAGCACCTGCTGGATACAAGTCCCCTGGTAATGAAAAAGCTAGAACCGTGTTACTTGACAAGGAAAAAGCAAAAGTCAAAAGAGCTCTTACACGATTTACAGATGGGTGGGCAGATACTGGGGTATCCATTGTATCTGATGGTTGGACAAATGTTAGAAACCAACATTTGATAAATATCCTTGGTGTTTCGTCTAGTGGTGCAGTGTTTCTTGGAGCGCAAGACTCCTCATCAATCATGGCCTCTTCTCAAAACATAGCAGACATCTTACTAAAAAGTATTGATGAGGTTGGTCCTACTAATGTGATTCAAGTAATCAGTGATAATGCAGCGAATTGTAAAGGAGCAGGAAAAATCATTGAGTGGAAATATACTCACATCTTTTGGTCTGGATGTTTGGTGCACACAATGAACCTTTTAATGCATGATATTATCAAGCACAAAGAATGCACATGGATAAATGATTTGTACAAGCGAGGGAAGAGACTCATTAAATTTATCACCGAGCATACAAGGGTTAATGCCTTTTATGGCACTTACTCTAAGTTGCAATTACTTAAGCTTTTTGCCAAGACTAGATTCGGTAGCTATTTCCTCACCTTCAGGCGCCTATTGAGGGTAAGACAAGCTTTGGGTGCTATGGTGTTGAGTGATGAGTGGGATGAAATTAGCACTGATAGAGATGGCATGGATGCAGCAAAGGAAACTATTCTTGATAGCTACTTCTAGTCACGGGTCAAGTATGTTTTACAGTTTACCAAGCCGATTTATATCATGCTTCGGTTTGCAGATTCTGATAGACCAGTCATTGGGGAGGTGTATGAGCAAATGGACACTATGCTAGGACAAATTAAGGAAATTGTTCAGCCTAAAGATGAGAATTTGTATGATTTGATCCGTATAGAGGTGGAAAAACAGTGGGAGAAGCTGAATATTTCACTACATGCCTTAGCATATGTGCTTACACCAAAGTACTATCATATATCATGGCTTTCAACCCCAGCACCAGGTGGTGAGGCAAAGAGAAAACCACACCAAGATCCAAAGGTTCAAGCTGGTTATATGCAAGCATTGGAAAAACTGTACCCAGATGTTGAGGAGTGTGATAGCATTCGGCTGCAGTTGAGCCAATACATCAGTTGCACTGGTGCCTTTGGGAGCAACCATGCAGTTAGAGATTGAGGGAATTTGCCTTCTCTGACGTGGTGGGACATGCATGGCACCTAAGTCACCTGACACGAGGACACGAGACACGAGTGTCCTCAAAATACGAGTGTCCCCATGGGACACAGTGACCCCCGGAATCAGGACACGTTTTATATACATATATATATATATTTTAAAATATATTAAAATTTAAAAATATAGACATATAAATCCAATAAAATGTAACATTTACAATTACAAATATTCAATAGAAATTAAATTTACAATTACAAATATGAAATATTCAATAGAAATTAGATCATTCACAAATCACAACACATTTGTCATTCACAATCACAAATCAGTGACAATCACAATGAGACACATAGATGCATGTCGGAGACTCGGAACCATATTTCTCATTAAGTCATCAAAATCAAAATGTATTACATAGATGTCGGAATGCCACTAGGCACTAGCAAATGCCAAATAGACTAATAGTCTAATAGTCTAATAGTAAATACAAAAAAGGGGTGGATCAAGATGGAAGAATCCCATCTGTCAATGACTCAATAGTCCTCTTCCATGCCTGAATCAACAAACTCATCACTGCACTGATCCTCCTCCTCCTCCTCCTCCTCTCTGCCAATCTGACTAACTCCATTTGTTGTTGTGGAAGATGACCCCTCCATACGATCACCTTCATCAAAAGTGGCCAGCTCTAGTACTGGATCATTAAGATCCATGTTGTCTAATGCCAACTCAGTAATGTTGTCCAAACCCATCTCATCAGGAAAGACATCCCACATTTGTGTCTTTCGCTTCGCCCACTCCCCCCTCTTCCAGTAAATAAGACGAAGGTTGGAGTGCACATACACCATCGTCTCTGCCCTGGACTGCTAAAGCCTACTCTTCTTCACACTGTACAAGTTCCCATATGTGCTCCAATTCCTCTCACAACAAGAGGATGAAGTAACTTGAGAGAGGACCCTCAAGGCTATCTTCTGTAGAAGAGGGCATGTTGCCCCATGAGTTGTCCACCAAACAAGGGGTTTCTTAACCCCCATGTCTCTAACCACCTCATATCCTCCAAATCTCCCAGTGCCACTAGAAAACTCATAAAATCCCTCCTCCACCACCTCAAGGTGGTCTCTATCCTGAAGTAGCCATCTAAATGCTATCTTCCTCCCCTTTGAGGTCTCTCCATCCATGTGAGGAGGGACTCTGGATGAGGGCCCCGACCCACCACTGAGCCAATCCTGAGCGTAGAACCTGGGGTTCAATGAGTGGGCCAAGCAATGCAAAGGTGTGCAATTCTTATCCCACCTGGAGATAAGAATGCCCTGTATGATGGACCATAAGTTCTCTGCCGATGTCTCATACTCAGCACACTCATTCTCCATAACAATGGTCCTCATGGACTCAATCATGGAATCCCACCCCTCATAAACATCTCCTAGGATGGGCTGGTCCGTGTCTGCAAACCGCAACAAAGAAATGATTGGCTCCATGATCTTGATGCTAAGGACTACCCTATCCCACCAACCATCATCTAATACTGTGTCCTTCACCTTTTGTGAAGCACTCTGATCCGACTTTCTCCAAAAAGCCCAAAACTCTGAAATCACCATGGACCCAAGAGCGGTTTTGACCTCTCTCAACCTCTTGAGCATGATGAATGAGGAAGCAAACCGAGTATCTGCAACCTTCAACAATGAAAGATGTGTGTACTCTTTGTAGATTGTGAGGGCATTGGTGTGGTTTTGTACAAAGTTACGGATATGGCGTGCTTCCTCAATAAGTTTGCCAATCCATGGCACATCTGAAGCAATAGATTTCAGTGCTAAATTCAAAGAATGGACAATGCAAGGTGTCCAAAATACCTGTAAGATCAATAAAATAAAGTATAAATGAGTCATTGAGTCTAGACTCCTAGACTGTACAAGACTACAACTAACTACTACGATACTAACAACTCAAAATTTCAAATAAATGAGTCAATTAACAATCACATACCTGTGGATATTTAGCTTCCATTATCATGCCAACAGCCTTGCAAACAGGTGCATTGTCCTTGATGATTTGTACACAAGAATCAACACCTACTTCTTCAATGACTTTGATGAACAAATCACCCATATATTGTGCATCCTTGTATTTCCCAAGAGCATCCACCGCTTTCAAGAACACCGGTCCATTTGTGGAAGACACCATTAAATTGATGAGTGGATGGCGTGTTGGATCCGTCCATCCATCCGAAACAATACTAACACCACATGTGGACCATTCTGATTTAATTGGATCAATAATTTTATCCACCTCCTTCTTTGCCTTAACCAACAATGTGGTTCTAAGCTTCTTTGAACCAGGAGGCACATAACCAGTTGGAGCTCGTTCCATTATAGAACGACACATCTCAAAGTACAATGGTGACCGTGCAACATTTAATGAGATGAAGTTGAGGTAGAAGAAAAATGCAATGGAGAGGTCCACCTCTTCTCGTGCCTCTTGTTGGAAAATCCTATCCATTGGACCTCTTGAAGTTGGCCTCTTTCTTGTTGGATAAGCAATAGCATCAACCCCACTCCTAGTGCTAGAGGGTTTCCTCAAGAATGGAAGAGGATCCTCACGATGTTGTGTCTTGCTTGCTGCAGCCACCTTCCCTACTCCAACATGGTCTTCTCTTTTCATCTCCCTCCTTTGGTTAACACTCACAACTTTGCATGAAGAAATCCCACAAGGGAGGGCCAACCAATGGCCTTTAACCCGGTAATATGTGCTCTTGAAATCATGCTTGCAGAAATTGGAAGTCCAACACACATTGCCTCCCCCACCAAGCTTTGCTCCAGCACCTTCTTTCCTTGTCACATACTTCCACAAAGGGTATTTACTCTCTTGTGCTTGTTGTTTTGCCAAAGCATGGCTATAATGAGGATGAGCTTCACTAGAAGCAGTTGGAGCACTACTAGGAGCAGAAGGGGTTGTGCTTGGAGGAGGAATAGGACAAGAGGGAATAGATGGGGCATTCTTCCCTTTCCTTTGCCCTCTACCTGCTGCCCTAGCTGGTTGAGACATTTTCCTTCAACCTTGATGGTGAAATCACACTTGAATCTCCTTCACCTGCAAGGAAACACTCTTAAATCTCCTTCACCTGCAAAAAAAATGACTTTGGGCTCTCTCTAGCTCTCCCTCACACTCCCTTCAGTTAGTAAATGCCAAAAAGAAAACAAAAAAATCGTTTTTATGGGCCCGCGGGCAGCCTTTCACGCGATTTTCGTGTCCTGGAAAATCCCCACGCTGCACAGAAATCCCCCATGCGTGTCCCGATTTCGGGACACGACTTTTTTCGTGTCCACGCCCAAACGTGGCCCACGCAACACGTAGGCCCTGGAGGACATGTCCAGTTACTTAGCATGGCACTAGTTGCCCACAGCTACAATCTATGGCAATGCGGGTGCTTTCACAGGTGGTGAACACTTCTTCAGCAGAGAGGTGTTTCAGCACATACAGTTTCATCCACAATGTCAAAAGAAACAGGTTGAATGTACAACGAGCAGAGACCTTGGTCTATGTGCATTACAACTTGTGATTGTTGTCGCATTATTGTGCGGATCCAACTATAGACAAATCAAATAAGATGTGGGACTACAATCCAGAGGAGGACAACTTGGAGGATGGAGCATTGGTTTTGGAGGAGTTGGAGAATGCTCTTTTGTATGAGGATGAGCGTGCTGAGATGCCACCTCCATCCAGTCACAGTGCGAGGTCCCATGGACGTGGCCCCTTGACTAGCACTCCAGCTTTAGAAGGACCTTCACAGTCACAATCAGATGCACATGCTTCATCTTCACTACCACCACGCGTACCCTCACGAGGCAATCGTGGTGGTGGTAGGAGGAACTAGGAGAAATAGATTGTTTTTGCATTTTACAGTTTACTAGATAGGATTTAAATTTTAAATCATAGCTCAGTTTAGTTATGCAAACTTATGCTTCATGGCACATGCAGATAGCCAATTTTTGTAAACAAAACTATTTGAATTTTGGTACTTAATGATGTACTTCCCTATTTGGTACTTTACTACTTAATGATGTACTTCCAAAAGTTAATGATGTACTTCCCTATTATATGGTTCTAAGTTCTAACTTCTAAAGGTTGTATGTTTGTAATTGATAGAATCTAGATGGTTTGTATTTGTATTTGTAAAATGTATTTCAATTTTCAATTCGTAACTTTGTATGTTTATAATGGAATCGTGAATTATGGAATTTATATGGCATTTCATATATTGGAAGTAGCATAAACATACATGTTTCATAAATTTTGCATCTAGTTTGGTATTCTACATGTTGTTTTACATATATATATATATAAACGCTTCGAAGACGCTTCGCTTCCGACCATTTTTTGAAAAATGCGCACCCGCGCTCCCGCTTCCGCTTCGCTCCCACGCTTCGGCAACATTGGTAGAGACCTCCTTCTCGAATTCCAATGACTTCAGCTGAACTTAGCTGACCAACTTTCGGCCAGAGAACTACTTTACCATCCATGAAGGCCACCTTGTAGCCTTTATCTTCAAGTGTAGAGACTGACAACAAGTTCTTCTTCGTGCCAGGAACAAATAAGACCTCATCAATATGAATGATGGATCCAAACTTTAACTGAAGAGAGATGGAACCGACCACTTTGATATCATAACATGAGTTGTCACCCAGCTGAACCTGCAGTGAGAAAGACTTCTTCCTATAATCTGAAATAATATTTTTGTAACCAGTCATATGTTTTGAAGCTCCACTATCAACCAACCACGTGTTATGATCAGTAGTTAGATGACCAAAAAGAGTAGACACTAGGTAGTATTCTTTTCTATTCTACTGTCTCTCAGGAGATTCACTTGCCTTCTTACCTGATCCTCTTTCTTCAGCAGTAGATGCATGATGCTTCCTTTTATGAAAGGCTTTCTTCTTGGATCTGCAGTCTTTAGCAAAATGTCCCATCTTGTTACAACTATAGCATGTAATCTTAGACATATCAAAAATTTTACATTTGAAGTTTCTTTTGAGCTTGTTTTCCTAGAAATGTTTTTTAAAGAAAGGTTTCTTTTATTTTCTTGTTTTTGCAACCAAAACAACACTGTCATCATTAGCAACATGATTTTTTGAAGTCATGCGACTTTCCTCCTGAAGGTAGTCATGCCATAAACGCTCAAAAGTAGAATGAATCTCTCTACCATTCACACTGGAAAGGAAAGACTCCATGAAGATGGAAGACCATCAAATATGGTTTGAACAAGATCGTCATCATCAACTGTTACCTCTGTGACAAGCAACTGATCACGAATCTGAGCAATTTTAGAACAAAAGGATGCAACAGAGTCACCTTTCTCCATTTGTAAAAACTTCAATTTGTTCTTCAGATTTCTTTTCTGACTGGGTGTAGTCTTCTCATACAACTTCACAAGAGTATCATAACAGTCTTTAGTTGTCATCAGAGAAGTTAGTACAAGCATGATACTATCTTTTACAGAATCAAAAATAACTCTCTTTGCCCTAGCTTGATTCCTTCTGAAGGCTGCCTTACCAGCATTAGAAACTAGTTCTTCCACCACTATAGTCACAAATTGATCTAGTTCTAACTCTTGGAGAATATTCATAATCCTGAGCTTCCAAACATTAAAATTTGAAGCTCCCTCTAGCCTATCTTCAGGCCGAACAAAAATAAAAGAAGACATGCTTTGAACAGGAAACTTAGGACTGTGCTTAATAAAACTTAAATCCTAGAACCTGTGAAGGCTCAAGAACTACAGAACTAAACTCTGTTCACACCCAAAGCTCTGATACCATGTCAATTTTAATTCAAGCAGAAATACAATATTCAAATTTATGTTTTCATCAATTACATGTCATAATCAAAGTGCACAACTGTATTCCACATGAACACAATAGTTTTACCTTGGAGAAACCCTTAGAAGGGAGAAAAACTCCAGCAAACAATCTTCCTTATATAAATAGTATATCAGGCCCAAATTACAAAATCACCATGATCTATGCTCTTCAATGAGTTTTACCAAGAAAATAAATACCTGACTGTATGACCAGCAAACTTAGAATCTAGGGAAGCCTTCTTAAATCTTCACTAAAACAGTAAACTCAGGTACAGGACAGCATCAAACCCAGAAGATATCAGCTCATGAATCAGCAGTATATCGACAGTATACTCAAGTATAGGACAGCAGTATATCGGCAGTATACTTAGGTATAGGACAGCAGTAAATTGTGGCATAAATCTTCCTTGCCTTAGCTCTCAAGACTCAATAAAAACGAATGATTTGCATGGGGGGTGAGGGCCTGTTTAAATAGCATGGGTGGCTGCCCTAAGCAGCCCCCAAAGGTCACCCTAAAGGCTGGCCCATGTGGCAGCCAAGGGATGCCCCCCTAAAGGTTGGCCTTTGGGGCAGACAAAGGCTGCCCCTTTCCACCGCCTTAGCAGCTCAAGCTGCCCTCCAATGTTGACACTTGACACAAGTTTACATGGTAATTTGAAAAATGAAAAATAACTTCCGAAGCTATAATTTAATAAAAATGGCTTTCAAACTCTGAACTGATGACCCATACTGAATACTGATACTCTTTAACAACTGAAGGGTCACTTATATACTTAAATGACATCCTGAAAGTGAACCACTGATAATCTTTAGATGGGACAAGAGTCGAATGAACCGACTCCTACCACCTCTTTGACCAAAAATTGAAGTATGCAGGGCTGTTTGAACTTTGAAGCAACCCCCTCAGGAAGATTTTAGTTATGAAACAACATTTTGAGCCCAAACAGATTTTTGGGTCAACACCAACCAAAAGGAAGAAATAACAAATGGGTTGCATTCCTGAATCCACTTTTCTACATCTCCGTGATGATATGAGAACAGGAAAACCTGTTGCATCCTTCAAGCTCCAATGCCTTTCTTTTACACCTTAAAAAGTGATCTGTAGGGCAATGTGCAAAGCACTAATGCTTATGTAGGTGATTGATAGGGTAAAAGAATGTCTATATATCACCATTGCATCCACTTGCTACTGCTGTGACTTCATATCGTGCTTTTTCTCTTCTAACTTTGTAATTTACCATAGCATTATAGAAATTAATTCCAACCAAAAAAACAGTTCCAATAGAAAAATGAGGTCCAGGGCTGAGAACTTGCTTGCAAAAAATTAAAATAGAAGGATACCCAAAAGTAGTCTTAAATGAGCTCACTGACTCTGTATCCTCTCATGAGTTTTCACTGTTCAGAAATATCCTACAATGGTCTCATACAGCTTGATCCATGCTGGGTATTAAGAATGTCCCTGCATAATAAGGCCATCCCTTTCCTGAGAGTGATTTGATGTACACTTAAGAATCTGAAAGGATCCTATAGGGTGAAGTTGACAGTAATGTACTGGTGCAATTGGCTTTTGATGACATGAAGCCAGTCTGATAGAAGGATGATATTCTAGCTTTTCAGATAACTTACTGCATGCAGTTTTCAGGGCTGCGCAGAACTAAATCACAATGGCCACCATATGACATTTCAATATATTAACTCATAGAATTCGACTCAACTCTTAAATTGAATGTATCAGATGAGTTTAAAGTTGTTCTGTCAATATACACCATCATCGCATCAACAAAACTATGTAGCCAATAGAACATGACAAACAGTCTAAAGTTTATACAGAATCAGAAGAGTGATCAACTTATCTATTAATCAGACAGGCAGGAAACCCAGGTTCCTTTTCCTTTTGCCACTAATTCTGAAATAGAGACAATCCAAGCAACTCACTTCTTCTTATTGCTATATAAACTGCCTTAAAGTAAGATACAAATATCTAATCAAATTGTATATGCTTTTGATAAAGAAATACCAACATTGATTCCTAAACCATCTTCACCCCTGCAATGGACACTGATGTGAGACCACCAAAACTAAGGTGCAAGCAATGTCATCTGTTGGCACACTAGAATTTAAAGTCATCCACAAATAAGGCCACCATGATAATTTCTAATAGAAGTTGTCAATAGATGTTTCGTACAGTTTAAAGGAACAATTTAACAAATAGTTGACATATAAAACTTCTCCTAGTCAGATAGGCACAAAACACAAAAGGCACCTTTTCCTTTTGTGGCTGATACTGCAAAGAAGAAAAGGCAAACCAGACATCATCTACTCTCTTTTTATTGTTCTATAGCAGCTTTTAGCAATATGCAAAGATCCAAACTGATCTATATGCAATCCAAAAAACATATTGCCACTAATTCCCATCACAACTTGATAGACAGCAATGGCAGATAAACAAATCTGAGAGCCAAGTTATCCACTACTAAATGTTAGTTTTTTTTGTTGCTCCAAACATGTTCTCCATTATCCATCAGTGTTTGCCATTTCCTATTTTTGCGGATTTTCTAGTTTTAGTAGGTTATATTTAAACTAGAATCGACTGGTTGGTTAGTGATTAGTCATCCATGAGTTATTTGCATAGTTACTGGATTCGGCCCTAGACCTAACCGCACCCGAATCGGATTCTCGGATTCTTCCACCTCATTTTGAGTCTTTTGACTAATCTAAAGCTGTTTACGTAGGATAAATGTAGGATAATTAGGGTTAATTAGGGTTAGGGTTCCGAATCCCTGATTCTTAATTTTGGGATGAGTGCCGCACCTGTATCAGATTCTTCGGCCGATTCCGATCGCACCCACGGTTCATGTAACCTTGGTTATTTGCATTTAAATAATGAGTTGAGCATGTGGCATGTGTTGGCATGTGTTGGCGCATGTCTACCTATTCTTGGCACATGTGGGGCATATTACTTAAGGAGTTACATAGAGAAGTGTGCTTGGCATATAATGGTGAGTGGCAACCACATGGAGGAATCTGTTTGGCACATGGGCATGTGTCTACCTATTCTTGGCACGAGGGGTACATTACTTGGAGAGTTACACTCTTCTATTGTTAGCCATTTTTGTATGCATGGACCCTTCTCTCATTCTATAAAATAGATGGAGGACACATTAGCAAATAAGTAGTCATTGTAATTATTCTTTCAATGTTGATGAGAAGTTATGTGATTGCTGATACAGATTTCTAGCTTGCTGGTTTTGGTTTGCAGATTTAGTATTTCTCAGATCTACACTCTGTCACTTGCTGGATTGTTCTTACATTCCAATATGCAGTACCTATACCCCTGATCTATATTCTTCTGCTTTTAATTTTGGAGAATTTGAAGTTCTGATTGGCATTTCTTAACAATTTCAGTTTCGGCTTTAGGGAAAAACCTTTGAGTGCAGATCTGCTATGATGAATTAGAAAATTAGCATGGTATTAGAGTTGTATTGTTGAAATCCTTTGCTCCAGTGAATGGATAATGCTCTAATGATTGGAATGATCCATGCCCAAGAAAGGCACAAGCACCTGTGAGAGGTTGAACTACTCTTTATGTCTATGAAGAGAAAAGTGACCCTGTGAAAGGTTGTTGCTTTTGGCTAAACTATGTTTGTTTGAGCTGTGATCCAAGGGACCACAAGAACAATGAACTTAAGAGTATTAAGACTTCGAGAGTGCAGTGGTTTTGGAATCGGACTGAAAACGGAAAAAACCGGACGATCCGACCGGTTTTGGCACTATTCCAGTCCGATTTAGGGTTTGAAACTGGAAATGGCAGGTTCTAGGCCATAACCGACCTTTTGGCACCTAACCGGTCGGTTCCATACAGCAGCGCATGGGGAGTTGAGGACTACTTTTTCCAACCGTAAAAAAGATAACAAAAAAAATTACAACTACAGCAAGAAACCTAATAGCAAAAAACTTCCCTGCAACCTCAGAACTCGTTGTAAAATTGTTTGTATGACTGTACGGACCTATCTCGTGCAGTTGTATGGACATGACAATACGGATCCATACAATTGTACGGATCACTGTTTCTGTTGGCTCCGAACTGAAATCTGCTTGGCTGCTTGATTGGGCCTCTCTCCATTACTCTAACTCTGCTCCTCTACTGAGTTTCTTCACCTTCCGACCAACTTGTTTTTGAGCAAAGAATGAATGTGTTTACCCTCTACTTTGACCTGCCTTTATACTTTAGCTAAAGACCTAATCTACCAAAACCCTAATCTCACGGTGAGATCTATGGTTAAGATTAGCCTACATCACTGATGGATTAAAATGCACTTTATTAGACTCAATAACTAATTAAAAGACTTTCACTTTATAAATAAAGTGAATTACAAAATAGAGTTGACTTGGACGACTTCATGCATGTTTGACACAAAACCTATGCGGAAGTTCCTGTCCAAGCTACAAACATCAACACTTTCTGTTGGCGAGGAAGGAATTTTGCACCAATCCAAATTCGTCTCTGAATGCTTCAAACTTCCCTTTTGGTAACGACTTGGTCAGAATATCAACAACATGCAAATATGTAGGTACATACTGGAGCTTCACTACTCCCTTTTGAATCTTGTCTCGAATAAAGTGATACTTGATCTCTATGTGCTTGGATATATCATGAAAAACTGGATTCTCAAAGAGTTTGATACAATTATGATTATCATAGTAAATCACTATGGGATCCAACTCCTAAACAAATAAACCTGCTAGCAACTTGAGAAGCCAGATGGCTTCACGAATAGCGGTACTCGTTGCCATATACTCTGCCTCTACTAAATTGAGTGCCACGAAAGTCTATTCCGATTGAGCCAGGATATCATCATTGATCCCAAGCTGAAGCAACACCCTAAGTTGCTCTTCCTATCTGATGCATTGCCTGCCCAATCTGAGTCTATATACTAATATTCCCATGCAACTTCACTTCACCATCTCCAAGATATCTCAGCCCATACTCCATTGTGCCCCTCAAGTATGAGTACCCATGTTTTGCTGCTACCCAATGTTCTTGTCTTGGCTCCACCATGAACTAGCTCAAGGTGTTCACTACAAAACATATATCTAGCCTAGTG
This sequence comes from Larix kaempferi, assembly GCA_027924585.1. Lineage (NCBI taxonomy): Eukaryota > Viridiplantae > Streptophyta > Pinopsida > Pinales > Pinaceae > Larix > Larix kaempferi. Next base: position 1,655,225 of record BSBM01000815.1, on the reverse strand, counting down.
TTGACCAGATACATCAAAGAACCTATCAGCTGCCTATACAATGTGGGATCCACCCTATCTAAATCTGAAGTAGTGACCTTTAGATTAGTGATCATAGGCGCGACCATGGGCTTGCAGTCCTCCATCCGGGATCTCTTCAGGAACTCAACTGCGTATTTACCCTGCTCAAGAAAAATCTCCCCTGGCCTCTGCCAAACCTCCAACCCTAAGAACTAATGCATCAAGCCAATGCCCTTCATCTCAAACTCAGCTGCCATATCTACCTTGCACCCTACAATGAGCTTCTCTGAATATGTGAGGAATAGGTCATCTACATAGTACATACCTATGCTGTTGGGAGCGGGGAGCAGGAGCGGGAGCGGGAGCGGGGAGCGAGAGCGAGAGCGGGAACGAGAGCGGGAGCGAAAAGCGAAATTTTCAAAAACTTCCGTTTTGGGAGTGTTTTTTATATAATATATATTTTAATATATTTTGATGCATATAAATTAAAAAAACATGTATTATGCCAAATTAGCTATAGAAAACATGAAAACATAGATATTCATATAACCATTTAGTACACATTGATATAACATCAATCATCTAGGAGCTATAACTTATAATATTGTCATTAAATGATCACCATCAAATCATCAATCATCAATCATCAACAACATCAACCTTCAAATTTCAACATATAATATTTGCCATCAAACTAGGCCATAATGTTTACAAAATTGGCCAAAATAAACATGAAAATGAAATACAAAGTACTATGAATCTATGATACTATCTACTAAGCTTTCCGCTTGCCACAAGAAACTTCCAATTTCTTTTCTCGTGGTCTAGGTGGAATAGGAACTGCTGGAAGTGATCGTGGAACATGAGAAGAAGATGAATGGCCCCCACGGGCTGAACTTGGATGTTGTGAAGCTAAAGGCAAAACTCCTACATCCGAAAAGTTGCTTTTGCTTGGGAGTGGTATCTCTATACGAGTACCTGTAGTCTGAATTGGATCATCATGATCACCCAATAGTTTAGCGTCCAAGCGCTCTAATGCTATGGCTCCATCCTCCACATTAGCCTCCTCTGGATTGTTGTCCCAAGTCAAAAATGTTCTATCATTCTTGGCCACCTCACAATAATGGGACAACAACCTCAAGTTGTAGTGCACATAAACCAAGCTTTCTGCACATTCTACATTCAAACTGTTTCTCTTTACACTGTGGATGAAGTTGTAGGTGCTCCAACACCTCTCTGCATAAGAGCTATTAACAACCTGTGATAGCACCCTCACCGCCGATTTATGCAAATATGTGGCTCCAGAGCCATACATGTTCCACCAACGGATAGGATCCAATCTGACTCGATCTTTGGTTGCATGCAGGGTACCAAAGGCTCCATGCTCACTGATGTATTCGCTCAATTCACTCCGTACTTGAGCACACTCCTCCTCATCAGGGACCAACTTGTCTAATGCAAGCATATACCCAGTTTGCACCTTTGGATTTGTGTGGGGTTTTTTCCTAACTCCACCCCCAGGTGCAGGTTGGGCCAACCAAATTGGAGAATAGTATTTTGGGGTAAGGACATATGCAAGGGCATGGAGTGGAACATTTAGATTATCCCACCTTTTGACCACATGTTTATGAATATGGTCATACAAGATTGCATCTCTTTGCTCAACAATGTCTTTGATTTGACCAAGCATGCTATCCATCTGCTCATATACCTCCCTAATCATCGGCTGATCTGTATCTGCAAAACGAATCATGTTATAAACTGACTTGGTGAACTGCAGAACATACCTAACCTGTGACCAGAAATGACCATCAAGAACGGTGTCCTGCACCTCCTGAAAGTCATTTCTATCAGATGCGCTTGCAGCTCTATCTTTCAATTCCTGCCATGGATCACTTGAGACCATACTAGCTAATGCCTCTCTTACCTTCAAAAGCCTCCTGAAGGTGAGGTAGTAGTTAGCAAATCTAGTCTTTGCAATCTTCAATAGCTCCAACCTAGAGTGATTGAGAAAAATGTGGTGGGCCATGCTATGATTGGTAATAAATTTGATCATTTTCTTACCTCTGTTGTACAAGGCACCAATCCATCGGTAATTAGGGTCCTTCATCTTAACAATATCATGCATCAAAAGGTTCAATGTGTGAACCAAACACCCTGACCAAAATATGTTGGGATACTTTTCCTCAATGATTGCTCCTGCTGCCTTACAATTAGCAGCATTATCAGTGATGACTTGGCCCAATCTCCTGAATGGTTTTAAGTAAAGGTTGTGCAATGTTAATACCGGTCTTGTAGCGATCTGAGTAGTCATGGGCTAAAAGGAAGACCGCACCACTAGCAGAAATGCCAAGAATATTTATCAATGGCTTGCCTTTAACATTTGTCCACCCATCAGATACAATGGATACCCCATAGTTGGACCAATCATTTGTAAACTTTCCAAGAGCACCATTGATTTTTGCTCTTTCCCTGTCAAGTCCCACGGTTCTAGCTTTGTCATACCCAGGGCTTTTGTATCCTTGAGTTTTGTCATACCCAGGGCTTTTGTATCCTTGAGGGGCACAATTGATAGCTTGTACCATTTCATGCCAATAGGGTGAGCGAAAAACATTGAATGGCACACCACATGCATGGAGAAACCAATAAACTTTTGAATCCACATCATCTCTACAACCTGTGTCAAGGAAATCGGATAATGTTCTTCGCATAGGCGAGATTCCGTGGGGAGATGAGGGTCCCGATCGAGCCGATGATGATCCAGTTCCACTACCAAACATTCTCTGTGGGGATTCAGATTCAACCCTTGATCTCTTAGAGTTGTTTTGAGCGGCCTCTTCTTCCAACTTGTATTTGCTTCTCTCTTTAGCTCCCACTTTGTCACAAGTTTTGACTCCATGAGACTTACCTTCATCGCATGGCATAATCCCACACAAATGCTTTCTCACCCGGGTATCTGAACCTGTGTAAGTTTTATTACAATGGGGGCATATAAACTTTGTGGTTCCACCCCCTCTCCCTCCCCCAAGCCTTGTCACATACTTCCACAAAGGTGTTGTGTCTTTTTTTTTTGCCCCCCATCACTCTCATTCTCATCATCATCACCCTCTTCTCCTTCCTCTTCTTCTCCATGGTATGTGTCACTCTCTACCTCTTCCCCCTCATCACTACCACCACCATATCTACTTCCCAACACCATCATAATGAGAAGAAGTGGAATGAAAAACCAAAACCACATACCCATCATGTTTCTTGATTCAAGATGAGAGTCACTTGTTGCCTGCAATAGAATGATGGAGAAGAAGATATCGGAAAGAGTAGGAGAAGAAAGCATTGCAAGGTTTACAATTTTTAACATAGTGAAAAAAAAATTCAAAAACAAACAAGAGTTTTTAGAGCCTACCTTTTATCTCTTCAATGGTGGTTGAATGTCTCTATGGAAGCTTCAATCTCCCTTGCAAGCTCTCCCCTTCAATCTCCCACTCAAAGCTCGAAGCTCTCAAACAACTAGCAAACTCACTCAAATCTCAAAACTCTTCCCAATCAATGAAATGAGTAATAGAATGAGTCCAAATGGACTCCACACCCTTTATTGGCCCAAACTAACCCTAACCCATCCAAAAAAAAAAAAGCAAAAAACAAAATTTTCGTGTTTGAGTCCGCCAATCCCGCGGGAGCAATTTCGGGAGTGATTTTTTTATCCCGGAATCGCTCAGGGATCGATGAGGAATCGATCCCTAAAAAACCAGGGTTCGTTTTTTTTAGAAGGGAAGTACAAATTACAAAATCGATTTCGGGAGGAATCGATGAGGAATCGCAATGCCGGGATCGATTCTAGGAGGAATCAATGAGGAATTGCAATTCCGGGATCGATTCCTTCTGGATCGCGAATTGGGAGTGATTCGAGGGGGGGGGTAGAGCAATTCCCAGCACCAAAATGCGCAAATCAGCCTCAACAAATATGAAATATAAGTTGGGATCTGCTACACTTTTGGTGAAGCCCGCTCTATAAGTATCCATTGATCTTGGAATACCATGCTCTCGGTGCCTACTTGAATCCATACAGGGCCTTTTTCAACCTGCACACATGGGACTCCTTCCCACTGACCTCAAAGCCCTGAGGTTGCTCAATGTACACTTCTTCCTCAATTATTCCATTGGAAAAAAGTTGTCTTCACATCCATTTGTTGTATCTTCCATCCCATAATGGAGACTAAAGACATCACTGCTCTAATCAAAGTGTACTCAGCAATTGGAGCAAACGTCTCCTCGTAATCCACTCCCTCTTTCTAGGAGAACTTGTTATCACCAATCTTGTAGTTGCCCCTAAAGATGGATCCAAGGTGGATGGTAGAGGGGATAGGCAACTAAAGTGGTGAACCAAGAGGGCCTTAGTTCCCAGATGGATGGTTGTCACGCCAACCAAGGCACTCTTCGCTTTAGCTATCAAAGCCAAGATAGCAAGGGGGAGACCCAGATCTACTCCCGACAGGAGAGATCAACCAAATCACCAGATCAAATCAATCCAATGAAGTACGTAGGGTGACAGGTATGGAATCCTAGAAATGAGGAATTAGGACCACTGTGGAGGCTTAGGAAAGGTATGCTATGATAGTAAAAGATGACACACAGTGATTCAAGGATGAAGTATGATTCCAGGATTCAAAGCTAGTTTCAAAAGGTCAAAATCAACTGCCTTGGAAAATGTGACCCTTAAAACAAGCAAAGTGTCCCAAATTAGAGATCTGACAGTTAGGGCTTTCTAGCTGTGCTTGATGAGTGGATATGACAATGTCTAGGTGTTCAAGCAGTAAGACAAAGATCAAACCACAAGCAAACTCAACAACCCAGAAAAGTCGTGAGGGCTTGGAGAAGGATCGGTGCCTTGGAAAATGGGCCAAATGGAGTTGGATGTCCACCAAACTGTACATCAAGGGTGTTGAGGTGTAAAGCTAGGTGGGTCTTGAAGATTAGGATCATCCAATGGCTAGATCTCAGTAGATCTGAGATTGAAATGCATCACCATGTGACCCAAGTGGGGCTCAACCCTCAAAATGAGGAATGGGGCCCACAAGGTAGAAATCAACAAGGTGAAGCACTAGGGGTAGGTTATCAGCTGTGGAGAGTAAGGATCAAGTGGGATCTCACCTACCGAAGTGCTAGATCTAGCAAAACTCACCCACCCAAGGAGTGCGACCTCACTTGGAGAGGCTAATTTGCCTTGGGAAATGGGTCAAATGGAGGCCAATCCACACCAAACTATAGATCCGAATTGTCGTGGATGCTTTAGAGGTGGGTTTTAAATATCTTACCCAAAATCCAAGTAGATCTAAGTAGATCTAAGAAAATGTAAAATGAGGGTTTGAAATATGAGTGTTTTAACAGTAAAGTAGTTATGTCAATGGATTGGAACCAAGACAAGAAGAACAAAGCTGTGGATCTTACCTGGATAACCTTGTAGATGCCTTAATGATGATGATCTATGCAAACCCAATCAATTTGAAGCGATTTGAAGTAGTTTTCTATGAAATCGATTTGCCCAAGGAAGCCAATGTGTCCTCCCTCCTGCACAATAAACGTCAACAATATCAGATTTACTGCATCAAGAGATAAAGACTAATGCTACAGAAGAAATAACAAGAGAATGGCATAGACCACAATGATACTAATGATAACCCCCTGATACAAGCGAATGCCAAGCCAAGCAAGTTGAGGAAGCCCTGCAAAAACGCCCAAAATCAATTCGCCCTCCTGTAGACAAGACAAAGTTTCCACGAAAAATAGATCTTTCCACAAATGCCCAAATGCTAGGATACAATAGACTTTCCAATCACCATCTAAGAACACCAGATGCAAAGGAGACCACAAGAATTTCCACATAAGAGTTCTTCTATATGAAGATTCCAAGAGCCAAAGACCCTTTACAATGAGAAGCTCTCTCCTTTAAATAGGAAGGAGAGGCACCAAAACCTTAACCACTTTTTGAATGAGCGGCCAAGATTAAACGATCAAATGATCTAATCAATGGTTGAAATGAGATCAACAATACAATACATGGATCACTAATAAAATAATACATCAATGGACCAAATCGCCCTAGGAGAGGGGTCCCACCAAAGGTGAATGATAAAACATAAGATCTAGCTCATGGCGGGTCTAGGGGGCAATATCTATCCTCCCTAGTCAATCCCCATGGCACAATAATATAAAATAATCAAGCTACACACCAAATCGTGCCTCTCTAGGAAAGTCATGAGCCTTAGGAGGCTCCAGAAATCATCATAAAATGCCAAAAGTGATGGGTGTGGATCCCACTGGAAGCTGAAACTGCTGGAGAAGGTGTGGAAGACATCCCACTCATCATCACAAGTCATCCCATGCCAATCCCTTGCCTTAGTAGCCCAAATCGAATCCTTCAGTAGCCATTTTTACCATTTTTTATCTGCCTTAGGAATTGTGAAACCGCCCAAACTGCCTCCTGGAGTGCCTGCATTGTCAAGGTGAGGCCACCAGGCTCTCTGGTAGGGGGGTAATATGGTAATAACAAGTGGTTGGACCACCCCCTCCATGCACAGCGCCCTAGGTGAACTCATCAACTCTCTGCTCTGCTCTTACAGGGCCTCTGATAGGCCAAAATTGCACTAGGATAGCCAACTGAGGCTAAAAATCACTGTAACTACCCGGAACTGAAAACAAATTGTCCCATTGGACTCAGAAGGTCCAAATCCATGTAAGATGTGTACTCATACACCATATAGACCTCTGCATGGTCAAAAATAAATATCTATCATATCCGACAGACCAAATAATAATAATCTGTAAAAGTGCTGAAAAGCACAAATCATCATCATAAGCCTGAAACCACTGCATAGAACCATCATGGTGACCTATACCAGACCATATATCATATCTCTGTAATATCTAAGGTCTGTCACATCATGTCTTGTTGTTGACCTTTGGTCAAACTAAGTTTGACCAAGTCAACATGACCCAAATATAACTCATGGTGTCATCAAAATGTTGCAAGGTGTCAAAGGTTGAAGCATGCTCTACAATTCATTAAAGTAACAATTATAACAAGAAGTAATCATTACTGGCGATCAAAAACAAAATATATAAAGTCATTAATTATTATTATTACTCAGACTAGACTTTCAGGACCATACTCACTTCATAGTTGTGATCAATTTGCTAGTGAAGGGTGAAGGCTAAGAATAAAATGGCTAGGCCAAGGGATGACTTACTGACTTAACACTGTGACACTTTGGATATGGAAAGGGAATACACACCATAGCATATACTGGACAAGCAAAAACAAAGGGAATGGCGGTGTCTCACAAATGGGTAAGTTGTTCAAAGAGTGTTTATTCACCTTGGCAAGATGCTCACAATCCATAATACAAAGAGGCCAACAATCTTTTTGATATAGAGTTTAAGTTCCATTGCTTTTTGGGCCTTTAGTTTCCATAGCCTTTGATCTATGTTTGTTTATAAACACATTGCATAGATTTACATTTTACATAAGACTTGATGCTGCAGGTGTATTTTTAAGGCACTTGTTTACCTGAGCTATCTTCTTCCAGGTGTGTCTTTGGACATCTTGTTTACCTGGGTATTACATTTCACAATAGATATAACATTTGATATTTCTTTGCTAGTTTCATTTGGCTTTTCACAATAGATATAACATTTCCTTCTCATATTTTGTATTCATGGCAGTACTATATGTTTCAGGTTTAGCCAACAACCTCTTTAGTGACTAGGGGGACTTCGTGCCAGTGCCAAACATCGGGACAATCGACCAGAATGATTTAGGCCTACAATCCAACTCACCAAAGGTAAGTTTTGTCACCAACTCATAGCCGAGACACAATAAACAAGGAAGCTCATCCAATACAAAGGCTACAGTGGGGAAAGGTCCTCCATGCCACTAATCAAGTAGTAAGTCAAAGTAAATAACAAACTGGTAGGTAATGGATGGGTGAAGACAGTGAATAATGAGACCAACACTAGCAAGCCAAAGTATGGTGGGAATGGTCACCTCTATTCTCCCTAGGGAGGGTAAAACCAATGAGTATATGTAGTGAACTTCTAAGTCTGAGTGGGGACAACAGCATATATATAAAAGTACAACCAGGTCCACATATCTATATGATCGCCAAATCATGACACTAAATGCTAAGACATGCTACAAAAATGAATATAAAAGCAATATAACCATAACACCAAAATATACCTGCTGAGTCATATACCTGAATGCACAGTATCTGAACCATCATCTGTCCTCTGAAACTGCTGTTGTAACTCTGGGCAATACTGACTGCTCTATATAAATGGCTAAATGGCTACATGGGTCATCTCTCTGAGTGTCCTGAGACTCAGTCATGGCATGGGGAATAAAACTGTTGTCCATAATATGATAGTGATCCATAATAGATGCTCATCTCAGCATCTCAAATGCAAGGGAACTGGCTGAATAGTGTATTGGAATCTGAAAAATAGTGTATGGTAGCCCGGCTACTACATATGTGATAACAAAACCCTCTCACCACGAACCTTACTTTGTACTTCTCTATGTTGCCATTTGTCACATGCTTGATCTTGTAGAGCCATCTGGAAGTCACCACTAACTTACCCTGCGGTCTAGGCACAATGTCTCAAACATCATTCTTCATGATGGAGATGTACTCCTCCACCATGGCATCCTTCCAAACCTGTTGGTCGACTACCTCCTAAAAACTAGAGGGCTCAGAATCTATGATGTTGCTCATCAATGCCATGTAGTTTGGAAACTTCTGTGGAGGTCTTCTCTCCCTAAATGAGCTCCTTAGAGCCTCAACTTGCTCCTAAGCATCCCTTAATGTATGAGTGTACCATCGAGGTCTTTTGACATAACTGGTAGGAGTTGGTGGCTCCTCCTCTGCATCAAAGGGTTGTTTTTCTAAACTGGAAGTCGTTGATGACCCTGGCTCAACCTTTAGAGATTCCTGCTTGTCATCCTTTGTCACTGGTAATGGCTCATGAGACCTCTTTGATGCAAACTCTTCATCAATCTTTACATCCCTACTTACAATTGTCTTTCTCTCCCCTAAAATATAGATCTTGTAAGCCTTTGAGTTCTCACTATAGCCAACAAACAAAGCCTTCCTACTGGAGGGCTCCAACTTGGTCCTCTTCTCCACTATTATATCGATGTAAACTGGACAACCAAATATGCAAAAATGACACACCTCCGGCTTCACACCAATGAATGCCTCCTTTGGTGTCTTGTCCCCCAAAACCCTGTGAGGACACCTATTATGGATGTAGACTGTTGCATTGCATGCTAATGCCCATAGAAACATCAACAAATCTTGGTCATGTATCATGGCCTTAGCAACCCCTATGATGGATCGGTTCTTCCACTCTACAACCTTGTTCTGTTGTGGGTTGTCCAGAACAGTGAACTCCCTCTTAATTATTGCATCCTTGCAGAAATCCTCGAAACCATTGGAGGTATACTCAACCCCAATGTTTGACCTCAAAACCTTGATCTTCTTCCCTGTCTGGTTCTCAACAAGAGCCTTGTACTCCTGAAACCTGTTGAAGACTTCATCCTTGGTCTTCAAGAAGTAGATCCATGTTTTGTTAGAGAAGTAATCAATGAAGGAAACATAGTACATGCTTCCTGTGATTGACGTTACTGACATCGGTCCACTCACATCTTAATGCACTAGATCTAGGATCCCCTTAAATATGTGTTCATTGCTTGGGAAAGTAGCCTTGGCATGCTTGCCAAGTGCGCAACCTCTGCACACACTCTGTTGCTCAATGTTGAACTTTGGAAGACCTGTGATAATTTCCCTTGGGATAGGCAACGTTTGATGAAGCAAGTACCCCATCCTCTTGTGCCATAACTCGCACAAGTTGTTTGTGTTATGTATTATGGCTCAAATAGGTTCACCCTCTAGTACAAATTTCCTTCTCTAACCCCAATCACCTGAGTTGATCTTGGGATAGACTCCTTCGAACTAATGAGGACTTGTTGGTTCTTGAACTCTACAACACAACCCTTATCTTCCATAACCGAAAATGAAAGTAAATTTTTCCTGGGACCTAGAACAAATAACACATCATCAAATTCTAACAAGTTACCTAACTGCAGTTGGAAAGGAATGGTACCAACTCCTGCTACTGGATACTTGGCATTGTCACCAAGCTTGACCTGAACTCCTGATACATGCTCTATTAGACTCAAAAGCAATTCCCGAGTTGATGTCATGTGCCTTGATGCTCCATTGTCCATATATCACACGTTCTTAGGATACCATTGAGAAATCCTTCTCGAACTTCGAGGCAAACTCATTCATTTGAGTTTTAACTGAGGCTGCTATGTAGTGCTACTACTTCCCTTTACCCTTCTTCTCTAGACACTATGATGCATAATGGTCGTTCTTATGACATCTAAAGCACTTGATTTTACTCAACTCCTTCTTCCCAGGCTGTGCAGTTGACACCTCACTCTTTGCCTTACCCTTGTTGGGTCCTTCACCTCTACCATTCTTTGCCTAACCAATGAGGACATGGTCACTGTCACCTCCTTGTTTGCTAGCATTTGACTTCATCTGAGTCTCCTCTTGGATATAGTCATCCCACAGTCTTTCCATGAGAGAAGGTTCTCCCAAGCACAAATACCCTCGACAAATGTTTCCCATTGAGGTGGGAAACCATTCAAGCTAGGTTCACCCTCTAGTACAAATTTCCTTCTCTAACCCCGATCACTTGAGTTGATCCTGGGCTAGACTCCTTCAGACTAATGGGGACTTGTTGGTTCTTGAACTCTACAACACAACCCTTATCTTCCATAACCGAAAATGAAAGCAAATTTTTCCTGAGACCTAGAACAAATAACACATCATCAAAGTCTAACAAGTTACCTAACTGTAGTTGCAAAGGAATGGTACCAACTCCTGCTACTAGATACTTGGCATCATCACCAAGCTCGACCTGAACTCCTGATACATGCTCCGTTAGACTTAAAAACAGTTCCCAAGTTGATGTCATATGCCTTGATGCTCCATTGTCCATATACCACATGTTCTCAAGATACCATTGAGAAATCCTTCTCGAACATGGAGGCAAACTCGTTCATCTGAGTTTCAACTAAGGCTGCTACGTAGTGCCATTGCTTTCCTTTACCCTTCTTCTTTGGACTTGTTATCCACTAAGTTGCACTTAGGTGGATTTCCAATGAGCAGTCAAAGACTTGAACAATTAAATTGTTCATAACATGTGTTCAGAAGTTCGCCAGGCCATTTTTAGGCTCTTTAGTAAATTTACATGTCCAAACCCCCTGGGGGGAATTGTAATAAGTTGGTCTAAGCATGGCATTTTTGTAACAGGTTTGGCTTACCTTAGGTTTATCTATCAAGGGAATACTCTAGAGTGTTTTTTCCTTAGGAATTATGCATTACGCTTCAGTGACATACAATCCCTGAGTTTTTCACTCACACCTCCAAAGCTGGAGTATTTACCATGGTGGTCGAACCTTAGGAAGTTATTAAATCCTATATGTCTATGTATTTTTTACATGCTAGCCATCAATAATGAGTCGTATGGACATGTACTAGGTCCCTTAGGAGTTTGAGTCAGTTCAAACAAAAAATCATTTTTCCATAAACTTAGGGTATTTTTTAATAGTTTAATTGGAAAAATTAAAATTATTAAAAAAGTGTGGTTAGGAGGAAGATTTAGACATGGGGGTGCTCGTTTTCTAACTCAGAGCACCCACTTAACCCCTAAACCCACTTTCCTAAGTTTTCGAGTAATTATTTATCTCCAAAATTGAATATAAATACCAAAAAAATGGAGAAAATAAAGAAACCGGAAATTTCTTTAACTCAAAAAACATGCCGAAAGTGAAATTTCTAAGTTGGCAAAGCAAAATGGAAATATTCCTAAAGTTTCTAAAACACTTGTGAGTGTTTTTCTCGGCATTTAAAGACAGTAGGATGTTTCTCTTCCAAGAGGGTGCATTTCCCCAAAGGGGTGCGACTCCTAAGAAGGAAATTGGCAAGTGTAAGATAAAGCAGTGAGGTGGAGTTGGAAAGTGGAAAGAAGCTGGTTTTCAGCCGTTTTCAACTCATTACACCTCATGCCAACCAGTCTCCAACTCACCAAGTGCGCCCCTCTCTTGGCAAGTGCGCCCCCCCTTCCTCTGGCTCTCTTATTTTTCTATTTAAGCAAGGTATTGGCTCCTCATTTGCATTTGAAGGATAGCATTGAACCTCTGCTATTGTAATTTGTTTATGTTTCTCTTCGGAATAAAGTTGAAAGGCTTTGGAGGCCATATGCTGTGCAGCTGTCCCATTAGATGTCTGTTTGGTTAATGTTTTGAGGTGATATCTCGCTAATCACTTGTCATTTTGCAAATTTTTTATTATCTAGCTAAGACGGCCTCTATGCCCATAGTATAAGCATTCATTGTATTTGATTGCTTATAAATGCTTGGTTAATTAGAGATAGTGAAGCAGCAAGTGTATTCAGTTGTACTAATGCCCTTCTAATCTTTGTTAATTACTTATTCTAGATTTAATCTCTTTTTTGCAAGTGTTTGTGACAGTGGAGGATAAAAATCTAAGGGAGAAGGTTGAGCTTAGTTGCATCCTCATCCACCTTCGTTGTTGGTTGTCTTGGTCTAATTACTGTTGAGCTGCAAGCATCTTTGGTTCCTTAATCTTTCAAGACCGAAGCAAGGTTTTTTGCTTCTTCTACACTATTAAATCAAAAAACTTTCTTGGTTACTTAGTTACCCTTGCTTAGTGAAAGTTAGATCTGCAGTTGCATATCAAAAGCTTTCTTTTATTAGGCACATATATTGGATCTGATTTACTTCAAAGTCTACTTTCATTGTAGATCCAGATCCATAATCTTTATACTTGAAGTAGTCATTTTTTACTGAAAAATTTCCAAGAATAAAATCTGTAAAAAAAAATTGTATTTTATTTTATTAACCCACTAATTTTTATGTTTTAAGCTTGCTGGTTTTTTAGAGGTCCAAGAAAAAAGAGAAGGAAGCACTGGTCGTTTATTGCCAGAAAGTGCCAAAAATACTTTCCAAGGACACTCCTTTACCAATATTTCATTCCCTAAAATTGTAAGCCCTTAGATCCTAGTTTAAAAGGACTAAGAGACACTTTTTCCAGCAAGCATTGTAAAATTTATTAAACGAGAGCAAGTGGGCTACACAACGCCCACATCCCATCCCCCTTGGGGGGATTCGCGTTTTCCTTTTTCGTGGAGTGAATTTTTCTAACACTTTGTGCAGGGTGTATACTTTGATTAAGTAGTTAATTTCCGTTTTCTTTTCATTTCGCAAGTAACTAAATAAAGCCAATCTCGTTGCCACGAAGTATGCTCTCACCTCCACACAAAGGCATTGCCTATTAGTGGAGGTTGATCAGAAAGTGACACATAGGTTCAGCAAGTTTATCTATTTCATTTTTCAAGTTATTGTTATTTAATTTCATATACTTCAAGCATTCAAATTTGAACGAATATTCTGTTGTTTCTTGAAGTATGCTCTTCCCCCTTGCAAGCACTAGCCTGGTCCTGGGGAAATCAGAAAAGAGCACAGCAACTCATTAATTCTCAAACACCTAATAATAACTCACGTTAATAAAATTAAGAACCCTCAACATAGTGAAAATCCGATACTCGAACATTGAGTAACGCGTGGGGAAATTTCTCAAAAGAAGCGGGAACCACTGGAGAGTGACCTTAGGGCACCGTTCGACTACATCCTAGTTAGTGTAGTGTTGAACACGCTCTCGAGACTCCGCTCCAGCCCACACATCTTTGTGAGGAGCCACCTTTGCCCAATTTCCGGACATTACTACTTGTACCTCACGGTATATCGAGAGCTCCCATTTTCCCTTTTATCAACTCATCCTTTAATAATTCCTAAAATTGACCAAGAACACAATTGCAAAACATTTACTTTTACAGCAGCATTTAATTTGACTCCACGACACTGATCTTTGATATTGGTTATTTGCTTTTAATTAAATCTTGTCGTGATATTTATATTCATATGTGCTGTATAGTTATTTTCATCTTGCAATAGTCTTGATCAAATATTTTAATTCCAAAAAACTCCTAAATAACATTTTTCATCCAGAAGAACTAAGTACCTAAAGTACCTTAGTAACATTAATAGGGTCTGCCCCCCTTGGCTTCGTTAGGAGTTAAGCCTAAATGAAGGAGTCAAGATCAAGTGACAGTACTTGACTCAGACTTGCCCCCAAGGACGCACCTAGCAACTTGAATATTTATGTTGCATTAACCCCAGGTGCGTAAGAGGCGGCAACAAGACTATGATGCATAATGGTCGTTCTTATGACATCCAAAGCACTTGATTGTACTCAATTGCTTCTTCCCTAACTGTGCAATTGACACCTCACTCTTTGCCTTACCCTTGTTGGGTCCTTCATATTTGCCCTTCTTTGCCTAACCAATGAGGGCATGGTCACCATCACCTCCTTGTCTGGTAGCCTTTAACTTCATCTGAATCTCCTCTTGGATACAGTCATCCCACAGTCTTTCCCATGAGGGAAGGTTCTCCCAAGCGCAAGTACCCTAGACAAATGTTTCCCATTGAGGTGGGAAACCATTCAGTGCCCTGTTTACCAACTCAGTCTTTGACCTTCTCCCCAACTGCTGCAAACTAGTCATGGATCTAATGTGACTTTCATTAGGAAACTGGTGACGATATTAGATGTAGTCATCTTAACACATCTGAACTTGTTGTGCAATATCACCTTCTAGTTAATGTTCCCGCATTGATAAAGGCTAACCAGAGCATCAAACATATCCTTAGCAGTCTTCTTCTTGGATATATGAGCGATCAGAAATCTTCTATAGCATCCATGATCATCCGCTTGACTCTCACTTTTTTCTTCTTGTGAGCTGCCAAAAGCTGCGGATCTTTCGACAAAGCTACCACATCCTTGACGATATCCCATAGGTCATTCTCTTCTAATAGAAGAGTTACTTTGACCTTCCATGAAAGAAAATTCGAGGCACCATCCAATTTGTCCTCGAACCTGAGGCTAGTTGATGCCATCTTTGAGATCTAAAGTACAAACTCCCAAATCTGAAAAAAAAAAACAAATAAATAAAACCCTCTTTGCTGGTCCTTTCCTGCCCACAATTGATCTAACCCACTATAAACCCATTAGAGTCTCAATCAAAGAGATGCTATGATACCATGTAAATTTTCCTTACCCTAGGTGAATTCTGTCATTATACTATTTTCCAGATCTACACTCCGTCACTTCCCAGATTGATCTGAAATTCTGATATGCAGTATCTACACTCTTGATCGATACTCCTATGCTTTTCTTTTGAATATCTTAAGTTTTGATTGGTGTTTCTTAAGTTTTCAGTTTCAGAGGTAGGGTAGAATCTTTGAGTGCAGATCTGCTATCATGAATTAGAAAATTTAACATTGGCCAGCATCATAATTTCCAACATTAGTTGCTATTAGCTAATAAAATGTTTCATATCGTATAGTGTTAAATGAAATAAAATATAAAGTGAATCATAACAAAAGTGATGGAATTAATGCTTATACCCATTCCCTGATCAGATTGTTACTCATTACTAGTACTTGATGAACAAGCAAAAAAGTCAAAGGAACTAAACCACATACCGTGCCAGATCTACTTATCAAAGTTTCATAAAGGTTCGTAATTGGAGCTTCATATTTACAAGATATAAATGTGATTGACAAAAGAAAGAGTGAATAACATGGTTACAAGAAATTTCTGAAGATGAAAGCATTCACTCCATCGAATTTCATGCTAAGCAGAAAAGCGCTCTTTTCATCAAACAGGGCATGTTCTTTATATGTGAAGTAGAAGTGGAACGAAGCATGCAGATATGATTACTTCATAGTTTATCTCCGCTTTCTCTCTCTGGCCATGGCTCTTAGGTACTTCTTCTTTGAAACAAACCTGCTCTTTGGTTTCAGTTTCAACTCAGGAGTGAATTCATATGTTCCATTTCTCACACGCTCTTGTAAATCTTTAAAAAATTGCATATTCAGTTTCTTAGGCCCTCCAGCTCTTAGATCCGCATACTCAGGTCCTGATATAATCTGCTCAAAAGATCCTATCAAAACATCTATGTCAGTCATAACCTCAACGACATTGGTGTACCTCCCATCAGGCCCCTTTTTCAATTTTTTTAGGGCATTCTCCATAGCAAGTTTTCTTGCTTGTGCACCAGGAGAAAGCTTTTCCTTTTTGGCTTCTCCCTTTATTAATTCTGAAAGTGTCCTTAGCTTGGGTGCCTCCTCAAACTCAAATATATGATCTAAATACCTATCACTCTTTACATGTGGACGTGCTGTAACAGGAATGTCATTATCATCATCATCCTCACTACCGGACCACAATGTTTTCTCTTCATCACTCTCAGACCACACACTTCTCAATTCATCACTTACGTCAGCATTTATATCTTCACCATTTTCTTCTTTAGCCTCAGGAAATATATTATCCTTTTTCTTACCTTCACTGCCATTCTCATCTTCACTGTCAGTCAAATCATAGTAATCTTTAAGTGCTTTCGAGCGCAGTTTCTCGTCTTCCGAGTCACTGCCTGTCCAGCAACAAGTTTCCTCATCCACTTCTTTTTCCCAGGCCTTTCTGTAAGCTTCGTCTCCTGGCGGACCTTTGCCAAATATGTCATAGGGCTTGGCACGGTAAACAGTTGAACGAGAGGCTGCAACAAGACCACAATAATTATAGAGATCCACAACTGTCATTCTAGACTATAACAACAGCAACAGACATTGAAACATAACAGCATACATCTAAAGTTTGCCAGTACAGCCGATTTTACTGGAAAATTAGAGGGAACCCATAAACTTAAATTAAGGGTGCAACTAAAGTTAGCGATAAAACAAAAAACAAATACAACTTTGACAGAGACAACAGAAAATATCACCAACAGGGTGTTGGAAATACTGGAAATTCAGGTACCGAAGTTGCTCTCTATTGCTTGGCAGAAGTTCAGAAACTTGGTCCTGATTCCTGAGAGAATTGCTGAAGTGGTGGGAAGAATGGCTGAAATTTGACTATGTGCCACAAGAAAGTAGATTGAGCAAAGTTGTGAAGGTGCAAATCAGCAAGTCGACATCAGCAAATTGGAGGAAAGGAACGCCTGGAGAAGGAGCCGACAAGATTGTGTCAATGAGGCATCAGCATCAGTGGTGGCAACATGTGGGGTACAGAGCGGCGTAGCACCAAGTGTTGGCAAACTTATCAGCAGTTGGACATCAGCAGGACTGGACTAGGGCGCAGCAAGATAATGTTAAGCCATCAACCAGGAGGTAAACTTATCGGCAGTCCTGCAGTGGCAGGACCAAGCTGAGGCACGGCAAGATATCGTTAAGCCGCCAACCACGATTCCATTCTCACTGTGGTCCGTCGCACCCATTTAGCATGAGTTTTTAAAAGGGAAGAGGCCGGGTACAACTCCAGCCACTTTGGCAAATGAGATACCACTCAGACTTGGCACCTAAGCCAATGGAAATCCAACATAATATAGAAAAGGAAAACATACGCTGACGAGACGTGAGTGGCAAAGGGACTTGTTACTCCGAACAGGTACTCCAGAGGATCTATGTCCTACCACACCTAGTGCAGAATTGAATTGATGCCTAATGAATGCAAACCCCTGATAGCATTATGCCGAAATCAACTCCAAAGAGAAAAATTCCTACAAAAACTGAAGTTTAAACTACCTCCAATTCTCAGTCTGAAGCAGTCTAAGCCATCCACTCCTGCAAAATGGCCGAACAGCGACCTAATTCCTACACCTGACCTGCAAATACTAGCACGACTAAGGAACTACAAGGAACCCAAATGTTCTAAACTTGCATATGACAATTGCAGATAAAACCCACATGGAGAATTGCATGAAATTCGGATACGCAATGGCATACATTGCTCTGACATCTGCTCAAACAGATGTATGGAACACGACATACCTGCGATTTGAAGGCTTTAGCATATAATTGGAGATGTGATGGTATGAATGCCTTGAGTATGATGGTCCAACTCTAATATTACTGTCCATAATCTGGAGCTGTGCCCATCTCGCTGCCATTAACGGAGGGTTCCTTCTCCAACGGAGAGATGCCATGGTCGGGCAGAAAGCCGTTCAAATTCAACTGGGATACGGGGTTTTTGGTGTGGCTTTAGACTTAGACTGTAGAGGTGATCTTGATATGCATGTTCTTGAAGAGAATGCCATGGTGCAGGTCACATTAGTAAATCTCTCAACAGATTTTTTAATAATTTGATTTAATTTTAAAAAAAAACACACAACATACATACTCTTCCTTCCTCAAGATTACAACGAAAAAATATTAAGTATAAAACCTGGGTAAAGTAAAATTTGTGAATTCGCTATTTTTGGTATTTTTTCAAAAAATACATTTATAGTTATTTTTAGTCTCTCTTATAGTCTATATTTACATAAAATATGTCTTTTATCATAATATTCACCAATATTTACAAGTTTTAGTAGTAAATTGTATGTTTGCAAGTCAGGAAGAGATTATATTCAATCCAGGAAAAAATAAATTTATCTCCTTTGCTTGGGGCCTAGGAAAGAAAACGAACAACCAAGGAACTCATAGCGACCCTCAAAACCAATAAGCTAAAAGTCTTTGGTGACTCAAGACATATAATACAAAAAATGAGGATGGGGACATATAAAGGAGACTCAAAAAGCAATAGAATGCAAAGGAGGATCAATCAGCTCTCTCTCCCCTATGAAATCCAGTACTTCCATATCCTCCGGGAAAGCAATATCCAAGCAGACAAAGCTGCCAATCAAGGAGTCATTCTTCCAATTGGGAAAATCATTTACAACAATGGAAAGGAGGATTTCAAGTTTATCCCCTAGTCTAAAGTCTCAAGGGCGAATTCATTTCACATTGAACTTTATGGCCAACCCTCCACCTAGCAGTTTGGTGAGGGCACGTGGGCCTTCACATGGCCTTCTCTCCGCCCGTCTTCTCCTTGTCAGTTGTCTCGCTTCAACATTAACTATGCCCTGCCCTTCCCCCGGTTATCTCCTCTTCGGTGCCATGACGAGCCCTTCACTCTCCTCTGTTCTCCTGCTCTTCAACGGTCTGGATAACCTTCTCCTCTCAACCTGCTTACTTGACTCTCCTCCTCGCGTCGGTTCTTCTCCTCCTTGTGCCCACATCGCTGCTCCTCCCCCTTGTTATGGCATTCGCATCAGCTCCATGGCCGGCGTAGCTGAAGGTATAGAGACTCTGAGAGCCAACATCACGGACTTCAAGGACCATTTGCGCAGGGTGTATGAAGCAATATGCACTGGAATCAAACAGCACAGCGAGACGACAACGGATGTCAGGTACATTACCCAGCAATTAACTTGCCAAGACTCTAGGATTGATGATTTAGAAGGAAATATCTTTGAACTGATGGGCACTGTAGATGTCATCAAAGATTAAGTGTTAAAAATGGCCAGAATGTCTCAATGTAGCCATTGCCAGGAATCCCCCACAGTGGACATGAAAATTGCAAAAGATACCTCTGTGCAGCAGCAAAACTATGGATAGAACAGCGTATTTTCATGTTGGGTACTTTTCTCAATTTTAAGTTTGTATGTATTTTTGTATTTTGTTAAATTCTTAATATGTAAGGGTATATTCCTCCTCTATTACAACAAACAGTAGACATCAGCTAAACAAGAACATTAGAGCCAATATGGGCATGCCTACACTTTCCATTTTGACCTCTCTCTTTGAAGCAAGGCTTTCTTTTTGTAATGAATGGTTGTGCACAGCCTTTTTGAATATACATTTATACTTTGTTTCTGTTAAAAAAAAATTATATTTTACCAAGATAGATCATTTTTTTTAATTTAAACTCAATAAATTTGATCTCTCTTGGTTGGTAGATCCATCTTTAAGTTTTAAGTTTTTATTTTATTTTTTTAATTATTTTTTAAGTAGGAAGGTTACAACATCTCCCCCTCTCTATGCTCCTCTAGATGCAATAATCCTTAAAAATATCCCTCGAATCAACATTATAAATTACAAATAAATAAAATTCATAATAACATTTTTTGATAATTTTATTTTTAGATAAGTTATTCATATTTTTTTATTATCTACATTTCAAAAAAAAATAATTAATATATTAAAACATTTTACTAAGAGTGTATATTAGTATAAGTTCGCATAGTCTAGCTAGCATACTATAACATTTAAAAAACACTTTAGTTCAATAAAAAACATTTTTCAATTTGTGTCGGCCCAACCTTAGCTTAATCTCAATCATGGACACTCGTAACACGAGTTATGTTAAGTTGGAGTGAACTAACCAAAGCAATTTAACTCCTTACATGAGGGGAAGTGTTCACAATCGTGGTCTTGATACCTTTGGACTCGGCCTTATTGGTTTGATGCTTACGTGTTTTTTGCGGTATATATCTATAAGTTTTTTGTGGCTTTAACTTTTTGTGCAAGTTCATAGATTTCATGCTTCACCAACTACTCGTTGGTCTTATGATCGACAATGGACCTTGGCGGCTCTATTTATTTTTGCTGTTAGTTTTTATATTTTTCGAACTATTGATCGGACTCTCTTCTCATTGACCTCAGCCTTTTATGATGAGGCTCTTTTGGACGGATCTGCCGTCACTGGTTACTGGTTGATTTTCGTTTTCTTTTATGACTGTTGGTGCATCTTTGGCGCTGTGCTTATCGTCATTTCTGGCACTATATATTGGCCCTTTGTGAATGGGGTGATTTGTGCTCTTGGGATGTAACTATGCTTGTTTATTTAGGGTTGATATCCCCTGTGATGCTTTGTGACAATTGGACATATATTACTATTTCGCAGTATTAATAGTAAGTTTATTTTTTCGAGTGAAAAAAAATCTTGCCATGGTTTTAGGAGATTGGTATAGATTATCAAGTTGTGATGAAATTTGTTTAGATGATTGTGATATCAATGATAGTGATTTTAGACTTGACATGTTATTTAATGGAATTGGATTTAGAGAAGAATATATGGTAAAAGTTTATTACAAGTTAATGAACATTGATATTATGATTTAATTAAGTGGGCTAAAATGAGATAGTTTTTTAGAGAATTATGATTTAATTAAGTGGGCTAAAATGAGATAGTTTTTAGAGAGTTGTGTTTTATTTTTATGTAGTTCTCGACATTAGCTCTCATTATATTGGAGGGAACCAACCTTAAGAACCTCTTATCAATGAATGAGACCTAGTACAGTATATTGAGGTTGACCCTCCTATCTCATGTTGCGACCCTAACTCGGACAACCACAACGACCCTTCTCTTACGACTTAAGTGGTCACTTTCAATGTATTTTTGCTTGTGTGTGTGCCCTTTATCTTATTGCGTCTCTGGACATATGATGTTTTATGTTTATAGATAGTATAATATAAACTCTATGTGAGTGGGTCATTTGGTCAAGGTGAACCCATGTTTTTAACATTTTAGATTTATGAAAGTTCATGTGTTTGTGGTGCACTTTTTGTATTAAAGCCCTGTATATATTGCTCTTATTAATTGCGTCGAGAGGTGCTTTCTACAACCCAAAGTGGATGAGATGTGTCACGTTTGTCACATTTATGTGGCACAGGTCAGCTCCAAAAACTAAATATATACAAAAATTATAAAGCCATGCACATGTTGGCTCCAAATTAAATCAAATTTTAATTAAATATTTTCATAAATAGTTACAATCAACTAAATATTTGTGTATTAGTTAGTCTTGCCTTGATTTGATTTACAAGAGAGACATGTATGACTATGATGAAAAATATATTGAATTATGTATTGTTAAATTAATAATAAAACTGTAAATTAGATATTAGTTATCCAAATCAAAATCTTATGAACTTTTCTTTTGAGAGATCCGACTAATCATACTAAAGTCAAATGTTGGAGTTTATCTTTCCCTCCAAAACTGTACACCTCTGAAATTTTGAATAAACAACTTATAATTTTAATGTTTTTTATAGTTTTGACCTTTTAAAAACATGTCTCAAGAGCGCTTCTAGATAAAATTACACATCCAAAATTTCACATGTATAATATAATTCTAGTGTAGAGAAACAATGAACATCTCTAAGAGCAAGTTGTTAGCACATGGTGTAATGATCTCTCTCGATGCTTGATAAAACCAGATGTTAAGATAGATCTATGCCGATATTTAAATAAAACTTTATTTTGTATTAAAATTATTTATAAATAATTAAAGCGTACCGAACTTATTTCCTTCGCTTCCTTAAAATTTGTGTTGTGCATTCAGTCAAACGATAAATAATATAACAAAATATTTAAGTGTTCACTTGTTATATGACAAATCCTTTTTAGTTAATGATATGTATCATGTGAATATCTAAAGATATGATAAAGAGAAAATAATTCCATAAAAGGTCCTTAGTTATGTTATAAGATAAATCTCTTTTAAGTCGTGACTCGTATCATGTCACTAACTAGAGATAACATAAAGAGAAGGCATAACCTCATTTTGGTCTTTTAATGGTTCTTATCAAACGAAGTGTTTTTATAGCAAATGGATTCATATGATTTCGGTAATTATAGAGAATATAAAAAGGGAACACTACACTACTAGAGGATTAAATATAGCAGTAGAATAGTGTTATGTAGTTAGGTCTTCTCCTCATACTTGATGAGTTGTCGAAGTCATATGGGTTGAGTCCATACTTTCTAGAAACACTTCCCCAAGCAAAGGGTTTTGGATGGACTAGTCGAAAATATATATCCTATACTTTTTTCACACTCTACCTCTCTCTTTGGTTTAGCACTTCCTCACCCAACAACTTCATACCTCATCCTTTACCTATGATTAAGTTATGCTTGCTCACTTAGCATTACCATGAAAAGAAAGATAGCCTTACTCATATTACCTTGAGCTTATTGTAGATTATTTACCACAAAGGTGAAATCTTAAGGATTTTTGAAGTCATGTTTTTGGATTAGGTTGTAGGAATGAAGGGTGGGAAATTTGGAAATTGAGAAATAAAAGGGTGCAAAACCAAGAGGTGGGGGCTCTAGTTTTGTTGGTTGATTTTGGAGTTTGATTGCCTGTTTGTGATAGTTTTGTATTGTTGTGAGTGCACCTATTGAGAGGGAGGATAAGGAAGAGGAGATTGTTGTACATAGGTTGATAAAGAAAAAGAGTAAGGTCTTACCTAATCTGGCATGGGCTTAATTGTTTAGTACTTGGGGGTCTTAGATTTTGCTAGGGGTTGGTTGGGTGGAGAGTTGTCCCCCCAACTGTTGTTGTTGATAGTGGAGCCGATGAATGACAAAGGTAAATATGTGCATGCAAATTTGTAACACCCCAAAGATTAATTAGGAATAGTTAGAATAATATAAGCATAATCGGTACATTGATAAATTAGATATTTATTGAATTAGAGAAAAGAGGGGGAAAAGTCAAACAACATTAAGAAGTAAAGCATTCTTAAGTTAATAAAGTGTAATTAGGAGAATTAAGTGCATGGAGGCCACTTAACACACATGCAAAATAATGCTAAATTAATTAATAATTTGAATTGTTTGCATAAAAGAGGGATTTGGGGAAATAATAGAGGTCCAGGCATGTGGGGAGGAGGTCTAGTATGGTCCGGGTTTTTTGGTTGTGTTTGTTACTGTTGGTATGTTAAGTGGTGGTGAGTGGTTTGCCTAAGTTGTGATTGTCTTCTTTCTGTTTTTCTAATTGATCTTTTGGTTTGGAGAGTTGTTGTAAGGAGGAGTGAGGGGAGTGAGGTTGAGAAGATTTAGCTGGCATAACATTATCTATTGGGGGCTCGATGGCCTCAGCTATCAGTTGAGGGTTGGTTGGGAGGATAGTTGTCCCCCCAAACCTACTAGAGGAAAAGCGAGCATCTACAACCAGGTAAGTAGTTTTTTCGGCTGAGTTAAATCTAATTATTTTTAGAAAAAATTGTTCTAGTTTAATTTTTTATTTTTCAGATTAGTTGCTAATCATTGATTAGCAGATGGGTCCTTACATCTGCTCAAACTTCATAACCCTCCATGCCACACTCCGGATGGTATGATTATCAGGGAGAGGGTGAGTAAGGTATGAGGGATTTGGAGTGTTGTGTTTTATGACTTTCTATATGAATTTGTTTACTTTTTTTGAACGTTAATTTATTGTTTCTATGACATGATTGAAGCATGTAGTGTGTGATGAGTTTGATGCATAACTTGTATGAATGGTTGCATGTTAAGTCCTAGGAAATTAATCAAGATCAAGTTGTAAATTAGGGTGTATGATTGTATTAGTGCAGGAGGGAAATTTTTGTTTGTTGGCCACATGCACAAATTTTCATCTTCACAATAATACTAAATATCCACTAAACTAAGTAGGTAAGTCATGTATTGTGTTGTGATATAATAATTTAAGTTTTGTATTATTAGTTTAAGTTAAACCTTGTTTGTTGATGTGGGGAGTATAACTTTAGGGTGAAATTTTCCAAGGAAGAAAGAATATAACACCCTAAAGATTAATTAGAAATGGTTATACTTTTTTTTGTAATTTAATACTTACATTATATCATTGGAAAATTTACATAATTATATAGTCCAACTAAGCCTCTAACCATGAGAACACAACCCAAATCATAAATCAGAAGACCTGATAACAAGAATACAAAAAACATATCTAAACTAGTAAAACCAAAAAACTGTATGTTGATAACAGGTATACAGTCGTTTTTTCTCCATCCATAAAGCCCATATCCTTTAGAGATATATGAACAAGTAAAACCAAAAAACGGTGCTGAAACAAAACTTTGAAAATCTAAAGGTTGCGCATCTCTCCAAACCAAACAGACCGAAAAAGACATTGAGAAAAAAATCTATATGGAGGGACCATGGTCCAAACGCAGCTTGGACTCGGGAGGTTCGAGTGCTTCAGCATCAGAGCTCGGAGTAACGTGCTTGGTGCCACTGGAACTGACCTTCATGAGGTTTTCCTTTTCCATAGGATGTGCATCCTTCACATTCTAGTCCTCCTTTTTAACCTCAGGGAGCGTATTCACTGGAGCACTATTCACCGTAGGGTTTGGCTCGTGCTCAGCTCCCTCGCTAGGTTCGATTTTAACAGTGCCATCATCCTCAAGGACAATGAGCAACGATGAAGGGAGGTGACAGAGCTCAACAACATCGGCGCACCATTCAATTACAGTCTGCATCCGATACCTTATATCCTGGATTCTAGCGCACATGTCCTCCTCAGTATCCCTTATATAATTTAGAATATCCGACAAGGTGTTTTTCATCAAGGCAAGGTGACGGGAAATGCCTGCACCACTAGTCTCTTGAGAATGCTCATGGCATCCACGACCTTGTCAGTTGGAAGATCTATGACATTCCCTAGCCATTATGAACCTACTACTATCACTCGCTGGTCCCTAAATAGTCTGCAAACTTATGCTATGAGCTTGTTGAACAAAAGACAATTGTCGAAGCACATACCGCCAAGGGGCAAAAGAGTGAAAATGGTCTAATCGCCTTGCACCATCTGCATTTCAAACGAGAAGTAGAGATCGTATCCTGCCTTAAACTCACCATGAATTCACATGCTTAGCCCAGTCATATCATTTTTCGAGGAAGCATCGCCTAACACCATCTGCATTTCAACCGAGAAGCAGAGATCGTATCCTACCTTAAACACACCATGAATTCGCATGCTTAGCCCTGTCATATTAGTTTTCAGGGAAGGGGGTGAGTAAATGCATGTTTGCCATCGATGTTGTCTCTAGAGCCACCTTGCCAGCCGACAAATCCACTTCATGAACCCTAGTCCTATCACCATTAATGTGGGCGCTCCTATTGTCAACCACCCCATCCAAGATAGCCCAGTCTTGTTTCGCTAAGGCTTGACAAGAGAAGGTTATCAAGGTTTGGTGTTCCAAAGGCCAAACCTGAGTAATACAGTCATTGTGAGAATCGATTCCCATGTTGGAAAGGTAATCTACAACATTATTTGTTGATCACTTGACATGAGAAGGGATGATATTAGCGTGGGTTTGCAACATGGACGCCATGGAAGTGAGAAGGTGTTCTAGTTTCCAATTGGTGGAGATATTTGCAAGAGGAGTGCCATTCTAAAGACGACAAAGGATATTAATTACTATCTTTGAGTCCCCTTTGACAATCAATCTTGGAAAGCATTACTGAGAGGCAATCTTTATGACATAAAAAGGTGCCCACAATTCCATTGCAAAGTTAGTTTCTGTCCCAAATCCCCTTGGGAAAGTGTAGAGGATCTCTCCTTAAGAATTTATGAAGACACCATCATACCCACCTTTCCCCGGATTTCCTTTGGGGCTCTATCAAAATTTAATATAATGAAGTCAAAATGGGGAGCTTGCCACTTCTAAGTACTTAGAGGCACAAGAGGAAGGGGTTTGGGTCTTCCATACGACGAGGGATAAATCAACCATTGATTCTGAATCATTTTCTCCCTATTATCCCCCTCAAAGTCAGCAGTCTGCCAACGAAGAACTGCCACCGTTTCAGAGTCGATGTGTTTTTTTGATGATGTTCCAAATCTCGTGGTGTGAGAAAATTGACCCTTTGAAGACTCTTCTATTTCTTTCTTTCCACAGCTTCCACATAACAAATCCTAGTAGAAGTTTCCATATCTTGTTGAGGATAGGATTTTCGTAGGTTGTAGTATGTCGGGTTGTTAGAGTACTGGTGACATTGTGTTTTTGATGATCTGATTAGCGCATGATGGAAGCTATTTGATCCCATATTTGAGAGCTAAAGGAGCAACTATCAAGCAAATGGTTGATGGTTTATGAGTCTTGAGAGCATAAGTAGCAGTTAGAGGGTCCTATAAAGCCTCGACATTGAATATTATCCTAGGTGAGAATCCTGCCTCTTCCAACCAACCATAGGAAGGAGCATATTTTGGGCCAGTAACCATCATGCCATATTCTTTCCCATATCACATCCTTGTTCAGAAGGTGAGCCCCTGTCTTTAGATAGTAACCTTCCTTAACTAAAAATTTTCCTGATGAAGAGTATCCCCAATGCAAAATGTGCGGTCCTTGCTTGATTCTTATTCTCTGTTTACTGATAACGTCTACCCAAGGCTGAGTGTTGACATGCTCTTAAAGTTCGAGCTCCCCATTCATGAGCTTCCATTGCCTTTAGTTGCTTTCCTCATTGGGTTGTTTCTAGTATTGTCTTACTTGGTGATTTTGGAATCCATCCATGCCTTCGATTATCCCCCGATGAGCTTCACCCTCTTGGAGACGAGGGAGTTGCTGCCAGGATTCAGTCCATAGGCGAGTTGAATTTTCCTCGCATATTTCCCAGAAGCAGTGGTCATGAATTAAATCTCGGTGCTTCCAAGCTGCATTCCATATCATAGATCCTTGTTTCTATGTGTCCCATCTTATCAAATCATTGTCTGCTACATTAGGGGCATATTCAGCACACCAAAGTTTATCCCAACTGTCATTTGGTCTTTTTATCTAGCGTCACCATACCTTGGCACTCATAACTTGGTTCATAGTTTCTAGATCCCTGAGTCTGAGACCACCAGAGCTTTTAGGCTGATAGAGATCCTTCCATTGGACCAGAGCCCATTTCTTTCCTTCTCCAGCACCAGTCCATAGAAAGTTTCTTTGAATGTTGTAGATCTTTTTAAGTACCACCTTGGGAGCATCCAGGCTAGAAAAGAGATAAAGAGGAATGGCCTGCAAGAATGGCTTGAGGAGAGCTATGTGGCTTGGTAAGTTCAAGGTTTGAAAGGTCCAAGAGGAGAGATGTCTTTCCAAGGAGGAGAGAAGATCTTCCCAAGAGCTATTTTTGATGGCATTATCAATTTGAGGAATGCCTAAGTATTTGGATGAAAGAGCGCTCCTTGTGAAGCCAATAAGTCTGGAGATGTGCCGTTGGATGGAAAGAGGAGTATTAAAAAACAGGATCTGTGATTTGGCTTTGTTAATAGAGATTCCTGAGGCTTCACTAAAGTTAGAAAGGATAGACTGGATAGTGGAGGCTTCTTTATCGAGGGGACCTCCACAAGAAGGGTGTCAACAACAAGTTGACTATGAGAGGGGGGAGGAGTGAGACCATGGATGGGAATCCCAGTTAATGAATGGTCAAGGATAGCAGCCTTGATTCTCCTACAAAAACCTTCTGCCATTAAAATAAAAAGGAAGGCCGAGAGAGGGTCTCCCTGACAAATTCCTCTGGAGGGAGCAAAGGTATCAGTAGGGGAGCCATTCAACAGGATGGAGAAGAAAGCAGTCGAGGTGAGGTTCATAACCCAATTTATCCATTGATTAACAAAGCCAAAAGATTTTAGGACTTCTCTCATGTAATGCCAACTTAATTTATCAAAAGCTTTTGAAAGGTCCAGTTTATGAGCATACCTAGGGTTCTTGTAACTCGAAGGGAGTGGACCATTTTATGCACCATGGTGACACTGTCCATGATCTGCCTTCCTTCCACGTAGCCAGTCTGTTCATGGGAGATGAGGTTTGGAAACAAGGGCTTTAGTTGGAGTGCTATGACTTTGGTGATGGCCTTGTAAATGACATTGCAGAGGGCTATTGGCCTGAAGTTTTTGGGATCCTCTGCTTTGTCTTCCTTGGGGATGAGACAAGAGGAACGTAGTGTTTAAGGTTGAAAGGACCCCCTGAGTGCCTTTAGGATCTTACACAAGTCGCCAAACCTTCTCCCAAATAAGGGTCCATCAATGATGGAAGAATTTTGTGGTGAAGCCATCCGGGCCTGACGATTTCCCTGGAGCTATTCCTTTCATCGCGTAATCCACCTCTTCATGGGTGACAAGCCTCATCAGAATTGAATTCTGCTCTCATGTGGCCGTTAATTGAGGTATGTGTTGGGTGATTTTTTGGATGGCTTCCCCATGATATTCATTCGGCTTCATCATGAGGTCCTTATAAAAAAGCACCACTTCCTTCTTAATGTCTTTCTGGGTAGTAACCACTGCTCCTTGGGGATTTTTTAGTTTGTTGATGTGATTTACATGTTTGCGTTGAACAATAGATTAATGAAATAATTCAGTGTTGCTATCCCCTTCCTTGATCCATTGGATCCTTGACTTCTGACGCCAAAGGACTTCTTCCTAATCATTACACTCTGCAATTTGTTGGGCCAGAGACTGCTCTTTATCAATGAGCTCTGCCATGCAAACCATGGTGATAAGGTCTTGTTGAGTTTGTCTCATCTGGGCACCCAAATATCTTCTGTTGAAATCGGTACATTAGGGATCCTTTTCTGAAAGTGATAGGCGACTCTCGTCCTCATGCTAACTGTTGTACCATCCACTACTACAATCTCGGGGTCCCTAAGAGAGGTGGATGCTGATAGAGCATGACAGACAGCTGATGATGATCAGAACGACTCAACGACTACATGATGGTCTCTTCTTTTGGGTAGTGGGGGACCCCAAGATTGCAGTAGTGGATGGTACAACAGTTAGCATGAGGACGAGAGTCTCCTATCACTTTCAAGAGTTCACATATCATGGTACCTCGCAGGACGATACCTTGAGTAGAAGGTACTACATATCTCTTAGGATGATTTGGGACTCTGGGATTCAGTTGGTTCAGTTCAATTGATTATGGAACTATGTTGGTATTGCTTGAGGACAAGAAATCTTGGCAAGGGAGGACTGTAATGTTCCCTTTTTAACTATAGTGGAATTTATTGAGGATTGATGCCATATACACCTTTAGAGGATCTTTAGCATGGTTATTAGATCACCAGTAGATAAACAGGGGCCACCGGAGCTGAAGGCCACCTGCATTCATGACATCCGAGCATTATTTCGTGATGCATGCACATGATTTAGTCTCGACACACTTGCATGCAAGTCAACTACAAATTAGAAGATAAAGTGACCTAATTAGGTCAAAAGTTAGGTTTGACAGGTGAAAGCTATAAAATAAAGGTAAAGTTAATGGAGAAGACATGCTTATATGATTATTGAGTCGTGATCTCGAATTGGAGAGATCAGTGAGCGAAGTTGGGGTTGAGGCTTGCACTTAGCTAACTGGTGTATTTCGGCAGCAAAATCTATCTGCCCTAGTTCATCATCAGGTTGGATCATCCAGATTCAGCATTGTTCATCATTAGGTATTACTATCATTCAGATTCTGCAAAGTTCTCTTTTCTATTATACTGTGGGCTTGCTCTCCCTTGCATGGGCGCATTGTCCAAATACTCTCCTATTCGCATTGCAGTCTACAGGGGGTTTATCTTCTGCATGCAGTTCTCATCCTCTTCAGAGCAGTGGTATAACCCTTCCCCTGTAAGAAGGGCCATTCAGCTTGAGTCTTCAGCTAGTTATCAGCATTCATCTTGATTGAAGGACGTCTTTACATGCATGGGCGAATTGCCTTGGAAGGATATTCACGTATTGGGTTGTTGAGCCACTAGTTCTTCTGCATGCAGTTTCCATCTTCTTCAGAAGGGTACTATGACCCTAGTACACATCATCAGGAGATTTATTTGTGGAGCATTTATTATTGAGGAGCATCTCTAGCTTTGAAGGAGGGCGCATTCTTCTGTGGAGGGCGTCTATCCTATCTTCCTATTCCATCATCACAACTCTTGCATGAGGGGATCATCCTTATCTACATCCGCTGATCTATATACTGGTATGTACATGCATTAATTCCTCCTACTTTATAGCATTTCAGTATTATCTGGGTTATAGATCTGCATGCATGCAAAGATTAGTACACACCTTCATACTTGTTTGAGATATCAGCCTACTAGACAACATGAAATAGAAAAATATCAGTTTGGGATATTACATTTTCGGATAAAAGACTCCTCCCACCATGTACGGTGGTTTTCTTGATATTCGTTGTTAGATAGCCAACAAATTTCAAACTAGAAGGGTTTGTAGAGGATTGGACCTCCTGTGTCCACCGAAAGGTTGATGGGCCAGTGATCCAATCTAGAGATAGGAATGATAAAGGATTTTAGAGCAGTCATAGACAGAAAGAAGGAGTCACTTACTAGAAAATGATCCAGCTAGTAGGCTACATGATGGGTTCCATAACGTTTGTTGATCCAAGTGTAGATTCCATTGGTGGTGCTCAGATCTATAAGTTGAAGTTCCCCAATAGTAGCACTAAAGCTTTCACTGTCATTTTCCAGCCTTTGGATTCCTCCTTATTTTTCGTCCAGGGAGGTGATCATATTGTAATCTCCTCCCAATATCCAATATTGATCCCCTAATATTTATTTTATGTACTGTAAACTTTGAAGGAAGGTGGGTTTCTCCTAAAGGTTTTGAGGTCCATACACATTGGAGAGAGTAGCATAGACACCCGTATCCAAAATTTTAAAGCTGATGGAAATCGTCCATAGGGTAGAAAAGGAGGAGTTAATCTCCACTGAGCTAGGATTCCAAAGGAGTGTTATCCCTCCAACATTAACCCTAGCATCAGTTTCCAGAATTTCCCCACCTCTCCACCATCTTGGAAGGATACACTTGGCCTCCTCACCCGAGCATTTGGTTTCTTTTAGAAGAAGGATATCAAATTTTTCCTCCATGACCATTTTCCGCAGAAGTCGTTGCTTGCTCCTATTTTTTATGCCTCTTATATTCCAGGATTTTATCTTCATTGGATCATATTTTTGGTGTAATGGTAGTGAAAGTGTGTTTTAACACCGTCATCTGACCAGAGTTCACCATTATGTTTCTAAATTCCTCGATCAACTGCTTAGTAGGTTTTCTTCCTTTCTTTTTTTCATTATTTGGGGTTTTCTTGATAAGCTTGTTGGGGCCTTAGGCGATGCCCAGATTCATCTTGGCTCGGGTCACTTCTCCTACTCTCGAGTTGAGAAAGGCCTTGTGGACCTTTGTGAGTTGCTCCATTGAACAATAAGGTAGTCCCTTTTGTGATATGCTTCTACTATATTCTCCATATTCAGTCCTGTCGGTTCATTTTTGTCCTATTCTGAGTCCAAGTTAGCACCTTCATTCATTGTCGTATCTTCTTTTTCTTAGGTCGCGGGCTCCTTGTTAAGCATTTCCATGACCTATTATAGGACTGTCTCAAGCTGCATATTCTAGTTTGCACTATCTTGTTCCTCTCATTTTGTTGGCCCTTCTTGTTGTGTTTCCCCATCTACTCCCTTCTCCACACCTGCATCTGGATCTGAGGGAAGGTTTTCAAACTTATTCCTTGACACAAAATTCCTCCTTGTATTGCCTCTCGTTATTTTGTGTGTCATTCTCCTTCTTCCTTGAATCAGAATAAAGTTCTCCTTGTCCCAATGCAGGTATGGTTCTGAAGTCTTCGGTATGTTTTTAAGAGGACAATCCCTGAATAGATGTCCATGAACATGGCGTTTTCGGCACTTGAACGAAATATGCTCATAATATATAGTGTGAATCCAGTCTTCATCATGTCATGAGAGACAGATCTCTCCAAGTAGGGATTGTGAGATGTTGAGATAGACACAAATTCCTGCATAAGAAGTATAGCATCCTACCTTGGTTGCTTCAAAAATTTTAACAAACTTACCAGGAGTGTTCCCGATCACTTATAAAATTTCAGACAACTAGAAATCCAGTGGGAGCGAGTATAAGCAGGCATAGGTAAATTCCTCCTTGTATGGGCTGAATTTTTATGTCTAGTCCCTCATAAATAATCATGCGGGGTTGTAAAATTAGGGACCATTGTCAAATATTCAATATCATTCCTCAAGGTTATTGAAAGTCGTCATAACGAATCCCTTAGATCCAAGATGCAGCTCAAAATGGACCTTTAGCTTCCACCACATATCAATCCATCGAACCAGATCTTTCTCTGACAGCCATAACCCCGAGAACTTCTCGATAAGCACATGGTCTCTCATATACCGAGTCTACCCCTTGAAACAGTTTGAGAGAACCTCATACCTTGGCATTTTAGCAGCTTGGGAGATGTCCTTTTTGGGTTCCCAAGCCTGGGCCACCTTTGGATGCGAGGTGGATGCTTCTTTTTCACTCTCCTTGCCCTTACCCTTGTCCAATTTGGGGTTGGTCGAACCAATCTGGATATCAGTTCCATTCAGTTACCATTAAGTTTTGGGACCTGTGGTTGGAGTCACAGATCAAATTCTGGGGGCATAACAAAAAAATAGGAGAAGACTAGCCTTCTCCCCTCAGATCTGCCATGGCTGAGCTTAGGTGTTGATCGCCAGCTCAGAGATAAAGGGGAAATCTAAGCTTCAAACCCTAGACAACGTTTGAAACCCTAGCATTTGATTAGTATAGGAATAGTTATATCATTATAATCATAGTTAGTATATTAATAATTTAGATATTTATTAAATTAGAGAAAAGAGGGGGAAAATTTAAACAACAACATTAAGAAGTAAAGCATTGCTAAGTTAATAAAGTGTAATTAGGAGAATTAAGTGCATGGAGGCCACTTGGCACCCATGCAAAATAATACTAAATTAATTAATAATCTGAACTATTTGTATCAAAGAGGTATTTGGGAAAGAATAGAGGTTCATGTATGTCGAGAGGAGGTCTAGTCTAGTCTGGTTTTTTTGGTTGTGTATATTATCATCAGTCTATTAAGTGGTGGTGAGTGGTTTACCTAAGTTGTGATTGTCTTCTTTCTATTTTTCTGATTTAGCTTATGGTTTGGAGAGATGTTGTAAGAAGACCGAGGGAAACGAGGTTGAGGATATTTAGTTGGAACAACAGTATTTGTTGGGGGATCAGGGGCCTCATCTATCATCTAAGGGTTAATTGGGTGGAGAGTTGTCCCCTCAAACCTGTTGTAGAGGAGAGCGCTAGCTGTTGGAGGATAAGGGAGCATCTGCAGCCAAGTAAGTAGTCTCCCCAACTTAGTTAAATCCAAATATTTTTAGAATAAATTGTTCTAGTTTAATTATTTATAGTTCATATTAGTTGCTAATCCCCTACTAGCAAATGGGTCCTTACAAAATTGGCTAAGTTGGTTATTAATCAGGTAAACCCAAATTGAAATTCTTCTATTTGGGTTTCAATTTTTTTTAAATATTGCTAGTTATCTTAACAATATTAGAATTGTTAATTGGTTTCTTGATAATAATGAACTTTACTGTCAATAGACACTCAATAGATTAGTCCTTTCTGAACTTTTCTCAAGGTTTCTTCCATTTAATCAGGGTTAAAATCTGCCAAATAGAAAGGTTTTTTTTAACAGAAATGATTAACTAATTTTGTATTAAAAACATTAAGGAGAATCTTAAACAACCTAGGAGTAGGTACATTTAAGTCCATTACAAAATTCCCTATCTTGAGAGATCAAGGTATTCAAAGAAACCTCAACCATGTTCCCAAACAAAATTTTGAGAGTTCCATAACGACTTACAACTATACTTTCTAACAAATTGGCCTAATAATAGAACATATTAGAAATGCATAAGAAAAATACAAAGAAAGAATAGACCAAGCTATGACATCAAACAATCAAGTTTTCTTCCCCTCCTTCCAGCAGTGGCATTCTAGAGTCTTGGAATCAAACCATTGTTATTTGTTGCACTGTTTCCATGTCCAATTGTCTTGAGTTGGAATATTCCACTGCGAAGGAGTGTCACCCTTAGGTGAGGTCCTAGAGAAGGGAATGTTGCGTTTCTCTGTCCAGGGCCAATTTTTCCATTTTCCTACCCTGTAATCAACCTTAGATCCCAAGTGACCGTGATGTTGTTCCACCAACTTTAATTAATAGTTGAGGTGCTCCATAACTTGCTCAATTTTGTCCATTTGCACCTTGATTTGGCGAAGAGTTTTCTTGAGATTGACAATTTTGTGCATGGTACGACCAACATCAAACCCACAATCTTGATTCTTCTCCATAATCCCCCCCTCTAGCTTCGAAGGGGGGATTTCTACTCCTTGGATGAAGCAAATTGTTACCAATCTCCTGCAACCATGCATTAACCTCCATAATTCGCTCGGCCATTAGTTGATGTGAACAATCCAGAGTTATCCACCCACGTTGCATGGGGATGCAATGATCACCATAATAACCTGGATATGAAAATAGCCTAGTAAGCTATGAGGGTTCAAAGGCATGATAGGGTGTGATGGTTGGCTTGCATGGAGTAAATGGGTTGAGATATACATGCACTTAGGGAATTTTGGAGCCACGTGCCAGGCGACCCTCGTGCAATTAACATTTTTTTTTACTATTTCATTTGACAATTTTAAATGCCCCCTTTCCATGGTGATTGGGGTATATTTTTTTGGAATATTATAACCATCTCATCTTGGTTTTGCATGCATGCATGCATTCAATGCAGCACTCCATGCATCCATGCATTGGTAATTGAGTCTCCTAGCACCTAGTCCTTAATTTAGGCACCCTAGAGCTTAATTTTGGTCATCATTAGCCCTCTTATCCACTAAGAGCGCCTTGGTTACATCACTAAAGTCCAAAGGCGCCCTCATGCATGATTTTAGGAGTTAGCACAGTTAGTTCCATGATTTAGGGAGCTTTGTCCCCTTGATTGACTAGTTAATTACTGACTGCTACACCTAGTTTCACTGCCATTGAGTGTAGGAGCGCCTATTTTGACCACTACAAGTTAGTATTTCACCCCCTTGGAGTCTCATCCCCTAATTTCTAGCCCCAATGACTTATTCATGCGCCAATCCACCTCAGTTGACTAGCCATTCATCATCGGTGGCCACTGGACCTTATCGGGAGATGGTTCTAATGCAAACTAAGCCTGCCACTTGTCTAGATTCCAACTGCCTCTTTGGGATCACGAATTTCTCCTTTGGAGATGTATTATTTATGTACACATTCTACTAAATAATAGAGGTAATGGAAGTTTTTCCAATTGTTCTTCATTCTCTTGTGTTGTAACATAGTTTTCGTTCTCTATTTTTCCTGCTCAATTCTTTTGATCTCTGTTAGACTTATTGAAATTTTATCTT
Source organism: Larix kaempferi (assembly GCA_027924585.1). Classification (NCBI taxonomy): domain Eukaryota; kingdom Viridiplantae; phylum Streptophyta; class Pinopsida; order Pinales; family Pinaceae; genus Larix; species Larix kaempferi. The sequence continues at coordinate 1,619,192 of BSBM01000815.1, read as the reverse complement.
TGTCTCTAGATCTTTGTGAGAATTTCACAAAATCTCACATGGTATCATAGCTTTGCTTAGCAAATTAATCTTCCAGAGAGTTTTTCAGATATTTTTTCTGCAGGTATTCTACAACAACTTCCATGAATCTGAAAGCAGTTCCTCCTCTCTCTCCATTCAACTATGATGAGTGGAAACCAAAGATGATAACATATCTGAAGAGACAATAGTGCCTTTGGAGCAATGTGTATTGCTATGTCTCCCAATATGCGCTACCTCATTGATACTGCTGAATATCTAAGTGATCTATGGACCAATTTGTATAGAGAATGTGGAAAGCAGAAAAAAAGAGGATCATGTTAGCCATTTGGAGAACAAGCCCAGTGATACCTCCTTAAGTGTTTTCTCTAATTATGTGTCGGCCTTAATCATCTCTAATGATGAAGTTGTTCAAGATGAAGAAAAAGTTGCAGATTCAACAAAAAATTCATGTTGAAGACATTCCTTCCTCTGTTGCTCTAGAAGTTGAAGACAGTTTTGAATTGTCCCCTTCCCATGTAGTTGATGCAGATGAAAGTGATACAACTAATGAAGCTGATCCTTTTGGAGAGATTATCCATTCCTCACTCATGTTCTCAATATATTCTATTTCGAATTCTGAGCAATATAAGCCAGTTCCTGCTCTAGAATCTGAAGAGGTTCTTAAATCCTCTCTTTCACATGAGTCTGTTGGTGTGCAAAATGACGATCTACTGAATGTTTTGGAGGTTAAATCAAAGTTTGTAGGTGATGCATTCTCCCTCCTTGATCACATGCTTCCTATGAAATTCTATTTCATCATTGGTACATGTTCTCAGAGTTTCACTGAAGATGGAGGACACTACCATTCACTTGGGTTCAAGTCTCAAGCATATTTTTGTGATTTTGGTTTTGATCTCACGCTTGCTAGTTTAAAGGAGATATCAAAGAACCATATACACATTCCTAGAGTTGATCCTACCTTAGCTAGTTCGAATTACAGGCTCCAGGATGATCTTCATATTTTTGGATTTGTTCTCACCATGTTTGGTCTGAAGAGCAAGTTCAGAAAGCTTCCAGATTCGCTTGCATCCACTGAAGGAGAATTCAAGCACATGTTTTTGGAGCATGATCCACTTCTTCCCAAGAGGAAGATACCTCCAGAAATTGAATCAAGCATCACACCTACTTGAGTCTTGAGCAATAATTTTTGGTGTGTTTCATGTCCATCTTGAGGGGGGGGGGTTGTTCCCACTAGGTTTTCCCTCTTTCCTCACTTAAATGAAATAATAAATTTGTAAAGGGTGACCTTTGGTCTCAGTTATCAGGGCCCTATTTTTGATATTTCCTCACATAGTCAGACTTAAGGGGGGGTGTTGGAATATTCTAACCATCTCATCTTGGTTTTGCATGCATGCATGCATTCCATGCAACACTCAATGCATACATGCATTGATAGTTGAGTCTCCTAGCACCTAGTCCTTAATTTAGGCCCCCTAGAGCTTATTTTTGGTCATCATTATTCATCTTATCCACTTAGAGCACCTTGGTTACATCACTGAATTCCAAAGGTTCCCTCATGCATGATTTTAGGATTTAGCACAGTTAGTTCCATGATTTAGGGAGCCTTGTCCCCTTGATTGACTAGTTAACTGACTACTACACCTAGTTTCACTGCCATTGAGTGTAGGAGTGCATATTTTGACCACTACAAGTCAGTATTTCGCCCCCTTGGAGTCTCATCCCCTAATTTCTAGCCCCAATGACTCAGTCATGCGCCAGTCCACCTGAGTTGACTAGCCATTCATCATCGGTGGCCACTGGACCTTATCGGGAGATGGTTCCAATGCAAACTAAGGCTGCCACTTATTTGGATTCCAACTGCCTCTTTGGGCTCATGAATTTCTCCTTTGGAGATGTATTATTTATGTACACATTCTACTGAATAATAGAGGTAATGGAAGTTTTTCCAATTGTTCTTCATTCTCTTGTGTTGTAACACAGTTTTCCTTCTCTATTTTTCCTGCTCAATTCTTTTGATCTCTGTTAGTCTTAGTGTGAATTTTATCTTTGTCTCTAGATATCTGTGAGAAGTTCACAAAATCTCACATAGTTATCCGTCTTCGCCTCATGCATTAGTGCCTCATGGAATCCACCTTCTCACTAGTTTATCGACGTCCTTCACAAGCACTCCTTTATCTAATGGAACAATGTCATTAGAGAGCTTGTCAGTAAGATTGTTGTTGTGCCTTCATATATGTAGAAACTAATAGAAAGTTTTGCTAAAAAACTCTTTGAAGAATGCTAGAAATCTTATTGACAATTTGATTTTGTATCTTATTGTTCTTGTTGACGTGATTGTGAACATCTTTTATAAGGTGAAGAGAATCGCCAAAAATCATGATCTGGGAAATTTCTAGAGACTTGACAATTGTTGAGTTGAGATATAAGGCATAGATTTTCGGATAATTGTTTGTTGTGCTCCCTAGCCCCCGTGAGTACTGAGTCACTTCCTTTCCACTAGGATCAAGGGGACCCCTGCTGCTGCTGCAACCCCTATATTTCCTTTAGATGCACCATCAAAAAACAACTTATATCTTGATTGAGTACTAAGCCATCTATGAAAGTCTTCTTCCGAGGCTTCAATTTTCCACTTTAAAGGGGTAAGAGTAGAGTGAAATTTGGACTGAAGGTTGTTCCAAGATAGAATATCATTGAACCATGATTTCTCCCTAGAAGTATGAGACTTCCTTGCCTATACCTGTGATCCATTTAGAAATAAATAATTCCATCATTAATTCCTTGCCCTTGAGAGCTGTTCTGGTTGGGGTGGAATGATCGGGACCGAAAATGGCCCTATTTATTGCAAGCCATATCTTCCAACAAATAAACTTCGGAGAGGATTCCTATATTCGACCCAATGTAACTTTTTTTACTAGGGATCCTGGGTAGTATGATTTTCATTGGAGAAAAAGATCCTTCCACATTGATGGAGCCACAATGTTTCATTCCAATTCCACAAAAAAGAGTCCCCATACTTGCTGAGTATAATTGTAGTCGAGAAATAGATGCTTTGTCATCTCTTCTTCCCTTAAGAAAAAGGTGCATTGTGGGGGCCCTTATATGTTCTTTCTCCTTAGGTTTTCTATTGTAAGCACATTCCCATGTGTTAGAACCCAACAAAACACTTTTATTTTTGGGAGACAATTAGAATTTCATATTTTTTCCACATAGTGAAAGTTGGTAGTGAATATTTTTTGTTGAGAATAGAATTATATCCTTCCTTAATAGAGTAAGTACATGTTCTTTCCCATCCATGTCGTTCCTTATGAGTCATGTTGAGGGGGGAAGCACCTTGAAGGAGAGAAAGCAACATCTCATAGGAATAATCTAATTCTCTCAAAAGATCCAATCTCTTCCAGTTAACCCAGAAACCATCCTTGCTCCATTTCGAGAGATCGTGAAGGGTTCAGAGATCTTAGGATTTCATGCAAGTGCATAAATACTCCAACCCAATTTTGAGCTTTAGGGGGGGGGGGTTTCCATGATCCTGTCTTCCCACAAATCGATTTGATTTCCATTTTCCTGGATCCAATAAAGTCTTTTTTGAAGAAGGCCTTGTGCAACTCTGCATAACCTCCATATACTAGATCCATATCCCTCCCATGACTGATTATCAACACATCTTGAGCTGGCTCCTCTAAAATATTTTTACCTAAGAATTTCTTTCCACCATTCCTTGTCGCTTGTTATCATTATCCACAAGATTTTGGCTCCCATGGCTAGGTTCACCAACTTTGGATCTCGTATTCCAGCTCCCCCATTAAGAGTAGGACCCTTGATAGTGTCCCATTTTATAAGATGTAATTTCTTGTTGTTGGATTTACCCTCTTGTCATAAAAATCTTCTAAATTCTTTGCATACTTCTTTCAAAACACTATTGTTAGACTACATAGGATAATTCCAAAAGATCGAACACCTAGAGCAACCACTCACACAAACAAATTACAGATCAAAACACCGATGTTTTCATGTGGTTTTAACCCTCGAAAGGGAAACACTCCATGACCCCAGCCAAATAGCTACTTGAGGCAGTTTATTATGCAAAAGAAAGAAAGTTACAAATGAGATTCTCATAATCGATCAACTAGCAAGTGACCCTCCATGCTCTTTAAATAGATATCATGGACCAATCGGGTGTTAAGCCACGGATCAAAGGTAGTTATGATCTAAAAGAAGTTGAACCGTCGGATCACTCTATGTCTAGAACATATCGTGATCGTCGGTTTAGATATTTACAAATGCATACTAATGCATACTAAAGAAACACACTTTTCCTAACGGATATATTATAACAAGTTTATCTTAACTAACTCCTAAGTGTCTAAATATCCTAACATCCCCCCTTAAGAACAACCTGGGATAGGATTGAAGGATTTACAAAAGTGACACTATTAGGAGAAGGAAGGAGGCATTAGAGCCTATCCCTGCTTAATGACAAGTTCCTGAACTCCTAACATAGATCGAGGTTTAGAAAACTTTGCTTCTGTAAGAGATTTGGTGAAGATATCTGCAACTTGATCATCTGTAGGAAAAACGAACACTTCAAGAACGCGATCATGAACAAGCTTTCTTATGAAGTGGATATGGAGCTCAATGTGTTTGTTGTGTTGATGTTGCACTGGATATTTGACAAGCTTGATGGCACTTTGATTGCGGCACCAAAGGGGAGTCAGATGCTGCTGCTAGAATCCAAACTCTGAAAGGATCTGTCGAAGCCATAAAGCTTCTTGACTGGCATTAACTGTTGCACGGTAATCTGCTTTTGCTAAAGAGAGAGCAAGAGCTTGTTGTTTCTTACAAGCCCAAGTGACAGGTCTAGAACCCATACTGAAAACATAACTCGGAGTAAACTTTCGATCATTAGGATCGTCGTCCCAATCCAAATCAGTGAAACCAACCAATAAAGGAGTCCCCCCTAAGCTGTAACGAATCCCAAACTGAATTGTACCCGGAATATATCGAAGTATTATTTTTGCTGCTTTCCAATGACTTTCATGGGGCATTTGCATATAGCGGGAAACACGACCAACGACAAAGGAAACATCGGGATGGGTATGATTCAAGTATAAGAGACTACCAACAAGCTGACGATACAGGCTGGCATCAACTTCGGGTGAAGCGCAAGTGGCAGAAAGTTTGACTATAGACTGGAAGGGAGAGGGGGTTGGTTTACAATATTCCATGTGAAAGCGACGAAGAAGGTCACAAGCATACTTAGACTAAGAAAGAAAGATTCCTTATTTGGTTTGCAAGACTTGGAGGCCAAGAAAATAATGCAAATGTCCTAAGTCTATCATTTCAAATTTTCGCTTAAGACCGGATTTCGCATGGGCTAAAAGCTTAGGGTAGCTACCAGTAAGAATAAGATCATTAACATAAAGAACAAGGATGATGAGAATGTTTCCTACTTTCTTGGTATATACATTGGGATCAGAATGGAATCTAGAAAAACCAGTGTCAAGGAGAAATTTATCCATTTTGGCATACCGGGCTCGAGGAGCTTGCTTAAGGCCATATAGGGATTTTTTAAGGCGATAGACAAGGCTAGAGTCATTCTGAACATAGCCAGGAGGTTGTTCCATATAAATTTCCTCTTGTAAATCACCATGTAAAAAAGAAGACTTGACATCCATTTGATGAACCTCCCATTTATGTAAGGCTACAAGGGAAAGAACAAGGTAGATGGAGTTCATTTTGGCGACAGGGGAAAAGGTTTTATTGTAGTCAATTCCTTCAACTTGGGAAAAACCTTTGGCAACTAACCTCGCCTTAAGCCTTTCAACACTTCCATCTGAGGCATACTTAGTTCTGTAGACCCATTTACATCTAACAAGTTTTCTTCCTTTTGGAAGAGGGACAAGATCCCAAGTATCGTTCACCATTAAGGAACGATATTCTTCATCCATAGTTGCATCCCAATCTGGATTCCCTAAAGCTTCTGCAAAAGTATCTGGATCATGATTCTCAGAAACTTGATCCAAAAGATAAGAGGCTCACTGGAACTAAGAATGTGTTCGTCGTTGATCTCTAGGATCACCAACAAGATCACTAACTGCTTCACATGTTGAATGGACCCATCGAGGAAGCAATTGTGCTGGTGCAACTGGAGGAAAATGAGCAGGAAAAGGTGGATTTTCATCCTCACTATCATCATCATAAACTGGAATTGGAATGTTGTCAAGGAAGTTGGGAGTAGAAGAAGGCACAAGCGCCGAATTAGGATTGCAGGCCAAAGATGGCACAAACGCTGAGTTAGGCTCGTAGGCCAAGAGATTTTCATCAAATTTAACATCTCTTCTAATAATTATATCATGAGAATGTGGCTGAAGAATTCTACAACCTTTTGCATTTTCAGAATATCCAACAAATATGCACTTTTCACTTTTAGGCTGCAATGCTTTTTGTTTTTCATCCGAAATATGAGCCCATGCTTCACTGCCAAACACACGGAAGTGACTTACATCTGGTTTAATTTTACTCCATGCTTCTTTTGGTGTGATATCTTGTAAAGCTTTAGTGGGGGTGTGATTAACTATGTAATTTGCATAATTTATGGCTTCAACCCAAAATTGAAGACTTAGTCCCTTAGCTTGAAGCATACAATTAGCCATTTATTTTAAAGTGCGGTTCTTTCGTTCAGCTACACCATTTTTCTGTGGTGCATGTGGAATAGTGTGTTGTTGTTAGATTCCTTGTTCAGTGCAGAAAGTAGTGAACTTGTTGTTAACATATTCTCCCCCATTATCATATCTTAACTTAAGAATTTGATAACCAGATTGTTTTTCAACAAGGACCTTGTAGGCCAAGAACATGTTAAATACTCTGCTCTTAAGTTTTAGGAAATAAACCCAAGTGCAGCTAGAGTAATCATCAATGAAAGTTAAGAAATATTTGAAACCATAAAAGGAAGTAGATGGAAGAGGACCACACAAGTCAATATGCACAAGCTCCAAGGGGGCCGAGGCATGCCAAGAGGCACGTTTGTAAAAAATGTCTTGATGATGTTTTTCGAGTACACAACTGGAACAAACACCATCCCTGCAAGATACCATCGGAAGACATGTCACCATATTTTATTTACATAGTTGTTGCAATGAGTGATAATTTAAGTGACCAAATCGTTCATGCCAAAGTTTGCTCAAGTCATCACTATAAGCAACAAAAACTGAGGGAAAAAGGGGATGACCCAAAGTTGTTAAAATTGTACAACCTAGTAATATCATCAACAATTCCAATGGCTAGGACATGCTTAGGATCTTTAAAATACTTGATTACAACTTGGTGAGGTGTAAACATTACAATTTTACCTTCACCGGAATGAGTGATTTGATAGACTGACAAAAAATTGCAGGAAAATTTTGGAACACATAGTACATCACTAAACTGTCCATTATCTACCGGAATTATTCCAGATCCTACAACACTAAGAGATCTATCATCACCAACAAATATTTGTTTGGTGTTACATTCATGCATAATAGAAAATATGGCTTTATCCTTAGCCATATGATAAGATGCTCCAAAATCAATGAGCCACTCATTTGAAGTAGAAGAAGAAGATGCATTATAGGAAAAACCAGAAGCACAAAGTGCATGTCCGTTAGATGAATATTCTGAAGACTTATCAAGGATGATGTGGTGCTTCTTCATTGTTGCTTCCAAGGCTTCCATCTTCTTAAAACATTTAGATTCATCATGATTATCTTTCCCGCAAAAGTTGCAATGACACTCAGTCTTCTTACCTTTTGGTTTGTTTCCTTTGTCATTTTTTGAAGAATAAGTTGGCTGAGAGGGTTTGGAACCCTTGTTTGGATTATTATTGCGAATATTTTGCTTCTTGGGATGCTTGGACTTCTCTTTCTGTTGTGCTAGCAAGGCTTTGCCAGATGTATCTGCATTGCTAATTATTCCAAGATGTATGAGCTTATCCTACTCTCTAATCAAAGAATCATAAAAGGATTCAAGAGTAGGCCCTTTATAGCTAGTTGGATCCATAGATTCTTTCATGGAGTAAAATTTAGATACAAAAATAGAATATGCAGGTCCATGTTTGGAAAGAATATGATAAATGCATTGCTTGTATTCTCTTTTAATTTTGCATTCTGCACATAAGAGTCTAAGAGTTTTGTACTTAGATAGATAATCTTGAATGCATGAAAAATCAGTTGGATTTAAGGAAATCAACTCATTTTCTAGATGGTGACCTCGAATCTCATTGTGTTTACCAAACATAGATTCCAATTTTTCCCAAGCTTGATATGGTTCATTAATTCTAGATATGTGGAATTGTAAATCAATAGAGATTGACATTCCAATCAATCCACGGGCTTCATCACATTTATTGGCCATTTTATTTTCTTATCAACATCAGTGGGCTCTATTTATTTTCCTGAGGTAATTAGGTAAAGTCCCCTACTTCTTAGGACATCCTCCATATGAGAATTCCATGAGAAATAGTTGGAACTAGTAAGTGTAATATCACATGGGGCGGTCATACTATAAAATGAAGGTCATAAAAACAGAAACCAACGGTTTGGATGCAAATATCTCGAAAAACCAGGTTGTTTAAAAAAAATGACACTGAAAACTGACTTCTGATGAGGAAGTTATGTTTGATTGAAAAAATGGTTACAAGTGACCCCAACAAGTGATTGGCCCAACTGGGAAAAAAGACCCCCCCTCTTACCAAGCTTAACCTTTTAAACTCACTTTACAATAATGTTGATTTATGTGAACTACTTTTGTAAAATAAGTGGAGTATAACGACCCTTTGCATTCTGCTGCTTAATGAAAGTTTGAAGAATTTGAAGCAGGGATATATTGAAAATCGAAAATCGATCTTGGTGCATTTGGTATCAGAGCCATTAGAGTTATTGTTCTTGCTGTAAGTGATGTTTTAATATGCTTTATATCTGTTATATATTTCTGTGTAATAATAAGTTTTACAATCTGAAGCTACTCTGGTAGATTGAGTAACACTCAATTGAGGTTTATTGAAGGACTGTGTGGGATCGAAAGGGTTATCCGAGTGTGTCTAAGGTCATAGCTGCAGGATAGGCGCCGTAAATTGATAGGCATCGTAAATCCTATGTGAGAAACTCTGAGTGAGTTCTGGTAGGTGTTGACGGACAATCCACTCGACCGGAGGCGAGCCTGATCTCCCTTGCTCAATGCGAGTCTAGAACAAATAAAACAGACTACAAATGTGTTTCCTAGATCTACTTAAGGATCAAGTACTAGATGTCTTACCTCTTTGATTCGCTATCCTTTCTCCCGCTATGTTGCTCCACGTCCCACGGTCGTCAGATCCAAGCTGTAAGACCTGTCAAGACACAGAAAAGAGAAACGAGTAAAGAGCATCTATACAATAAGAGATCTATGTAAACAGTTAAGCAGGTAAACAACACAACATCATCATTCATAAGAGACAATATTGGTGCAAAGCATTTGTATTACTGCAAATAGAGGAGTACATGATAGAGATATAGAACTACAACCAATGACATAACGTAGCAGCCCTTCTCCACACAAGCCATTTGCCAAGCCCTTCCAAGGAAGCATGAGAGTCTCCAAGAGGTGAGTGAAAGTGTCCAAGAGAGATTTCACCAGCATGTAGATACCATAGTCTTCCTCCCTTTGGTATGGGAGTGAACCTAACATATATAGGACTAAGTGGATGAGGTTATGGATAGGATAGGATGAGAGATGGTAGGAGAGAGATAGGGGATCTTCCCAATAGGTTAGGGGTCGAGTACCAGCTCTCCAAGAGATCAGGGATAAGCCCCCACATAGGCAAGTTTCAAGAAGGATCTCGAAATGGCTATTTTTGCCCATTAACAGACCTCGTCGCACCTTGCTAAAGAGCAACCTGCGACGTCGCATGTTGCTAGTGTGCAACCTACGACGACCTCTCAAAAGGTTGTGCAAACTGAGCACCAATCCTCCCAAATGATCAATCAGTCCAAGTGACTTCAGGGATGTACATAGTAAATCAGGATGATGGGTAGATTTTAGGTGTAACAGTAGGAAACCCGAGTGTGAGCTTTTAATCCCTTTACTGCCCAATATAGGTAAGTGTTCCATGGATCCTTCAATGGATGCAGTTTCGCACCACACATTAGATTGTCAAACTGAGAACGACACAGACGTATCTCTAGTTGATCGTCGATCATCTTTTCTAAATGAAACATCCACTTCTTCCTCCATCATCAATATCCAAGATTTGAATCCCTCATAAAATTGGCAACTCCCTGCTATTTTTCCCAAAGACGTATACAAGCTTTCATGGTGGCAATATAAGACTGCTACTCAAATAAAATTAAGTTCAATAGATGTCTCATTCACTGATAAGGATGAGTCTGTCCATATTAATTTGATTGATAAATGTCAAATAGATTGGGCGAAAGTGCAAGGGTTTAAATATGCGCATTTAGGAGCAATAAAACTTGGTTTGGGTCCTTTAGTTCGACCATACCTTCCAGTTTCTTCTCTTTGTGTTTCAATTGATACAAGGCATCAAAGCTTTTTTGATGCTATAATTGGTGGTTTTACTGCCCCTCTTCATGATGGCCCTGCTTATGGAAATGTATACCCCAAATATTCAGTTAACCTTGATGACCCATACATATATGATCTGCTCAAAGCATATATCCTTCCTAAAGGCTTTAACATGGATACAGGTTCTAAAATAATTCAGCTTAAAGGCTGTGTGGTCATCCGGTTTGGTAATGATACCCTTCCACCTTTGCACAAACAAGTTCATCAGAGTTCGCATCTGCACAGCGTGGTGGAAAGTGATAAATCCAAACAGTCAACTCCAGTTACTTTTGAATGCATAGGAATTAACTATCCCATACAATGAGAAGTTAAATATAAAGAGCTGATAAATCTTGAGCGGCATGCTCAGTCCTTTGCATCTCAGCCTATAACTTTTGACCGGTCTTCTAACTCTTTCCGTCTTCCTGAGGGTACACCAACTCCTAGGTTTACTCCTCCTCTTATCAGATCATGCTCTAATTCTTCTTACCAGAATGCTAGACGACAAGCTGAAGCCAGTTCAGTTTCTTCCTCTCAGCCATCTTATTCTGGTCTCCATGACACAGAGCACCGTGGCCAACATTTTGATTGCCCAGCCTGTAAAAAGATTGCTCAGAAAATTCAACACCATAAAGCAAACAATCCTCCAACCCTTGGTATGTTCTCTACATTGCCAAGGAGCGGCGCTGGCATGGAAATTGTCTCTCAAGGACAAAGGTCCTTCATGCCAGGAAGAAACCTTCCTGATTCACCATTTAGACAATATTCTACTGATGGCCAAATAAAAAAGGAATTCCTTCCTCATAAGTCTTTTGCTCCTAAGGAGACTGTTTCTGAAGAAATAAAGTTGGCTAATTATGGAAATTTGCAGCATAGGATCACTGCCTAAAACCTGAATGACATGGCTTATGATATCATCCAGATCAAAAAAGATATGTCAAAAGAAAGAGAGAAGATCTCTCTAATTTCAGCCAAAATAGAGCTACTGGATCATCTACTTCATGACACAGCAGAGATCAGATCAGCTATAGAAATAGCTGATATAAAAGCAGAAAAAGACTGACTGTCTTAGAAGAGCTTCTGAGAAAAAACCAAGAACTTAAGACAAAGATGACGCCAGTCAATACTTCTGCCCTTTCTCTTGCATCCAAAGTGTACCAAAGAAAACATTCCCACTCCAGAAGTCTATCATTTGGAATTTTGAGTATAAACGAAGATGACAACAGACCAGAATTTACTTTTGGTCAAGATGAACAAGAGTTCCAGAAAGATAAAGAGAAGCTGCTCAGAATGCAAATCAAAGAAAAACAGCAGAATCTTAAGAAATTGGTCAAAGAGATAGATGATCTCAAGAACATGGTGAAATTCCTGATTTCAGAAAGAGACCAATCTTCTGACGAGGAGATGAGTCGACAATATGAGGATGCCCTCAAGAGCCCAGACAATAAAGAGCCTGCCTCCTTTGACATATCTCCAGATCCTTTCTTAGGAGCATTCACAGGTCCTAAGCTGTTTATAGAAATTTTGTTTTGCCCTCATGAGTTTAACCGTATACCATCCATTGTATGATAGACTCTGGATGCCAATTAAACCTAGCGAAGGGAGGTGTAATCCCATCTTTTTACTGGGAAAAGTTTGATCATTTTGGCAAAGCCATAGAAGGTACCCCTGTACAGTTATTAGGTAAAGCTGTTGATTTCCCTATCCAGATTAATTCTTGTTTGAGTTCCTTATCTTTGTATAGGCTTGATAATATCAAAGAAGACTGTATATTAGGTTCTGAGTTTTTGACAAGAGTCAGTCCCTTTTCCAATGATACCCAAAAGAAGTTGTTTTCCTGCGTATTGAATGGAAAATCTGTTACCTGTCCTCTTTCCCTAGAAGCAAAATCCAAGTGCCCTAGTCCTGCAGTGAAACCTGAGTCAAAACCAAAAGTTGCAGAACTATTTAAAATGGAAAGATGCATAGCTTACGCAACGATGCATAAAGACAAAACCCTTGCCGACATATCTGCTAAGCTCGAGAAATATGGTTGCTCAGAAAGCCCAAATGCTTTCTGGACAAGAGAGAAATACTTTGTTTCTCTACCCTTTGATCCACTTCAGAAGCACAAAGCAATGAAAGCCTCTGCACGGCTTATGTCACCTTCAGAACGTGAATTATGTGCTTCAGAGATTAAAGAGATCCTCTCTAAAGGATTGATCGAACCCTCAAAGAGTCCATGGGCTTGTAGAGCCTTTGTGGTTAACAAACATTCTGAGATCAAGAAAGGTAAGCCAAGGTTGGTGGTAAACTACAAACCACTCAATGCTATATTGCAAAAGGTTAGGTATCCATTGCCTGACAAAGCTAGCTTACTGCAAAAAATAGCTGGCTGCACAATCTTTAGCAAGTTCGATTTGAAATCTGGTTTTTATCAAATAGGGATTGATGCTAAAGATAGATATAAGACAACATTTGTTGTTCCACATGGTCAATACCAGTGGAAAGTGCTACCCTTCGGGATCAATAATGCCCCATCATAATTTCAGAAACGCATGGAAGATATCTTTCGTGACAAGAAATGGGCATTAGTTTTCATAGATGATATCTTGATATGTTCCAGGAATTTGCAGGAACATCTAAAACATCTTCAGGAGTTCTACAATCTGGTGTTTAAGCATGGTCTTGTTCTCTCCAAGAGCAAGATCGAAATTGGTAAAACCGAAATTGAATTTCTCGGTTTTAAATTGAATAAAGCACAAGTCATTCTGCAACAACATGTCCTCAGTGTTTTTGCCAAATTCCCAGACCAGATCTTAGAGAAGGTTCAACTCCAAAGGTTCTTGGGTAGTCTGAATTACATAAGACCATTCTACAAAGGCCAAGATGAAGACATTCACGTCTTGCATCAGAGATTAAAAAAGAATCCGCCTAAATGGTCTCCAACAATGACTTCGGCTGTGCAGAAAACTAAAGCCAAAGTCTAAGAACTTCCTGCCTTATCACTCCCGCAAGGAACGGGTCAACTTGTGATTGAAACTGATGCTTCATCAAATGCTTGGGGTGGTGTCCTCATTGAAATCTTAGACGGCAAGGAATGCATATGTGGTTATGGATCTGGTTCCTTCAAAACAGCTGAGCTAAATTATCCATCAAGCCACATGGAGATTCTGGCTGTTAAGAAAATAGTCAATCATTTTAGATTATTTCTTAAGCCAGTTAAATTTGTAATTAGAACAGATTTAAAATTAGTGCCAGGTATCTTTAAAAATGAAAACCTGATGGCAGAAAATAGTAGTAGAATTTTAAAGGGGTTTATTTGGTTAGGCAATTTTGATTTTTCCATTGTTTATAAACCCGACTATTTAAATTGTGTGGCTGACATGTTAACCAGAGAATAGCCAAAGCCTGCAATTTCTTCTCCGCCGCAGCTGAATATGTTTACGCCAGGCGCATCAAGCTCTCAGCAGCCTTCTAAGGGGAAAGAACCAGTGAGACCCAACTACTCCAGAAACCAGCAAGCAGGGTTGTTTCTTGAACCCTGGGATGAGTCCCTGACTCCAGAAGAAAGGCAACTTACTTTGGAGCATGCCAATAGAAGGGATGCAGAGAAGTATCTCTCTATTACCCTCATCAAACAAATCCTTGACTCTCCGCTAAAGTTGCAAATTTTAGAGCGTTGGGAGAAAGATGCTTTCAGAGGATTTGAACGTGCCCAAGACAAGCTAAGAAGTTGCAGAGAGATTTGGGTCGACTGCAACGAAGAAGATGAAGGTCCAGTTTGGTATGTTGATATTGGTCATGGCAATCTCACATGGTCAACTTACAACTTGATCCTTCAGTTTTGCAGAGAGGAAAGGTCCATTGTGATATGTGCTGATCCTTCTAATTTGTTAACAAATAAGTGGTCCGGTTGGACTGAAATTCTTCTAGATAGGTTTTGCCCGCGCAAAGATTGGGTTCAAAGAAGGGCAAATTTCATTGTAATGTCCCCATCTTGACCCTATTGCATTAAGATTGTAAATGATGTAAATATTGTTAGTTAATCACGGTGAGGAGCTCAAGGCCAAGGCCCAGCCATTGATTTATCATTTTATGTATCGGCAATTAAAAATCGGTGCATATGGGTCTTGTGCTAGATAGGCACAATGTAAATGAAGACATCATGTAAATACAAATTTTAATGAAATACCCACAACTAGCTATGCAATGCAACAAAGAGATGGGGCATGATTTTTCAAGGAATAGGGAGGGAAATTATTCAAACCCATGAGCCAATGGTGTTAATCCATTTCATTGAGAAAACCCATAAATCCCAACTACCCATTTTGGGTTATGCACCCAATCATTTAATTCTTCCAAGAGTTGGTTGAGGCAGTTAATGCCTTGGGAATGGAGAGGCATGGCAGTCAATTTTCGTGTATGGGCAAGCCATCAATCTGGAAAATCATATTTTTTACTTCTTGGGCAAGAAAACACCCACGAAATGGTGCCCAAAAGCCATTCTGAACCCATAGCCTTTTCCCTCTCACGCAGTCTGAGCTAGTTGGGCTTTCCCCATCACGTTTTTCACCATTTTGCCTGCATTTTCCACGCCTGGGAGCTCGCTTTTGCATTGTACAGCAGCTGGGAGAGGAGGGCCACGATTTGGGACTGTGATGGAGATCGTTTTTGCCCCAAAATTCCCATAGGCGTTTTTTTTCTTCTGAAAACGGTTTTGCTCTCCAAGGTTAAATCCCGAATTGCCATTTTCGTTTTTGGGCTTTCCCACGTTTTTCTAGACTGGTAGAAGCCCCATTTTGGACATCCCACTGAGGAAACGTTTTTCTTCATGCCCAACAATGATGGTTTTGCTGTTATGTGCATTCCCTGTTTTGGTTTGAACCCGTGAGCAAGAGATTTGGAGTGGTAGTGGACAGAATTGGCTTGGTAAACCTAGTGGGGGAAAATAACCTCTCAAGAAGATCAAGAGGGCTGGCTACTCTTCTATGCACACCTGGGACACTCTAGAATTGGAAGGTATGGCCTGAGGGACTGTGAATTGGTGAAGGGAATACTTCCTTGAGTGGGGTGTGTAGGCATTGTGGGTGCCAAGCTGGATGGATCTTGTAGAGGAATCCATGGTTCTGTGCTTGAGCTCACTAGCTTAGCAATTCTTCCTTTCTATTTCCTAGCAGCCTGATAAACCCAATTATAGATTGGCTTGGCTCATTTTGGTGTATGTTTGGCTATGTGTGAGTCTGTTGTTCCCTGGTTCCTTGTAGAAATCATGCCCAGCTCGGGGGTGGTAGTTGCATCAAGAGATTGATAAGCACAACTAGCCTATGTTGGGTGGAACGTTGCAGATGCATAGCCGGTTGCTCAGGGACTACTTTGTTTAAGATAAGTACTCTCATGTGCTAATTCTGTATTGTTTTAATTGATGAATGACATGAATATCTTGAATGAATGATGGATGGGTAATAGAATTTAATTATGCTGTGTTTCAATTATTTATGCATTTTCATATGTCCATCTTCACTTTATATGAATGTTTGTTTACTAAGTATGGGACTAGATGTCCAGTATTATCATTAGTGTCCTCTCCATAGCCTTCGTAGGATGGGAGGGACACTACATTCATCCTCCATTTACAGGAAGACATGCAAATCGCTGACCAGAACCATATGTGGTTCAAATTCAAGTTGCGGCATCTTGGTGGCCGTTATACTCCTTTGGGTCAGACTATTTATACCTCACAGAAGTTCGTCAAAAGGGATCAGCATGGCAATAGGATAGATGCTAAGATTCATACAAAGCGAATTCCGCTTAATTACAGGGTTGAATCTTTGTTTCAAGGGGACTTCATTTGTGCCCCAAACTAGGTACTATTTGGTTCTGATGTCGAACAGTGTTTCGACTTCAATCTCTATCCACCGTTAGATTTTGGTGATCCTGATCCAGAGCTTGTTGAAGATTACCCAGACTCTAATGATGACTTCCCGGTTTTCAATTGCCCGTGCGGTGGGGTCGATCTCGGCAATGGTCGAGACAGATGCATATGTTTACAAGGATGGGATCCACATGACTAATTGAAAGGCGTGGTGGGCCGCTTTTTACTTTTGCTTTAGTCAGTGTCGGTCTAATGTAATATTCGGGTCCCCACATGTCGGTTGACTCCAATGGACGAGATAATGGCGGTGGTTGTGCCCACTTGTCACCCCGAATATTGCTTTATGACTTATAGTTGTCAGTTTTTGGTCACCGGGATACCGGTTGAGTTTGTATAAATAAATCCCTCGAGGGAATTGTAATTCATTCGTTTTTGGATGCATTCATGTGTTGAACGCTCTGCAAGTTTGAGTCATTTGTATATGAGTGTGGGAAACGAGCAGAAGTTTGCTTCGGCTCCTTTGAGTTCCCAGTAGTTAGTAATACTAGTCTGCATATGCTAAGATTCCCACGAGCATTGGATTAGCCATCAGCGTTGTTGGTGTGTGAAACATAAACGAACTCAGTACGTTGTGAAGAGGTATTGTATGTGTGTCCTCAGTGATGAGCTTTGCTGTCCGAAGCCGATCTGAGCTATGTCTGTAATATGTGTGCAAGCTGCTTAATGAAAGTTTGAAGAATTTGAAGCAAGGATATATTGAAAATTGAAAATCGATCTTGGCGCATTTGACGAAATTCTGTGAGGTATAAATAGTGTGACCCAAAGGAGTATAACGGCCACCAAGATGCCACAACTTGAATTTGAACCACATATGGTTCTGGTCAACGATTTGCATGTCTACCTGTAAATGGAGGATAAAATTTTCCCTTCTTTGAACCCAATCTTTGTGCAGGCAAAACCTGTCTAGAAGAATTTCAGTCCAACCGGACCACTTATTTGTTAACAAATTAGAAGGATCGGCACATATCATAATGGACCTTTCCTCTCTACAAAACTGAAGGATCAAGTTGTAAGTTGACCATGTGAGATTGCCATGACCAATATCAACATACCAAACTGGACCTTCATCTTCTTCGTTGCAGTCGACCCAAATCTCTCTGCAACTTCTTAGCTTGTCTTGGGCATGTTCAAATCCTCTGAAAGCATCTTTCTCCCAACGCTCTAAAATTTGCAACTTTAGCGGAGAGTCAAGGATTTGTTTGATGGGGGTAATAGAGAGATACTTCTCTGCATCCCTTCTATTGGCATGCTCCAAAGTAAGCTGCCTTTCTTCTGGAGTCAGGGACTCATCCCAGGGTTCAAGAGCCATTAGAGTTATTGTTCTTGCTGTAAGTGATGTTTTAATATGCTTTATATCTGGTATATATTTCTGTGTAATAACAAGTTTTACAATCTGAAGCTGCTCTGGTAGATTGAGTAACACTCAATTGAGGTTTATTGAAGGACTGTGTGGGATTGAAAGGGTTATCCAAGTGTGTATGAGGTCATAGCCACAGGATAGGCGTCGTAAATCCTCTGTGAGAAACTCTGAGTGAGTTCTGGTAGGAAACCCGAGTGTGAGCTTTTAATCCCTTTACTGCCCGATACAGGTAAGTGTTCCATGGATCCTTCAATGGATGCAGTTTCACTCCACACATTAGATTGTCAAACTGAGAAAGACACAGACGTATCTCTAGCTGATCGTCGATCATCTTTTCTAAATGAAACATCCACTTCTTCCTCCATCATCAATATCCAAGATTTGAATCCCTCAGAAAATTGGCAACTCCCTGCTATTTTGCCCAAAGATGTATACAAGCTTTCATGGTGGCAATATAAGACTGCTACTCAAATAAAATTAAGTTCAATAGATGTCTCATTCACTGATAAGGATGAGCCTATCCATATTAATTTGATTGATAAATGTCAAATAGATTGGGCGAAATCCCAAGGGTTTAAATATGCGCATTTAGGCGCAATAAAGCTTGGTTTGGGTCCTTTAGTTCGACCATACCTTCCAATTTCTTCTCTTTGTGTTGCAATTGATACAAGGCATCGAAACTTTTCTGATGCTATAATTGGTGGTTTTACTGCCCCTCTTCATGATGGCCCTGCTTATGGAACTGTATATCCCAAATATTCAGTTATCCTTGATGACCCATACATATATGATCTGCTCAAAGCGTATATCCTTCCTAAAGGATTTAACATGGATACAGGTTCTAAAATAATTCAGCTTAAAGGCTATATGGTCATCCTGTTTGGTAATGATACCCTTCCACCTTTGCGCAAACAAGTTCATCAGAGTTCGCATCTGCACAGCATGGTGGAAAGCGATAAATCCAAACAGTCAACTCCAGTTACTTTTGACTGGATAGGAATTAACTATCCCAGCCAATGGGAAGTTAAATATAAAGAGCTGAGAAATCTTGAGCGGGATGCTCAGTCCTTTGCATCTTAGCCTATAACTTTTGACCAGTCTTCTAACTCTTTCCGTCTTCCTGAGGTTTACTCCTCCTCTTATCAGATCATGCTCTAATTCTTCTTACCAGAATGCTAGACGACAAGCTGAAGCTAGTTCAATTTCTTCCTCTCAGCCCTCTTATTCTAGTATCCATGACACAGAGCACCGTGGCAAACATTCTGATTACCCAGCCTGTAAAAAGATTGTTCAGAAAATTCAACACCATAAAGCAAACAATCCTCTAACCCTTGGTATGTTCTCTACCTTGCTAAGGAGCGGCGCTGGCATGGAAATTGTCTCTCAAGGACAAAGGTCCTTCATCCCAGGAAGAAACCTTCCTGATTCCCCATTTAGACAATATTCTACTGATGGCCAAATAAAAAAGGAATTCCTTCCTCACAAGTCTTCTGCTCCTGAGGAGACTGTTTCTGAAGAAATAAAGTTGGCAAATTATGGAAATTTGCAGCATAGGCTTACTGCCCAAAACCTGGATGACATGGCTTATGATATCATCCAAATAAAAAAAGATATGTCAGAAGAAAGAGAGAAGATCTCTCTAATTTTAGCAAAAATAGAGCTACTGGATCATCTACTTCATGACACAGCAGAGATCAGATCAACTGTAGAAATAGATGATATAAAAGCAGAAAAAAGATTGACTGTCTTAGAAGAGCTTCTGAGAAAAACCCAAGAACTTAAAACAAAGGTGACGCCAGTCAATACTTTTGCCCTTTCTCTTGCATCCAAAGGGTACCAGAGAAAACATTCCCACTCTAGAAGTCTATCATTTGGAATGTTGAGTATAAACGAAGATGACAGCAGACCCAAATTTACTTTTGGTCAAGATGAACAAGAGTTCGAGGATATTCAGGAAACTATAGCCCAGTTCCACCTTATGCCCTCTGCCCTTGCCCCAAAATACCTGGCCATGATGTCAGCTTATCACAGGCCAAACCAGGAAGAAGCTCAGTCATCTGTCACTGGTCCGCCTCCTCCGACCTTTGACACCCATATGCAAGAAGTCCCTCCATCGACAGCTCCCTCTCACAGATTCCGCTTTGGAATTAATGGGATGAATAATCTGTTGTCCCAGATGCCAGAGCAACCAGTTCTGAACATCCAGTGTCAGTCCAGAGCTGAAGTAAAAAATGCCATCCAATTGCTAGGACAATGGATCTTATATAAAAGAACTCAAGACTCAACAATAACAGGACATCAATTAGGTACCCAATTAATTGCTGGTCTCTCAGGACTCGCCCATGAATGGTGGCGATGGCTTCCTCAAGAGTCTAGAAATGAAATGCCTCAAGATGATGATGTTGATCAACAGATTATACAAGCATTAGGCAAAGAGTTCTATGGCCCTGAAGATTCGGAAGACTATGATCATCTAGCTTCCTTATTTATGTTAGCCCGTCTCTGTGATTTAGGACAGAGCGAACAGTATTTCTGCTATATGCAGAAGCTACTCATCTCATCAGGAAAAGCAGGAGAGCCTACTTATCTGAAACATTACCTGCGTAGTTTTCCAGGACATGTACCTGATGCAGTTGAGCAGTACATGAAGGATAAGAAGATAGACCTCCGAAGTCTTTCTTTGGCACAATTACATGGCCACATAATGGAAACCTGGCAAGAGCATTGCCTGGAAAAGAGAGTGAGTAAATACTTCTAGCGACACCAAGCCATGTATTCCTCATCATTCTGCAAAAATGTTGCACAGATGCCTGATTGGGGATGTGGTGCCTATAATAGAGGTCACTTTGGGAGAGAATCCTGCCACTGCAAGAAAAAGAAAAAGGGATTCTACACAAGTGCCCAGAGATATCATCCTTCTAAACACTATAAGCATAGAGAGATATTTGTCTCCAAGAAATATTCAAAGAAATTCCGAAAGCCTTTCCAGAAAAGGTTTGTAAGGAGAAGATTAGAAAGAACAGATAAAGAATCATGCTTTATCTGCGGATAAAAAGGTCACTAGGCAAGCAAGTGCCCATAGAGAAAATCTAAACCAAGGCTAGCCGCCTTGTGTGCTCAACTTGATCCCGGTTCGTGGGATCTCTGTTCTTGTACTCCCGACACTTCTCCCTCTGGAGAAGTTATTTATCTTCCTTCAGAAGACTCCTCTGAGTCTGAATCTGATTCTTCCTCAGATGCTCAGCTTGATAAATTTGAGACCTCCTCCTCTTCTGATTCAGATATGTCTGCAAATTTAGGGGGGTGTGATGGACCTCCAGAATTTGACTTTTCTCTATACATGTTTTCCACCTCTCCAAAACAGTTGTTGCAGAAACAATTGGCTGCAATTGCTTTACAGCTTTCAGAAACTTCACCTTTCCAATATATTCTCAGGAGAGATTTGAAAGAACAGAAAAAGAAGTTGCTTGCCCTTTCGGACAGAGGCAAAGAAAAAGCTGAAGAGGACATGTCTATCAAATATAATCCGATAGAGTTATACAAGCATTATCGAGGAGAGCACAAAGATAGGCAAGAGTTCCGGAAAGATAAAGAGAAGCTGCTCAAAATGCAAATCAAAGAAAAACAGTCGAATCTTAAGAAATTGGTCAAAGAGATAGATGATCTGAAGAACTTGGTGAAAGTCCTAATTTTAGAAAGATTCCAATCTTCTGACGAGGAGATGAGTCGGCAATATGAGGATGCCCTCAAGAGCCCAGACAATAAAGAGCATGCCTCCTTTGACATATCTCCAGATCCTTTCTTAGGAGCATTCACAGGTCCTAAGCTGTTTATAGAAATTTTGTTTTTCCCTCATGAGTTTAAGCCGTATACCATCCATTGTATGATAGACTCAGGATGCCAGTTAAACCTAGCGAAGGGAGGTGTAATCCCATATTTTTACAGGGAAAAGTTTGATCATTTTGGCAAAGCCATAGAAGGTACCCTTGTACAGTTATTAGGTAAAGCTGCTGATTTCCCTATCCAGATTAATTCTTGTTTGAATTCCTTATCTTTGTATAGGCTTGATAATATCAAAGAAGACTGTATATTAGGTTCTGAGTTTTTCACAAGAGTTAATCCCTTTTCCATTGATACCCAGAAGTTGTTGTTTTCCTGCGTGTTGAATGGAAAATCTGTTACCTGTCCTCTTTCCCTAGAAGCAAAATCCAAGTGCCCCAATCCTGCAGTGAAACCTAAGTCAAAACCAAGAGTTGCAGAACTGTTTAAAATTGAAAGATGCATAGATTACGCAGAGATGAATAAAGACAAAACCCTTGCCGACATATCTGCTAAGCTCGAGAAAGATTGTTGCTTAGAAAGCCCAAATGCTTTCTGGACAAGAGAGAAATACTTTGTTTCTCTGCCCTTTGATCCACTTCATAAGCACAAAGCAATGAAAGCCTCTACACGGCTTATGTCACCTTCAGAACATGAATTCTGTGCTTTAGAGATTAAAGAGCTCCTCTCTAAAGGATTGATCAAACCCTCAAAGAGTCCATGGGCTTGTAGAGCCTTTGTGGTTAACAAACATTCTGAGATCAAGAGAGGTAAGCCAAGGTTGGTGGTAAACTAAAAACCACTCAATGCTGTATTGCAAAAGGTTAGGTATCCATTGCCTGACAAAGCTAGCTTACTGCAAAAAATAGCTGGCTGCACAATCTTTAGCAAGTTTGATTTGAAATCTGGTTTTTATCAAATAGGGATTGATGCTAAAGATAGATATAAGACAACATTTGTTGTTCCACATGGTCAATACCAGTGGAAAGTGCTACCCTTCGGGATCAATAATGCCCCATCATAATTTCAGAAACGCATGGAAGATATCTTTCGTGACATGAAATGGGCATTAGTTTTCATAGATGATATCTTGATATGTTCCAGGAATTTGCAGGAACATCTAAAACATCTTCAGGAGTTTGACAATCTAGTGTTTAAGCATGGTCTTGTTCTCTCCAAGAGCAAGATGGAAATTGGTAAAACCGAAATTGAATTTCTCGGTTTTAAATTGAATAAAGGACAAGTCATTCTGCAACAACATGTCCTCAGTGTTTTTGCCAAATTCCCAGACCAGATCTTAGAGAAGGTTCAAATCCAAAGGTTCTTGGGTAGTCTGAATTACATAAGACCATTCTACAAAGGCCAAGCTGAAGACATTCACGTCTTGTAGCAGAGATTAAAAAAGAATCTGCCTAAATGGTCTCCAGCAATGACTTCGGCTGTGCAGAAAATTAAAGCCAAAGTCCAGGAACTTCCTGCCTTATCACTCCCGCAAGGAACGGGTCAACTTGTGATTGAAACTGATGCTTCATCAAATGCTTGGGTTGGTGTCCTCATTGAAATCTTAGATGGCAAGGAATGCATATGTGGTTATGGATCTGGTTCCTTCAAAACAATTGAGCTAAATTATCCATCAAGCCACAAGGAGATTCTGGCTGTTAAGAAAACAATCAATCATTTTAGATTATTTCTTAAGCCTGTTAAATTTGTAATTAGAACAGATTTAAAAATAATGCCAGGTATCTTTAAAAATGAAAACCTGATGGCATAAAATAGTAGTAGAATTTTAAAGTGGTTTATTTGGTTAGGCAATTTTGATTTTTCCATTGTTTATAAACCCGACTATTTAAATTGTGTGGCTGACATGTTAACGAGAGAATAGCCAAAGCCTGCAATTTCTTCTCCGCCGCAACTGAATATGTTTATGCCACGTGCATCAAGCTCTCAGCAGCCTTCTAAGGGTAAAGAACCAGTGAGACCCAACTACTCTAGAAACCAGCAAGCAGGGTTGTTTCTTGAACCCTGGGATGAGTCCCTGACTCCAGAAGAAAGGCAGCTTACTTTGGAGCATGCCAATAGAAGGGATGCAGAGAAGTATCTCTCTATTACCCTCATCAAACAAATCCTTGACTCTCCGCTAAAGTTGAAAATTTTAGAGCATTGGGAGAAAGATGCTTTCATAGGATTTGAACGTGCCCAAGACAAGCTAAGAAGTTGCAGAGAGATTTGGGTCGACTGCAACGAAGAAGGTGAAGGTCTAGTTTGGTATGTTGATATTGGTCATGGCAATCTCACATGGTCAACTTACAACTTGATCCTTCAGTTTTGCAGAGAGGAAAGGTCCATTGTGATATGTGTCGATCCTTCTAATTTGTTAACAAATAAGTGGTCCAGTTGGACTGAAATTCTTCTAGACAGGTTTTGCCCGCGCAAAGATTGGGTTCAAAGAAGGGAAAATTTCATCCTCCATTTACAGGAAGACATGCAAATCGCTGACCAGAACCATATGTGGTTCAAATTCAAGTTGCGGCATCTTGGTGGCCGTTATACTCCTTTGGGTCAGACTATTTATACCTCACAGAAGTTCGTCAAAAGGGATCAGCATGGCAACATGATAGATGCCAAGATTCATACAAAGCGAATTCCGCTTTATTACAGGGTTGAATCTTTGTTTCAAGGGGACTTCATTTGTGCCCCAAACTAGGTACTATTTGGTTTTGATGTCGAACAGTGTTTCGACTTTAATCTCTATCCACCGTTAGATTTCGGTGATCCTGATCCAGAGCTTGTTGACGATTACCCAGACTCTGATGATGACTTCCCGGTTTTCAATTGCCCGTGCGGTGGGGTCGATCTCGGCGATGGTCGAGACAGATGCATATGTTTACAAGGATGGGATCCACATGACTAATTGAAAGGCGTGGTGGGCCGCTTTTTACTTTTGCTTTAGTCAGTGTCGGTCTAATGTAATATTCGGGTCCCGAGATGTCAGTTGAATCCAAGGGATGAGATAATGGCGGTGGTTGTCCCCACGTGTCACCCCGAATCTTGCTTTATGACTTATAGTTGTCATTTTTGGTCACCGGGATACCGGTTGAGTTTGTATAAATAAAGCCCTCGAGGGCATTGTAATTCATTCGGTTTTTGATGAGTTCATGTGTTGAACGCTCTGCAAGTCCGAGTCATTTGTATATGAGTGTGGGAAATGAACAGAAGGTTGTTTCAGCTCCTTTGAGTTCCCAGTAGTTAGTAATACTAGTTTGCATATGCTGAGATTCCCAGGAGCATTGGATTAGCCATCAGCATTGCTGGTGTGTGAAACATAAACGAGCTCAGTACATTGTGGAGAGGTATTGTATGTGTGTCCTCAGTGATGAGCTTCGCTGTCTGAAGCCGATCTGAGCTATGTCTATAATATGTGTGCAAGCTGCTTAATGAAAGTTTGAAGAATTTGAAGCAAGGATATATTGAAAATCGAAAATCGATCTTGGCGAATTTGGTATCAGAGCAGCCTTGGCTCAACTTGATCCCGGTTGGTGGGATCTCTGTTCTTGTACTCTCGACACTTCTCCCTCTAGAGAAGTTATTTATCTGCCTTCAGAAGACTCCTCTGAGTTTGAATCTGATTCTTCCTCAGATGCTCAGCTTGATAAATTTGAGATCTCCTCCTCTCCTGATTCGGAGATGTCTGCAAATTTAGGGGGGTGTGATGGACCTCCAGAATTTGACTTTTCTCTATACATGTTTTCCACCTCTCCAAAACAGTCGTTGCAGAAACAATTGGCTGCAATTGATTTACAACTTTCAGAAACTCTACCTTTCCAATATATTCTCAGGAGATATTTGAAAGAAGAGAAAAAGTAGTTACTTTCCCTTTTGGACAGAGGCAAAGAAAAAGATGAAGAGGACATGCCTATCAAATATAATCTGGCAGAGTTATACAAGCACTATCTAGGAGAGAACAAAGATATGCAAGAGTTTCAGAAAGATAAAGAGAAGCTGCTCAGAATGCAAATCAAACAAAAATAGCAGAATTTTAAGAAATTGGTCAAAGAGATAAATGATCTCAAGAACATGGTGAAAGTCCTGATTTCAGAAAGATTCCAATATTCTGACGAGGAGATGAGTCTGCATTATGAGGATGCCCTCAAGAGCCCAGACAATAAAGAGCCTGCCTCCTTTGACATATCTCCAGATCCTTTCTTAGGAGCATTCACAGGTCCTAAGCTGTTTATAGAAATTTTGTTTTTCCCTCATGAGTTTAAGCCGTATACCATCCATTGTATGATAGATGTAGGATGCCAGTTAAACCTAGCGAAGGGAGGTGTAATCCCATCTTTTTACTGGGAAAAGTCTGATCGTTTTGGAAAAGCCATAGAAGGTACCCCTGTACAGTTATTAGGTAAAGCTGCTGATTTCCCTATCCATATTAATTCTTGTTTGAATTCCTTATCTTTGTATAGGCTTGATAATATCAAAGAAGACTGTATATTAGGTTCTGAGTTTCTCACAAGAGTCAGTCCCTTTTCCATTGATACCCAAAAGTTGTTGTTTTCCTACGTGTTGAATGGAAAATCTGTTACCTGTCCTCTTTCCCTAGAAGCAAAATCCAAGTGCCCCGGTCTTGCAGTGAAACCTGAGTGAAAACCAAGAGTTGCAGAACTGTTTAAAATTGAAAGATGCATAGCTTACGCAGAGATGCATAAAGACAAAACCCATGCCGACATATCTGCTAAGCTCGAGAAAGATTAATGCTCAGAAAGCCCAAATGTTTTCTAGACAAGAGAGAAATACTTTGTTTCTCTTCCCTTTGATCCGCTTCAGAAGCAAAAAGCAATGAAAGCCTCTGCACGGCTTATGTCACCTTCAGAACGTGAATTCTGTGCTTCATAGATTAAAGAGCTCCTCTCTAAAGGATTGATCAAACCCTCAAAGAGTCCATGGGATTGTAGAGCCTTTGTGGTTAAAAAACATTCTGAGATCAAGAGAGGTAAGCCTAGGTTGGTGGTAAACTACAAACCACTCAATGCTGTATTGCAAAAGGTTAGGTATCCATTGCCTGACAAAGCTAGCTTACTGCAAAAAATAGCTGGCTGCAAAATCTTTGGCAAGTTCGATTTGAAATCTGGTTTTTATCAAATAGGGATTGATGCTAAAGATAGATATAAGACAGCATTTGTTGTTCCACATGGTCAATACCAGTGGAAAGTGCTACCCTTCGGGATCAATAATGCCCCATCAAAATTTCAGAAACGCATGGAAGATATCTTTCGTGACAAGAAATGGGCATTAGTTTTCATATATGATATCTTGATATGTTCCAGGAATTTGCAGGAACATCTAAAATATCTTCAAGAGTTTTACAATCTGGTGTTTAAGCAAGGTCTTGTTCTCTCCAAGAGCAAGATGGAAATTGGTAAAAACGAAATTGAATTTCTCGGTTTTAAATTGAATAAAGGACAAGTCATTCTGCAACAACATGTCCTCATTGTTTTTGCCAAATTCCCAGACCAGATCTTAGAGAAGGTTCAACTCCAAATGTTCTTGGGTAGTCAGAATTACATAAGACCATTCTACAAAGGCCAAGCTGAAGACATTCATGTCTTGCATCAGAGATTAAAAAAGAATCCGCCTAAATGGTCTCCAACAATGACTTCGGTTGTGCAGAAAATTAAAGCCAAAGTCCAAGAACTTCCTGTCTTATCACTCCCGCAAGGAACAGGTCAACTTGTGATTGAAACTGATGCTTCATCAAATTCTTGGGGTGGTGTCCTCATTGAAATCTTAGATGGAAAGAAATGCATATGTGGTTATGGATCTGGTTTCTTCAAAACAGATGAGCTAAATTATCCATCAAGCCACAAGGAGATTCTGGTTGTTAAGAAAACAATTAATCATTTTAGATTATTTCTTAAGCCTGTTAACTTTGTAATTAGAACAGATTTAAAAATAATGCCAGGTATCTTTAAAAATGAAAACCTAATGGCAGAAAATAGTCGTAGAATTTTAAAGTGGTTTATTTGGTTAGGCAATTTTGATTTTTCCATTGTTTATAAACCCGACTATTTAAATTGTGTGGCTGACATGTTAACCAGAGAACAGCCAAAGCCTACAATTTCTTCTCTGCCGCAGCTGAATATGTTTACGCCAGGCGCATCAAGCTCTTAGCAGCCTTCTAAGGGTAAAGAACTAGTGAGACCCAACTACTCCAGAAACAAGCAAGCAGGGTTGTTTCTTGAACCCTGGGATGAGTCCCCGACTCCAGAAGAAAGGCAGCTTAATTTGGAGCATGCCAATTGTAGGGATGCAGAGAAGTATCTCTCTATTACCCTCATCAAGCAAATCCTTGACTCTCCGCTAAAGTTGAAAATTTTAGAGCATTGGGAGAAAGATGCTTTGAGAGGATTTGAACGTGCCCAAGACAAGCTAAGAAGTTGCAGAGAGATTTGGGTCGACTGAAACGAAGAAGATGAAGGTCCAGTTTGGTATGTTGATTATTGGTCATGGCAATCTCACATGGTCAACTTACAACTTGATCCTTCAGTTTTGCAGAGAGGAAAGGTCCATTGTGATATGTGTCGATCCTTCTAATTTGTTAACAAATAAGTGGTCCAGTTGGACTGAAATTCTTCTAGACAGGTTTTGCCCGCGCAAATATTGGGTTCAAAGAAGGGCAAATTTCATCCTCCATTTACAGGAAAACATGCAAATTGCTGACCAGAACCATATGTGGTTCAAATTCAAGTTGCGACATCTTAGTGTCCGTTATACTCCTTTGGGTCAGACTATTTATACCTCACAGAAGTTCGTCAAAAGGGATCAGCATGGCAACTGTTAAGATTTAATATGCTAAGACATAAAATAGCAGCATTACATTCCATTTCACAATAATAGCATATATAGGATCACTGAAGAAACAACAAGCATAGCATAAACACAAGAGACACAGATTTATTCTGGGAAACCCTCATGGGGTAGAAAACCCAGTAAAGCTTCCTCAATATAGATGACAAGCAATATACAAAGATGCAAACCAAAGACATGATCTCCTTCTCCATCATGGCAGACCTCTTCTCCACAAGTGCGCTACTCTCAAGTGAGTGAGTGTGTGTCAAATGAGGAATACACCTCCTCTATTTATACACTACTCCAACTTGTCTTTTACACAAAACATGTAGGCTCGTATTTAACCAATGGGTTAAATACCCCACTACAACTGACTGGGCCGACCCCTCTAGGGTGGTCTAATAACCCTTTGACCCACATAACACATACA
Source organism: Larix kaempferi (assembly GCA_027924585.1). Taxonomy (NCBI): domain Eukaryota; kingdom Viridiplantae; phylum Streptophyta; class Pinopsida; order Pinales; family Pinaceae; genus Larix; species Larix kaempferi. Next base: position 1,590,227 of record BSBM01000815.1, on the reverse strand, counting down.
TGGCCGACCCCCACTAGGGAAGTCTAATAACCCAAGTTACCACATTCCGACGGAGGAATAAACATCTCTGGATATACAATAAGATCTTCACGGAGGAATGAATCATCTCCGGAATAATAAAGTCAAATATAATATTCTTTGAAGTTACAATATCTCAACACTCCCCCTTAACGAGAAGGATATTATAACAGCATCTGCACGAGCAAGGAGTCATCAACATCATACATGATACATCTATAAATCATTGGAAGCTTTCTCAACATCATCAGTAACTTAAGCAGTTACTGGAACATCAACATCATCAGTATCGTCATCACACGATCATCAGCATCGTCATCACATGATCATCAGCATCGTCATCACACGATCATCAGCATCGTCATCATATGATCATCAGCAACGTCATCGGCATCGTCATCACACGATCATATTACAGGATGATCAATCCTGCTCTCTTTAGGACATAGGTCCATGGATGATGCAATCCTATCATGTACCTTTTGAACCGAAGTCCAGGGATGATCCAGTCCTATCATGTACCTTTTGAACCGAAGTCCAGGGACGATCCAGTCCTATCATGTACCTTTTGAACCGAAGTCCAGGGACGATCCAGTCCTATCATGTACCTTTTGAACCGAAGTCCAGGGACGATCCAGTCCTATCATGTACCTTTTGAACCGAAGTCCAGGGACGATCCAGTCCTATCATGTACCTTTTGAACCGAAGCTCAGGGACGATCCAGTCCTATCATGTACCTTTTGAACCGAAGCGCAGGGACGATCCAGTCCTATCATGTACCTTTTGAACCGAAGCGCAGGGACGATCCAGTCCTATCATGTACCTTTTGAATCGAAGCGCAGGGACGATCCAGTCCTATCATGTACCTTTTGAACCGAAGTCCAGGGACGATCCAGTCCTATCATGTACCTTTTGAACCGAAGTCCAGGGACGATCCAGTCCTATCATGTACCTTTTGAACCGAAGTCCAGGGACGATCCAGTCCTATCATTCAATTCTCAGAGACCTCATGTCTACGGCTCAATTCACAGGACCAAAGTTCGAGGACGATCCAATCCCCTTACCTGTTCATTCAAGATTTTGTTCTCGGAGACATCATGTCTACGGCTCAATTCACAGGACCAAAGTCCGAGGACGATCCAATCCCCTTACCTGTTCATTCAGGATTTTGTTCTCGGAGACATCATGTCTACGGCTCAATTCACAGGACCAAAGTCCGAGGACGATCCAATCCCCTTACCTGTTCATTCAGGATTTTGTTCTCGGAGACATCATGTCTATGGCTCAATTCACAGGACCAAAGTCCGAGGATGATCCAATCCCCTTACCTGTTCATTCAGGATTTTGCTCTCGGAGACATCATGTCTACGGCTTAATTCACAGGACCAAAGTCCGAGGACGATCCAATCCCCTTACCTGTTCATTCAGGATTCTGTTCTCGGAGACATACGTCTACGGCTCTCTTTAGGACTGAAGTCCAGGGATGATCCAATCCCCTCAAGTCCTCCAAGGAATTCATTCTCGAAGACATACATCTACCATTCTCTTTAGGACTGAAGTCCAGGGATGATCCAATCCCCTCAAGTCCACCAAGGACTTCATTCTCGAAGACATACGTCTACGGTTCTCTTTAGGACTGAAGTCCAGGGATGATCCAATCCCCTCAAGTCCACCAAGGACTTCATTCTCGAAGACATACGTCTACGGTTCTCTTTAGGACTGAAGTCCAGGGATGATCCAATCCCCTCAAGTCCACCAAGGACTTCATTCTCGAAGACATACGTCTACGGTTCTCTTTAGGACTGAAGTCCAGGGATGATCCAATCCCCTCAAGTCCACTAAGGACTTCATTCTCGAAGACATACGTCTACGGTTCTCTTTAGGACTGAAGTCCAGGGATGATCCAATCCCCTCAAGTCCACCAAGGACTTCATTCTCGAAGACATACGTCTACGGTTCTCTTTAGGACTGAAGTCCAGGGACCTCTCATCAATATGGGTACAAGTATCTTCATCCATACAAGTACAGATATCAATACATCAGGCATCATGTATCCTCATCATCAAAACATGTATCCTCATCATCAAAACATGTATATCAAAACATGTATCCTCATTATCAAAACATGTATCCTCATCAATATCATCAAATACATATATCATTAAAGGCATGTATACATCTATCATCAAAAGCATGTATACATCTATCATCAAAAGCATGTATTCTCACTGATACATCTATCATCAAAAGCATGTATACATCTATCATCAAAAGCATGTATACATCTATCAAAAGTAAAAATATAAGGGTCCTAAATCTAAATAATTCTAAGTAACTAAGTGCAGTAAATAGGTAACCTCATCATTGATGAGACAGACTTGTTATCAGATACTATGCTACTCCCCCTTTCGAGGAGGGTCCCTTTTGAACTACACCAAGCTTGTCTCGGAAGTATTCAAACTTTACTCGAGACAGAGGTTTAGTCAAAATATCAGCAATCTGATCCTCAGTGCTTATATACTCGAGCTTGATAGCTCCTCTCTGCACCATATCTCGTATATAAAAGTATCGGATCTCTATGTGTTTTGACTTATCGTGGAATACAAGATTTTCTATCATCTTGATGCAGCTTTGATTGTCACACATAATCACAGTGGAATCCATTTCTAAGTCAAACACTCAATATAATAGCTTCTGAAGCCACACTGCTTCACAGCTGGCAGAGCAGATAGCCATATATTCTGCTTCAACAGTACTGAGAGCCACACTAGATTGTTTCTTGCTGAACCATGAGATCATGGCAAATTCAAGACTATAACATCCACCTGATGTACTCTTTCTGTCTGAGACACTTCCTGCCCAATCAGAATCTGAGTAACCATGTAAACGGAGTTCATGACCTCCAAGATAATATAGACCAAAATCTAAAGTACCTTTTAGGTACCTCACTACATGCTTTGTAGCTATTAAGTGAACCTTTCTAGGTTCTACTAGATACTGACTTAGGGTATTTACAACAAAGCATATATCTGGCCTAGTATTTGTTAAATACATCAATGACCCAATGATTTGTCTATATAGGGTTAGGTCCACTAAATACGATGAGTCATTAACTAATAACTTCAAGTTGGAGTCCATGGGAGTGGCCATGGCTTTACACTCCAACATATCAAATATTTTTAGAAACTTCACAGCATACTTACCTTGATTTAAAATATTCCTTTTGGATCTTGCCATACTTCTAGACCTAAGAAGTAGTGCATTAATCCGAGATCTTTCATTTTCATTTCTGAAGCCATTTTCATGATCTATTTCTCATTCCTTGTGTTGGCTTGGTTTTGCAACCAAGCTTAGTGCAATGGGCACCTGCTAACTAGTAGCAGCAGTTTCAATATTAAGCAAAAACAATAAACTAAATCTAAATCTAAACTAAACTAGCATGTGCATTTTTGAATTAAAAAACAAGAACAAGAAATATAAGAAATAATTTTGTATTGAAAATGGGGGCAAGCAAGTGCTTGCAATAATAATACCTCCAAGTGATGAAGATAGTTGAGAAGCTCCAAGGGTGAGCAGCTCCAAACTCCAAAGGGTCCTTTCTCCAAGGTTGCTACAATGGCCAAAAGCTCAAGGGAGATTTTGGCAGCATGAGGATAGGAATATGGATGGATGTGAAATGAGGAGCCCCTACCACCTTTTTATAGGTTTTGGTGGTGGGGAATACCATTATGGTTTTGTGGAAACCAATGGTATTGACCAACATGGTTTAGGTACTTTTTCCTCCTTTTTTCTTTTTTGAATAAAATTAATATTTTTATTCCCTTTTTAATATTTTTGGGAATTTTGGACCCTTTTTGAGGGTTTTTTTATACTTTTTTAGGAAAAATAATCTTTTTGAGTGGGAAAAGGGGTGTATTAAGGTCTTTTGGTGACCTTTTGTTGGCTTTAGAGGCTCAGATGGTGGAAAAAGTGGACAAATGGGTCATGTGAATAAGGAAATGAGTTAGTGAGCACTTTTTAGGTGTTAACAGATTGCCCCCTGATGTGTGAGGGCAGGAGCTCATCGTATGGCCGATATACATCATAGTTCTTTTGTCTTTTTTCTGGGGTTTTGGGGAGGAGAAGAGACCTATTGGAGACTGGATCCGAGGCCGTTGGAAGTTGCAAAAAATAAACAATATTACATGGCCTCAATATGAATGAGGAATAATCCTGATAATGGACGAGGCGGGCATACCCATGCTCGTATCAAGACATATATAAACAATTAGTCCCAAGAAGGGGGACCTGAGAAAATACATAAAAAATCTGCTGGTACATCATAATGGTCCAGAGGGGACATCATTTTGGGATGTACTCATGATCATAACATGGCTGATCTGAATAACTGATACACTGGAATAGAGCAACAATCGTTCGGACAAAGGTCTCAGAAGGGTTGATGAACTGCTGAAACTGAAGGTGTCCAACATCTGTAGGGACTCAATGACTGAGAGTCATCTCTGAGAAGTACATGTACATGTAACTATATACTTGAGGGAGTATAAAAATGGGGTACATCTGAATACTGTCGCCATGAGCAACCCGGATATCTATAGAAAAAATGTAACTGGTTGTTTCCATATGTAGACTCTCAAATGTGGAAGAGTCAGGAGGTATCCGGGGTCTTCGACTAATAACTGAAAGGACTAATACCCTGTGCGAGTCTCAACGATGCGATCAAGGTGTTGAAGTCGAGCATGTGAGAAACAACCATTTGGAGAAGCACTGAGGACTCTTCTCGAAATGATTCGTAGGCACTCATCATAAATGGTGATGAGTCCAAGACACAGGGACCTCTAGGTCTATCCTCTGGAATAAATTTGGTTGTCATTGACAGAGGGAGACCAGCAACTAACAAGGCAATGATGTTTCCTTGATAGGAGCGCGAGGTGTAGAACTGAAGTGTGGTAGTACTGATGGTAGGACTGACATACTTGTGGGGATGGGAAGTAACTGGGGTCATATAGTGGGTAGACTCAAACTTCCTTTGTTCAGAGCATGATGACATGGTTGACCTGGCAGCGTAGGGAATTGACTTGTAGGTGTGGGGATCATAGATTTTAAGGACTGAAGGATATTTCTTGACTCTGGGGGGGGTCAAGCTGATGGGTGTTGTCGAGGGGTTCTCAGGGTGACATACTGCAGAATACTCTGAACAAAGGCGACCAAAACGGGGAAGCTGCCATATGAGTAGACGTGATCTGTTGTGGCACCGAGAAGCACCATTGGGTCCTTCTTCGTAGTTTTAATGAGCTCCAAGAAGGGATAAAAGTGTGCTCTGAAATAGTACTGTCCTGTGGATTTTGTGAGCCCAGGACTGTTCGTGCTCATTGGTGTTTTCATTTTTTAAGGAGTCTGAAAATGATAAGAAGACTCTGCAGTGGTTGTGACTACTGTCCTGTTGGTTTTACGAGCCCAGGATGGTGGTTGCTCGTGGTCGCTTTCATGTTTAGAGAGTCTGAAAGCAGTAAGTGGAATCCATTGGTGTTCTTTTTCGTAAGTTAGTCTCCAAGGCCCGAAAAAGCATAAAATGATGCAAATGGAGAACTCTTCTAGCCGATGTGACTAGAGTATTCCTTTTTCGTAATTAGTCTACAAGGTCCGGAAAAGGGGTAAATTTATACCAGGTAGACGCCCTTTCAGATGCGTTTAGCGAGCATGAAAGGAAGCAAGGTTGCTCGGCGATCTTTTCATTGTTTTAGGAGTCAGAAAAGAGCTTAACAGAAACTCCCTAAGTGCCTTTTTCGTAAAAATGATTGCTCGACCCTGAAAAAGGGATAAAATTATACCGAATAAAAAGGGATTTGATGAGAGCGAGAAAAGGTCTCAAGCATCATCATGAGTGCGGAAAAATGAATCCGGTGACATAAAGATTGTCAAAAAGGGGGCAACGGCCAATGTGGCACGCAAACCGAGGCGACAAGGGGTCATGGAAAAAATGCCCAAAAAATCTGGAGGTGAGAGCGAGAAATGATCTCAAGCATCATCACGAGCGCGGAAAACTGAATCCGACGATATAAGATTCGTCAAAAACGGACGACAGTCGATGTGACACGCAAACCGAGGCGACGAGGGGGCATGGAAAAAATGCCCAAAAAATCTGGACGTGAGAGCGAGAAATGATCTCAAGCGTCATCGTGAGCACGGAAATATGAATCCGGCGGTGCAAATGGTGCGAAAAACGAAGGTCATAAGGACTCCGGAATGGTTAAAGCAAATAACTAGGTTAAAAAATGGCTACAAATAAAGGTGAGCCCACCAAGCCAAGGATGCAGTGTTGGGGAGAAATGATGACCCGCGGGGGGAGAATACTAGGTGTATCAAATCAAATCGAATATACAAGTGATATGTGACCTCAAAAAATGGTTGAGATCACGCATGTGAAGAAGTCAGCAGGGTTAATGACCTGCCCCCATGCTATGTGCATGGGGTTTGTGATTGTGGATCACATATGTGTTGGTTTGAACGATGGGATCATTGAGGTGTTGAGATAGAGATGATGGGGAAGGTTCAAAATGATTGATCATGCCCCCTATCCCGGGGTTGAGGTAATCTATTATGCCCCCTAACTCAGAGGTGTCAATGTGGTGCGGATGTTGTCTCAGAGAGAGATCAATAGGGCATTGAGCAACTGCTGGCGGGGTGTTATACCATGAGGCTGTGGGCTGTGGTGGCATACTGAAGTGATGATATGATGATGGGGGATTCCCTTTGTGGGGTGGATGCCCCCAGTATCTCCGACGAGAATCACGATGATGATGAGTAAGCAAGGTTTTGGGCCTGCCCCCATGTTGTGGACATGTGGTTTCCTCGTCGATTTGAAAGGGTTGAACATGTGTGTCAAAGGGATCAATGAAAGGGGCCGACCAGGCAGAGGGTTATCCAGTGGAAACCGTGTAAATGGTGTTAATTTCTTCCAAGGAGGAAGATGGTGGGGGATGAATTTCCTCAATTGTGGGGGGCGCCATCTCAAGGTCCAAATTATTCATCTCGTAGAGAGCTGCTCTGTAATCTGGGATGTCAGGACAGTGATGTGAGTAGTGGCCGTAAATACCGCATATCGCACAAGGGTGGTTGGTACGCAGTGATTTATCACGAGGCTTGGGGTTTGAGTCGATATTGACAACCGGGATGTTGGGGTCATCGTTAAGCATTTGCATGTGTTCCTGTAATGCAGGTAACTGTGGACACTGATGGGTTGGATGGCCTAACTCATCACACAACGAGCATTTTGGAGGAGCACGGAATACGGGGGGAGGTTTAACTGCCTTGGGTGGGGGTACCACAGTGTATGGTTGTGGGCCTCTGTCCCCAGTGGGCCTGATGAGAAGAGGGGGATTCGTAGATGACGAAGGAGTAGTGATACCGGGAGGTGGTTGAGTAGAAGTGACAATGGGTTGCACCGGTTGCAGGATGACATTTGGTGTCGGCAGGGGAACGGGAGGCGAAATGTACCACACGGGTAATTCCAATGTTAACCCGGGGAGACTAAGGGTAGCCATAACCGGAGAGCTTACTACGCCCGAGGGAGGGAATAGAAAGGGGATGGTGTGGATTGGTGTGACTCCTACGTGAGTTGGCACTGAGGGTGGTTGCGGGAGTAAAGGGGGTTGTTGGTTTGGTACCTGTGTGTTATGCGAGAGGGTGCACAAATTAGATATCTCGGTTATCTTCAAAGGGGGTTGGATGGACTGGAATGTGGAAGTCGTAGGTGATTCCGAGTATAATCCGGGTCTGACTGTGGAGACGAACGATGTAGGTGCATTCTGAACTGGTTGTTCAATCATAGGGAGAACATTTGTAGGTGCAATGGGAGCATATGGGTTTCGACGCGTTTGGATTCATGTCGGACGATGACATCATAAGGAGATGATGAGTATTTGAATCCATTGGTTGGTTTGTGTGTGCAGCATATGTGATTTGCTGTTGTGGTGCTGTGGTTCCTTGAGGAGGATCCAATAGACGAGTGTTCACCACTCCTTGTGTGGGAAAAGGATTCTGCAGCACCATGGGTTGTGGTTGAGGAGGTGGTGCTGGTTGTGCTGTGTGCCCTTGGCGTTGGGCGTCATCAAACCACAGTTGGCATGCTCGCCCCAAATGTGGGCAAGTGTGTGTATAATGGCCGTATACCCCGCATATGGAACATGGGTGGTTTGTTCGTAAATTGGGGTTCTTACCCTGTTTCAGTGGTCGATCAGGGTTTTGGTTGGCGGGGGTAGCATTGTTGTTGTTTGGAGGATAAGTCTGAGCGATTGGAGGTTGTGGTGCAGCAAGGACTACCTGTGGTGGGAAATAAGCCGTTGGGGCTTGTGAGTGAACAGGAGCATGTGTGGCCTGTTGATGGTAATACGTACGGGGTGCAACCAGAGGTGGATAGGCTGAAAGTGCATGACCATAACACTGTGGTGGACATGGGGGTCCATGAATGTGGTGGGGGTGGGCCATGGGAGCATACGAAGTTGTAGCTCCAGAGTGAGATGTGGCCCACAAAAGATCGGGGTCGTTATTATTGCGCATAATGGAAAATGGTTTGTTGTGGGAAGCAACTTGTCCAATGATGCCATCGGCGGCGTGGGATGCCCCCGGCGCGTTAGTCTGGGAGGAATCACCGCGGGGAGCGTCAGGTAAAATGGTATATAGGTAGCCACACTGGGCGTAAATCAGATCAAACTGCTGGGCTTTTAGAATGGCTTCTTCTTCCGATTGGGGTCGTTCAGAAGCTACATCCTTAGCTATGAGGGGTAGGAGTGATTTGAGAAACCAATCCAAAAATATACGGTCGTTCAGTTTTATCTTGCAGAGGCTTCGGCGTCGACGCCACTCATGGATGTGGTCAGTGATGTGGGTGGCCGTGTTCTGTCTGCAAGACAGTAGGATCTCGACTCCCGCATCATAGCGGACAGGTAACTGAAAGAACTGCAGGAAGGTCGAGGCAAGGGAGGTAAAGGTGGCATGGGTCTCATGGGGCTGCTCGATATACCACTTAGCTGCAGAGCCAGTGAAGGTGCGCTGTAATAGACGGAGGCGGACAGAGTCGTCCACTATGGAGTTGGATGAACACCATAGATGGAAGGACATAATATGGTTCTGGGGGTCCTCACCTGCCTTTCCCTCGAACTTAGGGATGTCGGAGGGGAGTTTGGTGGGCATGTGAAGCCACGCAGGGTCGTGTCTGATAGGATCATTAGTTAGTCTTGCCAAGTCTGGAAAATTCAAACTTGCCAGAAATGGTAGACTGGCCGAGGGGTGTGATGTAGTGGCTGGGACATAACTATTCATGGTGGCATGATGTAGTGGTCCAGTAGCGCCTAAGGGTATGCTAGGTATTGAAGGTATGTGTCCTCCAATAGCTGTGGTCTGGTATGGGCCAGCGTTTCCAAGTGCAACATGGGTTACACCAGGGTTAGGAATAGTAGTAGGGATTCCTGGGATATGGGTTGTGGAAATGAGAGGAGGTGTGACCCCTATGTTTGGCATACCCGTAATAGGAGGTAGTCCTGTGTTGGGCATTCCTAAAGGTGGAGTGTCCGCCATATTAGGCATACCTAGGGGGGTGGTTGTTGCCATGGATGGCACTGCAGTAGAAGTTGTGGATGTATCTCCTATGGTATCGGTAAAAAGTGGGTCGAATGGTGTTCCAGCCATAAGGTTGATTGGGAATAACGCAATAGGGTTTTCGGATTCTGCCTCAGAATCAGATGTGAAGCGATGCGTGTTAGAATCGAATGACTGTATGTTTGACCGACGATGTGTCGAGTCAAGGGATAAGGCTCGGCGTCTGTGACGTGGAGAGCCAAGTAGATTGAACTCTGGGAGTTCACCCTGAAGACGACGAGAGCGTCTAAAATTCTCAATGGTGAGAAATAAGTTTTTGTGTAGAAATTTTCTATGTAAGATGGTAATGTATAAAAAAAATCAAAACCCTAATGCAACCAAGGGTGCAAAAAGGGGAGTGAAAATAAAGGCTCTCAGGCCAAAAAATCAACCTAAAAAAAGGCACTTATTATAGCAGCTGTGCTATAATAAGTGGAGGGATGCAAAAAATGGTCAGAGTACCAACAGGCAAATAGTTTCTAGAAAAAAGAGGTGTTACTAGACCAAAGGTGGATTGTATCATGCAAACACCTAACTAAAAGTATTGTGAATCAACAAACGATATTCGCTGCAAGGTGATGAAATCCAAGTCAGACAATATTGAGTGTTGAATCAACGGCTAGATATCCCCCTACCGGGAGGGACACCGGGTAATCAATCCTAAAGAATGGCAACTAGGATACTCCGTTCATGACACGTCCAGAAAAGGTAAATCTGTCGTTTGGTCCTTTTACCGCAATACCCCCATACAGGGATATCTCGAGAACTGCGAATGGTAGCCTTCGGTTACTGAATGGATTTCGGTATTCCACTCAGGCTTCCGGAACCATCCTCGCGACTTCAACCCTCCTAGGGGAGAGGCCTTCCGATAAACTGGTTATGACCGTGCCAAAAAATACTAGGAGATTTTGGTTCCCTAATGGACAACAGCTATGTCTCAAATGTAATAACTGAGGGGTGTTATTGGAACACCTATCCCCTCAATACTACCTAGCTACAAAGTTCTTTTAAGTGTTCCCCAAGTGGGGTTAAAAGTGGGTTGAAGTTAGGGTAAATTTTAAGGCTCAGTTTAAATTATGTGTTTGAGTGGGTGCACGTGTGGTATTTTAAACTGAAATTGAAAAAGTAAATGCTTTGCAGAAAATATTCAAAAAACAAAGGATCTTTTGAAATAGTAAAGCAAATAATATGACTTCTTCAATAAATGGAAATTAAATGCTTTGCAAAGACTATTCAAAAAACAAAGGATCTTTTGAAATAAGAAAGCAAATAATATGACTTCTTTAAGAAATAAATGGATTTCTTTTTAAAAATTGCTATGGGAAAAATATCAAAGAAGTAAACAACAAAATTTTAATCTAGATAAAATGCAAATAAATCCTTCTTTCAATTTCTGAAAATTTTTAAAAAGACTTTTTCAAAGGTGCATTCTAAATGGTAAAATTTTCCTATGGCTGTAAACAATGCTGGAATTTTAGTATTGTAAAATGTGCTATGTGGGCAGAAAATACAGTAAAAAATTAATTTTTTAAACGGATTGGCCGAATGAAAAAATTGGCATTGCGGGTTTTGACAGAACAGCCGTGATGGACTGCGTGGGTTTCTGTTGCACAGTCGCGATGGGCAGCGCGGGTTTCAGCCGCGAAGGACTGCGCGAGATTTCGTCACACAGTCGCGATGTGCAGCGCAGAAAAATGTCCGCGATGCCGCGATGTGCAGCGCGCTAATTGGCCGCGAAGCCGCGGTGAACCGCGCGGAAAAGGGGCCGCGCAGTCGCGATGAGCCGCGCGACTGTCAAGCAAAAAGTCGCGAGGTGAAAGCCGTACGCGGACGCCGAAAAATGAACCCGAAAATTGAGAATTTCGGGCTGTTAATGGCCATAAAACGGGCCAAGATCTAGAACAACAATGGATCTGCTGTCTAGGGTGGCAGATCTATGAATTAAACTAACTAATACTATCAAAAATTAAGATCTAAAGCAAAAAATAAAATTTTGAGATCTAAAGATTCAAGCAGCAGAGTTGCCAAAAACTGTTGGCTTGGTTTTGCAACCAAGCTTAGTGCAATGGTCACCTGCTAACTAGTAGCAGCAGTTTCAATATTAAGCAAAAACAATAAACTAAATCTAAATCTAAACTAAACTAGCATGTGCATTTTTGAATTAAAAAACAAGAACAAAAAATATAAGAAATAATTTTGTATTGAAAATGGGGGCAAGCAAGTGCTTGCAATAATAATACCTCCAAGTGATGAAGATAGTTGAGAAGCTCCAAGGGTGAGCAGCTCCAAACTCCAAAGGGTCCTTTCTCCAAGGTTGCTACAATGGCCAAAAGCTCAAGGGAGATTTTGGCAGCATGAGGATAGGAATATGGATGGATGTGAAATGAGGAGCCCCTACCACCTTTTTATAGGTTTTGGTGGTGGGGAATACCATTATGGTTTTGTGGAAACCAATGGTATTGACCAACATGGTTTAGGTACTTTTTCCTCCTTTTTCCTTTTTTGAATAAAATTAATATTTTTATTCCCTTTTTAATATTTTTGGGAATTTTGGACCCTTTTTGAGGGTTTTTTATGCTTTTTTAGGAAAAATAATCTTTTTGAGTGGGAAAAGGGGTGTATTAAGGTCTTTTGGTGACCTTTTGTTGGCTTTAGAGGCTCAAATGGTGGAAAAAGTGGACAAATGGGTCATGTGAATAAGGAAATGAGCTAGTGAGCACTTTTTAGGTGTTAACACCTTGTCAGAAAGAGATCATCGTCATACAATAATGGTATGATAGGTTCATCATCCACAACCTTAAGGTAAAGGTCAGGATCAACTTTACTTCTGGTAAAGCCCAAGCTTTGTCATGAAGCTTTCAATTGTCCATTATTCACACTCTGCATTGAGTGATCTTCTACATATCTATCTGTGCCATCTCTCGTCAGATGGGTCTACTAATATGAGCCTCAAAATCATTCGAACTCTGTGGTGAGTTCCTTCTTGCATCCATGTCATATGTGTATAGAAGCCATATTCAACCTTGTAGCAAAGGTTGAGATCCACATCACCCATGATGATCATTAAGCTCATCAATTGACTACCAATCCTGGGTACCCATACAGAACCTGATTCACACTTCTTCTTTAATTACACCATTAAGAGAATGGTATTATCTATCCACTTGGAGCAAACATCTGTCATGATTCTCTTCCTCTTTCTAAGAGAATCTTCTAGCAATGAGCCTTTTATATTTTGTTTGATTTGTAAATCTTCTTGTTGAACATCCATCACTTGTTCAGTGTTCATCATTCATCATGATCTTTCCTACAAATCAAAATTGAGTACATGATTAGTAATACTTCATAATCATCAAATCATATTGACATGATAACCTATTATGCATATAGATATCATTTACATGGTTATGCAACTATTTTGACCAATACTTTGGCACAACACTTTCCCATATCCTGTATGCATACAGTGGCTATCTAGATGCCTTCCATCTCTACCAGAACATACTATCGAGAGTGTGCACAACTCTCAACATGTCAGCAAAGAGGTTTCATTCTAGACAAGCAACAATGGAATGTTTGTCCAACTTACCAATCATATGCATATTAGTAGTATACTGTTCAATGCTCTATGAATGTTTACACTCAACATCATATATTGTAGGAATACAAATATGCATACAACCTATTACAGGCAATATCATTTACTATTTCAAATACTTATCTTTTATGTTTGTGTGGTTGCCTCCCGCTTGATCTTTTGTATGAACTTCTATTCATTCTGTACCACTGTGCATGCTCAAGTGTCATCCTCATGATTTCATACACAAACATTCATTAGTATATTCTCAACATTATAGTTCTAAATAATCTTGAAAATGTATAGTCATGATTATAGATAATATTCAAGGTTTCAGGGAAGTCTTCTTTTACTCATGCATATTCTTGTTTGATCTAGTTAGTTAAATCATCAACCAAGATAAGAGACATAATATGCATAAACCCTTGATTACTAACTTTATAAATAAGCATACCAAGTATACTTATATAAGGGATCCTAACACAAGGTAAGATTCTAACATGACATAGGAAAAACATACCTGGATTAGTATACCTGCTTAGTTATGGACAACATACCTCGTAAGTAGAACAAAGATTATGGATGAGTCTTTGTCTTCATGATGTCATGGTCATGGAACTTAATTTGTCTTTTGTGATGTAGCTGTATCTTGTTAGCAGACAACATCAACCTCACACAACACCATAATGCATTAGTACAATCATATAGCCCTAATCAATGAATGTCTTCGATCATTCACATGCATTCATACTGTTACTAGGGTGATAAGACAATTCTAACATTAATCAAGATTGTACTAATAAATAACATGAAGACAAACACATCAAGAATCAGATTTCAAGACATACCTGAACCTCCTTAAGTCATACCTGTCGAGACTTCGTGTAGTCTTCTTATGGAAGGCCTTAGCCTCGACTCCCCCTGAAACTTGATCTGGAGCTTGATTAGGGTTTGCTAGAGAAACCCTAAAGATTCAATCTTTGACTTTCACACTTTTGAATGGATGGAAGGATGTGACTTGCTGAGCTGATCAAAACTAGCATACTTCAATTTTGAAAACTCCAAAATTTGACCCCTCAAAATTGCCTTCGAAACTTCTAGATCTTCTGGACAGGATCCCGAACTAGGATTTGATGAAGCCCACCCTTCTGTCCAATCAAAAGGTTCGATCCAAGGCTCTAAACTTTTATTTTTCTGAGGAGCTTCCAGCCATGGTTACAGACTTCAAAAATTCCAACTTTTGCTAAAGCCCTAATTTTCCATCTTTCTGATCAAAATCCCGAACTAGGGTTTGATCAAGCCCGGTCTTCTACCCAACCAAAAAATTCGATCTTGGTCTCTAAATTTTGATTTTCCTGAGTAGCATTCAGCCGTGGATTCCGATTCCAAAAATTCTAACTTTCTCCGAAACCCTAAATTCCGAAAGCCATGAATAAAGGTGCTCCAAAAATAATTCTGTTTTGATAGAAATATGTACCTGATTGTTTCTGCTATAACTCTGAAATTTTTGCTCCACAGGGTCTAAATTTTTTTTCTGCAGTAGCCTGACCTGTCATCTTTCCAACGCAACAGGTCTGACCTCAATTGGATTTTTTGAGAGAGAATTATGCCAAGTGTCGCAACGTGACCTGTTTATGGGATAAAACAGGAGAGCGAACTTGTACGGTGTTCCACGTGGCACTGGTTCAACTTCGGCCTCTAAAAACGTTTTCTGAGATAGTACAGTCTGTGCACTACCTGTCACATTTTACAAAATTTCATTTGGAGCTTCCTAGCCCAAGTTATGCCAAGTGTCGCAACGTGACCTGTTTATGGGATAAAACAGGAGAGCGAACTTGTACGGCTTGCCACGTGTCACTGGTTCAACTTCGGCCTCTGAAAACATTTTCTAAGATATTACAGTCTGTGTACTACCTGTCACTTTTTACGAAATTTCATTTGGAGCTTCCTAGACCAGGTTATGACCTTTTTTCCTAGGTCACCTGATTTTGACTGAGATCTGGAAGAGGCAGAAACCCTAACTTGTACTGATCATAACTTACAAAGTACAACGAATTTGATGGTGCCCTTTGGACACAAGATACCTGGAGATGTTATGTACGACCTGTAAAGGTTTCAGATCCTGAACCTTCGCCAAAATGGATTTATGGCGAAAGTTCCACGATGACTGGTTTTTGCTATATAAAACCCTAACCTTCAAATTGTCGTAAGTAAAGCAAGTGTCGTAAGTGCCATACATTGCCTTCCTTCAGGTTAGCTCTGATACCATGTTAAGATTTAATATGCTAAGACAGAAAATAGCAGCATTACATTCCATTTCACAATAATATCATATATAGGATCACTGAAGAAACAACAAGCATAGCATAAACACAAGAGACATAGATTTATCCTGGGAAACCCTCATGGGGTAGAAAACCCAGTAAAGCTTCCTCAGTATAGATGACCAACAATATACAAAGATGCAAACCAAAGACATGATCTCCTTCTCCATCATGGCAGACCTCTCCTCCACAAGTGCGCTACTCTCAAGTGAGTGAGTGTGTGTCAAATGAGGAATACACCTCCTCTATTTATACACTACTCCAACTTGTCTTTTACACAAAACGTGTAGGCTCGTATTTAACCAATGGGTTAAATACCCCACTAAAACTGACTGGCCGACCCCTCTAGGGTGGTCTAATAACTCTTTGACCCACATAACACATACAGGGCCGAACCCCACTAGGGAAGTCTAATAACCCAAGTTACCACATTCCGACGGAGGAATAAACATCTTCGGATATACAATAAGATCTTCACGGAGGAATGAATCATCTTCGGAATAATAAAGTACAAATATAATATTCTTTGAAGTTACAATATCTCAACAGCAACATGATAGATGCTAAGATTCATACAAAGCGAATTCCGCTTAATTATAGGGTTGAATCTTTGTTTCAAGGGGACTTCATTTGTGCCCCAAACTAGGTACTGTTTGGTTCTGATGTCGAACAGTGTTTCGACTTCAATCTCTATCCACCATTAGATTTCGGTGATCCTGATCCAGAGCTTGTTGAAGATTACCCAGACTTTGATGATGACCCCCCGGTTTTCAATTGCCCGTGCAGTGGGGTTGATCTGGGCGATGGCCGAGACAGATGCATATGTTTACAAGCATGGGATCCACATGACTAATTGAAAGGCGTGGTGGGTCGCTTTTTACTTTTGCTTTAGTCAGTGTCGGTCTAATGTAATATTCGGGTCCCCACATGTCGGTTGACTCCAAGGGACGAGATAATGGCGGTGGTTGTCCCCACCTGTCACCCCGAATCTTGCTTTATGACTTATAGTTGTCAGTTTTTGGTCACCGAGATACCGGTTGAGTTTTTATAAATAAAGCCCTCGAGGGCATTGTAATTCATTCGGTTTTTGATGAGTTCATGTGTTGAACGCTCTGCAAGTCCGAGTCATCTGTATATGAGTGTGGGAAACGAGCAGAAGGTTGCTTCGGCTCCTTTGAGTTCCCAATAGTTAGTAATACTAGTCTGCATATGCTGAGATTCCCAGGAGCATTGGATTAGCCATCAATGTTGCTGGTGTCTGAAACATAAACGGACTCAGTACGTTGTGCAGAGGTATTGTATGTGTGTCCTCAGTGATGAGCTTCGCTGTCCGAAGCCTATCTGAGCTGTGTCTGTAATATGTGTGCAAGCTGCTTAATGAAAGTTTGAAGAATTTGAAGCAAGGATATATTGAAAATCGAAAATTGATCTTGGCGCATTTGGTATCTTGGCGCATTTGGTATAGATATCTCATTCACTGATAAGGATGAGCCTATCCATATTAATTTGATTGATAAATGTCAAATAGATTGGGCGAAAGCCCAAGGGTTTAAATATGCCAATTTAGGCACAATAAAGCTTGGTTTGGGTCCTTTAGTTCGACCATACCTTCCAGTTTCTTCTCTTTGTGTTGCAATTGATACAAGGCATCGAAACTTTTCTGATGCTATAATTGGTGGTTTTACTGCCCCTCTTCATGATGGCCCTGCTTATGGAGATGTATATCCCAAATATTCAGTTAGCCTTGATGACCCATACATATATGATCTGCTCAAAGCGTATATCCTTCCTAAAGGCTTTAACATGGATACAGGTTCTAAAATAATTCAGCTTAAAGGCTGTGTGGTCATCCGGTTTGGTAATGATACCCTTCCACCTTTGCGCAAACAAGTTCATCAGAGTTCGCATCTGCACAGCGTGGTGGAAAGCGATAAATACAAACAGTCAACTCCAGTTACTTTTGACTGGACAGGAATTAACTATCCCAGGCAATGGGAAGTTAAATATAAAGAGCTGAGAAATCTTGAGCGACATGCTCAGTCCTTTGCATCTCAGCCTATATCTTTTGACCGGTCTTCTAACTCTTTCCGTCTTCCTGAGGGTACACCAACTCCTAGGTTTACTCCTCCTCTTATAAGATCATGCTCTAATTCTTCTTACTAGAATGTTAGACGACAAGCTGAAGCCATTTCAGCTTCTTCCTCTCAGCCCTCTTATTTTGGTCTCCATGACACAGAGCACCGTGGCCAACATTTTGATTGCCCAGCCTGTAAAAAGATTGTTCAGAAAATTCAACACCATAAAGCAAGCAATCCTCCAACCCTGGTATGTTCTCTACCTTGCCAAGGAGCAGCACTGGCATGGAAATTGTCTCTCAAGGACAAAGGTCCTTCATGCCAGGAAGAAACCTTCCTGATTCCCCATTTAGACAATATTATACTGATGGCCAAATAAAAAAGGAATTCCTTCCTCATAAGTCTTCTGCTCTTGAGGAAACTGTTTCTGAAGAAATAAAGCTGGCAAATTATGGAAATTTGCAACATAGGCTTACTGCCCAAAACCTGGTTGACATGGCTTATGATATCATCCAGATCAAAAAGTCAAATTCTGGAGGTCCATCACACCCCTGACTTATATTGAGTTTCACTTTCACAATAATGTTACTTTAAATATGACATGCAAAAATCTAAAAGACTTTAAGTGGCCCACTTTTATAATTTAAGGGAGATGCACTTTTATAATAAAGTAATTGAAAAATTGAAATTACATGCAATTTTAGAAAGGTAACTAACAAGAAGACTTGAACTCAAAACCTCTTATTAAATAAAACAACTTTTAACCATGTGAGCTAATATTAAAAGATTTGTAAAAGATGGAAATGAGGAAGGGTTTTTTTTTGTCTTGGTGTTCGTGCTTGCCAAGAAAATACCTTTTTCCTTTAGATATGATGAAATGCAAGTATCTTGGGCAAACAAAATCCTTTTTTGATGAAACGAAAAAATTGTTCCCCACTGGAAACAACACTCCGGACGCAATGAAACACCTCTCATAGCCCAAAAATGCACAGAAATTTCAGAACCAAAAACCCTTTCACAACTTCGGCGACATCGGTTCAAGATTTAGATCACCAACAAAAGCGACTCTTCATAAAGGATCTGATACGATGTTCGACTACACAAGATAATTCCAAAAGACCAAACAACTAGAGCATCCGCTCACACAAACAAATCACATATCAACACATTGATGTTTTCATGTGGTTTAAACCCTTGAAAGGGAAACACTCCACAACGCTAGCCAAATAGATACTTGAGGCAGTTTATTATGCAAAAGAAAGAAAGTTACAAATGAGATTCTCATAATCGATCAACTAGCAAGTGACCCTCCATGCTCTTTAAATAGATATCATGGACCAATCGGGTGTTAAGCCATAGATCCAAGGTAGTTATGATCTAAGTGAAGTTGAACCGTCAGATCACTCTATGTCTAGAACATATCGTGACCGTTAGTTTAGATATTTACAAATGCATACTAAAGAAACATGCACTTTTACTAATAGATATATTATAACAAGTTGATCTTAACTAACTCCTAAGTGTCTAAATATCCTAACAACTATCTAGAGCTAAGAGAGAGGAGCATAAGAAAATTGGAAGAGAGCAAAGAGAATATCTAATAAGAATTATCTTACCTATTGGGTTCAACTATTGTGATCCCCAAGCTTGCATTTTGGATTTCATTTTGTACATAATATGATCTCAATTAGAAGCCCAAGACTTTGTAAGAGAAATGGGATCTCCTAAGTGTCGAAAGGAATACCATTTTCTATAACCACCATACCCAAAAGTGCCTATGATTTTTTGAAGGATAGAAATTGAAATATTCCAACTGAAGATATTTCTTTTACCATTCTCGAGGCTATAATATACTTGTCTAAACTATCCTTAAATATTTTTGCATTTGTGATAGAGGATCCTTTAACAAAAATAACATCCCTTAACACCTCAGACAATGAGGACACCTTCTATATTAATCGTTTTTGGATCCCTAGTAAGAGTTCATTTAAGAGCTTATGCCATAATAATATATACAAATGGGGAATCAGGATAAAGGAAAATCCTTCCTATTCCATGAGAGGATTGAAAGAACATTTTTGTCCATCCATTAACAAGCATGCATATCAAGCCATTCCAACACATGCCTTAATTCATTTAATGAAGACTACTGAGAAACCAAACTTGTCAAGGACCAAAAAAAAAAAGAAAGCTATAGAAAAACCTATCAAAGGCATTGACCAAGTCTAACTTGATAGCCATTCCTTATTCCTCCCTGCTGTAATTGAATGAATGACCTCCCAAATCAATATTATGTTGTCTATGATATGCTTTCTATCCATGAAGCCTTCCTAGTTTTATGATATGATCTTAGGTAGAAGTCCCTTAATCCTATTGAACAAGATTTTAGTGAGAATATTATAAATAACATTGTAGAGAGAAATAGATCGATATCGGCCAAGCGAAGAAGGCCTAGTCTCCTTGGGGATTAGAGATATGAAGGAGGAGTTGGTTTCTCTACCTATTTTATCTTTTCCTCTTGTCCAATTCATCATCCCACCCAAGTCTTGCTTATTTATGCCTCAATAGTAATCATGGAAGAATCTAATGGAAAATCCATCAATTCTTGGGGCTTTGTCTGAATGCAAACTCCATATTGCTGCCATGAATTCTACTTTCGGTATTGGGCTTTCTAATCCACAATTGTCCTCTTCACTTATCAATGAGGGGATGTTTTGAAGTGAAGCATTGCACTCACTTTGAGATAGGATTTGCTTCTCTGTGTATAAGTCCTTAAAATAGTTGTTTGCCTCCATATTGGTATATTCAAAGTTGGTAACATTTTTACCATTGGACTTTTGTATTTCCCTTATGGAATTCTTCATTGTGCAACCTTTAGCTTATTTATGAAAATAGGCGGTGTTACTATCTCCAGCTTTGAGCAAGATACTTTAATATTTCAACCACCATATCTCATCCTCTTGTCTTTTGGAAACATAGAGTGCATGATTGAGATCTTTTTCTCTCTGAAGATCCTATGTGCCAATCTCCTTTGTTTCCATTATTTGTTGGTGTTCCTCCAATGCTTTTTGCAAATATTGAATTCTGTGATCTAGTGATTGGTATTGAGTTTTGTCCCACTCCTTCAAGACTTACTTTACTATCCTAAGCTTAGATTCCCCCCAAAAATAGGGGATCCTACTATATAGGTATCTAGTTCTTTTTCTATGAGTGCCCAAGCCTCCTCCTCTTTCAACCACAGAGGATTGAATCTGAATGGGATAAGGCCATACTTTTCAGGAGCTTCAATAGGTAATAAGATATGTTTATGATCTAAGACAACAAGGGCTATGATTTTTGAGGATATTGATAGATCATTGACAAGGAAGGAGCTGTGAACAAGGAACTTATCTAACCTAGAAGCTACATGGCACATGTTAATTCTACAATTGGTCCAAGTGAAGACCCCCTTTCGAAAAATAACATCCATCAAGTCCCAATCAGAAATGAAATCCTCCAAGTTTTCCCCAAAAGGATCTCAAACCTTGTTGCCCCCTTTTCTTTTTTTAGGGGAGATAATAACATTGAAGTCTTTGTTTATTAGCAAGTTCTTGAGGGGGATTTAATTCGGGTTTTTATCTCAAAGAGTTCAAGAAATTAGTTTTGTCCCAATATTGAACTGGCCCATGCACTTTGATTATTCATATATTTTCTTTTGTTTCCCGATCTTCTAATTCTACCAAGTCCTCTTGATGATCCTTTCACACTAATCTCTCTAGCTTGTCCTAATTTCCATATCCTTGGCATAACATTCAAAACTTCTTCTGCCTCCATTTTGGTCTTTTGGATGACCAAGAGAGAGAGCCTTTCACTATGTATCTAGTCCTTCATTGCTTCCATCTCGATATTTACCCTCATGCCCTAATAGTTCCAAGAGACCACTTTAAATTGGAGATGCGAATAGGATTGTTGATCTCTATTTCCTCTTCAAAGTGCCCTTGGCTAAAAGGGGATTTGCTCATTGGTTTGGGTATGGTACTTTGTTTCCTTAGAATTTTCCCTCTTTATGCCCATTCATTTCTCTTATCCATGTTGGTTGGCCTACCAAACCTTTTTTTTAGGCGATCTATTCCTTAGATCCTTCTATTTCTCCACTCCTACTTTTCCTTCTTTGACTTTGTTCTTTGGGTATTTGCACTCGAATCTTTCTTCCTTGTGATTCCTTCAACTTCCTTGTAGGGAATGGCTAGCAGCACATAATGCCATGTTTCTTCTTCCTCTATTTCCTATATAATCGGTTATCCCCTATTATCTTGTTGCATGCCTTGATTTAGGGTTGGCTCAACCTTCTACTCAATATTGGTTGACTGATCAATTGGTGAAGTCCCACCTTCACCTTCTTGAGAGAGGATATGGAATTGATTGGAAGCAAGGGAGAGGGATGTATTTGGACCTCAAGTTCCCATTGTTGGATTCGATTGTCTTCTTTCCTCTTGTGTCACTTTTCCCCCTTTATTGACCTGTTTCCATTCCCCTTCTCTTTCATAATTTTTTGCAGTGATTTGGGCTTTGGGACAATTCCTGGCGAAGTCTCCATATTTGTGACGGGCCCTACATTTGAAGGGGAGTTTCTCATAATCCAATTTCTACAAGTGAGTCCATCCTTCCATATTGATATTAATGGATTATGATAAACCCTTATCCAGATCGAATTCAACACATATTTGGGCACAAGAGAACATGGGCCTTGTAATGCCCCCATATATTGACAGTCATTAATTAAAAACTCTAATGTGAATTAGCTTAGCATTGCATTTTCTTATTATCTGTTTGACGAAGATAGATTAATTAAGATGATTGTTATGTGCACATGTGGACTCCCTTGAGGTTGTATGGTAAATGGAATTTACTGTTTAATTTATTAATGGCAATGGATATGTTACTTCATATTGAACACACAAATTGAATATAGAATATCCATATGTGGAATGCTAATTTAGTTGTTTGCAAAAGTACTTACATGATTATTTGTAAATGTTGTATTAATGATATGGATTAACACTTGAAGGAGTTGGGTATGGCTATATATATGTTTCATGTTAATGATGAACTATTCCACATGTTGATTTGCTATGAGATAGACGGATTCCTATATTGCCAAGGGGCACGAGATGTATTGAACATCATGAGTATAATGACGTTATATCAAATTTCATGCTATTTAATTGTGAATTCCAATATTTCTATGACTTGTGGGTGAGTGTGGGTTTTGACAGGAACTACGACTTGCCCAAATTGGTTGTTCGATGACGAGACCCCTTAGATCAGTGATGGCACAATATGGTTGATGTAGGGTGTTGACCCTAGTACTATCAGGGGGGGTGGAGGCATTTCCCACCATTGAACCCCTGAAACCCGGAGTTGTGGGAGGGTTGTGTTGAGCACGCTCCCGTGGATGTGGGATGACGACTAGTGGGTGCCTGCTGGGGAAGCTTGGTCGATGTGGTTGATCGACACTTCCGCTTATGGGTTCTATACATGGTCATACGCATAGTCGAGATTCCATGGTATATTCCAGTAGAGGATGGGATGGTGAGGTCAGGAGTTGGGAGTAGTGGTGATTAGGTGGTTGGAGTACTTATGGGATGGATGTGACCAATGATGGATTGGATGGTGTTATTGATTGTTATTAACCATCGTGATTATATGCTGGATTTCATCATTATGTTTATTTAATTCTGTCTTATTGCTTATGTATGAATGATTATGAATGATGAATGACGCATTGTTTAATTGTTCTTCTATATGTTGTTTGCAAGCATGTAATAATGATCTATTAGGAGAATTGAATGTGATTATTAGTACACATGCTTAAGACGTGTGCACTGGCCATGCATACGCCAATTCATGAGTACAATACTATGATTGGTCGGTTGATGAATAAATTAATATGGTTATATTAGCTAATAGTAGCTTGGTTGATGAATTGTTGAAAGTCTTACTTGTGTGTTGAAAGTATGAGTTTGTTGACTTGATTAATATGTTTTAGATTTATATAAATTGATTGGATTATTGAATAACATATATAATTATATACAAATAATATAATTTATGTCATAGTATAATATAGTATATGAAAATATCTTATTTGACTTATATATGAGAGGATAATATAAATAAAGAATAGATAGGATTGCACAATTTTTTAGAAAAGAGTTGTCATAGTTGCATTTAAGGTAGAAGCATGACAAATGAGACTTTGCAACCATGTGTATTAATATTTTTTTAATTTAAATCAAATAGCTATTTTTTTTAGAAAATGAATTTATTGATTGTTGACTATTATTTTTGGAATTTATTTGATGGATGAGGAGGAGGATGAGGAGTTTTGATATAAATAGGAGACTTGAGATTGGAAGGAGCAGGTTCTTTTCTCTCTTGGAGGATATGGTTTGTTTGAGGAATGAGAGTTTTGGATATTTTTGGGGTATGAGAAGTTTGGAAGAGTTGGAAGAGTTTGAGAACTCTTGGAAGATTTGATACATAGCCTACTAGTGCATCACTGTTATGTTATGTGGGGGTCTCGGGCATGGAGGGCCAGGAGGCCATTTGGATGGGACCGTTCAATGGCTTCCTGGGGCTAGGGAGCCGGCTAGGCCCCTAGTTGGATGGGAGGTAAAACCGTGGTTCCGCTTTGGGCAATGAAGATGGAATAAACTCGAGGAGAAGAGGGAAGCTTGCTAAGTTTGGACTCCATCAGCATTCTTATAATGAGGTATTTTTCTTGTGATTTTAATTGTTTATACGTTGTTGTAAACTTCTTATATGATGCTATGGTTACATGATGCTTATATGGTATTGAGTCTTATAGTTAAGAAATCCACCATTTGAGGTTGTATTAATACTCTTATGCATTTCTAGAATGAAAAGAAAATAGAAGCTTTATTACATAAAAAAATTTAATGTCCTTGAGAGACATTACAGGCCTTTTGGCCCAAATCTATCAATATATTTCCCTAAAGAGTTCCCAATAGCTTATAAAGCATCATCACTCCAACAACATAGAGGCAAGTAAGGGAGCTTGACCCAGAATGGGACTATAGAGGGAACATCATTTTTAGGATCGAAGTCTAAGCTCCATTTGTTCAAGGCTATACCGTCTATCAAGGCTTTCTAGTTATTGCTTAGCCATAGATCCATTTCCGTAGGGGAGGATCGCAACCTCATAAACAATCCCATAACACCTTTTTATTCAAGGTTTATAGCTTTGCGCTTGACTACCTTTTAGGATAACTTTATTTCCAAAACCAAGGCTAATTTAACAAATTTGGAGGCCTGTGAGGGGGTAGATCAAGTTGGTTTCAAAGATGCGGCCATAACAAGAAATGCCTCTTCCTCCTTCTTAGCTATTGTAAAATGTTAGGAGAGATCTAGAATCTAAGCATGAAGCAATACATTAATTGATTGCAAAGAAAGAGATGAGAGAAGAGGATTTTTTTTTTGTAACTAGGGAAATCGACAATTGGGATGGGTCTGGTACTCGCATGACATAGAGTCTAGGGGTCCAATCTCGTCCACTACCACTATACCCCTAGGTGCACCCACACAACCCTCAAGCATGGGGCATGTGTAAGCCAGAGTGATTTGAACTTGTGACCTCCATTTACAACATTTCCTTCACATCAAGCGAATTGTCGGTTGTGCTACACCCCTGCGGGCGAGAGAAGAGTAGAATTGATGCAAATAATAATTCTCATTAATATCTAAAAACTCTTGCCCCATTGAATAATGATCAATGAGTCAATACAGATAGCTTGCTAGAGTGATATTTTTGGAAAGAAATCCATGCACCCAATTCTCACCATAAAGCAAGGAATAAAGCAACTAAGTTAAGCTTAACTTCATACAAGCAGAAAAGCAATAAAGCTATCTTAAGTGAAGAAAGCAACTAGATAAATAGAACTTGCAAAATTAACAAGGGTGCTTATACAGCGTGCATGTACACCAACACCCCCCTTAAGCATAACTTAGGTGAGTATGATGCACACAAATTGGGTCCCGAGAATTATTTAGCCATTTTAGGTACCCAAGTACAAAAAAAAATATCCTTGTAAACCGAGACAAAAGAGAAAACCTCATGGGAAAAACTCTCTCAAAAGAGGATGGTGCTGAGTAACTAGAGAGCATGCAGTTAAAAGAATCTCCTCCTTTCTTCATCTGAAGTAGTAGGTAGACAAGGGGTAACAATCAAGGTGTGTCTCATATCCTTTCCTTTGCCTTCATCCGGTGGCTCTTTTAAATTCTCAACTAAGAAGCCTTTTGTTGACAAAATTGAAATTGCAAGCTGATCCTCTTTCTTATCCATCCCACATGCTTTGAGCTACTGCAAAAGAGATCTAAATCTTGTGAAGAAGTATTGGATTGCATCAAATGCACTAATGTACTCATTCTCCAATTGATGTCTTCTTAAAACATGTTTCTTTCCAAAGAGTTTGATCAGGATTTCATTGGAATATGTAGTAGATCTGATATGAAATGTGTGTGTGTGTGTGTGAGAGAGAGAGAGAGAGAGAGAGAGAGAAAGATTTTGAGAGACATAACAATCCATATGCTTCATCAATATTGTTGAACCACTTGATTTTCCACCAGTGAATTGGTTTCTTTTCATCCCTTTTTCCCATTGTTATCCTGTAGAGTCCTTTGCTATGCAATAGAATCCCTGCTTCTGTAGCTGAGGATATTTGTGGCTGATCCATCACTTGTGGTGCGCTCTTTGATGTGCTTCAATCCTACAAAAATTTGTATGCAACTACCTAGATTCAATCTAGCTCTGGTACCATGTAAAATGTTATGAGAGATTTAGAATCTAAGCATGAATCAATACATTAATTGATTGCAAAGAAAGATATGATAGAAGAGTAAAATTGTTGCAAATAATAATTCTCATTAATATCTAAAAACTCTTGCCCCATTGAATAATGATCAATGAGTCAATACATATAGCATGCTAGAGTGATATTTTGGGAAAGAAATCCATGCAAGTCATGCAACCAAATCTCACCATAAAGCAAGGAATAAAGCAACTAAGTTAAGCTTAACTACATACAAGCACAAAAGCACTAAAGCTATCTTAAGTGGAGAAAACAACTAGATAAAATAGAACTTGAAAAAAGGGATTCATGATGAACTTCTTGCAGCACGCCGCTTAGGGTTTTTCAAAGTGTTAAACTCTATATGTTCAGTTGGATTCATGCCAAATAGAAAGGGGTTGTTACACCAAGTCTACAATGGTATTTAATGATATTAATGAAAATGTGGAATATGTTTTGAGAGAATATTTCCCATTTAGAATTATTGACCATCAAGCAAGAATCAACTATCTTGGCTTCAATATTAAAACTAATGGATATGGCAAGAGGGACTAGCCTTGGTTATTGGTGAAAATTGAAAAAATAATAAACTTTTGGTTTCATAGATGGATTTCTAGAGGTGAAAGGTTGGTTTTAGTTTAATTAGAGGTCATACCGGTTCATCAACACTATTTGGATCACATCCCCAAAGGCATACTTGAGAGAATTATACGAACTTGCTTCAACTTTCTCTGGAAGGGAAATAGTGGAAAGATAGGTACTCACCTAGCAAAGTGGTAGACTATTTCCAATCCCATGGATGAGGGAGGTTGGGGACTTAAGAACACACCTCTTTGTGGTATCTCTTGTAGAAAAAACACTTTGGAGTTTGATCACTAAAGAAAGTCTCTAGAAGAGAATAATAATTCACAAATATATAGCTCCAGGTACCTTATTGGATTAGATCGTAAATTATAGGAAAAGTATTTTACTAATATATGCAATCCATGGAAATATTTGACACTTGCTTTTCCAATTATTGGATCACACTCAACTTGAAAAGATAGAGAGGGTACACATCCCATAATTGGAGTTTAGGTAATTATAGTTTGGAGTATGAGGTATTTTAGTTGATGCTTTAGTCCAATATTTGCAATATGTAGGTATATGCACTCTTAATCGGAATGGGGATCCTACTACTATTGATCTTTGCCACTAGGGATGGATCTGTGCACACGATTTAGACTTAGAGGGATATTTGATACAATCTTGGAATATATTCAATATTGAGTTGAGCAGAGCTCACATTAGATTAAAGGATGCTCTTATTGAACTATTGTGGGTACAAAATAAGGTGGGCGAGCATTATTCTACTAAATTTGGTTGCGGGGAAGTACATGAAAATACAAATTAAAATGTAAAATGGTGGTATTCCAAAATATGGTAAAAAAAATCCAATCAAGACCAACATATTTATCTGGCTAACTTTGACTAATAAGGTACCTCACATAGGATATGATTCAAAAAAGGAATAAGGAAGGACCTGGAATTTGTTTATTGTGCAAGAAGGGAGTTGAAACTGCAACTCAATTTTTTGATTGATTGTATCTTTGCACAACATGTTTGGAGGGACATGGGTCATTGGATTAGTTCCAACAATGTTTGGAATGAAGCCAGTGTGGAGAATGTCTAAAAAAATGGTATGAGAGAGAGGATCTGAAAATTTTCAATACTATTCCTTTCTTGATTTTATGGGGTATATGAATTGCTCACAATGCAACAATATTTGATAATATAAATATGGAAACATTCTAAGTAACATCACAAGTATGTGCAATATTTCATCAAATAAAAACTAATGTAAAAGATAGCCCCCCAAGACAGTTGGTAGAAGTGATGGTAGATAAGTCCATCCCTTGGATTTTTTTATATATGGGCTATTAATGATTTGGATTTGCATGATAAGGAAATGAATAGCATATATAGAGAAAAATAAATAGATATATTGCAAGGAACATAATGATACAGTAAACTGGGATTTTATTAAATGAATGAAACATAATAGACTATAAAATAAAAGTAGCTAGAATGGTGGTAGCTATATCTCTAAGAAGAGATGTGGCAGATATGCTCATTCGTGACAAACTGATTAAAAATGGAGGCCAAGGGCCTTTTTACCATAAGAATGAGGGTGAATACCCTAACATCCAACTAACCCTAGGAGATGATCCGTAAAAAGGTTTACGGGTCCCAAGGTGGTTAGTTCAGGTGTCAACTTTTTGGGGGCATAACGTTTGCATACAATCTCCATTTAGGGCGTTCAGTAGCTCATTGGAAAGGTCTAGATGAGAAGTACACATTTCTCTTATCCAGTACTACCTTAAACTATGACTGTACTATGGCGTCACAAAAAAATTTCATTTAGGGGCTCAAAGCAGACCTGATGTTTTGGACACTAAAATCCATAAAAATGCCAAATCAAAAAAACTGTCTTGAGCTTTTGGAATAGGTGCGTGGCCACTAATATCCATCTGGAGTAGTCCTTTGACCTGAAAAAATACCAAATCGGAAAAAAAAAACTATTTTGAGCTAGTGGGATAGGTCGGTGGCCATCGATATTCATCTAGATCAATTAGGGACCTGATTCAACTTGCAACTTGGGAGGCATACTCTATCTATTTGAACAACACTTTATGCAATTTAGTTCCAATATAGGAAAAGTAACTAACAACTTTGGGGAATTATGGATTTAAGATGTTTATTTAAATTAGCTATGGAGAAGTAAACTAGCTTTAGGTTTTTAGGGATTCACTTTTGGCCATAAATTAGATGAAAACCCTTCTACAAGTTTAGAATATTACCTTGCTCCTCTAGCAGCTCATCTTAAGGATATAACACTTCACTTTCGTATGATTACTTTCACTCATGAGTTTTGAGAGTTGAATACTATTGCTAACACACTATCTAAAATAGGGATCACACTTCCTATGGACCAAGTCCTTTTGGATGAGTCTCTTAATGGTATTATTATTGAATTTAGATAGAATATCTAGGATTTATAAACTAAATGTCTTATTATGTGGTGATATTGGTATTTGAAATGTCATTTCATCTTGGATTGCTGTAATATGCCATAATCCACAATAACACTTTTGTGATGGTTTGTGATCATCAACCTTTTTGGTGAAGTCTCTACAAGTACTCAAAAGTTTTGGAGAACTAATACTTTGAGGGATTAATTCTCTTATATATGTATTGTGCTTGGAGCACTTGAAGAAAGTGCTTTCTATTCTATGTTGGAATAAAAATTGCATTTTTTAAAAATAAAACCATTGTTAGTGTACAAACCCATTTTCATAAATTTTTGAGACTTAAATATTCGAACAAAACCAACATAGGTTGCACTCAAAACCAAAAAAAGTTACTAAAGCATGAAAAACATATAAACATGATAATGTAGAGGTGGAGACCCTAAGTTATTGCGCTTAACTTAATAAATTGTCACCAATTGTCACTTACTTCCATTTGTACCAAAGGTGAGTGAATTACTCAATTCTTTCATACTCCTCTCCTAATATTAACAACAAAAACCTCATATTCTCAAACTCTTGTGTTTGAAATGAAAATGTGGATGAATACAACAACATGCCCCATTGATTTGAGAAAAAATTCAACACTAAGCTAAATACAAATATGACTAAGCAAGAAGAGGGTAAAATATATGGAAAAATGGAAAATATAATTTCTCAATGGAAACTTTAAATAACCAATGGACAAGTTAGCCTCATTAGCTCCAAATATTGCATTTGCAATCACTACTCTCCCAACTTGTCCTGGAGATACCATACAAAGAATAGTTGAATGATCATTATCATCCTTTGCAAAGGATATAATAAAAGGAACCCCCAACATGATCACAAGAACCACAAGTCCATTGTATGTAATGATAACTAGTGATATGAGTTATTGTTGATGGCTAGGTAACAAAAAAAAATGTTATATCTAAGGTCTTTGTCATTGTTTAAAGAATTGGATTACAAATGTGGGAATATATCAACATATGGTCTCTGAAGACAGCCTAGGAAACTTGTAAACTCCTTGAGGTCGCAGATCGTTTCATGAAGGGTTGCTTTTAAAATCTTTTGCTTTCAATCATGGATAGTCGTCCGTCAATACAAGAAAAGTATGAATCCAAAGTACTACTGAGTCATATGTGTATTGTTTTTTTCGATATTATTTGCACACAATTTGTCTTTCTAAAAAACAAGCTTAAAGTTATGTTAAGTTCATGCTTAAGTCTACGGTCACAATAATTTGTCAAGAACGTGGCTTTTCTTTTCTAAAACTATTGCATGATTCATCAATTTAGTTTTGGGAGACACGGTTTAGGGTCACAGTGACTTAACTTTTTAAGATTTTCCTTAATTAATATTATTTGCATATAATGTCTTTTCTTTAAAACTATTGTAGGATTCATCAATTTAATTTTACAAGGAGATACAATGTCTTTTTATAGCATTAGGTAATGAGCTGAAATGTAAAGTATCTATAACTTTATGAAATAAAAAATATCTCCTTCATGTCAAATTCATGTCAAATTAAAGGGAATTTTATAGAACATTTTAAATGCATAATTAAAATCCTCAAAGTTAATTCAATTCAAGAGAATATTAAAATTATATTTATAAATTTTGTAATTATGTATTAATAATCATCCACTTGTTTAGGCAAAATTGTAAATCTAAATTTTGCTTTAAATTTAGAGATGTTGTGATTCATAAACAATGTTATATTTCATATCAATGAGATTTTCTATTTTCTATTAATGCGATTTCATCAAGTATAAATATAGAATGTTTTCCACATATTGGACTCATGAATATTGCTATAATGATATTGTATCTCAATTATTTTGTTATGGCTTCTTTAGGAGGATAACTTTACATTTTTAATTAACAATATAGAAAATTGTATTTTGATATACTTTATTTTTATGGAACTTTATAAATGTAAATATTACAATAATTACTTAAATCCATAAAAAAACTGTTTATATTTTATTTCTACATTCATAAATTTCTTTTTAAAGGTGCTTTTGAAATTATTCTAGTATCAATATAAAAGTCATCATATGACTAGCTACAACACTTCCACACAACACACTTTATATATATATATATATATATGTCACCATAATTTCCCTAAGAACTATCTAATGATCAAATCCAAGATTACTCACCAATTAATCTAAGGTGATTACAACATATATGTAATACTAGCATTGGGGACAACATTGCATACACAATGCTTTCAAATGCATTTTTATAACAAATCTCGCAAAAAGTACTTCCTAATTACCTTGTATCTTCATACTCGTCATTTGATCTTTCATGTTATGATCATTATAAAAAGAATAAAAATGTGCAAAATCCCACTTAGCCACCTCTATGAAAACCTTGAGGTAGCAAACTCAAGCAAAGTGGCTCTCACCTCAATGAAAACCTTGAGCCAAAATGAAATCTATTGAGCATATGCTTTAACTTGTTTGGAAACTTAATATTCAAGTTGTCACACTCATAAAAAAAACCTTGAGCGACAACTAATTTGTTGATGTTTAATTGGTGTGACTAAATTTATTTTTGTTGGTATTTTATTGCACTGCAATAAAAAGAAAGGCCATAAGCTTGTAGGATATGCAAAATCTTTTATCCATATAATTCCATAAGCCCCACTCACAAAATCCTAACTTAGGATTCTATTTGCATAAATGGAATATATATATTCACAACTTTGATCTCATTTAGCTCAAAGATGTCTCAACTTGCAATGTAATAATATTTTAGTGGTGTTTCAAAACTCATTAAAATAAGGGATTTGTTTTGTTGGGAAACTCAACAAGTTATGTAACCTACTCAAATACTCAATGATACCAAATTGATCATTTAATTATCGTGTGCTCAAGTTCAAATATTAAATACTCTAGCATCACATGCACTTCATCCTCAATTTATTTGTTTTTGCAACATACACATGGATGTTAGATACAATTTTTTATATTTTCCATCTCCTTATTTCCATTGCCAGGTGATGAGAGGACATAAAATGAAGTTTATGTTTTTTATGCATAGAGACTTTGTCTTGGAGGTAATGTTTTTATGTGTAACCATTGGATTGATTTCAGATTGATTGCATCTCATTTTACCACCAAGATTTCTCCATAACTTCTCTATTACCTTCTTTTGTACCAAGTTTGGAATGGATAATGGTTCATTGGAAAATTTTATTTTCCAATTCACTAGTTTTAATCTATTTCATTTTGTCATGACACCCACTCTTATCTTGAGTTGCAATACTTGCGTGGTGTAGTAATATGTTGCTTTCCATATGGCTCATTTTCAATATATATGTTGAATACATTGACAAAATATTCTTCCTCCTTCTAAGGGTTATATTGACACCATCATAAAGTAAGGGGTTTGTATTTTAACTCCTAGTTCCTATAATAAGAATGTAATGTACTTAAGCCTAGAATCACAAAGAAAAATAATAGAATGTGATAAAACACCATATCTAAACATAAAACACAAGAGATAAATGGATAGAACTTGAGAAATAACCCTTGTATTAGTGAAGTCCAAAAGAAAGAGCAATGTTCACTTGTCACTTCGAGGGGGAAACCTCCTATGTGTAGAGATCCAAATACAATAATAATCCTTCATCACATTAAACCACCACATTTGCATGTCCCTCCCATGGACTATTCTTTTACCTTTGTTGGTACCTTTTTGCTCCTAGTATGCAGCCCAATTCTCCATCCACCTTAGAGTATAAAAGATGGGAGTGAACACGAGATAAGTAGGCATATAAATCCATTGGTAACTTTTCATTTTATTCAAACTTCCTTTTTAATGTTTCTATATCCCTATACTAAAAAGTTTTGATAGATAATGTTAATATATCTCTATACTAGAAAGTTATGATATATAGTGAAAATTCCAATCAAATACAATATGTAATCTACACAATTTAAGAAAAATTGGTTTCCAAAATCTATAAAGAATTGCTTCAAGCTAGAAATGTAATGCTTCAATCAAACCTTTAGCATAAACCTGTACCTAGTTTTATAAGTGGGTATTGGGGACCCAATCACATTGTACATAGTTTTATAAGTGGGTATTGGCGACCCAATCACATTGTACCTAGTTTTATAAGTGGGTATTGGGGACCCAATCACATTGTCGATTTCTACTTCAAGCTCTTTTGTCTAGATGAAATATAAATATAAGATATATAACAAAATTAAAACCAATGAAATAACATCCGTAATTATTCAAAGGATTCAACTTAATTGAATTTATATAACCATAATATCTAGCATTTTTCTAATAAAATTGATTTCATGAGATATTTTCCAATCCATTGACATAGCTCTAATGTGATATCTTTGGTTGATGCATACACATTCTGATCTTGGTGATAATTAAAAAAATTGTAGGAACTTTATCATTTTCTATGGAGGAACACATTTGGTCCCAAATTCAATGCCGTAATTCAATGCCGCCGTCTCCCGTTTCAGATTTACCTCTTTTTCCCTCCACATCTCAGAGCACACCCCCACTTCCTCCTCCAACGCCTTCGAATTCGAGAACTGGTCAACTGACATGGGCCACCCAATGACGGGCACCCCTTGGCTCAAGATTTCCAGCACCGAATTCCATCCACAATGACTGAGGAAACCTCCGGTCGAAGGATGGCACAGAATCAACAGCTGAGGCGTCCATTTTCTGAGAAGCAAACCTATATTATTTTCCTTCACTCACTCTTCGAATCCCTCGGGTAAAAAATCCGTCGAGAACTCTGAATTCACTGGAGCCTCCACGGGTGACCTGACGCAATACTCCATCTCTGTATTAGGAATGAGGTCTCTGTCATCAATTGCCACCAGCATGTGCAGAAACTTCAACTCCTTTAGCGGTGAATCATAAGGTCCCATTGGGTTGGTATTTGGTAATGGGATGATTTCTGGTGGTGATCCCCTCCAGCGCAGATAGTTTCAAGAACTTACCACCCATATCCAGAGTCAAAAGCGCAGAAAGGGGTGAGTCTCGGGGAGGGAGGGTCTAACCAACGATGATCAAAAAAGACAAAATCCGGGCGAAATTGTAGCACTTCTAGACAATTCCGTTTATTATCATTTTAAATAGAAAAGAAATCCCTAGCTAAAGAGGGAATGGAATGACTTTTGATAGCTATGTTAATAAGAGTAATGTAAACTCCATGTCCATGAAATAAATTGTCAAGGATAAAAATAAGATAAACAATTTTATTCATGTCTTTTGCAACGTTGTTAAATTATCTTACATCGCCATGATATCAAAACAAGCCTACCTTTTTCAATCGATAGAATCTAGTAAGATACGATAGAAGTCCTCCATAAATGTAAGTTCATGAGGTAATCCCATTTAGCATAGCACTATTCTTGAACTTGAGCACTAAAAGACAAAATATTAGAAACCTACAAGAAAATTGAATAATGACGAGTTTCAAGAATGCACCTTGCTCAAGGGTGTCATATTTATGAATGATTACCTTTTAAGTAAAAAATATGGATGTTACTTGTGTTGATGAGAAACCTACAAGAAAATTGAATAATGACGAGTTTCAAGAATGCACCTTGCTCAAGGGTGTCATATTTATGAATGATTACCTTTTAAGTAAAAAATATGGATGTTACTTTTGTTGATGGTAGTAGTTAATTTGAATTTATTTAAAGACCCTCTTGAACTAGAAATTTCATTTTCTCTTTAGGCAATGATACCTCAAAATAGACCTTGGTATCAATGTTCTATTCCTAATAATGTTAGCAAACACATATTTTGATGAGGAAAGCTTTTCAAAATATTTGAGAATTCTTAAGTGTAAACCATTTTGATGAATGCCAACAAATTACCTCAATGAATGGCTCTTTAATCTTATCATCAATATTTCCAAGTCCACCTGCAAACATGAAACTCTATAATTCTCAATGTGGTTTCATTAATCTTGCCTATGATGCCATTAGTCATGTAAGTTGTGTCATTATCCTTTATAGGTGCATATTCAATTTTACCCTAAACATATACTGGATTAAAAGTGAAAACAACAATTAATTCAAGTTTGTAAAATATCCAACAAACTTCTAAATTGAATAATAGACAAAATATACCTTAAAGCCTTATACCAAGGTGCCATTGGTTAAAATGGTTCATCATTAAGCATGCATTCAATGTTTTCCATTGGATTGTAATTAGGTACAATGGAGCTCCAACCAGTTCCAATTCCTTCATTCCATTCATAAGGACCATTGGAATAATTAGCACATATTGACCTTGCCACAATGAGACAAGAGTATAAAGCTAAAAGGAATATAAAAAACATATGAGTATAAAGTTAAGAAGAATATTAACGAGAATCTACAAGCTTTCATGGACATTTGGGCCCTCTCACTCCCAAACCGTAGGCCATAAAACTAGTTTCCGTTATCTCCAACTTCCATCCTGTCCAATTGTAGTTTCCGACAACAAGCACTATAATCCAAAACAATGCCACTACATAGAGGAAAACAAGTTTTGAGCTCTAGATTGCAAGATGTGCTATAACTTTGTAAATTCAACTATAGTAGGCCTCGCGTGAGGTTAATTGAGACAGATCATTCCAAATTGGTAATTGAAAGACAACTAAACATAGTGACCTTGAAAAACATTGTTATATTTCTCTATGAGATCGAAGGTTGCTAGTTTTGATATTGAAGCACCTCCTTTCATATTGTTCTTTTTCTAGGATTTGATTGGGAGTTTGTTATGTCTAAACATGCAACCTTTGCAGGGGAAGTTGCATTAGAGAGAAATTTTATTGGGCAATTTAGAATCTTTGTTTGGTGTTCATCCACTGGTTTCAGGCATTGCTTGATGATTTCAAGGTTGTTTGTTCCCTGGGAACATATGTGCAAAAATTATTTTGAAAACTAGGTTAGTTCTTTGTTTTCATTCTCTGAATTATGGAAGGAAGTCTCCACTTGTTAGGTAAGGATTTATGTTGATCAAAGTCATTTTTTTACTATTTTAGTTTCTTTTAGGAAAAGGACCGAAATAGCTTTATATATACCATCCCTCATTTTAGTCTTTGAGGATGAGGATGTAAATAACTTTCTACATACCCTCCAACTATTTTGTTTCTTGTATATTGTAAATATTTTATATAAAGTATTTTTAAAAAAGAAGATAAATAAATATTTCCATGATAAAGAAATATTACAATTAAACTCAAATAATGTTCCAACTCATTAACATTCCTAGGCCATGCCAATCTTCTTTGTATAGTTCCAATTTTATGGAATGTCTTCAACATGACAAATACAACATGTATTCATAGATCTGTTTCACATGAAAGATGTGGAAATAATTAGCTAAGTTTGGCCATCAGACACAACACACTCGGAAGATTTTTCTTCCCATAATCTCTATCTATGACTCATGATTTAGTCAGTCAATATATATGAATTCACACATTGAAGTTGACCTTTTGATTTAGGGTTTAACACTTCAAAAATGATATGGAAATGACATAAACAAACAAAATGTTGAAAGGTGTTAAAATATCGTGGTGGAGGGGTGTATTTGTAGTGGGGAAGGATATAGGAGTCATATAGATTCTTGATTTGGAGGGAAGGACCCTCGTGGGAAATTTTATGGGGCATAAGGTTTTTGCATCTACTTTGGATGAATGGACTCAGTCCTCTTGGGCTCCAGAAATAGGCTACAAAACTGTATCTCATCTCTTGGGTATGGGTTGGTTGGGGTTTATTTTTTAACAATCTGAAGTTGCAAAGAAAACTCTTCAGCAGATCTTATTCCTGGATATGAGCTTTTTATCTCATAAATGGTGGCACCCATTATTTGATGCAAGAGAGGAGTACTTGGTGCATACTCCGATTTGGGTCAAGCTCCCAAATTTGCCCCTTGAATTCTAGTCTAAGGAAGGGTTTAAGTTAATTGGGGATATTTTGGGAAAATTTGTGGTCGCGAATGATAGTTACCAGAGGAAAAATTATTGCTCAGTGGCATGGATATCACCCGGGGGTTGTTTGAATCTATGATGATGATTGTTGGGAACTAGACTTATTCTAAAAGATTGGACTAAATAAACATACCTTTTCGTTGTGCTAGGTGCCATTTATATGGACATGTGTAGTCGATTGTACAAAGTTGTTCCAAAGACAAGTATGGAGAAAAAGCCTTGGGATGAGAATCTCGAGGTTGAAATAAGAAGAGTAAGGGTTCTAGGGGTCATGCGAAAGGGCAAACCTTCCACAAATTTGGATGTTCAACCTAGGGATGATGTGCGGGATATTGAGGTAAATCTGGAGGATCAAGATCGATTTGATAATCTTATGGTGGGGGATATTTCTATCCCTTTAATTAACAATAGGTGTGGGGATGACATGTGGCGGGAGGACGTGCATGGGGCATTTGATTTTACTTCTTCCTAGTTGGAGCATATGGAAGCTTTATGGAGTGTTGAATATTCGACATTCCTTGCACCTGGCAAGCCTAATGAAAATTATGTTCACAATCCTTTCGTTGATGTGGATATGTCTCTTTAGGGGGGTCCTAGCTCCAAGTCAAATTGAGATTTCTCTCCACATGTTGATTCTAGTAGGGAGTAGGAGGGGTATTGGGAAGATAAGGTTAAGGGGGTTATCCCACTTGTTATTGGGTTGTCGGAGGAATCAAACCCTCCAAAACAATTTCTGGCCCAGAGAGACTGGGTAATTCCTCATCAGGTCGCGGATGTGGACCCTATCTCCTTAGAGATCAATTGTGTTCTCAAGGTCATGGGTCTACTGAATGCATTTGGAACATCTTTTAGGTTGGTTCGGGTTACTCTAAGGTGGGATGAAAAAAAAAATCAACAAATAAACACACATAGGAGAAGGTGGAGAGTGAATCAGTTAAGGCACACAACAAATCCATTCCAGGGTTCTTAGAGCAAGAAATGCCTCGTGACCAAATGCTTAATGAATATTATGTCAATTAACATTTAGTGCCTTGGAGGGCAAGCCAAAAAACTAGCCCTCGAAAGACGTTTTGACGCAGAACATCTAGATATGTTGTTGATTTAGGAGATGATGATCAAAGGGGACTCTATGTACCATAATATTTTGAGGCGCTTTTTAGGTTAGGAATATTTTTATTTGGACTCGTTTTCTCATTCAGCATGGGTTATCACATGTATTAACTCTTCATTTTCTTTGCAGAACTATTTTGCTGTTAGGTTCGATTTGGGTATAGAGGTTTACAACAAGTCTTTGGACAAATTATTCATGGTTCTCAATATTTATGCCCCTTAAAAGAGGACGCGGGATCACTGAGATAATCTCTTTTCTCTTAGGTTCCTTAGAGTGAAGACCCTCATCATTGGTGGTGACCTAAATTTGACTTTAAGCAAGCACAAGGAATGGGGATCCCTATCTTGGGGGGGTGCATTGGCCCAGTTCTTTTGTGATAGATTTGAAGCGGTTGGATGGATTGATTTGGCTTCGATTAATTTTAAACCAACTTGATAACAACTAGGTGGACATGGATGGAGCAACGAAGTGGTTGGATTTTTCTCTGGCCCATGAAGCGCTACTTTCCAAAGTGGACTTGTTTAGGTCGTGGGTAGGTGTAACATCCTTGTCCATTAGCCAAACGACAAAGAGGAGGATAAGAACAATTAAGGGTTCAAAATTAAGCCTGAAGGCCATATATGAATTCATAACAAGAATAATAGTGTGCGAAAGTGTAATAAACATGAAGTATAACCACAATGGAATAAAGTTCATTCCACACACATAAATACATGGATTTACCCACACAATACATCATAGGCATTAACATAATTCATTGCACATCAACAACAACGTTGTTAGCACTTAGATTTTACCCTTTGGTTGTAGAAGGATAAACCTAAGGTAACCGTTTCAAACCAACCTTTAGGAGAGAAAATTAGCCTTTTTCTCTACCAGAGAGGGCTCTCTCAAAGATATGTAAATGGCTAAAGATAATAACTGGGATTTTTTTCAAGATAGGTATGTGGTTGAAATTCACACAAGAATCATTGGGCATGGAGTCAAAACTATGAAATTTATGGACCAACAGATAAACAACAATACAAATTTTCACAGAGGCAAGGTAGTCGTCACATTACAGTCAAAGCTTTTTGCAGGTGATTTAGAAAGAAACATAGATAGTCCATTAATAATGGGCACCAATTTTAGATGAATACACTACCAATTTTAGAGAAATAATGGATACTCAGACTCGATAAATCAAGGCATAAAACATATGAATCTCGATTTATTATAAACTTTCATCTGAGCATAGAAGATATGACATAATGGAAAGTATAACGAAGAAAGCTAAACATGCACATATAAGGAAAGAAGAATACAGATTGTAATTTTGGTCAACACATGAATCTCTGATACTGTAAAAATATGTTATTTCCTGTGTAGCTCTTTTATATCAAAAATATATCAACTCGATACAAAAAAATTTTGTCTTCAAAAAGGTTTCCAACCCTTTCAAAAATAACTCACATTGTCTTTTATACAAAACTTCTTCGAAGCCAAAACCTAACTGCTTCTTTTAACTAAAACTGAAATAACTTTAACTAACTTGCCAAATGTCAATTAAGTCAAAATTAATACAAAATTATTACAAATAAAAATCTTCAAAAGTCTTTCATTTTTGCTGATAATTTGCTCGATGAGCATCTTCAAGGACGAAGGGTATACTTCATTTTTCCAAACTTTTCCACATAGCTCCACTGGTCAGCAGTAATAGTCTCGTACAATATCATTTATTTTGCTAAGACTTTCAGCTCCACACTTTCTTCATTTGACATAGGAGGAATTTCTTCGGTCAAACTCTTCAACATATCCATGATTTTGAAATCTTCTGCAA
Organism: Larix kaempferi; assembly: GCA_027924585.1. Lineage (NCBI taxonomy): Eukaryota > Viridiplantae > Streptophyta > Pinopsida > Pinales > Pinaceae > Larix > Larix kaempferi. The sequence continues at coordinate 1,549,784 of BSBM01000815.1, read as the reverse complement.
GCTTTTCTAATAAAATTTTACCTGTAAGAACATGAGTCAATTTCTGGAATTTATCATGATTCATTCTTATTGCAAATAACAAATTTTTGTAATCATTCTGAGGAATTAATTCATCATTTTCATTCCAAAAAGCAGGCCTTCCTTTTTGGAAGACTTTTTTGAACTTTTTCTTGAAATCAACAACTTGTCTTTTCATTCTTGCACTCCGAGCCTCAACACTTTCTAGATGAGTATATTTTCCTAATGTCCTTCTTGCCCAAGTGATCACCGAAATCCTATTTTTGATACCCAATGTCTTCAGTTCATCTTCTGATAGAACTCTCAAGAAATCCATGGCATTTCGAACTGTTTCTTTTGGTTTTCTGCTTAAAGTTTCTCTTACTGCTGTACAATTCTTTAAAGCATCTTCTATCGTTTTTTCTTTTGTTCTTACATAATTTAAATAAGGTCTGAGATTGGTAACTTTCTCAATAATAATATCCCAAATCATATGTTTACATCCCTGAATTGGGACTTGCCCAATCACCTGAGAATTGAACCTTTGATTCATATCAAACAACTCTTTATTTTTTTTATGCAATCCCTTTATCTCTTCATTTCTCTTTTGATTCTGCTCTTCTAACTTCTGCTTCTCTTCTTTCAATTATTTAATTTCTACCACTTTAAGACTCACTTGGGACATGGATTGCACGAGATCAACTGTATTAGTTTCTTCGCTCACCTAGTTGGTATTTGATTTTTGTTGAGCCAAAACTGTCATCTTTCCTTTCAGATCTTCAATTTGACTTTTCAAACTCATTTTATCTTTCTCCCACTCTGCTTCCTTTTCAACAAATTTTAATAATTATGCTTTATTATCACTGATTTCTTTGGACAAAGATTCTTTTTCTTGCTCTAGCTTTGTTTCTTTAGGAGCTTGGATTAACTAAGTTTGGAATTTTCATCTTTTTTTGTAATGCTTGAATCATATTATCTTTCTCTATCAATAATTGTTTTCTTTCCTTACCTCGACCATCACTTGCAACCAAGTCAAATTGTAATTTTTTGACTTGTTGTTGGTGAGCTTTATTTTCCAATATTTCTTGCTTTAACTGACTCTCCATTTTATTTACAATATTTTCCAATTTAGTAACTTTCAAGGTTGCTTGCACAAAATCCTCATATATCACCTCTCCTATCTGCTTGTGTAATTGGATCTTATCAGGCACCGTTATTTTTTTCAAATTAACCTTTATCTCGGTCATTTTTTCTTCAGTCGAAACTGCCATGTTTAAAGTATTTTCTTTGATATCTCTACTTGCTACTAAAGTAACATCTGAACTTGTTAACTCTCTAACTTTTGGCAGTAAACTATAAATCATTTGTGAAGAAGCTTGTTTATTTTCCCGATATTGTTTATACATTTCAAGTCTGGACTGAAATCTACTTATATCTCCACCCTCCTTAACTTCCTGAAAGTTATACTCCTGTACCCGGACCTCTGGGACTGAAACTTCTCTTGTTCACAACCTTCATTGTCTGTTGAAATAATCAATTCTTGTTGTTTTTCACCCTTAAGTCTCTTTTCTCCATCTCTTTCTTCATCATCTACATCCATAATTTCCTGTAAACTTCTTTTTCTTCCAATTTCTACATTATTTGGTATATGATATGTTTCTATTGCTGATTCTGTTACAATAAGGTCTTCTACCTGTGAGTTTGTAATTGCTTCATCATCAGATTCATACTGCAACAGATTTCTTCCTTTCAGCAATCCCTCTATTTCCTTGTGTTCAAAAGCCTTAATATTATTGCTCTTTCTCCTCTCAGAAATGATATGAAGAGGATCATATTCAATTGCCACATCTTTCTTGAACTCCATATTTTCCAATAACTTCTTCACATCTGAAAGAGCATCTTTACTTTTTACAATAAACAGGCCTATTTTCCATGGATATTTCAAATCAAATGCTTTTTTGAACTTAAAAAAAGTTCATCTTCTAAAATCAATTTCTGTCTAACAAATTCCATAGTGAAAATTCTTAAAGTTAAGAAGGCATGCAATGCATATGGTTCATGTACAAAACCATACAATCTAATCACTATAGAATCTTTCAATAAAAACCAACCTCCTATTGCTACCTCCTCCTTCAACTACATCAGGGATTTCATTTCAGGCAAAACCCTTGGTAGTTCTTCCCCAAAGATTACTCTATATATTTCAGATAGAATGTAATTCATATAATTGAACATATTATCATCTAAAGCCCCTGTGTAAAGTACTTGTGAGAACTGTAATTCTTCTAAACTCCTAAACATGACCATCTTCATCAACTGTGATTGAAACCTGAAATATCGTGCGTTGGAGAAACTTGTCAACTGTAAGTGAACATTTTCTGCTAAAAATTCTTCAAACTTGAGACTCATCACCAACTCATACTCAATTCCGGGAAAACCAACACTTATTCTGAATAATAAGCTCAACTGTAACTCAGTCACCATCGTATCAGTATCTAGACCTAAAAATTGGGCTATCAAGGAAAGGACTAACTGAGTATTGTCATTGAAAAAACTAACATCTAAAGGGTACAGAGTACTTTCAATTTCCAAGTCGGGTTTAAGACAGGTGGTCAAAAAAGCTTGTCGATTCTCAGGAGAAAGCTAACGATACAGGGTGACGATTGACTCTTCAGAAAAACTTTTAGACTCAGATGCTTGGGATATAGGGATTCCAAAATAACTGTTGACAACTGACGACTTTATGGAACAAACGATTCTAGTCTTCTGAGCATTCATAATAACTTGCTGGGGTTCAGAGTAATTAGACGCGCACCAGGATATGAATTCAGGGAAAGGCATAATTTGGTCCGGGAAAAACTGGATAAAGGATGATTGAAACACTCTATGTACATCTATGCCTTCCGTATGCAAATTCTTTAATATTCTTTTAATTTCAGGGATAGGCAACCAGATTTCCGTATCAAACACATTAAAATCTCTATCCTCCAGGGCGTTCCTAACCCTAACACTGCTAAGACTTGGATCTTCTTCCATTTCTTATTATAAACAAGTTTAAATTACTGTCAGCACCGGCTATAAGAACCTACCTGTCACTGACAATATCTGAGAATGACCTGCTCTGTTGTCTTCTTCGTCCTACACACGTCCATAAGCTTCTGACTCCGACATCTTCAAATAACAAATGTCAACTTCATGTGCTCATTGCTATATATAAGCTTCCTTCTCTATCTTTCGGTCTTCTTTGCCAATGGTCAATTCTCTCATCCGTTGATCTTTCGTGTGGCCATCTTAGCCGTTGGATTTGATTTTCCTTTAACACTTTGACAACCTTTCCCTATCAACCATCCGATTGTTTTCATCTTGTGATCTTCGTCGTTCATTATTTAGCACGATACCTCTATCTTAGTGGTTTCGAGGCTCTCTAAAACGGTCTTCATTACCACTTCTATCCCTTGCGACAAACTGTGGCGTTGACACCAGGCAAGCTGTTTTGTTTGTCGCAACCGCTTTTCCTGTTTATTATCCGCGCTTCTTCACAATGTGTCGATCATCTGGAACCGTTGATCAACTATAGAATCATATGGACCATTGCTTGCTCTACTGCCCCTGCGATTTTTGAAACCTTCGCGCCTAACAACTGGATTCCTTTAGCATTCATCTTAGCTGTCCACGTGTCTAACATTTCTTCTATCCCACAACACTTTCGCACATCACTTAAGTGGGTTTACCATACCACTTTTCCTCCCCGCGGCATGTTTTAAACACGACTTGTAGCAAGTTGTTTTGGTTTTCGCAACCGGCTTTTGTTTCTAACTCCCGCGCAATTTGGCAATGCGACAACACACGAGGATCACCGATCTCCTGCTTGCGCCCAATCAACGGTGCATCTTGCACGACGGTTAGCGCTTATAACATTTGTTTTCGGACTATGGTTTTTGGCATTTCTTTTGCTCCTTATGATCGATTTTTTGCATTTTTTCTTTGAATCTTATTTTGCTTATCTCTTTAGTGCCTCCATTTACAATCTTTGATCATACCTTAACCCATAATCATGAAAACACTCATATTTTAGGTTTTTCAAGAAATTTTCAAAACATCTCTCTACTATACATCATTTACTTGTGTTGTGAAAACTAGGTGTTAACAAACGTATTAGATCAAATGCAAAGAAATACTTTTATGGAACAAAGATCTAAGCAATTGGTTGTGTAAGTGCAATTTTCCACCCAACCATACGTACTCTATCTAGCATATTCTATTTCTATTGAGATTCCACCCCCAAGTCGGGCCATGAGTCTACTAGGGAAAAGGAAACACCTACAAGTTTCTATATCTCGGCTCACAACCCATTATACTCTCCATACTCAGCCAAACGCTCATACAAATCTCTATAGTAGTCACTCAACATGCATACCCTTGAATCCATAGTACTTTCCCCACACAACACCTTAGAGGATTAGGCATCCCCTTCTCTAATCTGGGTCCCTCGGGTGATCCATCTTGCCAAGTGCTTCTAGCGTGTGCATAGAAAGAGTCCACCATTGTGCATATTGTTGGAGATCTCTCTTTAGCTCTTACTCATGGATTCTCATGCATGTAAGAGTAGCAGAACTCACAGGGTCAGTCTTAGGCCTCAGGGCTCACTTGCAACCAACTCTCTCTCTCTTCAGTCTATAGATCAAGATTATAGGTAACGAATAATATAGTGTCGAGACAAATCAATGAAAATGCGGGAGGGTACGAGTGTTTGATGAATGAGGTTAAGTCGACCAGTGTCTATGTAGTGTAACAACCTAGGCGTGAGGGTGAACTAGACGAAGGTCTCCACAAAAACGAATCGGGCAAGTTTGCATGTGAACAAGTCTCAGGGAAGTGTAAGTTTGCGTCGAGTGTCTAGGTGTAACTAGGGTGAGTCCGTCTCTACGAGGAAGGATGTCTCCAAGGGGTGTGTAAGTCTCAGGAGAGTTTGGGAGAGAGAAAACATCTAAGGGTCTGAACGTGAATGTAAGTATGAGGGGAGCGTAAGTCTGGGTGAATGGATGCATGAGTAATTGGGTCCGTGAGTGTGTAGGAGTGAAGGTAAGCTTGACAGCCTTGACTCCAGGGTAGGATAGATGAGAAATCAATTGACTCCCTCGACATAACTTCTAATTATGGGGAAAGGGACTTTTGCAACCATCCTCGAGAAGCACCTTCATCCCCATGCTCCCTTAACTGCACAAAGGGACTTCTCCCACCAACTTCACACAACAATTGAATGATTGGGTGAAAGTAGTAAAAGATAGTAATTGGCTCATTCAAGACTCACAGAGGCAATTGGATTGGCTTTATGGCTAACACTTGGTAATCAAGCATGCAATTCCACATAGGTCCCCTTTCCTCTTCCCCTCTATTGGAATCATAGCCCCTTTGGTGCACCTTATACAACCATCTTGGACCATTCATATTATTACTCAACACAATATTAAATAACATTTTGATTAGCTTGATAAGCTAATCATATAGTCCAAATAGGAAAACACTTACATAATGGATTCAAAATATATTCCAAGGGTCAAATTGGGGGTATTATAGTAGGTAGTGCCCATTGCTCTAACCATTTTCTTGTCTTTTTTGTGTTGGAGGAAGGTGAGATGAAGTTGGGGATGCCTTTCAAATACAATGTGAGTTGGTTTTCCAATGAGGAACTGCAACTGATTGTGAGAGGATGTGTCGGGTGAGAGCGCTGGGATGCAATTTGCACAATCATTAAAGATGCTCAAAGGCGAGGTGGCACATTGGGATTGAGACCGTTATCTTAATCATGACGAAAACCTCTTGGAAGTCAAGAAGGATTTGGAAAATATCTACAACTCCAATCCTTGCTTGATTAATGAGAGAAACTGGGGCTCAAATACTACATTTGGATCAGATACCTAACAAAATGCTTATCGAGAAGGAGGTCACTTGGCATCTTAAGGGCTGAGCTCTATGGATTTCCTCGAAGAATGCGATATTTTGAATTTTTCTTGGATTTCTTTGAGCTTGTAGGGGAGGATTTACTTTTGGTCGTGGAAGAGGTTTGACACACTGGAGGCATGTGGAGTTGTTTCAACTCAACCTTCATTACTCTGATCCTGAAGGTGGATCATCTAGAATCTTTCGACGGTTTTGTTTATGTAACAATATCTATAAGATTATAGCAAAGGTGATTGCTCCATGGATAAAACCTTTGTTATCTCAAGTCATGCCAACATAACAATTTGGTTTTATGCATGGGAAGTCCATTCATGAGGCAGTTGGTGCCGTGCAGGAAAGTATTCACTCTATGAAGACAATGCAAGTCTCGGTGGCAGTGGTCAAAATGGATTTGTCCAAATCTTGCAAAAGGGTGTCGTGGCTTTACTTACGTCTCTTGTTGTTGCAAATTGGTTTGAATTATGAAATGGTTAGATGGATTATAGTTTGTGTCAATACATCCTCCTTTGCAGTACTAATTAATGGATAAGGATTAGACATTTTTACCCCCTAGTGGGGGTTGAGGCAGGGGTGTCTGTTGTCTCCATATATTTTTTTGCTTGTGGTTGAAGGGCTTAGCTTGACCAATCTAGAGGTTAGGATGCATAAAAGGATTAGGGGAATAACTTTCAGGGGAAGGTTGCAAATGATGCACCTTCTATTTGTTGATCATGCGTTTTTGTTTTACCTATGCTCCGAAGTAGGAGGTTGGAAGTTTGAGGAGATTCTTTATTTTTTTTGTTATGCTATGGAGATGGTGGTGATTAAAGGTAAGTCGGCTCTGTATTACCTAGAGGAGGTAGGTTTGATGAGGAATCTATGGGGCCATTTCTTTCTATTCACTACACAGTTGATGGATGAAGGTCTCAAATACTTGGGATATCATTTGAATCCCAACAAGTATGGTAAGGTTGATTGGGCATGACTCATTTCCAGGATCGAAGGGAGAGTTAAGTTTTGGTGTAATAGGGGGATTATTTTGTAGGGTGGAAGATTGGTGCTTATCAAGTCTATTTTGGAGGCGATCCTGGTACACTGGCATTATTGGCGTTTATTTTAAAAGGGGTTCTTGATCGAGTCTGAAAAAATTGTTTTAATTACATATGGAAGGGCTCCTGTGAGTATAAGGGGTCCCATCTCACAAATTGGAAGACACCATGGTGGATATGCCGTCAAAAACATCTTTATGTTTAGTCCATCTTTGGTGGAAAATTCGTTGTGGAATTTCATTTCTAAGGATAGTTTATGGCAGTGTAGACTTTGAATTGATTCTTGATTGGATCTAAGGAAATCACAAGTCGATGCATAATTTCTCTAATCAATGGAAGACATTGTTAAAGGCATTCTTGATCATTGGTTGTTATTTGGCTTGGAGGGTGGGTTCAGGGTCTTCAATTCAAGTGGGGGCTGGGATGTAGTGTTGAATATTTCTTCCCAGAAGAGATGACTCAGGCACTATAGGAGGGAGGTAGAAGTACTTTGAACAAGTTCATTAATCAGATGATGGTGATATTATGGTATCAAGGGTGGATGAGAGTTGGTGACTTGGGTTTGGTTGGGGATTGGGCGATAAAATGGGATGCATTTGTGAAGGCCTTAAGGAAGGCACAGGTCTACATGAGAGATGTGGTTGGGGATTGGGCGATAAAATGAGATGCATTTGTGAAGGCCTTAAGGAAGGCACAGGTCTAGATGAGAGATGTGGTTGGGGATTGGGCGATAAAATGGGATGTATTTGTGAAGGCGTTAAGGAAGGCACATGTCTAGATGAGAGATGTAGATGATGAATTAGTGTGGGTTTTCAATAAGGCCGGAGGCAAGTATTCGAATAAATTGGGTTATCTGGTCCTCGTCAACAACCCAAGGGAGTCTCCTTGGTGGAGTACCAAATTATGGAAAATTGTAGTTTCACTAAAGAGTATGATTTTCTTTTAGTTGATTTTGAAAGGATGTGCTCTGACTTGGGATAAATTGCAGATAAGAGATGTCCAGGGGCTGAGTATGTGTTTTATGTTCCGTTTCAAGGAGGAATCAAATTCTCATCTATTTCACTTGTGCAACTTTACACTGCAAGTCTGGCTCAAGATTGAACAAAAGTTGTAGGTTTCCAACTATGGGATAAGGATTGTATAAGTGAATGCTTCATGGAGTACTTCTAGCATTCTGAGCTCTGGCCACTTCAAGCACTTCCCTTCCTAGTGAGCCGGAGAATATGGTTATCACAAAACTCACTTATTTTTTAAGAGGGGCAGGTAATCAATAGTAAGATGTCACTACAAGTTTTGGCTCTACTTAAGTATTACATCCAGCCTGATAAGAACATGCTTGTTTGCATGATCATCCCCTTACAAGTTGACAAAGAGATTACATGAGGATATTTCGATGGGGTGTGTCAAGGGGGTATTGAGTTTGTCCTTCACTTTTTGGATGCTCATTTTTTCAATGGTAAAGCCAATCTTGGGGTGGTCTCTAACAACCTCGAAGAACTCAGTGCTTTTTATTAGTCAATGAAATTTGCTATTGATTGTGGGCTCACTCAAATTTAGATTTTTGGTGATTCCACATTAATGATTGATTCAAAACACTGGGCTACAACAACTGAAAATGCACTTAAAAGAAATCACAATATTGTTCAGGATGGCAATTTTTTCCCATATCTTTCCTGAGCTTAAAATGGTGGTAGTTGCATTATCGAAAAAAGCTATGACTTTGGGTATTGGGCAGTTACATTTGGATAAACATTTGGATGGGGTAGTTCATTCTGAAAGGATTTTGAAACTGTTTTGAGATATCCAGTGACAGGTCTTGATAATTGGTAGTCTCGTAGTCTCATTTTTATTAAATTGAAATGCTTTGGCATTTGCATAATGTTCATTTTATTCTAATTGAATAGAAAGTGTGTTTTTTCATGGGAAAAAAATAGTAAGTATGTTATTTTTAGTGGGAAAAAAAATGGTGTGGAAATGAAAATAGAAGTGGATCAAATGGCTCAGTGAAGAAAGGGAGAGTAAATTTAAGTTGATGTATGGGTTAAATTCTACGAGGGTCTTGGAACTGGTGATGGTTATTAACATCAAACATTTTAACATTAGTTAGGATGATCGTCTTCCAAGCATTAGACCCGGGTTCGACTCCAGTAGACGCATCTCAATTCATCAAGTTTTCAGTTAGTCTCATGAAGAGACGAAGCTCTATCCACTCCTTGTTTGTTAATCCATAACTTCAAAGTTGTATTCTTCGAAATCCAAAAACAATTCCTTTGCCGGGACTTGAACCGGGGTTTCTCGAGTGAAAGCCGAGCAGTGTTAAATTCTACAAAAGCAAAACAAATTCCGTTGCCGGGACTTGAACCTGGGTGAAAGCCGAGCAGTGTTAAATTCTACAAAAGCAAAACAAATTCCGTTGCCGGGACTTGAACCTGGGTCTCTCGGGTGAGAGCCGAGTATCCTAACCAACTAGACTACAACGGAACAGATATTAATACATGTGTGAGTTTTATTCATATAAGGCATCATTGTATCACGGTTTTTCCACGTTTAAATTGCATATTTAATCTTCGCATTTAATTGTTAATGATATTTCGAACCTTTGAAAGTGATGGATAATTGTTAAGAAATGAAGGTTGCAACATTCTTTGGTACTAGCGTGATACAGGTTTAGAAGCATTTGGTCTTCCTACACAACAAACCCACCATCAGATAGCAAATTGATTTATCAATTTTGATTCGGCAGAATGTCTTAATTACAAACTCTGCAGCAGCTTTCCAATTGCGAATGATAGATGTGGAAATAATTAGCTAAGTCTCGCCATTAAACGCCACGCAGTCCGAGGAGTTTTCTTGCCATAATATCTATGTGACTCGTGATTTAGTCAGTCAGTATATATGAATTCATGTGCATTGAATTTGAATTTTCTTTTGCTAGATTTAGGGTTTGAGTTTTGGCAATGGAGTGGATTGGATGGCTGATTCAAGAAAGGAAAGGTAAATTTATATTCATGTATGATTAAATAACAGGATCAGTATGGTATTGACTATGTTTAAGGGTTTGAACATCTAGGGTTTGTAGTCCAACGGTTCCATGCCAATCTTCTTTGTTTGGTTCCAATTTTATGGAATGTATTAAGAAACACAAATATAGCATGTATTCACAGATTTATTTCACATGACAGACATGGAAATAATTAGCCAAGTCTCGCCATTAAACGCCACGCACTCGAAAGAGTTTTCTTTCTAAAATCTCCATCTGTGACTCGTCTCTTCCCACAATCTCCATGTGTGACTCGTGATTTAGTCAGCCACTCAATATATTGAATTCGTCTGCATTGAAATTGAATTTGGTTTAGTTCGACTTACGGTTTGAGTTTTAAAAACTTCTCATTTGATATGGAAATGGAGTGGATCAAATGCCCTTGTTCGACTTAGGGTTTGAGTTTTAACACTTAAAAGCTATGATATGGAAATGGAGTGGATCAAATGTCCAAGTGAAAAAGGAAAGGTAATTTTAAGATGGTGTACAACAACGCACAATGTCGTCTTTGTGCTACTGTTAATAGATTGTAACATGTAGCGTTTGTAGTCTCGGGTTCGACTCCCGGCAGACGCATCTATATACATCTTGTTAGTAGCTTATTGTGTTGTTAATCCACGATTTCAGCCTTGCATTCATAGAAATATGAAGACAAATCTCTATTCCACGACTTCAGCTTTGTTATTCTACGAAATGACCCAACATACCCAAAAGTGCCTGTGATTTTTTGAAGGAGAGAACATCTGAAGATAATTCTTTTACCATTGTTAACTTTTCCACTCGAGGCTATAATATTCTTCTCCAAAGTATCCTTAAATCTCTTTGCATTTGTGATAGAGGCTTCTCTTACAAAAATAGTGTTATCAACAAACTCTGAATGTTTTACAGCCTTACAGCCTTAACACCTCAGACAATGAGGATACCTGCTAAATTACCAGTCTAGCTCCCTGGTAAGAGTTCAGCTAAGAGCTTCTGTCATAATAATATACAAAAATGAGGATATAGGACACCCCTGCCTTATTCCACGAGAGGCTTGAAAGAACATTATTGGCTATCCATTAACAAGCAAGGCTATCCAAGGCTTTCCAATACGTGCCTTAATCCATTTAATACATGAGAGAGTTGGGTACTTCCTCCTCAGCCCGCGGATGTGGACCCTATATCCTTGGATCTCAATCGTGTTCTCAGGGTCGTGTGCCCGCTGAAGTTATTGGGCACGACTTTCAGGTTGAGTCGGGTTACTCCAAGGTGGGTCGAAAATCATCAATTAAACACACAACAACAACAAATTTTTTCCAGGATTCTTAGAGTAAGAAATGCCCGGTGACCAAATGATGTATGAAGATTATGTCGATTAACATTTAGGGCTTTGGAGGGTAGGCCAAAAATACTAGCTCTCCAGAGACTCTTTGAGGCAGAACATCCAGATATGGTGTTGATTCAGGAAATAATGGTCAAAAGTAGACTCTATGCACCCTAAATTTTTGAGGCATTTTTCAGGTTAGGAATACTTTGGTGTGGACTGTTTTGGTCATTCAGGGGGGTTTATCACATGTATTAACTCTTCCATTTCTCTGTTGAACTATTTTGCTGTTAGGTCCAGTTTGGGTATAGAGGTTTACAACAAAGTCTTTGGAGTCTGGAAAAAGCATTCACGATTCTCAATATTTACGACCCCTAAGAGGGGAGGCATGATTACTGGGAGAATTCCTTTTCTCTTAGGTTCCTTAGAGTGGAAACCCTCATGGGGACCTAAATTTAACTTTAAACAAGCACAAAATTTTGGGGCTCCCAGACTTGGGGGAATTCGTTTGTCGAGTTCCTTTGTGATGGATTTGAAGCGGTGGGATGGGTTGATGTGACTTCAGTCAATGTTAAACCAACTTGGAATAACAACTGGGCAGACATGGATTGAATGGCGAAGTGGTTGGATTATTTTCTGACCCACGAAGCACTACTTTATGAAGTGGACCGGTTTAGGTCATGGTAGGTAGTGCCCACCGCTCTGACCATTTTCTTGTCTTTTTGGGGGAGGACAAACATCAGAGGTTTTGCAAGGAGTATAGAACCCCAATTCCCCGCAATGTCTATGAATATTGGAATAGTTGTTAGAAATACTCTTATAAGGAGTAAGAACATAAGACTTTCAATGAGTATGAAAACCTATTTCCTCGCACTCTCTCTCAATACCGGAACAATTGCTAGAAATATTCTTACTATTTCCAATGTTTTCGGTTTGAATTACAACATATGGGTCCAAAACATTTTGCTGACATTGTCTGGTTACAGAGCATATCAAATTATCCAACTTCTCCACCATCTGAATACGAAGAGAGGCGTCGAGGGGAAGCAGTTGGCCTTTATAAAAAAGATTGTCTGCAGGACAACCAATGCACTCAATCTCTGAAACTAGACAATCTCTAGCAAAATGTTTTGGACCCATATGATGTAACTCAAACCGAAAACATTGGAAATAGTAAGAATATTTCTAGCAATTGTTCCGGTATTCAGAGAGAGTGCGAGGAATTAGGTTTTCATTCATACTCATTGCAAGTCTTCTGTTCTTACTCCTTGTAAGAGTATTTCTAACAACTATTCCAATATTCATAGACATTGCGAGGAATTAGGGTTCTATACTCCTTGTAAAACCTCTGATGTAGGGAGGTGAGACGAAGTTGGTGATGCCTTTCAAATACAATGCGAGTTGGTCTTCCAAGAAGGAACTGCAACAGATTGTGAAGGATGTGGGAGGCATGTGGAGGATAGGGCGGGTGAGAGTGTTGGGATGCAATTTGCACAATCATTAAAGATGCTCAAAGGCAAGGTGGCACAATGGGCTTGAGATTGTTATCTTAAATAGGATGCAAACCTCTTGGAAGTTGAGAAGGAGCTAAAAAATATCTACAACTCCAATCCTTGCTTGATCAAAATGATAGAGAGACTCGGGTGCAAATACTATCTTTGGAGCAAATACTTAACAAAATACTTATCGAGAAGGAGGTTGCTTGGCATCTCAAGGGATTAGCTCTATGGATTGCCTCGAAGGATTAACGCATGCGATATTTTCAAAAAATTTCAAAGTATAGGAGGAATTATAAGAACTCTATTTGGAAATTTAAGGACTCAGAAGGCCTATGTGTTCGGATGTTTAAGGAATGATCTCGTTTGCGGGGCGTCTCATTTCCAGTCACTATACTCAACCTCCCCCATGCCAACTTAGGGGATAATCATGAAGACCCGAGATAGACCCGGGTTCGACTCCCGGTAGACGCATCTCAATTTATCTTGTACTTTATTGTTCTGTTAATTCACGATTTCAGCCTCGTATTCAGAGGAAATACGAAGACAAATCATCTGAAAAAAGATAATTCCTCGACCTCGTATTCAGAGGAAATACAAAGAGAAATCATCTGAAAACAGATCATTCCTTGTTTTGCTTTGTTGTTCCATGAAATCCAAAGACTCTCTTTAAAGATAATCCCATCCTTGATTTGCTAATCCTCGACTTCTGAAAAAAGATAATTCCTCGACCTCGTATTCAGAGGAAATACAAAGAGAAATCATCTGAAAACAGATCATTCCTTGTTTTGCTTTGTTGTTCCATGAAATCCAAAGACTCTCTTTAAAGATAATCCCATCCTTGATTTGCTAATCCTCGACTTCAACTTCGTTATTCTACGAAATCCAAAGACAAACCTCTTAAAAGAGAATTCAAAGACAAACCCCTTAAAAGAGAATTCCGTTGCCGGGACTTGAACCCGGGTCTCTCGGGTGAGAGCCGAGTATCCTAACCAACTAGACTACAACGGATTGAATGTGTAATTAAGAATACGTTATGTCTACTATAAAATTTTCCCTCCGGACATCAACCTATGATTAATTGGTAGAAAATTGCCACGAATATCAAATTCCCAATTCTTCTTTTAGTTAAAAAAATAATTTATATTTTAAAGTTTGAAATCAAATATATTTACTTGTATTAAATAGAGTCAAATTTGTAATAAATATATTAAGAATCAATTACAAAAAGAGAAGACACAAATACTATTTTAGTTAATTCTTTGTTTTGTTAATCCACAACTTCATCGTTGTATTATGCAAAATCCAAATTAATTTCCGTTGCCGGGACTTGAAAAGGGTCTCTCGGGTGAGAGCCGAGTATCCTAAACAGCTAGACTACAACGGAAGCGTTGTTACAAAATGTATGAATTTCATTCCCGTAAAACACCATTGTAACACATTTTTTTAATGATTAATTGGTATATTTAATAAATGCATTTAATTGTTAATGATATTTCAAAACTTTGACATAAAGATTTAAATTAAGCAAAAAGATGGAAAATTGTTATGAAATTCAGGTTGTAAAATTCTTTGGTGATAGTGTGATACAAGTTCAGTGGCATTTGGTCTTCCTGCACAACAAACCCACCATCAGATAGCAAATTGATTTATCAATTTTGATTCAGCAGAATGTCTTAATTACAAACTCTGCAGCAGCTTTCCAATTGCTAATGACAGACGTGGAAATAATTAGCTAAGTCTCGCCATTAAGTCTTAATTACATCCTTCAAATATTTACATCCATGAGAGGCTCTAAGGTAGATTATTACAAATATTTACATTATTTACATCCTTTAAGTTCTAGTTTCTTTAAAAATGTCAACTTATGAATGCTATATTGTATTAATGTGATGCTAGGCCAACTAAGATTAAGGATCTCAAGGTTTATAAGATTGGTAAGAGATACACATAGTCTATTCATGGTAAGGTGCATCAAACTCAAGTATTTAGTTGTTCCAAATAAAATGATTATATTGACATCCTACTCAAAATCAAAACTTTAAGAGAGATCATACCCCTAATTGCCCTTTTTAGAATTTCTATTAAATATTAGTTTCTATTAAGGAACAATGTGGGTATGACATGAATAACACAAAGAACTCAAATTGTTAAAGCCCAAGAATATTTGGGTGCATCCATAATAGTCATTTTCGTTTAATGTTGTCAAAACCTTGTCCAAGAGTATTTAGTTGTTCCAAATAAAATGATTATATTGACATCCTACTCAAAATCAAAACTTTAAGAGAGATCATACCCCTAATTGCGCTTCTTAGAATTTCTATTAAATATTAGTTTCTATTAAGGAACAATGTGGGTATGACATGAATAACACAAAGAACTCAAATTGTTAAAGCCCAAGAATATTTGGGTGCATCCATAATAGTCATTTTTGTTTAATGTTGTCAAAACCTTGTCCACATAGCAATACAAATTTCTTATTCTCATCTGCTTCAAAGTGCCAAATCATGTAAGGAGTCGATCAAATTGAAGCATATTGTTTTCCCATCAAAGTGTCTCATAATTGGTCAAATCAAACAAAATCAATTCGTCTCCTAAGCTTGTTGTATTTATGCATACACAACACAATTTCATATTAACATCTTCGGTGTTGATGCATCATAACTCAACCATACGAAATCATTAAGAATATTGGACTTTCACATAGTCACCATAAACTCTAGAGAGCACATTTTTGCTGTTGTCGAAGATTAATGATGACCATTAACCTACCTCCACACCTATCACAAACAAATTTGACAAAATAGCTAAGCACAATGTAAACTTTTATTAACTCTATCCAATCCTTAGCATTTTCCATAAAGGTAATCATTGTTGATTGCATCACCTCACTTGTTGAGTATACCAGCCTAGATCCAAATCCTAGGCTCTATCAAGCGCCCAGTGGGATCAAATCTCATGAGGTGCAAACCTTTCCTTGAATAGCTCCTTGAGTGCAATACCAGAGTCACCTAATCCTAAGCTCTAAAGTCTATAGTTTAAGTATCATATTTACGTTTTACTTTGTATTATTCTTTTTTGTTTATGGTCGACATAATATTTATTACTTTTTACTTTGTATTATTCTTCTTTGTTTACCTTGTATTATTTTGTTACTCAACAATCGACAAACACTCTAAAATCTCATATTTACTTTTTACTTTGTATTAAAAGTAAAAAGTAAAGTCTCTAGTTTAAGTCTCATATTTACTTTTTACTTTGTATTAAAAGTAAAAAAGTAAAGTCTCCAGTTTAAGTCTCATATTTACTTTTTACTTTGTATTAATATTTTTTGTTTATGACCGACATAATATTTATCACCTAATCCTAAGCTCTAAAGTCTCTAGTTTAAGTCTCATATTTACTTTTTACTTTGTATTATTCTTTTTTGTTTATGGCCGACATAATATTTATTACTTTTTACTTTGTATTATTCTTTTTTGTTTACTTTGTATTATTTTGTTACTCACAAACACTCGACAAACTCAACACATGTTACAAGATCTCCTTCATACTAGGCTGTAAAGCGCCTCTCAGCGCAATGATGTATTTTGTTTGTCATTGTGATTGTTTTGAACCCATTTTTTCAACCATCATTGCAAATTTTAGTATGACCTTAGATTCATTTATTGATTGGAAAGATTATTAGATACAAATGATGAAATAATAATAAAGTAATAACATGTGTGAGACAATAAATTTAAAATTAAAAAAACATTAAAAATAACTAGATGATAAAATCTCACAACCTTTTCATATTGAATTATGGTTGAACAATTAATTCAAATATCATTAACATTAAACATAAATGTTACTGATTTAAGAATTTGATGATCAAATTGCTTATCATTATGCATTTCAAATATCAAATTTGAAAAACCAAAATAGTGAATTATATCTATTTTCATAGTGAAATTTCTCAAAACCCTCGTCTCCATTGCCATTAATCTTAAAGGCCTTAACTGCCCTCTCAACATAAGCTTCGATAAGCAAACCCAAAACCCATGGCATAGATCAATTTTTTAGGGAAAAGATAAATGCCACATTATTTTATTCCAAGGAAACAAAATAACAACCTATATATTGCTTAAAGAATTTTTCCCAATCAAAGATAAATGTCTCCAAAAATTAAGTGTTAAGTGTCAAGAATGTTTAGAAATCTTACAACCCATTCATGTTTGTTGGTAATGTTCCATCCACATCCACACCACTTTGATTTGTGTTCATAGGGACAGTGACTATTGCTTGGGCCATCGTCTATCATCTTGTTAAGCAACATCATTGATTTGTTCAAATTTATTTCCATCCCTGTAGCCTTGCAATGTAAATCTAACAACTCCTTTAACTTCTCTAATTCTTTTATTGAGCCATGGCTAAAAAACTTTATAACATCCATAAAGAGCAAATGGGTTTAAAAAACATTTCTTGCCACCTGAATCCTTTTCAATTCACCTCATCTCCTGACATCCTTAATAACTAGGCTAAGCCCCTATGCTATTAAAAAAAAAGGAAAGGAGATAATGGACAACCTTGCCTAAGCTCCTTGGAGACGATAAAGAATCTCAAAAGTGCCCCATTTATTAACACTACAAATGAAGCCAAAGTTAAACATCCCATAATCCAATTGATTGTTTGTAGGTTCATCCCCATGTGAACTAATAATAATCCTAAAAGGGAAAATTCACTCTATTGTGGGACTTGGACATGCTTATCTTCATTATGGTTGCTAGCATATTTTTTTCTTTTACAGTGTACATGCCTTCTTGTGCAAGGCCCAAATCATCATGAATTTGGCATTGATAGGGAAATATGAACTATTATTCTAAGACAAAACTCGACACAATACCTTTCAACATGTTAGCAATAATATTTTGAAATAAGTTTATATATTAAATTGCATAAAGAGATAGGCTTGCAAGCTTCATAGCTTTCACAATGTTACTTTTGGGAATTAGGGTGATGAAAGTACTATTAAGTGCCCATGACTTTCCTAGGGCGTCTTGACTCTTCTATCACATGAAATAGGTCATTTTCTAGGAAAAAAAAACCCTAAATAGAACTCAACTAAAAGACCATCATGCCTTAGACTTTCCCCTATTTTAAATCATTGTAAAATTGCCTTTAATTCCAAACATGTGACCTCGACCTCCAACTCTTTATTTGCATTCTCATTTATAAATTTAGGGAATAAACTCAAAACTTTCATAATTCCCCCAATATTAGCAACATCTACATCTTGAAACAAAGTTTATCAACATCTACTACCTCCTTAAAGGATCTGGCCATATTACTATTTGGGTGTTGGACTTCCCAAATAGTACTACTACTTAAGTGTTTTTTGGAGTTGACATAATTATGGATGAATGTGGCGTTCTTATCACCCTTTTGAATCCACATGCATCCACTTTTGAGCCTCCACAATGCCTCTTCCTTTACTCATAGCTCCTTCTTCTTAGCCTCCAAATCCTTAACCATTATGCTTCCTTCTTTGAGAATACCCTTACTGTATTATTATCAAAAAGTGTTTGTATTCCCTCTAACACCTCTTTGATTTCTATTTGATACTTTTATGCTTTTGATTTGGCCCATCCCTTCATTACTACCCTATTTCTCCTAATATTGTTTTCAATTGTTGCATAGTTGAGTCTCTCTTGTCACTGTCATTCCAAGTTTTGATAACCAAATCTTTGAAAATAAGATCTTCCAGCCAAGCATGTGATAAGGCTTGGTGGCTTCCTATCCTCCTTTTCCAACCATAATATAATGGGCACATGATTTTCCATAGTGCATATACCTACCTAAGAGCTAATTTTTATCTTCATATTGTAAAGAGATCTTGCCATTAAGAAATGGTCCAACCTCTTGGTTATCACCTTGCTTCCTCGTCTAGTGTTATCCTAGGTTGGGGTCAGCTTAAGTGGTTCGACATCAATGAGATGGTGTAGTTCAAACATCTAAGAGAAATAATCCCCTAACTGAATTCCCTTCTTGCATTATCCAGACAAATCTCCCTTATGTTAAGAGTTAGATTTAGATCCCCTCCCAAGATCATATGTTCTTCTTCAAGTATTCCTAAGTCCACCAAAGCATCCCAAAAGTTGTTATCGCCCCTGTATGACCTATACATATTCATAAAGCTAATTTCCATCCACAACGCTTTTTCTTTAAGTTTCTCTAGGATACCTAAAGCTAGAACATTTGTAGAAATAGCTTCAAATTTAGTATTCCAACCTGTAATGATACCCCTTGATATACTCATTGCATCAAGTGAACTAACATTCCAATCCTTTAACAGAGAAAGTAACAATGCAACAACTTTCTAACTAGAGCACTTTGTTTCCTACAAAAAGACATCAACATGGTTATATACTTTGAAGTGTCTTTTGAAGTGTAGTCATTTGTGGGAACCCCCTACCCTGCTAATGTTTATGGAAAGAATACACATTAGGGAACTACGGGGAGAGATTTCCCTACTCTAAGGGCCCTATTAATTGTCTATTCTTGATCTTCTCTCACCTCCTTTTTTGACTTGGTTTTGGCCATCATCATATGATATTTCCTACTAACGAAAATTGGTATGTCTTTCTCCACAACTACTCTCCCATCTATTTCTTAATAGGGATTCTCGAGGTCATTTTTGGATCGAAGCTGGTAATTCAATTTGAAGGTGTGATTGCGAGAAGTTTGTTTTTATATTTGAGTAATTATAACACAACCGCTTGTTTCTGATTTAGGTAGAAGGGTTGGGATACAGCTTTTGGATCTTCCCCATGATCATCCACCCTTTCCTTTCTTGTATTTAGGTCTATACATGTCTCTTTTGGATCCAAGCTAAACCTTCTAAGGTCCTTCCCTTTGACCATGTCTCCAACCCAAGTAGAATCTAGAGATCGGGTTAGGGCCCTCATATCATTCTCTAAAGGAGCATAATCTAAAGATTGGGTGGAGCTCCTCATAACATTCTCTATAGGGGTAGAATGGCCTTGATCTGCTCATACTTTTGCCTCATTCATATGGAATTGGCCCTCTTCTCCAAGAAAGGGTGCTTCTTCAACTTCTCATCTCCCATACTTGACTCCTTCACCTTATTTGGTGTCCCACCCTCGTTGGATTCTAGGGTTTGTCCTTCCATCATGTTTTATCTTGGTCTAAAGTGTTCTAGTGTTTCAAACATGGAGCCCTTAACCTCTTTTAGACAACATATAGGAGTAGAAGGATTGGTTATACCTTTTGAGGCAACTGCTCGTGAGAACTTTTCCACAATGGATGCACCTTGAATCAAGCTCGTCCTTTGCTCCAACACAACTTTAGTCAATCTCACCTCCTTCTGGACACTTATCAAGCTTGTCCCTTCTTCATTTCCCGAGTTTAATCTAGACTCTTCTACTCTTTTTTTAATAAAATATGTTTTTATGAGATTGAGTCCTTTCTAATACATGAGAAGTAGTCATGCATATGTCCAATATTATGGCACCAATTGCACTTAAAAGGCAATTTCCAATAAGGGAGTTTTGGATAGAAAATCTAGTTTGACCGTTCTATCTCAAATTAATCTAATAACCAATTATACTAACATTTTGGCTATTCTTCTATTCTATATAACTAGCCAACCCTCCTTGAGGGCTACAAATCTCACTTAGTCCTTCACTTTTCTGATGCTCATTTTTTCACTGGTAAGGCAAATCTTGGGGTGGGCTCCAACAACCTTAAAGAGCTCAGTGCTATTTATTAGTTAATGAAATTTGCTATTGACCTTGGGCTCACTCAAATTTAGATTTTCAGTGATTCCACATTAATGATTGATTCAAAACACTAGGCTACAACCACTCGCAATGCACTTAAAATAAATCACAGTATTGTTCTGGGTGGCAATTTTTTCCCATATCTTTCATGAGCTTAACATGGTGGTACATGCATTATTGAAAAAAGCTATGACTATCGCAGTTACATTGGCTAAACATTTGGATGGGGTGGTTAGTTTTGAATGGATCTGGAAGTTGCTTGTTTTGAGATATCCCGTCAGAGGTCATGATAATTGGTAGTCTCATTTTTAGTATTGTTGATGACTCTAGGTAGACATACCATTTTTCACCTTAGTGACATTCCAGAATTTTTAACACAATAGAAAGTGTGTTTTTTTTCTCGTAAAAAATGGCAAGGTAACAAAAATAGAAGTGGATCGAATGGTGAGTCTAAATAAAAAATAGAAGTGGATCAAATTGTGAGTCAAGAAAGGGACAACAAATTTACAATAGACCCGGGTTACAGGCAGACGCATCTCAATACATCACGATTTTAGTTATTTTCATGAACAGACGAAGCTTCACTGTTATATTCTCCGTAATCCAAGAAAAAATCCGTTGCCGGGGCTTATTCTTTGTTTTTGTTAGTCCACGACTTCAGCGTTGTATTCTACAAAATCCAAATTAAATTCGGCATTGCATCTGCAAAATAAAAATTAAATTCCGTTGCCGGGACTTGATCCGGGTCTCTCGGGTGAGAGCCGAGTATCCTAACCAACTAGACTACAACGGAAGGGATGTTACTGAACGTATGAATTGCGTTCACATAACATATGATTGGATCATATTTTTTTCATGATTAAATCGTATATTTAATCTTTGCATTTAATTATTAAGGATATTTCAAACCTTTGACATTAGGATTTGATTACGCCCCAACACTCATGGAAGAATCTAATGGAAAAGCCATATCACTGCCATGACTTATCCTGAAGTGTTGGACTTTTTAATCCGCAATTGTCCTCTCCGCTGATCAGTGAGGGAATGTTTTGAAGTAAAGCATTGCACTCTCCTTGAGATGAGATTTACTTCTCCATGTAAAAGACTGTCCTTAAAATAGTTTCTCACCTCCAATTTGATATCTTCAAAGTTGGTAACCTTTTTTCCCTCTTTTCTGAGTCCAAGTTTGAGAACAGATTCATAGATAATTTGCTATTTAAACCTGTCGCAGTTCAATTAGGTAAATTAAGATTTTAACTCATAAAATGAATCGCAGTTAAGATCATCTCGGATAATTGTCATTTTGGCGAATCAACTATTGAAAAAGAAAACCCCCTTTATCCCTGTCCAGAATAGTGCCTGTACCCTTTCCCTTCCCTCCCCTCCCTCGTCTTCCTGCCTGAAGCAATAGGTTATAAGAAAGGTAAGGGTAAGGTTGGTTGATCTGGTGGTTCTGAAAACTTCGATAAAAGTATTTTTTTCACGTCCTACTGCCCCTTTAGAACATTGGACATTGGTTTTTTGTATTTCCCTTGTGGAATTCTTTGTTGTGCGGCCTTTAGCTTGTTTGTGAAAATAGGTAATGTTACTATCTCTAGCTTTGGGCCAGAGATTTCGAGATTTCAGCTGCCATAGCTCCTATCCTATCTTTGGGAAACATAGGGTTCCTTATTGAGATCTTTTTCTCTCTAAAGATCCTATGTGCCAATCTCCTTTGTTTCCATTGTTTGTTGGTGTTCCTCTAACGCTTTTTGCAAAGCTCAACTTATGTATCGAGTTTTGGCCCATTCCTTCAAGGTTCTCTTTACTAGCCTAAGCTTAGATTCACAAAAGGCAGGGGATCATGATATGTATCCAATTCTTTTTCTATGAGTGCCCTGGCTACCTCTTTCAACCATAAAGTATTGAATCTGAATGGGATATGACCATAATTTTTAGGAGCTTCACTAGCTAATAATAAAGGCTTATGATCTAAGATAGTAGAGGCTATGTTTTTGAGGTTATTGATAGATCATTGACGAGGAAGGAGCTCTAAATAAGGACCCTGTCTAACCTAGTAACTACAATGCACGTGCCAATTCTACAATTGGTCCAAGTGAAGACCCCCTTCCAAGGAATAACATCCATCAGGCCTTAATCATAAATGGGATCCTCCAAGTTTCCCCCAAAATGATCTCTAACCTTGTTGCCCCCTCTTCTTTCTATAGGGGAAATAGTAGCATTGAAGTCTCTAGCTATTATCAAGTTTTGGAGGGGGCTTTGATTCATGAAGGATCTCAAAGAGTTCAAGAAATCAATTTTGTCCCAATATTGAACCGGCCCATACACATTGCATATTCAGATATTTTGTTTTGTTTCTTGATCCTCTAATTCTACCAAGAACCAATGAGAGTGATCAATGTGGGAAAGGAGGGTATGTTTCTTGCTATTTTAGATGATTGCCAATCCTCCTAATGATCCTCGCACACTAATCGCTCTACCTTGTCCTAATTTCCATATCCTTGATATAACATTCATGATTTCTTTTGCCTCCATTTTGATCTTTCGGATTACCTTCCAGTTCGATCTTTCCCATGCCCTAACAATTTTAAAAAACCACTTTCATTTGAAGATGTGGATAGGATTATCGATTTATATTTATATAATCTATCCAAAATGTTTGCCCAGTATTCTATCAAAATATTATAAAATAAGTAACAAATATGCTTATGACCACTCATAACTTCTTTAGATGTCACATTGTTAACAAAGCCATGATACAATATAAAATGTGCAACCCATCACCTTAGCACAAAATTTGTAGTACATTCTTTTAGAATGGGCATCACCTTAGCACAAAATTTGTAGTACATTCTTTTAGAATGGAGCATGCACCTACCGATTTCAGTAAGAGTCTTATCCTTCCTTCGTAAACATCATTTCATTAAACATTACAACGCACAATATATTGAAAAATAATAATCCATTTCCAATGATAAAAATTCATACCCGTTGAATTTTCTTAATACATTTTCAAGAGTGTTCCATGCATCGAATACAAAATTACAATAAATATAACATGTGGATGTCTTTTGTTTTCTATGGAAAGAATTATGGTTTCTTTTAAAAAAATTAAAATGTGCACTTGAAACATACATATGGAGATGAAAGATAAGGTTTTTTATTTTTTTTCTCATAATATATTTTATCATAAAGAAATTCATAACTAAAAAGAGAATAGACTATCATTCTAAAATCCTAAATCTATATTTTTAAATATCAATTTCTAAAAAAATATAAAGTCATATCATATTTCAAAAATATTACACTGTAATAAATCATAAAGTCTTCATAAATAGATATTCTACTTAAAAAAATAGCATTCCACTAAAAAATGGTTTGGCTATTTTTTTATTCGTTTAACAAAGATAATCTCACTTTTACTTCTTGTGCTTCCTTTAATAGAGAATCTACAACCATGTTATGTTCATGAAAAATGTATTACATGTATGAAAGAGATAGATTCAAACATGGATGCAAGCACATTTAATTGCCTTGCAAAATAAGAGATAGACTCAAAGATAGATGCAACTAATTTTAATTGTTTTGCCAAATCCTCCATTAAAACACACTAAATATGACTTTCATGCTCTATCCATTTTATATTGAAATAAGAACCCCCCAATATATGTAGTATCATGATACCTTTATCCATTGCAAATTTTAATACTATAGGAAGAGTCTTCAATTTTGTAAAATTGTTTGTTCCAGCACTTAGGCCCACCTTGTACTTTTTTTGTTTTTGTTTGCTAGAGTGTTTGTAACTTGTGGGAGTAGTCTATGGTCTAAGAAATTGAGACCTAGGGGCATCTAAGCTGTCAAAATCACTTGGGGATCGCATTTGGCTTGGGCCAAACCAACCCTTAGCATGGTTGGATTTTAGGTGTCTCCTCCCACTACGGCAAAGTTTCAAACCTTGGGCCACTTAACAAACCGAACCCTTAGAAACCAATTATGCTAGTAGGAGTTGATCGACTGTAATAAACCTAATTAATTATTACAAATGTATTTATTATTAGATTATGATAATTAATTATTAATTATTAATTATTAAATGACATGTCTATTTCAGGCCATATTTAATATCGGCCATTCCTATTGTAAAATTATCAATTCAATTATAAAAAAAAAAATATATATATTATCTATTAAGATAATCATGTAAGCCTAGTAACTTACAAATGGTATCACATGTTTAAGCTTTGATCTTGCTCGCGCTCAAACTCTCATCATTCATCCTCGGCATCTTCATTCCTCTCACTCTCCATCTCTCACATTTCCTTTTCTACTCATCCCCCATCTCCATTTCTCTTCATGCTTCGCTCATCTCCCTCACGCTCCACCTGCGTTCCTCTCCTCAACGCTCCTCACACCATCCCCCTCATGCTCCATCTACACATCCCTCACACAGCTAGCCCACCCCTCTAGCTTCAACGCTCCACTCCCATCATTCCACCACCTTCGACACTCCCCTCCGCGCATTCTATTTCTCCCTACCGCGCCCCCACTCCACCTGCGCCCTTGCATATCCTCCACACCCCTCCACGCCACTCAAATCCCTTTCTCTTCCATTCCCGCATCTCCTCTCCTTTACTCCATCCACACTCCACGCGCCATTCCCTTCCTCCTTCCACGCTGCTCCTCGGCTCCCCTCCTACCTGCACGTTCCTTCCCTCCCAACTCCCATGCATCTGCTTCACGCTCCACTCTGCAACTACACCCTCATTGCAGCTCCCTCACCACTGCCAGCCTCATCCCTGCTCACCTTTTCAATACGCCATATATCCCTCTCGCCAAACCATCCATCTGTCTTTTCAGTCCACTCCCCTTCGTCCGCTGCACTCCAGCTCCGACCTACTCGCCTCCTCACTCTACACCCTTTTCCTTCTGTCCTCACCTGCCAACCGCTAGCCACTCATCCTTCCTCGCGCACACACCCTTTCCAATGCTTCCTCATACCTCCAGGACCCTCGCCTCACCTGCTCCCGCCTTGCTCCTTCTTGTGTCGCCTTCAACACAAACCCTAATTTTTAAAAAACAATTAAAATTTTATAATAATAGTAAACATTGTTATTATAAAATTTCATAAGTACTTGTTCCTTCCCATACACTTCACACACATCGATTTCATTCTCCCCTTACAATTGCAAATCCATTTTTCCATTTAGGGTTAAAACCCTAATCCCATCCACTTCATAAAATTAATAAATAATAATATTAATTTTATTATTATTAATTATTATAAATTATTAATATTATATTAATAATTATTATTAAACCTCCATACTATTAAAATATATGAACAATAATAATATTATTAATTCTTAATAGTAATTTTTATTTTTTTCGATAGTAAAAAAAAAAAAAAATCATTTTGGGAGATTTTTATAGTGGAATTACCATGTTTCACTCATTTAATAAGGTCATTATTAGCCCATTCCACAAACCTAAAAGAGATGAAAGAATTGAAGTCGAAGATATAAAAATGATCGAGGCTAAAAAAATAACAAAAAACCAACACGAAGAAATAAAAAGCGGCTATGAAGACCTTATCAAATTAGTTAAAGAATTGAAGTTGCCGATAACACAACGTCAAGAAGAAGCTATAGTTACTCCTGAATTACCAGGTCAAGAAGAGCTGGAAATTGCATATGCACCCACAACGGAGGAAGTGTCTGAAATCACAATGGAAGGAGAAACTGTGTCTCCTAGGTTCCCAAGCAAAGAAGAGACTACGAAAGCTATCGCGACTACGACCATTAAGGAGGAAGTTGTCGTCAGGTCTGCATCGACACTCACGTCAGAAGAAGAGACTACGAAAGCTATTGTGACTATGACCATTAAGGAAAAAGCTATCACAACTCCCGAGTTCTCAAGACATGTAGGGCAGGGAATTGCCTCTGCACACATAACAGAAGAAAGGACTGCCAAGGAAGAAGCTAAGTACTCTAGTAAGGAGGAATTCAAGGTCGCTACTACCCCCAGGAAAGAAGGGAATCCAAACCGACCGCTTCCTTATATCCCTCCTCACAAAAGATCCAAACCACCAGTCACTAGGAAGGATAAGAAAAGACATCCTAAAAATAAACCGCAGAATACAATACTCAGTTATAAATATGCACGTCTTCCGGAATTTCGTTGTGGCTTCTTACAAGGTTAGGAAGTAAATCACATTAATGCCCCAGTCGAAAAGTCTATTAATATGTCCAACGGAACTCAAGAACAAGGACAAACCAGAGACCACATTGGGATTCCCAGTCAAAGAAAAGTGTATGATAAGGAAGACAATAACACAGACGATGGAACAAAAGAAGACGAGAATGGAAACAACAAGATGATATTGACAATCATAATGTCAATATCAATGGTAAAGAAAATGGCGATGTCATAGATTATAAAACATCAAATATTGTTGGAAGTGATGTCGATATTAAGGACAATTATGAAAGAATTAAAGTTGTAGAACGATACAATGATGAAAATATAAAAACTAAAAATGATCCTAATAAAGAAGGAAACTTCGAAGATAAGGCGACACTTGAAAAGGAAAAAGCTCTACAAATTATCGCAAGTCAAGATATTCGAGAATCTCAAGATGGAAAGGATCCCAGGGAACAAATAACGACAAACTTATCAGACAAAGAAGTAAGTACATTACTAATAGTTTCCTCTACATATAAGAAAACCATAACAAAACATGCAGAATTATCAAAGATCCACATAAAATTAGAAGAGCAAAGGAACACCATCAAATTAGCAGATATGAAATATACGTCACTTAGTTGTTATGCGTTCATCTACAGAATCATAAGCATGATAAGATTTGAATGGAAATGTGACCAATTATTCCAAGAACTGCTAAACTGTGGCACAGTTATTCGTGGCAAGAATTCCAATTGCAACACACTCGTAGAAGATTTGTGGTCGAATATTTTCATAGCGGGATGACTTGTAATAAACCTAATTAGTTATTACAAATGTATTTATTATTAGATTAGGATAATTAATTATTAATTATTAAATGACATGTCTATTTATCAATAGACACGTCTATTCCCGTTAGGCCATTTTTAATATCGGCTATTCCTATTGTAAAATTATCAATTCAATTATAAAAATATATATGTATTATCTATTAAGATAATCATGTAAGCCTAGTAGCTTACATCGACCAACCTTGTACTTAATGAAGTGATCATCTGAGAGATAAAAAATTCCATGTGCATTGTTGATATCATTTGGACATTGCCTTACACCATCAAAGAAATATAAGAGAATACATTTGTCAATATATAGGTTCATCAATCTATCAATGATGTTTGACTTTTAGAGTTATTTTGCATCCCATATAAAGTCCACATACCTGATTGTATATCTGGAAGGTAGGGATTTATTTCCCCCCAAAAAAACATTTAAAGACAACCATATACACCATGAGGTTACACATGGAATTTATCTATATTCTCTTAGATCCTTCCTTATACTAGGATCAAATACATTCCTCCACTATGAATCCCCTCCAAACATTTTCTATTCCAATCAGTTTCACAATATCTTTCCACATGTGTTGTGCATACGAGTAGTGAATGAATAAATGATGAATAGATTTTGATTCCTTCATACATAAGATATAGATACCTGGGCCTCGTCTTCCTCTTTTTTATAAACCATCCCAAGTTAGGACCTTGTTTATAAGTGCTAGCTAGGAAAAAATTCATGTTTTCTTTGGGGCCTTTTTTGTCCATATTTTAGACTACCACCACACAACATATTGACTAGTATGATCCATTAAAGATTCATACCCCATTTTTGTTGTATTCATTCTCATAGGTTTGTTATTTACCCACAATAGAGAGTCTTGTTCATCTCTAACTCTAATAGGAATTCCTTTTAGCTCATTCACGTACATTTTCCAAATTTTAGATCAAGCCTCTTCCATGTCCAAAGACAAGGATGATTTCCATCCCCATTACCATGCATTATATGCTAAGGGGTCTACAATAAAATGAAGAGTATTAAACCCTTTTCATGAATATGGTTTGAAAATTTGATCTGCACACTCCCATAATAGGATCAAATCCTATCCTTGCATTTTTCCCATTACCAACCTTCCATGTTAGAGAATTTCCAATCACAAGAAAATCTAGTGCCATAAAATTCCAATGGTTTGATTTTTTTTTTAGTATACTTTCATGGGGATCCTATCCCATCCAATAAAGTAGTAGGGGAAATGTCTTTATGAACAATTATATTTTTCCATGGACTTTCCTTTGAAATAAGGTTTTAGAGACTCTTTGCAACCAAAGACCTCTTGAAAACATGAATCTACTTTAAACCCAATTCACCCTTGTTTTTTGGAAAGGTTATAGTTTGCCACCTAGTCCAAAAGATACAACTACCTTCTCCTTTCCCACCCATAAGAAATTGAAATTAATCGTTCTAATCTTATCTAAAAACCTTTTAGGTTCCAAGCTAGGGAGTGCCAATACATCAGGGTGACTTCCAAAACTACCTTCACATGACTTAATATGCCTCCTCTTGAGAGCCACATGTTACACTAGAATTGGATCCTTTTTGCTACCTTACCTGATAACCATTCCCAATCTCCCTTTCCATATCCATTAGGTTTTAGAATAAAATATAAGTACGTGAAGCCCACTTGAATCTCAAAATGTATAAAAGGGAAATGAACTTTGAAATGAGCGACAATATCCTCATTTAATAAATTAGAGCTAATGGTTGAAT
Organism: Larix kaempferi; assembly: GCA_027924585.1. NCBI lineage: Eukaryota > Viridiplantae > Streptophyta > Pinopsida > Pinales > Pinaceae > Larix > Larix kaempferi. The sequence continues at coordinate 1,520,394 of BSBM01000815.1, read as the reverse complement.
TGTGAATATTTTCCTCCATACTTGTGGCCTTATAATAAATGTTAAGGATATCATTTATTTTCCTTTCTTCCCTTTCCAAGCAACCTATGAATAACATATCATATACAAAGATAAAATGATTTGAAAGCATTGAACTACCTTGTTAGGAACCCGTGTCAACCCTTCTCTTTACTTTGTTAGCATATTGTTGTTGGATGCATATGATTTGTAAGTCATCCCATGAGTATATTGTATTATCCCACATTGTTAGTATATTGTTGTTGAACGCATATGCTTTGTAAGTCGTCCCGTGACTATATTGTATTATCCCACATTTCTGGGGAGTAATAGTTGTTTAGCTTAGACTTAGTATATAAGTATGTGTTGAGGCCAATGAAGGAATCCACGAGTTATTTGTATTGAGCTTGCTCAAAGGAAGTTGCCCCCTCGAAGTGGCCTGCGATCAATAAATCCCTTTTGTGCTCTGTCATTTCTGATATATCGTGCATTTTCATCATTTAATTGCTAGAGGTTCCCCACATCTGGTATCAGAGCACTTTCTTGGGCTTGCTGGGTGGAATTTCTGCCAATTTTTTTTTCGCAGTGGCTTCTAGGTGTTGTGATTATTGCAACAGTTCTTTTTCTTTGCATCTATATTGTTCCTTTCAATTGCAGGTTCAGATCCGAGAATAATCCCTATCCGCTTAACTGTGGGAAGTACCTGGGCATAGCCCTAAAACTCATTGTGAGGAGTACCACATGAACCCCAAAGTAGTTGGCCCATTGAGAGGACCTGCCAACGAAAAAGGAAACGACCCCCACTTGATTGACTAGTTCCCACCCGTGAGGTAAACCAAGAGCTTTCGTTTGTGGCAAAGCGGTTATTGGTTTTACCTGAGTTGTGGAGTGAGGGGTATTGCCCCAATACACAAGTCATTAGACCGCATTGCTAGCCGAGTGAATCCCCTGAACCTTTACGAAGACGAGCATACTTGGGGTCCATATCTATTTCTAGTTGATAAATAGAAGATTACATCTGTCCAGAGCCGTTGCAGATTAATTCCGAGCCGTTGCAGATTAATTCCGACAAAAAAAATAAAAAAAATCCTTGTTATGGTTGTCACCTGCGCAGGAGAAAAAACATGGAGGAAGAAATTGCAGACCTCAAGAACAAACTCCAAGATCTGGATGAAAAAATTCTCAACCTCCATCTTCAGCATTCAACCATGAACAATAGACGACAGCCAGAGTGTTCTGCAGACACTGGGTTTTCTTCTTCGAACAATTTTCGTGGGCCGAAGCTTGATTTTCCTCGCTTCAATGGTGATGATCTGAAGTTCCACTTGCATCCTTTCATTTGGAACATGAATCCCTTCAATGATTCCGTTGGTACATCATGGCTCATGAAGAGCCAAAATGGATAGATTGTTTCCAACTCATTTTGCAACGATTTGGTCCTAGTGCTTTTGATAACTTCACAGGAGCACTCACTAAACTTCGCCAATTGGAACTGTGAGAGAGTATCAAACATAATTTGAGAAATTGGCCAATCACACAGAAGGATTGCCTGATGAATTCTATAGGAGTTGTTTTGTTAGTGGTCTAAAGGATACCATCCGATCTGAGGTTAAAATGTTCTGTCCCAACAAAATGATGGAAGCCCTAGGGTTGGCTAAGTTGGAGAAGGAATCACAACCCAACAACGCTCCAAATCCACTTTTGTTCCATTTAGAAATATGGTTTCCCAACGACCTCCCATCACACCAGCTCCTAGAGCAACTCCTATCAAGCATTTGTTTGAAGTAGAGATGCACACACGTAGAGAAAAATGGATTTGTTATAATTGTGATGAGAAATTCACTCAGGGACATAGATGTGTTGAGTAAAAAATCTATCTCTTGGATGTGGATTCTCCGCATGCAACCTAAATTGGTGAAGAAGCTCAGGATATAGTAGAGGATCCGATCGACATTCAACAATAGCCTGTTGACCCACTTTCTCAGGACAACCACCCAGATATATCTCTCCATGCTTTAGCCAGAGTCACCAACCCACAAACAATGCGGGTCAAGGGTTACTTCAAGAATCTCCCTCTTACAATACTCATTGATTCTGGTAGCACTCATAACTTCATTGACCCTCAGATTGCAAAACAGATTGATTGTTTTGTCCATCCTTGATCCAACCTTGAAGTCATGATTGTCAATGGGGACACCTTACCTTGCAAGGGGAAGTGTCGCAATGTGCGTATCTCTATTGGAGAATCTTATATCCTGCGCTCCAACATGTTTTCATTTCCCTTAGGTGGATGTGATGTGGTTTTGGGAACTCAATGTTTACGCACACTTGGCCCCATCTTATGGGATTTTGCTGAAATTTGGATGCAGTTTTTAGTCAATGGAAAAAACACACATTGAAGGTATGACAACCAGGGTCTCTCAGCATCATCAATTCACATCACATGGAAAATCTACTTAAGAAGAATTCACATGGTGTCATCATTCAACTCCATTCCATTCAGATGCATCCATCAACGGTCTCCACTACTCCTTTGGATCTACAACAAATTTTGGATAGATATGCATGTGTCTTTGATGAACCAGTGGGATTTCCACCTTAAAGACCAGAGGACCATCGTATTCATCTCCTTCCTAGAAGCGTTCCTCCCAACATCAGTCCCTATCGCTACCCATTTCACCAAAAGACAGAGATTGAGTTGCTCGTTCGGGACTTACTGAAGCAAGGTATTATTCACCCTGGTACCAGTTCCTTTTCTTCACCCGTTCTTGTTATTCGAAAAAAAGATGGGTCATGGCGCCTCTGCATTGAATTACAAGCACTTAATCACATCACAATCAAGGATAAGTTTCCAATTCCTGTTGTTGATGATATTCTTGATGAGCTTCATGGTGGTCATTTTTTCTCCAAGTTGGATCTTTGTTCTGGGTATCACCAAATATGGGTTCATGAGGATGATATCCCTAAATTTTTTTTTCGCACACATGATGGCCACTATGAGTTTTTGGTCACGCCTTTGGCCTCACTAATGATCCTTCCACATTCTAGGAATTGATGAATAAAATATTCCGACCCTACTTCCGGAAATTCATTATGGTCTTCTTTAATGATATCCTTATCTATAGTAAAACATGGGCTGAGCATCTCCAACATCTGGATCTTGTACTGCAACTTTTCTCTGATCATCATCTCCATGCCAAACAATCTAAATGTGTTTTTGACAAGAGGAAGTAGAGTATCTTCGGCATATTATTTCAGCACAAGGGGTTCGCATGGATCCTGCCAAAATAGATGCCATGCAAAATTGGGCGCATCCTCAGACACTCAAGAGCCTTCATGGTTTTTTGGGATTGACAGACTACTACCGCAAGTTTGTCAAGGATTACGGGAAGATTGTAGCTCCATTAAACGCTTTATTGAAAAATGATGCTTTTACATGGACACATGCTATTGAGTGTGCATTTGACAAATTGAAACAAGCTATGTGTACTACACCTGTTCTAGCTATGCCCGATTTTTCCAAGCCCTTCACTATTGAGAGTGATGCTTGCGACAATCGACTTGGTTCTTTTCTCCTCCAAGATGAACATCCCATTGCGTTCACCAGCAAATACCTTTCCAGTAAGAATTTAGTTGCCTCTACATATGAGAAGGAAATGATGGCTATTTTGCATGCAGTACAGAAGTGGCGACCATACCTATTAGGGAATCATTTCTGCATCAAGACTGATAACCAGAGTCTGCAATATTTCCTGGAACAACGGGTCTCCTCCCTGGCACAACATAAATGGGTTAGAAAACTCATGGGTTATGAATATGAGATCACTTACAAGAAGGGTAATGACAATCTTGTGGCATATGCTCTTTCTTGCACATTTGGTGACCAAGTTTCTCTTTCAACTATTTCTATGCCTGTTTCAAATTGGTTGCAATCTGTTCAACAGGGCTATGTCAATGACTCCTCATTATCTCAAATCATCCAATGCTTGGCCAGCAACCCTTTTGTTGTGTCGCATTACTCTTGGGCTGGTGCTTCCCTGAGATACAAGGGTCGTCTGGTGCTTCCCCAGAGCACAGATCTTCAACATGCTCTCTTCTATGAACTCCATGCTTCTCCATCGACAGGGCACTCTAGGTTCCTTGAAACATATGAGCGGGCACGGTGTAACTTCTTTTGGATGAGAATGAAAAGGATAATTCAATAGATGGTGGCTGAATGTGATACCTACCAGCACAACAAGGGTGAAAAGACACTCGTTCTGGGATTGCTTGAACCCTTTCCCATCCCTACATGGATTTGGACAGATATTTCTATGGATTTCATTGAAGGGCTCCGTCAATCTGGAGGGAAGAGAATGATTTTGGTTGTGGTTGATTGCCTCTCCAAATATAGTCATTTTTGTGCCCTCAACCATCCCTACACCGCTTCCTCAGTCGCACAGATTTTCCTGGACCAGATCTTCCATCTTCATGGAATCCCTTCTTCCATTGTCTCAGATTGTGATGAAAGTTTCACCAATCATTTTTGGATAGAACTATTTTGCCACACTGGTACCAAACTAAAGATGAGTTCAGGGAATCACCCACAACAATATGGTCTGAATGAAGTTATTAAAAAATGTTTGGAAACTTATCTTCGTTGCTTCACCTCCGAACAACATCATCAATGGAAAAAGTGTCTCCCTATTGCTGAATGGTGGTACAATACCTCCTACCACACTGCATCTAAAATGAATCCATATGAAGCAGTCTATGGTCACACACCGCCAGTGCTTCTTCCATACACCCCCAACAATTCACTAGTTCAGGCAGTTGACACGGTTCTTCAAACCTGAGATCAAATTCTTCGCATTTTGCAGGACAATATTCACATGGAAAGAAATCAAATGAACCAACAAGCCGATCAACACCGTTCTAAGAGCACTTTTCAAGTAGGTGATATGGTTTTTCTTCGTCTACAACCTTACAAGCAATCCTCCCTGAAACTCAAAGGGTGTCATAAGCTGGCTCCAAAGTTCTATGGGCCATATAAGGTTCTTTAGAAGATTGGGTTTGTTGCTTATAAATTGGAACTTCCTCCTTCTTACCGCATTCATTCAGTATTTCACGTCTCTTGTCTAAAGAAAGTTCTTGGCACCAACATCATAGTACAAACTGTTTTACGAGAACTGGATAATGAAGGATCCATCATTTTGGAGTCGGAGGCCATCCTCAATAGGTGCACTCGTCAGTGTCGCTCTTGATCCATCATAGAGGTATTAATTTAGTGGCACGAAATGAAACCAGAGGATGCTACATGGGAACCACTCCTTCAGATTCAACAACAGTTTCCACATCTAAAGCTTTGAGCACAAAAAATTTTCTAAGGGGGAGGGGATGTTAGGAACCCGTGTCAACCCTTCTCTTTACTTTGTTAGTATATTGTTGTTGAAAACATATGCTTTGTAAGTCGTCCCGTGAGTATATTGTATTATCCCACATTGTTAGTATATTGTTGTTGGACGCATATGCTTTGTAAGTCGTCGTGTGAGTATATTATATTATCCCACATTCATGGAGAGTAATAGTTGTTTAGATTATACCTTGTATATAAGTATGTGTTGAGGCCAATGAAGGCATACACGAGTTATTTGTATTGATCTTTCTCAAAGGAGGTTTCCCCCTCGAAGTGGTATGCCATCAATAAATCCCTTATGTGTTATGCTATTTCTAATATATCGTGCATTTTCATCCTTAAATTGTTGTAGGTTCCCCACATACCTATCTTGATTCCTTTAAAGTATCTAGCCATTTTTGTCTCCATGATTGCTGGACTAAGTCCTTTTGCAACCAACAAGAAAAGAATATGAGACAATGGAAAACCATTTCTTAATCCCCTTGTGGATTTGAAGAATTTTGAGGTTGATCCATTGATAAGGAAATAACCAGTTCGGTTGATGTGACAAATCCCACGATCCATTTTATTATAGTGTAACTGAATCCCACATGAATCAATATCATTCTTAAATATAACTAGCAAGTTCTATCATCTGATTTGGAGAGTTCTAGCTTGATTACCATGGAAAACAACTATATTGATATATATTGCACAACCCTAATGGATTGATGGATTTATACTGTCTAGAGACTCAAATTGTTCTAGGGATATCACCTCTAAAACTTCCTCCTTCAATCTAACTACAATTATCTTAGCAATTATTTTATAAACACAATTACAAAGACAAACTAGAAAATAATTTGGGTTGTCATACTTGGGGATGGATGCAATAAAATTTGAATGTAGTGACCCCATAACCTGTCCATACATCTTGATATCCTCTGTTATTCTAAGAAGATAATTCTGAATCAACTCATAAAACCCAAGAAAAAACTCAATATTCCACTCGTCTATACCTAGGGTTTTAACTTTCTAAAAAGACTGGTAGAGAAATTATTAGAGCTCTTCTATTCTATCATCTTCACATAATTGTTGATTAAATTCCTCAATCACAAAGTGTTAGAAAAAGAGGGTACCTTTATAATGTCATGTATATTTTCCCCTATTGGTTGTTTATAAACAACCTAGAAATTATTTACCCCCATATCAACTATATCTTTAAAACCACTCACTTTATTCCCATGCTTATCATGTAAATATCAAATGGTGTTTTTTTTTTCTTCTATAGTTTGTATATTGGTGGAAGAATTTGGCATTTTCATCTCCCTTCTCTAGCCATGTCGCTTTTCTCTTCATTCTCAACTACACTTTCCTATTTTCAGAAGTCTTCTTTTTTTGCCTTCCAATTATTTTAGCCTTAGGTCTTCTTCATCACCAAAAACACATGAGATATTGTTGTCATAAATATCCTTGATTTTGGATTCAACTTATTTTAGAAGTCTATCCCTATTACTATAAACTTTCAGTAGCCCATGTCACCACTTTCTCATTTATAGTCTTAAGAGACTCAACTAGCCAAGTTTTATGAGTCAAGATCATAAGCCCTCCATTCGTTTTTCACCATATTCATGAAAACCTTATACTCAAGTCAAGATGGATTGAATTTAAAGGGACTTTAGGGTTTCTCCTATTGAAAAGATAAATGTAGGAATATTGGATTGTGGTTAGATAAAGTACCTATTATATCCATGATATCCTTATGTCAAACAAAGATACAATATCATAAAAAGAAGCAATCCAATCTTTTTGCAAATGTTGCTCTCCCTACCTTTTATTTCCCCAAGTGGGTTTTAAAGTCATTAGTTCTACATATACCAATCTTTCCACCTCTACCTCGTGCTTGAAATAATCTACTAGTGTATTATTCCTTGTTGAATCCCCCAAGATTTCATTTGTATTAATATTGAAATTCATATTGCCAACCATAATGAGACTTTCCTCCTTAACCATTTCCAAAGAGAAAAAAGATTCCGCCAAAACCATTTCCTATGAGAATAAGGTCTATACACATTTATCATTATGATCATCTATCCCAAAGTCACCTTTGTATAGTAATTATGTGCATAGATTTGAAACAACATAGATTTTTTTCATTAATTCAAAACAAGATCTCCAAGTGGTACAAGATGGCTTGGCAGGATTTGAGCAACAAGTGGTAGATCGACCTGATATGGCACAATTGAATTGGCACCTATGTGGGGCTTACATGGCAACATGTGGCCCAATGGGAGGCCGCCACGTGGTAGCTCCCATTGGTCTAAACATGATGACTTGGCAGGATCTGAGCAAGAAGTGGCAGATTGAGGTGATATGGCACAATTGAGTTGGAACCTACGTGGTGCTTGAGTGGCAACATGTGGCCCAATGGGAGGCTTCCACATGGAATCTCCCATTGCTCTAAATAACCTATGGTTTACCAAAATATATGATAGGTCTGGCAGGTTGAAACCGCAACCTACTTCAACAAACTCTAATGCCTTTTACACTACTCCATTACATGACTCTTAATATGCCTATGGTAAATATAATATTTAAGTTTGAGTTACGTTTTGGTTGGTGGTAAAAAGGGCCCAAGGGCTTAGCCCTTTGACCCACGTTGTATTTTGTTTAACCATTACAGTCACAGAAGGAGATAGATGTGATTATATGCATTTACATTGTATTTGATGTCAATCCCAAAGTATGTGCGGGGGTTGAAAGCTTATGTGCCACGAATATATGTATATGCCACCACACAACAAAAGGGGCAGAGCCCGCGTGTTTGACACCGAGACCTCCGATCCATTATTTCAACACTAATGAGATATCGCCCAATCATTTGAACGGAGATTGTATGTAATATTGTTAAGTTAGAGCCCGATTTCAATCTCCAATACGAGCGTGCCTATCCACATGATTTAAAAAACAAATTCACCATATATAATATATGATTTTATCGCCATATATTTTATTTCCAAAAATGTATTATATGGTTGATTAACCATATCTATTATCCTCATTAAAATGGGATCAAATATTCCATATCCCATTGAATTTGGATTTGAACTATGAACCCTTTGTATATAACCAAAGGTATTTTTCCATTTGAAGGCATTCTTGGTGGAGAAGAATGGGTATGATGCCAATGTTCCTTTGTAAAGGCTTGTAAGTTTGCTCATGTTGTAAATGGTTGAAGAGGCTTTTTAGCCACTCTTGTGGGATTATGAGAGTGAGAGGATTCTTTTTGGGAAGCCTATGTCTCTTTGAAGCAGCTTTGAAGGATTTTTGTACCAGTTGAAGATCACATTACGGTGTTGCAACATTTGAATTCAAATTAATAAGATCGGTTCCTCCAATGGAAAGGGACCCAACGACGTAGTCCACATCGGGTGAACTCAATTATCAATTGTCTTCTTATTTCCATGGTTTGATGCTCTTTATTATGTTTCACTTTAGCTATTTGATCCTTTTATTTAAATCTTGTGTATTAAATCCTTTTGAAGTTAACTATTGAAGTAAATTCACATGCAATTCAAGGTTATTTTCAGATCACTAAGGACCCAAACAATTGTCTTATGTTTTTCTTGATGGATTTCTCCGCTAGTATTTTCTTAAGTTTATTGTAAATATGAATTTCTTCCCATAAATCCTAGGGTTGGCTCCTTTCTTGGGTCAATTCCTAGTTCCTTGACCCATTAATTCCTCCATTTGATTCCCCCTTTCCATATTGAAGAGGGTAACTACCCCACTTTCTAGAAATGTTTTCAATTGATTCAAACCCCGACCCTATAAAATGTAATACCCTTGGTTTTGACTTGGAATGTATTGAATCAAAATTATGTAAATGATGTAAATATGCTAGTATGGATTCCTAGTGTGGATCTCAAGGCCAAGTCCCGACTAGCGAATGGCATATAATGTAAACATTTTTATATGAACCGTATGGTTGGATTTCCATGCTAAATCGAAATCTATGTAAATATTATGCTGGAAAAATAATAAAATGGTCCAAGATGACCATATAAAGAGCATTAGAGGGGTTATAATTCCACTAGAGGGGCAGAGGAAAGGGGCCTATGGGCTATTAAATCTTCTATTGCCAAGTGTCAACTGTAGAACTCATCCAATTGCTTCCATGTGCCTTAAATGAACAAATTACAAATTACTTCCTTTTGATTGTTAAATCCAATCATTGAATGCATGTGTGAGGTTGGTGGAGAAAGTCACCTCATGTAGTTATGTAAGCATGGGGGATAATGTACATTTATGATAGTCATGTCAGTTGTAAGAACCCTTTCTTCTATGGTCAGAAGTTATGTCAGTGGTCTTTTCATCATTCTATCACATCCTTTGGGATCTACCATCCTTTTTTATTATCATTATTATCATGCAGATATACATTGTGCAAAGTTTTTCCTCTTGATGTCCATTTACCATTACCAGACTATCTATTACCTAGAAATTCAAATTTGAAAGGAGAACTGCATATTTGAAAGAAAAAGAGGTGGTTGCATGTGAGCATAGAGGTTGGGAAAGCTAGGAACCTTTACCCATTGAGTTTTTCTACTTCTACAAGCTTGAGAATCCATGGATTAATGCTATAGGAGGTTCTCCAATAACATACAATAGATTGGACTCTTACTGCACACACTAGTAAGCACTGTAAGGGTTGGATTTCCTGAGGGAATTGTGGATCAATGAAGGGAAATGCCTTCCTTGTGTTGTGTCAGGAAGTTGCAAGGAGACCCATGGTTTTAATGGCTGAGTGAGATATCTGTAGAGCTCTGGAGGAGCATTTGGATAAGCATTGAGAGTAGAATGGGTTGTGGGTGTTAATGTAATTGTAACTTCGAAAGATATTCACTTGTATATTTTATGTTGTATTTGTATTTTATTATTGTATCTTCGATGGAGATGTTTATTCCTCTGGTCGGAGAAGTCATTATTGTATTTGGGTCATGTAAAGTCATTGAGGTTAACCCTCTATTGTATGTCGGGGTATTAGACCCCAGAGTTAAGTTGTAAATGGGTTATTAGACTCTCCTAGAGAAGTTGGCCCAACCAAGTACAACTAGGGGCCGACCTAGTTGGGTAAAGGTCAAGTGAAAGTTAAAGTATAAATAGAGAGGGTTCCTCTCTCATTTTAATCATTCACACACTCACTCACTTCTCATTAGTGAGAGAGAGGAGAAGTTCTCACAAGTGGAGACGAGAGAAGTTGCTGAAGACCATCTCTATTTTTGGGTTTTACTTTTGTGACATTGTATTGGTGATCATTCTATCTCTGAGGAAGTTGCAGGTTTTTCTCCTTTATGGTTTCCCCGAGGAAAATCTTTGTGTCTCTTGAGTTTATGTTGTGCTTGTTATTCTCTCAGTAAGATCCTAGATAATTATTGATTAAATTGTGAAAAACTAACAGTGGCTTGAGAGAGAGAATCTTGTAGGTGTTTCCTTCGCCCTAGTGATCCCATAACCCAGCTTGGGGGTGGCCTCTCTGTAGAAAGAGTGTATGTTGGATAGAGTGCCTATAGTTGGGTGGAAAATTGCTCTTACAAAGCTAGTTGCTTGGCTCTTCTTTGTTTACATATAAGTATTTTCTTGTATTCGAATGTTGAATTATTTTAATATATTTATGCATGTGATAATTATGCTTGTTTATGCATGATGTGTGTGTGTGTGGATAGAGTTGATTTCCATTGTGTTTTATCTTTAAACATATGCACATGCACTTTATTTTTATGAATTCGTAATACGTCCATGAGGAAAAATTTAGAAGCCTCAAATTCATAAATGTTCCCCTATGTTGGTTAAATACATGGATGGGGACGTCGCATCAAACTATTTTTAGAGTTCACTGAAGAACTAGTTCCACCATCATAGGATACATGGTTTTCTCTTTTGTATTTAGAGTTAGTGTTTTAATCAACAATTGGGATATAGGTTGTTTCCCCTTAGCTAAACCCTTATTTCCCATTATTATTTTATAATTCTCATAGTAGGACTACTCTTTCTCTTTTGGCATCAAATCATATCTAAATGATAGATAAGCAAGGTGCCTCTCTTTCCCAAAGACCTCTTGACCAGATTGAAGAGAATTTGTGTCCGCATAGATTGGAACTTTAGCTTCTCGGTGGATATAAAATGTATCATTATAATTTATATCACTTGATTCCTCTATTGGGGCCTTATTGACTTCTTTTGAATAATTTGCTTCTTTATTATTGTGTGCTTCTCCATCAATATTTAACCTTCAAATTTACTTCGGAATCCATGCCCTTCAACATTTTCTTTCCTTTTATATACCTTCCTTGGAAAAGAGGCAGATTAATATCATACAATATGACCGTAGAAATAACATATGACACACTGAAAGGGGATGTTGTAGTAGTTCAACTATTGAGTATATGACAATTTTTCAAAAAAAATCTCCAAATTTTCCAATAATCCTTCACTAATATCAAGTTCAACTAACACTCTAGCCATTGATAAAAAATTAATGGTTTTGAAATAAGAATCAACCATAACTGTCTACCCAAGCATATTCCCTATTTCTAAAATTATCTTATCAATCCAAAGCTCCATAACCAATCTAGGCAATTTTACTTAGATTGGATTTTTAAAAACCCTCTAGTTCTAGGGTCAAAGGATGGATGCCATAGTTTTAGGCACATGAAAGAAGTACCCCAAACTAAGAACCTCATAGAATGGAAGTTGCATCCTTTCTAGAATGAAACTTTAATCCTATCCAACCCTTCATTAGAAACATAAAGGAGGGTTCATAGACAATCATTGGAGCCCAACCTTCTACAATTGAGAGTTCATAGAGCATTCTGATATATTACGACCAATAAATTTGTTGATTAACACCCGATATTCATATTCCAATGCCAACTCGACCCTAATATCCTCTTCAACTATCATCCTTATCCTCAAATATTTCCTCTTTACCACCATTTTAATCCTTTATGGTGTTTCTATTTAGGCTTTCCTTTCATACCGAAGGAATCTTGATCACCACCATTCATACATTCAAAATCAAGTAGGGTTCCCATAAAATTCCCCCCTTTGACTAAATCAAAGGGTTCAACACATTTAGGGAGGGATTTTTTAAAAGGGTGACTAGCTCAAAATGTCCCAAATTGTTGGACCCATATCTTGTGAGCAAAGTGGGATGTTTTTGGTGTAATAGAGACGATGGCACTAAATCAAATATGCCAATAAACCTTCCTTCAATGATAAACCATCGATACTCTTTCTAATTGAATGATCCTTTGTTAATTTGCTAGGAGAGATGATTGTTATACCTTCCACATTTAAAGATTTGATCGGGCCCGAATTTGAATCTAGGACTATAGTTTTGTTTTCAACCCTAAGATATTTTTTCCTTCATGGTCCAAAAAACCCAGGGAGGTATTTGAATGTGTAGGGATTGAACACTCAAATATGTCCAAGCCCTCAATTGGATCCTTCTAGTAGTCAACAAGATTCTCCTCCATTTGTCTAGGTTTACCTTAGACCAACCAACACATCAATCGATTTTACAAACTATACGTCCTATATATTTTCTTGCAATTTCCAATGACTCCCAATTTTAGGTATAAGGTAACAAATTGATGATGTTTGAACCTCCTTGGCTAGCTTATCGAAAAATTTGTTGCCAATGGCCCATCCTTAAACAACTATATAAAAAGTAACAATTAAAACAAAGAAAACACTTAATGCATCACCCATCTCTCTTCATCTTGAAAAACACATCTTCACTATTGCACCAACACCCCACTGTTGTTATTGCCACTCTAAAATCATTACTACATCTCCCAATCATTCTTATCAATATTCCACTAAATAATCATTGTAAAAAATTACTCCAACTAGAACTTAAAGGTAAACTCACTCGATGATGGTAGTATCTGAGTTGGAATGCTCAAGAGATTGAAGCTAGGTGGTTTTTTGAATCATGGCCTAAAGAATTTTAAAGCCAAATTATGTACAACTGAGATGAGAAATAAAAAACAAAAAAAAATGGCTAGTTGTTGCGAAGGGCATGTTCCATTATGAAGGTTGGTACAATAGTCCACATCAAAGTGCAAGTCCTTCAATTGATCATTCCATACTTCCTCTACCTCCAACTTTGATCTATCTACCCAATGTAATTTACCTCAAGGAAGCCCTAAATCTCCAATTATGATATATTTGTCCAATCCAATTTACCTCAAGGAAGCCCTAAATATCAACTATTGTAAGATGCGTACAAGAAAAAACCTAACATTGAAAATGGAATAGTATTTACAGACATCAACTAGTTTATCAACTTTGAAATATATGATGGTGTTTGAGAAGTGATGGTTGATCAATGGTTCTCCTAAAGATTTAGATGTTCCACTGTAGAGAATGTTGGTTTTGTGTCTTATTCCTCTGATTACAATGACAATGTTATTGATCATTTAGAGTGATCAAGCTGACAAGTTTTATCAATGATCAAACCTCACATATCCCATGAACTATACAAAACCAACAATGCACTATATATGAGTATAGTATTCTTCCATAATATGGACTTCCCTGAACGATTTTCTAGTTCACCGCTACCTGCACACAAAACCCTACAAAGCAAACAATGCACTATATAGCATTCTTCCACCATATGGGCTTCCATGTTGTGGTAGAGTTTAGACTGTGGAATTGTCTTATCTATTCATAGTGTGCAAAACATAACAATGAAAATATTTAGTCCATGTTTCACAATTGGAAATAAAATAAATTATGTAGAGCATGACTAGATGCCTTGAGTCTATTCATAATGTGTAGAACATAACAATAAAATACCTTGGTCCATATTTCACAATCAAGCAATGGAATACCTACACATAACAAAATTGGATGCCTATGAGACTATTCACTTCATCTAACATTTTAAAATCCATTTTTTCTTATTATTGTCACCTCAAGGTTCCCTTTATCGTCCTTAGTAATCCACCATAGACCACAACTATATAATACATCTTTTATTTTTTGATTCCACGTATTGTAACTATGAATGCTAATCTTAAAATCTCGATTCAAAGATAGGGTAATGAAATATGAGATCAATGCTTTTTAAAGGAAAATATAGTAACCTTGAAAAAAATAGTTATCCCTCTCAAGGAATAAATAATATTTTCAAGAAAGAGAAATAATACATGACCTTAGACAATGTGTCACAACACTTAACATACAATTTCTTCTGACACTTCCAAACTTCCAAATAGGATCAAACAACTTCCAAAACATTGGCATAAAATATAGTAACTAAACAACTTAAGAGATTTTAAGGTATTCAAATTTAATCTTAAAACTACTTATCTTGCCACGATGATTCAACACCCTAAACTAGTAAAATACTGAATCCGAAGTACTCTCACACGGTCTTAGTGGATCCCATAAGAATTTATAAGGCACAAAAAGGATCCATTTCTTTAACAATGACCCTAGTGCCAACAACCTTTAGGGTTGTACCACAACCCTTTTCAACATCTCCATATCCACACATAACAACAACCTTACCAACAATTATGACATATGTGACTATCCTTGGACCATCTAGGAGAGAGTATCTACATCCATATTTAAGTTATCAATTGCAAAAGAAGAGAACATAGATGTAATCAAATTTAGAACAACCTACAACTCAAATATGATCAAATAAGACAAAAACACTTTGCATCCCTAAATATAATTCACACTTCCTCAAATCTCACATCACAAACTTTCAAACATGCCCAAACAACTTCCAAGAACCTAGGCATAAAATATAATTACCAAATAAATAAATATATTTTAAGGTATTTGAATGTAATCATAAAGCTGCTTCTATTGCTACCATGAATTTAACACCTTAAAATAGTAAAACATTGTGAATTTGGTGTACATGAAATTCAAAGTACCCTCATATGATCTTGATGGATCCCGAGGCATCAATATAACTATTAAATATAATGCAACCTATATGGTCTAAAATAAATTCAGAGAATTAAGCCCACCATTCAAGACAATGCAATCAAGAACATATATAAAACCCAATGTTTCAAAAACTACATTTCTTTCATAATGCTCTTAATCCAACCTTCACAAATTGCCCTAAAAAATACTAGGATATTTATAAATGTGCATGGATAGCTCACATAAATAAACAATGTAAAGTGAGGATGGCTTGGCTAGGGTTTCTCAGGTTTGTTGCAGTTTTTCCCGATCTAGATGGTTGATAGAAGGAGCGGATGGCCTGCGACGACTTGGAGTCCAACCGATTATCACAATCGGTCTAGTACCAACCAAGAATAAAAAAAGTGGGAATAATGCTCATTGTCGTAGGCTATTTTCTCAACTATCAACTGGACATTTTGGGGTTTCTGCAGTAAATCTTGATGTGGGTTTTAATCCTTCGTTGTCCAGAGCTAATTTTTTCGTTCTCTCCAGGAGTTTTTTCTCTAATTTTGGCAACTTATTAGTTTTTTTTGAAGTTTAGAACTCTACTATCTTTAGGGCATCCTATTTTATCGGATGTTCTGCTTTTTTTGTGACTCGTGAGGGGGCGAATCTTTCACTGGCAGCTGGACGTCTGTCTTGCCTTCTCACTGGCAGCTGGGGGTCCCTTCCTTTATGATGGCAGGTGTATCCAACCCGGTGGATTCTACCGGGTTCTCAAACCCTCCTGTGAACCATTCGTCGGCGTATTGTGGAGACTCTCTTGATAGAGGTAGGGTTTCGGGCCCTCCTGGGGACAAACTTCGTGGTGCGAGAGCCAAATCTAGAAGGCTGCTAAAGACTTTCAAGGCCAGAGCTGAGCTAGCTCGTTATAACGTTGATGAGAATTATAACCTTGAAAAAATTGGAATCCTGGCTGACCGGGCTTTAGTGGGGAGATTGGAATTTTCCTCAGGTAACAAGGCTGAAATCATGGATTGGGTATCCAAACACTGGCAGCCAATTACTGGTATGGTCCCTCGGATTAATTTACTCCTAAACAGATGGATTCTGTTCACTTTTTCTGAGGCTGTGCATGTTGATGTGATTTTAGCTTGAAATTGGGTTTTCAAGCAAGGTTCTTTATATCTCAAGAGGTGGCATATTAATTTCGACCCATTGCACGAATATCAGCCTATCAGGCATCTCTGGATGATTGTTCCTGGATTACCTATTGTTCTATGGACAGAAGAAATTCTTAAGGGGATTGCAAATGCCGTTGGAAGATTTGTTCGTTTGGACAAGCAGAATCTACATGGTGTTGACCGCCGTTTTGCAAGGGTCATGGTTGAATTGGATACGAGGGGAGGTCTCCCGGCGGAGATTGAAATTGCCTGGGGTCAAAAAATTTGGAACCATACTCTCGACTTTTACAAAATCCCGTTTCGGTGCTATTTGTGCAAACAAATTGGACATGTTCGAGCAGTTTGCCCTTCCAATTACAAACCTATTATCACTCCTCTGTTGGAGACCTCCTCGCCTAGGGTTCACAGCTGGATGCACGCTTCGGATCGACCGGGTAAGTTCTGTTCTAATTCTCACACTTTTCCTGACCTGTCTCCTGCGGACCTTGATTTCATTGAAAATTCAGAAAAAATCCTTGATAGTCGGATCTCTAAGGGGGAGATTCAGATGCGTCACGACCTTAAAACAGGGTTACCCATTGCTAACTCTTCGGATAAAACCCCTTTTACAAACACTAGCCGCAAATTATTTGGGGATTCTGATGTTGATGGTTCGGGATTGGGTTTCTCCTCACCTCAATCTTCAAACCCTTTACTTGACAAACCTCCTCCTTTTTCTGGGGCCCTGCAGCCGACACACTCTGTGGACTTGAATCACCTTCCATTGACACCTGCTGACTCTTCTATCTTGGTTCCTGGGAAACAAAACTCTGAGTCTCCTTCTGCTCCGGAGGAAAATGCTATCCTAGCTGAATCTGGCTATTTGTTCTCAGCTACTGGAGAAGAATTCCATCCTTTACCTTCCTTCACAAAGAACCCTGGGAGTGGATCTTCTGCTAGACCTGTCCAGTCTTTACAATTTCAAAATGTGACCATTAGAAAGGGGAAAAAAAAAATTCATTGACAGGGATGCTTCGAACCCTAGTTCATACATTCCGGTTTCAAAAAGGCTTGAGGATATTGATGGGTCTGTTCCTAAATCACCTATGGGGCTTAGAGATTTGTCCCCCACCTCTCCTATTAGCTAATGTCTCTGCTGTCCCTGAATGTGCGAGGGTTGGCTAAGGTGTCTAGGGCACAGGCTTTAGCCAATCTTTTCAGCTCTACTGTCCCTTCTCTTATCCTTTTCCAGGAAACTATGTGTGAGAGTACCCTAGCAATTCATAAACTTTGTAAATTGCTACCTAATTGGGAGGTTTCTGCAGTTAACTCCTGTGGACTTTCTGGGGGATTAGCTGTGGCCTGGGACCCAAATTTTTTTGATCTTAAGGCTTTTACAACGCCCTGAGGAATTTTACTTAAAGGCTTTTTCTGCGCCAATAACTATTCTCTGTCGATACTAAACTGTTATGCTCCCTATCGAGCGAGAGAGGAATTTTGGACATCTCTCCAGGGTTCCGGTCTATTGAACTTGAAAGATTTGATCTTAGCTGGGGATCTTAATTTTACTTGGCATGCAGCTGAAATTTGGGGTGCTTCTGCAAGAATGGATGATCTAGCTGAATTTTTTTCTCAGTTATTTGATGCTGCTGACCTAGTTGATGTCAAGCCACACAAATTATCCCCCACCTGGACAAATGGTAGATTTGGTAATGATGGGGTGCATAAACGCCTGGATAGATTTCTTGTCAGCTCTGAGTTGTTGAAAACTTTCCAGAACTACAGATCATGGGTTTATGAGCATAAATTTTCGGACCATTGGCCCATTCTTCTCCAGCTTGACACTTCGGGGCAGAAGCTGGCTTCACCATTCAAATTCAACTCCAGTTGGTTGGAAGATGACATTTTCTGTAACATGGTTAGGAGCTTTTGGATTTCCTGTGATGACTTGGGTTCTAATCCAATTTTGAATTTTTGTCATAAATTGAAACAATTAAAAGAGGTAGTGACCAAATGGATTAAAGAAAAGAAATTGGCAGATAAGAAGGAATTAACTCAACTGGAACAGAGTATGCAGGAAGCTATCTCAGATAATATTCATAGCTCCTTATCATTTGAAGGGTTTGAGATCATGCGACAGGCAGAAAGAAAAAAAGAGGAGATTCTTTTGCTAATGGAAAAAGAATGGCGACAGAAAAGTCGAGCTATTTGGTTATCCTGTGGTGACAAGAACACTAAATTCTTTCACTCGTTTGCATCGGCTAGAAGAAATTCTAAACATATCTGGGAGATCGTGGATGATAGAGGTAAGCTTATTACTGGTCTTGAACATATTAAATCAGAAGCTTCTTCTTTCTTTGCGCATATATACAGTGACCCAGGAGATTGCTGTATGGCAGAGCAAATCAAAATTGCCTCTCTTTTCCCTCGCTTTTTTGATGAGCAAGAGGCTGAAAGCTTACAAGCTGAGGTTTCTTTGGAAGAAATCGAACAGACATTGAAGTTCTTTGCAAAAGAAAAAAGCCCCGGCCCCGATGGGTGGCCGGTGGAGCTGTATATTCATTTTTTTGATATTATGGGGAGTGAGCTGAAAGATTTGGTAAATTTCTCTAGGCTTAATGGCTACATCTCTGGTGGTCTGAATTCTTCTTTTGTCACTCTCATCCCCAAGAAAGATAAACCTAAGTGCTTTGGAGATTATCGTCCGATTGCCCTGTGCAACCTGCTTTATAAACTCATTTCCAAAATTATTGCAGATCGTTTAAAGACTACTCTATCTCAACACATCTCACTTGAGCAATTTGGTTTCTTGGCTGGGCGGCAAATTCATGACGCCATTGGTATTGCACAGGAGGTGCTACATACTATAAAAATTTATAAGAAAAAAGCTTTAGTCCTTAAGATTGATCTGGAAAAAGCTTATGACAGAGTGAATTGGTCATTTCTCAGGCTCATTCTTATCAAAATTGGGGTTCCTTCTTTGATCATTAAGTGGATAATGGCTTGTATTACATCTATGAACATCTCAGTTCTTGTTAATGGGAGCCCTTCTGGTTTTTTTAGATGCTCCAGGGGGATTAGACAGGGGTGTCCTCTTTCACCCCTGTTATTCATCCTTATCATGGATGGGTTTAGCAGATTGATTAAGCATGCAGCTTTGGGTGAACATATTAAGGGAATTAGTATTAAAAGAGACTGTGTGATTACACATATTTTATTTGCTGATGATGTTCTGGTGGTTGGAGTTAACTCGCTTGAGGAATGGACTAAATACAAAGAAATTATACAAGTTTTCTGTAGAGCGTCAGGCATGAAGGTCAGTGAAGGGAAATCAAATTTTTATCACTTACAATCTGATGAAGGACAGCTCAATGACATCACTGCTATTCTGCCATACAAGTGTTACCCATTGGATCAGGGGTTTAAATACCTGGGTTATTATATTAAACCAAATAATTATCAAACAAAGGACTGGTTTTGGCTGTTGAGGAAATTTGAAGCTCGAATCGCTCACTGGTCTTACAGGTACCTTTCCAGAGGGGGTAAGCTTATATTGCTGAAGTCAGTTCTATGCAGTATACCCGTCTACTGGTTCACTTTGTTGGAAGTCCCATCTTCCATTATTAAGACCATCAATAGATATTGCTATAATTTTCTTTGGTTTGGTTCGACTAATTCTGGAAATCTTCACATGGTTGCTGCTGATATCATCTCTAGACCCACCAGGTTTGGAGTTTGAGGTATCAAAGACTTGAAAACCTTCAATATTGCTTTAAGACTTAAAAGCCTTTGGAGAAGCCTTTTCGGGAGCACTCTTTGGTCCAGACTAATACATTGTAAGTATATCAATATGGATGTCTTCTGCTGGATTAGGAACTCGAAACTTGTAAGCTGGAATTTTTCTCCATTATGGCGAGGCTTCATGAAAATTTTTCATTGGATAAAAAATGATCTTGTGTGGCAAGTTGGATCTAGTGCGCTGGTTCGTATTGGGATCGATCCAATTTTAGGTTTGGAAGACAACTATATCCTCCCCACTGGTATTACGCAATATCTTCAGATTCTTGGTTTGTCTACTATGAATAAAATTCATCTACAGGGCTCGAGACTGGAACATAGTTCTAAGTGGATTTCCTCAGGAGATTTGGGACTCACGGGCTGCTATGCCCGTTCGTGGGATGATTATATTTCTAGATTAAACTCTGCTGGTGTTTGTCTGAACTATGAGCCTGATCAGCTTGTTTGGGGTGGCAATCCAGATACAGGTCAAGTCACTGCAAATTCTGCATATTCCAGAATTGTTCAATCTAAATACATCTACCCCCAGGATTGGTGGTATGAAAAACTGTGGCAGTGGTCTATTCCTTTAAAGCTTAAATGTTTTTGCTGGCTTCTTATTCAAGATCGGTTGAAAACTTGGGAAAATTTATGTAAACGAGGCTGGAATGGGCGTAGTTTATGTTTTCTGTGTAAAAAAGCAGCTGAGACCAAGCAATATCTTTTTGTTCATTGTGATTTCACCAATGAAGTCTGGGATATGGTATCTTCTTCTTTGAACATCACTCAGTGCTGGAACATGGGTGATTTTAACAAATCCTTTCTGAACTGGTATAGATATTGTAGGCAGCATTTCTATGTTGCCATCTGCATTTCTTGGTCAATTTGGTATTCCCGCAACTGTGCTATCTTTCAGAACAGACCGCCTGATGTTTCACATTGTGCTATCACTGCTCTTAATATGAATTTATCTTGCAAGGAAGACTCTCACAAGTTAAATACTGACAGGTCTAACATATTTAAATACAAAGTGGATCAGCCCATCCTTTTTTTTGATGGAGCTTCTCAACATGGAATATGTGCTGTGGGGGGTGTCATCTTTTTAAATGAGTCTCATTATTTCTCTTTTAGACTCAATTGTGGAAATGGATCCAATATGAAAGCGGAATTGATGGCACTTTGGTGTGTTCTTAAAGTTGCCAACATCTTTGGATTGGTCAATATCAAAGTTTTTGGTGATTCCAGAGTCACCATAAAATGGGCAGCTGGAGAGTTCTGTCTCAATGTTCTGAGTCTTCGGCATTGGGCTCACAGAACACGGGTGGAAATTTCTAAACAACAGAATATTAGTTTCGAGCACATCTTTAGAGAAGATAATTCTCTTGCTGATAAACTCTCAAAACAAGCCTTATCTGGAACTGAAGGACAGCTGAATTGGGAAGAATGGTCAGATGATAGCCTCCTGGACTGTGGGACAGTCTATTTTTTTGACTAATATTTTTTGTATTCTCTGGACTGAATGTATTGATGGGGATATGGTTTTAGTCTACTTTTCACATAGGTTGATATGCTAGATCTGGAGGATATTTGTAGTTATGGGGTACAATGGATAATAGTGTGATCGTAGAATAGAGCTTGATAGCACTGTGGTGGGCTGGTTGATACAAGAGACATGCTATATGATTCGTCTGAAGAATCAAGTTTTTATTTGTACTATTTGATTCATCATGAATATCAATAGTAGTTTTTTTCGCTGGAAAAAAAATAAACAATGTTCTCAAATGAAACTAGTCATTTCAAATCTGAATAAGAATCACTTTGAGCTACATAACAAGAACTAAATTGTGTTCAAATCCATTCACTTTAAAATCCATTTTGAGTTGCAATGACAATCACTTAGATCTACATAATGATAAGATCTAAATCTACCTTCAAACCCACCTCAATGCTCCATTTCATATCCAACATCGCAAACGCCTTAGCAAGATCTAAACAAGCATAAACCACTTGGAGATTTCTATGAAAAAACATCACAACATTGGATAATTGGTGAGGTTGACATAGTATAAAACTATGTACAATTTATTTAATGTTGTTTCCTACTTCATATTCACTATTCAAACAATTCAACTATTCTAAAATTGCAATAAATTGTTCTTGGATGTTTTCAAACCCACCTCAAAACTACATTTCAAATCTAAATCATCGGGGAAAAGATGTACGGAACAAAATTACAACTTGTGATGCTTGAATCCATGGTAACTTTTAAAGAGGCTTTGAATTTTTATTTTTATTTTTATATACAAAGTACTAAGCATTAATATAAAATTAAAGAAACAATATTAAAGCAACCGAGTCTAACATGTATACATCTAATAAAGATGGAGGGAAAGTACAAAAATAATAGAAAACCAATGAGTTAGTAATGATAAACTAGAAGAGGCCCGCACGGGTGTAGCTCATTGGCGGTTCAGTTGTAAATAGAGGTCACGAGTTCAAATCACACCCGATTTTACCCGTGTCCCATGCTTGTGGGGTGTGTGGGGCACCTGGGGGTATAGTGGTAGCGGGATTGGATCCTTGGACCCCGTGTCACGCGAGTACCAGCGCAATCTCCAGTTGCCGATTCCCCTAGTTACAAAAAAACTGATAAACTAGAAGAGAAATCCCTAGCTAAAAAAGGAATGGAATGAATTTGATAACTATATTAATAAGAGTAATGTAAACTCCATATCTACGAAAGAAATTTGACAATGATAAAAATAAGATGAACAATTTTATTATTTATGTCTTTTGCAACATTGTTAAATTATCTTGAAGTTTAAGATAAACATGATAACAAAATAAGCTTAGCTTTTTCAATAGATAGAATCTAGTAAGATACGATAAAAGTCCTCCATAAATGTAAGTTTATGAGGTAATCCCATTTAGCATAGCATCGTTTTTGAACTTGTACATTAAAAGAAAAAAAATAGAAACCTACAAGAAAATTGAAAAATGATAGGTTTCAATAATGTATCTTGTTCAAGGGTTTCATATTTATGAATGATTCCTTTTTAAAAGACTTACTTGAATTATAATTTTTATTTTCTCTTTGGATAATGATCCCTCGAAATAAACCTTGGTATCAATATTCTATTCCTTATTCCTTATGATGTTGGCAAACAAATATTTTGATGAGAAAAAGCTTTTCACAATAATTGAGAATTCTTAAGTATAAACCATTTTGATGAATGCCAAAAAATTCCCCTTATGGATCTTTAATCTTAGATCATTCTGAATAATCAATGTTTCAAAAAATTCTTTATTATCCCAAGTCCAATTGCAAACATGAAACTCTATAATTCTCAATGTGGTCTCATTAATCTTGTCTATGATGTCATTGGTGTGTAAGTCATGTCATTATCCTTTATAGATGCTTGTTAACTTTTACCCTAAACATATATTGGATTAAAAGTGAAAACAACAATTAATTCAAGTTTGTAAAATATCCAACAAACTTCTAAATTAAATAACAGACAAAATATTACCTTAAATCCTTATACCAACGCGTCATTGGTTACACAGGTTCATCATTAAGCATACATTCTCTATTTCTCTATTTTCCATTGAATTTTAATTAGGTTCAACATAGCTCCAACCAATTCCAATTCCAATTCCTTCACTTCCATTCGCAAGGAGCATTGGAATAATTAGCAGATATTGACCCTGCCACAAAAAATACAAAAGTCAAGAGAAAGGGATAAGTCAAGAAAGGGAGAGTAAATTTAAGTTGATATATGGGTTAAATCCTACAAGGGTCTTGGAACCGGTGATGGTTCATAACACCAAACATTTTAATATTAGCAATGATAGTTCAAAAATTAGGATGCTTGTCTTCTAAGCAATTGACCCGGGCTCGACTCCGGCAAAAGTTTCTCAATTGATTATGATTTAATTCTTTGTTTTGTTAATCCACAACTTCAGCGTTGTATTCTGCAAAATCCAAATTAATTTCGGGTGAGAGCCGAGTATCCTCACCAGCTAGACTACAACGGAAGCGTTTTTACAAAATGTATGAATTTCATTGACGTAAAGCACCGTTGTAACACATTTTTTTAATGATTAATTGGTATTTTTAATCTTTGCATTTAATTGTTAATGATATTTCAAAACTTTGACATAAAGATTTGAATTAAGCAAAATGATAGAAAATTGTTATGAAATTCAGGTTGTAAAATTCTTTGGTGATAGCGTGATATAGGTTCAGTGGCATTTGGTCTTCCTACACAACAAACGCACCATCAGATAACGAATTGATTTATCAATTTTGATTCGGCAGAATGTCTTGATTACAAACTCTGCAGCAGCTTTCCAATTGCGAATGACAGATGTGGAAATAATTAGCTAAGTCTCGCCATTAAACGCCACGCAGTCCGAAGAGTTTTCTTGCCATATTCTCTATGTGACTCGTGATTTAGTCAGTCAGTATATATGAATTCATGTGCATTGAATTTGAATTTTCTTTTGCTTGATTTAGGGTTTGAGTTTTGGCAATGGAGTGGATTGGACGGCTGATTCAAGAAACTAAAGGTAAATCTAAATGTAAATTTAAATTCATGTATGATTAAATAACAGGATCAGTATGGTATTGACTATGTTTAAGGGTTTGAACATCTAGGGTTTGTAGTCCGACGTCCCATGCCAATCTTCTTTGTTTGGTTCCAATTTTATGGAATGTATTAAGAAACACAAATATAGCATGTATTCACAGATTTATTTCACATGACAGACATGGAAATAATAAGCCAAGTCTCGCCATTAAACGCCACGCACTTGGAAGAGTTTTCTTCTTAAAATCTCCATCTGTGATTCGTCTCTTCCCACAATCTCCATGTGTGACTCGTGATTTGGTCAGCCACTCAATATATTGAATTCATCTGTATTGAATTTGAATTTGGTTTTGTTCGACTTAGGGTTTGAGTTTTAACACTTAAACAATGATATGGAAATGTCCAAATGGAAAAAGGAAATGTAAATATAAGATGATGTACGACAACGCACGATATTATCTTTGTGCTACTGTTAAAAGATTGAAACATGTAGCGTTTGTAGTCCAACGGTGAGGATAATTGCCTTCCAAGCAATAGACCCGGGTTCGACTCCCAGCAGGTCCGCATCTCGATACATCTTAGTATCTTACTGGTATCTTATTTTTCTGTTAATCCACGATTCCAGCCTTGCATTCATAGAAATACTAAGACAAATCTCTATTCCACGACTTCAGCTTTGTTATTCGGCGAAATGGCCCGACATACCCAAAAGTGCCTGTGATATTTTGAAGGAGAGAACCTAGGAGATATTTATTGTTAACTTCTCCACTCGAGGCTATAATATTCTTGTCCAAAGTATACTTAAATCTTTTCGCATTTGTGATAGAGGCTTCTCTTACCAAAATAGTGTTATCTACGAACTCTCGATGTTTTACAGCCTCAACACCTCAGACAAGGAGGATACCTGCTAAATTACCGGTCTAGCTCCCTGGTAATAGTTCAGCTAAGAGCTTCTGCCATAATAATATACAAAAATGAGGATATAGGACACCCCTGCCTTATTCCACGAGAGGCTTGAAAGAACATTATTGGCCATCCATTAACAAGTAGGGCTATCCAAGGCTTTCCAATACATGCCTTAATCCATTTAATACATGAGAGTTGGGTATTTCCTCCTCAGGACGTGGATGTGGACCCTATATCCTTATACCTCAATAGTGTTCTCAGGGTCGTGTGCCCCACTGAAGGTATTGGGAAGACTTTCAGGTTGAGTCGGGTTACTCCAAGGTGGGATGAAAATCAACAATTAAACACACACCGGAAAAGGTGGCAAGTGAATTAGTCAAGACAGACAACAAATTCTTTCCAGTGTTCTTAGAGTAAGAAATGCCTCGTGACCAATTCTCCCAATAAAAAAAATAGTTCATATCCTTAGAGATACACATAGTCTATTCATGGTTTACAAGATTGGTAACAGATACACATAGTCTATTCATAACAGATACACATATTCTATTCATGGTAAGGTGCATCAAACTCAAGTATTTAGTTGTTCCAAACAAAATGTTTATATTGACATCCCAGTCAAAATCAAAACCTTAAGAGAGATCATACCCCTAATCGCCCTTCTTAGAACTTCTATTAAATATCAGTTTCTATTAAGGAACAATGTGGGCATAACATGAATAACACAAAGAACTCAAATTGTTAAAGCCCAAGAATATTTGGGTGCATCCATAATAGTCATTTTCGTTTAATGTTGTCAAACCCTTGTCCACATAGCAATACAAATTTCTTATTCTCATCAACTTCAAATTGCCAAATCACGTAAGGAGTCGATCAAATTGAAGCATATTGTTTGGCCATCAAAGTGTCTCATAATTGGTTCAATCAAACAAAATCAATTCATCTCCTAAGCTTGTTGTATTTATGCATATAAAGCACAATTTCATATTAACATCTTCGATGTTGATGCATCATAACTCAAAACATACGAATCATTCAGAATATTGGACTTTCACATAGTCACCACAAACTCTAGAGAGCACATTTCCGTTGTTGTCGAAGATTAATGATGACCATTAACCTACCTCCACACCTATCACAAACAAATTTGACCATTTCCTAATTGTTGTAGTGTATGGAAATAGCTAAGCACAATGTAAACTTTTATTAACCCTATCCAATTCTTAGCATTTTCCATAAAGGTAATCATTGTTGATTGCATCACATCACTTGTTGAGTATATGATGTATTTTGTTTGTCATTGTGATGGTTTTGAGCTCATTTTTTCAACCATCATTGCAAATTTTAGTGTGACCTTAGATTCATTTATTGATTGAAAAGATTAGTAAATACAAATTATGAAATAATAATGAAGTAATAACATGTGTAAGACGATAAATTTAAAATTCAAAACACATTAAAAATAACTAGATGATAAAATCTCACAACCTTTTCATATTGAATTATGGCTGTGCAATTAATTCTAATATCATTAACATTAAACATAAATGTTAATGATTTAAGAATTTGATGATCAAAGTGCTTATCATTATACATTTCAAATATCAAATGTGAAAAACCAAAATAGTGAAATTATATCTATTTTCATAGTGAAATTTCTCAAAACCCTCGTCTCCATTGCCATTCATCTTAAAAGCCTTAACCGCCCTCTCAACATAAGCTTCGATAAGCAAACCCAAAACCCATGGCATAGATCAATTTGTTAGGGAAAAGATAAATGCCACATTATTTTATCCCAAGGAAACAAAATAACAACTTACATATTGCTTATAGAATTTTTCCCAATCAAAGATAAATGTCTCCAAAAATTAAGTGTTAAGTGTCAAGAATGTTTAGAAATCTTACAGCCCAATCATGTTTGTTGGTAATGTTCCATCCACATCCACACCACTTTGATTTGTGATCATAGGGAAGGTGACTATTTCTTGGGCCATCGTCTATCATCTTGTTAAGCAACATCATTGATTTGTTCAAATTTATTTCCATCCATGTAGCCTTGCAATGTAAATATAACAACTCCTTTAACTTCTCTATTTCTTTTATTGAGCCATGGATAAAAAAATTGATATCATCCATAAAGATCAAATGGGTTTAAAAAACATTTCTTACCACCTGAAACTTTTTCAATTCGCCTCACCTCCCGACATCCTTAATAACTAGGCTAAGCCCCTATGCTATTAAAAAAGAGGAAAGGAGAGAATGGACAACCTTGCCTAAGCCCCTTGGAGATGATAAAGAATCTCGAAAGTGCCCCGTTTATTAACACTACAAATGAAACCAAAGTTAAACATCCCATAATCCAATTGATTGTTTGCAGGTTCATCCCCATGTGAATTAATAATAATCCTAAAAGGGAAAATTCACTCTATTGTAGGACTTGGACATGATTATCTTCATTATTGTTTCTAGCATATTTTTTGCTTTTACAGTGTACATGCCTTCTTGTGCTAGGCCCACATCATCATGGATTTTGCATTGATAGGGAAATTTGAACTATTATTCTAAGACAAAACTTGACACAATACCTTTCAACATGTTAGCAATAATCTTTTGAAATAAGTTTATATATTAAATTGCATAAAGAGATAGGCTTGCAAGCTTCGAAGGTTTCACAATGTTACTTTTTGGGAATTAGGGTGATGGAAGTACTATTAAGTGCCTGAGACTTTCCCATGGCGTCTCGACTCTTCTATCACATGAAATAGGTCATTTTCTAGGAAAACAAAAAACCCTAAAGAGAACTCAACTAAAAGACCATCATGCCTTAGACTTTCCCCTATTTTAAATCGTTGTAAAATTGCCTTCAATTCCAAACATGTGACCTCGACCTTCAACTCTTTATTTGTGTTCTCATTTATAAATTTAGGGAATAAACTCAAAACTTTCATAATTCCCCCAATATTAGCAACATCTATATCTTGAAACAAAGTTTATCGACATCTACTACCTCCTTAAAGGAGCTGTCCATATTACTATTTGGGTGTTGGACTTCCCAAATAGTACTACTACTTAAGTGTTTTTTGAAGTTGACATAATTATGGAAGAATATGGTGTTCTTATCACCCTTTTGAATCCACATGCATCCACTTTTGAGCCTCCACAATGCTTCTTCCTTTACTCATAGCTCCTTCTTCTTACCCTCCAAATCCTTTGACCATTATGCTTCCTTCTCTGAGAATACCCCTACTGTATTATTATCAAAAAATGCTTGTATTCCCTCTAACACCTCTTTGATTTCTCTTTGATACTTTTATGCTTTTGATTTGGCCCATCCCTTCATTACTACCCTAGTTCTCCTAATATTGTCTTCAAATTGTTGCATAGTTGAGTCTCTCCTGTTACTGTCATTCCAAGTTTTGATAACCAAATCTTTGAAAATAAGATCTTCCAACCAAGCATGTGATAAGGCTTGGTGGCTTCCTATCCTCCTTTTCCAACCATAATATAATGGGCACATGATTTTCCATAGTACCTATACCTACCCAAGAGCTAATTTGTATCTTCATATTGTAAAGAGATCCTTCCATTAAGAAATGGTCCAACCTCTTGCTTATCACCTTGCTTCCTTGTCTAGTGTTATCCTAGGTTGGGGTCAGCTTAAGTGGTTCGACATCAATGAGATGGTGTAGTTCAAACATCTAAGAGAAATAATCCTCTAACTGATCTCTTCTTGCATTATCCAGACAAATCTCCCTTATGTTAAGAGTTATATTTAGATCCCCTCCCAATATCATATGTTCTTCTTCAAGTATGGGCCTAAGTCCACCAAAGCATCCCAAAATTTGTTATCGCCCCTGTATGACCCATACATATTCATACAACTAATTTCCATCCATAGCTCTTTTTCTTTAAGTTTCTCTAGGATACCTAAAGCTAGAACATTTGTAGAAATAGCTTCAAGTTTAGTATTCCAACCTATAATGATACCCGTCGACATACTCATTGCATCAAGTGAACTAAAATTCCAATCCTTTAACAGAGAAGGTAACAATGCAACAACTTTCTAACTAGAGCACTTTGTTTCCTACAAAAAGACAACAACATGGTTGTATACTTTGAAGTGTCTTTTGAAGTGTATTCATTTGTGAGAACCCCCTAGTAACCCCTCTAATGTTTATTGAAAGCATAAACATTAGGGAGCTATGGGGAGAGATTTCCCTACTCTAAGGGCCCTATTAATTGTCTATTCTTTATCTTCGCTCACCTCCTTTTTTGCCTTGGTTTTGACCATCATCATATGATATTTCCTACTAATGAAAATTGGTATGTATTTCTCCACAACTACTCCCCCATCTATTTCTTAATAGGCATTCTCGAGGTCATTTTTGGATCAAAGCTGGTAATTCAATTTGAAGGTGGGATTGCGAGAAGTCTATTTTTCATTTGAGTAATTATGACACAACCTCTTGTTTCTGATTTAGTTACAAGGGTTGGGATAAGGCTTTTGGATCTTCCCCATGATCATCCACCCTTTCCTTTCTTGTATTTAGGTCTTATACACATCTCTTTTTGATCCAAGATAAACCTTCTAAGGTCCTTCCCTTCGACCATGCTCCAACCCAAGTAAAATCTAGAGATCGGGTTGGGGTCCTCATATCATTCTCTAAATGAGCATAATCTAAAGATTGGGTGGAGCCCCTCATAACATTCTCTATAGGGGTAGAATGGCCTTGATCTGCTCATACTTTTGCCTCATTCACATGGAATTGGACCTCTTCTCCAAGAAAGGGTGCTTCTTCAACTTCTCATCTCCCATACTTAACTCCTTCATCTTATTTGGTGTCCCACCCCTGTTGGATTCTAGGGTTTGTCCTTCCATCGTGTTTTATGTTGGTCTAAAGTGTTCCAGTGTTTCAAACATGGAGCCCTTAACCTCTTTTAGACAACATATAGGAGTAGAAGGATTGGTTATACCTTTTGAGGCAACTATTCGTGAGAACTTTTCCACAATGGATGCACCTTGAATCAAGCTCATCCTCTGCTCCAACACAACTTTAGTCAACCCCACCTCCTTTTGGACACTTATCAAGCTTGTCCCTTCTTCATTTCCCGAGTTTACTCTAGACTCTTCTACTCTCTTTTTAAATAAAATATGTTTTTATGAGATTGAGTCCTTTCTAATACATGAGAAGTAGTCATGCATATGTCCAATCTTATGGCACCAATTGCACCTAAAAGGCAATTTCCAATAGGGATGTTTTTGATAGAAAATCCAGTTTGACCATTCTATCTCAAATTCATCTAATAACCTTTCTTGTAGGTCCAATTATACTAACATTTTGGCAATTCTTCTATTCTCTATAATTAGCCAACCCTCCTTGAGGGCTACAAATGTCACTTAGTCCTTCACTTTTTTGATGCTCATTTTTTCACTGGTAAGGCAAATCTTGGGGTAGGCTCCAACAACCTTAAAGAACTCACTGCTATTTATTAGTTAATCGTGGGCTCACTCCAATTTAGATTTTCGGTGATTCCGTAATCCAAAAAAAATTCCGTTGCCGGGGCTTCAGAGTATACAATTTGAAAACAGATTTTATCTTCCAAGAACGGACGCAACTCTGTTCAATTCTTTGTTTTTGTTAGTCCACGACTTAAGCGTTGTATTCTGCAAAATCCAAATTAAATTCGGCATTGCATCTGCAAAAGAATAATCAAATTCCGTTGCCGGGACTTAAACCCGGGTCTCTCGGGTGAGAGCCGAGTATCCTAACCAACTAGACTACAACGGAACAGATGTTACTGAAGGTATGAATTTTATTCACATAACGTTCATTGTGTCATATTTTTTTCATAATTAAATCGCATATTTAATCTTTCCATTTAATTGTTAATGATATTTCAAACCTTTGACATTAGGATTTGATTACGCCCCAATACTATGGAAGAATCTAATGGAAAAGCCACAAGGTCTTGGGGTTTTGTCCGAATGAAAACTCCATATCACTGCCGTGACTTATGCTTCAGTATTGGGCTTTTTAATCTGCAATTGTCCTCTTCACTTATAAGTGAGGGAATGTTTTGAAGTAAAGCATTCCACTCTCTTTGAGATGGGATTTACTTCTCGGTGTAAAAGTCTTTAAAAAAGTTTTTTACCTCCAATTTGATATCTTTAAGGTTGGTAACCTTTTTTCTCATTGGTTTTTTGTATTTTTCTTTGTGGAATTCTTTGTTGTGCGACCTTTAGCTTGTTTGTGAAAATATGTAATGTTACTATCTCCAATTTTGGGCCAGAGGCTTCGAGATTTCAACTGTCATAGCTTCTTCTCTTGTCTTTGGTAAACATAGGGTTCCTTATTGAGATATTTTTCTCTCTAAAGATCCTATGTGCCAATCCCCTTTGTTTCCATTGTTTGTTGGTATTCCTCCAATGCTTTTGGCAAACCTCAACTTATGTATCGAGTTTTGGCTCATTCCTTCAAGGCTCTCTTTATTAGCCTATGCTTAGATTCCCAAAAGACAAGGGATCATGATATGCATCCAATTCTTTCTCTTTGAGTGCCCTGGCCTCCTCTTTCAACCATAAAGTATTGAATCTAAATGGGATAGGACCATAATTTTTAAGAGCTTCACTAGCTAATAAGAAAGGCTTATGATCTAAGATAGCAGAGGCTATGATTTTTTAGTTTATTGATAAATCATTGACGAGGAAGGAGCTCTAAATAAGGAACCTGTCTAACCTAGTAGCTACAATATGCATGCCAATTCTACAATTGGTCCAAGTGAAGACCCCGTTCCAAAGAATAAAATCCATAAGGTCCCAATCAGAAATGGGATCCTCCAAGTTCCCCCCAAAAGGATCTCTAACCTTGTTGCCCCCTTTTCTTCTAGAGGGGGAATAGTAGCGTTGAAGTCTCCAACTATTATCAAGTTTTGGAGGGGGCTTTGATTCATGAAGGATCTCAAAGAGTTCAAGAAATCAATTTTGTCCCAATATTGAACCGACCCATACACATTGCATATTCAAATATTTTGTTTTGTTTCTTGATCCTCTAATTCTACCAACATCCAATGAGAGTGATCAATGTGGGAAAAGAGGGCATATTTCTTGCCATTTCAGATGATTGCCAATCCTCCTAATAATCCTCGCACACTAATCGCTCTACCTTGTCCTAATTTCCATATCCTTGATATAACATTCACGGTTTCTTTTGCTTCCATTTTGGTTTTTTAGATTACCTTCCAATTTGATCTTCCCCATGCCCTAATAATTCCAAGAAACCACTTTCATTTGAAGATGTGGATAGGATTGTCAATCAATATTTATATAATCTATCCAATATGTTTGCCAAGTATTCCATCCAAATATTATAAAATAAGTAACAAATCTATTTATAACCACTCATAACTTCTTTAGGTGTCACATTCTTAACAAAACCATAATACAATATAAAATGTGCAACCCATCACCTTAGCACAAAATTTGTAAACCTTAGCACAAAATTTGTAATACATTCTTTTAGAATGAAGCATGCACCCATCCATTTCAATAAGAGTCTTATTCTTCCTTCGTAAACATCATTTCATTAAACATTATAACGCACAATATATTGAAAAATAATAATCCATTTCCAACAATAAAAATTCATACCCCGTTGAATTTTCTTAATATATTTTCAAGAGTGTTCCATGCATCGAATACAAAATTGCAATAAATATAAGAGAAAGATAATGTGTGCACTTGAAACATACATACATATGAAGATGAAAGATAATGTTTCTTATTTGTTTTCTTATAATGTAATTTATCATAAAGAAATTCATAACTAAAAGGAGAATAGATTATCATTTTCGAGTACTCAAATCCATATTTTTAAGTATCAATTTTAAAAAAAACATAAAGTCATATCATATTTAAACAAGAGCTGCGAGTAGCACAGTCCTTGCCTTTAGAAAATTAAATATAATATAGTTAAAAATATGAGTTAAAACCGCAATTAAAACAATATTTATCAAATTTATAATATGCAAAAGAAAAATACTATCTCGTTATTCTAGTCTTAGAAGATATAATCAAGAAACAAAGCTTATTAAAATTTTGATTTTATTTATGCTCTAATTAATTGTTTTTTATTATTTTCATGGAAATTTAGCAAACCCTTCCTTGGATAAATGATATTTTGAACATTTTGACTGTATCCAAAAACCCATAAAAATCTAAATTTTGTAAGCATTTTAATTGCATGCAATTAGACTATGAATGTAGTATGTTTCCAACTAAGTTGGTTGATTATCTATTTGAGAAATCATTGAAAAAATCGATCGCAATCGTGCCCTCTAACGGATTGGGATTGTCTTTATGTCAAATTTGTGTACCCTACTTGAACATTAAATTAAAAATTTATACTTCTTAATGTTTAAATAAGATTAAAGATTCAAAGTAACAAATGGCACAGAAACCTAAACATAGTTATATATACCCGAAACAAGTCTTTGTATAGGAGTCCTTGGGGATTGCAAAGACCTATCCATTCATGGTGCTACAAAGACCAATAAAATTATATATCAAATATGGTAACATATTTGATTTTTCTTTTGTGCAACAAAGATAACTTTCCAGTAGCTAGAAACCAACTATTGATGTTTAAACAATTCACAATCTTGTATCACTACATATTTGTCACATTTCTAATACTTGAAGCTAATAAAGTGCACTGATTACAAATAGAACCACAGGAGTGTATACATGAAACACACAACAATTACTAAAATATGAATGCCAACTCCATAACTATCCATACAAATTGTACAAGTGGATACACCATGCAAGACTTGAATATTAACCAGAAATGACATCAAAATAAATTTATGAATAGAACCATGGAAGTGTATGCATTAAGCATACTACAATTACTAAAAAACCTATTAACTAGGTAGTTATCCATATAAATTATACAAGTGGAGACAAGAAAAAAGATTTAAAGTTTAACAAAAAATATAATTAAAATAAAATTTTGAATATATCAATGTGTGAATTATATGAAGACCCAATATCTAAGGGCTTCAAGAACCCAATTTTTTTAAGGGGTAATATATTCAAATTGATGACAAATTAGAATCCCTTGTTGTCAATAACCAATGGATGTGAAAATCTGTTGATGCAAGCCACTACCTTTCCAATTAAGCAATATACCTTAAATATCGAAGTCATTGACTAAAGATAATATAAATGTACTTCCATATGACCTTCCCTAACCATGATAATTCATTCATAAGGCAATTGATATATTACCAACAAAATAAGCTGGTGCCAACATAATTACAAAAAATGGAATAAAATCTGAAGGATTGAATTTTTCGAGTGGTTTACTGCTTTAATTAATAGAACACAATGCTCATTTCAACAACATAAAGGTAGATCACGTTTGTATTTTTTTGTTGATGCTTTAAGTTTTAAAGAGGGCATACTTCTCTAATAATAAATTACATTGGAATAAATTATTATTTCTCATTTCTCGAGGAATTAGATAAAACTTAGATAAGATTGACAAATCCAATTACAGTGTCATTTTCCATTAGAAAAGATTGAAAAGAAACCATATCCACAATTCCTACCTCTTATTCCATGGAAAACAAAGCTGATGAACTCTCGCATGTGGTTTATTCTCTTGTATGTATTCATACTTGTTTTGGTCCAGAGTACAAAGGGTTCCTTCCTTCACTTTGCTTTCATAGAGGTCTTTTTCAAGTGCCTTGATAGTCAAGTACGATGGCTTATCTCAACATCTCCAACAATATCCAATGAAGACAGTAGCAATATAATAAGCAAGGCGATGCCTAAAGTATACAAAGCTTGTAAAGCTAGAAAATTCGATGTCATGTAAGACGAATTGGTAGTAGTAACAAGCAGTGCAAAAAAGGCACAATAGCTATCTTAATAGCAACGAAACAATCAGTCTTTCAAAAAGCGCTTGGTTTAATAACCACCTTTACAACTACCTTTTTACAAAAAAGCTCACTGTGGAATTAGTTAAATTTCAAAAAAATCATAGCCTGTCGTCGTCATAGATGAGATCCACTAGTCATTACTAGGGGTCAGTGCCAATAGCCAATAGTTGATGCCAGGAAACATAGTCGATCCAGGAGTCTTTTTCAGTATCGCCATTTGTCATTTTGAGCTAGTCGGTTGTAATACCCCAATTTTGACCCTTATGAAATATCGGTTCTTAATGTAAATATTGTGTACATGCGATGTATGTTTCCCTAACGTGGAGCTCAAGGCCAAGGCCCCGCTAGTATATGTTCGTATTTTATTTTAAATGGACCAGCATTTGACATTTTGTTACCCATGTGCTATTAAGCCATGGGATATTGTAAATTGATGTAAATATTTAATATTGCAATAAAATACCAAAAACTGGCTATGGGAGCAACGAGTGAGAAGGGGCCATGTGTATCCACTAGGGAGTGGTGAGGGGGCTGTGGGGATGAACCATATATTGCCAAATGTCATTGT
The DNA here is from genome assembly GCA_027924585.1 of Larix kaempferi. Lineage (NCBI taxonomy): Eukaryota > Viridiplantae > Streptophyta > Pinopsida > Pinales > Pinaceae > Larix > Larix kaempferi. The sequence continues at coordinate 1,484,130 of BSBM01000815.1, read as the reverse complement.
GAGAACCCATTTGACTTTTCTTGATGACATTTATTTCTGTTGTAAGGAAGTAGTTGAAGATTTCAGTCCATGGCTTCAATGGAGCATGGGCAGCCAGAAATTCGTATTTGCAGGTATGGGCTCTGTTTTCTTGTACCACAAGTCACTCTACCTCATGGGAGTTGCTTCTTCCTCATTCTCATTCCAGTGTGGAAGAGCCCAACATCATTTTCCATCCAAAAACGAATTCCCAGCAGGGAGCAAAACTAGAAATCGCAACTTTGCAAGAACCCACGTTTTGAAGATCCAAAAATGCCCAGATTTGGTATTTGACAGTGAAATCCAATGGGGGATCCATAGATATGAACCTTGGGGCGAATTTGAAAGTATTAGATACCCCGAAATCCATTGGAAAACCCAATTTTTATAGCCCAGAAAACCAGTGACGGGATTGAGTTATTTGATGAATAGAATTGTGAGAAATCCAATTGTGAATGACTGAGCAGAGGTTGGGTTTGCTTGATAAACCCAGTGAAGGCTAGAATCTCAAAAATTAGCAGCTGGACCTTTCTATGCCCACCCTGAAGAGCACTGGAGGGAAGGGATGCCTAAGGGACTGTGTAGCAGAGAAGGGGACCTTCCTTGTGTTGGGTGTGGTAGGTAATGTAGGTTCCTTGACTGTTGAATTCATCTGAGATGCCTGTAGCTTTGTGAATGAGCTCACTGGCTTAGCATTTCCCTCATTTGTCTGTTGTATGCTTGATAAACCCAACTGTGAGTTGGCTTAGCATAGTTGTTGAGTGAAACCATGGCTGTGAGTGAGCCTGTTTAGTTCCTCCTTAGTGGATACACAACCCATCTCGGGGGTGATCTCTCAGCTGAAAGAATACAAGCTGGACAGAGATCTGTGGTTGGGTGGAACGTTGCTCTCACATAAACAGTTGTTGGACAACTTCATCGTCCATATAAGTGTTCTCCGTGATTTACATTATATGCATTATGTGTTTTGCAGTGTGTTAATTCTAAATGTTAATCGCCCATGTTAATGAATCGAAATGATTGTCTTAATGAAATCGACAGGAAGTCTGTGCATAGCATGAGTACGAGATTGAATTCTCTGCATAATGAACCATCATATGCCTGTGTTAGATATGATGATGCATTACTGTTTCTGTGTTTGCAAATATGTTTATTTCTGCTGTGTTTATATTGAGTATGAGTCTGCACACAGAAGATTTTAATTGTTATGAATTTATGAATAATGTATGGGGTTGAGATTGTCAAATACGCCCGGTATGTCAGTCATGTTTCCCTCCCTTGCACTGGATTGATGGAAGGGGACATGACATTGGTGCAGCAAGAAACTCTACTTAGTGCAGAAAGGTATAGTAAGATGTTGAGCTGATGGCTTTAATTCCTAGGTTGGATCAATATTAATGCCTATGGGAAGGTTATAAAAGTGATGATAATATGAAAGTTTTATGAGGCTCATGGTTTGATTCTAGGAAATGGGAAATCTCATATCAATTTACGAGGCTTAAGTTTGTTCCAAGTGGGAAAAGAATATAAAAAAACTCCATTGACATTTTTGGCGAAAGTGTCGACCTCCGGCGCATTCGACAAGACGGTGGAAGAATCTGATCCAGACGCAACGACCCTTTTGACATCGACCACTACAACAGCCTCGACTATCATCGATGAGGAGGAACGAGAACGCATGTTCCATACACAGATATAGGTCCAGAGCAACCCATTGCATCTGATTGTGGAAAATGGTAGCCAGAAGAACTTCGTTTCTGAAGATATCGTAAAGAAACTATATCTTGTTACCACTCCACATCCTTAGCCTTACAACATCGACTGGATGAAGGATGGACAAGAACTAAAGACCACTTGACAATGCAAGCTCGCCTACTTCATAAAACCTTTTGAAGATGAAGTACTCTGCGACGTGGCACCACTCTCTGTAGCCGAATCCATGTTTGGGAAACCTTACCTCTGGGATAGACATGGAAGTTATCAGTCACGACCTTAGAAGGTGGTTGTCCGAATCTGAAATCGATGGTTCAACATACTATAGCATCAACCTACACAAACGGTTGCACTGATATCTGCCAAATAGATAAAGAAGCTCATCAATCATGCTCAGAAGTTTGCATTAATTATGATCAATCCGCAACATTCTAAGAAGACTGCAGCGACGAGTCGAGTCACCAACCAATGCAGCTCCCGACAGAAGCAACAAGTCCATCATATTCTTGATGAGTACCAGAACCTCTTTCAAGCTCCCAACAGAGTACCTCAACATTGTCAGGTAAAACACTCCATCGAACTTGTTCCTGGTTCTTCTTTGCCTAACGCATCTGTGTACAGAAGATCCATTCTCGAAAATGAAGAGATTCGCACAAAAATCCAAGACTTAATCGACAGAGGCCACATCCGCCCCAACTCCTCTCCTTGTGGAAGTCTAGTCGTCCTAGTTCCGAAGAAATATGGGACTTGGTGCATGTGCATCGACTACAGAGCTCTCAACATAATTTCGGTATAGAATCACTACCCTTTTTCACGGATAGACGAGCTCATTGACTGTCTGAAAGATGCTAAATTCTTTACTAAGCTCGACCTCAAGTTGGGATACCATAAGATTCCAATCGAGCCCTCATATGTGTGGAAAAATGCTTTAAAGACCAAGGAATGATTGTTTGAATGGTTAGTCATGCCTTTTGGCTTAACCAATGCACCTGCGACCTTCATGTGACATATGGATAACATTCTTCGACCTTTCATTGAAAAATGGGTCATTGTTTATCTCGACGATATATTGATTTTCAGTCTATCATGGGAAGAACATGTCGGACATCTTCGACAAGTCCTCGACACTCTCCAGCAACATTGACTCTATCTGAACATGGACAAGTGATTTTTTGCGATGACCAACATCAAATATTTGGGGTATGTAATTGAATTTGCAGGCATTCATGTCGATCCAGACAAAGTACAGATCCTCAAATATTGGCCCATTCCTAGAAGCATTCAAGAAACAAGAAGTTTTCTTGGTTTGGCAAATTTCTACCGATGATTCATACTCGGCTTCAGTAATATAACCTGGCACTTGAATCAGTTGACGAAGGGAAATGGGAAGATTGTCTTTAAATGGACATCGACACATCAAGTAGCTTTTGAACAACTCCAATACAAGCTCTGCACTGCACCAGTACTCATGTTACCTGATTTGCATCAGCCCTTTGAGATTGAGACGAACGCATCGGACTATGACTTGGGCGCAGTGATCACTCAGTCGGGTCACCAAGTCACTTTTCATTCCGAGACTTTTAACGACATAGTTAGAAGATACTCGACATATGAAAAAGAATTGTACGCCATTGAGCAAGCTCTCAAGCAATGGAGGCATTACATCCTTGGCAAGGAAACGGTCAGTCTCACTGATCACAAGCCTTTACAGTTCGCTCCGACACAATCAAATTTGCAGAAAAAACCAAAAAATCAAGTGGATTAATTACCTACATCAATTCGAGTTGGTGATTAAGTATCATAAAGGTAAATCTAACGTCGTCTCCGATTGCCTCAGTCGACCACCCATTACTCTCCTTTTGATAGTGATGAGTATGCAGGGATACGACACGACCACTTGGCCATAGTTGTATGAGAACGACATCAACTTATCAGCAGTCTACCGATAGTTACAGACTAACAAGTCGTCGACCTCCGACTACTCCCTGAAAGATACCTTGCTATACAAGATTGGACAGCTTTGTGTATCGACTGATGAGCATCGAAAACAACTCATTTGGGACGCACACTACAACAAGAATGCGGGACACTTTGGGGTAGCAAAGACACTTGCTATTATGCAGAAGTATTTCTTTTTTCCTACACTTAAAACTGACATCAACAAGTACATTCGGTCATGCGTGGTTTGTGCCATTTCTAAACCGCCTAATCGACGAAAGGGATTGTACACACCTCTGCCAGTTCCTAGTCGACCATGGGAATCTATTTCTATGGAATACTTGACGGGTTATCCTACTACTAGACATCAGCATGATGCAATCTTAGTAGTAGTCGACCTATTTTCCAAGATGGCCATTTTCATACCATGTAAGAAGACTACGACAACACAACAGACCGCTCAACTCTTCTTTACACATGTTTGGAAACACTTTGGTTTACCAACGACCATTATTTCTGACCGAGATGCTAGATTCGTCAGCATATTTTGGAAGACCCTCTGGAAACTGTTAGACACACGACTCTCATTGTCAACAGCTTTCCATCTTCAGACCGACGGATAGATGGAAGTTGTGAATCGCCTGGTATTATAGCTTCTTCACATGTACAACCACAAGCATCGACGCACATGGGATGAAATTATTCCATACATCCAACACAACTATAATCGAGCTCAACACAAATCTACATGAAAGAGTCCATTTGAAATTTGTTACGGATTTCAACCCTCAGTGCCTATCGATTTGATCAACTCCTCGACATAGCCGAGCGACACCGACTACAGCCAGCAAGAAGTTGAAAAAGCAGTCAAGTTCAGATATCATATATGCGACATCCAGAAGCAAGCACAGGAAATGTTGCAAAGAGCAAGCAAGAAAGCTAAGGCCCGACATGACAAGCATCGTATTCCTCATTCATTCCAAATTGGGGATAAGGCCTGGTTACATATCAAGAAGGAGCGCTTCATAGGTACTTTCAAGAACTTAAAACCTTTGCGATATGGTCTGTACAGTATTCTTCGACAGATTGGAGAAAATGATTTCCATCTCGACATTCCTGCATGCCTATATTTGCATCTAGTATTTAATGTGTATCTACTTCGACCATACCATGCACCATTGTTGGAACAAAACGACTTACTGACAACAGAACCCGAAGACATCCATCCAGATGTTCAGGAGCCTCTTCCGCGACACCATCATGGGATGACTAGTATGCCTTACAAGGACTAACACAATTCCCTTGTTTCAGGTTGCCAAAGCTGGCCAACTCCCATCTCAAGGAAAGTAGTACTATGTTACTGAAATAACTAACAATTTCCTCACCTTCACGATCAAACAATGGGGACCATTGTTTCTTAAGGAAGGAGGTCTAATCCACATCGCAGTTGGCATTGTTGTTGAATGCTAACATCGACTGTGACAAGTCATCGATGTTGATACAACTTCGACAAGTTTCGACTCGACATAACTTCATCAAACTCAGCAACTCCGACGAGTCTCGACTTTGACATACTGTGACACACTCCGCACCTTAAACATGTTCAACAACCTCACAGTTTTGCGAGATCGACATGTTGCGTCGACATGCGACCAACGACTGTCGAACTTCGACAAATTGTCTCTCTGTCTTCTAGTTGATTGTAACGGTTAAATCGTTCTAACTTCTTCTTTGTAACTGAATGTAACGGGCAGGCACCCAAGCGTCTCAGAATTATATATAAGCATGTATAATATTGTAACATACATCAAGCTATCTGGTTGCAAGTAATAGATAAGAACAATTCACATCCCTACATTTTGTCTGTGCGTATTTGTGTTTATCTGTGTATTGTAATCTTGCTTTGCTCATTCTGCTTCTTATTACTTCCGCCATAATAGAGCCGACTCATTCAGTCGAACTGTTGTCCCCCTCATGCTTCTTGGACACGACCTGGATCATTCTCACATCCTTTGGAATCTACCATCCTTTTTATTATCATTATTATCATGCATATATACACTGTGTAGAGTTTTTCCTCTTGTTGTCCATTTACCATTACCAGACTGTGTATTACCTAGAAATTCAAATTTGAAAGGAGAACTACATCTTTGAGAGAAAAAGAGCTGGTTACATGTGAGCATAGAGGTTGAGAAAGCTAGGAACCTTTACCTATTGAGTTTTTCTACTTTTACAAGCTTGAGAAGCCATGAATTAATGCTATAGGAGGTTCTCCAACAACATACAATAGATTGGACTCTTACTGCACACACTAGTAAGCACTGTAAGGGTTGGATTTCTTGAGGGAATTATGGATCAATGAAGTGAAATGCCTTCCTTTTGTTGTGTGATTATGGATAAATTGTTTCTTTCGCCCTAGTGGCCCCATAACCCAGCTTGGGGGTGGCCTCTCAGTAGAAAGAGTATATGTTGGACAGAGTGCCTACGGTTGGGTGGAAAATTGCTCTTACACAACTAGTTTCTTGGCTCTTCTTTGTTTAAATATAAGTATTTTCTTGTATTCGAATGTTGAATGATTTTAATATATTTATGCATGTGATAATTATGCTTTTTTATGCATGATGTGTGTGTGTGGATAGAGTTGATTTTAGTTGTGTTTTATATTTAACCATATGCACATGCATTTTATTGTTATGAATTCATAATACGCCCATGGGGAAACATTTAGAAGCCTCAAATTCATAAATGTTCCCCTATGTTGGTTAAATACATGGTTGGGGACATCACATCAAACAATCTTTAGATTTCTCTAAAGAACTAGTTCCACCATTATAGGGTACATGGTTTTCTCTCTTGTACTTAGAGTTAGTTTTTTAATCAACAACTAGGATTATAGGTTGTTTCCCCTTAGCTAAACCCTTATTTCCCATTTTTATTTTATAATTCTCATAGTAGGACTACAATTTCTCTTCTAGCATGAAATCATCTTCTAAATGATAGATAAACAAGGTGCCTCTCTTTCACAAAGACCTCTTGATCAGATTGAAGAGAATTTGTGTCCACATAGATTGGAACTTCAATTTATTGGTGGATAAAGAATGCATCATTATAATTTATATCACTTGATTCCTCTATTGGGGCATTATTGACCTCTTTCGAATAATTTGATTCTTTATTATTTTGTGCTTCTCCATCAAGCTTTAACCTTCAAATTTCCTCTGGAATCCATGCCCTTCAACATTTCTTTCCTTTTATATACCTTCCTTGGAAAAGAGTAAGATTAATATCTTACAATATGACCATAGGAATAACATCTAACACACTGAAAGGCGATGTTGTAGTAGTTCAACTATTGAGTATATGACAAATTTTCAAAAAAAATCTCCAAATTTTTCATTAATCCTTCACTAATATCAAGTTCAACTAAGACTCTAGCCATTGATAAAAAATTAATGGTTTTGAAATACGAATCAACCATAACCGTCTACCCAAGCATATTCCATATTTCTGAAATTATCTTATCAATCCAAAGTTCCATCACCAATCTAGACAATTTTACTTAGATTGGTATTTTTAAAAACCCTCTAGTTCTAGGGTCAAAGGATGGATGCCATATTTTTAGGCACACGAAAGAAGTACCCCAAACTAAGAACCTCATAGAATGGAAGTTGCATCCTTTACATAATGAAACTTGAAGCCTATCCATCCCTTCATTAGAAACATAAAGGAGGGTTTATAGACAATCATTGGAGACCAACCTTCTACAACTAAGAGTTCATAGAGTATTCTGATATATTATGACCAATAAATTTGTTGATTAACACTTGATATTTATATTCCAATGCCATCTGAACCCTAATATCCTCTTCAACTACCATCCTTATCCTCAAATATTTCCTCTTTACCACCATTTTACTCATTTATGGTGTTTCTCTTTAGACTTTCCTTTCATACCGATGGAATCCTGAATACCACCATTCATGCATTCAAAATCAAGTAGGATTCCTATAAAATTCCCCCCTTTGACGGTTCACTACATCCAGGGAGGGATTTTTTAAAAGGGTGACTAGCTCAAAATGTCCCAAATTGTTGGACCCATATTTTGTGAGCAAAGTGGGATGTTTTTGGATTAATAGAGAAGATGGCACTAAATCAAATATGCCATTAAACCTTCCTTCAATGCTATAACCATCGATACTCTTGCTAATTGGATGATCTTTTGTTAATTTGCTTGGAGATATGATTGTTATACCTTCCACATTTAAAGATTTGATCGGGCCCAGCTTTGCATCTCAGACTATAGTTTTGTTTTCAACCCTAAGATTTGTTTTCCTTCATGCTCCTAAAAACCTAGGGAGGTATTTGAATGTGTAGGGATTGAACACTCAAATATGTCCAAGCTCTCAATTGGATCCTTCTAGTAGTCAACACAGTTCTCCTCCATTTGGCTATGTTTACCTTATCCAACCTACACATCAATTGATTTTACAAATTATACATCCTATATCTTTTCTTGTAATTTCCAATGACTCCAAATTTTAGGTATAAGGTAAAAAATTGATGATGTTTGAACTTCCTTGGCTAGCTTATCGAAAACTTTGTTGCCAATAGCCCCTCCTTAAACAAATATATAAAAATTAACAATTAAAACAAAGAAAACACTTAATGCATCATCCATCTCTCTTCACCTTGAAAAAACCATCTTCACTATTGCACCAACACCATCACACCAGCACTCCACTGTTGTTATTGCCACTCTAAAATAATTATTACATATCCCAATCATTCTTATCAATATTCTACCAACTAGAACTTAAAGGTAAACTCACTCGATGATGGTAGGATCTGAGTTGGAATGCTCAAGAGATTGAAGCTAGGTGGGTTTTTGAAGCATGCCCTAAATAATTTTAAAGCCAAATTATGTACAACTCGGATGAGAAATAAAAAACAAAAAAAATTGGCTAGTTGTTGTGGAGGGCATGTTCCATTATGAAGGTTGGTACAATCGTCCACATCAAAGAGTAAGTTCTTCAATTGATCATTCCATACTTCCTCTACCTCCAACTTTGATCTATCTACCCAATATAATTTACCTCAAGGAAACCCTAAATCTCCAACTATGATATATTTGTCCAATCCAATTTATCTCAAGGAAGCCCTAAATCTCAACTATTGTAATATGTGTACAAGAAAAAACCTAACACTGAAAATGGAATAGTATTTGTAGACATCAACTATTTTATCAACTTTGAAATATATGATGGTGTTTGAGAAGTGATGGTTGATCAATGGTTCTCCTAATGCTTTAGATGTTCCACTGCAGAGAATGTTGGTTTTGTGTATTATTCCTCTTATTACAATGACAATGTTAAGGATCATTTAGAGTGATCAAGCTGACAAGTTTGATCAATGATCAAGCCTCACATATCCCATGAACTATACAAAACCAACAATGCACTATATATGAGTATAGTATTCTTCCATAATATGGACCTCCATGAATGACTTTCCAGTTCACCACTACCTGCACACAAAACCCTACAAAGCAAACAATGCACTATATATGTAGCATTCTTCCACCACATGGGCTTCCATGTTGTGGTAGAGTTTAGACTGGGGAATTGTCTTAGCCATTCATAGTGTGCAAAACATAACAATGAAAATGTTTAGTCCATGTTTCACAATTGGAAATAAAATAAATTATGTAGAACATCACTAGTGCCTTGAGTCTATTCATAATGCGTAGAACATAACAATAAAATCCCTTGGTCCATATTTCACAATCAAGCAATGGAATAACTACGTACAACAAAATTGGATGCCTATGAGACTATGCACTTCATCTAACATTTTAAAATCCATTTTTTCTTATTATTGTCACCTCAAGGTTCCATTTTATCGTCCTTAGTAATCCACCATAGACCACAACTATATAATACATCTTTTATTTTTTGATTCCACGTATTGTAACTATGATTGGTAATCTTAAAATATCGATTCAAAGATAGGGTAATGAAATATGGGAGCAAATTTTTTTAAAAGGAAAATATAGTAATCTTGAAAAAATAGTTATTCCCTCTCAAGGAATAAATAAGATTTTCAACAAAGAGAGTTAATATATGACCTTAGACAATGTGTCACAACACTTAACATACAATTTCTTTTGACACTTCCAAACTTCCAAATAGGACCAAACAACTTCCAAAACCTTGGCATAAAATATAGTAACCAAACAACTGAAGAGATTTTAAGGTATTCCAATTTAATCATAAAACTACTTATCTTGCCATGATGATTCAACACCCTAAAATAGTAAAATACCGAATTAAAAGTACTCTCACATGGTCTCAGTGGATCCCATAAGAGCTTATAAGGCACAAAAATGATCAATTTCTTTAACAATGACCCAAGTTCCAACAACCTTTAGGGTTGTAGCGTAACCCTTTTCAACGTCTCCATATCCACACATAACAACAACCTGACCAACAATTATGACATATGTGACTATCCTTAGACCATCTAGGAGAGAGTATCTACATCCATATTCAAGTTATCAATTGCAAAAGAAAAGAACAAAGATGTAATCAAATTTAGTACAACCTACAACTCAAATATAATAAATTAAGACAAAAACACTTTGCATCCCTAAATATAATTCACAATGCCTCAAATCCCACATCACAAACTTTCAAACATGCCCAAACAACTTCTAAGAACCTAGGAATAAAATATAATTACCAAATAAATAAATATATTTTAAGGTATTTGAATGTAATCATAAAGTTGCTTCTATAGCTACCATGAAATTAACACCTTAAAATAGTAAAACGTTGTGAATTTGGTGTACATGACATTCAGAGTACCCTCATATGATCTTGATGGATCCCAAGGCATCAATATAACTATTAAATATAATGCAACCTATATGGTCTAAAAGAACTTCAAAGCATCAAGCCTACCATTAAAGACAATGCAATCAAGAAAACATATAAAACCTAATGTTTCAAAAGCTATATTTCTTTCATAATGCTCTTAATCCAACCTTTACAAATTGCCCTCAACAAGACTAAGATATTTATAAATGCGCATGGATAGCTCACATAAATAAACAATTTTCTAAAATGAAACTAGTCATTTCAAATCTGAATAAGAATCAATTTCAGCTACATAACAAGAACTAAATTGCGTTCAAATCCATTCACTTTAAACTCCATTTTGAGTTCCAATGATGATCACTTAGATCTACATGTATAAGATCTAAATCTACCTTCAAACCCACCTCAATGTTCCATTTCATATCCAACATCGCAAACACCTTAGCAAGATCTAAACAACCATAATCCACTTGGAAATTTCTATGAAAAAACATCACAACATTGGATAATTGGTAAGGTTGACAGAGTATAGAACTATGTACAATTTATTTAATGTTAGTTTCTACTTCATATTCATTAAAACTTTGAAGAACAATTGAACTGTTGTTTTAAAAATGCAATAAACGGTTGTTTTAAAATTGCAATAAATTGTCCTGGGATGTTTTCAAACCCACCTCAAAACTACATTTCAAATCCAAATCATCGAGAAAAAGATGTACGAAACAAAATTACATTTTATGATGCTTGAAATACATGGTAACTTTTTAAAAGGCTTTGAATTTTTTATTTTTATTTTTATAGACAGAGTACTAAGCATTAATATAAAATTAAAGAAACAATATTAAAGCAACCGAATCTAACATGTATACATCTAATAAAGATATCAAAGCAACCGAATCTAACATGTATACATCTAATAAAGATGGAGGGCAAGTACAAAAATGGTAGAAAACCAATGAGTTAGTAATGGTAAACTAGAGGAGAAAGCCCCAACTAAAATAGGAAAGGAATGGAATGAATTTTGATAACTATATTAACAAGATAAATAGCAGTAAAACTGCTAGTCCTTGCTTAAAGGTTAGGGGGTTTATGAAAACTGTGTGCAAAGATTTAGAAAAAAATTGGAAGCTCATCTACAAAAGTTGAGTTCTAGTTGAGATATGGATGATAAATGATTTGCTTTATATCGATCAAATGCATGTTGCCTTAGAGTGGCCTACGTGTGCTCAGCACCATAATATTAAAGAGCAAAATTACTTTTGTTTAGAGTTCACGTTGACCATATTATTAGAACATAATCTAAGGAGGTGTATGATAATTGGACACAATGACCATTATAAGGATTATATGATATATGATTGTTTATCATGCTTAATTACCACCCGTACTATCCAATAATAACTACTTAAGATTTAAATTATAACTACTTACATATAAATTTTAATTTAAGCAAGAACTATGTAACATAAGCCACTTATGAAACCATATTCCTTGCCCACATCTTGAACATCTGGACTATCTTTTCCACCTGTAATGAGGCACATAATAGATTGGAACTGTTGTCTTCCTAACGAATCCCCAACAAATGCAAGTGTTTTGTTCTGCATTCTACAAAGAAAACACAGAAAAAAACCAGTCAGAGTTGGGTTCTGCCAATTAGTAGAACAAATTTGAACTAGACAAAGTGCATACTCTAGCAAACAGTGCTTCGCAAAACTGTCAAAAAGGAAAATTAGAAATGTCAAACGTCTGAAATGAGAATATACATACAGACATATGTGTGGATGAATGACGACAAATGGAAAAATCTTGATCTTCCCCTTAAAGTCGACATGTCACAGTTATCAGGCTGCCACTGATATTTTTCACAAAAAAATTCAAGGCGTTGGGTCAATCTGCATGCACACATTCCTGATAACCAGTGCTTGCACCTCTTGCCAGAATATAGTCACATACTGAAAGGAAACCACACAGACTGCAATTTCAATCAAAACGATAAAATAAAACAACTTCAATCCATTTCAATTTCTGCTAAGTATATTTTAATAATATTGCAGTTGTGATTGAGGCTCTTTGAAGTTATCACATTTGGCTTTATCGCAACCACTGTCAAGCAAGATACTTACCTTTCTTATCAATAGCTGATGACTTTTCAACTTCTGTAGGACTGGTAATTATATCAACTACAGCTTCTGTAGGACCGGTAATTAGTAATGTCAGCCACAGCTTCGAGTTCATCAATTTCTATAGCAAAACAAGAAATGGATTCCTATAGTCTCTCCTGCTCTGCAGGCAGGCAGGGACTAATAAGAGTAATGTAAACTCCATATCTACCAATATTTTTGACAAGGATACCAATAAGATGACCAATTTTATTATTCATATCTTTTGCAACATTGTTAAATTATCTTTAAGTTTAAGATAGAGGATAACACACCACGATTACCTTTTTCAATAGATAGAATCTAGTAAGATATGATAAAGTCCTCCATAAATGTAAGTTCATGAGGTTATCCCATTTAGCATAGCATCTTTTTTGAACTTGTACATTAAAAGAAAAAAAAGAAAAACCTAAAAGAAAATTGAAAAATGATAGGTTTCAATAATGTACCTTGTTGAAGGGTCTCATATTTATGACTGATTCCTTTTTAAAAGATCTTTTTGAATTACAATTTTCATTTTCTTTTTGGATAATGATCCCTCAAAATAAACCTTGGTTCAACATTCTATTCCTTATTCCTTATGATGTTGGCAAACAAATATTTTGATGAGAAAAGCTTTTCACAATAATTGAGAATTCTGAAGTGTAAACCATTTTGATGAATGTAAAAAACTTACCCTTATGGCTCTTTAATCTTATCATTATGAATGATCAATATTTCATAAATTTCTTTATGATCCCAAGTCCAATTGCAAACATGAAACTCTATAATTCTCAATGTAGTCTCATTATTTTTTTCTATGATGTCATTGGTTGTTAAGTCATGTCATTATCTTTTATAGATGCTTGCTAAATTTTACCCTAAACATATATTGGATTAAAAGTGAAAACAACAATTAATTCAAGCTTGTAAAATATCCAACAAACTTCTAAATTAAATAACAGACAAAATATTACCTTAAATCCTTATACCAAGGTGCCATTGGTTACAAAGGTTCATCATTAAGCATACACTCTCTATTTTCCCTTGGATTGTAATTAGGTACAATAGAGCTCCAACCAATTCCAATTCCTTCACTTCCATTCACAAGGACCATTGGAATAATTAGCATATATGGACCTTGTCACAAAAGATACAAGAGTATAAAGCTAAAAAGGATATATGAGTATAAAGCTAAGAAGAATATTAATGAGAATCTACAAGCTTTTATGGACATTTGGGCCCTCTCTCTCTTGAACGGTAGGCCATAAAACCAATTGATGTTATCTCTAACTTCCATCCTTTCTAGTTACATTTCCAACAACAAGCACTGTAATCCAAAACAATGCCAATAAATAGAGGAAAACCAATTTTGAGCTCTAAATTTCAAGATGTGCTATAACCTTGTAAATTCAACTATTGTAGGCTTTGCATGAGGTTAATCCAAACATATAATTTCAAGCTGGTAATTGAAAGACAACTAAACAGTGACCTTGAAAAACATTGTTATATTTCTCTATGAGATGGAAAGTTGTTTGTTTTGATAGTGAAGTGCCTCCTTTCAGATTCCTCTTTTCTAGGAATTGACTAGGAGTTTGTCATGTCTAAACATGCAACCATTTGTAGGGAAGGTTGGATTGGAGAGTAATGTTATTGGGAAATTTAGAATCTTTGGTTTAATGTAATGGTTTTAGAGATTGCTTGATGATTTAAAGATTGTTTTTTTTGTAAGCAGCATAAGGAGATTATATTAGAGTACAAAAAATGTTACAATCACTTGAGAATCAGTAGATTCAAGAGCTTTCTGAAGCTTCTCACGGAGCAAAAAGAACAAGAAATAACCTCTGTAGACCTGCCCTTCTATGGGCTGAGTAACAGTGACATAATTACAGACGACCAGTAAAAACATAGACTGAACTAGACCAAAGAGATAAACTAGAGTCTGACAGTAAGCCATTAGCTAAAACAAAGAAAACAAATAATGCTAACCGCAAAAGAGAAGAGTTGGGCTCACTCAGAGCGGCTCTAGGTGCTGGCTTCTACATTATGGGAACATGGTTTGTCTTCAATGATTGGGCAGTTGCCAAAGAAGTCTTCATCCCAACTCTAGGTCGGGAGTTTGATAGGTAGGGGCTCTGTTTTGTGTGGAGTGATAGCATCATCCTCGGTCTTCCTTACCCGCTTGTAGTGCAGGGAATCAATCATTGAGGGTATGGGGAACGACGTCCTAGTGGGAGGAGCCCCCTGTAACACAACCACGACAGGAGAACTCGACCCTCAGTTGGGGTCCCGAATCGGAGCCGAACCATCAGCAACAGTGACACTGAAGGATTCATGTAGGGAGCTGTCAATTGCTTGTGCGTCTACTGCAGTAGCGACGCCATCCACCTGAACATTCAAATTACCAGCCATTCCCTCAGCCAGGGTTGTAGGGCCATAATTGCGGGGAGGAGAGGAGTGGCGAAAGAGAGAGTATCTTCGACTAGTGAAGTTGGCTTCCAGAGCAACAAGCATGCCGTCCAAATTGGCCATGTTAGCCCTGGTGTCCATTATCACAACCTTGGCCATGTTCCAGTTGGTTAACATTTCTTCAACCAATGTTCCCAGCATATTCTTCATTAACCAGTAGTAATTGACCTGGTTTCCTTGGTTGCCAAAGGCCAAAATCTCAGCCACGCTGCGCGATTCCCAGTTGTCGACCAATCTACGAACAGGGACAGAGACATTGTCCTCATAGCCACTATTGGCTTTCTTCTCCTTCTCAGCAGGAGTTGCAGTCTTTCTGACGCCATGACCAGCTCCACGCTTGGAAGTGTCTCACGTACGAGTCATGGCATTGTCATCTAGTTCGTAGGAGAACGAAGAAGGAGCGGAGCTTTTTGTAGTGGAAGCAGATAGAGAATAGCAGAGGCAGGTGATGACCACAGGGGCGTGGAGGGGGGGGCTCATATCAATGATTTCGCAGCTGGTGCGTCCAGACTTCGCACGAGAGAACATAAAGGATTGACTGAACCAGTTAAGGAGATGGGACATAGACACCCGCGCCAACTTGAATTCCAACCACCGGGCCATGGGGGTAGTAAAGTCAGACTCGCGCGAGGAGGGCAGGTGGTCTTGTACAAGACACTTCTTTAATGTCGGAGCCGTGGGGGGGGGGCGCTGGCAGAGGACAATTGCCAGGTGGGGGATCCACGCTGCCAGGTGGCCAGGTGGTACCTCTTGCCTCGGCAGTGTCACTCGTGGCACCCATATCTGGGGAATTTCAAGATTGTTTGTTCCTTGGAAACATAGGTGCAAATATGTTTTTTGAAACTAGGTTAGTTCTTTGTTTTAATTCCTTGAATTATGGAGGGAAGAGGTATCTCTCAGCTTCTTAGGTAAAATTTATGTTAATCAAAGTGGTACTCTCATTTTTAGTATTGTTGATGATTCCAGGTAGTCTCATTTTTATTAGATTGGAATGCTTCGGCATTTACATAATGTACATTTTATTCTACTTTTTTCTTGGAAAAAAATGGGTTGGAAATGAAAATAGAAGTGGATGGAATGACTAAGTCAAGAAAGGGATAGTAAATTTAAGTTGATATATGGATAAAATGTGTGCTTTTTTTCTTAGAAAAAAATGGGATGGAAATGAAAATAGAAGTGGATCGAATGGCTAAGTCAAGAAAGGGATAGTAAATTTAAGTTGATATATGAGTTAAATCCTACAAGGGTCTTGGAATAGGTGATGGTTCTTAACATCAAACATTTTAATATTAGCAGACCCTTGGAACCGGTGATGGTTCTTCACATCAAAGATTTTAAATTTTTAATATTAACAGTTGTAGTTCAAAAATTAGGATGATTGTCTTCTAAGCAATTGACATTTTAATATTAGCAGACCCTTGGAACCGGTGATTGGTTTTTTTAATATTAGCAGTTGTAGTTCAAAAATTAGGATGATTGTCTTCTAAGCAATTGACCTGGGTTCGACTCGGGCAAAAGTTTCTCAATTTATTATGATTTAATTCTTTGTTTTGTAAATCCACAACTTCAGCGTTGTATTCTGCAAAATCCAAATTAATTTCTGTTGCCGGGACTTGAACCCGAGTCTCTCGGGTGAGAGCTGAGTATCCTAACCCGGGTATTGAATTTGAATTTTCTTTTGCTTGATTTAGGGTTTGAGTTTTGGCAATGGAATGGATTGGATGGCTGATTCAGGAAAGGAAAGGTAAATTTAAATTTAGTATGGTATTGACTATGCTTAAGTGTTTGAACATCTAGGGTTTGTAGTCCAATGGTTCCATACCAATCTTCTTTGTTTGGTTCCAATTTTATGGAATGTATTAAGAAACACAAATATAGCATGTATTCACATGACAGACACGGAAATAATTAGCCAAGTCTCAACATTAAGCGCCACGCACTCGGAAGAGTTTTCTTCCTAAAATCTACATCTGTGACTCGTCTCTTCCCACAATCTCCATGTGTGACTCGTTATTTAGTTGGCCACTCAATATATTGAATTCATCTGCATTGAATTTGAATTTGGTTTTGTTGACTTAGGGTTTGAGTTTTGACACTTCTGATTTGATATGGAAATGGAGTGGAACAAATGTCCAAATGAAAAAAAGGAAGATGTACGACAACAAATGAATTATGTTTATGCTACTGTTAAAAGATTGAAACATGCAGCGTTTGTAGTCCAACGGTTAGGATAATTGCCTTCCAAGCAATAGACCCGGGTTCGACTCCTGGTAGACACATATCGTTACATCTTACTAAATAAGCTTATTTTTATGTTAATCCACGATTTCAGCCTTGCATTCATAGAAATATGAAGACTTTGAATCGACTCTTGATTGGATCTGAGGAAATCACAAGTCGATGCATAATGTCTCTAATCAATGGAAGGCATTTCTAAAGGCATTCCTGATCATTGGTTGTTATTTGGCTTGGAGGGTGGGTTCAAGGTCTTCAATTCGAGTGGGGGCTGGGATGTAGTGTTGAATATTTCTTCCCAGAAGAGATGACTCAGGCACTATAGGAGGGAGGTAGAAGTACTTTGAACAAGTTCATTAATCAGATAATGGTGATTGTATGGCATCAAGGGTCGATGAGAGTTGGTGACTTGGGTTTGGTTGGGGATTGGGCAATAAAATGGGATGCATTTGTGAAGGCGTTAAGGAAGGAACATGTCTAGATGAGAGTTGGGGTTGGGGATTGTGCGATAAAATGGGATGTATTTGCGAAGGCGTTAAGGAAGGCACATGTATGGATGAGAGATGCAGATGATGAATTAGTGTGGGGTTTTCGATAAAGCAGGAGGCAAGTATTCGAATAAATTGGGTTATCTGGTCCTCGTCGAAAACCCAAGGGAGTCTCCTTGGTGGAGTACCAAATTATGGAAAATTGTAGTTTCACTAAAGAGTATCATTTTCTTTTGGTTGATTCTAAAAGGATGTGCTCTGACTTGGGATAAATTGCATATAAGAGATGTCCAGGGGATGAGTATGTGTTTTATGTGTCGTTTCAAGGAGGAATAAAATTCTCATCTATTTCACTTGTGCAACTTTACATTGCAAGTCTGGCTCAAGTTTGAACAAAAGTTGCAGGTTTCCATCTATGGGATAAGGATTGTATAAGTGAATGCTTCATGGGGTACTTCTAGTAGTTTGAGCTCTGGCCACTTCAAGCACCTCCCTTCCTAGTGAGCTGAAGAATATGGTTATCACAAAACTCACTTATTTTTTAAGAGGAGCATGTAATCAATAGTAAGATGGCACTACAAGTTTTGGCTCTACTTAAGTATTACATCCAGCCTGATAAGAACATGCTTGTTTGCATGATCATCCCCTTACAAGTTGACAAAGAGATTGCACGAGTATATTTCGATGGGGTGTGTCAAGGGGAGGTATCGAGTTTGTCCTTCACTTTTTGGATGCTCATTTTTTTCAATGGTAAACCAAATCTTGGGGTGGGCTCCAACAACCTCGAAGAACTCAGTGCTATTTATTAGTCAATGAAATTTGCTATTGATTGTGGGCTCACTCAAATTTAGATTTTTGGTGATTCCACATTAACGATTGATTCAAAACACTGGGCTACAACAACTGACAATGCACTTAAAAGAAATCACAGTATTGTTCAGGATGGGAATTTTTTCCCATATCTTTCGTGAGCTTAACATGGTGGTAGATGCATTATCGAAAAAAGTTATGACTTTGGGTATTGGGCGGTTACATTTGGATGGGGTAGTTCATTCTGAAAGGATTTTGAAATTGTTTTGAGATATCCAGTGAGAGGTCGTGATAGTTGGTAGTCTCAATTTTAGTATTGTTGATGACTCGAGGTAGTCTCATTTTTATTAGATTGAAATGCTTTGGCATTTGCATAATGTTCATTTTATTCTAATTGAATAGAAAGTGCGTATTTTTTCATGGGAAAAAAATTAGAAAGTGTGTTATTTTTCATGGGAAAAAAAATGATGTGGAAATGAAAATAGAAGTGGATCGAATGGCTTAATCAAGAAAGGGAGAGTAAATTTGAGTTGATGTATGGGTTAAATTCTACGAGGGTCTTGGAACTGGTGATGGTTATTAACATCAAACATTTTAACATTAGACCCGAGTTCGACTCCAGCGGACGCATCTCAATTCATCCTTTGCCGGCACTTGAACCGGGGTTTCTCGAGTGAAAGTCGTGCAGCGTTATATTCTGCAAAACCCAAACAAATTCCGTTGCCAGGACTTGAACTCGGGTCTCTCGGGTGAGAGCCGAGCATCCTAACCAACTAGACTACAACGGAACGGTTATTAAAAATATGTGAGTTTTATTTACCTAAGGCATCATTGTATCACGTTTTTTTCACGATTTAATTGCATATTTAATCTTTGCATTTAATTGTTAATGATATTTCGAACCTTTGAAAGTGATAAATAATTGTTAAGAAATTAAGGTTGCAAAATTCTTTGGTAGTAGCGTGATATAGGTTTAGAAGCTTTTGGTCTTCCTACACAACAAACCCACCATCAGATAGCAAATTGATTTATCAATTTTGATTCGGTAGAATGTCTTGATTACAAACTCCGTAGCAGCTTTCCAATTGCGAATGACAGATGTGGAAATAATTAGCTAAGTCTCGCCATGTGCATTGAATTTGAATTTTCTTTTGCTTGATTTAGGGTTTGAGTTTTGGTAATGGAGTGGATTGGACTGGACAGCTGATTCAAGAAAGGAAAGGTAAATTTAAATTCATGTATGATTAAATAACAGCATCAGTATGGTATTGACTATGTTTAAGGGTTTGAACATCTAGGGTTTGTAGTCCAACAGTTCCATGCCAATCTTCTTTGTTTGGTTCCAATTTTATGGAATGTATTAAGAAACACAAATATAGCATGTATTCACAGATGTATTTCACATGAAAGACATGGAAATAATTAGCCAAGTCTCACCATTAAACACCACGCACTCAGAAGAGTTTTCTTCCTAGAATCTCCATCTGTGACTCGTCTCTTCCCACAATCTCCATGTGTGATTCGTGATTTAGTCAGCCACTCAATATATTGAATTCATCTGCATTGAATTTAAATTTGGTTTTGTTCGACTTAGGGTTTGAGTTTTAACACTTCTGATTTGATATGGAAATGGAGAGGATCAAATGTCCAAATGAAAAAAGGAAATATAAATTTAAGATGTACGACAACGCACGATACTGTCTTTGTGCTACTGTTAAAAGATAGAAACATGCAGTGTTTGTAGTCCAACGGTTAGGATAATTGCCTTCCACGCAATAGACCCGGTTCGACTCCCAGCAGACGCATCTCGATTTCACGATTTCAGCCTTACATTCAAAGAAATACGAAGAAAAATCTCTATTCCACGACTTAAGTTTTGTTATTCCGCAAAATGGCCCAACAGACCCAAAAGTGCTTGTGATTTTTTGAAGGAGAGAAGCTGGAAGATATTTATTGTTAACTTTTCCACTCGAGGTTATAATATTCTTGTCCAAAGTATCCTTAAATCTTTTCGCATTTGCTTCTCTTACCAAAATAGTGTTATCTACAAACTCTCAATGTTTTGCAACCTTATAGCCTTAACACCTCAGACAATGAGGATGCCTGCTAAATTACTGGTCTATCTGCCTGGTAAGAGTTCAGCTAAGAGCTTCTGCCATAATAATATACAAAAATGAGGATATAGGACACCCCTGCCTTATTACAAGAGAGGCTTGAAAGAACATTATTGGCCATCCATTAACAAGTAGGGCTATTCGAGGATTTCCCATACATGCCTTAATCCATTTAATACATGAGAGTTGGGTATTTCCTCCTCAGGCCGTGGATGTGGACCCTATATCCTTAGACCTCAATAGTGTTCTCAGGGTCAAGTGCCCATCGAATCCCCGAGCTTGCATACGCGAAACTCGTAATGCTGCATGTTAGATCAATATTATGATTTCTTATTAATTTGATGTACCAATAAACTTGTTATGATCTCTGAGTTGATTCGATGTATCACTTTGTATTAATGGTATATCTGCGTTGTGGTCTCTGCATTAATTCAATATATCATTTCAGAGTTATGATTTAGGATCTCCATATTAATTCAACGTATTTCTTGGTTAATGCAGGTCATCGATGAATGCCAACTTGCACCGGGTGTGGTGAAGCCATGTGATGGGTTAGACTCAGGACGATGTACCGTCTGACCATCCTCGCGTGGCATACTTAGGGTAGTTGATCGGTGATCTTGGGATCGTAACTGATGCTTCTGGGGTTTTGTTATGCAAAGGTTTATGCCTTTGCCATTTGTTTACCGAGGTTGCAATGTTATGTTGCTGCGTTTGAGCTTCGACTTTGTGAAGAAAATATGCACGCTTGTGAAGTTTGTAAAGATGTAACGCTGTGTTTAAAAGATGTTTACGTTTGGTTAGTAACAGGGACTGCTTCTACGGCCTCCCTTTGGAGTGCTCGTAGAGCTTCCCTGAGGGTTTCTTCCCTCTTTGGTCAGGCTAAACAATGTAGATAGCCTCGACATTGTATTAGCTCGTTAGTGGGTGGTGCCTGGTAGCAAGGTCTTCGATGATGCACTGTGTGCAAAACCTTGGCGTCATGGTAAGAGAATACTCGGCCCTACTTACTGCGATTTGGTAAAATGTTTGGGCAATCGTTTTCGGTTTTGTATTATTATGTTTTATGACGCACTTGTTATTTAATGTGCAGGGTTTCATGGTGTTGGACGAACAACAATGTAGCATGCCAAAGAGCACTGCTCTGTGGCTTGGCATTTTCAGCCGTCCACTGGATTCGCAAGGTAAAATCGTGTTAATCCTTTACAACTTTACAGTTCTTGAACTTAATACGTAGAGTTCTTCTTAGTTATCGTTATTGTATTTAGTTTGTACGGGTGTGGATCATTGGCGACTCAATTGATATGAAGTCATATGTTGTAAACAAAGGTCACGAGTTCAATTCACACCTAGGTTTACCAATGTCCCATCCCGTAAGCATACATATTTTGTTTGAATCGTTTATTAAAAACCCGTCGGCTCTCTTCATGAGTTCGTTGCATTTGATTAACTTCTTATTTGCACAAAATATTATTTGTTTATAACCCTAGATTGGTTATGGATCTTTTTGAATACTTGTAAATAAAATCGTGAAGCCTTATGGCTCTGTTTAACCTTTTGTTTATTTATAGATATTAAACATTAGTTGTTAATCTATTTCAATGTGGCCTCACGACTTAGTTAAGTCCTCTATAATATTTTTATTTAACCTAGTAATTTAGATTCGAGCCTCACGGCTCTTCCTTGTATGCTCAGCATTGATGCATTTTAAGCCTTGCGGCTCTGTGATAACATTAGGTTATCTCTGGACATTTTACTTCCAACTAAAGTCAAAATGGTTCTTGTTAAATGCTATGGTTTCGCATGGCAATTTCAACTCTGTTGTATTCATCAGAATACTGTGATATTAATAGGTTGATTAAAATAATAATGTATGAAAACTCAGGTTTGCTTAGTAATGTTTTGAATACGATTGCTTGTGATTCTATACTGAAATCATATTGAATTTGTTTAACTTAATGCTTGTTATCCAAAACAGAATTCTTACTAAGTATTTATGTATATAAATGTTTGTATAATAACTCTGTTCATTGTGTAGAATGTTATTACTATGTCACATTCTGTTTATCTAGTTAGTTTGTATATATGTAATGTAATATTTCCTCTTATGCAAACCTAAGTTTATTTTATAGTCTGAAGATAAATTAAGAACAAAGATAGATTATAAACATAATAATGATTCTATCTACAATAACATAACTACCAATCCATAGGTTTATATATGAAGAATTTTACTAGTAAATAGAAATAGAATGCTACAGATACATAAAATAGAAATAATGTGTTTCTTAGAAATAAAATCATTTACATAATATATAATCAGTATAAATTTCAGTTCATCAATTTCCCATAATTTCACACAGTAAATACTTGTAGATAATAAGAAATATACAGAATACTACTAAAATAATAATAGAACCTGACTGAAAGAACAAACCGAATCCAATCTGAAGTTCGTCGTTCCTCCCAACCAATCTTCCAGAACATCCAAGCTTACTTGTTCTGAAACCCCCGAGCCTGTTTGTTGGACCACAAGGACAAAGACAACTGAAGCAACCCAGAACTATCACTCAGTTCTCATTCTCATCTCAACAAGATAATTTCCCTCTTCCATCCAAGCCTCATGCTTGTCTGGTGGGAATTTCTTAATAAAGCATTGCCTGGGACTTAGGTCTATCATGAGCCTCCTGCTCTCGAACCTCCATCTGGAGTTATGACCTTAAAAATATGGATGATGCCTCCTGCACCTGTTGAGGTCTTAATTAGTGGTTTTCACCACTATGGGCACTCTTCCCAACTCATGTCATTCCTCCTTGTGGGCCAGCAAACACTCTTTCAAAAGCTACTTCAAATTGGATTCTCCTGTTTTATTTATTAAATAATAAAATAATACAAATATTCCCAAACAAGTGTTTTTGACCACACTTGGTCAAATAATTGTTCAACAACAATTAAAAACATTAATACAAAGTATTTAAACTTTAACTAAGGGTCTAGGGGTATTACAGGGCATCTAAGCTGTCAAAATCACTTGGGGATCACACTTGGCCTAGGCTACACCAACCCTTAGCATGGTTGGATTTTAGGTGTCTCCTCCAACTATCGCAAAGTTTCAAACCTTGGGACACCTAACAAACCGAACCCTCAGAAACCAATTATGCTAGTAGGAGTTGATCGACCAACCTTGTACTTAATGAAGTGATCATCTAAGAGAAAAAAAATTCCACGTGCATTGTTGATATCATTTCGACATTGCCTTACACAATCAAAGAAATATAAAAGACTACATTTGTCAATGTATTGGTTCATCAATCTATCAATGATGTTTGACTTTTAGAGTTATTTTGCATCTCATATAAAGTCCACATACCTAATTGTATACATGGAAGGTAGGGAATTATTTTCCTAAAAATACAAAACATTTATAGACAACCATATATCCTGTGATGTTAAACATGGAATTTATCTATATTCCCTTAGATCCTTCCTTATACCATGATCAAAGACATTCCTCCACTATGAATCCCCTCCAAACATTTTCTATTCCAATCAATTTCACAATATCTTTCCAGAAGTGTTGTGCATACGAGTGGTGAATGAATAAATGAGGAATATATTTTGATTCCTTCATACATAACATATAAATACCAGGGTCTTGTCTTCCTCTTTTTTATAAACCATCCCAAGTTAGGACCTTGTTTATAAGTGCTAGCTAGGAAAAAATTCATGTTTTCTTTGGAGACTTTTTTTGTCCATTATATTTTAGACCACCACCACACAACATATTGACCAGTATGATCCATTAAAGATTCATACCCCATTTTTGTTGTATACATTCTTATAGGTTTGTTATTTACCCACAATAGAGAGTCTTGTCCATCTCTAACTCTAATAGGAATTACTTTTAGCTCATTCAAGTACATTTTCCAAATTTTAGATCAAGCCTCTTCCATGTCCAAAGACAAGGATGATTTCCATCCCCATTACCATGCATTATATGCTAAGGGGTCTACAATATAATGAAGAGTATAAACCCTTTTCATGAAGGTGGTTTGAAAATTTGATCTCCACACTCCCATAATAGGATCAAATCCCATCCTTGCATTTTTTCAATTACCAACCTTCCATGTTAGAGAATTTCCAATCATAGGAAAATCTAGTGCCATAAAATTCCAATGGTTTCAAACATTTTTTGTATAATTTCATGGGGATCCTATCCCATCCAATAAAGTATTAGGGGAAATGCCTTTATGAACAATTATAGTTTTCCACGGAATTTCCTTTGAAATAAGGTTTTAGAGACTCTTTGCAACCACAAACCTCTTGAAAACATGAATTTACTTTAAACCCAATCCACCCTTGTTTTTTGGCAAGGTTATAGTTTTCCATCTAGTCCAAAAGATACAACTACCTTCTCCTTTCCCACCCATAAGAAATTGAAATTAATCATTCTAATATTATCTAAAAAACCTTTTAGGTTCCAAGCCAGGGAGTACCAATACATCAGGGTGACTTCCAAAACTACCTTGACATGACTTAATATGCCTCCTCTTGAGAGCCACCTGTTACACTAGAATAGGATCCTTTTCTCTATCTTACTTGATAACCATTACCAATCTCTCTTTCCATATACATTAGGCTTTAGAATAAAATATAAGTACTTGAAGCCCTCTTGAATCTCAAAATGTATAAAAAGGAAATGAACTTTCAAATGAGCAACAATCTCCTCATTTGATAAATTAGAGCTAATGGTTGAATTATGAATATTCTCCTCCATACTTGTGGCCTTATAATAAATGTTAAGGATATCATTTATTTTCCTTTCTTCCCTTTCCAAGCAACCTATGAATAACATATCATATACAAAGATAAAATGAATTGAAAGCATTGAACTACCTATCTTGATTCCTTTAAAGTATCTAGCCATTTTTGTCTCCATGATTGCTCGACTAAGTCCTTTTGCAGCCAACAAGAAAAGAATAAGAGACAATGGAAAACCATGTCTTAATCCCCTTGTGGATTTGAAGAATGTTGAGGTTTCTCCATTGATAAGTACATAATGAGCTCGGTTGATGTGACAAATCCCACGATCCATTTTATCATAGCTTAACTGAATCCCACATGAATCAATATCATTCTTATATATAACTAGCAAGTCCTATCATAGGATTTGGAGAGTTCTAGCTTGATTACCATGGCAAGAAACTATATTGATCTATCTTGTGAAACCCTATTGGCGTGATGGATTTATACTAGCTAGAGACTCAAATTGTTCTAGGGATATAACATCATCCTTCAATCTAACTACAATTATCTTAGCAATTATTTTATAAACACAATTACAAAGACATTCTGGAAAAAGAAATGGGTTGTCACATTTGGGGATGGATGCAATAAAAGTTGAATGTAGCGACCCCATAACCTGTCCATACATCTTGATCTCCTCAGTTATTCTAAGAAGATCATTCTTAATCAACTCATAAAACCCAAGAAAAAACTCAATAACCCACCTGTCTAGACCCGAGGTTTTAACTTTCTAAAAAGACTAGTAGAGAAATTATTAGAGCTCTTCTTTTGTAACCTCTACAAATAATTTTTGATTGAATTCCTCAATCACAAAGTGTTATAAAAAGAGGGTACAGCTTTATAATGTCATATATATTTTCCCTTATTGGTTGTTTATAAACAACCTAGATATGATTTCCCCCCATATCAACTATATCTTTAAAACCACTCACTTTATTCCCATGCATATCTTGTAAATATCAAATGGTGTTTATTTTTTTCTTCGATAGTTTGTATATTGGTGGAAGAATTTGACATTTTCATCTCCCTTCTCTAGCCATGTCGCTTTGCTCTTTATTCTCAACTACACTTTCCTATTTTCCAGAAGTCTTCTTTTTTTTCCTTCCAATTATTTTAGCCTCAAGTCTTCTTCATTACCAAAAACACATGAGATATTGTTGTCATAAATATCCTTGATTTTGGATTCAACTTATTTTAGAAGTCTATCCCTATTATTATAAACTTTCAGCAACCCATGTCACCACTTTCTCATTTATAGTCTTAAGAGACTCAACTGGCCAAGTGTTATGAGTCAATATCATAAGCCTCCATTCGTTTTTCACAATATTCATGAAAACCTTATACTCAAGCCAATATGGATTGAATTTAAAGGGACTTTAAGGTTTCTCCTATTGAAGAGATAAATGTAGGAATATTGGATTGTGGTTAGATAAAGTACCTATTATATCCATGATATCCTTATGTCAAACAAAGATAAAATATGATAAAAAGAAGCAATCCAATATTTTTGCAAATGTTGCTCTCCCTACCTCTTACTTTCCCAAGTGGGTTTTAAAGTCATTAGTTCTACATCTACCAATATTTCCACCTCTACCTTGTGCTTGAAATAATTTACAAGTGTATTATTTCTTGTTGAATCCCCTAAGATTTCATTTCTATTAATAGTGAAATTCATATCGCCAACTATAATGAGCCTTTCCTCCTTAACCATTTCCAAAGAGAAAAAAGATTCCCCCAAAACCATTGCGTATGAGAATAAGGTCCATACACATTTATCATTATGATCATCTATCTCAAAGTCACCTTTGTATAGTAATTATGTGCATAGATTTGAAACAACATAGATTTTTTTCATTAATTCAAAACAAGATCTCCAACTTGTGATTGATCCTCTAGAATTCCTAATAGCAACAACAACAGTAAATTCCCAACTCTTGAAACTACTTTTGCAACATTTAATAAAATTTTCCACAAGACCCATAGTTTCTTGGTGAAGCATAATGTTAGGTCTTTCTAAATTTATTCTTTTTAATAGGTCTTATCTCTTGGCAGAACAACCTAGTATGCACATATTAAGGGAGAGGATATCATCATTTACCATTTCTTTGAGGTTGTCCCACTCTTAAGTGATCTAGGAGGATATTTTTTATCAATCCAGAATGAAGTCTTTAAATGCTGAACATAAGTACACCATCGTGTATATCTTGTCAAGATCTTTTCGACAACGCGTGTTTCATCTCAAATGGACACCGTATGTCTGAGATATCACGTTCTAAAGTTATGTCCAAATAGGTAAAAAGAGAAAAAAAGGGGTGCCCTGTGGCACCACTGGAAGGGTGCTACATATCCCGATAGCATTGATGTGGCAGTCCCATATGGTTCCACATGGAAAGTATATGATGGGTTGGAAGGATTTGAGCGACATGTGGTAGATCGACCTCATATGGAACAATTGAATTGGAACCTATGTGGTGCTTGCGTGGAAACATGTGGACCAATGGGAGGTTGCCACGTGGTAGCTCCCATTTGTCTAAAAATGATGACTTGGAAGGATTTGAGCAAGAAGTGGCAGATTGAGGTGATATGGCACAATTGAGTTGGAACCTATGTGGTGCTTAAGTGGCAACATGTGGCCCAATGGGAGGCTTCCGCGTGGAAGCTCCCATTGCTCTAAATATCCTATGGTTTACCAAAATATATGACAGGATCGATAGGTTGAACACACAACCTACTTCAACAAACTCTAGTGCCTTTTACACTACTCCATTATATGACTCTTAATATGCCTATGGTAAAGATAATATTTATGTTTGAGTTACGTTTTGGTTGGTGGTAAAAAAGGGTCCAAGGGTTTAGCCCTTGGACTCACGTTGTATTTTGTTTAAACATTACAACCACAGAAGGAGCTAGACGTAATTATATGCATTTATATTGTATTTGATGTCAATTCCAAAGTATGTGCGGGTGTTGAAACCTTATGTGCCACAAATCTATGTATATGCCACCACACAACAAAAGGGGCAAATCCCACATGTTTGACCCTAAGACGTCTGCTCCATTATTTCAACACCAATGGGCTATCGCCCAATCATTTGAATGGAGATTGTATGTAATATTGTTAAGTTAGAGCTCGATTTCAATTCCCAATATGGGCGTGCCTATCCATGCAGTGAACGTATCCGTTCACTAAGTTAATAGTTGAATCCGACTCTCATATTGAATAATAGATAAGAATAATATATTTGATGATAGGATAAAAGATGATATGTTACAATGATGGCCCTTCCTTAAATATGGCTCGGGCATTTGATGTTGAGGAGATGCCTCATTTCATAACCTAAATTTAGTTAACCTTAATTATTAATTATTTAATTATTATCTTATTTTATGTTCGTAGCATTGCCACTCTCTTAGAAAGGCTTTGTCCTCAAAGCCTTATAATGTTTCTGCATCATTTTATGTGGTGTCGTAGATGACGAAACATGTCGATACGAATTGCTAAGAGTCGAACATAACTTTTGATATGTCGACGGATCAATCCATCCCAAATTGATTTGTTGTGGACTGGTGGGATTCCCTACTGATGTGTCGTCAGGAGATTTGATCACATTAATACCATTATCTTTCGACATTTCCCACTTTTTCAAATATTGGTTTTTATGGTTGGGGTGTCGATAGGGAACTTTCACGATGTCATTTTCGTTTACGAATGTCGCCTTTAGAGCATTGATCTGAGTGGGAAGTTGTATTTTCGTCTCTTGAGGATTTAAGTTTTTGTTCTGTATCTTTTCCAACTTGTTTTCTAACTTCCTATTATCATTTTGAAACTTCTTAATCAATTCAACTTGCGATTTTCTATCATCTTCAGATGTCTTAAGTTGTACCTTAATATCTTCATTATGACTTCTGATACAACTATTTTCTTTCTGCTTGTCTAGAAGTTTCCCTTCAATGTCGTCCATAGATTGTTCTATCTTTCGGCTATTTTTCAACTTCTTAATTTTTGTGACTAGTATCTTGTTATGATTTCTTAGTCTAAAAATTTCTTCAGCATTGTTAGATAATGCTTTATTACTCTTCACGATCTCTGACTTATGTGTCTTTTTAGAGTCGTCATTTTGTTGTTGAAGAACTTTTATCTGTTGTCGACACTGGCCGACCTCTGATTCTTGACTTTCTAATTTATGTCGTAACTGCATTAGTTCTTCATCTTTGTCGCTAACGATTTTGTTCAAGCATATTATTTCTGCTTCGTAATTATTTATTTCCTTCTTTATATCTTGATTTTCTAACCTCTGATTGAATTCAGTTTCGGCTTTTAATTCATCAATTTGCGCATACAATTTTTCTATACACCTTTCCTGGTCAGAGATCTTATTTCATTGGACCTTGCTTGTAATTCCATTCTTATTTCTAAATTGTTATTTATGGCGCGCAATCCGTCATTGTCTTTTCGATAACGTTTTAACTTTGTTTCTAATTTTTCTATTTGTAGCCGTAAACCGGCTTCCATGGTCTTCGACTTCTTCGGTGATGGATGCTCGTTTTGGACTATAGCTGGCCTTTGACTTCTTTGATGAGTCTTCAATTGACTTGACTTCTTTGATGCTTCTTCCTTTAACTTTTT
This sequence comes from Larix kaempferi, assembly GCA_027924585.1. NCBI lineage: Eukaryota > Viridiplantae > Streptophyta > Pinopsida > Pinales > Pinaceae > Larix > Larix kaempferi. Next base: position 1,453,896 of record BSBM01000815.1, on the reverse strand, counting down.
CGGCGATAATTTGTCTTCCCTGACTTCTTCTTGTCTTCTTTCGGTATTTCTTCTCTCTTTTTTTTTAAATTAATAATTGTGAAACAATTATTAAATAATAATAATAATTATTATTTGTAATAATAATATCACTATGAAGTTTTTGAATAGGTAAGAGTGAATGAAGTAAAAAATATATATATAATATAATAATATGATTATTATTATAATTATATAATTTTATGGCAAACTTTTGATAGTAAAATTTTTAATAAAAACAAAATGGTAATAATATTAAATATTATATAATAATATTTAATTTATTATAATAATTTTTGTTTTAATTAAAATTTGTATTTTTTTTGAATTAGGGTTGAAGGAGGGAATGGCGGCTTGGAAGGAGAGGCGGCGGTGGAGAGGACGGCTCGTGGCAGGCTTTGAGGAGGAGGCGTGGTGGAGACATGGCAGATGGGAGAAGGGGCAGCAACGGGAGGGAGAGGCACTGGCAGTGGAGGAGGGCGCTGGTAGAGTGTGGGAGATGGAGGCGTTGGAAGGGCATATGCAGGCGCGGGCGTGATAGTGGGAGTTGGCAGGCGCGGGCGCAGAGGTGAGAGTAGGAGCAGAAGCCGAGGCCGTGGATGTAGGAGTGGAGGCAGAGAGCAGTGCGGCGGGGAAAGGGAGGGAGCTGTACGCAGGGGGTGGGAGTTGGGGGGGATGCGGGGATGAGAGTAGGAGTAGGAGCCGAGGCCGTGGACGCAGGAGTGGAGGCAGAGAGCAGTGCGGTGGGGAAAGGGAGGGAGCTGTACGCAGGGGGTGGGAGTTGGGGGGGATGCGGGGCGTGCAGCCAGTAGGAGGTGGACGTAGCAGCAGTGGGAGGCAGGGCCCATGGGAAGAGAGAGAGCAGATGGGCGCGGCGTGGGGAGAGCGTGGGGAGAGGAGTGGAGTGCAAGAGGAGGAGGAATGATCAGGAGAGGAGAGGAAATGGAAAAGCGTGCAGGTAGTACGGAGTTATGGTCAAAGACCAAGGAATCTCAGAGAAACCCTGAAAGCGATCAGACAAAGTCTGAGTTTTGGCCAAAGGCCAGAACAGAACGTCGCTCTGATACCAAATGCAGTGAATGTATCCGTTCACTAAGTTAATAGTCGAATCCGACTCTCATATTGAATAATAGATAAGAATAATATATTTGATGATAGGATAAAAGATGATATGTTACAATGATGGCCCTGCCTTAAATATGGCTCGGGCATTTGATGTTGAGGAGACGCCTCATTTCATAACCTAAATTTAGTTAACCTTAATTATTAATTATTTAATTATTATCTTATTTTATGTTCGTAGCAATCCATAAGATTTAAACAACAAACTTCACCATATATAATATATTATTTTTATCACCATATATTTTATTTCCAAAAAAAGTATTATATGGTTGATTAACCATATCTTTGATCCTCATTAAAATGGGATCAAATATTCCATATCCCATTGAATTTGGATTTGAACTATGAACCCTTGGTATATAAACAAAGGTATTTTTCCATTTGAAGACATTCTTGGTGGATAAGAATGGTATGATGCCAATGTGCCTTTGTAAAGGCTTGTAAGTTTGCTCATGTTGTAAATGGTTGAAGAGGATTTTTAGCCACTCTTGTGAGATTTTGAGAGTGAAAGGATTCTTTTTGGGAAGCCTAAGTCTCTTTGAAGCAACTTTGAAGGCATTTTGTACCAGTTGAAGATCACATTATGGTGTTGCAACATTTGACTTCAAATTAATAAGATCGGTTCCTCCAATGGAAAGGGACCCAGAGACGTAGTCCACATCGGGTGAACTCAGTTATCAATTGTCTTCTTATTTTCATGGTTTGATGCTCTTTATTATGTTTCACTTTAGCTATTTGAGCCTTTTATTTAAAGCTTGTTTATTAAATCCTTTTGAAGTTAACTATTGAAGTAAATTCACATGCAATAAAAGGTTATTTTCAGATCACTAAGGACCCAAACAATTGTCTTATGTTTGTCTTGATGGATTTCTTTGCTAGTCTTTTCTTAAGTTTATTGTAAATATAAATTTCTTCCCATAGATCCTAGGGTTGGCTCCTTTTTGGGTCAATTCCTAGTTCCTTGACCCATTAATTCCTCCATTTGTTTCCCCTTTTCCATATTGAAGAGGGTAACTACACCACTTTCTAGAAGTTTTTTCAATTGATCCAAACCCCAACCCTATCAAATGTAATACCCTTGTTTTTGACTTGAAATGTATTGAATCAAAATTACGTAAATGGTGTAAATATGCTAGTATGGATTCCCAGTGTGGAGCTCAAGGCCAAGTCCCGACTAGCGAATGGCATATAATGTAAACATTTTATATGAACCGTATGGTTGGCTTGTCATGCTAAATCAAAATCTATGTAAATATTATGCTGGAAAAATAATAAAATGGTCCAAGATGACCATGTAAAGAGCAGTAGAGGGGATATAATTCTATTAGAGGGGAAGAGGAAAGGGGCCTATGGGAGATTAAATCTTATATTGCCAAGAGTCAACCTTAGAACTCATCCAATTGGTTCCATGTGCCTTAAATGAACAAATTACGAATTACTTCCTTTTGATTATTAAATCAAATCATTAAATGCATGTGTGAGGTTGGTGGAGAAAGTCACCTCATGTAGTTATGGAAGCATGGGGGAGAATGTACATTTATGATATTCATGTTAGTTGTAAGAATCCTTTCTTCTATGGTCAGAAGTTATGTTAGTGGCCTTTACATCATTCTTTGGCATCCTTTGGAATCTACCATCCTTTTTTATTATCCTTATTATCATGCAGATATACACTGTGTAGAGTTTTTCCTCTTGCTGTCCATTTACCATTACCAGACTGTGTATTACCTAGAATTCAAATTTGAAAGGAGAACTACATATTTTAGAGAAAAAGAGGTGGTTGCATGTGAGCATATAGGTTGGGAAAGCTAGGAACCTTTACCCATTGAGTTTTTCTACTTCTACAAGCTTGAGAAGCCATGAATTAATGCTATAGGAGGTTCTCCAACAACATACAATAGATTGGACTCTTATTGCGCACACTAGTAAGCACTGTAAGGGTTGGATTTCTTGAGGGAATTGTGGATCAATGAAGGGAAATGCCTTCCTTGTGTTGTGTGAGGAAATTGCAAGGAGATCCATGGTTGTGATGGCTGAGTGAGATATTTGTAGAGCTCTGGATGAGCATTTGGATAAGTATTGAGAGTAGAATGGGTTGTGGGTTGAGAGAGAGAAGCATGTAGGTGTTTCCTTCACCCTAGTGGCCCCATAACCCAGCTTGGGGGTGGCCTCTCAGTAGAAAGAGTATATGTTGGACAAAGTGCTTACGGTTGGGTGGAAAATTGCTCTTACATAGCTAGTTGCTTGGCTCTTCTTTGTTTAAATATAATTATTTTCTTGTATTCTAATGTTGAATGATTTTAATATATTTATGCATCAAATAATTATGCTTGTTTATGCATGATGTGTGTGTGTGGATAGAAGCCTCAAATTCATAAATGTTCCCCTATGTTGGTTAAATACATGGATAGGGACATCACATCAACCAATTTTTAGAGTTCACTGAAGAACTAGTTCCACCATCAGAGGATGCATGGTTTTTTCTCTTGTACTTAGACTTAGTGTTTTATTCAACAATTGGGATTATAGGTTGTTTCCCCTTAGCTAAACCCTTATTTCCCATTGTTATTTTATAATTCTTATAGTAGGACTACTCTTTTTCTTCTGGCATCAAATCATCTTCTAAATGATAGATAAGCAAGGTGCCTCTCTTTCCCAAAGAACTCTTGATCAGATTGAAGAGAATTTGTGTCCACGTAGATTGGAACTTTAGCTTCTTGGTGGATAAAAAATGCATCATTATAATTTATATCAATTGATTCATCTATTGGGACCTTATTGACTTCTTTCGAATAATTTGCTTCTTTATTATTGTGTGCTTCTCCATCAAGCTTTAACCTTCAAATTTCCTCTGGAATCAATGCCCTTCAACATCTTCTTTCCTTTTATATACCTTCCTTGTAAATGAGGGAAATTAATATCTTACAATATGACCATAGAAATAACATTTGACACAATGAAAGCGGATGTTGTAGTAGTTCAACTATTGAGTATATGACAATTTAAAAAAAAAATCTCCAAATTTTCCAATAATCCTTCACTAATATCAAGTTCAACTAACACTCTATCCATTGATAAAAAATTAATGGTTTTCAAATAAGAATCAACCATAATTGTCTACCCAAGCATATTCCCTATTTCTAAAATTATCTTATCAATTCAAAGTTCCATCACCAATCTAGGCAATTTTACTTAGATTGATATTTTTAAAAACCCTCTAGTTATAGGGTCAAAGGATGGATGCCATATTTTTAGGCACATGAAAGACGTACCCTGCACTAAGAACCTCATAGAATGGAAGTTGCATCCTTTTCAGAATGAGACTTGAAGCCTATCCATCACTTCATTAGAAACATAAAGGAGGGTTCATAGACAATCATTGGAGCCCAACCTTCTACAACTAAGAGTTTATAGAGCATTCTAATATATTAAGACCAATAAATTTGTTGATTAACACCTGATATTCATATTCCAATGCCATCTCGACCCTAATATCCTCTTCAACTACCATCCTTATCCTCAAATATTTCCTCTTTACGACCATTTTACTCCTTTATGGTCTTTCTCTTTAGACATGCCTTTCATACCGATGGAATCTTGGATACCACCATTCATGCATTCAAAATCAAGTAGGATTCCTATAAAATTCCCCCCTTTGACTAAATCAAAGGGTTCAGCACATTCAAGGAGGAATTTTTTAAAAGGGTGACTAGCTCAAAATGTCCCAAATTCTTGGATCCATATTTTGTGAGAAAAGTGGAATTTTTTGAAGTAATAGAGAAGATGGCACTAAATCGAATATGCCATTAAACCTTCCTTCAATGCTAAAACCATCTATACTCTTGCTAATTGAATTATCCTTTGTTAATTTGCTTGGAGAGATGATTGTTATACCTTCCACATTTAAATATTTGATCGGACCCAACTTTGCATCTCAGACTATAGTTTTGTTTTCAACCCTAAGATTTTTTTTCCTTCATGGTACCAAAAACCTAGGGAGGTATTTGAATGTGCAGGGATTGAACACTCAAATATGTCCAGGGATTGAACACTCAAATATGTCCAAGCCCTCAATTGGATCCTTCCAGTAGGGAACAAGGTTCTCCTCCATTTGGCTAGGTTTACCTTGGACCAACCTACACATCAATCGATTTTACAAATTATAAGTCCTATATATTTTCTTGTAATTTCCAATGACTCCCAATTGTAGGTATAAGGTAACAAATTTATGATGTTTGAACCTCCTTGGCTAGCTTATTGAAAAATTTGTTGCTAATGGCCCCTCCTTAAACAACTATATAAAATATAACAATTAAAACAAAAAAACACGTAATGCATCACCCATCTCTCTTCACCTTGAAAAAACCATCTTCATTATTGCACCAACACCATCACATTAGCACTCCACTGTTAAAATCATTACTAAATCTCCCAATCATTCTTATCAATATTCTACTAAATACTCACAATTGTAAAAAATAGATCAACTAGAACTTAAAGGTAAACTCACTCAATGATGGTAGGATATGAGTTGGAATGCTCAAGAGATTGAAGCTAGGTGGGTTTTTGAAGCATTCCCTAAAGAATTTTAAAGCCAAATTATGTACAACTGAGATGAGAAATAAAAAACAAAAAAAAATTAGCTAGTTGTTGCCGAGGGCATGTTCCATTATGAAGGTTGGTACAATAGTCCACATCAAAGTGCAATTCCTTCAATTGATCATTCCATACTTCCTCTACCTCCAACTTTGATCTATCCACCCAATCTAATTTACCTCAAAGAAGCCCTAAATCCCCAACTATGATATATTTGTCCAATCCAATTTACCTCAAGGAAGCCCTAAATCTCAACTATTGTAATATGTGTACAAGAAAAAACCTAACGCTGAAAATGGAATAGTATTTGTAGACATCAACTAGTTTATCAACTTTGAAATATATGATGGTGTTTGAGAAGTGATGGTTGATCAATGGTTCTCTTAATGCTTTAGATTTTCCACTGCAGAGAATGTTGGTTTTGTGTCGTATTCCTCTTATTACAATGACAATGACAATGATCATTTAGAGTGATCAAGTTGACAAGTTTTATCAATGATCAAACCTCACATATGCCATGAACTATACAAAACCAACAATGCACTATATATGAGTATAGTATTCTTCCATATTATGGACTTCCATGAACGACTTTCTAGTTCACCGCTACCTGCACACAAAATCTACAAAGCAAACAATGCACTATATATGTAGCATTCTTCCACCATATGGGATTCCATGTTGTGGTAGAGTTTAGACTGGGGAATTGTCTTAGCCATTCATAGTGTGCAAAACATAACAATGAAAATGTTTAGTCCACGTTTCACAATTGGAAATAAAATAAATTATGTAGAACATGACTAGATGCCTTGAGTCTATTCATAATGCGTCGAACATAACAATAAAATCCCTTGGTCCATATTTCACAATAAAGAAATGGAATAACTACGTAGAACAAAATTAGATGCCTATGAGACTATGCACTTCATCTAACATTTTAAAATCCATTTTTTCTTATTATTGTCACCTCAAGGTTCCCTTTTATCGTCCTTAGTAATCCAGCATAGACCACAACTATATGGTACATCTTTTATTTTTTGATTCCACATATTGTAACTATGATTGGTAATCTTAAAATCTTGATTCAAAGATGAATAATGAAATATGAGAACAATTTTTTTTAAAGGAAAATATAGTAACCTTGAAAAAATAGTTATTCCCTCACAAGGAGTAAATAAGATTTTCAACAAAGAGAAATAATACATGACCTTAGACAATGTGTCACAACACTTAACATACAATTTCTTTTGGCACTTCCAAACTTCCAAATAGGACCAAACAACTTCCACACCCTTGGCATAAAGTATAGTAACCAAACAACTGAAGAGATTTTAAGGTATTCAAATTTAATCATAAAACTACATATCTTGCCACAATGATTCAACACCCTAAAATAGTAAAACACTGAATCGGAAGTACTCTCACATGGTCTCAGTGGATCCCATCAGAGCTTATAAGACACAAAAGGATCAATTTCTTTAACAATGACCCTAGTTCCAACAACCTTTAGGGTTGTAGCACAACCCTTTTCAACATCTCCATATCCACACATAACAACAACCTTACCAACAATTATGACATATGTGACTATCCTTAAACCATATAGGAGAGAGTATCTACATCCATATTTAAGTTATCAATTGCAAAAGAAGAGAACAAAGATGTAATCAAATTTAGTACAACCTACAACTGAAATATAATGAAATAAAGGGATCCTAATGGAAGTTCTACTTAAGAAGTATTTACGCAGTCAGAACCCTAAGGCAAGTTTTTGCTAGTAAGCTTGGTTTAAAGCTTGAGGGTGATTTCTGCAACGGTTCAAATGTCAAGAACTTCTTCTATGGTTGGATGGAACAGGTTTGTCCCCTAGTGAGTTGGTATATTTTATGATTTATGTATAAAGAAACTATATAATGGTATTATGTTATGATTTCATAAAGAAGGATGACTAGGGATTGAAATTAATGAAAATGTCTTCTGTTGTAGAAAAACTTCTTGTTTCATGGTGATAAAAATACTCTAGAGTAAACCCTAGGTAAAATCCTTACTTTGTTTGGATTATTAAGTTAAATAAATTGGTTAACTCTATTTTTATTTTATTCTAAATAATGAAATCTCTTTTAATATTTTGTTATTAAATAGGTCCTATGAATAGACTGCATACTTTTCATAGTCTGGGGTTTATTAACATCTATATTGATATTTCTTTTTACGATTGTAATTCCGTAGAATATAAACAATACTTGCAATAATAATAAGGAATAAACAGACCCTGGGTAAACAAATTAAACTAGTTGAAAACTCTTGTATGCTTGCTCTCCCACGATAGGGGAAGCCTGCCAAAACACTTGGCACTGCCATGAACCGCTATGTTCATGGGAAAGTGAGGTCTTAAAACATTAACATAAACATAAAATCAAAGACTGGACATGAGATACAAATGACATAGAAATCATAAACCTGGAAACCATTCAACATATTAGATAACTATTCGTTATACATACTATACAAATAAACAAGAACACATTCAAATGAATGTCAAGAATCGATATAAGAGTGAAAGCTCCACACTAGCAATCAATATCGAGTTATATAAACAAACAGAGATATGAATTCAATCGATGGCTATATATATAACATATGAAAGGAAGATAAGGATTGGATATAAATTGTATTATGCCATAGATTTAATATAGAGTCCCAGATTATATTTAGGTAAACAAAGTATACAAAAACATACTTCAAAATTTAAGAAGTGAGGAACCCGCAGGGTTTGTATTCATGGTTTAGATAGAAGCAAACTTAATGTTGGACATTGAACCCATTAACGTATTCATACATGCAATATAAGAATGAAAAGAGAATACCCAACGAAGTACATCAACCTAGAACTCTGTTTCTATTTAGTCAAGCAATATCAAACCATAAATAGAGCTCGAAATTTATTATATGACTGTCACATTATATATAACATAGAGAGTGAAACACATATGACATTCAAGTAGAATAGGGTAACTTGTTGGATGGCCATGAATATTGTATTATACTTCAAATTCAAAGAAAACTGTTAGGATATTCCTATACTCCATCCTAGTCCCACTAGTAGTTTGATCATTTACATTTTCAGTCATGCATGCACTTTTAGGGTTTGCATGCATTCTAGTCATCAGTCCCAGCACCTAGCCCTCAGTTACCTAGCCCCCGGAGCTTTCTTCCACTCAGTTTCAGCCCTCCTAGCCTATCATGTGCCCTCCTTTCACCTACTACATGAGAAGGGCGCCTTTCTCACCTACCAGTCCAGTTTACTTTAGTTAGCCACCAGTCTTTCCTTGATTTGAGGCCAGACTGACTCCTCACTGCTGTTATCACTCCGATTGACCTCCAATGAGACATGACTACCTGTTTTGACTCCAGTTAGATCCTCATGCACCCTCCATTGAGCCTCCTTCATTCAGTTAGTGTCTCCATGTGCCAGTTACATTCAGTTACACCTACCACACTCAGTTAGACTCAATTTGCCTGACGGTTGACAGTTACTTGTGCATTGATGACTCCACCAATGATGAGATAGACTACTAGTTGTGCTCCGATGACACTCCAGTGATCCTTTGATCACTCCATGAAGGCTAATTCGAATTTCCACCTTAGGCATTCGAATCCTCATGCATTGTATTATTTATATGTCCATTTGTGATTAATAAATGAGTGTGTGTGAAGTATTTTTGCTTCTATCCGAGTTCTACTGTATTATTATTCTGTTGCTCATTATACTGCATTGACCACTCTTCTTCTATTTTCTTGCTTAATCAATTACTTTCTTGTGAGGTATACATCATCTCTTAGATCTGCTGTGAGGATTTTCACAAAAACATCTATATATAAATCACCAAGATGAGGATCCTGGTACTAGTCCAGAAGGGAAAATCCCCAATAATTTATTAATTAAGTATGGAGGGTCGTAGCGACAAAAATTCATAATGAGGATTGAACCCTCAAAACCCAACACAGTGTCAACAAAAGAAATTACAATCACAAAGTTCAAACTCTGAATAACTTAACCAACAAAGGATTTCCAGCCCTCGCATGGGTTAGGTTTCTAAGCCATAATTCGAAGGAGGGTGATTCCTCATCATTGACAACCAGACCGGAACGAGATCTTACCCGGGATGGAAGTCTTCGACATCCTCAGGTAACCAAGTTTTTCAGGTCTGGTGAGCACGTATTCACCTACAGGAAAATAATCCAAATTTTATTACTTGCGAGTAGTAAGAAATAAAATACAAACTGTCAAAAAAAATTTAAAGGTTCAAACATTTGAGAAAACAAATGGGAAAATGTTACCCTATTGCAGGGAAAACACAAACATACATGTTACACCATTCTCCTCATAAATAAGAACCACACAATATTCTTGCCACGAGTAGAGGGAAGATAAGATTTTAATTATAAGCCAGTGTGGGCATAATACAAACAAAAGTTCCATTCTATCCCCGGTTAATCCACACAGGGCTCTTGGGCGAATAACCAAACCCTTCCACTTTGAAACAAGAAACAAACCAAATGAATTTTCTCGGTGAGGAGGAGGGATTAACTAGAGGTTGTTATAAAAAAGCTCACACTTGTCGCGGTGAGGCAGCTCCAGCCCATGCACAGCCTCCAGGACTAAATCAGGAAACCACAACAACACAAACAACATCCATTGGACATGCAAGTGCTACAATGCATGATGTACTGTTCGTGGAAAGATCAGGTAGTATTCATGGGTACTAGAGGACAGGGTTTTAATATAATATGCACTAGCCTCGAAAAGAGGCCAAATAAGGCTTCCAAGCATAAGATTGGCCAAAAGACAAAAAACATCAAAATACTTAGGATATAATGCGTTGAGAATTGTGCCAGGGTAATAGAAAAACAGGAAATCAATTCCTATAGTCCCTGCTGCTCTGCAAGCAGGCAGGGACTAATAAGAGTAATGTAAACTCCATAGCTACGAAAGAAATTTGACAAGGATAAATTATCTTTAAGTTTAAGGTAGCCATGATAACAAAACAAGCTTACCTTTTCCAATAGATAGAATCTAGTAAGATATGATAAAAGTCCTCCATAAATGTAAGTTCATGAGGTAATCCAATTTAGCATAGCATTGTTTTTGAACTTGTGCATTAAAAGAATAAAAATAGAAACCTACAAGAAAATTGAACAATGGAAAGTTTCAATAATGTACCTTGCTCGGGGTCTCATATTTATGAATGATTCCTTTTGCTCGGGGTCTCATATTTATGAATGATTCCTTTTTAAAAGACCCTCTTGAATTACAATTTTCATTTTCTCTTTGGATAATGATCCCTCAAAATAAACCTTGGTATCAATATTCTATTCCTTATTCCTTATGATGTTGGAAAACAAATATTTTGATGGGAAAATGAAAATAATTGAGATTTATTAAGTGTAAACCATTTTGATGAATGCCCAAAACTTACCCTTATGGTTCTTTAATCTTATCATTCTGAATGATCAATGTTTCAAAAAATTCTTTATAATCCCAAATCCAATTGCAAACATGAAACTCTATAATCCACAATTTCAGCGTTGTATTCTGGAAAATCCAAATTAATTTCCGTTGCCGGGACTTAAACCCGGTTCTCTCTTGTGAGAGCAGAGTATCCTAACCAGCTAGACTACAACGGAAGCGTTGTTACAAAATGTATGACTTTCATTCACGTAAAGCATCATTGTAACACATTTATTTAATGATTAATTGGTATATTTAATCTTTGCATTTAATTGTTAATGATATTTCAAAACTTTGGCATAAAGATTTGAATTAAGCAAAATGATGGAAAATTGTTATGAAATTCAGGTTGTAAAATTCTTTGGTGATAGCGTGATACAGGTTTAGTGGTATTTGGTCTTCCTACACAACAAACCCTCCATCAGATAGCAAATTGATTTATCAATCTTGATTCGGCAGCGTATGGTGTTTTTAAAATAACAGGATCAGTATGGTGTTTTAAAATAACGTATTTATCCTACTTTTATAAAAAAAACAAGAAGCGTTTGTAGTCCAACGGTTAGGATAATTGCCTTCCAAGCAATAGACCCGGGTTCGACTCCCGGCAGACGCAGCTCTATTCATCTTTTTCCTTTTATTGTTCTGTTAATTCACGATTTTAGCCGGGATTTGAACCAGGGTCCTGTCAGTTGAATATCCTAACCAACCAGACAACAAATGATTGAATATTCTGTTAAGAATAAGTCTCTTCTATCATAAAGTTTTTCTTTTCCCTCGAAACATCAGACCTATGATCAATTTGAAAACTGATCGTTGCGTTTAATTGGAATTTATTTAAGAAATGAATGTGGTGGAAAATTGTTATGAAATGAGAGTATCAAATTCCTAATTCTTCATTTTTGTCTTCTAAAAATATTATATTGATATTTTCCAGTTTGAAATCAAATATATATTAGTTGTGTTAAATAGACTCAATTTTGCAATATACAATATTTGCAAGAATTCTTCTATTTTACAAAAATATCAAAAGTAGATTTACAAAATGAGAAAACACAAATACTATTATACGGCTTTATCTATACATAAAATTAATATTCATGGTCTCCCATACATCCAAAATTCAGCGTACCAATTGAAATAGACTCTAGATAAAACATAATTAGCAAAGGTGATTTATTGTACATGGATGGAGAGTTCCTCCCCTAAATACTTTTTTAGTTATGGTACCCTATTGCAAGAGAAGCACATTTTTTGATAAGTTATCGACCTTTTGTATTCTTTGAAAACATGTGTAAACAATATGTCATGGAACTGAGATTTTACCTTTACAAGTTGATCCATGAGTGGTTCCATATTTAAATTGCCAATATCGTGATTTTAGATTACCTAGTTAATCACTAGCTTTGAATCACCCAAAAATTGTACATGAGTCATACCTTTGACATGTGCAATCTTCAAAACTATCCATAGAGCGTATAACGCTACCCTATTATTGGTCCCATGCCTAATTGCATATTGAAGACAAACTTTAATACGAGGCATTAATGAATAAAATTGCTTCGACCCCACAAAACCCTAGATCTCCTTGACTTGTCGAAAATTCCTAGGGTATCTCTTTATCTATACTAGGCATTTGTAGTATTCTTGGATTTTATTTGTTTGGTCTTTTATTATGTTCATAAACTATAATGATCTTGTGTGCTACTTGCAAAGGTGTCAAAGAAATGTCCTAAAAGATCATAAGATTTAGGTAGCCATCCAAAGACCATATATATTCATGCATGGAAGAGTTCTATGGATGCTCACTACTTTATCAGTAAGCCATTCAAAAAGACTTTTTTCTAGGTTATCAGTTTCCCAAATCCTTTTTAATTCCCAACGCATTGATTTCCTACTAGACTTTCCTTTAGAAGGAACAATAGAGAAACAAGTGATAGATTGATTCTTCACTTCTTTTGCACAAAACAAATTTGTTTGGACCTATCCAATTTCTTTGTTGTCTATTGACCGAAGTTAATAGCTTATTTACCATAGCCAACTATGACACAGTTTAGAATTTTAATGGGAAATTGAGTCTCCATGCCTCCCTCCACTGCCAAATTCTATCTCTTGTCCATTAACCTTCTTCTATTTTAATGGAATAACCCAATTTAACGACATATTCCCATATGGACTTGTTCTTAGCCCACTTCAAAATTAAATCTCTGCATTATTATATAATTGTATCACGATATGTGAGCTTTGGTTCACATACCTAATCCATTCCTCTTCCATTATGCTTGATATATTAGGTATTTCAACTGATTTCCATCCTTGAAATTAATCATATCTATTCCTTTCTAAAGTTGCATATCTTATGAGGAAAACCCCATTCTCATGTAATACTTCTATCGATGAAACTTGTGAAGGTACCCAATTGTCGATCAAAGGATAATATTTGTTCATGGATATCCAGGATAACAAGGCTTCAGGGTAATGCCTTCTAGTTATTATGAACCAATCCTGCAAAGAGGATTTCTTAAGGTATTTGGATTTCACGGCTTAGTTTCCCCCAAAGTCCTTCATTTTAACTAACCTCCACAAGCTTTTGGATGCCAAAGCTATACTAAATTTTTTTATGTTTCTCAGACCCCTTCCCCCTAATTCGTTTGGTAAATCCACTCTCTTCGACTTAACTAGTGGAATCTCTTCCTTTTCCATTTTCCCTATCCATAAGAAGTTGAAGCATTTCTTCCAAATTTTGTTAAATATGCCTTTAAGAACTTTTTCAATGGTTAGGCAATAAACTAGGGTGCTCTCCAAGATTGATTTAACTAGCATTGCCCTACCTCCTCTTGACAACCATCGAGTGCACCGCACTGATATTCTTGCTTCCATTTTATTATACAACCATATCCTTTTTTTTAACAGAAACTAAAAGCAATTTGTATTAAAAGACTATTATAAAACTAGGTACTCCACCCCTAGATCTAATTCACCTATATTCATAGGGAAGGTGATGCTTGATCAAACCTTAACATCGTCTATCATCTTGTTAAACAACATCTTCCATCCCCGTAACCTTGCAATATAAATCTAACAAATCCCTTACCTTCTCTACTTATTTTGCTGAGCCACGAAAAAAAAAAAAAAAAATATATATATATATATATATATATATATATATATATATATATCATCCACAAAGAGCAAATGGGTTTAAAAAAAAAAATCTTGCCACATAAATCCCTTTCAATCCACATCACCTCCTGACATTCTTAATAACTAGGCTAAGCCCCTATGCTATTAACAAAAATGAAAGGGAGATAATGGACAACCTTGCCTAAGTCCCTTGGAGATTGTAAAGAATCCTATAGGTGCCCCATTTATTAACAATGCAAATGACACCAAAGTTAAACGTCCCATAGTCCAATTGATTGTTTGCAGGTTCATGCCCATGTGAACTAATAATAATCTTAAAAGGGCCAATTCACTCTATCATAAACATTGGACATGCTTGTTTTCATCATTGTTGCTAGCAATCTTTTTCCTTTTACTTTGTGCTTGCCTTCTTGTGCTAGGCCCACATCATCATGGATTTGGCATTGATAGGGAAATACAAACTATTATTCTGAGACAAAACCTAACATAATACCTTGCAACATGTTAGCAATAATCTTTTGAAATAAGTTTATATATTAAATTGCATAAAGAGATAGGCCTGTAGTCTTCAATGGTTTCACAATGTTTATTTTTGGGAATTAAGGCGATGAAAGTCCTATTAAGTGCACTTGAGACTTTCTCAAGGCATCTCAACCCTTCTATCACATACAATAGGTCATTTTCTAGAAAAATAAAAGAAACCAGGGTTGAAATCAACTAAAAGACCATCACGCCTTAAAATTTCCCTCCTTTTAAATCATTGTAAAATTGCCTTAAATTCCAAACATGTGACCTCAACCTCCAATTCTTTATTTTCATCCTCATGTTGGAATCGATTTAATACTGAGGGGGGGGTGAATCATTATTAGTGCAGTTGTTAGCAAATTTTACCTTCTTTAACATATTATCCTTTACTTAATCTTTATCTTCGGATATGCATCAGTAAATAAACTATAACACCCCATAATTTGTAAAATTTAATTTTTTTTGATAATAGCAGTAAAGACAATAATGATTCTGCAGAAGTAATTAATTGTTTATTATATTTAGCGTTACTAAAAACATCCTACTGTTGTTTAACAAAAGTTTGTGGAGGAATCAGTTGACAATTGACTATTCCAGTTGTACTTAACTAATCATGTCTTCTTCTGATGATGAAGAGGTCTTTGGACACCCGGGGCTTACTTAGCTGCAAACGCTAAAGTCTTTTATTTGGTTGCAGGTTTACATGTAAGAGTAATTCCAATCATTTGAAGTTATTCGATATGTACCAGTATTTAGAATAACAACTATAAATTTGTTTGAAGACTTACAACAGGTGAGATCTCGATTTTTAAAGAGCCTTCCAAAGGATGCTAAGTGACTTGTTACCGTATCTACTAAAGATTATTGTAAATGCCTGATTGATTTACTTGTAGCAGCAAAATGAAAATTCAGTTGTCATATGCAGGAGTGTTATTGTTTACACAGATGTAAAGATTATTGTTTTAACTCTACATTCCTAATGTATCCCTAAACGCATTGTCCCCCGTAACTATATAGCAACAAGACTATAAGTTAATTCTGATCATTAGGTATTACAATTCTGAGGCTATTGTACATTCTAGGGTTATCACGTTATACCTGAAAACAAATGTACTGGTAAAATAAACTTGGAATTAGCCAAAGATACCCCGATTATAATCATACTCATTGAGATAAAATGTCATGTAATAACAATTGTATTAGACCTAGCTTTCATAACCATAGAGTATTTATATTTGTAGCGACACTATTATACGACATTCTCAACTTATCCTATGCGCAAGGGTGATGAGAGTTGTGTAAAAGTGGCGGTCATGGACAAACAAACCTTCATACACTGAGTATAAGGTAATATTATTTTTCGAACATAATCGAGACAAAATCAATCCATAGAAAAAAAAACGAACTTATGATTCTAACACTTAAGCAATATGTTTTGATACAAGGATTTGTGTTGCTAACATTGATACAATGATATTGAATCCCAAGTATATGCAATTGACACAGTTTTCTAGAACCCATTATTGAATTGATTGAATGATAGCCACGATATTATGCATTTAATTGGTTTTTCAACGCATATTCTAAGGTTGTGTAATTGATAATGGAATATATAGGTTGGAGAGCATCTTGACTTTAATGTTATTTACTGAGTTTGATGGGAGTGGCTCAGTGTCGTCCTGGCTGACTCAAGCACATGATCGACACTTGGGGAGTGTGTTCTCGCACAAGTGTTGGCTTAAACCGTTATGTCCAAACCCTAATTTTCATTGTTGCGTTTGAACTTGGGTGTGAGGCTGACCGTCTGCGATGACTCCGGGTTCAAAGTGTTGTTTGTTGGTTTTGAAACTACGACTTCGAAGTTGTTTTTACATTGGGTGTTCTAAGGGTGAGTGTAGGGTCGAACTACTCCCTCGGCGCCGTTGTAATGGTGACGCTGTACAACACTAACAGGGGTTTAGGTTTTGCAAGAGTTGGTTTGGAGTTTTGAAATGGTAACTTCTGCGTGGAAGAAGCCGTAGCTTCCAAGTGGTCTTAGACGAGGAAACCTGTTCCTAGCCTGTGTAGTGCTCACTCCGTTGCTTAGGATTCGATACTATGACCTCCGCGCTACAAGGGTTAAATCACTGGTCTCCTCGCAAGGGTAAGAGAAAAGCTGGTGTTTTCAGAACTTAATTAAAATACTATTTTCGATTTCCTGCATCTCTAACAGATGATGTAATACAATTGCAGGGTTGTGATGGATCTACACTCTACTCGTCGAGGGAGATAGATGCCGAGGACTCCTTTGTCCGAGTAAGTCTCGGGTGTTCCACAACCCTGGACTCAACGACAGTTGACATGTTCTTGCTTAGTGAAAGTAGGGTTTTGTAGGTAGTGATGTTTGGTTTTAGATATGGCCACGACTTCGATGCCTGCGTTGCATCTGTTTAAGTTTTGGAATGGCAACTTCACCATAATACAAATGCAAGTTTTTGTGAAAAGGATTTAAAGTCATCGGACTTGGAGATACAGTCTTGATTTGGTTTAAAAGGCCTGCTGTAATGTTTTATGGTTTCAATATTGTTAAAATACTATTATATAGTGTTCATCAGAATGCTATCGTAGTTTAAGTTTAAATAAATGATAAGTGCGAATCGAACCTGCAAGAGTAAGGTTTTTGATTTGGTAACGTTTGTTATATGAAGAAAATGCATATTGGGCAGGGTTGCTAGAACCCTAGCCCCATTTTCACTCTGAGTTTATAGTTCTCGTTTTCGGCTATGTAAGTTCTACAAGCAAGTTACTATATTCGAAAGAGTCTCCTAAAAAAAAAGTGTTGAGAGTCGATAAGTAGGGTTTTGAGATGACTTAGGCATCAAAAAGCAGTGTAAAAGAAATCTTTCTAGGGTTTGATCTTATCCTTAAAAGATTGTATAAATTGATTGAAGAAATCCAACTTAACTTTTGCTTTGAAAAGATGATAGGAATGAATACTGGAATCTTTAGAATTTACGAGGAAAAAGTGAATACTAGAGTTTGTAAAGTATTGATCTGCATTGCCCTTTGCGTGTAAATACTGTAAATACTGTTCTCATTGCCCGAATGCCTATAATGACTTTCTGTAAGATTATATTTTTCTTTACAGTTGTTAAAAGAAAATCTAAAGAGTAAGAAATATAATAACAAAACTGTATGATGCTATGCGCTTTCCTTGCAACTATTAAAGAATTCGTAAATACTTAGTAAGGTAAAAATAAATGGTCTGTATTTAAACTATGGTTCTTCGGTGCAAAGATGCGGTATTTTATTGTGTCATTTGATGAAATGATTGCTATGTTATCAAAATGTTGTTTTGGTATTTTGAAATTTAATGTGTACAGTTAAATGCAACATTTAAAAGATATAACCTAGTATAATTTAATCATCCGAGCTAGCATGCAGCCTATCATTTTATCCAATCTTAATTTGCTTCTCTATGCTAGAGTACTATGCAGAGATTCATTTTGTGGCTGCTAAAATATCTAGAATATGAAATGCTTGGGAGTATAGATATGTGCAGGTGCTTTTTCCTGTTTTAAGAAATAGATGAATGCTACATCCCTGTCTATGATGCTGTACTTTTCTTGTGTCCTTATTTGTGAATGAAAGAGCAGAGTAAAAGAAACTTTACTGTAGGAATCCAAATAATCCTCTTAGCTTTTACTTACTAAACTTAACAGATTTAATGCCACCTCTCTATACTGGAGTACGATGCAGACTCACGCATGGGGAAAAATGCAGAGAAGTCATTTTATCAGTTAAGCAATTAAATTAAATCAGAAATAAAATAGTTACTCCTACTGAATATTTGTAAAGATTTCTAAACCAGTTACTGCAGAAAATCATGCTATTAACAAAAAGATCCATGAAAGCTGTAGAACCTGATAATTGTGGGAGGAACAAATCACCCAAGAAGCCTGTTCCACCCAACCTGCTCCTAAAACAACCAAGATGTCTGCCTTAGGACCCCTGAGCCTGTTCACTAAACCACGAGGAGGAAGAAACTTTAGAAGCTTAGGTCCTCCACTTACAACAACAAGAATTTATCCAGTCTTAAAGACTTAGCAATCAAAGGGACCTGCACTAGCACCTCTGGTTTTCTTCTCAGAATAACTAGCAGACTCACAATTGCACTCTCCACAGCCTTCCTAATTCAAATCTCTCAGTCATCACCTAATGAACATGAGGAAATATTTCTGCATAAAATATTGTAAGAGCTCCCTGCTCAATTCGAATTGCCTTATATAGGCTGCCTAGGCCTTTTTGTAGTTAACTGGGCATTGGTGAGCTACCTGCTCACCTGCCTCCACCTGGAGGGGGAATGCCAAAATTTTAGGGGTAGTTGTCCCATAACCAACAGCTAGTGGTAGAGTGCAAATGCTGCCATCTGTCCCATGCCTTCTAGCAACTTCCATTCCTCCTAGTGGGTCAGTGAACACTCTTGTAACAGCTTTCTTGAGTGTTTGTCTCCTATTTTATTTTATTAAATAATAACAATGAGTCATTATAGTCATCTTTGACCAAATCTGATCATAATTACAAAGCTCTGAAATTATTATTTAACATAAAGTATTTTGCAAAAATTTAAAATAAATATCTTCAAAATTTAGGTAGGTGACATAAACATTCACATATATATGCACCACATCAATAACATATAACACACATGATTCTTATGTGGAAACCCAAATGGGAGAAAACCACATAATGCTTCTTTATGTTTCTTTAATGGTCCGTTCATTTTAACACACTTGTCTTATATCATCTGCATTGTGACACGCCAATCGGATTTTGTTGTTGTTTTGTTTTTGCGCATCAGATGTAGTTCTCAACTTCAAACACTTTCACTTCTGTTCTTATGCATCAGCTAAACATTTGCGCAATATCTGATAAACTTCGGTTATGTCTCTGTGCTTCTGTCTCTACAATATATGTGACTATCATCGTGCTGATCATGGTACTATCATTTGAAACATCAAGCACTTACGTGTTCTTCAATATTTATTCCTTTCAGTATTGTGTAACCATCACAAAATCTCTACATCATCGTTTTGCGCACCATCAAAGCTTCGTTATGCTACATGTGCGCATTCAGCTCTTTGCTATATCATTATGTTCTGTCCACGAGCCCTTCAATACATACAAAATCAAACTGAAACTTACTTGAAGCTCACATCTGAACTTACTTCAACTCACCAACTTGCATCACTAGTTATACATTTTTTGCACGGATTGTATGTTCGCAACTTGGTCGTGGCATCTTTCTTCCATACTTCACAGATTATACATATGCCACATGTCATCATCTGTGCTATTGATGTGTCATCTTTGATGTATCAAGCACCCTCAAGGTCCAAAACTTAGTGGGACTACTCACCTTGGTGGTATATCATTGCGCTCTTGATGTACCATTGCCTTGCTGTACGTGCCCAATCTTCTACTTCATTTTGATATGTTCATGACCTTTGTTGTACCATCTGTTAACACCCAAAAAGTGCTCACTAGCTCATTCCCTTATTCACATGACCCATTTGTCCACTTTTTCCACCATCTGAGCCTCTCAAGCCAACAAAAGGTCACCAAAAGACCTTAGTACACCC
Source organism: Larix kaempferi (assembly GCA_027924585.1). Lineage (NCBI taxonomy): Eukaryota > Viridiplantae > Streptophyta > Pinopsida > Pinales > Pinaceae > Larix > Larix kaempferi. Next base: position 1,433,358 of record BSBM01000815.1, on the reverse strand, counting down.
CTTTTCCCACTCAAAAAGATTATTTTTCCTAAAAAAACATAAAAAACCCTAAAAAATGGTCCAAAATTCCCAAAAATATTAAAAAGGGAATAAAAATATTAATTTTATTCAAAAAAAAAAGGAGGGAAAAGTACCTAAACCATGTTGGTCAATACCATTGGTTTCCACAAAACCACAAATGGTATTCCCCACCACCAAAACCTATAAAAAGGTGGTAGGGGCTCCTCATTTCACATCCATCCATCTTCCTATCCTCATGCTGCCAAAATCTCCCTTGAGCTTTTGGCCATTGTAGCAACCTTGGAGAAAGGACCCTTTGGAGTTTGGAGCTGCTCACCCTTGGAGCTTCTCAACTATCTTCATCATTTGGAGGTATTATTATTGCAAGCACTTGCTTGCCCCCATTTTCAATACAAAATTATTTCTTATATTTCTTGTTCTTGTTTTTTAATTCAAAGATGCACATGCTAGTTTAGTTTTAGTTTAGATTTAGTTTATTGTTTTTGCTTAATATTGAAACTGCTGCTACTAGTTAGCAGGTGCCCATAGCACTAAGCTTGGTTGAAAAACCAAGCCAACAGTTTTTTGGCGACTCCGCTGCTTTCGAATTTCTAGATCTCACTTTTACTTTAGATCTTAGTTTTTGATTGTATTAGTTAGTTTATTTCATAGATCTGCCACCCTAGACAGCATATCCATTGTTGTTCTAGATCTTGGCCCATTTTATTGCCATTAACAGCCCGAAATTTTCAATTTTCGGGTTCGTTTTTCGGCGTCCACGTACGTATTTCGCCTTGCGGCTTTTTGCCCAATAGTCGCGTGGCTCTTTTCCGCGCGATTCACCGCGGCTTCGTGGCCAATTAGCGCGCTGCACATCGCGGCTTCGCGGACCTTTTCCGCGCTGCATATCGCGACTGTGTGACGAAATCCCGCGCTGCACATCGCGGCTTCGCGGATGAAACCCATGCTGCCCATCGCGACTGTGCGACAGAAACCCGCGCGGTCCATCGCGGCTGTTCTATCAAAACCCGCGATGCCAATTTTTTCCATTCGGCCAATCCGTTTAAAAAATTAATTTTTTACTGTATCTTCTGCCCACATAGCACATTTTACAGTACTAAAATTCCAGCATTGTTTATAGCCATAGGAAAATTTTACTATTTAGAATGCACCTTTGAAAAAGTCTTTTTAAAAATTTTCAGAAATTGAAAGAAGGATTTATTTGCATTTTATCTAGGTTAAAATTTTGCCGTTTACTTCTTTGATATTTTGCCCATAGCAATTTTTTGAAAAAAGAAATCCATTTATTTCTTAAAGAAGTCATATTATTTGCTTTCCTATTTCAAAAGATCCTTTGTTTTTTTAATAGTCTTTGCAAAGCATTTAATTTCCATTTATTGAAAAAGTCATATTATTTGCTTTCATATTTCAAAAGATCCTTTGTTTTTTGAATATTTTCTGCAAAGCATTTACTTTTTCAATTTCAGTTTAAAATACCACACGTGCACCCACTCAAACACTTAATTTAAACTGAGCCTTAAAATATACCCTAACTTCAATCAACTTTTAACCCCACTTGGGGAACACTTAAAAGAACTTTGTAGCTAGGTAGTATTGAGGGGATAGGTGTTCCAATAACACCCCTCAGTTATTACATCTGAGACATAGCTGTTGTCCATTAGGGAACCAAAATCTCCTAGTATTTGTTGGCACGGTCATAACCAGTTTATCGGAAGGCCTCTCCCCTAGGAGGGTTGAAGTCGCGAGGATGGTTCCGGAAGCCTGAGTGGAATACCGAAATCCATTCAGTAACCGAAGGGCTACCATTCACAGTTCTTGGGATATCCCTGTATGGGGGTATTGCGGTAAAAGGACCAAACGGCAGATTTACCTTTTCTGAATGTGTCATGAACGGAGTATCCTAGTTGCCATTCTTTAGGATTGATTACTCGGTGTCCCTCCCGGTAGGGGGATATGTAGCCATTGATTCAACACTCAATATTGTCTGACTTGGATTTCATCACTTTGTAGAGAATATCATTTGTTGATTCACAATACTTTTAGTTAGGTGTTTGCATGATTCAATCCACCTTTGGTCTAGTTACACCTATTTTTTCTAGAAGCTGTTTGCATGTTGGTACTCTGACCATTTTTTGCATCCCTCCACTTATTATAGCACAGCTGCTATAATAAGTGCTTTTTGAGGTTGATTCTTTGGCCTGAGCTCCTTCATTTTCACTCCCCTTCTTGCACCCTTGGTTGCATTAGGGTTTCGAGTCTTTTATACATTACCACCTTACACAAAACAGATTTTTACACATAAACTTATTTCTCACCATTGAGAATTTTAGACGCTCTCGTCGTCTTCAGGGCGAACTCCCAGAGTTTAGTCTACTTGGCTCTCCACGTCACCGACGTAGAGCCTTATCCCTTGACTCGACACATCGTCGGTCAACCATACAGTCATCCAATTCTGACACGCCTCACTTCACTTCTGATTCTGAGGCAGAATCCGAAAACCCCACTGCGTTATTCCCAACCAACCTTATGGCTGGAACACCATTTGACCCACTTTTTACCAGCACCATAGGAGATACGTCCACAAACCCTTCTACTGCGGTGCCATCCATGGCAACAACCACCCCCCTAGGAATGCCTAATATGGGGAACACTCCACCTTTAGGAATGCCCAACACAGGGCCACTTCCTGTTATAGGAATTCTCAACACAGGGCCACCACCTGTTATGGGTATGCCCAACATAGGGGTCACACCCCCTCTGATTACCACAACCCAGATTCCAGGAATCACCACTACTGTTCCTAACCCCGGTGTAACCCATGTTGCACTCGGAAACGCTAGTCCATACCAGACCACAGCTATTGGATGACACATACCTTCAATGCCTAGCATACCCTTAGGCACTACTTGACCCCTACATCATACCACCATGACGAGTCATGTCCCAGTCACTACTCCACATCCATCTGCTACCTTACCTTACATGGCGAGTCTGAACTTACCAGACTTAGCCAGGCTCACCAATGACCCTATCAGACACGACCCTGCGTGGCCTCACATGCCCACCAAACTCCCCTCCGACATCCCTAAGTTTGAGGGCAAGGCAGGTGAGGACCCCCAGAACCATATTATGTCCTTCCATCTATGGTGTTCCTCCAACTCTATAGTGGACGACTCTGTCCGCCTCCGTTTGTTACAACGCACCTTCACTGGCTCTACAGCTAAGTGGTATATCGAGCAGCCCCATGGGACCCATGCCACCTTTACCTCCCTTGCCTCAACCTTCCTGCAGTTCTTTCAGTTACCTGTCCGCTATGATGTAGGCGTCGAGATCCTACTGTCTTGCAGACAGAACACGGCCACCCACATCACTGACCACATTCATGAGTGGCATCGACGTCGAAGCCTCTGCAAAATCAAGTTAGATGACCGCATCTTCTTAGATTGGTTCCTAAAATCCCTCCTCCCTCTCATTGCGAAGGATGTGGCATCCGAACGACCCCAGTCTGAAGAAGAGGCCATCCTCAAAGCCCAACAGTTTGACCTCATTTACGCCCAATCGGGTTATCTGTATACCATTATACCAGACGCCCCTCGGGGCGAGTCATCCCAACACGATGCGCTGGGGGCATCCCATGCCGTAGATGGTATCATTGGTCGTATGGCCTCGCATCCCCAACCCTTTTCCATTGCACATCCTAACCAGGATCCCGACCTTTCACGGGCTACATCTCAATCTGGAGCAACCAGTTCATATGCTCCCATGGCACATCAACACCATACCCACGGACCTTCATGTCCACCTCAGTGATTTGGTCATGCACCACCCGCATACACTCCCCCAGCCGTACCTCAACCAGTGTATTATCCACAGCAAGCTGCGACAGCTAGCCCAACACCTCCAATAGCTCAGGGTTACCAACAACCCCAACAGGTCACTGGACCACCTCCAGCCCCACCGGCTTATTATCCACCACAACCTGCTTCCGCACCTGCGGTGAACCAAAATCCTCCCACTGCTCAAGGGCAAGTGTACACACAGCACAACCAGCCCCAGCACCAAAACAACCAGCGCAACCAAGGTGCGCAATAGAACCATGGAAGAGGACGTAACCGTGGTAATAACCAACAACATCAACAAGGTCCTCCACCTCTCAATCCCCCACAAAATAACAATGCTGCTCCTCCTAACCAGAATCCGGATCGTAATCCCAGGTAGCCCAAAAACAGTAACCTTAGAACAAACCATCCTTGTTCTATTTGCGGGGTCTATGGTCATTACACACATTCTTGCCCACATTTGGAGCGAGCTTGGCAACTCTGGATCGACGATGCCCATCGTCAAGGGCAAGCGGCTCCTCAGCCGCCACCCAACCCCCCACCACCTCAACATCAACCTTTGGTGTTGCAAAACCCCTTTCCAACCCAAGGTGTACTGAACACTCAGCCGTTCGCTCCCCCTCAGGGCAACGCGCCACCACAACAAATCACTTATGCCGCTCCTGATCAACCCATGTTCGATTCAGGTACTCACCACTTGTTGATGATGTCAACCGCCGATGCCAACCTCCAAACCCGTCGGAACCAATATGGCTCCACCTTTGAAGCCTCTCCCGCCGACAAGAACACTAACGTTAATCCCACAGATCAAATGTTACGTATACCTCTGGTTCCACTTGATGGCGCTTCCAAAGCACCTCACTTCCCACTTCGTCGCATCAACAATAATTGCAATGCTCGTGCTGCGTCGAATTACAACATTGTAGACGACTTAGCCCAGTCTCCTGCAGCCATGTCTGCTTTAGAAGTCTTAAAAAACTGTCCTTCACAGCGCAAGACTTTACTCTCTGCCATCGGTGCCATTGACCCCGATGATTCACAACTGATGACATTCGATTCGGACCAGTCCGAACCATGCTTACCTTCTACTTTAGCGTTCCAAGTTTTCGTTTCCATTCGAAATCTTGTCATCCATCGATGCATTATCGATGAAGGTGCCTCCACATGCGTTATGTCCACATTCGTTTGGCAGAAGTTGGTATCCCCTACTCTCCAGCAGTCCACCACTGCGTTGTGAGCCTATGATGGTCGTTCAGCACAACCCCAAGGTCTATTAGCTAATGTCCCCGTCCAGCTGGCGGGTAAAACCGTGCTCATTGACATTGAGGTCATCAATGCCCAACTTGACTATAACCTTTTACTTGGTCGCAACTACATGTATGCCATGTGGGCTGTTGCCTCATCCGTATTTCGTACCATGCAGTTCCCCCATAAGGGACGCGTGGTCAAGGTCGACCAACTCACCTATTACGATCCCAAGGCCCCCGCTGCACCTGAAAATGTTCTCCCCATGGTTGAACAACTTGTTTGTGGTGCAACTACCTCATTCGTTTCCTCAGTAGGACCCGGACTGTACTCCGACACGCCGATGACTTCTACATTCCAGTCCATTCCACCACCGCCACCAGAAACCCACGTCACTGACCTCTGTACTCTTTCACAGAATACACAAACACCCGATAATCAACCCTCCTTGTTACCTAAACCACCGTTGGTCCCTAGTCACATTGGTGTTACACCCATCCACACAATCCCCTTCCTATTTCCCCCCTCAGGTGTAGTAAGCGCTCCGGTTATGGCTACCCTCAGTCTCCCCGGGTTAACATTGGGATTACCAGTGTGGTATATTTCGCCTCCCGTTCCCCCGCCGACACCAAATGTCATCCTGCAACCAGTGCAACCCATTGTCACTTCTACCCAACCACCTCCCGGTATCACTACTCCTTCGTCATCTACGAATCCCCCTCCTCTCAACAGGCCCACTGGGGGCAGAGGCCCACAACCATACAATTCGGTACCCCCACCCAAAGTAGTTAAACCTCCCCCCGTGTTTCGTGCTCCTCCCAAATGCTCGTTGTGTGATGAGTTAGGCCATCCAACACATCAGTGTCCACAATTACCCGCATTACAGGAGCATATGCAAATGCTTGACGATGACCTCAACATCCCGGTTGTCAAACTCGACCCAAATCCTAAGCCTCATGACAAATCATTGCGCACCAACCACCCTTGTGCCATATGTGGTGTTTACGGTCACTACTCACATCACTGTCCTGATATCCCAGATTACAGAGCAGCGTTGTATGAGTTGAATAATGTCGACTTAGAAATATCTCCTCCCCTCATCGAGGAGATCTACCCTCCCATATCATCCTCATCCGGAGAGATTAACACCATTTATATGATCTCTTTGACTACCACTACCTCATCACTTGATCTGACCACTCAAAGCTCCCGCAATGATAAAGAGACTCTAGAGGCTCCTACTGCCCCTGATAATCCCTGGGAAGACATGCACCATCGTTCATACTTCCTCCCAGAAGAGACCTCATCCACCACCGCTACCCAATTTACGGTTGAGTCCCAAGAATTTCTTCCTACTAAAGTCGACTGGTTTAAAGATCCCATTCCTGCTCCTGATGCCTCTCAGGAAAATAACATGGCCAATATTTCTCCCGTCATCCACATTGACATCTCTGACCCACCTGGTGCCCTTCATACCATTACATTAGGAGCCTCCCACAGTGAGCATGGGATTGGAGAATACAAAAAACTGTTCCAAGAATTCACTGATGTCTTTACTTGGTCAGATATCGAAATGCCTGGCCTCGACCTCGCCATTTATACAATCTCCACTGGATACCCCTCTGTCCGGTTGGCCCCTTCAATTGATCCTGTTCGCACACATTTTCCACTCTACTACGTCGGTTTCGCTGATGGTGCAAGCCGTTGGTCCCCCAATCTGGCCTCCGCAGCTTGGGTAATATATTCCCCTTCACATGAGTTAATCCACATCGACGGATTGTGTTTAGGTGCTGCCACCAACAACCAAGCTGAATACGATGCCATAACCGGTCTCTTGGCCGCAGCTCTCCAATTGAGCATACGTCACCTTAACGTTTTCCTGGACTCACAACTCCTTGTTTCCCAGCTCAACAATGATTACCACGTACGCAATCCCTGTCTTTTCAGAAAATTCCTGCGCACTAAACAAATGGTTAGACAATTTGAATCCATTTCATTTACACACGTCCCAAGGAACCTCAACAGTGTAGCGGACCACATGGCCAACAACATTTTAGATTGGCACACTAATCACATCATACAATAAACCAAATGTGCATCCACGTGCATAACATGTGCCTCCACGGGCATATACCAAAACAAAATGTGCATCCACGTGCATAACATGTGCCTCCACGGGCATAAACAAAAAATCAAAATTTTGCATCCACGTGCATAACATGTGCCTCCACGGGCATACAGAAAATCAAACATGCCTCCACGGGCGAACATAAAGACAACAAGTGCATCCATGTGCATACACGACTATATACCAACATCATATATATATATATATACATCATCGTATAGTCACAACATGTCACAGGTGCCCTCAGCACCCAATATACAAAAATACAATAGCCGTACAAAAAGAGCTTCCCCATATGTTCATCAGCATTTGGGGGCAAATACATATCATCTAGTCATCAGGGTCCCTGGGCTCCTCTGGCGCCTCCTCCACTGGCCCTGCTGGATCATGGCGAGCTCGAACTCTCCGCTCTGCTGGCCCCACTGGATCATCACGTAGACGGATCCTCGTCTCAGCCGGCCCTGCCGGGTCATCCCGAGCACCATCCCTGTGCTCTGCCACAAAAACCGCTGTCCTCAACAAGATCGACCGCCACTCACGCGATGCACCGAAGCAACGCTCCACGATGTCCCGGTCCAAGTCTCTCCAGCCATCCTCGGGGAGTCCAGCTAGAATCATGTCAAATGTCTGTCTGACACCCTCTATGGCATCATCTCGAGGGCCAACCCCTCGCCCACGAGCCGCAAATCATCCACTACGTGGAGGCGGTACCGCTGCAGGAGGTTGAGCAACCACCATCGCCCGCCCCCGACGAGCCACGTAGTCGGCCGGCGGTACAGGACCAACATCTGCACAATGCAAGTAAACCATCATATACATATCTAACTATAATCATAAACAAATCACATGATATAGTATAAAACAAACCACAAAACATACCGTCTAAACCCCAAGCCTGTCCCTGGGCTCGAGGCATCTCGGGGTCGCCTCGATAGTCCAGGCCAGCATATGGGTAATCCTCAATCACCAGGGGCATCTATTCCCACTGCTCATATACCTCCTCCGTAAAAAACCCGCGGACACCACCACTGCCACGAGGCATCATATGCCCCCATCACACCATGCGCGGCTCACTCACCAGACCATCACGAATGGGCACCTGTGGTCGCAAGGTCGGCACCCGCTCGAAGAGAAAACAACATAGAAAAGAGGCATAATAGAACTCTCCTCCCTCTAGACTGGCCTTGTCCAGATCTCTCCGGACACTAGCCAGAAACATCTGACCCCATGCATAATAGGTCCCCTGAAGCACAGAGTCCACCATCATCGTTTGTCCCCCTGACAAACGATGTGGCGCCGCAGCACCCAATACACGCAAAACACAAGCCCCAACAGCCCGCATATCCCACTCCCGTAGTGATCGCAGACTCAAAGCGCTGTTCTGCAAAATGGACCCATCAACACAAAAGGTCTGCAGCAAATCCTCCATATCAACACCTGGCGGGATCCTCGGCAGAAGATCTCCCACCTCCCCTAAATGAGGCAACCCAGTGAGAAAATATACGTCTGTGAGGGTGATCTCCAACCTCTGTCCCCCAATAATAAAAGCACCCTCTGCAGGCACCCACCAACTCACCAACTTGTTCAGGAGCCGTCTCACTAAATGCATTGGTGGGATCTGAGCGAACTTCAAGAGTCCACTCACCGCCAGAGTCTGCCGGACCCCTGAATCAGTCTGAATCCTCTGCATCAGATCATCATCTATCTCCCGCTCTCGCCATGAAGTCAATGGTCTCCTCAACATCCTGCCAAAAAATAGAAGAAATTTTTAGCCCCAGCAAATTTAAAAAAAAAAAAAAATACCATCGCGGCTTTTCCATCAAAAGCCGCAATGACCATCGCGGCCTCCATACAAAAACCCGCGATGAACATCGTGGGTATTGGCCAGACAGTCGCGATGAACATCGCGACTGTCTCCCATGAACTCGCGATGAACATCGCGGGTTCCAACCTCATAGTCGCGATGAACATCGCGACTGTTAGCCTAAAACCTGCGAGGTTCATCGCGGGAAGAGACCCGAAACCCGCGATATTCCACGTTGGAAGGTCAACGTGGAATTTCACGGCCTTCGGGGGCCCGCCGCCAACCAAAAAAGACATAATTGAAAAGGCTAAGGCAAATAGGGTTACCTGAAACTCGCGGAATCGAAAACCAACGGTGAAATCTCCCAGAAATCAAGAAATAGCTCTGATTGCTCTGCCAAACTCGCACGTAACAATGACACGTCATATGGGCCCCACGCCCTATTTATAGAAATTCCACCATTTTTCAAACAACCATTGCGGTATCATACAAAGTCCATTTTTCAAACCGTTGGAATCAGCACAGCGAGAAATTCATGTTAGTTCTTTCCTTTTCCTGTTTTCACGGGGTTCATTTTTTGACCATTTTTTGGCACCCCTTGTCGCCTCGGTTTGCGTGCCACATTGGCCGTCGCCCGTTTTTGACATGCCTTATACCGCCGGATTCAGTTTTCTGCACTCGTGATGATGCTTGAGATCATTTCTCACTCTCACCTCCAAATTTTTCGGGCATTTTTTCCATGCCCCCTCGTCGCCTCGGTTTGCGTGCCACATCGGCCGTCGTCCATTCTTGGCGAGTCTTATATCGCCGGATTCAGTTTTCCGTGCTCGTGATGATGCGTGAGATCATTTCTCGCTCTCACGCCCAGATTTTTCGGGCATTTTTTTCCCATGCCCCCTCGTTGCCTCGGTTTGCGTGCCACATCGGCCATCGTCCGTTGTTGACGAGCCTTATATCGTCGAATTTAGTTTTCCGCGCTCGTGATGATGCTTGAGATCATTTCTCGCTCTCACCTCCACATTTTTCGGCCATTTTTTCCCATGACCCCTCGTCGCCTCGGTTTGCATGCCACATTGGCCGTTGCCCCTTTTTGACAATCTTTATGTCACTGGATTCAGTATCCCGCACACATGATAACGCTTGAGACCTTTTCTCGCTCCCATCAATCCCTTTTTGTTCGGTATAGTTTTATCCCTTTTTCGGGCCGAGCAATCCCTTTTACGAAAAAGGCACTTAGGGAGTTTCTGTTAAGCTCTTTTCTGACTCCTAAAACAATGAAAAGATCACTGAGCAATCTTGCTTCCTTTCATGCTCGTTAAAAAGTATCTGAAAGGGCGTCTACTTGGTATAAGTTTACCCCTTTTTCGGACCCTGTAGACTAATTACGAAAAAGGTATACTCTAGTCACATCGGCTAGAAGAGTTCTCCATTTTGCATCATTTTATGCTTTTTCGGGCCTTGGAGACTAACTTACGAAAAAGAACACCAATGGAGTCCACTTACTGCTTTCAGACTCTCTAAACATGAAAGCGACCACGAGCAATCACCATCCTGGGCTCGTAAAACCAACAGGACAGTAATCATAACTACTGCAGAGTCTTCTTATCATTTTCAGACTCCTAAAAAATGAAAGCATCAATGAGCACGAACAGTCCTGGGCTCAGAAAATCCACAGGACAGTACCATTTCAGAGCACACTTTTATCCCTTCTTGGAGCTCATTAAAACTACGAAGAAGGACCGAATGGTGCTTCTCGGTGCCACAACAGATCACGTCTACTCACAGGGTAGCTTCCCCATTTTGGTCGCCTTTGTTCAGAGTATTCTGCAGTATGTCACCTTGAGAATCCCTCGACAGCACCCATTAGCTTGACCCCCCCAGAGTCAATACATACCCTTCAGTCCTTAAAAGCAGTGATACCCACACCTACAAGCCAGTTCCCTATGCTGCCAGGTCAACCATGTCATCATGCTCTGAACAAAGGAAGTTTGAGTCTACCCACTATATGACCCCAGTTACTTCCCATCCCCACAAGTATGTCAGTCCTACCATCAGTACTACAACACTTCAGTTCTACACCTCGCGCTCCTATCAAGGAAACATCATTGCCTTGTTAGTTGCTGGTCTCCCTCTGTCGACGACAACCAAACTTATTCCAGAGGATAGACCTAGAGGTCCCTGTGTCTTGGACTCATCACCATTTATGATGAGTGCCTACGAATCATTTCGAGAAGAGTCCTCAGTGCCTCTCCAAATGGTTGTTTCTCACATGCTCAACTTCAACACCTTGATCGCATTGTTGAGACTCGCACAGGGTATCGGTCCTTTCAGTTATTAGTCGAAGACCCCGGATACCATCTGACTCCTCCACATTTGAGAGTCTACCCATGGATACAACCAGTTACATTTTTTCCTATAGATATCCGGGTTGCACATGGCGACAGTATTCAGGTGTACCCTAGTTTCATACTCCCTTGAGTATACAGTTACATTAATTCTCAGAGATGACTCACAGTCTTTTGAGTCCCTACAGATGTTGGACACCTTCAGTTTTAGTAGTTCATCAACCCTTCTGAAACCTTCGTCAGAACGGTTGTTGCTCTATTCCAGTGTATCAGTTATTCAGATCAGCCATGTTATGATCATGAGTACATCCCAAAATGATGTCCCCTCTGGACCATTATGATGTACCAGCAGATTTTTTATGTATTTTCTCAGGTCCCCCTTCTTGGGACTAATTGTTTATATATGTCTTGATACGAGCATGGGTATGCCCGCCTCGTCCATTATCAGGATTATTCCTCATTCATATTGAGGCCATGCAATATTGTTTATTTTTTGCAGCTTCCAAGGGCCGCGGATCCAGTCTCCAATCGGTCTCTTCTCCTCCCCAAAACCCCAGAAAAAAGACAAAAGAACTATGATGTCTATCGGCCATACGATGAGCTCCTGCCCTCACACATCAGGGGGCAATCTGTTAACACCCAAAAAGTGCTCACTAGCTCATTCCCTTATTCACATGACCCATTTGTTCACTTTTTCCACCATTTGAGCCTCTCAAGCCAACAAAAGGTCACCAAAAGACCTTAGTACACCCCTTTTCCCACTCAAAAAGATTATTTTTCCTAAAAAAGCATAAAAAACCCTAAAAAAGGGTCCAAAATTCCCAAAAATATTAAAAAGGGAATAAAAATATTAATTTTATTCAAAAAAAAAGGAGGGAAAAGTACCTAAACCATGTTGGTCAATACCATTGGTTTCCACAAAACCACAAATGGTATTCCCCACCACCAAAACCTATAAAAAGGTGGTAGGGGCTCCTCATTTCACATCCATCCATCTTCCTATCCTCATGCTGCCAAAATCTCCCTTGAGCTTTTGGCCATTGTAGCAACCTTGGAGAAAGGACCCTTTGGAGTTTGGAGTTGCTCACCCTTGGAGCTTCTCAACTATCTTCATCACTTGGAGGTATTATTATTGCAAGCACTTGCTTGCCCCCATTTTCAATACAAAATTATTTCTTATATTTCTTGTTCTTGTTTTTTAATTCAAAGATGCACATGCTAGTTTAGTTTTAGTTTAGATTTAGTTTATTGTTTTTGCTTAATATTGAAATTGCTGCTACTAGTTAGCAGGTGCCCATAGCACTAAGCTTGGTTGAAAAACCAAGCCAACACCATCATTTGTGGGTAATGCACCTTTGTGATATTAATACTTTGCGTAATCTACACACTCTATGACTTCTACTTGGTGGGATTATGACCCGTGCCTCATCATTGGATTTGGGTGATGCACCCTTGATGTATTGATACTCTGTGGATTCTGCACATTTTCCAGTTTCTACTTGGACTTATGCTTTGTCATCACTTGTGGGACTAGCGCACCTGCTGGTAGGCTATGGAATTTACACATATATGATTCTCAACCTTTGTACCCTTCTAGAAACTTGTGTGTGTTCCACTTATTGAAAGCATCTTCTCATTGGCTATGCTTTCACGCTTTCAGGATTATTCAATTAATAACTGCTTGCGCACTTCCAACCATTAACCAAGCAATGCTTAGGCTTGCTTGCTCATTTGTACCATTTGTTCAACCAACTTCTTGGCTGTTTTAGCACATGTACCATTGTACAACCAAATCCTTCAATTTGATGGCATGAGAGAGTATGACTTGGTGGACTTGAGTTCTGCACAATGACCACATGATGTAGGATCCATTACTTGTGTTCCTTCTTGAACTGGATCTTCATGAAGTATCTTCTTATGTACTTCTTCAAACTGGATATGCATGATGTATCATCTTATGTACTTCTTCAAACTTGACCCGTATGACACATATTCAGACTGAATGTACTCTTAGATATACTCCAAATTTGCTTGAGTGTTGTATCCTTGATACCCATCTTCAGATAGAATGCACTCTTAGATAAACTGCAAAGTTGCATACATATCTATCACCTTCACCACTTGCACATATACTTCTGATGTTCATGTTCTTCTTCTTCTTCTTCTTGTGAATATACTACTTCAAAGTGGATTCCATATATTTCTTCATACTTTTGTAGGAATGATGTATCCACTTTGAATTTGGCTAATATGAATGACTCAAACTGAATCAATTGACATCCTCTTTGACATTGGATGGTAGTCAAACACTTGACATCATTTTTAGTTGACATCAATGACAAACAATGCTCAACGCCTCATTTACAAATTTAGGAAATAAACTCAAAATTTTCATAGTTTCCCCAATATTAGCAACATTTGGATTTTGAAACAAAGTTTATCAACATATACTATCTCCTTAAAGGACCTAACCATATTACTATTTGGGTGTTGGAATTCCCAAATAGTACTTATGTGTTTCTTGAAATTGACATAATTATGGATGAATCTAGTGTTGTTATCACCCTTTTGAATCCACATAGATGTGTTTTTGAGCTTCCACCATCCCTCTTCCTTTACTAGTAGCTCCTTCTTCTTACCTTCTAAATGCTTTAACCATTGCGCTTCCTCCTCTAAGAAGACCCTTATTGTATTATTATCAAAAAGTGCTTGGATTCCCTCTAATACCTCTTTGATTTCCTTTTGATACTTTGGTGCTTTTGATTCGTCCCATCCCTTCATTACTACCCTACTTCTCCTAATATTGTCTTCAAATTGTTGTATAGTTGAGTCTCTCCTATTACTGTCATAAGGATTCCAAGTTTTAATAACCAAATATTTGAAAATAAGTCTTCCATCCAAGTATGTGATAGGGCTTGGTGGATTCCTATCCTCCTTTTCTAACCACAATAGAATGGACATATGATTTGACACATTGCCCATGCCTACCCAAGAGCTAATTTTTATCTTCATATTGTAAATAGATCCTGCCATTAAGAAATGATCCAACATCTTGGTTATCACCTTGCTTCCTCGTCTAGGTCATTTTAAGTGGTTCAACATAAATGAGATAGTTTAGTTCAAACATCTAAGAGAAATAATCTCTTGATTAATCTCTTCTTGCATTATCCCCATATATATCCCTTTTGTTAAGAGTTAGATTTAGATCCACTCCCAAGATCATATGTTCTTCTTTAAGTATTCATGAGTCCACCAAAACATCCCAAAATTTCTTACTATCCCCGTATGGCCTATATATATTCATAAAGCTAATTTCCATCCCTAGCTCTTTTGGTTTAAGTTTCTATAGGATACATGAAGCTAGAACATTTGTAGAAATAACTTCAAATTTAGTATTCCAACCTGTAATGATAGCCCCCAACACATCCATTGCATCAAGTGAACTAAAATTCCAATCATTTAAGAGAGAAGGTAACAATGCAACAACTTTCTAACTAGAGCACATTATTTCTTGCAAAAATACAACATCATGGTTGTAGAATTTGAAGCTTTCTTTTGAAGGCTAGTCATTTGTGGGCATCCCCCACCCCTCTAATGTTTAGAGAAAGTAGAATATTACTGAACTACAGGGAGGGATTTCCCTACTCTAAGGGCCCTATTAATTGTTTGTTCTTTTCCTTCTCCCGCCTCCTTTTTGACTTGGTTTTTCCATCATAATATGATATTTCCTACTGACATAAATTGGTATATCTTTGAGTATGGATACTTTCACAATGGTAATACATCTTGATTTTGGATTTTGGGATTTCACTGTGTTGTAGTTTTGGTATGTCTTTCTCCACATCTAGTCCACCTATTTACACAAATTGGTATGCCTTTATCCATAACTAATATACCATCTACTTCTTAATAGGCCTTCTCAACGTCATCATTTTTTGCTCGAAGATGGTAATTCGATTTGAAGGTGGGATTGTGACAAGTATGTTTTTTCATTTGAGTAATTATGACACAACCCCTTGCTTCTGATTTAGGTAGAAGGGTTAGGGACAAGGATTTTGTATCTTCCCCATGACCATCTACCCTTTCCTTTCTTGTATTTAGGTCTACATGAGTCTCTTTTGGATCCAAGCTAAACCTTCTAAGATCCTTCCCTTCGACTATGTCTCTAGCCCAAGTAGAATCTAAAGATTGGGTCGGGCCCCTCATAACATTCTCTAGAGGGGTAGAATCTATAGATTGGGTTGGTCTCCTTATAACATTCTATAGAGGGATAGAATGGACCCGATCTGCTCATATGTTTGCCTCATTCACATGGAATTTGGCTTTCTTCTCCAAGAAAGGGTGTTCCTTCAATTTTTCATCTCCCATCCTTAACTCCTTCACCTTATATGGTGTCCCACCCCTATTGGATTCTAGGGTTTGTCCTTTCATCATGTTTTATGTGGGCCTAAAGTGTTCTATTGTTTCAAACATGGATCCCTTAACCTCTTTTAGACAACATATATGAGTAGAATGATTTTTTATACCTTTAGAGATGATTGTTGGTGAGAACTTTGCCACAATGGATGCACTTTGAATCAAGCTCATCCTTTGCTCCAACATAAATTCAGTCAACCCTACCTCCTTTTGGACTCTTATCAAGCTTGTCCCTTCTTCATTTCTAGAGTTTAATCTAGACTATTCTGCTCTCTTTTTGAACAAAATATGTTTTTATGAGACTAGGTCCTTTCTGATACATGAGAATTAGTCATGCATATGTCTGACCTTTAGGCACCAATTGCATCTAAAAGGCAATTTCCAATAATCGAGTTTTTGATGGAAAATCCAGTTTGACCATTCTATCTCCAATTCATCTAATAACCTTTCTTTCAGGTCCGATTATAATAACACTTTGGCTATTATTCTATTCCCTATAACTAGCCAACACTCCTAGAGGCCTACAAATATTCCAATGCTATCTATGATCCTTCGCATGATGGCTTCATTCTAAAGCACAAGTGGCAGCCCAAGTAACAATACCTAAACATTATGAATATAAGTGGGCTCTAATTTAGGGTCAAAGGATGGTGACCCTGGAATTAGGCCTAAACTAGACAACCTCTAAATTCAGTCCTTTTCCAACAATTTTTTTTCATCTTCCTTGCCTCATAGAAAAAGGAATATCCATCCTCTCATTAAAATATGAAACTTGGGTGCGTAACCCATAACTAGAACCGAATGCTCCAATAACCGATTTTTGAGATATGGACCTTTCATCGATTTCCCCATGAAACTACCAACAAGTGCCCATGTCATCATTCCCTCAACCTTCTCAATTATAAGATCATGACCTGCCACTGTTTTAACTCATTCCTTATGCACCCTAGTTCATTTTCCTCTAATCACCTTCTTCTAGTGAGCATAATTTCTTTCTACTATGTTAATCTTGACTATGTTATATAGTGATTAAAGATAACCTTGATTTGGTCAGTAATGGATTTACCGTTGAAGGTTTACAAGCACATGGTATTGGGTAGTCGTGATGGTATTTGCTTATGGTAATTAAGATATGATGAAGCCTGTTAAAAGGGTTGAGTAACTCCATTGTAAGATTCCTATGTGTGGCCAATGTTGGTCAGATTGGTCGGATAATTGTAGATATTTTTTATTGTTGGTTTTCGAAGGTAAAAAAAGTATTCTTCACCTTGTGGTGTGTTTTGTTGATATTTATTTTATTTCTCGTTCCATGCTCATAGATTAACACTTTTGAGGGTCCTAGGTTTTATAACACTTGCAATTCTTCCCATATATCACCCTTAGGGTCTCCTATATAACATACTCCCTTACCAAAGTCTTCAACATGGTTTGTCTTTCAAAAGAAAAGAGGTTTTTCTATTGATATAACCGAATTTATATCACATGAAATAGGAAAATGGAGACTTGAATCCATGAAAGGAGAGAGTGGGATATGACCTGGGATTACCTTGTCTACCTCTACCTTAGGCTCATCCCTTTTATTAAATGTCAACAGACATAAAAGTATCTCTTCATTCACCCACCTGGGGAATTATATTTGAATCCCTTGAAGGAGAGAGTAGAATATGACTTGAGCTTACCTTGTCTGCCTCGGGCTCACCCATCTCATTGAATGTCAAAAAATGTAGAACTCTCCCTTCATTCACTCATGTGGGGAATTGGGAATTGATGGTTGCAAGCTTTCCATCGATCACCCCTTCATCTAACACATCCAAAGGTTAGGAGACCTCTGTTGATTTCCTAAATGATCACAACCCCAAAGCATTTGCAAAGTATCACAAATTCCAATATGTCTTTGATGTTAATGACAAACTTCATCAGATATGATCTTATGACTCCATCATATTTTTTTATTTTATTTTTTCTGTTTTTCTAAAAAATGACTTACAAAAGGGGGCCCTACCTAGCATGGGAGTTACAAGGAATTTAAGTTGTTCAAGATGGCACAAGTTTTCAAAATTCTACAGTTACACTATATTGGCTTGGCACAAAGAATGTTTCAACCAAAACAAATTGAAGGTGAATATATTTGAGAAGGTGAATATATTTGATTGATGCAATGCTTGTATTGTTGAATGCATGGTTGATTATGTTTCTCAAGTTATACTTAACACATGGTTGAAGGGTCTTATGTTTAAAATCATCCATATAATATATTCTATGGTCTCATACCCTACTAATTTGTGTCATTCTAATGGAAGTTTGAAGCAATCACCTGAGAAATCTTCCACATGGTCCCTCACGTCAGCAATTGTCTCCAAGATAGAATTTGTGGTATTTTGTTACATGTTTAAACGATGGAAGGTTTTAAAAGATGACTCAGATTATTTTGGGATTTGAATATACCGACACATGACCATTGTAATTTGAGTCATTGCCTAGCCCATCCAGTCCCAGTTCTTAGTTAGTCCCAGTTCTTAGTTGGCTTACACTCAAATGCTATTGTGATCATCAACTCAACTATGTGACCATTCATGTGTCTTTCTACGCAAATTTTTCATGATGTTAAATTTGGCTGGTGTGGTTTTTATTTGGATCAATCATATGGGTATGAATGGGGCTGTTAAATCTTGAGTATAACCAGTCCAACTCTTAGTAAATGTTGTGAGACCGTCGATTATCCCTATCCAACACATGCTATGTAATATGAGTGGTGATGTGAAGTGTTAGCTAATGTTGAATATTTGAATTGTTCACGATAAAGGATGGAGTTGACGTGAACTTGATTTATAGCAACATTAATTTGATATTGTAAGTTATTGGATGGTTACCGATCCATATATTTAAACAATAAGTGGCATGGCTTTGTTATTAGTTCATGGTGTCCAGTTTTCATTCCATACCACCTCTGGCTCATTTATTAAATTTATAATATTCGTTCCATACCCTAGTCTAGTTTTAACTTACGATGGTAATAAATTATCAAAATAATGACTGGGAAACTGCATTTATTGTTTAAATGAATGGGTTTACTTCAATCCACATTGGAATACTTTGTTCATTGTTTCCCTTTTAACACATGGCATCGTACTACATTCCTTTGGTTGCTAGTCTATAATTTTGTACATTGATTTGCATGATTTGTATAACATTTGGAGTGTGTATTCCATCATAAATAATTGATTGAATGATGATTACAATGACTCTCGCGATGATATACTTATATGCATTGCTTGGTCACTAGGTGAAGGGTTATGTTTCCCTTGATTTTTCATTAGCCACATTGTATTGTTTCTATTATTATGTTTAAAACATTGCCACCCTCTAAATGAATGTTTTGTCCTCAAAGCATAGTTAATAGGATTGTTTTCCCCTTTAATTGGAGTCTGGATCTTGCCAACCTCCTTGTGATAACAGTGGGATATACCTTTTAAGTGGTGTTTATTCCTTTGCAAAAATAGTTCCCCTTTAATACACATCATTCTCATTCCTAATTGGTAATGTGCATGAGATTGATGGTAGTTATACTTTTGGCAGTGTGTCCTCGTGGACAAAATTTGAATTGTATGCTATTGTGATTTTCTTTTCTAGATGAAACACTTCTACTTGCTTTCCATTCACTATTCTAAAGCATCAAAAGGACATGTCTTCACATCTATGTCATGGAAACCAATTCTTCCCACATTAATGACAATTGTTTTCCTTCCTTTTATCGTTTTCTCAATTGTGGTATTTTTTAATCATTGCCATTAGTTGCCTTTTTTGGAGAATCGAGAACTGCACCTTGTTGGCTAATCAATTTCCTCTCAATCATTTTTTCCATGCTTCTAGTTTCAACTAAGTTCTTATGGCTTGATAGCCTTAACTCATTGTGGATGATGGGTTTTAATTTGGAAATATACATCTTCAGTAGTTGCTCATTTGAAAGATTGGGAAATCTGGTCGCAATAACTTCTCATTCATTGGTATATTTGTTCAGTGTTCCCATTTGTTGTAAATGGGAAAACCCGGTATAGATGTCATCTTCTTCAATGTCATGAAACCTCTCCAAGAGATATTATATGAATATTTGCAAGTTAATTGAGAAACCACTAGTTTTTCTAGACCACGATATGAATTGATCACAAGCATCACCTTCTAAATATAAAGATGTGTGATCGATAACTTTTCTAATTCACGAGTGGTGGGATTCATAGACAAAATTTCCTTCATTTTATTAACCCATATGACATGCCTTCGATCATCCAATCCATCTATTTAGGTATCTCAATTTATATTTATTTAGATACCTTGTTTTATTTGGATATCTTTGGTAATTAGTGTCTGACAATTATGGGATTGGTGGGCTAAAGGTTGTGCAAATAACACATCTATTCTTTTGGGTAGTTGGTAAATCCTTTCACTATGATCATTAAATATCTTTGTTACTTCGTCCCTATCATCGTTCCTTAATCTGAACAAGGTTTTCCATCGAGTCTCGGATTTTTTTGTTATCTTGTTAAGTCTTTCTCTAAATGATTTATACA
The DNA here is from genome assembly GCA_027924585.1 of Larix kaempferi. Classification (NCBI taxonomy): domain Eukaryota; kingdom Viridiplantae; phylum Streptophyta; class Pinopsida; order Pinales; family Pinaceae; genus Larix; species Larix kaempferi. The sequence goes on along the minus strand of BSBM01000815.1, from coordinate 1,412,995 downwards.
TCTCCATGAAGAGGGGAATCCTTTAAGAGGGACCAAAAATATTCATGATAGTCATCTCACAAAATAAAAGTTAGGAAGTGAGGAAGGGGCACAACATTACTACCACCTATGTGAAGATCCAAGCTTGAACCCAAATAGACTTGTGAAGACATAGAGTGTTGAGAAACCAAAATGATTAAAGGAGAAAGACTATAACTACCTTCTGAAATCTTTAATAGCTTTGACTAGGTTGCTTCGGAAACTAGAAGTTGCAACGCCCATTCAAATGGTCTTTCACACCACAAAGCCTAGGAGCAATGCTCAACCACAACGAAGAGGAAATCCCACTAGAGTGCAACGGGAAATACATAGAGACGCCATATAGGAAAGCTTTTCAAGAGAAAAAATGAGAGTGGGATGGAGCCTATAACATGAGGGAGTGCCATGGCTCGCTTGGTGCGCATTAAATCGATGAAACTTGGATACTTTGGGAACTTCTTGAGGTGACTTGGATTAACTTGATCCCCAACAATGATCTAGGAGGGCGAAACCAAATTTTTGTCTATATGTGAAAACACATCTCTAAGTTAGGGGAACCACATTCCAATTAGGGGTTCCCATTCAAAACCAAAACCCCTTTGTCTAGAAACATTGCATGTTTTTTTGTTGATCTACTAAAGAATTATTAGCTTAACTAATGTGGAAGACACTAAAAGAGTCAAGGCATTAAAGAGTCAGGCATTGGAGATTGAGAGGATCCTTTCAAAAAAATTGTTTTAAACAAATCCTTCCTTATGATATCCTCCCCTTGCTCGTTTTATAGCCAAGAGAGATTTATCAATAATTATCACATTATTTTTTATACAAAGATTCTTGAAAAAATCTATCCCAAGATAGAACATAAAAATTTGCATAATTATTAATTGCAATTCCTATTCCCCTAGAAAAGAATAACATTCGAGTTGCAACCCTCATCCCCATTCCCATTAATGTTCCAAAACAAGCAAACTATTTGAATAAATATCATTATACATATTCTTCACTTATATAAATAATTTCTATAAATATAAAAATAAAGAGATGAATAAGAGCTATTTTATTTTGTTTCGTTTAATCCGTGAGTTCAGCTGCCCGGGTTCCACTCCTGGTGGACGCATCTCAATTCATACAGTTTGTTGCTAAATTGTAAATTGTTCTGTTTAGCCCATGACTTCAGTATTGGGTATTCTGATAAATTAAAAATAATTTCCGTTGCCGGGACTTAAACCCGGGTCTCTCGGGTGAGAGCCGAGTATCCTAACCAACTAGACTACAACGGAAGGACTGTGACAACTTGTATGGATTCCATTGACATAGGCATAATTGTATTTAACTTTTTGTATTTTAAATATGATCCATGATTAAATTGTATATTTAATATTTTCATTTAATTGTTAATGGCATATCAAATCTTTGAGATTAAAATTTGAATTAATTCAAGAAGTGTAAGTGAACAAACCATTATCCACATAGCAATAATTTTTTTCTTATTCCCATCCAATTTAAATTGCCAAATCACACAAAAGCATCAATGAAATGAAGCATACTATTTGGCATTAAAATGTCTTATAAATGATTCAATCAAATAAAATCAATTCATCTTCTAAGTTTATTGTGCACAATTTCATATTAACATCCTTGATGTCGAGTGCATCATAACTCAACTATAAGAAATCATAAAGAATATTGGACTCTCATAAACTCTAGACAACACATTCCCACTCTTGTGGAAGAGTATTGATGACCATTAATCTCTTTAGAATTTTGATTGCAAGGAGAATCCCTCCACAATTATCTCACACACACTTGACCTTTTCCTTATTATGGTTTGTTAACAAATTTCCTTTTCTTCCATCAAGTCCCCCATTGTTATTGTGCATCTATCTACAACTCCCATTTTTACGAGTCTAAAGTAATCCTTGGAATTGGTAGCTATTATGGATTTGAAGTAGTCCTTTACAATACATAGTACACTTAAATGCTCTAACAATACCATAAGATTCCCTACTTAGACATCATCTACAAACAAGGAAAATATCATACTCTGCTACAATCTTTGATTCAAGCATAGTTTTACTTCTTCTTCATTCATATTTTGGCCCAAATCTACATTTTGGGGGGGCAACTATTTGGATATAGAGGAAATTCCTAAATGTAACACAGTTACACATTGACACCTTTGCACCATTTTTTATGTTGGTTGAAGAAGTTCATCCCACTCTTTAAGCTATACATTAACAATTCAAAACTTATCTTTTTAATTCATATTTATTTCCTTGTGGAATTGTTGGATTTGATTGATGATACACAATATTTTCATTTCCAGATATTTTAGAGAGGCCAATTCTTTCTATACTAACCATCATGTTTGTGTTATGAAGAATCTGTTGGATTTGGATGTCTATGGAAATGACAGTAAATATTAAGATGAAACACATATAAGTAATTATTTTTGCAATGATTTTCTCCTCATTAACCTCCTACTTATATATCTTAAAAATTTGAAGACACTAGACTTTTCGACATTACTAACCCACAGCTAAAACTCGATAAATGCCAACGATATGTAAAATTTCTCAATTGTTATTTCATGGTACTTTGAGATTTCTAGCCATATTATCCCACAACTAAATACCAATAATGATCACCAATATTTAGTCTCTATAAAATACGATCTAATCACACTTGAACTTCTAAGCAATACTAACCCACAACTAAACATCAATTGCATCTATCAATATGCAAGTTTTATAAACTCTAACTTAAAATGAGACTCAAGCAAACCATCGCAAAGATACATTGCTACTATACTAGCATAGATGCATGCTTAAATTGCTAATTTTAGGTATTTTCCTAATATTTTATTTAATACTAAATTAATGAGTATCTCCACGCTTTCTTATTTACATATCAAGAACCTTTACTTCACTAGACATAGAGTAGAGTATGAAAAATTCTAAGTACCATGTAGACTTTAGCATTTGTGGCAACAAGTAATCATCATTAATCATGCCACTTCACTTGTAGAGCATATAATGCTTTTTATTTATCAATGTGACAATTCTAAACCCATATCACAAGTAATCATCATTAATCATGTCACTTCACTGGCAGAGCATATAATGCTTTTTGTTTGTCAATGTGACAATTCTAAACCCATATGTGCAGCCAACACTATAGACATTAGTGTGACCCTAATTTCTGCTTTACCAATTGAAAAAGTTACTAAATGAAAAATTGGGAGATAATATTTAAACAAAATTCAAAAAATATTAAAAAATAAAGTTGTGATATAATGTCACAACCTTTCCATATTTCTAAGTCTTGTATAATAATTTTAATGTCATTAACATTAAATATAAATATTAATGCCTTTGAAATTTGATGATCAAACTGCCTCTCCTCATGTCACACACCCCCTCTTTGGAATTTAGAACTATAGGATCACTAACATCCCTCAAACCTCAAACTGTGATTGGTATTACCATACACCTCCTCTTTGGGCTTTACTACTATATGATCACTAACATCCCTCAAACCTCAAACTGTGATTGGTATTATCATACACTTCCTCTTTGGGCTTTACAACTATATGATCACTAACATCCCTCAAACTATGCTTGGTATTACCATACACCTCCTCTTCGGGCTTTACAACAATAAGATCACTAGCATCCCTCAAACTGTGATTGGTATTACCGTACACCTCCTCTTCAGGCTTTACAACTATAGGATCACTAGCATCCCTCAAACTGTGCTTGGTATTACCATACACCTCCTCTTTGGGCTATAAGCTTTACAACTATGGGATCACCAGCATCCCTCAAACTGTGCTTGGTATTACCATATACCTCCTCTTTGGGCTTAACAACTATAAGATCACTAGCATCCCTCAAACTGTGCTTGGTATTACCACACCTCCTCTTTGGGCTTTACAACTATAAGATCACTAGCATCCCTCAGATTGTGCTTGGTCTTACCATTATCAATATCAGTGGGCTTTAATACAGTCCATGAGGGAGATGGGGGCTTCTGTTTAGTGGATCAAAATCATAATTTGCTGCATCAGGATTATTGGATTCATCTTTATCGGTATCTCCTTCATTTTCATTGTAATCTGTAATGGGGTTCTCCAAAGGCTCCCTGCCAGCTCCATACCGCTTTGAATTTGTGCAATATATCAGTCCTCCTACTTCAATTTTCAACCAAAGTAAGCTAACTGTTTTAGTGATACAGGTCCTTTCGCATTTGGTCTACTTACACAACAAACCTAGCATCAGCTAGCAAATTGATTTATCAATTTTGATTAGGCAGAATGGTTACAAACTGAGCAGCAGCTTTCCAATTGGGAATGAAGCACAATTACGAAAATGTCTCAAACAAGTTGCATTGCAAACTAGTAACACTTCTACCCTTTTTTTATCATTACAAAGCATCATCGCATCAGAACCGGGAAGGGCATGAATTTTGTCCTGGAGACTAACGACTGTAAGAAAGTTTTCATGTAATAGAAAATGAACGGATCCATTAAAGAATCCTCAGATTTGACGACCTTGCCACAAAATATATAAAGCTAAGAAGAGTATTAACAATTTACAAAGAGTATAAAGATAAGAAGAATATTAACAATATATAACAGTATGAAGATAAGAAGAACATTAACGAGAATTTACAAGCCCTCATGACATTTTGAGGGCTCTCACTGCCTATCTTCTTTGTACATAGTTCCAATTTTACACAATCTGTCAATCAGTCAGTCAATATATGAATTCCTGTGCATTGAAATTGAAAATTGAATTTGCTTTTGCTCGATTTAGGGTTTGACTTTTTAACACTTCTCATATGACAGGACAATGGAGTGGATCGGATCGAATGTTTAAGTCAAGAAAACGAAAGTAGAATTAGCTGAGAATCCGCAAAATATTGAATTCCTGTGCATTGAAATTGAAAATTGAATTTGCTTTTGCTCGATTTAGGGTTTGACTTTTTAACACTTCTCATATGACAGGACAATGAAGTGGATCGAATCGAATGTTTAAGTCAAGAAAACGAAAGTAGAATTAGCTGAGAATCCGCAAGACAATGAAGTGGATCGAATCGAATGTTTAAGTCAAGAAAACGAAAGTAGAATTAGCTGAGAATCCGCAAATAAATGAAAATCCGGACGCACCTCTCAGAGGAAGGACTTACTTTCCCAAGAAAGACGCACCTCTCTGCATTCCTTATTTTGTTATTTTCAAAAATGGTACACCTCTCTGCATTCCTTATTTTGTTATTTTCAAAAATTCCGTATTTTGTTATTTTCAAAAACGGGGTATCTCTCTGCATTCCTTATTTTGTTATTTTAAAAAATTCCGGGGTATCTCTCTGCATTCCTTATTTTGTTATTTTAAAAAATTCCGTTGCCGGGACTTGAACCCGGGTCTCTCGGGTGAGAGCCGAGTATCCTGACCAACTAGACTACAACGGAACGATAAAACTTAATGGGTGGATGTAATTGACGTACAAAATTGTATTAGAGATTTTTTAGTTCCTAAATTAGTAATGCTACCTCTTGCAAGAGAAACATGTCCTTTCATAAGTTATCAGTGTTAGTGTTGTATTCTCTGAAAACATGTATGAACACTATGTCATGGAACTTAGATTTGATTTTATGTATACAATTTTATCCTTGATTGGTTTCATATTTAAATTGCTAATATTGTGATTTGAAATAATCCAACTAATCACCAACTTTGAATCACCCAAAACATATAAATAATTAATATATTTCCCAACTTATCAATATATTCCCTATGAATTTGTTTTTATCCCACTTCAAAATCTCCTCATTATTATTTTTGAATCACCCAAAACATGTAAATAATTAATATATTTCCCAACTGATCAATATATTCCCTATGGATTTGTTTTTATCCCACTTCAAAATCTCCTTATTATTATTTGATTGTAGCATGATGTGTAAGATTTGCTTCACATACCTGATCCATTCCTCTGCCATTGCACATGATAGATTGAGTATTTGAGATTTGCTTCACATACCTGATCCATTCCTCTGCCATTGCACTTGATAGATTGAGTATTTCAGCTGATTTCCATCTTTGAAATTGATCATATCTATTCCTTTCTAAAGTTTTATCTTTTAAAAGGAAAATCCCCATCTTGTGTAATGCTTCTAACAATAGAAGTGACAGCCTGTAACTAGTGTCTTCCCCAATCCATATTTTTCCACCATTTCCAACATGGCAAGCTACCTAATTACCGATCAAAGGATAAGATTTTTTCATGGATTTCCAGGAGGCTTCAGGGTAATGTCTTTGAGTTATTATGAACCAGTCCTCCGGAGAAGATCCCTTGAAGTATTTGTCTTTCATGACTTTCCCCTTAAGTTTTTCATTTGTAACTAACCTCTACAAGCTTTTGGCTGCCAAAGCCATACTGAAAAGATGTATGTTTCTCAGATACCATACCTCTAATTCTTTTGGCAAAGCCACACTCTTTCACTTAAACCAGTGGAATGCCTTACTTTCCCATTTCTCCATCCACAAGAAGTTGAAGCATTTCTTCAAAATTTTGTTAAATATGCCTTTAGGAACCCTTCAAATGGTTAGGTAAGAAATTGGTTTGCTCTTCAGGACTGCTTTAACCAGCACTAGCACGCCTCCCCTAGACAACCATCAGTTGCACCACAAATTGAATATGTGATACAGGTCCAGTTGCATTTGGTGTTCCTACACAACAAACCTACCATCAGCTAGCTAATTGACTTATCAATTTTGATTCAGCAGAATGATTACAAACTCAGCAGCAGCTTTCCAATTGCGAATGAAGTACAATTATGAAAATGTCTCAATATACAAGTTGCATTTCAAACTACACTCCTAACCTTTTTTATCATTAGAAAGCATCATCGCATCAGAACGGGAAGGCCATGAATTTTGTCCTGGAGAATAACGACTGCAAAAAAGTTTTCATGCAATAGAAAATTACGGGATCAATTGAAGAACCCTCAGGTTTGACGACAACGTAAGAAGAATATTAACAAGAATTTACAAGCTCTAATGGACATTTGAGGCCTTCTTAACGAGAATTTACAAGCTCTCATGGACATTTGAGGCCTCTCACTGCCAATCTTCTTTCATTGTATAGTTCCAATTTTATGGAATGTCTTCAGAAAGACAAATATAACTTGTATTCACATGACAGATGTGGAAATAATTAGCTAAGTCTCGCCATTAAATGCCACGCACTCCGAAGAGTGTTCTTCCCAACTCGTCTCTTCCCACGATCTCTATCTGTGACTCGTGATTTAGTCAGTAAGTCAATATATTTGAATTCGTGTGCACTGAATTTGAATTTGCTTTTGCTGAACCTAGGGTTTGAATGGAGTGGATCGAATGTCTAAGTCAAGAAAGCGAAGGTAAATTTAAGACGATATACGATATGCAAGTCACCAGGATCCTGGTACTGTTGCAAGTTACAGATATGTAGTGTTTGTAGTCCAAGGGTTAGAATAATTGCCTTTGAAGCAATAGACCCGGGTTCGACTCCGGGCAGACGTATCTCAATTCAATGAGTTAGAAAACTTAATGTTTTTGGTAACCCACGATTTCATGTAACAGATTTACCTTCCAAGAGCAGACCCGCCTCTCTGGTTTCTTATTCAGCTTTGTTATTTCTTCGAAATGACAAATAATATAAAAACATATTTTACCTTGCAAGAACAACAGTCGCACCTCTCTACATTTCTTATTTTTGTTACGGAATCCAAAGAAAGACTACTCAAAACAAAATTCTGCTGCTGGAACTTGAACCCGGATCTTTCCGATGTGAGCCGAGTAGGGAGTTGTATAAGCCCTAATTAAAATTAACTAAAATGTTTCTGATTAGCGGGAGTATGGTAGAGCAATTTTTGTCAAAATCATAATTTGGAGTGTTCAGATTCCAATTTCCGGATTAGTTTTAAAATTAGGCAATTAATTTAGGACAGGAAATCCCAATTGCTAAAATTACAAAAATGTGAAAATAGCAATTTTCAGAAAAATTTTAACCAATTTTTATCCCAAAATTGCTAAAAAAGCAAGGCATTTTGGTTATCTTTTATACTACGCCACCAATAGAATAGCCAAGTATCCTAATTAAATATTTTTTCCTTTTATTAATTTAATATTTTGAAATTGCTATTTGAATTAATTTAAGTATTAGTTTCCACGAAGAAGTGAAAGTGATGAATAATAGCAGTCTAAAAATTCTACTATCATGAATTAGGGTGTAGCAATTTTTTTTGTCCTATCATAATTAAGGATTTTTAATTACCTATACTAGGCATTTGTATTATTCCTGGATTTTTTTACTATTTGGCCTTTTCTTCTGTTTATATGCTATTCTAATGTTGTGTGCTAATTGTAGAGGTGTCAAAGAAATGTCCTAAAATATCATAAAATTCCTAGCCATCCAAAGACCATATATAACATACATAGTAAGGTTTTATGGATGCTCATTGGTTTGTCAACAAACCATTCTAAAAGTCTTTCTTCTGGGTTATTAGTTTCCCAATTCCTTTGGATGCCCAACTCATTGATTGCATCATGCCATACTTTCCTTGAGAAGGAACAATAGACAAATAGGTGATTGATTAATTCTTCACTTTTTTTTGCATAGAACAAATCTGTTTGGACCTATCCAATTTCTCTTTTGTCTATAGACCCATGTTAATAGCTTATTTGTTGTAGCCAACCACCCATGTTAATAGCTTATTTGTTGTAGCCAACCATAGCACAATTTAGGAATTTAATGGGTAGTTGAGTTTCCACAATACCCTCCACTACAAAATGATCTCTTGTCTATTAACCTTCTTCTATTTTAATTGAATAACCCAATTTAACATTATACTCTCCCAAGGCTTTGTTCTTAGCACACTTCAAAATCTCCTCATTATTATTTAATTGTATCATGATGCTTGAGATTTGATTCACATACCTTATCCATTCCTTTGCCATTACACCTAATAAAATGATTATTTCAAGCCATTTCCATCTTTAAAATTGATCATATATATTCATATCTAAAAGTTGCATCCCTTAAGAGGAAAATCCCCTTCACATGTAATACCTCTAACAATAGAACTAATATCTTGTAACTACCCTTAAATCCTATATAGGGGTCTTCCCCAATTAATATTTTTCCTATGTTTCCAACTTGCAAAGCTACCTAATTACCAATCAAAGCATAATATTTGTCCATGGCTTTCCAGGAGGCTTTATGGTAATGTCTTCGACTTATTATGAACTAGTCCTCCAGAGAGAATTCCTTGAGGTGTTTGGCTATATTTGCTTTTCCTTAGAGTCCTTCATTTGTAACTAACCTCCACAAGCTTTTGACTGCCAAATACATCGAAAAGGTGTATGTTTTTCATACCCCACCCCCCTAAATATTTTGGTAAAGCCACTCTCTTCCACTTAACCAATGGAATGCCTTCCTTTTCCTTTTTTCCTATCCATAAGAAGTTGACGCGTTTCTTCCAAATTTGTTAAATATGCCTTTGCAATGGTGAGGCAATAAACTAGGATGCTCTTCAAGACTGGTTTAACTAGCACTAGCTTGCCTCCTTTGGACAACCATCGATTACACCACATCGATATTCTTAATTCCACTTTATTGATACATCCATATCCAATCCTCATGGTAATATTTATTAGGTTTTAGACCAAATCCTAGGTACTTCACCCCTTGATCTAATTTACTTATCTTCATAGGGAAGATGATGCTTGCCCAAACCTTAAAATTGTCCATCATCTTGTTAAACAACATTGTTGATTTGTTTATATTTATTTCCATCCATGTAGCCTTGTAGTATAAATCTAACATCTTCTTTAACTTCTCTAATTATTTTGTTGAGCCATTTATTAACACCGTAAATGACACCGAAGATAAACATCCCATGATCCAATTGATTATTTGCAGGTTCATGCCCATGTGAATTACTAATAATCTTAAAAGGGCCAATTCACTCTATTGTAGGCCTTGGACAGGTCTATCTTCAGTATTTTTGTTGGCATATTGTTTTTGCTTTTACTGTGTGCATGCCTTCATTTGCTAGGCCCACATCATCATGGATTTCGCATTGATAGGAAAATATGAATTGTTATTTTGAGACAAAACCTAACATAATTGATTTCAAGATGTTAGCAATTGTCTTTTGAAATAAGTTTATGGATTAAATTTCCTAAGAGATAGGCCTATAGTCTCCAAAAGTTTCATAATGTTGCTTTTTGGGAATTAGGGCAATGAAAGTACTATTAAGTGAACCCAAGATTTTCCCAAAGTATCTTGACTCTTTTACCACATGTAGCAAGTAATTTTTAGCAAATAAAAAAACCCTAAGTAGAACTCAACTAAAAGACCATCATGCCAAAGACTCCCCCCCCCTTGTAAATCACTGTAAAATTTCCTTTAGTTCCAAAGATGTGACCTTTGCCTCTAGCTCTTTATCTGCATCCTCATTTATAAATTTAGGGAATAAATTCATAACTTTCATAATTTCCCCAATATTATCAACATCTAGATCTTGAAATGAAGTTCTAAAATGAAATTTATCGACATCTACTATCTCCTTAAAAAAGTTGACCATATTATTATTTGGGTGTTGGATTTCCCAAATAGTATTTATGTGTTTTCTGAAGTTGGCATAATTATGGAAGGATCTTGGGTTGTTATTGCCCTCCTGATTCCCTGAATCAACATAGATCTTCTTTTGAGCCTCCACCATGTCTCTTGCTTTACTAGTAGCTCCTTCTTATCCTCCAAATCCTTTAGCAATTGTGCTTCATCTTCTAAGAAAACCCCTGCTATATTATTATAAAAAAGTGCTTGGATTCCCTCTAATGTTTCTTTGATTTCCTTTTGATACTTTGATTCATATGATTTGTCTCATCCCTTCATTACCACGCTAGTTCTACTAATATTGTCTTCAAATTGTTGCATAATTAAGTCTCTCCCATTATTGTCATAAGGCTTCCAAGTTTTGATAACCAAATCATTAAAAATATGATACTCCATCCAAGCATGTGATCGAGCTTGGTGGCTTCCTATCCTCCTTTTCCAACCACAATAGAATTGGCATATGATCTGACATATCGCCTATGCCTAGTCACGAGCTAATTTTTATCTTTGTATTGTAAAGAGATCATTGCATCAAAAAATGGTCCAACCTCTTAGTTATCCCTCCCTTACTCATCTAGTGTTACACAAATTTGAGTTTAGATGAAGTGGCTTGACATCAATAAGATGGTGTAGTTCAAACATTTGAGAGAAATATTCACATTATCCCCCCAAATATCCCTTTTGTCAAGAGTTAGATTCAAATCCCATCCCAAGGTCATATGTTCTTTTTCAGGTAATAATTCTTGAGTTTGCCAAATCATCCCAAACAGTTTTTTCTATCCCCATATGACCCATATATATTCATAAATCTCATCTGCATCCCTATCCCTTTTTATTTATGTTTCTCCACGATACCTGAAGCCAGAACAAAAGTAGATATAGCTTCAAAATTAGTATTCCAACATGTAACGATACCCCCTAACATACCCATTGCATCAAGTGAGCTAAAATTCCAATCCTTTAAGAGAGAAGGTAATAACACAACAACTTTCTCACTAGAGCACATTGTTTCTTGCAAAAAGACAACATCAGGCTTGTAGACTTCGAAGATTATTTTGAGGGCTTTTTGAGGGCTATTGGTTTGAGGGCATCCCCTACCCCTCTGATGTTTAGGAAAAGTGAAATCATTAGGGAACTATGGGGAGAGCTTTCCTTACTCTAAGGGCCCTATTAATTGTCTATTATTTGCCTTGTCTCACCTCCTTTTTTTCTTTGGTTTTGGCCATCATCATATGAGCTTTCCTACCAATGTAACTTGGTATGTTTTTCTTTGTAGCTAGTCCCCCACCTACTTCTTCATAGGCCTTATTAAGGTCATTTTTGGATTGAAGTTGGTAATTTGATTTGAAGGTGGGATTGCGAGAAGTTTATTTAATTCATTTGAGCAAGTATGACACAAACCCTTGCTTCTTATTTATGTACAGGGGTTGGGGATAGGGTGTTTGGATCTTCCCCATAACCATCTACCCTTTCATTTCTTGTATTTAGGTCTACAAGAGTCTCCTTTGGATCCATGTTGAACCTTCTAAGCTCCTTCCCTTCAATTACATTTCCAACCCAAGTAGAATCTAAATATTGTGATGGGCACCTCATAACTTCTTTAGAGGAGTAGAATGGCCCTAATATGCTCCTACTTCTACCTCATACACGAGGATTTTGACCCTCTTTTCTAAGAGAGGGTGCACCTTCAACTTCTCATCTCCCATCCTAATTAACCCCTTCACCTTATCGAGTGTCCCACCCTATTGGATTATATGGTTTGTTCTTCCGTCATGTTTTATGTTGGTCCATTGTTTCAAATATGGCCCATCCCTTAACGTCTTTTGGTCAACACATAGGAGGAGAAGGATTGTTCATACCTTTAGAACACTTAGGAGGAGAAGGATTGTTCATATCTATCTGTGACTCGTGATTTACTCAGTCAGTCAATATATTTGAATTTGCGTTTTAACACTTCAGATATTGTATGGAAATGGAGTAAATCGAATGCTTAATTCAGGAAAGCGAAGTAAATTTAAGGCAATATACGATACTCAGTTGACCAGGTGTTGTTGAAGATAGATATGCAGCGTTTGTAGTCCAACGGTTAGGATAATTGCCTTCCAAGCAATAGACCCGGGTTCGACTCCCGGCAGACGCATTTTAATTGGTTCACAATTTCAGCCAGAAATACAAAGACAAATAATGTACAAACAGAACAGATTTTAGCTTCCAAGAACACACCTCTGTACATTTCTTGTTTTGTTAATCTAATCCACGACTTCATCTTTAACAAAATTCCATTGACAAATCATGTACAAACGCACCTCTCTACATCTCTTGTTTTGTTAATCCACGACTTCAGCTTTGGCAAAATTCCGTTGCCGGGACTTGAACCCGGGTCTCTCGGGTGAGAGCCGAGTATCCTAACCAACTAGACTACAACGGATTAGACAGTCTTCTTGTTTATGTATTGTTCCTGGTTAAGTCACCGTTGTATTAGAGAGTTTGTTTCAATCCACATATCATATCTATGTGATTAATTTGAAATCTAATATTTGCATTTAATTGTTAATGATACTTTGAGATTGCGATTCCAGATAGCCTTTCTTTCTAAACTTTGTGGAATCCCAAAGAGCAGCAACACCTCCGGAAGCTCACGAGCGCTAACTACTTGACCTTCATTGTTTTTCCATACTCTAGAGAGAGCACTCATAACCTCTCTTGCATCCATTTTGGTCCCTAGAAAATGAGGAATGACAACCTTTCTCCTTTAATTAAGTCCTTGATTGCTTCTAGTTTCCATAACTCTATAGTTTCAAGAGACCATATTCATTATCAAATGCTTAGGGGAAGAACTCACTCCTACATCTGAATCTTGAGTCCTCTCGTTAGGGATTTTAGAGGATGCACTTTAAAATTAATTTTTAGTGAGTGTCTGCTGTCCCAAAACCTACTCTTTTGAAGCTATCTCCTCATGTTTTTCTTTGGCCATTTTCCTTCCAATTTTTTTAAGAGGCGGCATGTCCTCTTCCAGATCTTGAACCATTTCATCTTGAGATTGTGTGTCTTCTATCTTTGTGACAATGCACTTGGAGTGGTTGTCAATTTAACCTAGGAACTATGCACTTCTTGATATGGCTTTGATGGCAACAAAAAAATGCAATCATCTTTGGATCTAATCTCTTCAATAACCTATGTTACCATAAACGAGAAATGGGAAACAGAACGAGAAACGAGAACGATATGAGAAACGGAGTTTAAAGGTTTCGCACACAAGAAACGAGGAGAGAGAAAAACAACAAAATTGAAGATAAATAAGAGTGAAGACATCACCAAGTACAGTATGATGTTTACATATTTCCCATAGAAATTTAAGGGCTTGAAGAAGTCCTTAGGATCTCACACAAACAATAAAGCCTTTTTTTTTAATCATAATACGATTGAATATAAATTTATAGCCACTATCATGAGTGGTTACAATTGCATAATCATTTGCCATTATTTCGTTTAGACATTGCAAATCTCAATTTCCGTGGACAATTTTATTATTGGTGAACCTGCAAGTTGATCATAAACTCACATTGAATGCAATGTCAATTGAATATCCTAATGAAAGAAGAGGAACTTCACAAGACTTCTCTTTGAAATGTTCAAACTTTAGTCTATGACTAAATATTTTAAAAATGATTTGAAATGATTTTTTATATGACTTTTCCCGGGAAAGTTCAATCTTACTTTTGCTCTTCAAGGTATAGCTGAGACCTACAAAGGCCAGAACGAGAAGTCCTACATCAATTTTATTTAGAAGCATAACTCAACTTTATAGCATTTTTATTTAGAACTAATTCGATTTTAAAGAATAAATCTATCCCACCTAGATTGTATTTTCTTCTTGGTTCAACATCATTTATAATAAGCAAACTCCAATTACATTTTAAGTGAAGAAAAAAATGCCTTTGTGCATAAGTGAAGAAAAAAATGCCTTTGTGCATAACATCTCTATATCTATATAATATAGAGAATTTTTTTGGATAAAATAATTAAAGTACGAAAAACCATCAATTTTAAATTTATATTTTAATTACATTTTATATAATGGCAAAAGCAGGTTTATCTCTGCCTTTATGCATAGCCTCTCTTTATAATATATGAATTTTTTTTGGATAAAACAAATTAATTACTAACAACCATCAATTTTAAACTTACAATTTTAGTTATTCGATTTGATTTTTTCTTAAATCTATTCCCACTAAACATATATTACCAATTATAGTTTTAATAATGGTTTTTACATATTCCTTTCAACGACTGTGCGCATAATATAAGTTACTGAGTCTATATGATTATCTCACATATGAAATGATTCAGTGTTAAAACACATGGAGATATTTTGCAACTCAAACCATTAATTATTAATTTGAGCAAGGTAAAAAGGCAAAAACGAAGAAACGGTTTTAAAAAAATGAAACAAAAAATGAGATGTTTGTAGAGAAACGGTTTCTGGTCTCTGGAAATGAGAATGCGCGTATAAAACGACGTTTTTTTCGTCCCGTTCTCGTTTCAACCCCGTTTTTTTCACAAAACATAACTCGTCGTTACGTTTCTGGTAACAGAGTCAATAACTAGTTGGATTAGAGGGGGGTTCACCCTTGGGGAGGGGTTTTTCTCAACTTTAGAGGTTCTTGCAAATTCCTATGCTTTAGGATCTAAATTCGATAGGGCTTGGCATTGATTTGAAGAAGAGGTTGAAATAAGAAGTGACTTAGCAGTTGATGGACTAGCATTTCCAAAAGACTTTCCTCATTTTCTAACATGTTTCCAACCACTTTATTTCTTTCTCATTTCCACCTAAGCAGGAGGAGCTTTAGCACAATTTTACATTTGAACATAATCCAACTTTTGGGTATGAGTCCTTCTATCCATAGTCAAATTAATAGCTTCCAGAAAACCTTTCTCTAGATCTACTTCAACATAGATGTGGGCACAAAAGGACATAGGGGCTTTTCGTTCAAACTTATTGATATATTTCTCAAGAGAGTTTCTAATGGCAGATCCTTATCACTCCAATAGTGAAAAGAAAGGGGAAGGAGATGCACTCATACACGGAATGCTAAGGTAATGTCCTTCTTTAGATGAAAGCTAATGCTCATATATTCAAATACATGCCTCTTGGTCCCATGAATTATGGACCACTTTGAAAGATGAGATCCCAAGCTATTTTTTTTTCAAAGAGAAAGACATAAAACCCTCTTCCATAGAAGCTTTGATGTGGATCTCCATAAATTAGCAGCTTCCATATTTTGTTGATCTAGATCTCCATTACATAGAGAGAGGGCCATAGTCTTGTAAATTTCCCAAGCAATACACACTCCAAAAGGGCCAAGGATATATGCTTAGAAGTAAAAGAGGATATCTTTACTTCAGGAAAAGAGGCGAGCTTGATGAATTGTGGTCGCTAAAGGGGGGTGGAAGAAGACGACTGAAAATAGGCAACCAATGCATTGAAGGCCTCTGGTTTAGCTTAGGCTAAACCCTCGAACCAGGGTCCAAGAGAGAGTCCATGAAAATTAATGCAAGCAGCAAAATCACAGGACCAGGCAACTAGGGTTTCTTGTTCTCACGATATGAATAACCCACTTCTTAATATGTAATATCAAATCCTATCTCAAGTTCTTATTAACGGGGAATGTTAGGATATTTAACCAGTTGAAAGTTAGTTAAGATCGGTTTGGTGTAATTTGTCTTCATGTAAAATATGTTTCTTTAGTGTGCATTTGTACTTATGTAATCCATTAGTCACGATATGTTCTAGATATAAAGTGATCCGACAATTCACTTCTCCTTGATATTAACAACTATATTGATCCATGGCTTAGCACCCAATTGGTCCATGATCTCTACTTAAAGAGCACGAAGAGTCATTTGTTAAATATCAATTGTGAGAAACTCATATGTAAAATATTTTCCTTTTGCATTATTATATTGCCTCAAGTGTCCACGTTGGTTGGGGTTGTGGGATATTTTTCTTTTTGGGGGGTTTAACTAGTTAACACATTGGTGTGTTGATTTGTGATTTGTTTGTGTGAGCGATTTCTTAAGGTGTTCTACATGTGTGGAAATACCTTGTTTTATTGAACAATGAGTACCTTTCAAGACATGTTAATTGCCACATAAGACAAAAAAACAAGAATCCTTTTCCTTTTAGAGATATATTGAAGTACATCCACAGTAAACTCTTAAAAGATGTAAATGGGTAAAATGTAGCAAATCAAATAAACTTTCATATAGAATTATATAAGATCTCATATATAATTCATGTTTGTAGGCCTCATTCATGGCCCTTAACCCCTAGAAGCTCCATTCAATGCCTAAGGCCCTTGTTTTCATCCCTTGCCCATTATTAAGGCCCCAAGATCAGTCTATGGTGTGCAAACCCATCTAATGGTGGTCATATTCCTAGCGGGAAGCCAAATATCCCACACATAGGCCATGTAGGATGGTTTAAGACGTTAGTCATGGCTATAAACCTTGAGAAGCATCATCTGAGTTCTGAGTCACTTATTTTTGTCCTTGACAATTGTTAAGGTTATGAGACCCACTTATGGTGCGTGAAACCAACTAATGGTTGTTGTAATCATCGTGGGAGGTCAAAGATCTCATATAGAGGTCATGTGTGGTGGTTGTAGGCCTTGTTCATGGTTGTTGAGATTGAAAAGCCTCATTTAGGACCTAAAGTTCTTATTTTTCTCGACAAACCATTACCAAGACCTAGACAATGGTTTGTGGTGTGAAATACCGTGGTAATACCTCCAAATGATGCTCATATTCCATGGTAGGGTCCAAAAATCTCAAATCGAGTTCACGTGTGCTTATTCAAGGATTAGTTCATGGTTGTGGAGGCCAAGACACTTCATTCATGGCCTAAGCCATTTTTTTCATTCCCTAACTATTGTCAAGTTCCCAAGACCTATCTTTAGTTTGTAAAAACACCTAATGATGGTCATATCCTTAGTGGGAGGCTAGAGATCCCCCAATGCGGTCATATGTAGTGTTATAGGGTTCACTCATAGTTGTAGAACTTAAGAAGCCTCATTCAAAGCCTAAGTCATTTATTTTCATCCCCTAATCATTGTCAAGGCCTTAATAACCATCTGCAAAGTGCAATACCAACCAATGGAGCTCATGTTCATAATGAGAGGCTAAATATTTCACACAAAGATCATATGTGGTGGTTTGAGTTCTCATCCATGGGCATTGAGCTCAAGAAACATTATTCATAGTCTAAGGTCCTTGAATTAGGACCTATATATGGTACATTTAATGTGTTTTTGAGAAGGAATTCATAGCAATGTAGGGTTGTGGGCTTTAGAGTCCAAGGAAACTACATTACCTTGAACATCAAGGAAATTTTCTGCAATAGAAGATATACCAACATAACAATTGCACACAAAATAATTTACTATTCAATTTCCCACCATTTTTTTAGGCATATTCATAAAAATAAATTCTCTCGGGTTTTGATGGAGAACCTATGCAATAGATATCGTCAATAACATAGGAAGGTGCATCCACTTAAATGGAGAAAAAAAGGAAAAGGAAAAAGAATATATATGGAATTGTAAGCATTCAATGGGTGCGATATTCCTACCCTTCTGTGGCATAGGAATATGATGGGTGAAGTAGTGATTCCTGCATCACAACAAGAGTCAAAGCTTAGGAATTTGATAGGTGTCAAACCATGTTTGACATCAAATTCCCACCATAAACAATCCACATAAAAACAGTTAGGATATAGTAGCCAAAACTTCCAAACATTATTCCATTCACATTAAAAATGTTAAGAGGACAAATAGCCCAACTAATGTGGTTAAACTTAGACCTGCCTTAGTGTTGTTTTATTCTCATGGGTTACTTGGGTTCTTTTCTGCTCCATTGTAGCTACACAACATGCTCTGCTCCCAGGCAATTAGAGAGCCAGATCCCCTAACCTCAACTATGTCTTAAATGATTCCTAAATAATGTTGCAATCTATGTCTACCATTCTCATATTGAGGATGACATTTAACTTTTGAGTCAGGACCAACCTAGTAAGGTCTTATGACCAACCCAACCCAATAAGAAGGTCTTCCCAAGTCCTATTTTCTGGGTTTGGAAAAAGGAACAATCAATCAAAATTCTTGATATCTTTTGCCTCATATTGAGCATACAACGTCCTGAATCTCAACACAAGCCTACCTTTTCCTTTCATTGATCAACTTCATAAACCTATTGTCCAAACCACAACTTGGGCCCAAAACTTTAAGCTTGCCTCGACTTGCTATATAGTATAGACTGTCCCATAAAAATAGGAAAGCAATAGCACAGATGAGAACAAGAGGTATGTGTCATATGAGTTGTTAATTTCCCATTTTAATCCAATTATTATTATATTTGGAAGACAACCAACCTGGG
Source organism: Larix kaempferi (assembly GCA_027924585.1). Classification (NCBI taxonomy): domain Eukaryota; kingdom Viridiplantae; phylum Streptophyta; class Pinopsida; order Pinales; family Pinaceae; genus Larix; species Larix kaempferi. The sequence goes on along the minus strand of BSBM01000815.1, from coordinate 1,393,882 downwards.
CTAGCGATTTTCCAACTGGCAATGGAAGACTGTTAGCAGCTGCTAGCACTATTGTAACATGATCAACAGCAGAAGAAAATATGCCATCATCTGTGGCAAAAGTAGGGGTCCTCTGCTGGTCATCTTGGAACCGCTGGATGATAGAATAGCATAACTCCAAGGCAGGGAGGGTGTTGCAGAGCTCTGGAATCTCATCAAAGTTGAACCCCAAACCCAGATCCATGCAACTCTTCAGTGCATCCAAGTCCTTATCTGTAAGGCTCTTACTCCTTTGAAAAGCATTTTTGGGTATCAATGTCTTGAGAGAAGGGGTCTGATTCATTTGAAATAGGCTCTTCCACAAAACCTTCATTAAAACCTGGCCTCTCCTCCTGTCCCACACCTCCTCTTTGGGCTATAGTTAGGGCTTTACAACTATAGGATCATTAGCATCCCTCAAATTGTGCTTGGTATTACCATAATCAATATTGATGTCCATTTGGGGCAGATGGGGACTTATTTTCCCTAGTAGGTACCTGTGTAGTGGATCAAAATCATAATTTGCTGCATCAGGATTATTGGATTCATCTTCATTTTCATTGTTATTTGTATTGGGTTACTCCAAAGGCTCCTTGACACCTTCACCTGAATCATCACTAGCGGCAGCAGGTTTCTGAGGTCATGTATCATTAATATTGTCTGCTTGGATGAATTAGATACCAGGTGGTATTTGATCTAGAGAAAAACCCATTTCATGCTGATCAAGTTCAGTCTCAGCCTCAGGAATTTCTGTAGCCATATGATTTATTGTTGGTGATATTGGTGTCAAAATCCCGTGTAGGAGCGCTGGAATCAACAGTGTTGGTGATATTATGCAAAAATCCAAAGACAACAAAAATTCCGTTGACAACAAATCCCGTGTTGGTGATATTCTGCAAAATCGAAAGACAACAAAATTCCGTTGCCGGGACTTGAACCCGGGTCTCTCGGGTGAGAGCCGAGTATCCTGACCAACTAGACTACAACGGAAAGACGAAATTCATATTGAGCGTATTTTTCACATAGGCCTTTTATTACATATTTTTCCTAACAAAATAACATCGTATTACTGATATTTTTTCCCTCCAACTATAAGATCTATGTGATCAATTTGAAACCTAATATTTGCAATTAATTGTTAATGATACTTTGACATTGCGATTTGAAATAATTTAAGTGTTTTCTTCATAGTGATGGAAATTGTCATGAAATTAGGGTAGGTCCTTGTCCTATCATAATTAAGGATTTTTAATTGTATTTTTTTTAAATGAAAACTTTACATTGATATTTTAGAATTTGACATTATTGTTAGTGTTCAATGGATTCAACTTTACAACATAAATAAAATTGATGAAAATTGACGAAAGTTTAGTAATTACAAATATCATTATATTTTGATAAAATACCAACTGTCACTTTATAAAAAGAGAAGACACAAATATTATTGTAAGGCTTTATCTATACATAAATTTAGCTTTTCTGGTCTCCCATACTTCCAAAATTCAACCTACCAATTCAAAGCGATTCTAGATAAAACATAATTAGTAAAGGTGAATACCTGGATGGAGAGTTCTTCCCCTAAATACTTGTTTAGTAAGGGTACCCTCTTGCAAGAGGAACATGTCTTTTGATAAGCTATCAAACTTAGTGTTGTATCTTCTAAAAACATGTGCAAACACGGTCATGGAACTGAGATTTTATCTCTACAATTTTATCCTTGATTGGTTTCATATTTAAATTGCGAATATTGTGATATCAGGTTACCCAGTCAATCACCAGCTTTGAATCACCCAAAACTTGTAGATGATTTATACCCTTTCCATGTGCGGTCTTCAAAAGTATCCACAGAGCATACAACTCTACCCTATTATTGGTCCCATGCCCAACTGCATATTGAAGAAAAATTCTAATGAGAGGTATCAATGAATATGATTGCTCTAGCCACACAAAACCTTAGATCTCCTTGACTTGCCCTGTCAAAATAACCCTACGACATCTCTTTATATATACCAAGCATTTGTAGTATTCTTGTATTTTGTTATTTGTTTGGCCTTTTATTACATTCATAAGCTATTATAATCTTGTGTGCTACTTACATAGGTGTCAAAGAAATGTCTTGGAAGATCGTAATTAAATTCCTAGCCATCCAACTAACATAAATAAACATAAACAATGGGGTTTTATGGATGCTCACTACTTTCTTAGTAATCCATTCGAAAAAAATTTCTTCTAGGTTATTATTTCCCTAGTTCCTTTTAACGCCCAACTCATTGCTTACCTCCTGCCAGAATTGCCTTGAGAAGGAACAATAGGCAAATAAGATATTGATTGATTCTTCACTTTTTTTACATAGAAAAAATCTATTTGGAGCTACCTAATTTCTTTCTTGTCTATTGATCTAGGTTAATAACTTATTTTCCATAGCAACCATAGCACAATTCAGGCTTTTAATGGGCATATGAGTTTCTACACCACCCTCGACCACCAATTTGTATCTCTTGTCCATTAATGCTCTTTTATTTTAACTGAATAACCCGGTTTATCAATATATTCCCCTATGGTTTTGTTATTACCCTACTTCAAAATCTTCGAGTCATTATTATTTGATTATATCATACTGTGTGAGATTTTCTTCACATACCTAATCCATTCCTCTACCATTGCACATGCCAGATTGAGTATTTTAGTTGGTTTCCATCCTTGAAATTGATCATATATATTCCTTTCCAAAGTTTTATCTCTTAAGAGGAAAATCCCCTTCCCGTGTAATAATTCTAACAACATAACTAATAGGTTGTAACTGCTCTTAACTCCTATCCATGTCTCTTCTCCAAGACTGCTTTAAGCAGCGGTAGCATGCCTCCTCCTGACAACCATCAATTGCACCACACCGATATTGTCCCATTTATTAACACCGCAAATGACACCATAGATAAACATCCCATTATCGAATTGATTGTCTACAGGTTCATTCCTATGTGAATTATTAATAATCTTTAAATGGCCAATTCACTCTACTGTAGGCCTTGACAAGTCTAACTTCGTTATATTTTGCTGGCGTATTTTTTGTTTTATTGTATGCATGCCTTCTTGTGCTAGGCCCACATCATCATGGATTTGGTATTAATAGGGAAATCTAAAATTCTAAATTGTTATATTGAGACAAAACCTGACATAATATCTTTCAACATGTTAGCAGTTATCTTTTGAAATAAGTTTATATATTAATGTTCATAAAGAGATAGGCTTGTAGTCTTCAAAGGTTTCATAATGTTGCTCTCTGGACATTAGGGTGATGAAACTACTATTAAGTGGACACGAGACTTTCCTAAAGTGTCTTGACTCTTCTACCACATGTAGTAGGTCATTTTCTAGCAAATAAAAAAATCACTATAAAAGACCATCATGCCTTAGACTTTCTCCCCTTTTAAATTACTGTAAAATTGTCTTCAGTTCCAAAGATGTGACCTCGGCCTCTAACTCTTTATTTGCATCCTCATTTATAAATTTAGGGCATAAATTCAGAACTTCCGTAATTTCTCCAATATTATCAACATCTAGATCTTGAAACAAAATTTTGAAAAGAAGTTTATTGAAATCAACTATCTCCTTAAAGGAGTTGACCATATTACCATTTGGGTGTTGGATTTCCCAAATAGTATTTATGTGTTTTCTGAAGTTGGAGAAATTATGGAAGAATCTTAGGTTGTTATCGCCCTCCTGAATCAACAAAGATCTTCTTTTGATCCTCCACCATTCCTCTTCCTATACTAGTAACTCCTTCTTACCCTCCAAATATTTTAAAAATTGTGCTTCCTCCTTCGAGAAGAACCATGTTGTATTATTATAAAAAAGTGCTCGGATTGCCTCTAATGTTTCTTTGATTTTCTATTGATACTTTGATGCTTATAATTTGGCCCATTCCTTCATTACCACCCTAGTTCTACTAATATTGTCTTCAAATTATTGCATAGCTAAGTCTCTCCTATTACTATCATAAGGCTTCCAAGTTTTGATAACCAAATCATTAAAAATAAGATTCAAAACCAAATCATTAAAAATAAGATACTCCAACCAAGTATGTGATCGAGATTGGTGGCTTCCTATCCTCCTTTTCCAACCACAACAAGAATGGCATATGATTTGACATAACGCCTATGCCTACTCAAGGCCTAATTTTTATCTTCATATTATAAATAGATCCTGCCATCAAGAAATGGTCCAACCTATCGGTTATCCCCTCCATTCCTCGTATAGTGTTACACAAGATTGAGGTTAAGTAGGTCGACATCAATAAGATATAGTTCAAACAACTGAGAGAAATAATGGACCGTAATTAATCTCTTCTTGCATTATCCCCTCAGATCTCCCTTTGATTAAGAGTTAGATTAAAATCCCCTCCCAAGATAATATGTTCTTCTTCAGGTATTCCTGAGTCTACCAAATCATCCCAAATTTTTTATGTCCCCATACGACCCAGATATATCCATAAATCTCATCTCCATCCCTATTCCTTTTTCTTTGAGTTTCTCCACGATACTTGAAGCTAGAACAAAGGTAGAAATAGCTTCAAATATAGTATCCCAACTTGTAACGATACCCCCTGACATACACATTACATCAAGTGAGCTAAAATTCCAATCCTTTAAGAAAGGAGGTAATAATGCAACAACATTCTCACTAGAGCACATTGTTTCTTGCAAAAATACAACATCAGGCTTGTAGACTTTAAAGAGTCTTTTGAGGGCTATTAATTTGTGAGCATCCCCTACACCTCTAATGTTTAGGGAAAGCAAAAAATAAAATCATTAGGGAACTACAGTAGGAGCTTTCCCTACTCTAATGGCCCTATTAATTGTCTATTGTTTTCCTTCTCTCACCTCCTCTTTTTTCCTTGGTTTTGGCCATTTATATATATGATATTTACTATCGACAGAACTTGGTATGTCTTTCTCCAAAACTATTCCCCTGCCTACTTCTTCATAAGCCTTCAAATCCAAACTTTGTGTGTATAGTGAAATTTGCATAATCTAGGCATAGGTGCTTGTTAGATCCTATTGCAATGCTCATCATGATTTTAGTTTAGTTTGATAAATATCAAAGCATTGCAAATTCAACAACGCTTGATATCAATCTCTCCCTATTTTGAAATATGTAATATCATATTTCATAAACATATTATACCCTTGTGCGTCGAGTGAAATATCATAGAAGACAAATTTAGAGAAGACACTCTGGAATACAAATGTTGACAAATTTAGAGGAGACTAATTATTATTATATTTGAAAGACAACCAACTTGTTCTAGAGAGATTCCAATTGGAAATATAAGACTATGAGAAACTGCTAGCACTATTGGAACATGATCAGCAGCAGTATAATACATTCTAGCATCCATGCTAAAAGTTGGGGTCCTCTGCTACTCATCTTGGAACTATTGGATGATAGAATAGCATGACTCCAAGGCATGGAGGGTGTTGTAGATCTTTGGAATCTCTTCAAAGTTGAACCTGAAACCCAAATCCAGGAAACCCTTCAACACATCATATTCCTTATATGCAAGGCTCTTAGTCCTTTTAAAACATTTTTGGGTATCAATGTCTTCAGAGAAAGGGTCGGATTCATTTGAAATAGGCTCTTCCACAAAATATTCATTAAAACCTGGCCTCTCCTCCTGTCTCACACCTCTTTGGTATTTATAAATATAGGACCACTAGCCTCCCTCAAATGTGCTTGGTATTACCATAATCAATATTAGTGGGATTTGATATCCATTTGGGGAGATGGGGACTTGTTTTTCCTAGAAGGTTCATGTGTACTGCATCAAAATTAGTATATTCATCTTCATCAGTATCTTCTTCATTTTCATTAGGCTCCCTGCCACCTTCACCCGAGTCATCATTAGCGGAAGCAAGTTTCTACGGTTCTACATCATATTTGTCTACTGGGATGACTTAGATACCATTTGGTATTCGATCTAGAGAAAAACCCATTTCATGCAGATCAAGTTCAGTCCAAGCCTTAGGAACTTTTGCAGCAATTTGACTAATTTATGGTGTTATTGGTGTCAAAATCCCATGTAGGAGCATTGGAAGGAGAATGAGCGTTGGAAATGGGCCAAATCATTGGTCCTTAAGCTACATACAGAAAACATATTTTAACTCTCCAAGATTTTTTATGGAAAAATGGATATATACGAATCTCCTAATCTAACATTTGATTTGAAGACATCCATGATATTCTATTACCTTTACTTCCATAGTGAAGTTTCTCGAAACTCTCATCTCCATTGCCATTAATCTTCCTCGTAAAAAAAACAGAGATGAGTAAAGTCTCAACCGCCCTCTCCACATAAGCTTCCAGAAGCAAACCCAAATCCTATGACATAGATAAATTTGTTAGGGAAAAGATAAATGCCACATTATTTTATCCCAAGGAACGAAATAAAAAATTACATATTTCTTAAAGAATTTATCCCAATCAAATAGAAATATCTCCAAAAATTAAGTCTTAAGCGTCAAGAGCATTTATAAATCTTACATCACAGTCACGTCTGTTGGTAATGTTCCATCTAATTCAAGCATTCTTATTCAATTCTTAGCCAAAGTAAGTGAACTGTTTGAATATGTGGTACTATGGTGATACAAGTCTAGTCACATTTGGTCTTCCTACACAACAAACCAAGCATCAACTAGAAAATTGATTTATCAATTTTGATTCGGCATAATGATTACAAATGTTGGTTATGGATCTTGATCTTCCTGATTCATAGATCATATTTCAGCCGTGTTTGGATCCCGACCCATGACGACGGGGTGTGGGAGGGATTTCCACCCCATTATAGTCGCCATGGGGGGTCTATGGGAGGGAACGACTAATTTGGGATCCCCCCGCCCGGTAGGGGTTTGGGGGTAGTGCCCCCATAGTGAAAATTTCGGAAACAATGCCTTGTAAAATGTTGTAATTTCATAGTCATGACTTGGTAAATAATGGGTAATTTACGGGCCCATGGTATTGGGTATCCCGTGGTATTTTCCCATGGTAATCACTCTTTAAAGGGAAGGCATTGTAATATGGTTGTGTGTGGTAGTATTGTATTGTAAAGATATATGTGATTGTGTAAGAGAGATTGTGAGAGATTCAAGAGGAAGTTGTAGTGGATTTGTTGCAGGTTGTATCCCTTCATTTGCTGAATAGATTAATAAAAGGACTGACAATTTGTCCATGGATGTAGCCCATATTGGCTACACCACGTATATTGGTGTCTCTCTTGTATTGTGTTTATGTGTTTTATTTTTTCTTCTTATTTTATGCTATTGTTTTCCGATCTTGTTTTTCTAACAACAAACTTTGTAGTAGCTTTCCAATAGGGAATGAAGCACAATTATGAAAATGTCTCAATATACAAGTTGCATTGCAAACTACACTTCTAGCTTTTTTATCATTAGAAAGCATCATCGCATCAGAGCCGAGAAGGGCATGAATTTTGTCCTGGAGACTAATGACTACATGGAAATTTTCATGCAAAAGAATATTAAGGGATCCATAAAAGAACCCTCATATTTAACGACCTTACCACAATATACAAAGAGTATAAAGATGAGAAGAATATTAATGATAATTTACAAGCTTGCGTGGGCATTTAATGCCTCTCACTGCCAATCTTCTTTGTATAGTTCCAATTTTATGGAATGTCTTCATAAAGGAAAATATAACATGTATTCACATATCTTTTTCACATGAAAAATGTGGAAATAATTAGCTAAGTCTCGCCACGTGACTCGTGATTTAGTCAGACTGTCAATATACTTGAATTCATGTGGATTGAACTTGAATTTGCATGTGCTTGACTTAGGGTTTGGGTTTTAACACTTCAAATATAATATGGAAATGGAGTGTTCAAATACCTAAGTCAGGAAAGCGAAGGTAAATTTAAGACGATGTACGATATGCAGGTCACCAGATTCTTGGTACATTTGAAGGTCACAAATATGTAGCTGAGTCTTTCAAGTGGGAGCCGAGTATCCTAACCAACTAGACTACAGTGGAATAGACAATTTTGATGTTTATGGGTTAATTCTCCCTAAGACATAATTGTATTAGACAAATTAAAAGAAAATTTTGTTACCAAGACTTGAACATGAGTATCTCGGATGAGAACTAAGTATCCTAACCAACTAATATCAATGTTTATAGGTTAATTGCACCCAATACATCATTCTATTACAATTTTTTTTCTCTTCAGTTAATAGATCTATGTGATTAATTTGAAATATAATATTTGCATTTAATTGTTAATGATACTTTTAGATTGCGATTTAAATCAATCACATTGAAGCCATTTTCACTAAGAGATCGACTTTGTAATATCCCAAGACTAGACTATTTTTATTTTGTGTTGAGCATAAGCTTTGGAGCACATGGACTATTTTTATTTTGTGTTGAGCATAAGCTCTGGAGCACATGGGCTATTTTTATTGTGTGTTGAGCATAAGATCTGGAGCACATGGACTATTTTTTGGTGTTGAGCATAAGCTCTAGATCACCTAGACTATGATCTTGTTTCATTAGGTGTTGCTTTGGGGACACCCAGACTATTTTATTTAGTGTTAAGCATAAGCTTTGGATCACCTGGGCTATGTTTGATATTGTTTCACTAGGTGTTCATTAATGTTGAGCATAAGCTCTGGCGCACTAGGACTATTGATTGAGTGAGTGTTGAGCAATAAATCTATGTAGCACTTAGACTCATTGTGGTTAACTCATGTTGAGATAGAAGCTCTGGAGCATCAGTAATCAATTTACTATTGTTAAATTAAAATATTATTTATTTTCTTTTATTCTTTCTAGACTGACTCGGACTTCTACTCAAAGAGGGATTGAGCATGCAAGAGATTAGAATGGTTGAGTAGTTGATAACTAAAGATAAACTAGATGTTAGGATGAGTAAAATAAATCCTATATTATTTAAATAAACTGTGAGAGTTTAAAAATAAATCATATTATTTAATTAAAGATAAAATAAATTATGCGAGTCTAAAATAAAATAAACTGTTAGAGTTTAAAAATAAATAATATTATTTATTAAAGATAAAAACAAACAGTCAATGTATCTAGTAACTGAACTGAGTGATTTTAAACCTAAATCCTAGAAGCCTTTTTCTCAAGAAAACTTATAAATAGGAGGACATTGCAAGGGGAAAAGGTCCGAAGATCATTGGAGGATCCAATTCATAAATCTTTAAGCACTCATATTTCTGGATTGAGATTTTGGATTAGTAAGAAAAATAACAATTTTCACCTAGCCCGTTTAGTCTCTTGGCATGCTTGGTTCGACTCAGGGGTGATCTGTTGAACGAACCAGGAATGATTTGAGATCTACGGTTGGGAGGAACGTGGCAGTTCCCAAGTCAGTCGGAAAGTGTAAAGGACCGATAAGTATTTTATATTATTGTTATTTTTATGAGACTTATTTTATGGATTTTTTATGAAAGAATATGTTTGACGTGATTACTTGACTCCTAACATGTTCATGTTTATATATTTTATAGGCTGTGATATTTGATGTTTCTCATGAATATAGTGAGTTTGCTTATGCAAGTAAAGGAAGGCTTGTAGCTTGGTTTATACATTTTTCAACCTGTTATAGAATCTTATTAATATAGCCTGTTATGATTATTTAAATATGATTATATATATAATTCTCCAGATTGATATTATAGGCTGTAATATTTGTTTATGATGATTTTATCTTATGACATAACTAACTTTAATTCAAAGTGCTTGGGTTTAGCTAGTAATTCTTATATATTAAATGTTTAAACATCTGCATCATTATTGTTTTCAAAGTCATAAACATGGAACAACTGATAGAATTCTTTTAAAACATAAAGTAATTATAAATTTATATCATAGACTTTCTAGCCTAGAGAGAAAACTCTTGTTAGCCTAAATAAGGAGAGGATCCCAAACTAGGATCCCAAGACAAATCACTTAAACCCTAAGTAGGTTAATATATATATATATATATATATATATATATATATATATATATATATATAATTTAACATTAACAAATAGTAAATATAAACTAAGCATTAAATCAAAGTATTTTATACCAAATTTATCATATAAAACAAAGACTTCAAACACAACATATTCTATGTGGAAAGCAAACTACATCAAACCATGTTGCACATGACATAACACAAAAAAAGTTAGACTCATTATATATTTAAATATATACATATATCAATGCACAAGCCTAAACATAATATCATAATGACTTCATGACATGGCTGGATATCGCCACGATGAATATTATACAAGTCATGCTCCTCAAGGGAAGCATAGCTCACGCTATGCTAACTATCAAATAACTCAGGGTTTAACTTTGTTTATGTAAATAAACATCATTTACATGCACTCACGTAGCTAAAGCGATTTTATGAACAATATAGAGATTGAATCGCATCCACTTAACAGACTTGGCATATTAACAGTTCATAGACATCTCCAAACACAACCATTGTTAATTCTAAAAACTACCAACCAGTCATCTAGTAAACTGAGTCAACAAATAGAGATCTCAGAGAACAGGTAGCCAGATAAGGTTCACGATTCTAATGCTCGAGTAGATGAGCTATGAGGGATAAGATCTACACTTTCCCAGGAAACACAATTGGGCTGAATAACAGTCATGGATCAAATCCCCTAACCAGCTAGTTTAAAAATAAGTGTAGCCTGTACTTGGCTTTCACTGTCAAAGGTTTTTTTACATAGAGGTTAGACCATGATAGGGTTCTGGATAATAACTTACAGAAGAAATAAATTTCCTTTAAAGACCAAGACATTTAGCAAGAGCAGACTGAGTATTACTCGCAACCATAAATACAAACACTCGCATCCATTCCAGAACTAAGGATTTTAACCATCATATTACGCAGTACAATATACCAGCAATTTAAGAGTAGATCAATATACCTGAAGTCGTTGATGTTGCGAAACTCAGACCATGATTTTTGTATTGAGTTACTCTCATTTCTAACCAGCGTTTAGAATAGATATGAAGATTATATCGCAGCTCTATCTACCTGAATCATATTACATACTAAGAACGTGCAGGAGGGAAGCTCTCTCTCCCACACATACGCATGTAAACGGGCTAAGGCATCAAAAGAACCAGATTCATACTTATAGACCAATCAAGTAAACTAATGACGACACTTCAATCTTCACAATAACTGTAAGAGAACAAGTAGAACCTTAAAGATGCAAACAAGTAAATTACAGTTAACTTCTTAGTGTTGAAGTTAACAATTTATTAAATCATATGAAAGAATACCAATTACTTCTCAGTGCTGAAGTTAATTTCATTAAACATGTATTTTTATGACAATTCAGAGACCCTTATAAAAAAAATAGGGTATATTTTGAGGGACATTACAGACTTGCATGCAACTGTGAGCTCAATTCCTCATCTCTCATTTGAATATAATGTTTCCACATCGTGTCTGCCACATGGTTGATGCCTTGTTGATTTTTGTTGTAGTGGGTGTAGTTCCTTCTGCCATGTTCACGAAGTTTTGTCCAGTGTGTTAGTTTCCCTCCTATTTCAATTTTAAATTACGTGTTTTGAATTCATATATGTATCATGTACCTTCTCGAGATACGAATTGAGCAGACAGGAAAATTTTGAAAATAAATTAGTGTTTGTTCTTGGCATTCGACCCTACTATTAGCAAGGAAAGGCTTCAACTCTTGGTATTGAAGGCCATGAGGCAGGGGGAAGTTCGAGAGAAACTAGTATGTACCTTTTACAACCAACAACAATGGCGAAACATATGTGCAAGAAATGAAAGGTTGGATATTTTGGGTTATAAGGTTAGATCTACCTTATTTTTTGATTTCCTTATTTATTATTTTCTAGATCTTTTGGATTATAAGGAATAGATACGGGATCGAAACGGGAGAAATGGGAACTGTGAGTTGGACTCGGAGGCGGTTGGTCACTTGGTGTTAATGCCTTACCCATCTTAAATGTTGCTTTTTTTTGGTTTGGGTAAATTTCATTTAATTGTGTATCTATGTTGTTTCATTAGGAATGCAATTTTCTTTTTTCTTCTGAGTATGGATGCTTTCATAGTGGTTAGATATTGTGTCATTGATTTTGGATTGTCATGCTATTGAAGTTTTGGAAGCCAACGTTTCAAGTGGACACTCCCCTCAACTTCAAGGAATAAAAAAGAAGTTGCATATGGTTAGAAAATAATCTAGTTGAGTATATATAGGTATTGGAGAAATAGTCATTAGGAATTACGTAGAGAAAATTTTGAAAACAATCTTGACAATGCTTGAGAAAGGTGAGGTCAACCACTCTTTCCTTGATTTTATATTTGAGCTTCTCGAATATTCGGGTCTCATTGAGACAATCCTCTCCATAGAGGTTTAGAATCTGAGTATGGATGCTTTCACAGTGGTTGGATATTGTGTCATTGTTTTTTTCACTATGTTGAAGTTTTGGAAGCCGACATTTCGAGTGGACACTCCACCCTCCACCCATATTCAGGGAATCATAAATAAGTTACATATGGTTAGAACAGAATCTAGCTAAGTATATATAGGTGTTGGAGAAATAGTTGTTAGGAATTAGGTAGAGAAATTTTTTAAAACAATCTCAATGACGCTTGAGAAAGGTGAGGTCATCCATTATTTTCTTCATGTTATATCTAAGATTCTTGAAGATTCGAGTTTCATTGAGACAATATTATCCATAGAGGTTTAGAATCTAAGTATGGATGCTTTCAAAATGGTTATAGATTGTGTAATTGCTTTTGGATTTTCACTGTGTTGAAGTTTTAGGAGCCAATGTTTCTTTTCAAGGGTCCAAGTAGGAGGTTACAAGATACAAGATTTGAAAGAGAGAGAGCATGTATACTTTTTGTAAACTTACTTTAATCATGGAATTAAGATTGAAATTTCCTTTTTCTTTTTAGTACGGAGGAATAGGAAGGTACATGATCAAAAAATCAAAAAGATTAGAAAGAGGAAAGTATTTGTACTTTCATAAACTTTGATAGTCATAAGATCTTTGGTCCATAAACAAAACAAATGGTATGTGTAATGTTTTGATCTATCTAAGATTTTTCACTATTTCAAAATACTTGAAGCTTTCTTATTATTTTAGAATACTAGAAGACAATTCAACTTCTTTGTATGAAGAATTTTGTTATACGTATGAAATTACATTGAAGAGTTTTAGGTAAGTTCTTCCAATCCCCCCCCAAAAATATCTAATTCAATTAGATGGTTCTTACCTTTGTTTTGATTTTTCCTTATTTTGTTTTGGTTATGGTCAATTTTTTCTATTCAATCTTAATTTTTTTTGTTGTTTTGCAAAAAATTGGGCATTCTTGAAAATTGTAGATTTTCCTTTTTGGAGTTTGATCACCCTCATAACCAGGGTGAATGTGCACATTTTTCTGATCTTTATGTGCTTTCTAGCCTCAGATCGACAAAGAAATCGGTTGCCCCTCTTCCAAATTCATATTGTCATATTGGAGACCTAAATGCAGATCTAGTTCCTTTAGTAGTAGATCATAATGAATAATAAGCAATGACAAGCATAAGGTTATGCAAATGCATCGCACAGTCAAGTCAAGTCCACTTATTCTTTTATAAGTAATTGATCTCAAGTTAGTACCAACATATTGAAGCACCCCTAAAGTTTACAACCCCTCCTAACTTAAGTGTGGGATATGAAATATATATGGGGACCCTTAGCTTCTTAAATCTGTTTTTTCTCAATATTCTAGAACACTTTAGGTGCAAGTTTATTATGCTCCTCTATACTTTTCCATTTCAAGTAATTTTTTCAAATATTTACAACTGTGAAGTGGAATTAGATGTTGGATTTTTATTACCGAGATCTTTGAACTTGCGCATATTTGTGTTAATTTATATTATTTTGTTTACTACTAAAAATTGCAGGTTGATGGCATGGATGATGTTGGGTTTTCATTTGTTGCCATGGATTCTCAACCTGATCCTAATCTTGGTCCAAGTATCCTTCTCTTGTCCCGCAGAAGTCGCTCATGTTTCTCTTCCAGGCTTCCCATTCATTATGCTTAACCTGCTCGATGAATCCTTGGAGTTTGCAAGCTACAAGAATGCTAATCCCAATGCCAAGAAAGCCAACATTGTGCAAGAGGTTCACTAAATGTCAAGAAAAATTTATGTGGAGAGTATGGTGACCAAAACATAGAGAAGCCACACATGAATAATTTCCCTTTATATGTTCCCCTCTATGTATGAGAATGAGAATGATAGCGACATCTTCTTCTACCATGCCAAAGAAGGGGATGAATTGGTGTGAGGATCCATCAACGATAACCTCTTATGGATCCCTCTTAGTGCTTAATAAATTATGAGTTAAGATGGATCTGTGCTAAGAATTATATAATTCCTAACATTATAAGAAATTGTAGTGTAGTCCTATAACCCAAGTGTGATGATTAATCTTTATGAAATTCAAGAATGATTTTTATGTTCTTATTAGGTACACTTGCAACATTATTATATTGTCTATAAAAAATTATTTCAATATCTTATCTCTTTCCCATTTGGAAGAGAAGAGTGATAACCAAGAAGGAAATTCACAATCATATATTCTTCAATAATTGCAACTTTGCTTGAACATTTGTGCACCATGTGGTTGCTTTTTGGACACTCCACACCAACGCAATGCATTCAACTCTCAATAGTTTTGTGGACAACCCCCTACACCAACACAAACACACTACATCTTGCTCATAATGCTAGTTAATATTTGTTGTTTCTTGTCCTTTTTTTTGTTGTAAGTAAGCAGAGCCAAAAAATTCTATTAATATAGTACAAAAATGGTACAGAGTTACATTCAGAGTGAGGCAAAAATATCACATAGGCCCTTCCTAAGTTGGGAAAACAGGGCTCCCAAAGTTCAACTTAACAACTTCACAAGATAGCATGACAGCTTCACAGAGAACTACCAGGAACTCAAAACCTATCTTACTAGAAACAAATTTCAAGAGCAAAATGATAGCCCAACTACAAAACAATGAGATCTGGCTACCGACTTCACAGAGAACAACATATCAATCTAGAAGATTACCAGAAACTAACATTGACAGCAAACACTTCCGCAGACATAGGCCAGAGAGTAAAGAATCCATCCAGTTCAGCACGGGGATCAACGAGACAATGAGCCAGGATTAAAAGGCCCTCCTTTGAGCCTGGATTTCATGAGCAAGAAGAATTTTGCCCTCCTATAATGGGTTAGCTGCGATTTGTGGTCCCTGCTGCTCTTCAACCTTCTGCTGCAGCGAAATTTCCAAGTGAGCAATTTGAGCCTCCGTAGCCTCAGGAGTTTCCTCCAGATAATGTTGCGCCCAGTCGAACTCAAGAGGGTGGTCATCCTCTGGGACGTTCGCCTGGTTGAATGAGCCTTCACCCCTTTGCCTTATTCTCACACCGGAGTTCATCCTAGAGCCACGACGACTTCATAGATGCATGCAAGGGGCCATAATGCACAAGAAGATGGTTCCCGACGAGAAAGATATGCCCCCAACTATATTTAATCACCTATTCCCGAAATGGAGCAAACACAACATATCGTCTCTCAAGGTAAGGCAGGCTAATTCATCAGTGCGGACATGCCTACAATGGTCTGCCTTTTCGGCTTTAAAATCACAAGGTCTGCATTTAGATATGGTCATTGTACAGGTCCTTGAGTTGCCATTAATGAAAATCATTACCGTTACATCCCTTCCCGAGGCCTCACATGCTCGGGATGTTGTGAGCCTTCGAATCAGTCTGAACCTAGTACGATCCCACCTGCTGAGATAATTTCCTACATCACTACTGTGCCCGATCCTTCTCCTCATCTTTGTCCATTCGTTGCACCCTTCCTTACCCTGAATAATGAACTTAATGGAAATTAAGTAGATGGAAAGGGGTACTCGTGTGAGTAAATTCAGCAGGCCTACCAGCCTATTCTCCACTTGGAGGAATAATTCTGACTGGGTACATGGAATCACTTGACGTATGATCATTAGTACGAGGCGATCTTGGGCTTGCATGTGTCCTTGTGTCCTCACTTCCATGTGCCTCTTCACCTCTACGATGAGTGGAACCATCCAGGAGGTTAAGATCGATGGTTGCGATCTCAAGGCATTGTCTTCTCGCCACATGATTGCATGCACCTTCTAGCGTGCCTGCTTTGAAGGCTACATGTGCTTCGACTCCTTTTTTTTCCAACTCATTCGCCAACTAGTTTCCTTTATGTCAAACATGTAAGAATTGGATGGTCGGGGTGGTAAGCAGAAGTTGTTGAAGCTGAGACAGTCTACATTCCCATCTTCAGTTATGCGAAATTTTGGCCACGGCAAACCCCCTCTGGGTGCGACCAGCCATCGCGATCAGGATACTGGAGTCTCCCTCCACTATCAGAGGTAATCAATTATGAAGAATTTCCCATCTCATTCCATTCACAAGTCCTTCTAAATCAGCTACATTATTTGTGGATTCTCCCACGTCGCCCCAGAAGACGCCGAGCACCTTCCCTGAGTTGTTTTTGATAGCACCCCCGAAACCTGTCGGTCCTGGGTTCCCTTTTTCCGCACCATCAAAATTAAGCTTGAAAGTTACAAACGGAGGAGGTTCCCAGAAGTCGGGACTATGGGGTTGAGCCTTGCTTTCGTGCGTTTCATCAATACATTCAGGTAAGCTGTAAATCCCCCAATCATTCAGAATTAATCTTTCTGCAGGATATGCATTCCCCGCATCAGGGGGCCGATGGTTAAGTTGCAAAGTTTCCTTCAGGTGTACTTCAAGAATAAACCAGAATTCCTCAGTACTGCGCTCCTTTCCCTCGAAAGTTCTCTAATTTATTTCTTTCCAAACCTACCAAACCACGAAACCAAGGAACAATTCCCAAATACGGTTTAGGAGTTCATTTTTGAATGGATGAGACTGCCATGTGGCCAGAGAGAGGTCAGGACGACCTCGAACCCTTGCTGTCTTTTTGAATCTTTCTTCCCCCCTAACCCAGAGTGAAGAGTCTAGTGGGCATTCATCCAAAAGGTGATCGATGGATTCATTGTCTTGAAGGCACATACAGCAGCGAGAAGGTCCTAAAAGGCCCCTTTTCCATAGATTTTCCCTGGTCAGGATGCGACAGTGAATAAGAAACCAGCCAAAGGTGGCAATTCTAGGCTAGTGATTCTTTTGCCAGACCTTTTTCCATTTTTCCTCTGGTGTCATTCTATCATGCCCTTCGAGAAGACTAACCGCTTATGCAATGTTGAAGTTCCCAATGTTAGTGTAACCCCACTGGACTTTATTTGGTCCCTCCACCAGTGGGATCCGACGTTTAATTATCTCCTCATAGAAGTTGTCCAGGCTCTCATCCGGGGCCAAGGATTGCCACCAATGTTTCAGTTTCCAGATCCTGACATGATGCCCCTCCAACGTAGGTTCCCAAAAGTTTTGAACCTTTTCCAACGGGTTTCTCTGAAGGTACTGCATTAGCTCAAGGATGTCTTGTATTTCATCTAATCTGGGAGATTGTTGCCACGCGTCCCTGAGAAAGGAACCAGAGGCTTCGTCTCTTATCTCCCAAAAGCTATGTCATTGAACTAATCCCTGGTTCATTTGAGCCGTTTTCCATATATGCAAACCAGGTAGGTCCTCCCCATATCTGATAAGGTCCTGCTTAGGCCAGTTGGGAGCATATTTCCTATGCCAAAGTAACGCCCACAGTTCCTCTATGTGCGTGGTCCATCTCCACCAGATTTTGGCACCCATCACCCTGTTAACACACAACGGATCACGTAATCCAAGGCCCCCCGCCTCTTTGGGTGTGCACAGAGTATCCCATTTCACCAGGGCCCATTTCCTTTGTTCCCGGGTCCCCCCCCACAGGAAGTTCCTCTGAATATTGTGAATTTGTATGAGGACCACTTTTGGGGCAGCCAGCACCGAGAAGAGATAGATGGGCATGGCTTGAAGCATCGACTTAACCAGAATGAGGCAACTAGGAAAATTCAAGGCTTTGTACGTCCACAATTCAAGTTTGCTCTTGAGTTGGTCTAGGAGGTCCTTCCACGAGCCTTGTCGAATTGTGGATTCCATCATGGGTGCACCCAGATATTTAGACGGGAGATGTCCTTCTGAGAATTCCAGGATATGTAGAATGTTTCTATGGGTAATTCTCGGCATGTTAAAAAAATAGACTTGGGATTTTTCCTTATTGATTTCCAAACCAATGGCGCTGAGAAAGGTATCTAGCATTCTTTTGATACCTTTGGATTCCTGAACTGAGGAGGGGCCCATTAACATGGTATCGTCAACACATTGCTGGTGGGTTTGGGGGGCCAACCCGTTGCATAGGTTTAGACCTCAAATGCCATTGCTTTGCTGAGCTGCTCGTAACATTCTTCCCAGCCCTTCCGCTATAATGATGAAGAGAAACGGGGATAAGGGCCCCCCTTGACGAATTCCCCAGGAAGCCGAAAAGGGTTGAGAGGGTGTGCCATTAGCCAAAATTGAGAAGAAGGGGGAGGAGACTAGGCTCATTACCCAATCAATCCAAATATTAGTGAAGCCAAAAGCCCTTAACACCTCTTCTAAGAAGGTCCAATTTAGCTTGTCATAGGCTTTGGACAAGTCCAGTTTAAGAAGCATACCTAGTATTTTGTCCTTCTTCAAGGAATGAATGGACTCATGGACCAGAATTATACCATCAAGGATTTGACACCCTTCCACGAAGCCAGCCTGCTCTGGGGAAATAAGTAGAGGGAGGAGTGCACATAACCGATTTGCAATGACCTTTGTTATGATTTTATAAATGACGTTGCAAAGGGATATGGGTCTAAAATTTCTCGGGTCTTCCGTGCCCGTTTCCTTTGGGATGAGCATCAGGAAAGTGGCATTGAAAGCTTTTAGGATGCTTCTTGATTGACGGGAATCTTCCACAATTTCCAGGACTTCCGCTTTCAACCAGTCCCAGCAGGTATGGAAGAAATTGGTGGTAAATCCATCTGGACCAGGGGCTTTGTCAGCAGCCATTTGCTTGATTGCTTCATCGAGTTCTTCCATACTTATTGTTTTAATGAGCTGCTTATTATGGTCCTCCGTGACCAGCTTCGGGATGTGTTGAAGGAATTCCTCCCTCTCCACCATTCTATTGATAATGGGTTCTTCGAACAGATCTGCAAAGAATTCGCTCAGGGTCTGTTCCATCTCCGGTTTTGTTTCTGCAAAACTTCCACCCCCTCTCTTTAGATGCACCACCCTGTTCCCATGCCAATGTTGAATAACAACTTTATGGAAAAATTTTGTGTTGCGTTCCCCATCTTTCAACCAACAGTTCTTGGATTTTTGTTTCCAGAGTAGTTCTTCTTGTTGATCCTTAAGGTTGAGTTCTTTTAGAAGGTTTTGTTCTTGTTCCTTCAACTCTGCAGAGTAGCCTTGGGACATGGTGGCACTTTGTACCTCCCGCATTTTTAGATCTAACTGTTTTTTACTTTGGAAAATGTTCCTGAAGGTTTATGTATTCCATTGCTTGATTTTACCTTTTAGGTACTTTAGCTTTTGTTGGAATTGGTACATCATGGTTCCCGTAATGGGGGGACAGTTCTGCCACCAATGTCTCAGTTGATCCAGAAAATCGGGATGAAGGAGCCAAAATTGTTCAAACCTGAACGCCCTTCGGAGGTTCTCCCCTATTCTTTTCCAATCAAGGTTGATTGGCCAGTGGTCAGAACCAACAGAGGGAAGCACCATTGCCGACAGTTCACCCCCTCCCATCATGATGGATTCAGATACTAGGAACCTATCAAGCCTGGATGCTATGCTTCTATCCCCTGCTCTTTTATTGTTCCAGGTGAACATGTTAGAGATTCTAACATCAATTAGTTCCAACGTTTCAATCACCTCCGAGAAGTACTCACTACTGGGGTGCAGGCAGCGAATTCCCCCACGTTTCTCATCCAGACTCCTGATCAAGTTGAAGTCTCCCCCTATGACCCATGGGCGCAGACCAGTCTCTCTTTTAAGGCTGAGTAAAGAGTCCAAGAAAGAGTTCTTCAAATTAGCCGTTGACAGTCCATACACATTGGATAAGAAACCTCTGACTCTAGTTCCTATTACATGAAAGGAAGCCAATAAGATGAACTTAGAGGCCATCCAATCAGTCAGACTAACCTCCTTTGAGTTCCATAGAATGTTGATTCCCCCGGTTGTTCCGATGGCATCAGTAGTTATCGCTTCACAATGTTTCCAAATTTTCTTCTCGAGGGATCGTAGGTCCGCTTCAGAACATTTGGTTTCTTGGAGAAAAACTATAGATGGCATTTCTAGTTCAATCTTCCGTCTCGGAAGATGAGTCTTTAGAAGGCTCTTGCAGCCTCTGATGTTCCAGGATGTAATCCACATCTTATAACGATTTGGGGGTGGAGGAAGCTAGGGACGCATCAATAGTTGGATACTGGACAGAAGCAACCAGTTTCTTCCCAACCATTTGAATTCTTTGGATATTGCTTCTCTGTCCCCTTTTTCCCCCCTGCTTTTCTTTTTTCCTTCATTTTCCTTATGGGATTCAGAGGCTATGCCCAGATATTTGAGATTTTTTGTCTTTATAATAGCTTTCTCTAATAGGTATACCTATTGTGGGGGAATAGAGATCGGATCTTCTTCTGTGCATGCTGCCTCCAGTCCATCAAAGTATAGATCTCCCATTTTCATCTCTTCTCAGGCTTCCTCTTGCATGGAGCAGTCTTCTCCCGCTACTTCCTTCTCTGAGTCCTGGGCCGTGCTGTCCGAAATGGGATTGGTTGTCATATCCCTCGTTTCTTTCTGTTGTTTCTCCTCCCCGGCGGTTACCTTTCACTGTCTCCAGAACTTCATACCTATTGTGAGTCTAATCTTTCTTGTGAACTTCTGGTCCCGATCCTCTCTTGGCTGGCCGCTTCTTGTTTGCTACTTTGGTGAACCCTTCTGGATCTTTTCCTTCTGAGTTGGTATTCCCTCCTGGTTGTTTATTTAGAGGGCGATCTCTAAAAACATGTCCATGTTCATGGCATCACCAACATTGAAATGGAATTTGTTCATAGTCTATTCCCTGAAACCAATCTTCATCCTCCATAGTTAAATCGATCCCCTCCAGAATATCTTGGGATATATCCATATAGAGACAGATGCGAGTATACGAGGTGTATCTCATTTTCTTTGTTTGCTCAGAGACCTTGAAAAACATTCCAAGTGTATTGCCAATGTCGGTGAGTATTTCCTCCTTCCAGTCTTCGGTGGGTAAGGAATAAAGACTCAGCCAAACCGGGGCGATCGTCAAATTTTCCTTATCTTGGTTGAAGCGCTCCTTCCAGGGGTGAAGGTATATCCCCGCAGAGTTAAAGAAATACGGCCCATTGTCGAATATGCGATTGCGGTCAGCCTCATTGAAGAAGATCACAGTAAAGAACCCTTTGGATCCAAACTATAGGTCATAATGACCTTGAGGCCTCCATGTTGTGTTGATCCACCAGACGAGAGCCTTCTCCGCTGGCCAGATTCCTACAAATTTACCAATAAGTACATCATATTTCATATATTGGATGCCAGTCCTAACTCTTTCCGAGTTAATTAGGAGTTTAGGAACCTTTTTAGCTTTCGGTAGACATTGTCCTGGTTTCCTTGGTTCTCCCGCTGCCTGAGCCAGGTTGGCAGTTCCGCTAGTCCCTTCTCCTCCTGTTCCATCCAGGAGGTCAAATTTGGGTCCCGCTTCAGTCCCTTTTCCTTTCTCGATAGTCAGGGGAGAGGCTATGGCCTCACCTCCGGTAGATTCTGATCTGGATTTATGCAGGAACGCAACAGAATACACAAATACCCATAAAAACAAAGATGCAGCGGAAATAACACTTCATTTCATTAATCAAAGAACTAAAACTTGTTTACATACAGGATGGAAGTAAACTAGCTAGAGTGCTGGTAGCTTATCTCTGAGGAGAGATGCGGCGGCTACATGCCTCTGAACCCTGTTTTACAATGAGGCTCGAAGGCCTATATATTATTGAGAAACAAAGGAAACCCTACACATCCAAAAACCTAACCCTAGGAGGTGAAACGCCAGACTATGGGCCCCGTTGGGTAACTTGGTACATCAATTTCCCGGGGTCGTAACTTTGGTATACTACCTTCGTTTGACGCCCATGATACATCGTTAGAAAGATCTATTCAAGGACTACATCCATAAATAGAAAATATCAAGTTTGAAATGGACTCATATTTGCTCAACCATCAAATGCTGAAAATGCTGAAAAAACGTCGTTTAGGGCCTCAAAACGGCTCTGGAAGTTTAAGACCCGAAAACTACCAAAAGTAGTAAATTGTGCTACAATTAAGGAAACTGAGAAACTGAAGAAACAATGGTGGGGTTCCAAGTGGAATAGGCGGGTGGCCACCAATATCCTCCTGGATCATTCCTCCCCCCTTAGGAAGTAATGGTCCCCATTGCGTTGAGTCCCTCCATGAGATGAGGAAACTTCTGCTAAACTTGGTCCCTGGTGAGCCACTTTCCCTGGTGAAGGAGTTTTCCTGCTTTGACAACGAGATATAGATGGATCTTCTGCGGGTGGGTGTTCTTGATCTGCGTGTCCATAATCCGATCAGTTGTGGCTTGTTCCATGCAATCTGGGTTTAACTCTGTTGGTGTGAGTTGTTTTGCCATGTCTGATGTGTCCAGTAGAGGTGGAAAGTAGGGTTGAAGGCGGTCCACATTGAACACTGGGTGCAGACCAAGGAATGGTGGAATACTGAGCTCGAAGGAATTGTCCCCGACAGCCTTGGTGATGGTGTATGACCCATATCGGAGCGGGCGAAGCTTGCGGTGGGGTCTAGCGAGGCGCTCCTTCTGCAAATGTAGCCACACTTTGTTGCCCACCTGGAAGTTGTGTTGCACCCGATGCTAATCATGATGCTGCTTGTACTTAGCATTGGCTCTGTCCAATATGTCATGAAACAGTTGGAAAATGTGCTGAATGCGCTCAATGAAGCTGTTCGCCTTGGAAACTTCAGACTGGACATGAGCCGAATCAGTCTGAGTAGCTGGAAATGGAATGGCTACATCAATGGGACATAGTGGCTGGAATCCCAAGCCCACCTGAAAGGGGCTGTGGTTGGTTGAGCTGTGGAGGGTTCGGTTATAGCTATGTTGTACATAGGGGAGGCTCTCATCCCATGTGCGTGGATGCTTTGAGTTGTACATGCGCAAAATGTGGATGATCATCCTGTTGACGACCTCTGTCTGGCCATCAATTTGGGGATGGAAAGCTGTGGACTTTGTGAGCTTGGTGTCTAGCATTGACCATAGGCTAGACCAGAATGTACTAAGGAACCTACTGTCCCGATCGGAGATGATAGACTGTGGGATCCCAAAGTGTACCCACACTTGTTCAAATAAGAGTTTAGTAGTGGCTTCTGCTATGATATTCTTCTTGCAGGCTGCCATTATGGCCATCTTTGAGAATCTGTCGACGACCTCAAACACACAATCGTTGCCATGCTTAGTAGAAGGAAGGCCTGACATGTAATCCATGGAGATGGATTCCCAAGGTCGACTAGGAGTAGGCAACAGAGTATAAAGGCCTTGCTTCTTGATGGATGGTTTGGCAATGGAGCAGGCAGTGCAGGATCAGATGTACTTCCCAACGTCCCGTCGAAGGTTCGACCAATAGAAATACTTTTGCAGTACTGCCACTATTTTCTTGACCCCGAAATGCCCAGCGACCCGACTGTAGTGCGTTTCTCAAATCATCTTGGCACGCTCGCTTGAAGGAACACAAAAGTGTCCCATGTGACATAGTGGTGCATCCTAGAGGTGAAAATTTGGAACTTGGTTTCCCTCCAAGAGCTTCTTGTATGTGTGGCTTAATTCTGGATTGCTCTTGTAGAGAAGCGGCCAATCAAAAGTCTCGTGCCCACAAGAGTTGAGCACGGTGGTTATTGCCACGATCGATGGTCGGCTAAGGCAGTCTGCAACATGATTGGTGCTTCCCTTCTTGTACTTGATGTTCAAATGAAACTGTTGTAGATATGTGGACCACTTCTGATGGCGATCATTCTGTAACTTCCCTTGTGTCTGTATGAACTGTAGGGGTTGGTGGTCTGTGTGGATGATTGTTTCCTTCCCCAAAATGTAATGCTTCCATTGTTGGCAAGCCTCTACAATGGAATACATCTCTTTGTCATAAGTGGGATATTTGCGGATAGTGTCTCATTGTGATATGCCATTGGATTCCCTTGTTGAGTAAGGACTGCCCCAATAGCATAGTCAGAGGCATCTGTCTTGATCTCAAATGGTTGTTGCAAGTCCAGTAATGTGAGCACTGGGGCACAACAAAGGTGATTTTTCAACTCTACGAATGCCTTCTGTTGAGTTTCCGACGAGGAGAATTTTTATTTTGCTCCTCCCTTGGTGACTTGACTCAGGGGCCAAGTGATATGAGAGAATCCTAACACGAACCCGTGGTAGAAATTAACAAGACCCAGAAAGCTGTGAAGCTCTGTTAGAGTGGTTGGGGCTGGCCAATCCCGAATGAATTGGATCTTGGTTGGATCCACATGCACCCCACACTCATCAATAATGTATCCCAGATACTGAACTTGGGTCATGCCAAAACTGCACTTGTCCAAATTGGCACACAACTAGTGCTTCCGTAGTGTTTGGAGGACCTGTCGGATGTGGTGGAGGTGCTCTTCCCAAGTCTGGCTGAAGATTAGGATGTCATCCAAGTACACTACTACAAAGGAGTTGGTGAATGGCTGCAAGATGTCGTCCATCAGTCTCATGAAGGTTGCGGGAGCATTCGTCAACCCGAAAGGCATGACCAACCATTAAAAAAGCCCCTCCTTGGCTTTGAAGGAAGTCTTCCACACATCGGCCGGTTCGATCGGTACCTGGTGATACCCGGACTTTAAGTCGATCTTGCTGAAATATTTCGCCCCTTTAAGTTGGTCCAGGAGGTCATCAATCCGGGGGATTGGGTACCTATTCTAGACAATGATCTTGTTCAGCGTCTGATAGTCAATAAATAGTCTCCAAGTCCCATCCTTCTTTTGTACCAACACAATCGGGCTCCCACAGGGCGATGAACTTGGCCGGATGTGACCCTTCTTGTAACATCCCAAATTTTCATAAAAATTTAAAATTTTTGATAACAACATTGCTTATGATAATTATAATTGCGGAAATAATAATTGTTGATTATGACAGCATTAATTGAAAAGTTGTTAGTACTAAACCTACTTTAATTTCTGTTTAGCAGCAATATGATAGTGACAGATTTAACACAATAATTAGTAAACATGATTATGATGAAAAATGAGCTAACAGATCGGAAATATGATGCGACACTTTTATTTTGCAATGATACTGACAGTTTGACTTTTGATGCATAAGGGTGTCCTACAAGGTACCCTGGAGTTTACTTAGCTGCAATGCTAACGCACTTGAATATTCTATGTGCAGATGACAGGTAAAAGGTTCAATAACTGTGTAGTTAAAAGTACGTGTGTAATTCAATTCAACTTCAAAATAGAAATATTATGAATTCTTTTATGAAAACAAGAATCTACAGGTATGATGGTTTAATGCTACTTCCCAATTTCTCGACACTGTCTTATTTGTTTATAATGTTGAAAATAGTGACGTCAAGAAGGTATACATGCTGTATACGTTTGTTGTCGTAAGCCAAAGATGTAATTCTAGCTTGGTTGTGGTCGTCGTTTCAAGATAACTAATACTTTTAAAGTATTAACGTCGTGATTGTATTGCTAATCGTCAGAAGCATTGTAATAAGAGTTAGGGTATAGAGTTTATGACCATAGCATGGTTTTATGCTAGTTACGAATCATTTGATGAAAATTCAAGAGTGTAGACTCCTACATTAATATAATTTTATAAGTGGAGAAAAATAGAAACTATGGTTAATATATTAACCAAGTCAAACTTATAGTTTGCTATCCTATATAATTGTAAACTATTAAAAAATATATATGAGTTTATAATATTGAAATGATATGAAATTTGATCTTATTACATGGCTAAATTTAAGCCTTAATACTCTAATAGTGATCATAAAGTTAGAGTTTAAACTATTAACAATATATACAAATGTTCACAATATTTAAACTCACATAAGAATGGAGCTTTAATATATAACTATATAAAGTATCTATATCCAAATAATATCTCGATTTTCAATCATAACTTAGAACTAATATCTACTATGCAAACATAACGATAATGTTATTAAATTTATGGATATAAATTGAAACTATATCATTGGATTTTATGCGCTGACATGAATTTATTGTTGACAGAGTGGCTAGTTGATGGTTCATTAAGTGGCGTATGCCTCGAGCTATCGTGGAGATCGAGTCTCGATCCTGCATTAAAATCTCCGCTCTTAACCTTGGCTGACAGGGATTTGTTACAACTCCACGTAGTATGAACTCGATGTAATATCAACCGCGTCAAACACAGTGTAATGGTTCTATAGTGAGCTCTTCCCAGCTGGTTTTTGATCGATCCTCCGTGTGCCAAAGTGGCAATGCCATGCTTGTACTGAAGAATGGGGCATTGATTGCAGGTGTTGTTTGTTCCAATGCTATCTCGCTGGCACTATTACCATCGTTGATAGTGATGATTTTGGACCGTTAGATTGCAACCGTAACTTCTGTCGTCATTTTGGTAAATGAGATTGGAAAGTCATTCATTGTTCTATTATTTTGGTCTGTGTGGCCGATAGGCTGCCGAATTCTAGGGTTAGAAAGTTTGTATGAGGTTTCGACCTCGAGACTTGTAGATGAGGGTCGAAGTTGCAGGTTTTCTTCCGCTGTAATGAAAGATTTGGTCTTTGGTTTGAGTTGTTATCGAGTTAATAGTTTATAGCTTTTCTTTTAGAGATTGAGTGGAACACTCAATGCTGCAAAATGAAAGATGGTATCTTGGTCTCGTTTATAGCACAGAACTCATCGATTTACTGGAGAATGTAAGAGCCAGATCGCTTGTTGAGAAGGTAAATACTTTCAAAAATCTTAGTGTTTTCTTTTGTTGAACTTCGATTTAAGATTGAACATATATCAATTATTTAACTCTGGTTATTGTTGTGTCAGTTGCAGGTTGTGAAGAACGAATTTGAACAAGGGTTTGGAAAAAGGGCGCGCTTCCATTCTTGGTAAGCTCCGGGTCTAAAACCCTCGTAGGTGCCTTTTGATTGGTTGATGTGGTTTCAAAGGATGAGTAACAGGGTTTTTCACCATGCCTCATCGTTGTCTGTCAGTTGCAAACCTTCGAAGAGCCTTTTGTTATTCCATTGATGTTTGTACAGAGATGCGACCTTCGTTTGTTTGCATGATATTCGATCTTAGGTTTTGATACCTATCTCGTCAAACTGGGAGTTATAAACTCGTCAATGCAGAGGGTTTATGGACTGTTTTTCAAATGTTGGACTTGGGATTAAATACTATGCGATTTTGTTGGAAAACTATATTGTAATTGTTTTGTTTCTGAGAACATCGTTTATCCTTCTTGAAGTTGGAACTTGTACTAGTGTAAACATTTAAGCACAACCTGTTTGTTTAAGTTATGAAAAGATAAGTTAAGCTGAGGCTCGTTTTCAGTGGATACAAAGCTTTTCTCCTTGATAATGAAAATTATGCTATAACTTTCTATGCTATTCATCTGTACTATGTGTTTGAGTGCTGTAGGTAGATAATGTGGTTTTCAAGCTATGCCAGGGTTTAAGAACTTAGTCGTAGATGATAACTCCATACAGTGTAAATTCAAAGTGGTTTTCCTCTCGTTTGTAATGGAAACGAACAAGGCCATTTACTATTATTAGCTATAGGTTAGAAAATGAAACATAACTCAAATACTATATTTAATTATTGAATCAATGGCAATTGCCTATCTTTTTATCTAAACTTAATTTGCGTATCTACACTGGAGTACGATGCACAAAACAACATGTGGAAAAATGTAGATATTGGTTTATCAATTCCAAATCATCATCAAAACTTTAAAATTCAGACTTTAAACAAATTTAGAAATAGATTCTTCTTCCAAACAAAAAACATAAATTACTAACTTTACTGAACAAAACTATTAGCTGAGAGAAAGTAGAAAATTTGTAAGACCTGGATAAATCTATAGGGCAACAAACAGCCCAAGAAGACTGTTCCACCCAACCAATTCCTGAAGACAGTCAAGTACTTGTCGTAGGACCCCCGAGGCTGTTCACTAAACCACCAGGAGGAAGAAACATAGGAATTAGGATCTCCAATTGCAGTAGTACTAATTGTTGAATCTTCAAGAACTAGTAGTTAAAAAGACCTACACCAACATCTCTGGTTCTTCTTAGCAATATGCAGACTTATGATTTCACTCACAACTAGCCTCCCTATTCGAATCTCTCAGTGATCACCTGATGCACATGAGGAAATATTTTGCAGAAATATTGTGTAAGAGCTTCCTGCTCAATTCGAATTTGCCTTATGTAGGCTACCTAGGCCTTTTCAGTTGTTACCGGGTCATTAAATGAGCTGCCTGCTCACTCCCTCCACCTGGGGGATAATGCCACATTTTTAGGGGTAGTTGTCCCATAACCAATAGCTACTTGTGTGATGCAATTGCTGCCATCTGTCCCATACCTTCCAACAGCTTCCATTCCTCCTAGTGGGTCAGTGAACACTCATTTAACAGTACCCTTGGGTGTTTGTCTCCTAATTAATTTATTTAAATAATATTAATCAATAATTACATTCATCCTTGATCAAAACGGATCATAATTACAAAAATTTCTAATTAATTTAACATAAAGTATTTTGCAAATAAAATAATAATTTCTGAATTTGGGTAGGTGACATACACCCCCCCCCTTAAGTCTCAACATCGTCCTCGATGTTGGCTAATCACTCCTTGAGTGTTCCTGAAATAGAGTTGGGTATGTTGGCTGCATACTACTCTCCAACTCCCAGGTTTCCTCTTCTGGGCTAAGGTGCTTCCACTGCACCTTCACTTGCCCAATGGTGCGATTCCAGAGAATAGTTTCTCTCCTTCCGAGAATACAGTCCGGTTCCACCGGAAAATCTCCGTCTTGTCCCACCTGTACATCATTCCAGTTTACAACATGAGTAGCATCGTGTACATATTTGTTAAAAAACGATATATGAAAAACATTATGTATTTTTAAGTTTGGTGGTAAAGCCAGTTGGTATGCCACTGCTCCAACCTTAGACAATATTTCAAAAGGACCACAATACCTGGGTGCCAACTTGGCACAACTTCCCAATTTCAATGAACTCTTTTTCGGTCTTACCTTGAGGAATACATGTTCACCAACCTGGAACTCTTTATGAGTTCTTTTTAAATCTGCTTGACTCTTTTGCCTATCTTGGGCAGCTTTTAAATGTCCTTGTACCTGTTTCACAATTAGTTCTAGCTCCTGCAATAATTTAGGTCCTAAAACAACTCTATTTACTGGATCATTCCACGAAACAGGTGTATCACATTTCCTACCATAAAGAATTTCAAAAGGACTAAGTCTGGCCGATGCATGATAATGATTATTATAAGCAAATTCTGCTAAGTGCAAGTAGTCTTCCCACTTACCAGGCTGATCCTTAACATACATTCTTAATAAATCTTTTAAAACTTGATTTACCCTTTTTATTTGTCCATCCATTTGTGGATGAAATGCTGTACTAAAATTTAAGGTTGTATTCAACCGCTTAAATAATGACCTCCAGAAGTTTCCGGTAAACTTAGAGTCACGATCTGAAATTATTACTTTCGGTATCCCATGTAGTCAAAAAATCTGTTTCATAAAGATTTCTGCAATGTTTGGGGCTTTATGAGTAGTCTTCACAGGTATAAAATGTGCTGCCTTGCTGAGTTTGTCCACTACTACCATGATAGAGTCATGTTGTTTCTGATTTTTAGGTAGTCCAGTAATAAAATCTATGTTGATCACTTCCCATTTCCAACTTGGTATCGGTAACGGTTGCAACAATTTGGCAGGATGTTGGTGTTCAACCTTCACTTTTTGACAGTCTAAACATTTAGCTATGTACTCTGCTACTTCATCCTTCATTCTGGGCCAATAGTATTCTTTTCTTAGCATAGTAATGGTCTTCTGATAACCTAGATGACCAGAATAGTGACTTTTATGCATCTCATTTAATATCAGAAATTTTATTTTTGGTATGTCTGGTACATACAATCTGTTTTTCTACAGTAATAACCCATTTTCCTTTATGCTGTAATCTGCCATAAAATTTTCAGAACTGTTGTTTGCTATCTTTTCCTTCATTTTTCTGTATTCTTCATCTGTTTCACTCTTTTCAAGAATCTGATTTTCCAAATCAGTTGAATAAGTACTAATGGATGAAATAAAATTCAGTTTTGCCTTACGACTCAAGGCATTTGCAACCTTGTTCTCCTTTCCTTTAATATGTTGAATTTCGAAATCATACTCACTTAAGAAAGTCAACCATCTAGCTTGTCTAGCGTTCAAGTTTGTCTGATCTAATAAGTATTTCAGACCCATGTTATCTGTTAATAACGTAAATTTTCTGCCAATAAGGTGGTGACGCCCCATTTTTAAGGCATGAATAATTGCCAATAACTCTAAATCATAGGTAGAGTAGTTCTTTTCATGTACTTTCAGCTTTCTAGATTCATATGCCACCACATGCCCTTCCTGTGTCAGGACTCCACCGAGTCCGTCATTGCATGCATCTGTACAAACTACAAAATCCTTGTTGGGGTCTGCTATCCTCAAGATAGGTGCTGTCGTCAATAATTCCTTTAATTTCTTAAAACTGTCAGAACATTTCTGATCCCACACAAATTTCTTCCCTTTCTTCTGCAAAGAAGTTATGGGGTTGGCAATCTTTGAAAAATTTTCTATAAACTTTCTGTAATATCCAGTAATGCCCATAAATGATCTTACATCCGACACATCCTTAGGAACCAGCTAGTCATTAATGGCCCTTATCTTGTCAGGGTCAACCGAGATTCCTTCTTTTGAAATTATGTGTCCTAGATACTGAATTTTGTCTTTGCGAAAGTCACACTTACTAAACTTAACGTATAGTTGATGATCTCTCAGAACTTGTAAGATAATCCGTAAATGTTCATCATGCTCTTCTTTACCTTTTGAATACACTAAAATGTCGTCTATGAACACAACAACAAACTTGTCTAAGAATTTGTGCAGAATATTATTCATCAAACACATAAATACAGCCGGGGCATTAGTCAAGCCAAATGGCATGACTACGAACTCGTAATGTCCATACCGAGTTCTGAAAGCTGTCTTGAAAATATCTTCATCCTTAACCCGTACTTGATGATATCCTGATCTTAGATCAATCTTTGAAAATATCGTTGCTCCATGCAGCTGATCAAATAGATTGTCTATGCGGGGCAACGGATACCGATTCTTGATCGTCATCTTATTAAGCTGATGATAATCTATACACAGCCTTACGTTTCCATCTTTCTTCTTAACAAAGATGATAGGTGCGCTCCAAGGAGACACACTCGGTATTATATAATTCTTATCAATCAGTTCCTTCAACTGAGATTTTAATTCGTTTATGTGATGAACCTGCAATAATTAATTAATGCAAATACACAAGATATCAGAAATAACAGAACAGAATCACTTTTATATTGATCACGGGCCACTTCGAGGGGGCAACCTCCTTTGAGCAAACTCAATACAATTAACTTCACGGTGCCTTCAATGACCTCAACACACACTTATATACTAAGTCTATGCCCAATACTATGAGTCAAAACCATGGGACATATAATACTACAGGACGACTTACAAAGCATATGCGTCCAATACTATGGGTCAATACTATGGGCTAATATAAACTACGGATCAACAAATACTACGAGACGACTTACAAAGCATATGCGTCCAACAACAATATACTAACATAGTAAAGAGAAGGGTTGACATAGGTTCCTAACATCCCCTCTCCCTTAGAAAAGCTTTGTCCTCAAAGCTTTGGTTGGAGAAATTGCTGCAGAATCTAAAGGAGTGGTTCCCCGATAGCATCCTTGGTTTGCATTTCGGGCCACTGACGCCTTTGGAGTGTCAAGGAGGTTGCTTGGAAGGCTGTAGATGAAGAAGAACCCTGTCAGCTACGTGGAAAATGCGCTCAGAACGGTGCTGATCGGCTTGTTGTTTCTGGCGAATTCTGGCCATGTGAAGATTGTCCTGCAGAATGAGAAGAATCTGATCGCGGTTTCAAAGAACCGAGTCAATTTCCTGAACTAGGGAGCTGCTAAGGGTGTATGGAAGAAGAACTGGCGGTGTTTGTCCATAGACTGCTTCATATGGTGTCCTTTGAGATGTGGTATTGTACCACCAGAGTGCTGCTAGGAAATCCATAGAAATAGTTGGCCAAAGCTGTGTAGGGATGGGCAAGGGTTTGATCAATCCCGAAAGGAGTGTCGGTTCCCCCTTGTTGACTTGGAAAGTATCATTGTTAGCCACCATCTGTTGAATTGTCATTTTTAGTCTCGGCCAAAAGAAGTTACATTGTTCCTGGTCATACATTTTGCAGAACCCAGAGTGCCCTGTTGATGAAGAAGCATGGAGTTCATAGAAGAGATAGCCCTGTTGAACATATTGCAACCAATTTGGAACAAGCAGAGAAAGAGCTGTAAGAGAAACTGGGTCATCAATTGTGCGAGAAGGAGCATCTTCCACCATATTGTCCTTACCCTTCTTGTAAGTGATCACATAGGGATAACCCATGAGTTGGATAACCCATTGCAGGTGTGTTGGGGAGGAGACCCATTGTTCCCGAAAATTTTTCAGACTTGGGAGATCAGTCTTGATGCAGAAATAATTGCCTAATAGGTATGGCTGCCACTTCTGTACTGCATGCAAAATAGCCATCATTTCCTGCTGAGAGGTAGATGTGGCTACATTCTTACCGGAAAGGTCTCTTGAAGGCAGCAAGCTCATTGGTTCAACAAAGATACCTGCATATCTATCCAAGGGAGTAGTGGAGACTGTTGATGGGTGCATCTGAATGGAATTAAGCTGAGCGATGACACCATGTGAATTCTTCTTAAGGATTTTTTCCAGGCGATATGAACTGATGATGCAGAGAGACCCTGGTTGTAAGCCCCTAAATTTGTGTTGTGCCCCATTGACTTTAAACTGCATCCAAAGTTCAGCAAAATCCCATAAGATGGGGCCAAGTGTGCGTAACCATTGAACGCCCAAAACCACATCACATCCACTTAAGGGCAAGGCAAACATGTCAGAGCGTAGGTTATAATCTTTCATAGAGATACGCACATTGTGACACTTCCCCTTGCAAGGTAAGGTGCCCCCATTGGCAACCATGACTTCAAATTTGGAGCAAAGATGGACAAAAAAATCAGCCTGTTTGGCAATTCGAGGGTCAATGAAGTTATGAGTGCTACCAGAATCAATGAGTATGGTAAGAGGGAGCTTCTTGAAGTATCCCCTAACCCGCATTGTTTGTGGGGTGGTGACGCCGGTTACAGCATGGAGAGATATCGCGGGTGGGTCGTCCTGAGATGGGGTGTCAACAGACGGGTGTTGCATGTCGACCAGATCATCTACTGTATCTGTAGCTTCTTCACCAAGTTCTAAGGCAGGCGGAGAATCCACATCCAAGAGATAGAGCTTTTGTTGAACACATCTATGTCTCCGAGTGAATTTCTCATCACAATTATAGCAAAGCCCTTTTTCTCGGCGTGCCTGCATTTCTATTTCAGACAAATGCTTGATAGGAGTTGGTTGAGGAGTAGACGTGATGGGAGGTCATTGGGAACCCATATTTCTGAAGGGAACAAAGGTGGGTTTGGAGCGTTGTTGAGCTGCGATCTTGTCCTCGACCAACTTAGCCAACCCTAGGACTTCCATCATTGTGTTGGAACAAAACATTTTGACCTCTGAGCGGATTTCATCCTTGAGACCACTGATAAAACAACTCCTGTAGAATTCATCAGACAATCCTTCTGTGTGATTGGCTAGTTTCTCAAATTCCATCTGATACTTTCTCACTGTGCCAGTTTGGTGAAGTTTAGTGAGTGCTCCTGTGAAGTCGTCAAAAGCACTAGGACCAAATCGTGGCAAAATGAGTTGGCAAAAATCTGTCCAGTTTGGCTCGGGATGAGCTTTGATGTACCAACGGTACCATTGAAGGGCTTCCTGTTCCAAATGAAAGGATGCAAGTGGAACTTTTTGAACATCAAAAGTATTATGCAGACTGAAATATTGTTCTGCTCGGTATATCCATCCAGTCGGATCAGTACCATTGAAGCGAGGAAAATCAAGCTTCGGCCCACGAAAATTGCTAGAAGCAGAGAACCCGGTGGCTGCAAAAGATTCTGGCTGTCTGGTATTGTTCATGGCTGAATGCTGCAGATGGAGGTTGAGAAATTTTTCATCAAGATCTTGGAGTTTGGTTTAGATGGCTGCCAGTGCTTCCTCCATGGTGTGTGCTCCTGCACAGGTGGCAACCATAACCAGGTTTTTTTTTTTGGTTGACTGGGTAGGAAAACAAAAACAGGAACTACTTCAGTAAGGGAAAAGTTGGATTTGGGAAAAAATCAGAAGGATAATTGGGGTTTGACTAGGTTTTGGACACTGTTGGATAGACAGGGAAGCAAAAATGAAGATTTCAGAAGCGGGGTGAAAGAATGAGAAAATTTGGCAGAGGGGAACAAAGAAGCAGAATTCAGAAAGGAAATTTGTGGTAAAATTTGAAGGTGATTGGGTGAAATCTGAGGAAGTTATGGTAAACCCTAAAAATAGGCAAATGTGAGATTTCGGGCTGTAGGAAGGGGAATTGAGGATAGGGTCCTCAGGAATGAAATATGCAGAATGGAATGATAGGGGTTCCCTGAAAATTTCAAGGGAAACAGAGGTAAAACAAGGGAGATATGGAGGAATTTTATTTTTATTTATTTATTTATTATTATTATTATTATTATTATTATTATTTTTTATTTTATTTTATTTTTATTTTTTATTTTATTTTATTTTATTTTATTTTATTTTTTTTATTTTTTATTTTTTTCCAGACTGGAGCGGCTACAGCTCAGAAGGAATCTGGAACAACGCCGAACGGCTGGATCTGGAATGGCTTGCAAAATGGATCTGAAACGACGTAGCAGTGATCGACAATAGTTCAGCTGAAAGTAGATATGGACCCCAGGTATGTGCGGCTTCCTAACAGTTCAAGGTTTTCACTCGGCCACCAATGCTGTCTGACGGCTTGCGTATTGGGGCAGTACCCCTCACTCCACGGCTCAGGTAAAACTGATAACTGCTTTGCCACAAACGACAACTCTTGGTTTATCTCATGGGTGGGAACTAGTCAATCAGGTAGGGGTCGTTGCCCTTTTCGCTGGCAGGTCCTCTCAATGGGCCAGCTACTTCGGGGTTCCCGTGGTACTCCTCACAATGAGTTTTAGGGCTTTTGCCCAAGTACTTCCCACAGTTAAGCGGATAGGGATTATTCCCAAATCCGAACCTGCAACAGAAAAAATTTGGGCAGAAATTCCACCCAATGTTAAAAAACCGGATCTATATTGCTTAGAATCGCTATTATAGCATGTTTCCGGAACTGGAACAACCACTCTGCTTCTACCCATGAAGGCGAAATAGAAATCTGGGCACTCGGTCAAAATATTTTCTCGCCGCAATTTTCGCGGCCGTCACCGAAATTCTGAAAAATTGCTGATTTTAAATCCGCGATATCTCCACTTTTAGAAATCCAAATGAGATGATTTGTTTTTTGAAACTGCGTATTTTTGAAAGAGGAATTCAGATATGCAATCGGTTTCTTCTGATTTTGTGCAGAAAGTTTCAGAAATTGATCTGAAAGTCGCCACCCAAAAAAAGAAAAAAATTTCCCACTTGTGCCAAGGAAAGTGCTCTGATACCAGATGTGATGAACCTGCAATAATTAATTAATGCAAATACACAAGATATCAGAAATAACAGAACAGAATCACTTTTATATTGATCACGGGCCACTTCGAGGGGGCAACCTCCTTTGAGCAAGCTCAATACAATTAACTTCACGGTGCCTTCAATGACCTCAACACACACTTATATACTAAGTCTATGCCCAATACTATGAGTCAAAACCATGGGACATATAATACTACATGATGACTTACAAAGCATATGCGTCCAATACTATGGGTCAATACTATGGGCTAATATAAACTACGGATCAACAAATACTACGGGACGACTTACAAAGCATATGCGTCCAACAACAATATACTAACATAGTAAAGAGAAGGGTTGACATAGGTTCCTAACAGTTTAGTTCTAGTATAGTCATTCTGTATGGAGCTTTAGAATTTGGTATTGCTCCTGGTATTAACTCTATAGTAAAATCTAAATCTCTTTTAGGAGGTAATCCTGGAATCTCCTCAGGAAATACATCCTTAAAATCCTTAAGGACAGGTATGTCCTCTAATTTCAGTTTGTCTTCTTTATCAATAAATTCATCATTTACTACGTTTACTGCAATCAACTGGCATCCTTTCCTAACTGCCCTCTTAACTTGCATGGCTGAAATCTATCTAAGGGTCGCCTTCCTTGGGATACCTTTCACTTCTACAGTTTTTCCTTCGTCATTTAAACATGTAAAACTTTTTCCATAATAGTCCAAAATGACATGATGGGCTTCTAACCAGTCCATCCCAACTATAATATCATAAGATC
Organism: Larix kaempferi; assembly: GCA_027924585.1. Lineage (NCBI taxonomy): Eukaryota > Viridiplantae > Streptophyta > Pinopsida > Pinales > Pinaceae > Larix > Larix kaempferi. The sequence continues at coordinate 1,357,022 of BSBM01000815.1, read as the reverse complement.
CTAACGGTAGAATATTCAACTTGATTTGTGTTTGTAAATGATTCATGGATAAAGCACAACTTTGTATAAAATATGATACCTTCCTCTTTGTTCTAGTTGCTAGTTTAACTAACCAAGATTTACCAAACCTTTCTGTTTTCAATTTAAGACTTTCCACAATATCTGGTGATATATAACTTAAACTAGCACTTGGGTCAATTAAAACAGTAATAGGATGATTTTGTATCATACCTTCAACCTCTACCATAGAGATTTGATGACCTGCTTGCCTGTTGTCGAGTGCTGCATTAATTCTGGGCATCTCCCTCGCCACGTCTCCAACAGTAGGTTCAGTCTGAATAGAATTGATGTTCTTAGTCTTTCGCTTCCTTAAGGGACATTCTGATGCATAATGGGGACCTTGACATTCAAAACATTTGATAGGTGCCTTTGGCTCATTAGTTTTGGTATTATTAGGTGCATTTCTGGGTGCTGTAGAATTCTGCTGTGAATTGTTTTTGGAATTATTCCCTTGGAAATTTTGATTATGAAAATTATTCCTTTGGAACACGGAATTTTCACTGAATCTATTTTTTTTTTTTTTTTTTTTGCTCAAAGTTACTGGGCTTATGATTTTTCCAGTTTGACATTCCTTCTCTCTTTCGATTTGTGTCATAACAGAAAACTGCCTTTCTCATAGCCTCTTCCAAGGTTTTAGGACTGTCGTACTTGATTCTGTCCTTAATATTGAAAGGTAAACAACTCAAGTACCTTTGAATCTTCGATTTTTCTTCTATGAGGTATGGTACATATCTTAGTAAATTTAGAAATTTACTGTTCATCTCTTTCATATTCATACCTCCCAGCTTCAAATCGTGGGACTCTTTGGATTTTTCTTCATAGTACTGTTTAGACAAATACTTCTTTTTAAAGTATCGTTTAAATGTACTCCAGGTTACATCTTTATCTTTGATGCCCTTTACTCTTTTGATGTCCTGCCACCAAATATCCGCTTTTCCGGTCAAGTTATATATAGCCATTTTTGCCTTCAAGGACATTGAATAGTTATAAATATGGAAGTATTTCTTCATATCGGACAGCCACGCTTCAACTGTCTCGCCCATCTCAGTTTCCCCATTGAATGTTGGAGGTCTAATCTTTTTGAACTCCCCAGAAATCTGCTCATATTTCTTCTGATTTTTCCTTCTGGGTTTGAAATCTCCTTCACTGCTATCACTGGTGTAGTTACGTTTCTTCCTGCGTGTTTCAATAGCATCTCCTGATGAGGTTGAACTGTTGTTCACCTTACTCGTTTTCATTTTCTTGTTTTTATCATCATGAGGCAGATCCTCAATTTTGGAAATATCTTCATTATCTCTCTCTTGCTCCTCAGTTGGGCACTGTTCAAACAACACTTGGTTTAATTGTTCTTGTGCTTGCAGAATATTTTCATTGTCTTGTGTTATTTCCAGATTTATCCCATAAAATTTCAGATCCTGGCAGCATTTTCACAGTACTGACAGCATTGTGTTGTTAATCATCTAGAAAACCCCGTCTAGAAGTGTTGATCCATGCCATTGATTGTAATAAAATTTTAAAGCATATGGACAACGTTTTTATAATTTTCATTGTCAACAAAGAAGGGTGCTATTCAACTCAACAAAAGACGTGGTGCTGTTGCATGAAGGCTCCGATTTAGAGATGATAAGAAGGGGTCATCTTCAGCATTTCCAAGAAGGAAGTCACAAGTGTCGACACAGAGCATCAAAGATCCTCAGTTGATCTCAACAGGTGGATAGACTCTGCGCAATTTGTCGATGAGTACCATGAACAGTAGTTAATAAAAAGGGCGTAAATGCTTCTCCTTTGTTTACATGTGGGGTTTTATCCTAAGTTCAAACGCTTATGCTCTGTCCAAGAATTGTGAAGAATGGCAATTGCCAATAAGAATATTAAATTTGCAGTTGTGAAAGAAATCGCCCAGGTGTTGATATCATCATCTAGCTAATATAAGCGGCCCTAAGTTATATCGACTCGTCATATGCAGCTTCAGATATGCTTCTTCTTATATATTGGCGACCTGAAACAGAGGATAGAGATAGCAGCAGGGTTTAGTCACTGTTCATACTTGTTTCTGGATCTTCTTGGAACAATTGTTGTGGTTGAAAGTCTGATGATGATCGTTGCAACCTTGGCACCCAACTTTTGATGGAAATTGGAACAGGTGTTGAAATTCTGGGCTACTATTTTGGGCCTCGATACCTTCACACCAGGAGCATATAAAATTAGTGGTGAATATGTACAACTCTAGAATTGAGCCTGCAAAAAAATTTAAAAAACACTCAAGAGGAGTTGCTATTTGGAAAGGGTGCAAGCAGAATTAATAATATTCTTCCAAATCTTCTAATAATATAAAGGCAAAGATTGTCGGGCATTTGGTATTGAATCACATCACATGCTAAGAATCACTCCAATAAGCAAACAATAAAGCTTATTCTGGTTTGTGTAGCATTTTAAATAGGGATCAGATCTACTTTTTCAGGCAACAAATTTTGCATTCAGTTCCAGATTTAATGGAAGCAAAAAGGGGAAAATCAACCTGACATGGAGTAGCTCCAGATTGGATGAAATCCAATTAATAATTAAATGGATTTATCGAAAGGCACAAGATTAGCATCAAATGACAGTTTTCAAGATAAAGCTTATCCATATTTGGCTACATATCTCATATTTGAAGGCAGCTCAAAAGCAGTATTCAATTTTCAATGATGCAGATGGCAAATCTTAGTGAACCACTTCCATATTTAAAGGCATGAAGGCAATTAATCGACATTTGGAGGATCATATGACTTGTTCATTCTAGATTCCAAATTTAAAGGTGGAAGAGGATCAAAATAACAGCTCCAGATGTATCGTGGTCAATCAAGAAGCGATTCTAGATTCTTTTTCAAGTAACAGAGGTTTATTTTCCAAATTAGTACATCATGTGGCAGTCTAACATTGGGAAGCTAGAGATGATGATCTTTAGTTTGCAACAGATCATCTTTGAGAGATGATCATTAATCCTTGAATTTTGTAATGTAATATTATAAATAGGCAGAATAGAAACCGTAGAGCGGAGGGAGACAGAGTTCCAGCCGAGGGCTGAGGTAGGGGGTCAGTCTGATACAACACTGTATAGGCATGTATTTTGTTTCTCATGTTAATCTATTGCAGGCATGATTGTTTATGAAATAAAGTATGATCTTTGAGCCTATTCTGTTTCAATTTATGAAGTGTATGCTTTTGGTATTCTGTTCGTGCATGGTCTAAATTTCATGCTATGATTCTTCCAAACAGTATATAACTATGCCGCCATCATGAAATAGCATATGAGCTCTTATATTCGTAGTTTTATGATCACAGTCATCTTCTGTCCATGTTTCAAAACCCATGTACTCCCTGTCATCTTATTCTTGAGTTGCTTGATCTCTGTCATATACTCAGTTGCCACCAGAACATCATAAAAATTACTGAGTAGATGTCTGATATCTACTATCTAATATTTCTCTAAGCTTGACCCTAGCAGTCAGGTTAAACTTTAGGGATAACATCTTTTGGCGCCGTTGCCGGGGACGGAGGAACGAAGTTATCTTCCCTGGGCTGTATGACAACTAATATATCCAGACTTTGATGGTGAACAAAGGATGGTGACATAGTGGCTGCGACATTCACCTGGTGACTCCATTGGTTTCAAAATGCAAGATTCAGTTGCTAAGCGAGTTACTTCTTGTACCAAGACTACCGCGGTTGAGGTAGATCATGTTTTTCTTCAAGGTTTTTGAGAATGGATGAGTATGTCTTCTGTTGATGAATTAAACAAAGAGTTGTCTTCTTTTTTAGATTCTGATAACATTCCAAGTGAAGAAGATAAAATTGATTTTTTGAAGAAGATTTTAAAAGCATTTGAATTAGAATATGAAAGTTGGTTGTCAGAAAAGACTTCTCAAGATGATAGTATTACTACTGTTGATCCAAGCATTTTTATGTGCGTGGTTTTGAATGAAGAATTAAATCAACATATCTTAGAAAGTAGAAAGTGGTTTTTAAATGATTATGAAGAGGATGGTGTTATGGAGATAGTGAGGTCAGAGTTTATCCAGAGGTAGCTTGCTTATTTTCAAGAAGAAATAGGGATATCTGATCAAAACATGGTTTTTAGTGATCCAATAGCTACTTATCTTGAGGTTTTTATCAATTCAAGCCATTCAATTTCGTTCAGTTGCAAATATGGATTTCAGATCTATGATAAATTGCTTATCAGTTCTTCAAATTTTATTTTACAGAAGCATGCTCCAGGATTTCAATTGTTGATTCAATTCTTAACTTGGTTCCATTGGAAATCGAGTTACACATGATCAACTTGATCTCTGCAAGATTAGAGTAGTAGTGTTGATAAATAAGCTCATCCATGAGCATTTATTTTTGCAGCTTGTACAGTGTGATTAGATTTTTAGCAGGCTTATCAATTATTTTGGTTTGAATAAGTGGTGACAGATTACAGAAGTTTTCAGGGGTTGATTGAAGAGTTGACCGTATAACCCAATGATAAGGCACAGGTCTGCAAGGTTCTTGGCAGCTCGCAGGAAGCATGCCATCCCCAGATAAGGCCAGATGTTATTTCCAGATTTATCCCATAAAATTTCAGATCCTGGCAACATTTTCACAGTACTGACAGCATTGTGTTGTTAATCATCTAGAAAACCCCGTCTAGAAGTGTTGATCCATGCCATTGATTGTAATAAAATTTTAAAGCATATGGACAACGTTTTTATAATTTTCATTGTCAACAAAGAAGGGCGCTATTCAACTCAGCAAAAGACGTGGTGTTGTTGCATGAAGGCTCCGATTTAGAGATGATAAGAAGGGGTCATCTTCAGCATTTCCAAGAAGGAAATCACAAAGTGTTGAGACAGAGCATCAAAGATCCTCAGTTGATATCAACAGGTGGATAGAATCTGCACAATTTGTCGATGAGTGCCATGAACAGTAGTTAATAAAAAGGGCGTAAATGTTTCTCCTTTGATTACATGTGGGGTTTATCCTAAGTTCAAACGCTTATGCTCTGTCCAAGAATTGTGAAGAATGGCAATTGCCAATAAGAATATTAAATTTACGGTTGTGAAAGAAATCGCCCAGGTGTTGATATCATCATCTAGCTAATATAAGCGGCCCTCAGTTATATCGACTCGTCATATGCAGCTTCAGATATGGTTCTTCTTATATATTGGCGACCTGAAACAAAGGATAGAGATAGCAACAAGGTTTTAGTCACTGTTCATACTTGTTTCTGGATCTTCTTGGAACAATTGTTGTGGTTGAAAGTCTGATGATGATCGTTGCAACCTTGGCACCCAACTTTTGATGGAAATTGGAACAGGTGTTGAAATTCTGGGCTACTATTCTGGGCCTCAATAGCTTCACACCAGGAGCATATAAAATTAGTGGTGAATATGTACAACTCTAGAATTGAGCCTGCAAAAACATTTAAAAAACACTCAAGAGGAGTTGCGATTTGGAAAGGGTGCAGGCAGAATTAATAATATTCTTCCAAATCTTCTAATAATATAAAGGCAAAGATTGTTGGGCATTTGTTATTGAATCACATCACATGCTAAGAAGCACTCCAATAAGCAAATAATAAAGCTTATTCTCGTTTCTGTAGCATTTTAAATAGGGATCAGATCTACTTTTTTCGGCAACAAATTTTGCATTCAGTTCCAGATTTAATGGAAGCAAAAAGGGGAAAATCAACCTGACATGGAGTAGCTCCAGATTGGATGAAATCCAATTAATAATTAAATGAATTTATCGAAAGGCACAATATTAGCATCAAATGACATTTTTCAAGATAAAGCTTATCCATATTTGGCTACATATCTCATATTTGAAGGCAGCTCGAAAGCAGTATTCAATTTTCAATGATGCAGATGGCAAATCTTAGTGAACCACTTCCATGTTTAAAGGCATGAAGGCAATTAATTGACATTTGGAGGATCATATGACTTGTTCATTCTAGATTCCAAATTTAAAGGTGGAAGAGGATCAAACTAACAGCTCCAGATGTATCGTGGTTAATCAAGAAGCGATTCTAGATTCTTTTTCAAGTAACAGAGGTTTATTTTCCAAATTAGTACATCATGTGGCAGTCTAACATTGGGAAGCTAACATTGGGAAGCTATAGATGATGATCTTTAGTTTGCAACATATCATCTTTGAGAGAGGATCATTAATCCTTGAATTTTTTAATGTAATATTATAAATATGCAGAATAGAAACTGTAGAGCGGAGGGAGACAGAGTTCCAACCGACGGCTGAGGTAGGGGGTCAGTCTGATACAACACTGTACAGCCATGTATTTTGTTTCTCATGTTAATCTGTTGCAGGCATGATTTTTTATGAAATAAAGTATGATCTTTGAGCCTATTCTGTTTCAATTTATGAAGTGAATGCTTTTGGTATTCTGTCTGTGCATGGTCTAAATTTCATGCTATGATTCTTCCAAACAGTATATAACTATGCCCCCATCATGAAATAGCATATGAGCTCTTATATTCGTAGTTTTATGATCACAGTCATCTTATGTCCATGTTTCAAAACCCATGTACTCCCTGTCATCTTATTCTTGAGTTGCTTGATCTCTGTCATATACTCAGATGCCACCAGAACATCATAAAAATTACTGAGTAGATGTTTGATATGTACTATATAAGATTTCTCTAAGCTTGACCCTAGCAGTCAGGTTCAACTTTAGGGATAACATCTTTTGGCGTCGTTGTCGGGGACGGAGGAATGAAGCCATCTTCCCTGGGCTGTATGACAACGAATATATCCAGACTTTGATGGTGAATGAAGGCCGGTGACATAGTGGCTGCGACATTCACCTGGTGACTCCACTGGTTTCAAAATGCAAGATTCAGTTTCTGAGCGAGTTACTTCCTGTACCAAGACTACCGGGGTTGAGGTAGATCATGTTTTTCTTCAAGGTTTTCGAGAATGGATGAGTATGTCTTCTGTTGATGAATTAAACAAAGACTTGTCTTCTTTTTTAGATTCCGATAACATTTCAAGTGAAGAAGATAAAATTGATTTTTTGAAGAAGATTTTAAAAGCATTTGAGTTAGAATATGAAAGTTGGTTGTCAGAAAAGACTTCTCAAGATGATAGTATTACTGTTGTTGTTCCAAGCATTTTTATGTGCGTGGTTTTGAATGAAGAATTAAATCAACATATCTTAGAAAGTAGAAAGTGGTTTTCAAATGATTATGAAGAGGATGGTGTTATGGAGATAGTGAGGTCAGAGTTTATCCAGAGGCAGCTTGCTTATTTTCAAGAAGAAATAGGGATATCTGATCAAAACATGGTTTTTAGTGATCCAATAGCTACTTATTTTGAGGTTTTTATCAATTCAAGCCATTCAATTTTGTTCAGTTGCAAATATGGATTTCAGATCTATGATAAATTTCCTATCAGTTCTTCAAATTTTATTTTACAGAAGCATGCTCCAGGATTTCAATTGCTGATTCAATTCTTAACTTGGTTCCATTGGAAATCGAGTTACATATGATCAACTTGATCTCTGCAAGATTAGAGTAGCAGTGTTGATAAATAAGCTCATCCATGAGCATTTATTTTTGCAGCTTGTACAGTGTGATTAGATTTTTAGCAGGCTTATCAATTATTTTGGTTTGAATAAGTGGTGACAGATTATAGAAGTTTTCAGGGGTTGATTGAAGAGTTGACCGTATAAACCAATGATAAGGCATAGGTCTGCAAGGTTCTTTGCAGCTCGCAAGATGCATGCCATCCCCAGATAAGGCCAGATGTTATTTCCAGATTTATCCCATAAAATTTCAGATCCTGGCAGCATTTTCACAGTACTGACAACATTGTGTTGTTAATCATCTAGAAAACCCCGTCTAGAAGTGTTGATCCATGCCATTGATTGTAATAAAATTTTAAAGCATATGGACAAAGTTTTTATAATTTTCATTGTCAACAAAGAAGGGCGCTATTCAACTCAGCAAAAGACATGGTGTTGTTGCATGAAGGCTCCGATTTAGAGATGATAAGAAGGGGTCATCTTCAGCATTTCCAAGAAGGAAGTCACAAGTGTCGAGACAGAGCATCAAAGATCCTCAGTTGATCTCAACAGGTGGCTAGACTCTGCGCAATTTGTCGATGAGTGCCATGAACAGTAGTTAATAAAAAGGGCGTAAATGCTTCTCCTTTGATTACATGTGGGGTTTTATCCTAAGTTCAAATGCTTATGCTTTGTCCAAGAATTGTGAAGAATGGCAATTACCAATAAGAATATTAAATTTGCGGTTGTGAAAGAAATCGCCCAGGTGTTGATATCATCATCTAGCTAATATAAGCGGCCCTCAATTATATCGACTCGTCATATGCAGCTTCAGATATGCTTCTTCTTATATATTGGCGACCTGAAACAGAGGATAGAGATAGAAGCAGGGTTTTAGTCACTGTTCATACTTGTTTCTGGATCTTCTTGGAACAATTGTTGTGGTTGAAAGTCTGATGATGATTGTTGCAACCTTGGCACCCAACTTTTGATGGATATTGGAATAGGTGTTGAAATTCTGGGCTACTATTTTGGGCCTCGATACCTTCACACCAGGAGCATATAAAATTAGTGGTGAATATGTACAACTCTAGAATTGAGCCTGCAAAAAAATTTAAAAAACACTCAAGAGGAGTTGCTATTTGGAAAGGGTGCAAGCAGAATTAATAATATTCTTCCAAATCTTCTAATAATATAAAGGCAAAGATTGTCGGGCATTTGGTATTGAATCACATCACATGCTAAGAAGCACTCCAATAAGCAAACAATAAAGATTATTCTGGTTTCTGTAGCATTTTAAATAGGGATCAGATCTACTTTTTCCGGCAACAAATTTTGCATTCAGTTCCAGATTTAATGGAAGCAAAAAGGGGAAAATCAACCTGACATGGAGTAGCTCCAGATTGGATGAAATCCAATTAATAATTAAATGACTTTATCGAAAGGCACAAGATTAGCATCAAATGACAGTTTTCAAGATAATGCTTATCCATATTTGGCTACATATCTCATATTTGAAGGCAGCTCGAAAGCAGTATTCAATTTTCAATGATGCAGATGGCAAATCTTAGTGAACCACTTCCATGTTTAAAGGCATGAAGGAAATTAATCGACATTTGGAGGATCATATGACTTGTTCATTCTAGATTCCAAATTTAAAGGTGGAAGAGGATCAAACTAACAGCTCCAGATGTATCGTGGTCAATCAAGAAGCGATTCTAGATTCTTTTTCAAGTAACAGAGGTTTATTTTCCAAATTAGTACATCATGTGGCAGTCTAACATTGGGAAGCTAGAGATGATGATCTTTAGTTTGCAATAGATCATCTTTGAGAGAGGATCATTAATCCTTGAATTTTGTAATGTAATATTATAAATAGGCAAAATAGAAACTGTAGAGCGGAGGGAGACAGAGTTCCAGCCGAGGGTTGAGGTAGGGGGTCAATCTGATACAACACTGTACAGGCATGTATTTTGTTTCTCATGTTAATCTGTTGCAGGCATGATTGTTTATGAAATAAAGTATGATCTTTGAGCCTATTCTGATTCAATTTATGAAGTGTATGCTTTTGGTATTCTGTTCGTGCATGGTCTAAATTTCATGCTATGATTCTTCCAAATAGTATATAACTATGCCCCCATCATGAAATAGCATATGAGCTCTTATATTCGTAGTTTTATGATCACAGACATCTTCTGTCCATGTTTCGAAACCCATGTACTCCCTGTCATCTTATTCTTGAGTTGCTTGATCTCTGTCATATACTCAGCTGCCACCAGAACATCATAAAAATTACTGAGTAGATGTTCGATATCTACTATCTAAGATTTTGTCTAAGCTTGACCCTAGCAGTCAGGTTCAACTTTAGGGATAACATCTTGTTTCACATATCTGATTTCTGCTTTTAATTCATGAAAAGCACGTAACAGTTCTGAAGTACTACTATTTAGTTCACCGTGACCTTCTTTTACATAGTACTGTCCCAAACTGTGGTTTTTTGGTTGAAATCTGTCGTATATATGATCAGCTGAATTCTCCATACCTGTAGCTTAAAATAATTTTTGGATAACATCATAATTAAAATTAAAATTAGTAAAGTTTTTTCTGCTATATAAAATTTTCTACTGCGTGTTCTTGGACCTTTTTCAATCCTAGAGTTCGAACATGAGCTCTGATACCACATGTAACATCCCAAATTTTCATAAAAATTAAAAATTTTTGATAACAACATTGATTATGATAATTATAATTGCGGAAATAATAATTGTTGATTACGACAGCATTAATTGAAAAGTTGTTAGTACTAAACCTACTTTAATTTATGTTTAGCAGCAATATGACAGTGACAGATTTAACACAATAATTAGTAAACATGATTATGATGACAAATGAGCTAACAGATTGGAAATATGATGCGACACTTTTCTTTTGCAATGATATTGACAGTTTGACTTTTGATGCATAAGGGTTTCCTACGAGGTACCCTGGAGTTTACTTAGCTGCAACGCTAACGCACTTGAATATTCTATGTGCAGATGACAGGTAAAAGGTTCAATATCTGTGTAGTTAAAAGTACGTGTGTAATTCAATTCAACTTCAAAATAGAAATATTATGAATTCTTTTATGGAAACAAGCGTCTATAGGTATGATGGTTTAATGCTACTTCCCAGTTTCTCGACACTGTCTTATTTGTTTATAATGTTGAAAATAGTGACGTCAAGAAGGTATACATGCTATATACGTTTGTTGTCGTAAGCCAAAGATGTAATTCTAGCTTGGCTATGGTCGTCGTTTCAAGATAACTAAAACTTTGTAAAGTATTAACGTCATGATTGTATTGCTAATCGTCAGAAGCATTGTAATAAGAGTTAGGGTATAGAGTTTATGACCATAGCATGGTTTTATGCTAGTTACGAATCATTTGATGAAAATTCAAGAGTGTAGACTCCTACATTAATATAATTTTATAAGTGGAGAAAAATAGAAACTATGGTTAATATATTAACCAAGTCAAACTTATAGTTTGCTATCCTATATAATTGTAAACTATTACAAAATATATATGAGTTTATAATATTGAAATGATATGAAATTTGATCTTATTACATGGCTAAACTTAAGCCTTAATACTCTAATAGTGATCATAAAGTTAGAGTTTAAACTATTAACAATATATACAAATGTTCACAATATTTAAACTCACATAAGAATGGAGCTTTAATATATAACTATATAAAGTATTTATATCCAAATAATATCTCGATTTTCAATCATATCTTAGAACTAATATCTACTATGCAAACATAATGATAATGTTATTAAATTTATGGATATAAATTGAAACTATATCGTTGGATTTTATGCACCGACATGAATTTATTGTTGACAGAGTGGCGAGTTGATGGTTCATTAAGTGGTGTATGCCTCGAGCTATCGTGGAGATCGAGTCTCAATACTGCATTAAAAGCTCCACTCTTAACCTCTGCTGACAGGGATTTGTTACAACTCCACATAGTATGAACTCGATGTAATATCAACCGCGTCAAACACAGTGTAATGGTTCTATAGTGAGCTCTTCCGAGCTAGCTGTTGATCGATCCTCCGTGTGCCAAAGTGGCATTGCCATGCTTGTATTGAAGAATGGGGCATTGATTGCAGGTGTTGTTCATCCCAATGCTATCTCGTTGGCACTATTATCATCGTTGATAGTGATAAGTTTGGACCGTAAGATTGCAACCCTAACTTCTGTCGTCGTTTTGGTAAATGAGATTGGAAATTCGTTCATTGTTCTATTATTTCGATCTGTGTGGCCCACAGGCTGCCGAATTCTAGGTTTAGAAAGTTTGTATGAGGTTTCGACCTCGAGACCTGTAGATGAGGGTCGAAGTTGCAGGTTTTCTTCCACTGTAATGGCGTTGTAATGAAAGATTTGGTCTATGGTTTGAGTTGTTATCGAGTTAATAGTTTATAACTTTTCTTTTAGAGATTGAGTGGAACACTCAATGCTGCAAAATGAAAGATGGTATCTTGGTCTCGTTTATAGCACATAACTCGTCAATTTATTGGAGAATGTAAGAGCCAGATCGCTTGTTGAGAAGGTAAATACTTTCGAAAATCTTAGTGTTTTCTTTTGTTGAACTTCGATTTAATATTGAACATATATCAGTTATTTAACTCTAGCTATTGTTTTGTCAGTTGCAGGTTGTGAAGAACGAATTTGAACAAGGGTTTGGAAAAAGGGTGTGCTTCCATTCCTGGTAAGCTCCGGGTCCAAAACCCTCGTAGGTTCCTTTCGACTGGTTGATGTGGTTTCAAAGGATGAGTAACAGGGTTTTTCGCCATGCCTAATCGTTGTCTGTCAGTTGCAAACCTTTGAAGAGCCTTTTGTTATTCCATTGATGTTTGTACAGAGATGCGACCTTCATTTGTTTGCATGATATTCGATCTTAGGTTTTGATACCTATCTCGTCAAACTGGGAGTTATAAACTCGTCAATGCAGAGGGTTTATGGACTGTTTTTCAAATGTTGGACTTGGGATTAAATCTTGTGCGATTTTGTTGGAAAACTATATTGTAATCCTTTTGTTTCTGAGAACATCGTTTATCCTTCTTGAAGTTGGAACTTGTACTGGTGTAAACATTTAAGCACAACTTGTTTGTTTAAGTTATGAAAAGATAAGTGGAGCCGAGGCTCGTTTTCAGTGGACACAAAGCTTTTCTCCTTGATAATGAAAATTATGCTATAACTTTCTATGCTATTCATATGTACTATGTGTTTGAGTGCTATAGGTAGATAATGTGGTTTTCAAGCTATGCCAGGGTTTAAGAACTTAGTCGTAGATGATAACTCTATATAGTGTAAATTCGAAGTGGTTTTCCTTTCGTTTGTAATGGAAACGAACAGGGCCATTTACTATTATTAGCTATAGGTTAGAAAATGAAACATAACTCAAATATTATATTTAATTACCGAATCATTGGCAATTGCCTATCTTTTCATTTATACTTAATTTTCTTATCTACACTGGAGTACGATGCACAAAACAACATGTGGAAAAATGTAGATATTGGTTTATCAATTCCAAATCATCATCAAAACTTTAACATTCAGACTTTAAACAAATTTAGAAATAGATTCTTCTTCCAAACAAAAAACATAAATTACTAACTTTACTGAACATAACTATTAGCTGAGAGAAAGTAGAAAATTTGTAAAACCTGGATAAATCTGTAGGGCAAAAAACAACCCAAGAAGACTGTTCCACCCAACCAATTCCTGAAGACAGTCAAGTACTTGTCGTAGGACCCCCGAGGTTGTTCACTAAACCACCAGGAGGAAGAAACTTAGGAATTAGGATCTCCAATTGCAGTAGTACTAACTGTTGAATCTTCAAGAACTAGCAGTCAAAAAGACCTGCACCAGCATCTCTGGTTCTTCTTAGCAATATCCATACTTATGATTGCACTCACAAATAGCCTCCCTATTCGAATCTCTTAGTGATCACCTGACGCACATGAGGAAATATTTTGCAGAAATAATGTGTAAGAGCTGCTTGCTCAATTCAAATTTTCCTTATGTAGGCTGCCTAGGCCTTTTCAGTTGTTACTGGGTCATTAAATGAGCTGCCTGCTCACTCCCTCCACCTGGGGGATAATGCCACATTTTTAGGGGTAGTTGTCCCATAACCAACAACTAGTGGTGTGATGCAATTGCTACCATCTGTCCCATACCTTCCAACAGCTTCCATTCCTCCTAGTGGGTCAGTGAACACTCATTTAACAGTCCCCTTGGGTGTTTGTCTCCTAATTAATTTATTTAAATAATATTAATCAGTAATTACATTCATCCTTGATCAAAATTGATCATAATTACAAAACTTTGTAATTAATTTAACATAAAGTATTTTGCAAATAAAATAATAATTTCTGAAATTTGGGCAGGTGACACTTCTGCAGCAGCTCCTGAATCTACCTCTTGATTTCATCGTTCTCTAGAACAAATCATCGATTGATCAGTCCATTGGGCAGCGACGCACCTGGGGTGAGATCGATGGGGTGCTTAACCTGACAGTGCAGAGGCACGCCTGTGGGTGAGGTGAATATGTCCCGGTACTCCGCCAAAACCTTTTCCATTTGTCATTGTTAGGTAGAGGAGCCCTGTCTGGAGGTCGTGGCCACGATCTTCTTCTTTCCCTGAGGGCGGATCATCAAGAAAACAAATTTCCCGGTTTTGGAAATGAGCTTACTGCATTGGTTTGCAGTAAACAAAGAGATAGCGGCAGGCGGTGGTGTCCAAGAATGACTGTAATTTGCACAATATATTATTATTTAATAAATAAAATAGGAGACAAACACCTAAGAGGACTATTGAAAGAGTGGTTACTAATCCACTAGGTGGAATGGAATCTGGGGTAGTAGGCAATGGACAAGTGGCAGCATCATGATGCAACTAACTAGTTGTTGGTATGGGACAACTCCCTTGAAATGTGGTCATAGTGCCCTGAAAGATGGGACTGGAGCTTGAAGCTCATTTATTCCAAACTGACCACTAAAAGACCGAGGCAGTCTATATAATAGCCATCATATATTGAATTGAGGTTCATCACTTTTCCTGACGAGGAAATTTACCTTGGGGTTTTGTTGTGTTTGCACCCAAGAGATTTGATGAGGGGATATGCTGTTGTTGATCATGTTGTGAGTCTTCCAAACTCTTATTGAGTTCAGGAGGTTGATGCTGAGTGGAGAAGGCATTTTATTTTAGGAGATTGATACCGAGTGGAGAAGGTATTTTTGAGTGCCTTGCTTCTACACAGATTCCACCCACTTACTGGATCAGTAACCAGGCTCGGGGGTTCATTAGAAGTCAGCAGTTGAGCTGCTTCTTCTGAAGCAGGTTGGGAGGAACAGGCCTCCTTGGGTGTTTGTCGGCCTATCGTCTTTTACAGGTTCTATTGTCTTATCTATTTTATTTTCAAGTTCTGTTATCTATTTCTGTGTATTTTAAAGTTATGTTATCTACTATTTTTTATTGTTTAAGTTTTATTTCAGTTCTCTGAATGATTTAATAATTATGTATGAATCGAAATGATTGAATAAAATAGTCTCTGCATTTTTCCCCATGCAAATAGGTACAGCATCGTACTCTAGTACAGAGACAGATTAAATAGAATAGATGAAGATAGGCAAATAGCCAAGTGAATGAGAATATTAATTTATTATAAATTTCTCAAAGTTTCTACTTTCTGTTTAATTCCTACATATAAATTACAATACCCTCATTATTATTCATTTTATTAGCTAATTGTTTTCCTAATATTTCCTTATCTTTGTTTTCAAAAGAATTAGAGTTTTGTTCTAATAGTAAATATTTTATCTACATTCAGTAGTTATAATGCTCATGTTTATATTAGGAAATTTATAGATTTACAGCAGAGTAATATTTCTTCTTTAGATAACAACAATTTCCAATTATTTCATGCATACTTTCATACATGGTTTTATACCATAACTACACAGTGAAAATCAAGGCATTGGTCATTCCTTGCTATAACCCTAAACAGAGTTATCATTCATTAGCCCATAGTAAACATTTCCATTTTCAACAACAAGTTTAACTTTATTTCTCTTTACCTATAAAAGCACTACAATGTAAACAGGATCAAGATGTAATCTCAACATTTCACAGTAGGAGACGTGGTTAATATTATCGGTTTGGAAAACATTCTGGTGTTCATTTCTTTTAACAATAGACAAACCATTTCAGACAGAAGTATCAAGATCAAAGACAAGAACCAAATGCTTACACCATAAACATGCCTGTAGATCGATTAGTTAAGAATGAATTATCAAAACGACTGTAGGATATCTCCAAACAAAATAGTGAACACAGGCTTATGCCGAGACCTCAACTAAAAGCATTGTTAAGCTTTATATTAAAAAACAAAGGCTAAACCCTAGCACTGGAAATACTTTCCTATTCTTTAAGACGCAACAACATTATTTTAAATAAACGAAGTGCTTACAGGCCGTAAGCCTCATCAACATTTTCATCTATCCATTGTTCCTATAAAACAAACAGTCGTATCATTGTTTCACAAAACATTCACCCATCGATTTAAAATCAAAGATAAACACAGAGGTTTCCAAAACATATTACACTTTCACATTAACGACGAGTTATAGATCGTGTTTGCAGGCCAAGCCCAAAATCGATGAAAAGACACAACTATAGCAACATGGGTTATACACATTCCTTTCAGATTTCTAACATGACAGAGCTCGAAACTTAACCTACAGGATTTACATTTCACTTTCAAACACGACAGTTGCCTTATGGGTTGAGGCATATCCTCCCGATACATTTAAAAGGTTTACAAACCCTATCTCTACAAATTACAAAACTCTCTGAGTTAAAAACAAAAACACACAGACATCACACCAGTCGACCATCTTCTTCATCTACACAGGGTCTCAAGACAAATGCCGAGGCTTATCGGTTAGTATAGCTATTCCAACCTTCAACGCCAGATTTGAGGAGCCATTGCATAATACACCTGCAAGAACGTATTGAACGTGGTTAAAACAATAACCAAGAAGAAGAGATTACAGTATTGAAATTTGAATAACTATTAGTATCATCGTATGCACAATACAGGGAAGGAAATCAAAACACATTACCTTTCAAATTATAGTTGTAACAGTAATGAACGCCGAGACCTTTCAACTGCATTGAAAACCCTACTTCGTCAATTGCTGGTATAGCCAAAGCCAACACAAAACCATCCACTATTTTAACACAGTAGCACAGTGCTAGGAAGGATAGTAATGATGGCGAGGCCCTGGGCTATTCTTTTCAAACCCAATCTTAAAAGAAACAAACCCTCAACAAGTCGGGGTATCGAACCATAAAAACAAAAAACTCTAAGACTGTCAAACGTGACTTTCACCACCATACAAGAACAGAAGAGAGCTTGGCCAAAACAATAAGACTACAAACCCTCATCCTGTCGGCCACGAAGAGATACCACTACCAAGACTAAAATTCATAGGTTACAAGTTCAAGACTCAAGAAGAATGCCTCCACAGGCCAAAACAATAAGACTACAAACCCTCATCCTGTCGGCCACGAAGAGATACCACTACCAAATGACAACAAACACAATAAACTCATCGAATACAGCAAGGTAGGGTTTAACTACAACATTGAAATCCCTGCGAAGATCAACAGTTTAGATCATTGGTGAGATTCACGAGATCACCAACCGGCTATCACATTTAATGAGCCATCACTATCACAGCCACGATGGATCCAGATAATCAACGTTTAAATCTTCATCGAGTTACAACTCAGCACTCCGTTGTTACACCAAAATACATTCACATGAACCAAGCATAATAAGGCATCCACGAGGGAATCCCACTATTTCTCGTTGGTTGTAAGGATTCAAAGCTTAAGAAACAATCACATCCGCCAACCTGTAAACCATTATAACATTCACATTAAAACAACGTAGATATGGTATGGACATGTTATATCACCCTTGTAACATGAATTTAAGGGTTGAATAGGGTTTTCACAAGGTTGTATAAGTGTCACTTAGGGTCACGAATAAGTGCACAAAACACATAATAAAATACTCCAAAGTTTACATAGCAAGACATGTTTACAAAATTATTGATATACTTTGTATAATGTCGCTTTGTTGCATGGAATCATAGGTTTGTATAGTTCAATAGGGTAGTATAATATCATATGGGGCAACACTATTGCACATAACCCCCAACATGTAATATGTCATATATATATAGTTTATAATCGTTTAATCATGTCCCAACACCAGATAAATGGGTTGTATAATAATCAAGAAGATTGTTTACACATACATGTTAATGTATAGTGAAATAAAAGACATGATGATAAATCAAATTATCATAACCATGGTAGGAGTAAAGACCCTAGGCCAGTTAGCAAAACAGTTACATGAGAGATAGATAATTACATACAGTTCAACATGAATGGAAATAAAACATAAACCTGAGTATAGAGCTGGGATACAATCTTTCTAGACCTTCTTATGATTTAATTACAAGCTTACAGTTTACAAAGATTCTCACAAGAAGAATGTCCACAGTTTTATCTCTTCAATTAATGACAAAAGAGATTCACAGTAA